>LR990298.1:8094324-9389324 GCA_905147355.2 Apotomis turbidana | reverse complement strand
CCTACTAGAGCTTACTTTGGGATTAGGTCAGTTTATGGGAGGTTGTCCGATATTTATTATTTTACGAACATTTTGCAGTTTTCAGTTTTCATTGCTCGTGAGAGAATATTTGCTAGACTACGTACAGTGTTCTTCATAAACTTGCACTTTAAACTCCGCATTTCCAGCCTGCCATTCCATATTGCACTGTTCTTACTTATTGTCTTCACCGTGTGTGCCATGTTTGTCGTTATTGATTCCTCGTGCAATGGTGTTAGGCGCTTTGATTTAAGAATTTTGTTTCCAATTGATAGAAACTTGTAGTATTTTAATATTTGTAATTTTATAAGTTTTACAAATAATGTGACCTGCCCTGATGTGCCATTTAATTTTATGACTAGGTAATTATGGTTAAAAACGGACGTGCTTTTTGAAATTATGATCCATCATGTCACATAGTCACAGAAATCGATTTGCAATGGTTTATTCTTACAAGATTTGATGGTCTGCATTGTCCTTTGGGGCAGTTAGGTTTAGGTAAGATAGGAGTATTCCCTTGATGCCGTCTTTAGTATTGTCTACCGTGTGTGCCGTATGTGAAGTTATCGATTCCAGTTATGGATGCAGTCTAATGGAATTCGGACGTGCTAGCACGAGATCGCACCCTACATGACACAAAGGCGTATCTTTTATGAACCGGATAGTAAGATGGAACCTTGTCTTACCAAAGTTATGAAGTATTGCGTTTTGCCGCGTATTGATATTTCCACTTTACTTTATGGTTTTAGCGTCTAGACAAATGCTGGTAGCTTTAGTAGGAACTTGGTTGATTGAAATGTTTCGTTTATTCATCCTGTAGGTTGCCAACGAAGTTGTTGGCATCGTAACAAGAATTTCGTTAAATTAAGAAGACATAAATACTGGATGATTCCTTAACTTTTCACGGAAGAGCATTTCGGGCAATTGAAACAATAAGTTGTACCTACTCAGTGTCCCTCTTAACACAAAAAACATGCAAGTCCGTTGACTTCCTTGTTATGCATCATTAGACGAAGGTACAGATAGAGATGTGCCGTTCTCGAGAACGTTTCCCGATTTGTATGAGGAAAGAACGTTCTCGAGAACATTTCCCATACAAATCGGTACAAATGTTGACGTAGAAATAAATCAAGCTTTAAAAAAGATAATAATTAAGTTGGGCAAGATTATCACCGGGAGAAGACGGCCACAGTCCTACAACTAACCTTTAGTCTTACCCCATTAGACAATAAAATTAATGTTAGTCTTATCCCCACCTTACCTTACGCCTTATTGGTGAGTGTAGAATCTTTTGCAAATCCGATTCCGACGTTTTTGATTGTGTTCGTTCATTATAATATATAAATACAAGCAACTTTATTATGAAGTGAAACATCATAGTTTTCTTGGAAATAAAGGACCATCATCCAAGCATATTGCATCACTCTCAAAGGCGAGTACTAAATCTAGACCGACCTAATTGCATCTCTCTAAGGTCTCAAAACATGTCTAAGAAATAAACGGACTTTCTTCGCTGTGAAATTTCCTAACAAACTTCCGAAGAATTTCTTGACCAATAATGTCTTACCAAAAGGGTTTATTTTAATCTATTTTAAACCATAATTCTTTGGGCAGTCAAAAGAAATCCTTTACTAAAAGTATTAAGCGAGCAACGCGAGGCATCCACTTCAAAAGGAACTCGTTTCAAAGAGAAGGGGAAATAATAAGAATTTTCTAGAAAAATGGTATGGAATGTTAGCCAGTGAAGATACTGTACAACATCAAAGAAATATTTTTTTGTGACTAGTTTAGACCAAATTGAAAAAAAGTGCGGGACAAAAACTGACACAAATTTTTTGTAGTTGCGGTTTAAATAAGTTAATAGATAGGCTGCCTTTAGTTTTAATACTGCAAGAAAATGCGAAATTATTCGCAGTTGATCTACTTCTATAATTAAGGTAAATTAAATCAGGTGACACCAGTTTGGCTCCACCTTTGTTATGCTTGTTCCCTATAGCTTACACCCGAGCGCACACAAATTAGTGCATCGTTTGCTCGGCCTTCCGCTTTTGTCCAGACAAAATTGGCGCGCGTTCGTAAGCAGTCATAGCGATGCGTACACGTCACCACGCCAATTATATTATATCACATGCACATATAAGGAATCTTATTTTAAGTAAATTATTTTCTATACATTTCATTTTTACAATTTTATAACAACGACCCATTTCGATGTACTGTGTAGCAACAGCAACAAAAATGAAACCACTGTTCTGAACAGTTGACCTAAAAATAGCTTCTTATATTGACAGAAATGTGTTCGGAGTTTAGTCAGCAATGGCATAAAAACCAAACAATATTATCCAGAAATACCTACAACTTTTAAAATATGAGTTTATTTTCGCTGGCCTTCGACGACCACTAGTTTTATTATTTTGCTGTTACGGCTCTTTTCAATTTGAGCGCTGACAATTTAATGTGTACAGAGAGATTTATTTTGGATTTATTTTGTTGTGTTCAAAAGCTAGTGAGCTTTTGAACACAACTTTGTGTCGTGTTTTGGCGTAGTTCACGCGTTGATTAAGCTTTTTTGCGTCTGTTTTGAAGGAACTGAGAATGAACTTAACTCTGTTATTTGTGAGTTGGATAACGTTAGATAAATTATTATTGACCGAGCAGGCGAAGTGTTTCCTTTTCGGGTTGGCCAACAATTCTTTCGTTTGTCCGCACGTTTAGATGTTCGGTTGGTCATATTTTTCAACCAATCCCCATGACATTTTAAGCAAGGAAGGTAGATCGATAACTATTGATTCTTTAGTACATTCAGTTGTTAGATTTTTTTTCGAAATGGCCGAAATATGGGGCGCAAATAATTAAATTATGCCATTTCAAAACACACTTGCGATGTCTACAGCTCATAAAGCCACAACGTTATATTTAACGACACGATACGACTTATTGTTACATAAATAAACCAGTATTTTTTTGAATATATATTCGGATTACCAGTAAATCACCGGTAATTTCCATAGAAAAATAATACCGGTTTACATTGCCTAGTTACAAACGTGTAGAATTTAGGTGACGACGTGTCTTTCACTTGACGGGTTCTATCTCAAACACTAAAAATCATTAACCAAATTTTATTTTTCCAAAAACTATTCATATTATTGTCATTTATCCGACGACAGGGATAACTATAAAATGTTTCTTTTTACCATTTCACGTTTAGTAAAAGTATCGTTTCAAGGAAATTCTTTTCCCGTCTCATTCACTTGCTCTATGATTGTTAAGTGGTTTATTTTGTAGCTTAGCGTTATTTTTTATTTACCCAATGATACTTTTTGCACTAGCATGCGTTTAGACATATTTTCAGTTTACCTTTTAACGGTATCTCTTTAATATTATTAACTAGCTTTTCCCGCGACTACGTCCGCGTGGAACTTGGAAGTATGGAAGCAACCTCGTACAACACGATAGATATCCACCTAATCACCTTAATTAATGAAAGGGATTATTAAACGCGCCTAAGCATATGTAAGAGCAATTGTGCTATTGGTCTAATCATTACATTTCCTACAGGGTCATCAATGTCATCATGAATTACTTATTCACTTTTCAATCTTTTTAGGGATAATTTCCAGGATGAAAACTATCCTATGTCCTTCCTCGGATCTTAAACTATCTCCATGCCAAATTTCATCAAAATCGATTCAGCGGTTTAAGCATGAAGAGGTAACAGACAGACAGACACACTTTCGCATTTATAATATTAGTATAGATTCTACTAATCCCTGAGGTAAATTATTACAAACATGTATTGATTGGGGTGTTGCAAAGGTAACCCCTAATTATGATTTGCGTATGATAAAAAAAAAACCCACAAAATTAATGACTACTCATAAAAATTCCAAATAAATTTTCGGACAAACGACAAAAAAAATTGAAAGGAAAATCGGATTAACATTTTAAGTCTTTTAGATAGGTAACCACTTGGATGGGTTCGTTTTGTTGTAGAACGGTAAAGAATGTAGACAAAGTCATCTAAATTGAGGGCTGTTTTTGCTTCTTTCGTTTCATAATGTAAATTAGATTTATGTTCTCTACTCGTTGAAATAACTTTTGCACAATAAGCCATAGTACTAATATAATTCAATCCGAGCTGTACCAGACTTAGGCTCACAGATTTAGCACTATTAATTCGCCTCGGAGTTACAAACTTTGGCAATCAAAGTTAATGAAGGCAACTTTTGCTAGCAAAGTTGGGTAACTTCATTTCGAATACATTTTTTAGGGTTCCGTACCCAAAGGGTAAAAACGGGACCCTATTGCTAAGACATCGCTGTCCGTCCGTCCGTCCATACGTCCGTCCGTCTGTCCGTCTATCACCAGGCTGTATCTCAAGAACGGTGATAGCTAGGCAGTTTTATATTTTCACAGATGATGTATTTCTATTGCCGCTATAACAACAAATACTACAACTAAAATAAAATAAACATTTAAGGGGGGCTCCAATACAACAAACTAGATTATGGTACGGCTTCATGCGCGAGTCGGACTCGCACTTGTTTTTTATATATTTTCGTTTGAGTAATATCAAAGTTACACTTAGTTGTTATATTAGTTGATACGCAGTACGCAGTGCTCTCAACTTAATTGTGCGCTTAACTCCTCTTCGTCTTTAGTTAATCTGTTATAATATTTTCACACTTCAGTAAGACAGTGTTAATTATAAGGACATATACATTTCATTTAGGGCCTTACAGTGGATTTAATATATGTAGTAGAAAAGTTTTGAGGTATTCAGGAGATTGGGTATCATTGAGAAGAGAAAAGAGAGTGCGAATCATGGTATACGAATATTGCGTCGTTGTCGGATGGGAAACCAACCAAGCCAAGAACGGTAAGAAGATACATGATATATTTACGAAATACAGAAAATGAAACGAATACAGTTATGGAAAATTCGATCCAACTCATCAAGAAGATTTTCATTTAATGCCGCATTAAAAACATCAGCACAATCATTTATGTGTAAGATTAGTAAGTAAGTATTGACATAAAATCATGGAATTTTCTTTAGGGGGGCATGTCATTTTCTTGTATGTCCCATAGAACGGAGACTCGTTTTGTAAGCTAGAACTATAAATACACACAGATACTATAGGTAACTAGAAGTCGCTAGTTATGCTATTGGTTATGTTATGATAGGCTCTATTAGCCGTTTATATGCTTTGTTTCTTGGAATAAATACACCTAGAAACCTTGTCAGAGCGCTAGAGAGTGAAGCCAGTTTTAGTGAGCCACGGTCTGTCACGCGGTTAAGAGCCCACCCATGCAAAATCCGTCAGGTGAATGATCCTAGATCTCAACATCCATAGTGATTAAAAATCTGTACCTTGGAAATAAGAAACTTAAACAGTTTTTGTTCAATCTTGTCAACGTGAAAACACGATTGGTAATAATTTTCTCGATACTTTTATCTCTCAAACATAACCCTTTTTTTAGATATTTTCTGTTGGATCTTCAAAACCCTTCCGTTTTTAACAATGTTTTTTAGCTTAATAGATGCACAATTATAAGTTCTCAAAAACTGTGAAACTATTTTCAATATAAAATGCACAAGTTTATGACACAACTCAAAAACATGATATCCGCGCTTCTGAGCACGCACTTCCCTCTCGCCCACGCTTACGCTCAGTGAGAGAGAGAGCTAGCCAACGCGTTAGGTAGATACACATCTGTCACAACGTCAATACCAAAAGCAAATCGACTTTATGATTGGTTCGTAGCCATGCACACATAAAACCAACTCGATTCATCTTTCGAAAATGTGTTGTATTTATTCTAAGCTTTGTGTACTGAGAGTGGCGAATTCAAAGTCAAATACGGACTTAACACTTTGGCACCGTAACACCAATATATTTTGACCTGTCCCGCTATTCGCACGTAAATTTAAATGCTCTAAACCGTACAGCCATGGATGATACAGGGTTCGTATTCAAGTTGGTTTTGGTATTTGAAGCGATTTCACGCAGACATGTCATTTAAGGTACTGTAAGATGAGGCAATTTGGAACCCAAGGGGCTATTTGGTAGTTTGCATCGCAATAGTTGGAACAAATATCTTATCCTTAAAACATGCATGTTCCTAATATTGTAATCATAAAAAAAACGGGAATAAAAGCATTTTTATTCCTGTCATAATTCAAAAATCTTTAAATGTAGTCTGTGAAATGAATGACTAAATAAATATCCAATGTATCTCCTGTGTATATCTATAGATTTTAACTATGCAACTAATGCCACGGCTGGCGCAGCGGTAGTGCAGCTGTCTACTGACGGTTTTGGGTTCGAATCCCGGCAAGGCCAAATATTTGCGTGAGAAACTCGAATATTTGTTCCTGGTTCATGGAATTTGTGCGAGATTGTCAGATATTAAAAACTAAAGTGACAGTGGGTGGGGCACGTCACATGTTAGAATCGACGGCCGACATGGCGCTGCGTCTTCCAACGAGTAGCGACCACTAACGCACTGCAACACAACAACTGGAAGACACAGCGTGGGAGGAACCTAGGAGGTCCTAGGGTCTTTCTACAACAGTCAACGTCATTCGGCTATAGGTAAGAAGAAATAAATAATATAGGACAACCTCACACAAATCGATCTAGCCCCACAGTAAGCTCTGGTAGGCTTGTGTTATTGACACTAGACGACGATATACAAACTTATAAATATAAATACATATTTAAGTATTGACCTAAGCACAAATATTCGAGTTCATCACACAAATATTTGCCCTTGCCGGGATTCGAACCCAGGACCACCGGCTCAGTAGGCAGCTACTTAACCATTGCGCCAACCGCGATGTCGTTAAGGATGACTAAGTTGCTTCAGAACATATATGCGCGTCACCTAACATCGCAAAGTCAGTTTAGAATACATTAACACGGTCGCCATTCATTCCCTTCCTGTCCAGGGACATAGAAATAAATCCTAAGCCGTATAAAAACGGCCCGTACCCATGTTTCATTGGAAAACAGGTGTACACAGCGTCCATTTTCAAAAGTGCTATCGAGCCACGATGATAAATATCATTTTGTGATAAAGTACCAATATTGAGAATAGCTGTTGTTTAAGAGGTTTTAAAATGCACACTATGAATGCGGTGGCAACCACTAGGTTGCTACATAATGCCCAAATGCATTATAATATTATGTCAATTTTTCAATTACCTATTATATTTTACAATGTAGTTACTCGTAATGTGATGACATACGGCATCGAAACGTGGTCGCTTACAATGGGCCCCATGAGAAGGCTTAAAGTTACTCGAAGGGCAATAGAGCTAGCTATGCTCGGAGTTTCCTTACGGGATCGAATCTGAAATGATGAGATACGCATGAGAACCAAGGTTGTAGTATAGCTCAGACAGTAGCCAAACTTAAGTGACAGTGGATAGGGCACATTGCTCGTACAACCGCGGACCGGAAGGCGCAGCGTGGGAAGATCCTCAAGAAGGTGGACCGACGATCTGATTAGGATTGTGGGCAGAAATTGGATGAGGGCGACGCAAGACCGATCGTTGTGAAGAACTTTGAGGGAGGCCTTTGTCCAGCAGTTGACGTCTATCGGCCGATAATTATGATGATGACGATGATGAACGTACTTAAATAGTAGTATATGTCGTTTTTCACAATTGTATAATTTATTTATCACTTATTTATCATTAAATTACAACTAGTTTTTCTTAATATTTTGTGAGCAGGTTCAATAGCTTTATCGATTCAGTTTTGAGTTTTTATGGAATTTAATGGTGATTATGGAAAGGTAAGTCAACCATTTTGAAAAAATGACGTGGTCTACCGCTCACAGAAACATTGAATCTATTTATAACACGATACGACTTTCAAAATCGTCCGGTTAACGACTTGGAACAGCTAAAGTGTGGTTTTATTAAAAACGGAAAACTTAATTCAAAGCTAGTAACCACTAACCTATATAGGAGCATTTCCAACATTCAATATTGAAGCACCTCTTAGCCACTGGCTCGCAGGGAAAAGTATTTTCGCGATACAAAATGGTTTTTTTTTTGCCTTTTACAAGCAAGTTTTTGGAGCGTGGAAAACGCTTTTGCATCGTGAAGAATCAGCGTCTTCTGTTTTAGCGTTAAGCTTGTGAAACTAGTAGTCTAAGATACGAAATAGAAATGACCTTTACCCATTTATTTATTGGGTGAAAATTATTTTATATCAAATCAAGCGCTGTTTTTTGCACACAACTAGGTATTAAAGGTGGTAGAAGTCGAATGTCGCTTGACATTTGTTTCGAATCGGTACGCGATTCATCATCATAAGTTACGATCAGTCGCAGCGGCTTCTATATAAAATTGTATTCCGCAATATCAGTACAACAACTGGGCATCACATTGTCTCAGCCATCGGAGTATTTTGCATTTGCTACGTAATTTCTATAGACTGGAATCAACTTCTAGGGTCTAGTACGATGTCACGTAGCTACCTAAACATTTCGGGTAATTAAACTAAACACAGCGGGCGTTCACCTGGGGCTGTGAGGTCAGCCTCTGGCCATACATCACACCTATTATGAGGTTGGGTCAATAAGGGGCAAAGATGAAGCAGGGGAAACTGATCAAATCACCGTTGAAAACGAAGATTAAATAGGAGCCTGATGTATATTAATCAATCAATATCATTTATTTTCCGGTAACTGTAGCTACTAGATAAATACCTTAAAACAACATAGGAGGTACTTGCGCCAAAGATAGCCCGGGTTCCTTAGACAGCCCCCTTCAAAATTTTATAGTTATAACCGTTCGAACTTATTCAAATTTCACGCCTATGTTCGGTTAGTATCATAGATTCCACTTATGAAGTGGGCTATCTTATGAACCCGGGCCATCTTTAGCGCAAGTTTCTCATATCAAATAAAACAATAATACTAATGGAGAGATCGTAGGAGAGATCTCCAAAATTTATTTACCCCTGAGGGTTATTAAATTACATCGACATATAATTTAAAGTAGTTATCGACAAGTTACATTTAAAGTTAAATAAAACAAAATCGCTGTTGCTAAAGTTGATATCACGAGAACATGTAATTAGAAATGTGAAAATTAGCCCCAGATACATAAAATATCACACAAAATACATTAATTTTTAAGTTCACCATTCAAATATAAAATGCATGCAATAATTTGTATTAAAATCTTACCATAACAGAACATTACCTCGTTATCCAAATCATTAACACCATAATTTCGTACTACGAGCTAAGATGTTACTTTATAAATGTTATATACATTGTTTCTTCTGTACGTATCACTTTATTATTAAAACAACTGTTGAAGCCTCTTGAACGCCAGAAATCCATACCACACTTAATTCCATTGCACATTAAATTAAATTATAGTGTTGGATAGGCGCAACACAAATGGATTAGCTTTATAGTTCAAATAAATAATAACAATTAACCCTTAAATTGACAAATATATGGTCGATAGTTCTATTCTCGTTAAGGTTGAATAGAGCTAACAATTCTCGTTCGATCTATTTTTAAAAATATGGTCAGAGTTTGTACATCCTTTAAACCGTAACGACAACTCACACGCGAATAATTTCCTTAAACTACTGTCGTTTCTGCGTTCAAATAATCTATGTAACCCGTTCTCAGTCTGCAGGACACGATAGGTCCATGGACAATAGGCGCCACTGGACTGTGAAGCAGATAGGCACCTTAAATTAATTAATGGAAGGGTAGATACGCATCTCCGTGACGCCTCTGAAAGGCTAAGTCTTTGTTCTGTGTATTGTCTCATAAATTTGAGGTCCGAGTTAATAGGCTGTTCAAATAGTGTGGGTTGGGGGAAGGGGGCGTGGCGGGAGATGCTTAGCAAAATTCTAAATTTATTTATTGTTTTATTACTGAACTTTTCAACCAGGAAGTTGTCGCCGCTTCGCTTATTGTGGTCGTATCAAGTTGCACGGCATGAAAGAAAAGCAATGGGAACTTACGTGCGATATCAAGTGTCTTGTTACAGTTGTGCATTTTTGGTGGAAATTGACGTAGTTGAGTGAGATTTTTACCTAGAAAACAAACTAGAAACAAGTTGGTACTTATGAGAGATGTCAGCAAAAATATGTGTAAATATGTTTGCGAAGAATAAAAATTAATTCAATAAGATTAGCTGAAAATTTGGCAAAATTAAAGGACAACTTTTATCTATCAGGATATGTAGGTTATAGAGCCAAGTTTAATTTTATCTACTCTCCCCCCCTCTCAGGGGTGAGCGTCACCCCCCCGCGACCTCGAATGTGTCCCGGAGCGCGGTATTTTCCACTTTAAAAGAAAACCGTGTACGATACATACAAAGTGTATAGGAACGAAATAATCATGAATAAATTTACTATAAACCTTTCATACATACAAAAGCAATAGCACTTATACAATCAGTGCAATCTGTTACCAAATACTAACGTTTTTAATTATTGATCTTATTTTCTGCTAAAAGGTTAGTTATCTCAAAAACTGCACACTTCTCGGCCAAAATATGTATGACAAAAGTAAATAATGAAAAATGTTCTTTCTAAAAATGTATAATTTATTTCTATTTCTCTTTAATTTACCGTTGCAATGCTATTTTTAAAATTTAAGTCATTTGGTCATTATGCGAAATATAAATATTCGTACTAGTTAAACGGTGTTACTTGCAATACCATAGACTTCTTATATGTTTTTCTGTAATCTACAAATATTGAACTATATCATGATTTTATTTTTATTTTTTAGACCTACTATTTTAGGAAATAAGGGATGTGTGGGGAAATCGTCAAGTATTGCTCATTTTCGTACATAACTTCAAAACCGTTTAATTTAGAATGATGTAATATATATATTTGAGATGTTCATAATGTACCCTTTCATTTGATATGTCAAACGATATACTTTGCTATTTTTTTTCTAATTTTCCCTTCAAATCTGGCCCCCAACCCCATGTTTCAAATTACTTGATTTACTTTACGTTACGTTACATTTCCATGTTTGAGTCATCAATTTACATACGTGTACCAAATTTCAACTCAATCGGTCCAGCAGTTTCGGAGAAATTTGCTATGATTATAGTAGGATCCCTCGTGTGTCTGTGTCAGTCCGTCCGTCTGTCATAGCTAATTTGCTCCGAAACTACTGGACCGATTGAGTTGAAATTTGGTACATATTTGTAGATTACAGAAAAACATATAAGAAGTCTATGGTATTGCAAGTAACACCGTTTAACGAGTACGAATATTTATATTTCGCATAATGACCAAATGACTTAAATTTTAAAAAATAGCATTGCAACGGTAAATTAAAGAGTAATAGAAATAAATTATACATTTTTAGAAAGAACATTTTTCATTCTTTACTTTTGTCATACATATTTTGGCCGAGAAGTGTGCAGTTTTTGAGATAACTAACTTTTTCGCAGAAAAAAAGATCAATTATTAAAAACGTTAGTATTTGGTAACAGATTGCGCTGATTGTATAAGTACTATCGCTTTTGTATGTATGAAAGGCTTATAGTAAATTTATTCAGGATTATTTCGTTCCTATACACTTTGTATGTATCGTACACGGTTTTCTTTTAAAGTGGAAAATACCGCGCTCCGGGACACATTCGAGGTCGCGGGGGGGTGACGCTCACCCCTGAGAGGAGGGGAGAGTAGATAAAATTTAACTTGGCTCTATAACCTACATATATCCTGATAGATAAAAGTTGTCCTTTAATTTTGCCAAATTTTCCATATACTGCAAACTAATTTTCTTCGATTATATGTGCTAGGATTGTAAATGAGAAATACGTGCCCAATCGTTTACAATCACATCTTTTCATATCTTCCTTACAAATCCTTGCGCAGTTGGAAGCCCATCCTTAAGCCCTGTAAGAACAAGAAGATGGCACAAAACCAACAAACATCGGACACGTGATCGTTTTCTGTACTGTTCTGTTGGGTGTAATGTTCGTTAGCGGTACGACCGGGCGAACAAAATGTTCTATAGATGTTTTTGTTCGTTCCTCCGCACTTTGATTTAGTTAGCTAAGTACACTGATATTGTGCGGTATTATACCCTTTCGCAGAATTATTTTTGGTCAAATATTTCGTTGAGCCGAATTTAAACTTCGCAGAATTTCTATTCCTCTATTTTTCATAATTTTTGCAAATATCATCCTATTGATTAGGTTAGGTTAGGATTGATTAAAATAATTCTGCAATGATTTAGTGGATCTAATATTGCTATGACTGGACTATTACGTATTACGTCTTTATGACGAAACTAACGACCATATAAACGCCTATAAATACTTACACGGCATTCTCACAACCATTTTACTCCCCCTAACTCTCGTTTGTAAACCATTACATGCTCTAAAACAAAAAGACGTAATTGCGTATAGATTTCCTGTGCCGTTACTGCCTTAGGGCGCAATGTGAGACTTTGCGTACACCGAAAACATAACTTTATTATGGCACCGATACAATATAGCTAACAATACGTTAGTGTAGGACGTATTGTTATTTTTATGGCCGCGTAGCGTCCCATAAACTGAGCCATAAGCCTGCTTAAGTGAAATTTGTGTCGGCTCCAAGAATTTTTGCAGCAAAGTGATTCTTAGTGGAAATTTATTATAAACCACAGCCGCTGGGATTGATTGAGCATCGTGTTGGAAATATTAAGCCAACGTTTCTTGGTTGCAAACGTTTTACACTTAGACAGCGTAATTTTCCGCTTTTATTAATATGTAGGTACCTACGCACAAGCGGATGATGTTGGAAAGCAATCTGGGCATTAATTCCATGTATTAGCTCTCGGATATCTCGGACAAAATCTCCGTAGTGGCGATATTATATTTTAAAATGTTTTTTCGGAACTGGCATCTAGAGTCACATCAGAGGTCAAACTTTCCCATCGCTAGCATCAACAAAATAATTAATCACTGCCAACGAAAATTCATATGACGACTTTAAGGGAATATTTTCGGTTGTACGAATTCCTTATCAAAGAACTTATTCAATCAAATTAGGTACACTGATTAATCGAAATTAACATTTATCGCTTCATTATGAAATCGTAGCACAAATAATTGCTATAAATTGTCAGCAATCTTTAATATTTAAAAGAAAAAGTCGCGGTTTCGGTAAATGTATTCCAAGAAAGCTATAAGCCGACGGAACGATGAAAAAAATTAATTACCATAAATTTACCTAAACAAGGATCTGTATCTGCCCAATATGAATAACTTAAACGAAACAACGTAATTCAAATATTTGAATTTAATTTTTCATACCGACGTGCTATGAAAACAAAAGATAAAATTATGATTAGTCTTGGGATTGTTTTTTATTACTTCCTATGAGTTTGTATTGTTGAACGAAATATTTGTAGTTAGAGTACCTAACAATGACTAAGGCTTTCGTACCTAAAGGATGCTAACAGGACCCTATTACTAATTTGTCATAAAATTTGTATTTTTTTACTTTTCCACCCCTACATTTTCGGAAAATTTAATCGACGAAAAACCTGTATAACTTGATAGTTATACAGGTGTTTCATCGATTCAGTTTGAAAACCAACCCACAAAATTTCAAGTGATTCATGTTTTGAAAACTGTCGTGAACTTTCGGACAACTAGACATCCGAACATCGAAGAATTTTTGGCCATACTGAAACGGAGACATCAATAATAGTACATTACTGCAGACGCCGGAAAAGAAGGGCTTGCCGGGTGAGTAGGTATACATACGGATAATGATCCCTTCCCTGCTCCCTTCCTCCCGGCAAGCCCTTTTCACGGCTCAAACATACATAACGATATAAAAAAATACAGCACTCAAAAAAATATAATTCAGCTGTTTAGCCATCCATGAACACAGACGCCATGTTTAAAAAAAAGTACTTCCCGGCTTAGGTTTTAAATTTTGTAAGAAATTCCTTTAGTTCTCTGGAGTCGTTCCGCCCGAAACGTGATACTTCGAAGCCTGTTATAACGCACGTTAAATGACGACATTTAAATTCCAATTTTCGGTTTGTCCTGAAAAGTTGTGCGGTATATGATCTCTTAAGGCTGGCTGTGTGGAGTGGAACTGTCTAAAATGGTCCAATCACTTTCCTCAAAGTAAATGCACATCTTTTGGGCTTCACCAAAACACAACCAGGGGGGGTATTCGACCAATTTTAGAGAGATGATGGAGATCTCTCCATTTCATCGCCATCCGTCACTTTTGACGTGTGCCTACTTGACAAATGGTAGGTTCCTGGGACCTAATTGGAGAATGCCGTTTGAGAAATCGCATAACGTCAAAATCCTATTAGATAACAGTGATATCGCCTTTGAACTGTCATTAAAATGCGATGAGCTTCAAGTGACATATCTCATCTCAATTTTGGAAATACGCCTCCGTTAATGATTATCAAAAATTCTTCATGCATATGAATTTCTGTTTTGAACGAAACGTTACTGACTAATTTCACGCACTACGCGGTCAAGTAAAAGTATGCGCCTGTTATTTATGCCGTCACATACAAAGGATTCGGATTGCCGAAGTTGCGATGTTCTAAGGATATCGTCACTTGTCAAGTAGGGACACGTCAAAAGTGACGGATGGCGATGAAATGGAGAGATCTCCATCATCTCTCTAAAATTGGTTGAATTACCCACCTGATTGGTTTTTTTTTTCCGCCGCAGGCAGCCTTATACGTTTTTTTTCTCTTCTTTGTCGTTTTCACTCTTGGCAGAGTGGTCGTGGTCATCATTTCAGATGTTGACGGTTTTTTTATGACAGTTCAAATCAGCTACACTTTATGAAATGTCAAAAACGATCTGTTGGTATGAAGTTTCTATGAAGATACTGGTTTGTGACGTCATAAAAATCAGTACACGTCTTCTTTTTTACTTTTGTCTCATTAAAAATAGTATAATGTCCAAATGTTAGTGGTAGTTTATTTGGTTCCGTGTCATTATGAATGTATTGTTTAGTGGTTTCAATGATACAGATTTATTTTCACTACAGTCAAATACCGTAATGTAGGTGGTGCATTGTCAGCTGTCCAATTTTTTTTGTATTTAATAAGTAGGTAGGTTCTCAGTCTGTAAAGATTTTGGTATTCAAAATCCGAATCTTTGCTTAAACTAGTACGCCCTTATTTTCTCACAGTGCACACGAAGCCATCTAAAGTGTATACAGGAAAACTTGTGATAAGTAACTTCACCAGTAAGCAAACTAGTTTTAAACAAAAACTCCTAAGTTCGTACAGAATTCCCTAGCCTTACATATTGTGTAAGAATGGCCTCACAAGTTTGTAATACATACGATAGTGGCAGATTCCAGCTTAGATATTAAATTGAAAATAGTAACTTGCGCTGGCCTTAACCGTAACTTTATTTATTTTATAAAAAGGATCCTTCTTACAAATACATAGTTATATGGCGCTTAATAGTAGAGAAAACAAAAGTTTCTGTCAAAAATGACATTTTAGTGGCAAGCTTTTATAGCCGACTGTACTTTTCTTTAGATATCCATCAAATGCTCACTGAGACGATTCTAAAGAGCCCAAGCTCGGTAGGATTGCTTTTTCTATTATAGAGTTCCTATGGCCACCTTCCGGCTCCATCATCAGATCAGCCCCATGGTACCATATTATTGTATTGTCATCAAAGTTAAGTAAGTATGCAAAATTTCAGTTCAATCGCTTGACGATATCAGTCTGCTTCAAAATTGAGTTGCAAGATTCGACCCGAACAAACATACTTTAAACACACTTACAATGCAAGTTAAATAAAAGCTTGTAAAAACAAACCATCCCTGTATCTAACTATACCTAAATTAGTTTTTTTCACTTTACCCTTTAAATCGTCACACAATTTCCTAAGTACAAAATCCCAAGCCGACACGTCCCTTCCCCAAACTTAGACCACCTTATATCAAACTTATCCGTGTTCTTGGTACATTAACCGGCTTCAACTGACCTGTCCGCTTCGTCTAAAAATACGTACACATTTCAGAACTTACTTGTACGTGGTAAGATTCAAAATTGTATACATATTTTTGGATTTCCCCGTAACAAACTTGTGGGAATGTTAACGTTCTCGTATAGTTGGACTAGTTACAAAGGACGGCAAGTTTGTAGTTTGATGGACTGTTAAGCTCGGACTTCGATTCTAGTTTTAGTTTTGGTCGTGATGAGTTTTTGTTTCGGGTGACACGGGTAGAGGTGAAAGAATGGGTTTGGAATCCTTTCGTAACCTTTTGTATTTGTAAGATAGGAATATTTAGGCAGTTGTGCGTTTGTCACGGCCAGTTTTTTAAAGCGGGTTTGGCGTGGAAAGATCTCATGTTTCTACGCCGTTATGCTTCTTGATAGAAATCACTCACCAAAAGATGTAGTGTTGGTGTTCCATTTTATGAATAGGTATTTAACCTTAAGATGTATATCGTGGAGATTAGAACGAAAATCTAAGGGGGGAATTCAATTTTACTGATAACTTTGTGTCCAAGATTTCGACATTAAATGTCTAACTTAGCGATGTGCTCTCTTCGAGGTTACTGATATAGCGCTTTTCCTGTTATTGAGATTGTATCTTATTTTGTAAGGTATACATGCAAGATGGCGGATTACATTGGTAAGATGCAAGTGTTACTCTTACCTGTAGGAATATATCTAATTCCGATAGATTGAGCCATATCTCTCTAGAAATGTAATCTTGCCAATCACATAATTCTGCTTGCTTATATCTAGAGATATGCCGTTCTCATATCCGGGGGAAAGAGTTATATCTACAAATCGGGAAACGTTCTCGAAAACGGCACATCTCTACTTATATCTACGCGGTTGGCGCAGTTTGCGGACACCTGCCTACTGAGCCGGCGGTCCCGGGTTCGAAATCTGGCCGGGGCAAATATTTGTGTGATGAACTCGAATATTTGTTCTTGGGTCATGGATGTTATCTATATATGTAGTCTAGTACCCATAGTACAAGCTTTGCTTAGTTTGGGACTAGGTCGATTTGTGTATGATTGTCCCATAATATTTATATATCTGAATTAAAAAATATATATCCGGAGTAAAACTGAGACATTTCTTAATTGGATATTGTCTAAATGCCTTACTGATTAAGAGTCAGTTCAAATTTAATTATAAGGGTTATTTTTCGTTAGGTAGATCTGTCTAAGTTGAAAGTCCTTAAAAAGTGCAACTGAATATGACTGTATGAAATTTAAATGCTAGTCCAGTATACCCGTACCCAGGAGTCCGTATGTCTGTCGGCTCTTTATTACGGGCAAATTAATTCGGACTAAAATCGGTAGCTCATGTTTTGCTAATTAGACCGACATGCAGCTTGCTGGTCGAGATGCGCATGGAAATTTGATTTTAGCCTTTATTTGAATTTAACTGCCGGATATTGTGCAGGTCTGAATGTTTAATTAATATAATATATTTAAACAGTGTTGTTGTGTAAAAAGTCTTTGCGTGACCTATTTACTAACATAATGGAGAACTCATAGCATATTTGATTAGTATATTTAATTAATCTGTATACAGGGTGTAACCGACGGTGTACCGAAAACTGAAACCATGGCTTCAGACTATTATTCTGGCTGGAAAATCGTGGACATTTCTTTGAGAAAATTCTCAAATTTTTCTCGCGAGTTTTCATTTTTTCTTTATTTTTCCGTTAATCGAACTCTAACGGTAACAATTTTTCATTCATGAAAAATCGCATGAAAATAGCATTTTCCGCAAAACACACAATGTATCACAAACAGTATTATGTAAGCTTTACGGTAACAACACAGAGCGCGTGGAGTAGGATAGATAACGGTACTGGCCGGTCATTGATCTGCCAGGCCAGTGCGCTCGCGCAGGCCGCTGCGTTCGGACGCGTGATTAATGTTTACCTACCCGCACATTTTATTTTCTTTACTTGCTTGAATGAAAATAATCTTGTTAGACTATTTATCGGTCAGTAGTTATTGGTCTTAGGTAGTACACTAGTTGTGATCTGTGGTTGCGTGGTTTTTGTGGTTGCATTGATTCATGTCATTCGATGCGCTTTGGCGTAACGGTATGTTTTGCGCTGACGCGTGAGTGGAGTGGGGGGCGCCTGAACCGGTTGATGCTCGCCACGTGCTCCCCTCCCCGCGCGCCTGCACCTGAGAGAATTGGACGCAATACATTGCGCGTCGAGTTTTATAATTTATTTTGGAAAATCTTATCCTTGAGTTATCCGAGAAAATTAACACTCGTATTCAGTTCGTGCTTAATGGTCTAAAACTACGGTTTTCGTTTTCGGTACGCTGTCGGTTACACCCTGTATATTGTAGGTATATGTATTTATCATTGTAACCATAAGTTATGATTGTTAGTTGCATTGCATCGTCCACAATTTGACTGCTTTGCCTAAAAAATTACTGGTAGTGCCTATTTCATTAATTCGCCATTTATACGATATTTTTTTCTCTTCCAATGTCCAGGGTTTCAGGTTGATGGATCGTAGGGTCTCACTTTGTGTACACCATTCTTGCACTTCACACAATCGAACGCTTTGGGATGATCGCAAATGACGCCTTAATTTTTTGAATTTCCATAATAGATATCTGTTATAAAGGTTATTTCTTCACTTAATCGAATGCTTTCAACAATCATAAATATTTGACTACGTCAGTCTATATAAGACCAAAAGTTTAACTAAAGATAGTAAGGAGGCTGAATAATTGAACGGTGCTAAGTGGGGCGTCACGCATTCCAACCACGGTCCTAGCCAAGTCCTAGCACTGATTCGGGTATCATATTGATTATCTAGAAATTGAGAAATGTGCCTAGAACCAGCGTATTTAACGCAATCTAAACGCGATCAGCATTCGTGGGTGCAGCTCTCAAAGAAGCTTATGGTTCCACCGCACCGGTAGATCAGCGCTGGCTCGAACTAGCATTATGCTGAGGTGGTATCTTTTTGAGGCAATTCATAATTATAAATAAATAAATATATAAATAATTAGGTTTTGCTGCCAAATAAATGTTTTTTTTTTCTTTCTTTCTTTCAATTAAACCTCGTACTCTCCAGACTCAATTAAATAAATAATGACTTATTTGGATTATTCGGTGTCAGTTCGGCGACAAAAAGTGTAGGATTCAGGCTAACAGGTTTTCGTTTATGTGCATCAAACAATCGCATGCTTTCGAATAATCGCTAGAGATACCTATAATATTTAAATAGGTGGTTGAAGTTAATCCATGGCTCAACTGCGTACCTGATGAAACTGTTCAAACTTCTCAAGGAGCTTAACAGTGAGCGTATATTCTTAATTGATTGCGGTCCTTTATACATTTACAGTTCTGTTTACAAAACAGCCCACGCAGGAGGCTGAATAATTGAGCGTTGCTAAGTGGGGCGTCACGCGTTCTTACTACGGGCTTAAAACTGGTTTGTGTTCAATGATAATCTTTTACTGAAAAGAGAATGAAGAATTAGCAACAACTATTACATTTTAGGGTCAAAACTAACCTTGTGGTACTCCATGTTTATTTTTTGATTGTGTAATGTATAACGTAAATCATTAGAATACACTTGTTTGAGGTGCAGTAAAATATGTATACTTCACTGTGTAAATTCTGAGTCGATACGCTTATTCAGTCTTATGAAGAATTCAAGCCGTGAGCGTATATTCTAATTGAATGCGGCCCTTTAAACATTTACAGTTCTGTTTACAAAGCAGCCCGCGCAGGAGACTGAATAATTGAGCGATGCTAAGTGGGGCATCACGCGCTCCAACTACGGGCTTAACACTGGTTTGTGTTCAATGATGATCTTATAATTGAAAGGAGATCGAAAAATTGATAACAACTATCACATTTCAGGGTTATAACTAACTTACTTCATGTTCAATGTTTGATTTTGTAATGTATAACGTAAATAATTAGAATACACTTATTTGAGGTGCCATAAAAATGCTCCACAGTTTTAATCCTGAGCCGATCCGCTTATTTGAAGCGTTATTAAGGATTCAAGCCGTGAGCGTATATTCTAATTGAATACAGTCCTTGATACACTTACAGTTCTGTTACAACAAGTTACAAAGCAGCCCACGCAGGCTGAATAATTGAGCGGGGCTAAGTGGGGCATCACGCGCTCCAACTACGGGCTTAACACTGGTTTATGTCCAGTGATGATCAAGTTATTGAGACCTAAACGTAGAACTACAGGCTCTCCCTTTATGAGACCTATGCCTTATTTTTCTGGTTTTACGAAACGTCTTATACATCTTATACCTAGTCAGAATTTGGACACAATGCCTTCTGTTCTGGGGTTCAGAAATTATTTCTAGAGATCGTTGGTAACATTGGAATCCTGCTATTCTGTCAGGGGTATTCATGGAATAATTTATGTAAGTTTGTCAGTAACCTCAAAATATTGAAATCATTTCTCATAGGGTTCTTATACAACAATAAATAATTACACTATTATATTTCAATATCTGTAAAAAATTATACGTAAGGTGAGTCGGGGCTATTGTAGCTATGGGGTTATTGTATCTTCTTACCATTATAATGGTCTGTGACCCTTAAAATGGTCTGTGTATATATAGGATTGTGTATATATACCATTGCTCTGTGTATCCTATATATACACAGACCATTATAATGGTCACAGACCATTATAATGGTAAGAAGATACAATAACCCCATAGCTACAATAGCCCCGACTCACCTTATTTAGTTTTTCGACTTTCAATCTTCTTTGTAATTATTCAGTACAAGTAAAGTTGAATGGCATGGAATTCAGACCGCATTTTGTACGATAAGTTTTTATCTGTGCAATAAAGATCAAATAAATAAATGTCGACGTCACTGACAAATACTTAGGTTAGGAGTAAAAATCGCGTCTAATAGGGAAACAGATGAGAGCACTATCTTAAATATGGCCTAAATTTTCGGATTTTATAAAAAAAATTGGGCAAGTGCGAGCCCGACTCGCGCATGAAGGGTTCCGTACCTATACATATATATAATCTATAACAAGTTTGTTGTATGGGAGCCCCCCTTAAATATTTATTTTATTTTATTTTTAGTATTTGTTGTTATAGCGGCAATAGAAATATATCATCTGTGAAAATTTCAACTGTCTAGCTATCACCGTTGTTGAGATACAGCCTGGTGAAAGACGGACGGACGGACGGACGGACGGCGAAGTCTCAGTAATAGGGTCCCGTTTTTACCCTTTGGGTACGGAACCCTAAAAATGGGTTTATTTTTTGGCGTATCCCAATTACTTAAATCATTAAGAACCGTAGTAGGGGACCGAAACAATCTTGGTCAGTCATTCGGCCTCTAGAGAGCATGTAGTATCCGTTTAGCTTCGCTCTAATTTGCGGAATGTTTGCTATGCAATTACAGGGCATTGGATGTTGTAGACTAAAAAAGTTGATATTTCAATGAACGTGTTAAGGTGAGCTTCGATCAAGTATTGCAATGGGTTGACTCTCCTGTCAGAAATATTACATTGCTTAGGGGTATTTTTTTCTTCAGCTGACTACTTACGAAGGTAAAGCAATGTAATATCTGAAAAGTAGACGCTTTATTTGTTAAATGTGAAATGGCAAAGGTTCTACATAATGTAATAAAACCCTTTGCGATTATAAAAGTGTGGCGTTTTTCATAAATAATCCATACGTAGATAGATTTTTCGAAACGATTGCATATGACAGAAGAAAGATGAACTGTCAATATAACGCCTTATATTAAAAATTGGGCAAGTGCGACTCCTACTCGCGCATGGAGGGTTCCGTACCATAATCTATAACAAGTTTGTTGTATGGGAGCCCCCCTTAAATATTTAATTTATTTTATTTTTAGTATTTGATGTTATAGCGGCAATAGAAATACATCATCTTTGAAAATTTCAACTGTCTAGCTGTCACCGTTATTAGTAAGACGTTACTACGTTAATAGTAAGAGCAAGACACGGTAAAAAAATCAAGTTTGTTGTATGGGAGCCCTCCTTAAATATTTATTTTATTTTATTTTTAGTATTTGTTGTTATAGCGGCAATAGAAATACATCATCTGTGAAAATTTCAACTGTCTAGCTTTCTTGAGATACAGCCTGGTGACAGACGGACGGACAGCGAAGTCTCAGTAAGAGGGTCCCGTTTTTACCCTTTGGGTACGGAACCCTAAAAATGAAATCTGTTTCAATTGTTTGTCATTAGTTTTAGTAAAATACAGATCATCATCTTAGTAGTTACTACTACTCTATAATATTTAAGAGCTAAGGCTCTTATCGGTGGAGTCATTTCCAGCTTATTCTGCATTACACTATTTATTTTATTCTTTATAAGATGAAACAATATTTACTCCATATATTATGTCCTTCTTGATCTTCTTCGTTTTCTTTTCCTTTCTACTTTTTCCTCTATTATCACGCTAATGTAGTTATGGTGGCATGACCTTGACCTCTCGCATCTTTCCTCTCAAAATATAAGTATTATACCAAAAATAAGTAGTAGGTAGTTCGTTTGCGAAAAGGGCTCTGTCACAACAAACCAAATTGTTCACTTTATCTTTGGCATATATAGGCAGCCCGCAGAAAAATCTTGAAAACTCGAAACAATACAAAGTTCTGTGTTTGCTTAGGAAAGTATTTAGTTTGCGAGACGGCGGTCGGGTCGTGTTTACATTTCATCCCAAATTAGTTTTCTAGTGCTTCGTGGAATTTTGTACAGCTAGAGCGACTTGATAATAATTTCTAGAGCATATATTTGGATTAAAGTGACGCTGGCGAAATTCTCAGAGAAATTACCCCTGTGGAGCGGAGATAATCCCATTAGAGGGTTATACTCCCACACAAAGTCCGACTACTGGTAGTGAGGGCTAACCAGCCCTGATACAGTTCAAGACATGTCTTAAAAAAAAACTCAGAGAAATTATCTTGTGACGGGATAGTACAATATCATCTGAATGGGTTGCGAATGATTAAGTTTTAGCCCGACGAGTTGCTTTTTGTCCCTCGTCATATGCGGCAAGGAACTGAGCAATATTGGTAACTGACGTTGAACGTCGTCGAATGTAGCTAACGTCAATAAAGACAGCTAAATATTCTACTAATTTAAATTATACTTTTCACATGGTCAAGCCAAAAACATTCACAGCGATGCAAGAAAAGTATTTCAAAGAGTTTTAAATATTTATTTCAGAAATAAAACGAAAATTGAGTAGTATTCGGATAAAGAATGTTTTGAAATGTTGTAGATGTCGCAGTCAAAAGTGTGAACTGGTCAAAAGGACTTTTAACCGCCAAAACAGGCAAAACTGCTTTTGACTGAGCGTGTTGGTCAAAAGTAGTTTTGCCTGAAAAGCATTGGTTAATAGTACTTTTGACTGTTACTATCAGTCAAAAGTGTTGAATGATAGAAAAAAAAAACCTTTCAGAGCAGATCCGACTCGGCCGTTAGTTTTTTTTTTATATCCCTAACCAAAAGTGTGAACTGGTCAAAAGGACTTTTAACCGACAAAAACAGGCAAAACTACTTTTGACCAACACGCTCAGTCAAAAGCAGTTTTGCCTGTTTTTGTCGGTTAAAAGTCCTTTTGACCAGTTCACACTTTTGACTGCAACATTGACATACCGATACTGATATTATTGCTATATGAAAGCTAAATTCTGACAAACGAATCAATTCGGTTGTCGGACTCCAGACCGTCAACATCTCCTGATGACTCCTCGTGGAGGGGCGAAACACGTGTTGAGTACGTTTTGTTATTTTGGTGGTAGTATGTTAATATTTATTTGCGTTTTTTTTTCGCGGTGGGAGGGTGCGGCTGCCCTATATCAAAACCTAGTAAGGGCTCCAGACCAAATTTTACAGGAGAGCCTAAAAACATAAAACGTTAACGTTAATAATAATAAAAAGTACATGAATAAGTAGAGTACTAACAAGTGCGTGTATCAATAACTTCATGTTATAATATACACTATATATGCACGTTTTATACCCCTTACTAACTTTGAAAATGTATTTACCCGTGTTAGTTTCTTACATTAAACCAGCTTCAATACCTAGTAAGGGAGCCCTTACTAGGTCTTAACTGGTATTCCTGTCGTCGACATCCAAGATATTGAAAACAAAACCTTTTAAATAAAATAGTAAATGCCCTTCTGGCACATGTGTAGGTACCTAACTGTCTTTGGACATTAGGCCCATCTGGCATGTAGGTATGGAATACCTTTATTTTAAATTAATATTTATAAAATGGATAGTTTGCACAAATGTAACTTTGACAGAGAAAAATTATGTTATTCTCAGTCAACCTTTGATAACGGTATCTGTAAAGGTACCGAAACGTCAGGGAGGCTCAAATAATAATATACGCGATTATAATCCGTTTAAAATGTTTTATTCAAATGTAAACCTAGTATACAAGTGTTAGGAATACACAACAAATCAACCATTAAACTTCAGCTGAAATTCCGATTGAACTTATCCGAATGTACGTATGAACATTTTCAATGTTATACATATATGCAAGTAAAATAATTTATTACATGAGTGGGTAGGTATAGTTATTATAAATTATCATGCTATTGTTACTCGTATGTTTAATCAGCTAAAACACTGAAACTTTCATTGTATATACACGTGTTTGTTACTATGTATTAGGTATTTAATAAGAAAAGAGAAAGTTCTTTAACAAGCCCATTTATTTTATTAAACAACTCACCCAGTTGGAAATCTTTCTGTGTCTTCTTGAATGTGTGCAAAAAACGTTGGTAACCCACTATTTTGAACATTAACTCTGTAAACACAACAATGATCTAGTTGTACTTAAGTAGGTATTATACGTTTTTCTACTCCAGTACTTTTTTCTGTCATTTATATAGTTACTAACTCTAATATAAAGACATAAATTATGAAAGTCTGTAAAAGTCTATACTCTACTGCCCAAAAAAACACTGCTAAACGATGTTATAATGTCGCCAATAAAGCATTACTTAGTACCACAGATTACAAAATAAACAGCTGCATTCACACAATTTGCAATTAAAAAAAAAACTTATTGTACTAATTAATGCATTGCTGCCAACTTAAAAAAATAGTTTTATGCTCTGTGCATGGATGTATAGTATAGTGAACGTATTCCTTTTGGTATAAGTTCATATTTTTTTGACAGATGGACGTCAATAAAGAAAAAATATCAGACTATATATTTTTTTAATTTTGTTGGTACCGAGGGGGAACGTGTAATTATTTTCATTGTTGTTTATTTGCATTTTATTTATTAAAATGTAAATTCGTAGCAAAGTATTGTATGCAACGTTATATAAGTAGGTCAAAAAACGCTCGTGGCAGCACCCATGCCACTCGCGTTTTTTGCCCCCTCTTATACAACTGTTGCATAAAATACTATAATAGCGAAGACACAGACACTCATCGCATAATATGTTTGTAGTAGCGAAGTTTTATAATTATGTATTAAAGGGATGATGTAAGGGATGGTGTTACGTAGGAACCCCACGTAACAAAAAATAATAAATAAAAGTGTTGGAAATTAAAGTTGGTATTTAAATACATTTACCCGACATATTCGGAGATTTGACTCTCATTTTTATTAATAGCTGCCTCTAACAACTGCTTCTATCTATAAAATTGTAAATGGCGCTTCATATTGCACGCAAAACTTCAAAGCCATCCAGACGACAGTTAATTTAAACAGCACGCGATGTGGCTGCGCCGGCGCCTTGCCGTGGACTGACCGAACACAGTGATACTAGGTGCCCCGCGCGCCCCTGCCGGCGCATTGATTCCCACATCAGAAACCTAGTAAGACCCTTTGACCAGCCCAAAACCTAGTATGTCTCACGCCCTTACTATGCTTTGATATGGGATATGTGACTTACTGGGTTTGACAACGGTAAACAGTTACTAGACATGTTACTTACTAGGTTTCGACGCATTGAAAACTCTGGTTATTATAACGATTTTTGAGCTGGTGTCTCTGTCACCAGCTGAGGACTTACTAGGTTGGTACAAATAAGTTAAAAAACAAAAATCCAAAAATTTGTCCCTTACTAGGTTTTGATATAGGGCAGCCGGGGTGGGACCATTAAATGCAAGGTTAGAACAAATTAACTGGCACGATATTATATCGCGGATTAGTAAATCAATATTATTATTTTAATTGATATGGATTTTCGCCAAGTAACGCCTGATTCAATTAATTATACGAAAGCTATTTGTAGTGCCGCTAACCGCAAGTTTTTTAACATATATAATTATTCAAAAATATTACTAAATTTCACAGTATTGTATTTTTTGTCGTATTAGACAAAGAGGCGTTGGACAAATAATTCTGTGTTGCACGTTCACTATTGTATTTACGCTCATTAATCCAAGTTTTGAGAAGTTAGACTTGAGGTTACGGTAACATCAGTTTCGAGAACCTTTAACAAGTACAAGTTTGACCACAATTTTAACTCAAAGTTGAAGTGTTGATTCCAATAGCTTAATTGTGGTTCACAATGGCTGAACGGCGAACTATGGTGACAGTCTGTGGATTTAAATGAAAAATTCTTTTAAAATTAATTTTAGATACTACAATCAGATTCTTATTAAACACACATTTGACACTTCTCTGTTGATGTTTGTAGTGATGTAGCAATGGCATATCGTATGCCAAACCTTACGATTATGAATGGTTGATCGAACCGATTTTATCGATGAACTTTTTTTTATAACCTCCATAATTGTATTTTTATTTGTTTTGTGTAAATCAATATTTTTCTGAGCTACGAGGACTCACTAGAGCTTTCTATGTAAAATAGTAATTTGTTTTATTGTTCTTTCTCCAGGGTATCAATTTATCGATTTAATCGATTTTCACCAATTTACAAAAATAGCACATGAATCGAAACGCAATATTTGGTCACAACGCACTTTAAAAAAACACGTAGTACGCAACTGTTTATGTAATGATTTATTATAGTTAAATACTTCAACACCGTGATAAGAATAGAAAGTTAAGAATGTTTAAAGATAAGCACTTTAAAAACCACTATGTTAGGGTAGTTTAGCCGGTTTTCGGCCAAGTAAGCAAAATTTTGAGTTCAGGTGGATTTATTGGGCGATATATTTAGCAAACCTTAGTCTAAGTATTATTTACGAATCTTAGACATATTGTAGTTTCCTATTTCGTATCATATTTTGCCATGAATAATATAGTTTTATTTTTATAATATAAAATATCAGAAAGTAGCAACTAAGTTGGCTTTCGGCCGCTTGTTTTGGTTTACGGCCGTTTATTTAGCCAGTTCTCGGCCACTGTTATTTATATTTTAAATGACCTTTATTTGAGAAACAATAGGTTTTCATATTCAATAAAACAAAAAAGTAAAAATCAATGGAAAAAGTAATTAGCTGCAACCTTTTTTTTACTGGATTAATACGGCTGACATCTAAAAATATTTGAGTCGACTTTCGGCCGTCTTATATTTATAGGGACGAAAGTGGAACACATACAAATTGTTTTTCGGCCGCATGATAAAGCAGGGCCGAAAAACTAAATTTGTTTTAGTTTACGGCCGCTTTCTGTCACCGCGGCCGAAAACAAACAATACTCTCCACCAATGCTCGGCCATGTTAACCGCAGTGGCCGTAAACTCGCTTTAAACAGACTTATTTTCGGCCATTCCTTTATAATTTTTAGTTACCGGCCGAAAACTAAATTAATCGTTTCTATTTTCCGGCCATTATCATTTACCTAGGCCGAAAACTAGTTATTCAAAATGTAGTTCTCGGCCGCCAAAAACAAACAATCATAAACTGATTTAAATCATTAATTTGCTTAAGATACATGCGGCCGGCACCTAAATACATGAAAGAGATTGTATCCAAATTTGTAATTGACATGATGTTTATTAAATAGATTTTAATTTAATAGCGATTTTGATCATTTAATAATATACGTATTCAAGTTATTTCTCGGCCCGGAGGCCGGAAGGTAGATGATTTTACGAAATGCAATCTAGTCACCCGGCCATCACATTTGAAAGGATTTTGTTACATATTTTATACATTTGAATATAAATGACATTATTTCAACTCTTCTAGAGCGTATAGAAGTCAAAGAAATGTTTCTAAAACCAGATAATCAACATTTTAACTTATCTTGAAGAAAATGGCGCGCACTATTTTTTTCACTAATTTTGACACACACTCACACTGACTAAATTGCGTTGGCGTACTGGCGAGCCAATTGAAACGTTATTAAGCGAAAACATTTAGGAGGCGTCAGTGTTAAGCGAATTTGAGTGACAACAGTATTTTTTTGAATGAGTGAGGTAAAATTTTTTTTGTTATTGTAGTTTTACTGCGTAGAGGCCGAAAACCAGAGGGGGCCGGGAAACCGGCTAAACTACCCTATTGCTTGTTTTTTTTTATGATTTTGAAATAGGACGTGCTGATTTACGTTATATGAGACCTAATGATGTGTCAAATGTGTGTTTAAAAAAATCAGACTATACTTCGGTTCGCGCAGTTGTAGTGCAGCTGCCTGCTGAGCCGGTGATACTGGGTTCAAATCCCAGCGTGAAATAAAAACCGGCCAAGTGCGGGTTGGACTCGCGCACCGAGGGTTTCGTACAAACATTTATCCCATGTTAACTGGCCGGGTTAAGTTAAGTTTGCGCCTGGTATGTATGGCGCCGGATACAAATGAGGTGCAAAGTAAACGCAACCGATCACGTTTGTTCAGTTGTATGGGAGCCCCACTTAAATATTTATTTTATTCTGTTTTTTAGTAATTATTGTTTTAGCGGCAACAGAAACACATCATCTGTGAAAATTTCAGTTGTTTAACTATCACGGTTCATGAGATACAGGTGACAGACGGACAGGCACACGGACAACGGAGTCTTAGTAAGGTCTCGTTTTTTTACCCTTTGGGTAAGGAAACCTAAAAGTTGTGGTTATTTTAAAATCGAAGATAATGGATAATTTCTTCACAACCTAATACAATCTAAGGTTTCACAATTCACAGATAACGAATCAAATAAACAGAAGGCTGTAATACGAGTAATACCTTAAGTGTTAAATGAGCTCCTAATAAGTCTATGCTCAGCGATGCTCAGCGATATAGTCGACACGTAGTGGCCGTCATGATGCGACTAGAAATACGACTACGTTTTGCCGCAGGGGAGGGAAAAACGCAAAGCTAAATCAAATTGAGACAGAACAATTGTGAAAGTTAGGGCTAAACTTATTGGCTCAAAAGACGACTTTTCACCATAAATTTATAAATGTCGTTGAAGTATAAATTACTATTTGAACAGTTTTATTAAATTAGTCGTTTTACATAAAATAATTAATGATAGATAGAAGTTTGTGTTTTTTTTGTATGATAATAATATGATGATTTAATTACTTATGATGTTTACAAATGACAGATAGTCATTTATTTAAATAACGACGCCAACACACGACGCATCGAATGATGAAAGATGCCGAATTACGTGAATCCGGGTATTTAACCTACAACTTGACGGAAATAGTTATTCGCAAATCTTGCTGGAATTCCATTCTTGTACGGAGAGAGAGAGAAAGAGAGAGAGAGGAGGGAGAGAAAGGAGAGAGAGGGATACCTGCACCGTCTGCAGATACTACGGGCTGACCGAAATTCAATATTTTTCATCATCCAATGCGTAGCAACATTAAATATCAACTATCAACTCGGTAATCCATGTAAAACAGGTCGTGTTGCAAAATCTAGATATTCTTCTCCTATGTAATCTCACCTCCATGGTCACGAGGTCACGTGCTGCCCTTATAGAGGTGACTGTCGCGCTACATTGCGACGCTTACTCAACGTCTACTCGTCTATCTGCGAGTGCGAACCAAACATTTCTAAACGGCACTTGTAAGGTAGTGATGAATGATCTCGCGATATTAAAGAGTTAATGGGATCGTTTAGTGTAAAAAGGCTTTAAATTGTACGAAGCTAGCTTTTAAGGTGGCTGTTAAATTCATTTCTGTGCATGTGATAACTCTAGGTCCACTCCAGTTTGCTTTTGTTTTCGTAATATTTTTCTCTCATTTATACCTATACAGTGCAAAGAGTGAGTGACAACACTTTTAAGGTTTTTATTATTTTTTATTATTCATCAGCCACACATACCGATGGTATTCCACGCGATATCACCTCTACGTGCCCCGTTAGCTATAAACCCAGATTTATAAGGCTTAAATCCTCTATTCCACGTATATTTCGACTGTTTCATTCAAACGCCGAGCATACAAAAAAAGGCTTAACAAACTATCCCCGAAAGGTCACACCGAAAAAGGCGATCAGCGTGTCCTTTTGTCCAAACTTCATTTTCAGTTTTTCCCGTTACTTTTCCATGAAAAAACTCATTTGGGCTTAATCCTTCGTATGTAGAAAGTTTTCCATTCCGCACGCCCCTAAGCCGGGCGAAACTAAAATGTTTCTGGAAAATTTTCTGCTAAATATTTAAGCTCGGTTATATTTTTAGTCGTGGTATTTGATGTTTTGTTTTTTGTTTCCTGTGTTTAATTTCAGTTTAACACCTTTTGGCTTGAGTCCTTGAAAAGGTTTCGATTTCAGCTGTGAACTGACTTTACGCACTTATCACAAACATCATAGACATTAAAAGAAAAATATATATAGCGTAATACCTACCAATTGACATAGTAAGACATACTTGGAAAAGTTGAGGTGTATATTTAATTGAGATTTGAGGCAAACAAAATTGGCTAGGGATTTGTGTAACACAAGCCAGCTCTCACCCGTAAAACAGAAACAAAAGTATTCTACAAATTACGCCCCAAGTTTCCCTAAAAGCATTATCAGGGTAAATAATCAGCTAAATTGATTGATACACACGAGTCCAAACCGGAATGGACCATTATTGCTGCGATAACATGAAATGGCCTCTATCGATAACCTATTATCGAGTAGGCTTTTCTTTTAGGGCCGAGAGGCCAGTTGGGACTGAGGTGAGCGGGGAAAAATATCGGGAATAAGTACTGGGTACTAAAATACTTGAAGATGATTTAAACGTGTTAGTTACAACGGCGAATGCATCGCCAATTTCATGTAGGTCTTTGACATAATCAACTGCTAACCGTAAAACGTAAGTGAATTAAATTCCAAGTTCTAATAAATAAATCATTATTATCTCACGTCGTTTACGTTTGTGAATGTTTGATGTTTATTGTTTAACGCAGCGTCATCATCGTCATAAATATCAGCCTATAGACCGTTCACTGCTGGACAAATGAGTCCCCCAAATTCGGTCGTGCGCCGCTATCATCAAATTGCTTCCTATGATCCTCACCAGGTCTTCCTTGTTGGTGGCGTTCCCACACGCTTCACTATTAAGCTTGCCTCTGTAAGAACCTTAAACGTATATTATTGAAGCAACAAGTACTAGCGTGGAGCGGACGAGAAAAAGTACGTGCGGCAACCATCCCATCCTTATTTCTTTATCGCCGCAGCCCACTGATATACGGGCCGTATTAAACCAATATTAGGTATTAAATAGAGACGTTACGAGTAGACGACAAAGAGTTGTGAGGGGATGAAAGAGGTATGGCTGGGAAATATGGATTATATGTATTTTGAGCCTTTTGTGGGCTATACGCAAAAGTGCTGGACTAAATTCGACGTTTCTGATGACATGTGTACGTGATGTTACCACTATATGTAGCCACATAGTGGTGGTTTGCTTTGCTTAAGCGATATGGTCTATTTAAATTCAAATAAGAACTTGTCATGGCAAGTTGTTAATAATATCAATCAAATTATCAGACTGTTCCCCAGTTCAGATTTCTAACGATTCAAAATTTAGCCAATTATTCGCCTTTGAAATAGGTTTAAGATGGAGATGTTTATTGTTTCAAGCCAATTAAATAGTATTTTAAGTACGCCGTCAAATATTGACATTGCCTAAGCATTGAAAAAGTTGTCACACCACTAAACATAAAATATTTAGCAATACATTGCTTCTTTGAATTTACAATTTACTAATGTTGCAGTTTCAAGAGTAGAATATATGTTTTAATTTTTTGCTCATATTACAAGTCACACCCGGGATACATCAACTTTTCATAATATACGGGATAATCACTTTTCACAAAAATAACCGTTTTCAACGAGCAGAAATTATGTTTCCGAGAGCAACTGAAAGTTACTATAGAAAGTGGTAAATTACTTTCGATATTTGTATGACCTCAGTATAGAATTATAGATAAATAATTGGTGGAATGATCGCGTAACAAACATACAAAAAGAAAACAACATACAATCGAATTGAGAACCTCTTCTTTTATTAAGTCGATTGAAAAGGCCGATTAAAAGAGGCTTCCTGGTTCGCACTTTACGTTTAGACGTGATTTTTGGGGTTCCGTACCCAAAGGGTAAAAACGGGACCCTATTAGAAAGACTGTTTCTGTTGCCGCTATAACAACTAATACTAAAAACAGAATTTAATAAATATTTAAGTGGGGCTCTCCCATACAATGTAACCTTAAATTAACCCGGCCAATTAAGATTAAGTTTCGAAGCTCCAGTGATTTTTGTAAAGAGTTCTCCAAATCTGAACTCCGATATTAGTACAGCCTTAGTAAATACAGATTTAAATTAAACACTTATTTCGTTGCGCAAACTCAAGTAATCATTCTACGAACCACAAACTTTGATTGATTAAGTTGGACATTATTGTTCTTGGCTGTTTTGTGAATAATCGTTTTCGGATTTATCATTTTGAGTTTGAATCCTCGAATTGCTGTTATCATTAACATGGGATTATTTCAGTTGTTTTTGCAGAGGGAGGCGGTGGGTATTTTAGGGAAGAATAATTTATTATTGTATCTGGAGTTCTATAGGATAACTTGGATTTGAAGCTTCACGTTTACGTTCATTATCAAAAAAGTAGTGCATATAATTAGTCCTATACTTAGTCATATTATTAACTTGTGTATTACGGCGGGCGAATTCCCTAACAAATTAAAAATATCCGTTGTAAAACCACTTTACAAAAAAGGCTCTAAGGATGACATGGGTAATTACCGTCCGATAGCGCTTATTCCAATCTTTTCTAAAATCATAGAAAAGCATATTTACAGTAGCGTGGCAAGTTACTTTGAACAAAACAAATTATTTGCTGTAGAACAGAAAGGATTCCGCAAAGGCATGTCCATCAATATGGCTATTTATGAGTTAATCCAAAAGGTACTAGTTAACATAGACAAAAGGATTCCAGTTGCCGCATTATATATGGACTTGTCAAAAGCGTTCGACTATGTTGACCATCGAATACTTTTAGATAAACTCTATCGCTATGGAATACGTGGTAATGTCCATTCTCTAATTAAGTCATACCTCAGTGGCAGGACTCAAATTACTGAAGTCAGCAAACTATGCGTTAAGTCAAAAACCGAAATCTCCTTTTCTTCCGACTCAAGGGATATCTTTTATGGAGTGCCACAGGGGAGCGTTTTAGGTCCCCTGCTGTTTCTCATTTATATAAATGACATGCCGAAAATTATAGACCATCCTATGATTCTCTTCGCTGACGATAGTACCGTTATAATATCTGGAGAAAACGTAGGTTCGTATGAGACTGAAATCAATAGGACATTAAGTATAATTATAGAATGGCTGACTAGGAATAACTTGAAAATTAATTTTGATAAAACAAAGCTAATGACATTTAGGCAGAGAACTGAACCGCCATCTTTAAGAGTAGCTTTTAATGGACATAAAATAGATGAAACTGACATTACTAAATTTTTAGGATTAAATGTAGACAATAAGCTTACTTGGAAACATCAAATTGACTCTATGTGTACGAAATTAAATCAATTCTCATACGCACTATATAATTTAAGGAAAACAGTCAGTTGGTCAGCTGTGCTTACCGCATACCATGCATTTGTAACCTCAACGTTAAGGTACGGTATAATTTTCTGGGGCAATTCAACTGACCGTGAAATTATATTTCGAGCCCAAAAAAGATGCGTAAGGTCAGTATGCGGTGCTGCTCCTTCAGAATCATGTAGGCCATACTTTAAACATTTAAATATATTGACACTTCCTAGCCTTTACATTTATGAAATGTCGGTCTTTGTTAAACAGAACCCTCATTTATATCATAGCTTCAACACCACATGTCTTCGTCATAGGATATTACATCATGTAGTACCTAATACAGCATTGTATCAAAAAAATGTACTTGGAATGGCTCCAAAAATATATAATAAATTACCACTACAAATTAAATCTGTACAAGAGCTCAGTATGTTCAAAACCCTCCTAAAAAAATTACTAGTCGATAAGTGCTACTACACTGTCAACGAGTTTTTGGAAGACATAATTTAAGTACTTAGTATAAATAAGGTGACATGCATGCCCTTACAATTTGTATGCCGAAAGGCGCCGCATAGTGAATCTATAGCATAATGTAACAACCTGTATACCTATGTTGGACAAATAAAGATTTTATGATTTTATGATTTATGATTTAAGCTACAATAGCTAGGAAAATATACAGGGTGCTTTTTAGTTGTGAATGAGAGTGTTAGGGGGTGATGGGGAGTAGACACTGAACAACTTTTACTATGGGGCCAACAATGAAATAGCAAAGAAAACGTCTGCTTTTCCTTACATTTCGCGTTATGAGCTATTAATTAACTCTTCATCATTTCAGCCAGAGGACGTCCACTGCTGGATACAGGCCTCCTCAATAGACTTCCATATGGGCGGGATAGCAGCGACCCGCATCCAGCGAGTCCCCGCAGCTCTAACCAGGTCATCCGACCACCTTGTGGGTGGCCGTCCTACACTGCGCTTACCGGCAATTAACTCTTAAATTGTGTTTTTTTTTGCCATTTTGTGGTTGGACCCAGAGTAAAAGTTGCTCTGTGTGACCTTCTCTATCACCCCCTGAAAACTCCCATTCACGATTCAAAGAAATGTCTCCAGAATGCTGTATTTGGCCTTTATCTTTAATTGTACTTACCTATTGTAGTGTATCATAATGGGACATCGGACTCTTCAAAGTAATAGAAAGTATGTTGTTACTGCTTAAAAAAATAACTTTTTCTGTAATCAAATTCGTTTACGATGTTTTGATCAGTTTTTAAGTTTCCCAAGTACCTCAAATTTAATCAAACTTCTCAATTGTTAGTATCAATAAAAGCCAAATTGAAAGACTTCTTACATCAACTTTATGTTCGTTTTCATGACTCTTTTTTATCGTTTTGGTTTTTTATTGCTTTGGCATTTGTTCCTTTTTATTGAAGGTATTGTTCTCATTGTTTTCGAGCTAAGGTTTCCATAATCTGATCTTAGACATTTAATATATTTTTGAAAGCTAAATATTTTAATACTTAGGCCTACGTTACATTAACGACAAAATCCTACGTAACAGTTATATGTACCAAACTGTTGTTTGTTTTTTGACGGAGGTTATTAAGTTTTTTTTTTAAATAAGTATTCATGTCATGGTGACATAATACGCATATATTCAGTCACATAATTGCAAGTAGTAAAATTGTCAGATACATTATGTTGCTGACTGTAGGTAGGAGTACCTAGTGCGTTTCAAGTGTGGAAACCGGTTTAGCCTTCACCACAATTTTGTTCAGAACAAAATGGACTTCGGAGTATTTTGTACTAAGGTGCACGTTTTTCATTACTTTCTATACATTAGCGTCAGTTCCAATTCTCTTTATGGCTCTACTAATTGAACCCTTGAATTCATTACGAGACCCTTGTTACCGAAACAAAAATAACGGCCATTTGCATTCAATTCGACTAAAACCCTCTCGATTTGATATAGGAAAGTAAAATAGTTTTTTTTTACATACAAAACTCTCGTGAGTGTCGGACTACGTGCATTTTAATAGGATATGAGATATTTATTTTAATAGGAGAACATTTTGATTAAAATTATGTATCGGTCTAATTATTCAACAGCCTTCCTGATGAGTTGAAACAATTGGAAGGTAGCCAATTTAGCAAGAAGGTTGGCTGTCTGAAAATTGTTTTTACAGTATAAGGAATTTTTTAAAGTACAGAATTATGAGCAAATAGAATTTAGTAACGTAGCATAAGTATTTTCATTCTTACTGGACATTCTTAATTAAAATTATAAATTTATGTAACATGTACAATTGTATGACATCCATTTTGTAATCCCATTAATGTGAATTTTATTTAAACTTGTGAATTTTAGTTTTCCCTTTTTTGTACAACATGTTAAATTATAATTTATTGAAAACATTAACTATTATAGCCTTTTATTTATTAATTATGTATTGTGAAAATTTTAATTTCCGAATGATTTGCATGTCGCGTTTTCGACTGAATACTGATACATTCAAACATCCTGTGTCATCTTGTACCTACCATACTCGTACGTATTCTGGCGAATAAAAACATTCTATTCTATTCTATTATGGGTCTCATTCTATAGAGATTAGAAAACAACAAGGAGACGAGAGGGTAAAGATATAATAATGTCCGTGGGCCCATTAAGCCATTTGAAATTCTATGAAAATATGACCTTTGCGCGTAGTAATACACACAAGTCTTTGTTTTCTTTAAATATGGCTAGTATTTTTGAGGTTATGATATTGTAAATTTCATATATTATAATGTAAAGTAAAGATCGCATTTTAGTGGTATACTTCATTCCATGCCAGCGCACGCCGTTTGATATAACGTTTCTTGACCTGTGTGATGTTTTATATAATGTAATGCTGGATATAACGCATTTTGTTATTTTTTCCTCTATTTTCTTTGTAAACTCTTAGCCTTGTTAGGTTAGATTACAATGAGTTAGGTTAAGTTAAATTAGAAACTTACGTACTCGTACGTATTCTGGCGAATAAAAACATTCTATTCTATTCTATTATGGGTCTCATTCTATAGAGATTAGAAAACAACAAGGAGACGAGAGGGTAAAGATATAATAATGTCCGTGGGCCCATTAAGCCATTTGAAATTCTATGAAAATATGACCTTTGCGCGTAGTAATACACACAAGTCTTTGTTTTCTTTAAATATGGCTAGTATTTTTGAGGTTATGATATTGTAAATTTCATATATTATAATGTAAAGTAAAGATCGCATTTTAGTGGTATACTTCATTCCATGCCAGCGCACGCCGTTTGATATAACGTTTCTTGACCTGTGTGATGTTTTATATAATGTAATGCTGGATATAACGCATTTTGTTATTTTTTCCTCTATTTTCTTTGTAAACTCTTAGCCTTGTTAGGTTAGATTACAATGAGTTAGGTTAAGTTAAATTAGAAACTTTAATAATTTTGGTTAACGTGTTATTTCGAACGTTAGGTACATTAGACATCAACATAAATAATTATATCAAACATTACGCACCCATTCCATGCACTCTAAAGTCCAGATCAAAGACTGTTTACAACTCATGTTATTCCAATGAATACGTTGAGCATTAACAAGTTCATTAAGACAGTCATATCATATCCACACATGCAAAGTTAACCCCGGTCTCACCGCCAAGAAACTTCTCGAATTAGTGCCAGACACTAGCACTAATGCCAGTATTCGTATCGGAATTAGGGTATCTCAATGTCATACTTGAAAGTTTGTATGACCACATTCAATCCTTCTGCGCGAGCTTGAGCTGCTTTTAGGATTCCGTACCCAAAGGGTTAAAACGAAGGGTCAAGACCTTATTAGGCCTCACGAGTTTGTTTCTAAATGGCTGAAATTTGTATTTTTTTTAATGTTTTCATGAGATATGGGGGATCTCAAAAATTTTGAAATTATTTGAAAAACTGGATCGACAAAAATATTATCGAACCTACTCACAAAACTTCACGAGAATCGGTTGATAAATGTGGTCTGTAGGCGAGAAAAGCCGGAAATCCGAACAACATGTGGACATACGAATGAAATTTTGAAGAAGCTGAAGCAAAAGACGTTTCGCTCGCTCGATCATTTAACAGATGACTTTATATAACAACTAGGAAGTACCTGTCAGTTCGCCCGCGTAAGTTTTTCTTTACCGTAGACGGATAAAAAGTATCCTATAACCATCTTTGGATGTCCAGCTCTCCCTGTATCAAAATTGGTGAAAATTTGTCGTTCCGGCGTGATGCGAGGACAAAGGAAATTATGAAAACAGATGGCGCCAGATTAGCACGGCGCCGCGCGCCCATACAAAACAAATGACGATCCTGCATCAGGGTATTAAGATTTCTCCTGAAATCATGACCTCTCTTCTTCTTTTGCCTCGCCACTTCCCGGTTAGACGAGGTCGGCTTTCTTAACCATGACGTGCCATTTGCTGCGGTTGTGAACGTCATTTTCCTGAAGATCCATGCGTTTCATGTCCTTCAGGACAGTCGTTAGCCATGTAGCTATGGGTCTACCTCTTCCCCGTTTGCCTGCTGCGATGGGAGGCACTTTTTCACAACATAATCTTCCGGTCTTCTCATTACATGGCCATACCACCTTAACCTATTCTCCTGCAGTTTATCTGCTATTGGGGCCACTTTCAGACTACCTACCCCGAACACATTTCGGACTTGATCCTTCAGGGTGACACCTCCTGCCCAGCGCAACATCCGCATAATCATGAAATCATGACCCCTCTGCATAGAAAAATGATTTTCAATACTAATCTAGATTTTTATAATATTATATGTGGATAATTGATTAAACAAGCAGCGACCGTACCCCGAGTACGACACCTAAAAGGGTGCAACCGCAATTAATGGCTGTCTCTGTACGGCAACCGCATTGGACCTAGGTCCGAAATTGGTACAAATACCCTAATGTGGTTAAAGCTTTTTCCAACCACGTTAGTACAATGTGTAACGATCGGTGGTTTAATGTAAATACATTAAACTAGTTTGTGCCTGAGACTTCGTCCGCAGAATACTTTATTTTACCGTAGCAGGGTAAAAAGTATCTTTTAACCAATTTTAGATGCCCAGCTATTCCTGTGCCATAATTGGTTCAAATCCGTCCAGCCGTTTTGGCGTGATTAGAAGACATAGGAATCACCGCACGTCCATACAAAACGAAAGGCGATTTTGCATCGCGCTGTTAAGATTTTTCCTGAAATCACGACCTCTAGGTACATAGAAAACTTTCTCTTTTCAAATCTAGAATCTTATAACAGTATAAAATATACCAATAATTTTAAATAATTAGTTTTTTTTACATAAATTTCACATAAAGTGCATTTTTTTTACTAAAGGTAGTTCTAATACCAATAATATTGTTATTTATCTCAGTATTTTATTTTTCTTAAAGTCCTTCACTCAATTCTGGTTTATTTCAGGACTAACAGAATTTATGAACAGTGTTTTACCTTCACTCTTTTGGTGCATGCATTTAACACACTTTTAGTTATTTTTACGTGAGTCTTATACTGGTACCTATGATCGCATCCTGGATAATATAAGCTTGTTTGTACGTACAGTCAACCAATTTGTTTTCTAGGCCACTATAGAACCTTTTCACAATGACAATGATATATTATGAGATTTCAAGCGGCTTTCATATTGACGTTCACTGTGACAAGGTACGAAATGACCTAGGAATCAAATTGGTTGACTGTACCTGTATTTATCATTAATAACGTGTGCTAACAAGACAAAGGCGAGATACATTGTACGCGTTAGAGTTGATTAGCCCCAGTCAATACACTGAACCTTAATGCATATCAAATATCCGAGGAACCCTAATAATGCGACTCCTGACCCGACATGTAACAATGTAAATGTGGACCGTGAGTGGTGATTACAATGAATGTACCGCGCCCAAACCAAACAGTGCTACCTACATTAAAAACAATGGGTTCCGACATTAGCAGGCTGACCATCACACCGAAATCAGTCCCTAATAAATAAATATTACGAGACAATGTTACACAAATCGACCTAGTCCCAAACTAAGCAAAGCCTGTAAATGGATACTAGACGACGAAACACGTATTATATAAATACATAATAATATAGATTACATCCATGACCCAAGAAAAAACATTCGAGTTCATCACACGAATATTTGCCCCGGCCGGGATTCGAACCCTGGACCGTCGGCTCAGTAGGTAGGTGCACTACAAACTGTGCCAACCGCGTCGTCGAATAAAGGTACAGTTGTCTTAAGATATTTAGAAACTGATGTTGTAAAAATCATAGTGAGGGTAAATTAAAGAGATGCAGTTTGTTAGATCCTTATAGGAGGACTATCAAAAATAAATCAATTGAATAATCTTCAAAAATCTGTATACCAACCCTATTCAAATTTCCATTTTCACACATTTAGCCTAGTGGATAATGGACACTATCACTATCACCAACACACACTCAAAGACACAAAGTGATAAACGCACACAACAAAATATAAAACACACAATATGTATAACGCTCATGACCATATTGACCAATGTACGTTGGCGGAGGGTTGGGATGGTATAATCAAAGGTAACACAAAAAATCTGCTATAATGATATAACTAGTTATCCAGCCTTTATTCCAAGTAAACTGTGCCCTAAGAAGTAACATAAAATATATAATCATGAAAAAGTATTAGAGTAGATACTTGTATCAGCGGGCCAAAACACATAATATCATAAATTTATGAAACATGTAATATCTCTTTATTTTTATGTGGGTACACACCGTTAGGTATCTTTTTCTTTATATTAAACCATTGATTCAAAGATCAAAGCACAAAAAAAAAAACCTAGCGGAAGATTAATTTTTTTCTTTGTGTTTGATCTTTGTATCAATGGTTTAACGTAATATCACATTTGTAAAGAATATCGACAAATTGCTAGATTATGATTTGTGGAAATTCGAAGGCTTGGAAAAAGCAAACATGGCAAGAAACTCAACAATATTTGTGAATTGAGATGAAAGTAAAATTACATATATTTTCAGTTATGGTGTAACAGGCGGACATGAGAGGATGGAAAAATTGTTAGGAACAGGATGAGACTACTGAACCACTACGTTACTCGTTGTACCATTGTCATTTACCAGCAAATTGTAATTGTAAAGTGCACTCCAAATACTTATTTATTTATTTGGAGAACAAACAGACATATACAATGTGTTACCGCCAAGTAGGCTTTTCTTAATGTAGAGTAAAGTAACATAGATCTTTAACGTATCCATGACCTTAATTTAATTAATTAACTTAAATTCAGGCTTTATTAACTTTCCAACAAAATTTTAATTCCCAGTTCTTACTTACTTAGTACGATGGCTCAGCGACCCGAAGCGAATCTTGGCCTCCAACACGAGATCACGCCACTTTTCTCGATCCTGCGCCAGCTCTTTCCAGTTGGAGGCTTGGAGTCCGCGCAGATCCGCCTCGACCATGTCCTTCCAGCGATATCTCGGACGCCCAACCTCTTCTACCTGTTGGGTGCCCCAGGTATGCTCTCTTGACGCCACGACCCTCTTTCATTCTCTCCAGGTGGCCAAGCCAGCGGAGTCTGTGGGATTTTGTTTCTCCTAGTATATTGGGCTCAGCTACCATGTCCTCTATTTCCTGGTTCTTCAGTGCTCTCCAGCTCCCATCCGGTGTGCGTTTTGGACCGAGGATTTTGCGTAAAAAATTTCTTTCTGAAACCACTAGCATGTTTTCTTCTTTGAGAGTTAGAGTCCATGCTTCACACCCGTACATAAGGATTGGCCGTATAATGGTCTTGTAGATCCTAATTTTGTTGTGTCTACTCAGAAGCTTGGACACCAACACTCTATGAAGGGCCGCGGTACACCGCAGTGTGTTTTGTACACGGATGCTGATTTCCTCGCTGCGGGTATTGGTATCCGTCACGGTACAGCCTAAGTACTTAAATTTTGCCACGCCTTTGTACACTATATCTCCAACATGTAGGTCTTGACGTGGTGCGCGTGACGAGTCTCTGTAGCGCCTCATGTGGAGATAGGTACTCTGTTTTTTCGTGGGAAATTCTCAGGCCGACCTTCAGGGCTTCAATTGCCAAAACGTTGGCAGATAATTGCCAGTAATGTACAGTAAATAAATTGACAAGCGAGTGTTAAATGACAGCGTGATATGAGTAGAGACAATTACGCTGTACACCCACTACATTGAATGTGCGGATTTAAGAAATGTAATTGTGCAGTTAATTCACATAATTATGATTAGCTAATACATGCAAACAATTACTAATGGATCATATTATTATCAGTTTTAATAAATGCCCGCATGCCGGTAACAGGCTGTATATACACCGTGGCCGTTAATAACCCGAAAGATTTAAAAACGTATTTTTGACGACAACACGAGTAAATAATGTTATATCAACATGTGTCTAATTATGTGTCTTTATTAAATTACAATTTCAGTACAAATTAAATCATATTAATTGCCCGCTTCTTTGTGAACAAGTCTTTAGTTGAAGAAGAGTGAGCGAGCATGACACTTCACGAATCGCTCCGAAATCATACGACGAACGGCGAATGCCGTGACTTGTGTTCTATGACAAGAAGTGTCAAGTTATCGCTGTCTCAATATTACAGGGTTCTATGTTTCACTTTTGACGAGTTCAAATTTGAACATTGGCATAATGACATGAATTAGGGTGTGTTAGACGGGAGATTTTTTAACTTTTGATTTGTTTTAAATAATTTATATCTCCTTAATTATGAGTTTTTGGACTATATGTTACATAAGTTTATATACTCTAATTAGGCTCCAGTATCATTAGCTTAAATCTTTCGGGTTATTAACGGTCACGGTGTATAATAAGAACATTTAAATAAAACAATTTAAACGGATTATATCGCTTTATAATGTACTTTATTCTGTAAGTAAGCCACCACTTTTACATGTCTCAGTCTACCCGCATTTCAAAAGAGGGGACCACTATTCAAAAGAAACGCCGAAAGAAAATTTTCAAAATGGCGGTGTTATGGGGATTGAAAACGTAAAAAAATACAAATTTCGAAACAGCAGGCCTAGCAAATATCTTGCAGCGACTTCGCTTGTCGTGCGACTTATGGCATCACCTGTCTTGCTCGTACAGGTTAGAAAGGAAAGTAAAAGGTAATATTTGACAAAGAATCGCGTGTCACAGTTATGCTAAACATGCTAGCTCGCCAGTATGGAGTCTTTAGTTAAAACAGGTAACGCAGGCGTAGTCGAGCGTGTAACTTCTAGTGAAACCAACACAATTTGTCCTTCCCTTAACGAGTTCACAAGTAAATTTAATGCAAGTTAACCCAAGATTAGGAGCAGTCGTTTGGGCTAATAAGTGGCGCATATCACAGCTTTGTACTTCGCCAACTGTACTAGTTAGCGAGCGAGAAATGATCGTACTCACTGAGTGTGGTACAGTCGATCTGATACAAGATATAGATAACATCTTTGACCCAAGAACAAAAATTCGCGTTCATCACACAAATATTTGCCCCGGCCGGGATTCGAACCCGGGACCGCCGGCATAGCGTCAACCGCGTCGTCATTTGATTGGTTATTGTTGTTTTATTATTCATATAACAGGATTATTAATAAACTTATAACCGGTGTACATATCAAAAATAAACGCTCTTGGAATATTTATTGACAGGCTTCTTTTTGCCACGGGGTACTTTGGGTACGTGGCCACGGCCACACCACACGGCCGGAGTCTCACCAGGGCCCCTTATCTCTCAGTGGGGGTCACAACAACTCTCGAAAAAACTCCTGTTTTTTAGAGAGTACCCCTAATTATGGAGGATAATGCAGCTCATAGAAAGAAGGGAAACCCCTTGTAATAAGTGTAGATGATTTTGAACATAATACAACTGACTGTACCACATAAAGCACACCGTATTTCCACACAGGACACACTTAATTAAGGGTAGTCACAGATCTCAGGCGCACTTAAGACGGAATGAGCAAAAGGCGGGCCCAAGTGACAACCCTACACGGCGCAATTAGACGGCTGCCAGGGCTGCCTATTGAGTGCCAGTGGAGTGATTTAGTTGCAGTATAAATATGTTTAGACATAGTGTTTAATCCGAAATGATGAGATACGCAACAGAACCAAGGTTAATTATTTTTTCACCTCACTAGCTCGGAAAGCCCAGTTTGTTTGTTTGATATCTATTGAGAAAATCGCTTTTTATCCACATGTGGAGAAAAAGTTTTGACGTTTCAACGCAGCTAAAGTAAAATTTGACATGAGCTTATTTTCTGAAAAATCCCGTTTAAAATACCTACATGAAAGCTAATTAGACCTTAGTTTCAATAAATGGAAAATTGGTTGATTATTGCAGATATTTTTCAAAGATATAGTACAAACCCTTATTCTTTTTTCCTCGCTGTAGTGAGGTGAAAAGTTTTGTGTTATACTCGGGCGAAAAGTTATTTTACGTCTCGTGTATTGAAACACTCGCTACGCTCAGGATTCTATTTTGAACCACTCGCTTCGCTCGTGGTCAATCATAGGATCCTTTCGCTAGCTCGTGTTTCAAATAAACACTCGCGGGTAAAATACAACTTTCCCCCCTTGTATAACAAATAACTATTATTAAAGCAGTAACGTCTGTTAACGTAAACCAAATTATTATAATGAAGCGAAAAATTCAATGGCTCTGACATCTGGTTCGGTGGTCCAGTTGGTAGGGCGCCCATGTTGGCCCGGAAAGCCGTTGGAGACGCTGGTTCGAATACTGTCTGAACCAATAATTTTTAAACAGAACCAAAGTTGTAAATATAGCTCAGACAGTCGCAAATGGCATTGCTCGTAGAATCGATGTCCGTTGGGGCAGAAAGGTTCTTTAGTGGTGACCGCGGAGCGGAATGCGCAGCGTGGGAAGGCCCCCAACAAGGTTGACCGACGACCTGGTGAGGATCGCGGGCAGAAATTGGATGAGGGCGGCGGAAGATCGATCGTTCTGGAGAACTTTGGGAGAGGCCTTTGTCCAGCAGTGGACGTCTATCGGCTGATATGATATGATGAATCATCATCAGGGCCCTGTTTCATATACGTGACAAGTCGACAATTTGTCAGTTTTTGACAAAATTGTCGAATTGTAGCTACAAATTCTGTTTCATAAACATGACAAATATGACGGATTGCGACAGGTAAATAGTTGACAAAATTGTCAGTGTCAATCGCGTTTCATAAAGGTCTACAATTGTCAGTTTTAAAATGTCAGTATTTAAGAAAATTGTCAAGACTTTTTTGTCATGGTAATCGACATAATTGTCGTAAATTGCGACAAATATGTCACAGCATACATTTTTGTTATTATAATATAGCAGTATGAGAGCAGCAATAAAAATATTTGTCTTAGATTATAATTTTGAATAGCATTCTAAGATTTGTTCGGTAACTTGCAACAAGTAAGATGGACACGAAAATAATAATTTTGGGCCTTATACAAGACAACCGAGAAATATGTATTGTTTGGCCAATTTAGTGAACATTTAACGCACGAAAAAAAATGGATGGAAGTCGCGGAGCAATTGAAGGGAATTGGGTAGGTATATTGAGCAAATATTGACCCTGTTAAATCATTGAATTCGTTTGTAATACGCATAAAATTTGCTGAGTAAGTGCGAAATTTCTCGTTGTTGAGTGTTGTAATTCTTGTCCTATTCTAGTTATTAAGTATTCGACGGTAGTTTTACAAACTCGAAATCCATACTAATATTATAAATGCGAAAGTGTGTCTGTCTGTCTGTCTGTCTGTTACCTCTTCACGCTTAAACCGCTGAATCGATTTTGATGAAATTTGGCATGGAGATAGTTTAAGATCCGAGGAAGGACATAGGATAGTTTTCATCCTGGAATTTATCCCTAAAAAGATTGAAAAGTGAGTAAGTAATTCATGATGACATTGATGACCCTGTAGAAAATGTAATGATAAACCCAAAAGCACAATTGCTCTTATATTTGCTTAGGCGCTCTGTTATTAATTAAGGTAATTAGGTGGTTATCTATCGTGTTGTACGAGGTTGCTTCCATACTTACAAGTTCCACGCGGACGTAGTCGCGGGCAAAAGCTAGTATTATAAATGCGAAAGTGTGTCTGTCTGTCTGTCTGTTACCTCTTCACGCTTAAACCGCTGAATCGATTTTGATGAAATTTGGCATAGAGATAGTTTAAGATACGAGGAAGGACATAGGATAGTTTTCATCCTGGAAATTATACCGAAAAAGATTTAAAAGTGAGTGAATATTTCTGTTGGAGTGCGGTGACCCTGTAGGAAATTTAATTATTAGACCAAAAGCACAATTGCTCTTACATTTGCTTAGGCGCTTTTAATAATCCCTTTTATCAAGTTCCACGCGTACGTAGTCGCGGGCAAAAGCTAGTTTTTCTATAAATGTGGGGTCAACCACGTCAAAAGTAAAGTTTGCCCTTGTCCTAAATGCTCGACGACGCCGTATTGGTTGAACTAAATATTCTTCATCGCTGTTGCTACAAATGTGTCGATGTTAGCACCATTTCACTGGTAATAAGTAATTAGTTAGTGAGAAGTAGCCGCTGACATTGGGTGAGGTCGCCTGTCAGAAATCTTCGACAAATCTACAAATTTGTCAAATTGTAATTACAATTTTGTGTTTCATAAAACAAATATGTCAAGTTTTTCGCGACAAATTGTCACCTGTCGCCTGTCAAGGGAAAATGTTTATGAAACAGAAATATGTCAAAATGTCGCGACAATTTGACATAATTGTAATTTTTCCACCACGACTTATTTGTCATAGGTAATGTTTATGAAACGAAAAATTGTCAAAATGTCGAATTGTCACCTGTCACCTGTCGCCTGTCATTGTCACGTATATGAAACAGGGCCCAGATCATAGTGTTTACGCAACAGTTGTGTAAGAGAAGTCAAAAACACAAGTTGCTTGGGTGGCGAGCATTTTTTGACTTAGTTATACAACGTTGCATACAATGCTTTTTCTACTACTCGGTATTCTAAAATGCAATTAAACAACAAAGAAAAATGTTCGATGACTTCCGCTCGGATAGGTATATGAAAAAGAATTCTAGTGTGGTAAACTTTTTATGGTTCCGTAGTTGTTCAGTCGTTGGTATGGGCGGCTTTGCTTTAGGTATGTTTCGATTAAGCTGAAATTTTGGAATACATTTGAATCCGCGGTTAGCGCAGTGGGAGTGTATACTATCTGCCTACTGAGCCAGCAGTATACTGAGTTCGAATTTGTGGTAAATATTTGTGTCATGCATGTTCTATGCGTTTAAGTACGTAACGTATATATTTCTCTATATATCTAAGGGTGTACATCGTCGTCTAGTGCCAATAACACAAGCCTGATAGAGCTTACTTTCGGACTAGGACAATTTGAGTGAGATAGTTCGATATGTAGATAACTAAAATGTAATGTTATTATAACATAGAAAATCATACGAACACCAGTTTTGAATTTTTTATTTATTCATTTACATATAATTAAAAAAGATACTGTGTAAAACCGCCTGCGGATCCCTAACAGCTAGACTACCCTTCTATCGCGGGGCGTCTTCAAATATTTTCGTGCAACTGCACCAATTTAAAATGCATCTCCTCATTAATGGTGCTCGTCTGCGGCTGACGTTCTAATTTACGTGACTGCGCTTCAACCTCGAGCCTGGAAATTGGCTGAATTCATTTCACATTTCTGATAAGCGATTTTATTAATCTTACTAGAAAGTACCCGCGTAGTCCGCGTATTTTTTTCCAAAATTATCCTATAACCATCTTTGTATTTATGTCTAACTATCCCTGTACCAAAATTGTGCAAAAATCCAGCTATTACGGCGTGAAAAGAGGACAAAGAAATTATGACCAACAGACGCCAGACTGGGGCTGTGCACCCATACAAAACAAAAGACGATTCTGCATCACGCTATTAAGATTTTTCCTAAAGTCATGACCCCTCTCCGTTGAAAAGTGATTATCAAAACGAATCTAGAATTTTATTATGGTAAGTAAATATGTGCTTGGTACGGAAGTTTATAATGATATCCGTCCGAGATGATAGCGACTCGTCTACTTTAGCGATATTATCTGTTTGCCTTTAAATTGCAACAAGCTTACATCGAAATCTTTTTATACCTATTCTATATTTATGATATGTCCGAATGGCTGATATACTAATATATGAATAATGAGAAAATAAAATACAAGGGTATCCTTAGTATACTTCAATAATATTCTCCATTTACTTATTCAATTTCTTCTGCTATTTTACCAAATAAAAATATAACAATTGTAAATACTTAACATACCTCCCTTTTCCCAAATTTACCTTCTAAACCGAAGAGTCAAAGGACCTGGGACACCATAGGCTCCGTCACCACCACCAATTCATTAATTGCCGCATCTTCAGGAAAAGACCGGACACGACTACTCGCAGTGTCAAGACCTGAGGCCAGACAATGGCTCCATGCCCACCCTTCACCCACCACTGGCACATTCATTGACCCCTGCACGCTTCGCATTGCTGTCGGTCTCTGGGTTGGGGCTGATGTGTGTGTAGAACACAGCTGCGCCTCTTGTGGGGCCCCAGTAGATCGACTTCGCCACCACGGACTCTCCTGCTCCTCGGGCGCCGGCCATCTCTCCCGTCATGCTGCGCTCAACGACATCCTCAGAAGAGTGTTTTCTTGTAAATAAACAATCTTATCCCTTTTCTTAAATCGTTAAAGTAACTTAAATCAGGTGTAAAATTTATATGAAATCGAGCTGATCGTCTTTAGTACTTTTTCACTTCAATTACTTCAACTCATTCAAACAATCGCATTATTACTCTTCACGGCGACAAAGTACTTAAATGATCATTTACTTTTGACGTTAACTGTAGAATAGAAGCAAAGCTCGGCACCGTACTCGTAATATTCCCTAAATTATTTAACTAACCTGGTGTTAACGATATTCCGTGTTACATTATCGTTTAAATCCCTTGTTCGACAGCAAAATCCATTGTTTTGAAAGGCTGGCCACACATTATCGAGCGGATATTCAATAAAAGGACAAAGTGAACGCGAATGAATGGCCATAATAAAGGAAACAACGCGCGCGGCGCTTGATCGATGCGTGACCCGCATTTAGGCGGCAGTCTGTTACACCGATCTTATTTAAATTTAATTTATTTAGCTACCTATTTTCACTCAAATTTGGCCCAAAGTTGCTCTACTGCCGAGCTCCCCATTTCGGATTTGATCACGCAAGGCATCATAGATTGACGACGCGGTTGGCGCAGTCTGAGCCTGCAGTCTCGGGTTCAAATCCCGGCCAGGGATATTTGTGAGATAAAATCGAATATTTGTACTTGGGTCTTAGTTGTTATATGTATTTAAGTCTATATTTATTTATATAAGTACAGTATATCGTCGTCTATTTAGTACTCATATCATAGTATTCTTATTATGAAGTCTACTTTTAAGCATATTGCTGAGGTCACAAACAACCGTAGAGTGGCGACCGCATATCAGAAGATCCAATATTCATTAAATTTATTCATAATCAATTTATCGAAATTATAAAAATTAACCACAACAGTATTTTCAAAGTAGTACTCAGCATTGACTAGGAAAACTACCAAATTTTTGGTAAAATTCTAAAAGTCATGTAGATAAAAACGAAAACTAAGCCATGCATTTGACGTGCGCTTAGCCTAATGTTCGTCCGGACATGTTTGAGCGCTGATCGACGTCACTAATAGACATGTCTCAAAATAATGGATATAAATAAATATAAATGGCTAGGAGACATTGCTATACAAACTGACCTAGTACCAAATTAAATTATGAATCGCATGTACTGTGGGTACCTTACTAGACGGTGATGAGCATATTTAATATGAAGCCTTTCTTCTGGCCTTTATACCTCAAAGATATATATATATATATATATATATATATATATATATATGTTTTTTAAAACACTGGGTGATTTTGACTCATAAAAGTACCCTATTCGTAAAATGTTTTTGATATTTTATATAAATTGGCCCGTAAGCTTCGGTGTGAAGTACATCCATATTCGTGTATTTACTGAATATAAACTTCATTACGCGACGCATTTTGCGCTTAATAGCGCCACTGCGTGCGCTTAGCCTAATGCTCGTCCGGACATGTTTGATTGACGTCTCTAATGCAACTTGCACAAAATAAAGCATTTACTCGTAAATAGGGAGCCCATTGACTACTAGAAAATAATTTTCGTCGAATGTTTGTTTGAAAATTTTTACTGAAAAATAATTTCGCACAATTTTTATTCCTCTGCAGTGATACATTTTTCATCATTCTTGCAAATATCATCCTATTGATTAGGTTAGATTAGGCTTGGTATGTTTTAAAATAAATTTAAATAGTTTACGGTTGCAAAACGAAACTTTCGACGAGAAATAATTTTAGGAGTCAGTATAGATCCATATAAATAAATATAAATGCTTTAGGAGACAATTCCATACAAATGACGACGCGTTTGGCTCGGTTTGTAGACACCTGCCTACTGAGCCGGCGGTCCCGGGTTCGAATCCCGGCCAGGGCAAATATTTGTGTGATGAACTCGAATATTTGTGCTTGGGTCATGGTTGTTTTATGTATTTAAGTATATATTTATCTATATAAGTACGTATATCATCGTCTAGTACCCATAACACAAGCCTTCTTGAGCTTAATTTGGGACTACATCGATTTTTGTGAGGTTGTCCGATATTTATTTATTTATTTTATAAATTGACCTAGTACCAAATTAAGAATCGCATGTACTGTACTGATGAGCATAGTTAAAATGAGGTTAAAATGACAGCCAGATAGTTTCTTGTAGTTTTTATGCCTATAAGATAAATATGTGAATTTTTGAAGCACTGGGACATTTTGACTCATATTTGTAAAATATGTATGATATTCTATATAAATTGTACCGTAAGCTTCGGTGTGAAGTACATCCATATTCGTGTATTTGCTGAATATAAACTTCTTACGCGACGCATTTTGCGCTTAATAGCGCCACCGCGTGCGCTTAGCCTAATGCTCGTCCGGACATGTTTGAGCGCTGATTGACGTCACTAATTGCCTGTACATATTTTGAAAATACATCACCGTTAATAATTTTGCTATTGGTTCTCCCGAGTAGGTACTCTTAGTCAAGAGTAAAACATTTTTGAAATTAATTCGAAAAAAAACTATAAAAAAACTGTTGTCAAAATGTAATATAACTAATAAGTAAACGGTTTCTCTGAAACTAATTTAAGTATTATTCTTTAGGCATGTTAAAACTTAAATACTGTTACGCCGGTAGGTTAGGTCAAAAACTTTGAACGTCATTTTCAGTGCGTTAGAAGCGTTTTCAGCAGGCTGAAAAGTCATTTCAGGCCGTTTCAGAAGATGCTCTATCACATATCTAAAGATCGAAATTTCACCCAAGTTGCCGTCGTTTTCAGGCGCCTGAAACATGTTTTCAGTCCGTTTCAGGGCACCCTCTATCAGATGACGCCATAACCTGAAAACCCGCTTTCAGGCGTTTTCAGGACCCCTTATGGGCCTCTGAAGCACAAATCGTTATATGGCGAAATATCCCGTAGGTGTGACAGAGATAACACTAGTAGAATGAGATAGCTATACTCGGAACATTCGAGAAGTGTGGGACAGAGATAGGACTACTAGAAAGAGATAGCTATACTCGGAACATTCGAGAAGGGAGTGACAGAGAGTGCACCATTAGAGAGAGACATATATGGCCTCGAATGTTCTCGGCCCTCACTCTGGACCTTACTAGAATATTCGCGATATGTGTGGACAATGCGTCCAGAGCGGTTCCGCGGGATATATAAGGCGCCGACGGCTGGCGCGAGTTAGTTTCATTTTAACTGCGATCCAGTGCTAGTACAAGGATAATCGGAGAGAAAGACTTGAGTGATTAGTGCGCTTAAGTACAGTTCGTGTGAATAGTGAGTGCATAATTTGTGAAATAGTGTGTGTGTTTTAATTAGTGGATTTTAAGTACAGTTCGTGTGAATTGTAAGTACGTAATTTGAGTAATAAAGCGAGTGTTTTATTTAGTGGATTAATTTGTGCTTTTCTATCAAATACGAACCCCACGCTCGTAACAATACCTTGTTGATATTGATAGAAACAATATCGCAATTCACATTTCAATAAAATTAAAACAAGGCCCGGTTCCATCTCATTGCTTTGATTACGTTTATTTTCAACTAGCCACCCGCCCCGGCTTCGCACGGGTGCAATGATAAAGCAAATTATGCATGTCTACAAATAAATTTTCCTGTTGAATAACTCTATCTATAAAAAAACGCATAAAAATCCGTTGTGTAGTTTTAAAGATCCAATCATACTTAGGGACAGACAGACAGCAGAAAGCGACTTTGTTTTATACTATGAAGTGATGTCGATATATAATAAAATATATGAAACGTCTTTGTATTTTTAAGTTACAAAAAATATAATAATGTCCATAAATAGACGTGTATCACCCTATTTGAAGGTCAGTGTCAGGTCAGTTGAAAAAATAGTAGATGAACCAGACTTACCTATGACTATAATTAAATATATAAAAGCACTTTAGTAACATCGCGTCAAAACAAATCAACGATTTTGAAAGCGAGGGTAAAAATATGACTTGGCATCTAAGGATTTTTACCCAAATGACATTAAACAAAAAGAGGGTTATCATAATCACTTTTGTCATCTGCGCGAATGAAGGCTCCCAGTGGTGGGTCTATATTGCTTCCTAGAATTATTTTTCCTGGAATGTTTCATTTTGGCGAAAAATATTTCGTAGAAAGAGCATTTTTCTTTGCAACCGTAATTCATTTGAGATTGTTATAAAAGGGCTTCTAAATGGGCCATGTTTTGCTGCAATTTGTGGCCCTGCCATTATTTGCATCTTGCTTTAGCGTACGGTGTCAGAGAGGGACGGCCATAGTCGCCGGCCACAAATTGCAGTAAAATGTGGCCCGTTCAGAAGCCCCATAAGACAAAGCTAACCTAACCGAATCAATAGGATGTCATTTTTTTATATTAAGGGACAATCTTACACAAATGGACCTAGTCTTAAACTAAGCAAAGCTTGTACTGTGGGTACTAGACGACGATATACTAAATATATAAATACATATACAGGGTGTAACCGACAGCGTACCGAAAACGAAAACCGTGGTTTTAGACCATAATCACGAACTGAAAACGAGTGTTCATTTTCTCGGAAAATTCAAGGATAAGATTTTCCAAAATAAATAATAAAACTCGACGTGCAATGTACTGCGTCCGATTCTCTCGGGTGCAGACGCGCGGGGAGGGGAGCACGCGGCGAGCGACCGGTCCAGGCGGTCCCCACTCCACCCACGCATCAGCGCAAAATATACCGTTACGCCAATGCGCATCGAATGAAATGAATGAACGCAACCACAAAAACAACGCAACCACAGATCACAACTAGTGTACTACCTAACACCAATAACAACTGACCGATAAATCATAACAGTCTAACAAGATTATTTTCATTCAAGCAAGTAAAGCAAATAAAATATGCGGGTAGGCAAACAGTAATCATGCGTCCCACCGCAGCGGCCTGTGCGAGCACACTGGCCTGGCGGATCAATGACCGGCCAGTACCGTTATCTTTCCCACTCCACGCGCTCTGTGTTGTACCGTAAAGCTTACATAATACTGTTTGTGATACATTGTGTATGTTTGCGGAAAATGCTATTTTCATGCGATTTTTCATGAAAAATTGTTACCGGTAGAGTTCGATTAACGGAAAAATAAAGAAAAAATGAAGACTCGCCAGGAAAATTTGTGAATTTTCTCAAATAAATTTTCACGATTTTCCAGCCCAGAATAATGGTCTGAAGCCATGGTTTCAGTTTTCGATACACCGTCGGTTACACCCTGTATAGATAAAATCCATGACTCAAGCACAAATATTCGAGATCATCACACAAATATTTTCCCTGGCCAGGATTCAAACCCAGGACCGCCGGCTCAGTAGGCAAGTGCTTACAAACTGAGCCAACCGCGTCCTCAAATTACCTACAAGAATTATGAAAAATGTATGACTACCTACAGAGGAATAAAAATTGACTTCTCGGCGAGACAAAATAAGTTTATAGGATTCGCTTGTGGTAAATAAATAAATAACCCATGGACAATAACATTTAAGCAGCCATTTCGCGGTACAGTGTGCTTCATGAAACAGCGAAAAAAGTAAATAACACTGCAATCTTCAGAACGGATATTTGCTACGAAGCGTAAATGCTACGCTGCTACGCCGTAGGCAATGTAGCAATACGTAGCTATTATGTTGCACTAGAGCTGAATAAAATAAAAATTTTACATATAATATTGACTTACGTAAAGCTCTAAATGTGATTGTATGTATTTCTGCCTCACGCTACAGACAGCATATTTTTCTTAATAAATTATTAATGATTATTTAGTTTCTTAATACTAAATTCCGATAGGGGTTTCTATTCAAACATGTCTAAATGTTTAGGGTAGAACATTTATAAAATGTTAATAAGGGACCCTATCTCGTTAAAAGAATCGCTAATCCAAACTCCTAACAATCAATACGTAAAAATGCAAATCGCAAGCCCATGAAGCGCCGAACCAGCGAAATCCCTAAAAATATTCTAAAAGGTACACTTTATGAAACAAAGACGTATCTGCCTGGTACTACTAGTGACATAAGACCTTGTTTCTCTAAGGTCATCTGCTGAAAAACAATTGAGATAAGTTAATTCGGGACACGTACGGCACCCGCGACAAATCTAAAGGGCCGAACGCTTAGAATTAAAATTCCGCGTGCGAGGGTTTTACCTATTGTCTACGCAAAATATCCTTTAATTATGTCGGCCGTTTTGTTCTAAAGTGGCCTGGAAGTTGTAAGCTACCAGCGTTTTTGAGGTGACCCAAGACAAACTCATCCACGGGATTCACTAAAGATCACCTGACCCGATCACTCAGATGATCGTATTGGACGAATATGTCTTGTGAGATCACCCAGGTGATCGTATTGGACGCCATTTCCAGCACGATCCCCTAGGTGATTATACTGGAGAGAATTATATTCAGTAGTAATATTACTCTGCAAGTGATTCTAGTGGACAAACTTATCCAGAAAGCTCGCCCAGGTGATTCTTTTGGATTATGTTGATTTTAGTGGACATAATTCTGTCCACTAAAATCACCCAGGGGATTATACTCGAAATGGCGTCCAATATGATCACCTGGGTGATCTCACAAGACATATTCGTCCAATAGGATCACATGGGTGATCGCGTCAGGTGATCTGGATGCCGTGAACTCATCGCGCTACGCCAACTACGCTCAGATTCGTAACCTACCTGGCTCTGTCTTTTGCTTTTATTCACATAGTCACGTCTGTTAGTTGCATCCATGCAGGGTGGAGTACAACTAGAATATTTGAAAAAGTGTCCAGTGGTAAGCAGTAAATAATACTTCCAACGCCGTTCGCAATAGCGCAGCAGGATAGATGAAAAAAAAACCAAGTTTTAGACTAAGTCTACATGGCTCACAGGATTACCTGGTTGAAGTGGCAATTGGCCTCGTAGCCCGGAGAATGGACGGCCGTTGGGGCAGCAAAATCCTGGAGACAACCACGTATAGAGAAGCGCAGTGTGGGTCGGCCCCCGACTAGATGAACGGATGACCTGGGTATAAAGGGGTATAACGAAAGTTAGGGTAAAGGTAAAAAAATCGCCTATAATCTCTATCCGCTTCTAGGTCGCGCCACCAACATGTGTACAAGGAAAGCACGTCCTCCGAACACTACCCGCGTATTCCACGAGATGCTCAAACAGAACGAATGGTAACTGACACGTATGGAATCTTAATTGGTGTGAATTTGCGGTGTCTTCTTAGCTCGTAATCGCTTTGAAGCTGTTTTAACCGCTGTGCTAGGTTAGGGGGCTTAGTGTTGAATCCCACAAATATTATTAAAGTTACCATATAAAGCGGTCTTCACACTCAGTTACGAGCTGTAACACGGAGCGACTTAAAATTGTTTAACAAACCGGCGTACAAACACTCATTCTATCTTAATTGGCCGGTTTAAGTTTGCACATACGTAAGGCGCCGGATATAAATAAGGTGCAAAGTTAACGCAACCGCTCACTATATTGTTGTATGGGAGTACCACTTAAATATTAATTTTATTCTGTTTTTAGTATTTGTTGTTATAGCGGCAACAGAAAAAGTTAGGACACCTTTTTTATTATTCACATTGAAAATGCTATCGAGTTTGATGGAAATGAACCCATAAACGTAAAGTTCTGGATGAAACAGAAATTCGGGTTTTTTTTTTAAACGCCCGGGTACGGCATATTTTGTAAATATGGTGTTTCCACATTAAAAATAGCATAAATAAAAGTATTCCATTAAAACTTGCTTATCAAAAATATTAGATAAATTATTATTGACTACTAGAAATTAGAACCATTATCCAATATTACAAAAACTATCATACCTAAAATTAGCCAACCCTTTTCACAGCGGAAGGGATAACAGCACACTTAACTTTACCGTCAAATATTAGTAGTTAGCATAACTACAAATGCGGGAATGGCGGTAAAATGTTGGTAAAACGGGGGTAATTATTATTATCTTAAGGCGTTATCTCTTAAATGGGGATATTAGGGGGATATTAGACTGGAGACGTGTTGGTTTGGCTCATTTTGGGTGCAAAAAGGTCATGCGGAATTTTGGGTGTGTTTGTTTACTGGCGCTTACGCGGCTATAATAGGTATGGCGTGTTACGGCGATTACATGATACGTACATTCGAGGTCAAAACAACACAATCCTCTCAAAGACTTGCAGCTAGCTTGTTAACCAAAGTGCAAAAAATATGTTTTATTTTGATGATGAAAAACATTATTCCTTCAAAAATCATAACAGACTTCCCTCGATTTCTCCAGGATTCGATCATCAGGTCCTGATCCGATGACAATGAACGCTTACAAAGCAAAAAACAAAATTGATCCAGCTGTCAGAACACCACCGCCGCCCTGAATATTTGTCATTGAGTGTAATACCTATATCAAAGTCACATTCTATGTACTATTTCTAAAAGTTGCCCGCCACTTCGGCCGCATAATCTTTTTTTACTTAACAGTAGTCGGTTAAAAAGTGTCTTAAGAGGCCTTATTCCTTTAAAAATACTGATTGTTTTAGACATTTTCTCTATGATCAAACATGTTTCTTAACATATTATTGATGTTACTACCTAGAACAGGGCTCTTGAGATGTATTGGTATATATTTGAATACTACAGTTTGAATTTTTCATTGATAATTTTTGTTTCAAAAACTACTCGAAATCGAAAAAATTCACGCGGAAAATTAGTTTTTACTACTTATTTTCGACTGCACGCAATGAAAGCATGAAATAGCTATGTTACTACCTAGAACTCGGGGAAAAGTATTATTCATTTCAAAAAGTTGGTTGATTTTATCAATATATTTGTCATAATATGAAAAAAATAAATTTTAAAAGGAATAAAGCCTCGTAATAAGTATCCGTTAATTCTTAAATACTATTGATACAACTAACTTGAAGTTGAAATCCGCTAAGCAACACGTTGACGCCGCAAAACACATACCTACAAACATTTCAGATATTTTTTTCGACAATGCTTACTAAATAACCCATATGCTCGTGTATTCAAATTATTTAGAACGTGCAATGGAAAAGGCTATGCTCAGAGTTTCTTTGCGGTGATATAATTAAAAATGCGTTTATCTGCAGAACCAAGGTAATCGACATAGCTCAGAGGATTGCACTCTTGAAGTGGCCCGGAGAATGGATGGCCGTTGGGGCAGCAAAGTCCTAGAGTGGCGACCACGTATAGGAAAGCGCAGCATGGAACGGCCCCCACTTGACCTCGTAAGGGTAGCGGCGGGTCAGTGGACGCAATCTGCAAGGGATCGCACTTTGTGGCGAGCTAAGGGGGAGGCCTATGTTCAGCAGTGGTGGCTGATAGATACTGTAAAGCCAGTGGTGGTAAAATAAAAGTAAATGTCTACTGTAGTCCTAACTCCGTTACAACAGTCCTTAAGGCGTCCAACTTTGATTAAAGGCTGGGTACAAGTTATAATTGAAACATTATAGGCCCTTTGTGCTATTGAGCAAGTGGGTTATACATTATCAATATAAGGTACTATTGATTAGGCCTTTCAATGTTAACGTGATACTTTACATAATTATACCCCATTGTGATGTATATGCTTGGCATTGTTGTCCTCATATTTACGGCTATTTATAAATCCCTATACAATATTCGGTGCTATTGACTATGGAAATAATATTATAATGATAACTTTCAAAGTAATTACATTACTGTTCCAGCTTCCAATACCGGGATTCTTTTAACACACGAACACGCGGTTGTTTCGCCTAAATCTTTCGCCTAAAAGTTTTAAGTCTTTGTTTATACGATATACGTATTTTCGTAGTTCAAAGCGCCTTGGTTTTTACTATAATGCTATGTAATTTATTTAAAACTTAATTAATAAACAATATAAGAAAACCGGAGGCGTGGACGGAGGGCGGCCTCTATCTGCTGTAAGAAAGTGAAGTAGCTGAATGCTGGTGCTGTGCTCGCTTATGCAAGGGAGGAAGGGCTGTCTTTTCCGTAGCCGATCAGTCCGATTCCACAAAATATTTAAATTGATTTAAAATAATTTGGACTCAAATTTGATACAAAGATCAAAGCTCAAAGAAATACGCATTTCAATGTTTCGTTGAGGTATGATTTTTGTATCAATGGTTTAATTTATACTCATAAAATAAATGATAACTTCTTACTACAAACTTAATTATAATTCCAAATGCACGTGTTTGTCTGTTTAAATTCGTAATTTCAAAACATCCACTACGAAGCTAGATAATAAGGGTGCCATTATATCCGTAGACTATTTACCTGCGGGCACTTTGCCCGAAGGCACGTACGCACACCGAAATATTTCAGGAACAAACTAGCCGGGCGCAGCCATTTTTACTCCCGCCATCGCTATAGCAAATAATATTCACAACACACGTAACGGAGTCGCTTTGTTTCCATTGTCTCGTATTATTTACCCATTTTTACAGGCTTTTATTTAATATTTTATTTAGTTTCACCTGGCTCGGTGCCTGTCTGTGTGTAATCAAATCTCCCCAATTTTACATATCGATTGAGCTGAGAACTTGCATACATGAGTAAATCGGAAAACAGCCGTGATTGTTATAGCATGGATCTTCATATCAAGATCATGTGATCTTAACACGAGTTCTGAAGGAGGTTTTTTTTTCTTTAGGCTATTTGAGTGTCCCACTGCTGGGCAAAGGCCTTTCCCCTCGATTTCCACGACTCCCGATCAAATGCCTCCTCGTGCCAGCCGTTGAGGACCGTGTCCAGGTCGTCCCGCTATCTCTGCCTAGGCCTGCCCCGCCTGCGCTGCCCATCTTGTGGCACCCGCTGAGTGGCCAAGCTAGCCCACCTTTCCGGGTGCATGCGGCAGACGTGGCCGGCCTGAAGGTTACTTACGCATAAACAAATATCAATGCATCACAAGAATAGAATGTCTATGAATCAGAAGTGGGATGGCGTAGTCTTCTTATGATAGAATACAGGAGATTTTCTCTTCTAATTTTCCTATAAGCTGACTGAGAAGACAGCTTATGGGAGAAGTATATGTCATTGTTTGTTTTTGGGTCAAATGCAACTAAAATTGACCGTGGAGTGACGTGTCCGACCAATGCGAGTCGCACAACTGAACTGCCTATGAATGCGCCTCGATTTGCGTGTGCTCATGTGTAGTCTGTTGGCACAGCTTACGAGTATGAGTCCATACCCCGGGGTTGCGGAGCCGCATATGAATGATTTGACGCCTACTGTCAGGAGCATCACACGCGCGTTGCCGACTCTTTAGGTAAGAACCTATTTACTCCCCTCTTGAGGATCTGCACTGTAGGCCCCGGGGATCTCGGCAGGGAGCTGATTCCACATGCGGAGCGTTCACGGTAGGAAATTCCTCTGGAACCGCACACTTCTCGACCATTTAGGCTTTAGTGTGTGAGGATGAATACCCTGCCGATGGCCAGCAGTTCGATGGTAGAAAGTAGCCGTGGGCATCATGTCAAACAATTCCTCAAAACACATCCCATCATACAGACGGTAGAACACCCCCAAGGAGACAAAGTGTCTCCTCAGACTTAGAGGCTCGATTCCGTCTGCGATTATCAACTATGCGCACAGCGCGTCTTTGTACCGAGTCAAAAGGGCCAAGCTGGTATTCGGGGGCTCCTGCCCAGAGGTGACTGCAGTACTCCTTGTGTAGATAGGTGAGCAGTCTGGTCGTCTGTCCGTCGAGAACTGATGGTATTTTGTCGTGTGGTTACATGTCTTATTCTGAATTTAAATGTCCGTAGTTCCAAATATCTATGTCAATCAGCCAGTCAATCAGTTGTTCTATGTCATGTCGCCAAGGAGGTTGGAAGCCACGACAATAGGTATAAGATTTTTCCAACTTAAGGTACATTTCTATCCAAATTTCTGATTCTTGGTGACAACGGACACCGGCCTCAAGTCGTTCGCTCCGGCCATCTGTTCTCGGCTACGTGACAATTCGAGTGACGCGACACATGTCGGTGACGGCCGATTATGTAACTTTGAGATACAGCCGATTATCACTGTCGCTAAACGGCTTAGCTCGCATAATTAGAAGTTGGAGATAAATGGCGTGGGGTGGTAATTTTGGGGATATAGAATACAGGCCTACATTTTGCGACGGATTAAGGACATACAAGAAAATTCAAGTAAAATAATGAAGTTATCAAATTAATAAACAAAGATTTAGATAGAATTGCAAAATACGACTTATTTTCAAAGATATTTGCATACTGAGCGTTGCTTTCCGCAAGTATCTTTACAGATATAAGTTTTGCTTCGTAAACGTTTTGGTACCTGGAAGAAAACGGTCATAAATAATCCTTTTGTACTTAACAGTAATCGTACTTCCCTCGCTTTGACAATAATGTACTATTAATAAGACAAAATGTTTCATCTTAAGTCAATAGAAACATTTATTTGAAAGGACAGGACAGTCGGTATCAATGCCGGCATCCATTAAGGACTCCAGTTGTTCTCTGAAGGTCTCGGTTTCCCTATTTAATATAATTTCCGAGTAAAATTACCTGTTCATTATACAAATACAGTAAAGAGATGGCTATGAGTTTGTTTTATAGATCGTCTCCCGTTAATAGAAATAGGAATCAGAGCCTCAATTTGACATTTGATAGTGGAAATCTATTTAGTCGTGATCTCACCACTACGTGTCTACTTTAGCGATATGATGTAGTCACCTTAACCGTAATGCCATTTTTTTTCATTAAGATGAATATACTTTAATTTGATATGAGCCTAATTGAAATAAATATATAAATACATAGATAACATCCATTCCCTAGGAACAAATATTCAAGTTCATCACACAAATATTTTCCCCGGTCGGGATTTGAACCCAGAACCGCCGGCTCAGTAAGCAGGTGCACTATAAACAGCGCCAAATGGCAACTCATAAAGTACATATTTGTACTATATTTCCCCAAATTTAGTCAAGATTGTACTGAATATGGGTTTCTTTTTGGTATCGTCGAATTATTATTTGGGTGGATCAACTTTTCCTTGCTGTTATTCTGTCCATGACCCAGGGGATAATAATGATTACATTCCTAAGAAAAGTGTTGATAGTTGACATTACTGGTATTGTCAGGAGATAGTCTACATAAGAATGGACTTAAATTACAAAACATTTGCTAAATATAACCACGAAAAATCATAGTTTTAAAAAGTGACCCAGGGGCATCACTATGGCAACGTGTGGCAGAAAATAGTTGATTGACCCATTTATCTCTTGGCAGTTTTGAGTTGATATTGAAGCCGGCACCCATTAAGAACTCTAGTTGTTGTCTCTCTCTGCAGGTTTCCGTTTACCAAGTTCCAATATTACTTCCGATTGGCAGTGCCTTAATATACAAGGTGGAAAATGGATAAGTGACATGCTTTCCTAAGTGGCTTTTAATGCTCTTCTGGCACATGTCAACTGTCTTTACACATTCCACCTGGCAAGTATGTACGCCTTTATTTTGAATTCATATTTAAAAAATCGGCAATTTGCACAAATGTAACTTTGACAGAGAAAAATTATGTTTTTCTCAGTCAACCTTTGACAACGGTCACTGGAAAGTTATCGAAACATCAGGGAGGCTCAAATAATTAATATATAATCCGTTTAAATCGTTTTATTTAAATGTGTGACAGTGATCACGGAAACAGAAAAAAATATTAATTATTATATGATTTCTATTTAAACCGGGACTTAAAATACCTACTTTTTGAGCAGGGGAATTAAAATAATTTGACAGATAAGTGAAGGAGTACCCGAATTAAAATAAATATCACTATCATCAGATAAAGCTCAAAACAACCAACGCCACAAACTTGCTTTCTACAAGTACAATACGAAGCAACACGTTAAACAATAAACGCCGGTGTCGTATACCCATTATTACTTTAATAATCGGTTCCATTTTAATGCTAACTAATAAAACGGAGCCCGTAGTGCATTAAGTGAATTTGCACATAAATCTCTCGCGTCATTGCCACCGAGTGTCACAGAAGCTGCGAAATTAAAATGGAGAGTTTAGGATATTTTCCGAGAAACTGAGAGTAAAGAAGACTAAAAAGTAATGGCTTCTACACCACTAATTTCGTCAAGTGATGTCTAAAAGTGATAAGATTGAATACGTACCTACTATTATAGATTTATTAGATATTTTATTTATATCACACTAATAACTATTATAGGTACAGGCGAAATTTTGTGAGTGTGTTTATGTGTATGTTGGTTACTTCTTCACACTCAAATGACTGCACCAATTTCGATAAATTTTGTTATTCAGGTAGCTGGTACGCTGGATTAACAATAAGTCTACTTTTATCCTGAAAAAAATAGTGTTCCTGTGGGATGAGCGGGTAACACCGCGCGGTGCAGCTAGTAATATATGTATAATATTAATATAATATTGTCATCATTTTGCTTTATGAAAAACTAGCTGCGCCTAGCGGTATTACCCGTAATTTATCAAATAAAGAGTAGACTATGTGTTAATCCAAGATGTCAGCTACCTCCATACCGAATTTTATCAAAATTGGTCCAGCCGTATGAGCGTGACGAAGTTACAAACTCATCACAAATACACTTACAAACTTTCCCCTTTATAGTGTACGAGTGTTACCTATAGCTTTTATAGTGTCTCTGTGCATACTAATTTGTTCGCCTATCTTCTTGGGTGATTACTGTTCTCTCTAATTTGCGCAAAGGTTAACTCGAAGAAATCCCTTAACATGGATAAATGAGCCTTTGTACACATCTATTGTTTTATGTCTTTTAATATTCTTTATTGTATGTACAAAAATAGTTAACATGCATAAATATCCAGTCTTTGCCGAGGTTTTTTTCGTCATTGATGACTGTCTCATCCAATATTCTCAAAATTATGTAGATGGTTGACTTTTTAAGAATCTATAAAGGACTCCCAAGGTGGTGGTGATGATTGCAACTTGCTCTTTCATTTTGGTTGTTTTTGGTTAGAATCGTGCAACACTAATGAGTACGCTAGAACCGCGCAATTAACACTTCGAAAATCGTCACATTTTAGGGCCCGAAAATTTACCAAATATAATGTGAAATGTGACGTATTTTCGGACAAAACGTAAATACCACTGACGATTTGTTATTGACCTCTTTAAATCCGTATGACCGCAACTGTTGTGCAGATAATACTGATAAAATGTACTCAAAATTGAAAATTACGGCTGTCTATGTTATAAGCTAAAAGAACAGGACATTTGTAGTAATATATAAAGAAATAAATAAATAAATTCGTTGGTAAAGAAAATAAAATGAAAATAAATATTTAGCCTAGGCAAGCCAGATATTAGTGGCGACTGATACTTAATCTTTTAAACTTGCTCCACTGACGCCAGCGTCGGCCACAACCGTCAAAATCTCAATGATCAAAAACTTTGTGAATCAAAACGCTGCAAGTACTTATCTATCCCTCTTGATTATGAAGTGCTTCTATTTTTTTTGTGACCTGAGGCCTCAGGCGGCAATGACTGCAAGAAACCCACCACTGCACTGCATACCTTCTTATAACAATTTTAGGACTTACACGTACACATAGATATATCCTTATGTCGCTACCCTAATTGGGCTTCGATTTCAAATAGTCATAATAATTGCGGCATTTTGTTAAACTGCCATATCCAAAACTATCCGCTACTTTCATCCTAAAGCTGCATGCGACGGAGTAACGGATTAACTTCTAAGAAAAGTTGGCAAAATCCATACCTGAATCGTAAATCACGACGACGGGGCCAAAATTAAACTTCAAGCCAACTTACGGGGTTGTCCTAAGTGCTTCTAAACAATTTTTAATTTGAGGTTTCCATATTGAACATTTATTTAGATTCCTATATGGCAACTGCATCTTTTTATCTACCGTAGTCAAACCACAGAATAAAAACACTACATGAGCCGCACTCTTTTGTTATTTGCCGCTTTTGCAAAATAATTAGCATATTGGTATCTGATTGGTAATTTTGAATGACGTGCAACGTCGTTGGTAGCGTGGGTGTGTCATACTCCTAGGGTTGTCTAAACCAAGAAACTACGTCTCGGTAATTGTACTTGTTTTACTTGCTACTTTTATTAAATATCCAATACGTCCTAAATAAAATAACCTGGCTCGATCTTTATAATGATGTGCCCTGGAAGTGCATACGTGCCGTTTTTGCATTCCGATTCACTTTGATGAGTAGTTAGAGCCAGTATCATAAAATTGACCTGATAGTGGACCCTGGAAATGTCAACCGGATTTCAGGATTAGTTCAACGTATGCGTGGTTTGAAAATTCAGGGTCGATGGACCAGGTCAATTTTATAATAAACGGGGTCTAAAATGTTCATTAAGGTGAATCAAAATGTGAAAACTGCACATGCGTCTGCGTTGAACCAATCTTGAATTCCAGTGGACATTTTCAGGGTCCATTATCCGGTCAATGATACTGGCTCTAGATGTTCATTGAGTTGAGTAGAAAAACGAAACCATGTCTGCTGTGATCCTGACTTAATGACAATGGGAAGACGTAGTTGTATATTCTTTTAAAAATAAAAAAACGGTTTACATTTCACGGAAAAATTCGGTGAACATACGTACAAAAAGATACAATACCGACGAACACTGACTCTTCCTTTTTGAAGTTGGTTAAAAATAATAAATACTCGTAAAAATATATAAATAATAAAAATATAATCGATGCGTTGGCTCCGCTTCGAACGTCGTGGACCCTAGCCGAGTTAAGGTGGAGCACACACGATTGTGACCCAAAATTTGTAGGTATATTTCGTGACACGCGGCTCAGAGAGTACGGTACTAAAATTGGTTAATATCCGTCCTGCTGTTTCGGCGTGATAGAGAACAAAGAAAATTTTACACCAGATGCCATTTGAATACTACTTGACAAACTACTAATTAATTGCGAGTTTTTTTTATTTCCCGTCTTAATTTATGTGTCAATATATCTGGGATAAAAAGTAACTCTTATCTTGAGATAAATTACATAAATAAGAGAACATCGCAATGACATGGTAGGTACCTTGCGTTATAATTTCATGATATTGCCCTTCCATCAGATATTGCAAATGTCTTCATTTAAAATTTGCAAATTGGTGAATTTTGAAATTCACCAATTTATACTTGTACAAAAATAATAAGAGCGAAACGTATTATTATTTCCTCGATTATTGAAAAGTCCTGATCGAACCTTGTCCTAATTAACGCAGCTCTGCCATCACAAAAAATGGCCGCTGAAAATGCTGAATATTATTTTATTATTCGCGAAAAAACTGATTTATTTGCAGCAAACAGCATAATGGTTTCTGTGTTGAAATTGGGTTGAGCTAATACAGAACGCTGTATTGAACTTTGAAAAATAAAAACATTTTATGTTTCTGTCACACGTTTTTGAAAAAAAAAGCCATTTTTCAGAAAAAAAAATCTTAGATAGTTTTCTATTTTGAAACCTCGGACTAGAAAAAAATGTACCATTTTTTTTTTACAAAAACATAATTATTTTTCCAGTGTCTCACGTTCATATAAACTAAAAAACCATTCATAAAAAATCGTGATGATCTGGAATGCAAATTTTGGGGCACCTTTAATTTTTAATTCCATTCCATTTACACATGTGACTCGTTTGGCAACGTCAATTGAATTATACCTCTGAGCTGTAAAAACGAAACTTTTTGGGCCAATTTTGTCACATACCTACTGGGTTTTGAACGAGTACAACAATGTGTTGAACAAATTAGCAGAGGGCAAACTGTGCCTTATCTGCTATTGGGGTGCCATAAACGGGTATTACCAAATATTTCCAGGAACGGATCGAATCGGCTTTTTACCCGTTTAACGGAATTCGAGTTTGTTTCTTTACTTCGTGTTTTATGTGAAAATTTAAATAAATCCTATTTTTCCACCAATTTAACCTCGGGGGGCTAGTTCAACGCTTCTTTAATATTCCCCAAAAATATCACCACTAGTCTACTTTATTTATGTGCTGATTTGCCTCTTAATGATAACTTGTAAGTATTGTCGTTCAAATTACTATATATGTTACTAATTTGCTGATGCCAATCGAATGGCAACATCTGAGCAGTAAAAACGTAATTATTAGGATATATTTTGTCACATACTGGGTTTTAAACGAGCACAACATTGTGTTGAACAAATTAGCGGAAGGCAAACTGTGCCTTATCTGCTATTTGGGTGCCATAAACGGGTATTACTAAAAATTGCCCGGAACAGATCGAATCGGCTTTTTACCCGTTTATACGCAATTCGAGTTTGTTTCTTTATTTCGTTTTTATGTGAAGATTGCGATAAATGTGAACCTCATAATTTTTTACCAATTTAACCTCGGGCATAATTCGACGCTTCTATTGATATTCGCAAAAAATATCACCACTCGTTGTCTAATTTAGCTTTTTCGACCCTTTATGATAACTTGTAAATGTCACTTAATCCTTGAATACTAAAAATCAAAATATATCCTAATATCCTAATATAATATTATAAACGTGAAAGTTTGGATGGATGGATGGATGTACGTTCCACTTAATCTCAAAAACTACTAGACGAATTCTTATGAAACTTTCCAGTTATGTACCTTACATATCAGAATAGGACATAGGCTATCAATTATATCAAGTTTTATCCCGTTTACGGAGAAAAACGGGATGAAACTTTGTATGTAGAGCAAATAATTGTAGTTGCAAAAGCTCCCTACATGTCATCGACTTGACGTAAACTAATCTCGGCCGTAGGCCTAGACCTTCACGAAACGCATACCAAACTATTCTTTGTAAAAAAATAATAAATTCTGATATGGGAACACGTATCCGTAAAATTCTATAAATCGCGTAATTTCAAGAATCAAATACATAAAATTTTTGTAAAGAATCTTTTTAATGATTCATATTTTTCATGTGGTAATACCACATTTTTATTTTTATAAATAATGACACAAAGGTAAATTAAGAAAGAAAAATTGAATGCGATCTACTACAATCGAAGCGGGGTTTGAACCCGCGACCTCTGCGTTTCCGGCGCATTGCTCTCCCAACTGAGCTATTCGACCGCTACGTCAGTCAAACCAAATCTTTCATCCCTTAATCCTTTACGCTACTGGAGCGCCCTCTGCGTCATATATGTTTTTTGAAATGCTTATTGCGCATTAGCCATACCCTAGGATGTGCGTTTTACACGCACGATCCCCAATCCCCATTGCAAGTGTGAAGACTGCGAGAGAGATGGCGCTGTTCTAAATATTTGTATAGAATCTTTTTATCGATTCATATTTTTCATGTGGTAATACCACATTTATATTTTTTATAAATAATGACAAATTTGAACAATGACGTTTTATTTGATTAACGTGACCACAGAGTTTGGTATATCCTTAATCTAAATAGGTGACGGTCGGTAAAAAACTGACGAAAAAGGTCTGATTCTACTTATTCACTAATGAACTTTGTCATATTGTGAAATCGGAAGATGAGCTTACAGCTCAAGGTTTTCCTGATTTAGAACAAAATTCATGACGAAACTTGGCTGTGTGAAAGAACCATATTGGCATTAAAAAATAAGATTGTTTTCAAAATTAACAGCAAATCTTGAGCTACAGCACATCTAAGCAAACAAAAAAAATTTAACTCCGCCGACACTGTCATGTCCGATGATGATACCAACACTATCCCCGTTGAATTTTTGAACTCTTTGGAACTATCCTGGGTGCCATCCCTTACGCTTGAACTAGGTAGGCGTACCAATTTCGTTAATTTGCAACTTAGACGCACCCAAATTATGCAACGGCCCTAGATTGAGAATCACCGAATCAGGGAAGTAAGTACTGTAGTGCTACGCTGGGGAGCTTAAAAAGATGCAGCGAGAGGTACTTTTAGTTGTTTATTCAGCAACGGTTAGTCTAAGACTATCTATACATTTTTTACAATTGACGGATGTCACGCGTCCGTTCTCATATTTAAAAAGTATTTATTTTTATATCAGTGGCCAACTCCACTGAAAGTGAAGTCCAACCTTCACATTTCCCGCCGTCTCGGGGTGGACGAGGGACATTTATCTTACTATAGAGACCCTAGACAAATCTACTCCTGCCTAACATATAAGAAGTCCCTACCTATGCAGGGATACCCATACATGTATACCCAGATGGTCTCTTGCTAAGAGATAACCAGGATCAGGACATGTGCGGACACTAGCCTATGGCATATTACGTATTCCGACATGTTGACTAACACTGGCTTCGCCTTGACAAAAACCCTGCTAAAAAAGGCAAGGCACCAACTTGACTAGCCCCCAAAAGTCATTTGACTTAATAGACTAAAGCGTAGACCATTCGATACAATGTCAAAAATGACAAGCCTCATTAATTTAATCGCCTGGTGTAAAACCGGCTTAAACATAACACCCGATTTAATCGTCTCGAATATTCCCACCTTAACTGCCTGGAGTATGACACATGACACACGTCGCATGCCCCAAACAATTGTACCACGATGTGTTACTGCCCTTATATTAGATGCCTGAACACATTGTCTATGACACTTGCCTCAAACATCCATACAGGACTATCAAATAGTGACAACAGTCTACAATTACCTTTATATTAGAATCCTGGCACATTATAAGCTATGTACCAAAATTCTGTACCATCGAACAACTACCTTTTACCATAAATAAATATGTGGAAAAAATATCTCTAATTTAAACCAAATATTTGAACCATTACTAAATAAAAATAAACCAATAAACCTCATAATTGAATTTACGACCATAGACCATGGCAGTACACGTCATATTGACATGTCAAATGCTCATGACTTACTGTCAAGACGCAAATCCAATTATTGATAAAAATATTTTTTTTTATTTAAAACCCTACCTAACTCCTAGCTAAAGTGAAAGTAAAATTAAAATTTTATTTATTACAGCCCTAGCTAAAATCTTCAGCCTGCATCGGCCTGATGCAGGGTGCAGTGAGGTCCTTGGCTCGACAGGCCAAGACCCCAAGATCCTGCCGCCTCCTGGGGAAGAATGCGTGCAGCATTCAGTCACCCCAGATGCTGAAATCCCAGGATGCTGGGACAGCCAAAGCCTCCGCGACGGAACACATGAAAATAAAATATTATTATCATATATGTAAATATTAAAGTGCTGCAAACAGTGTTACAATTATTTATTGGGATATTCTCCCATGTAATTGATAAATTATCAAATGAGATTCTGTGAAAGTAATAAATTCATTAGTTAATATTATCACAAGTAAAGTTATTGAAAGTGCAATAAATTTATTATGCAAGTAATTAAAAACTGGTTACCTAGAGTATTATTCAAAAATGCAATTAATTTACAGTGAAAAGAATTAAAAACTGGGTTGCATTTTAAATATAGAAATAAAGAAATTAAATTATAGTTACAATGGTGATATTTGTAAATGCAACAAACATAATTGCACCCAAGTACAGTCAGCCTCAATTAAAAAATGCTGGAAAATAATAGTTTTCATTATTTACACCCTAGAAATATCATACAAATAGCACAAATATCATATCAAATAATGGTTCATTATTGCCTGATATAAGCGTTGCGTATCGAACGGCGTCCACGGCATCCATCGGCGCTTGGGCGGCCCTCCTTGCTCTGGCATGCTGTTCCCGATGATGCATTTTCTTGACGAGCACTCGGTCCGGCACAGCACATCCTCATCCTCCTAGCCTTTGTCCCATTTTGTTGAGAATGAATTCTCAATCGGGGTCGGCTGCCTAAATCCCAAGATGTGGCGTAGGCACTAGTTTTTACGAAAGCGACTGCCATCTGACCTTCCAACCCAGAGGGGAAACTAGGCCTTATTGGGCTTAGGTGGTTTCCTCACGATGTTTTCCTTCACCGAAAAGCGAGTGGTAAATATCAAATGACATTCCGTACATAAGTTCCGAAAAACTCATTGGTACGGGCCGGGTTCGAACCCGCGACCTCCGGATTGAAAGTCGCATGCCCTAACCACTAGGCTACCACCGCTTCTTTCCGGCACAGCACATATTGAGCAAATAAACTTTAACAAGCAACATATTGAGGAGCTAATGAAATTGGCTAAATTGATGGCTTCCACTCTTTAAGAACATTTGTTACATCATCTGATAACACAGAAACAGAATTTCTCTCATTGGCAAAACTCCATGCTTTTACTGAAAATTGCTTGTCTGATGTTAACAATGTGTGCTTCAAGCGTACAGAAACAAATTATTGGAGATTCTTGTGGTTCTTGCCGACGATAATAAAATCCTTGCACATAATTCTGGCTCGACGGGAATTCGTTTTTTAATTTTGTCAAAACATCTTCAAATGATGTGACAGTTGCGTAGTTGGCTTTATAAAATTGCAAAGCAAATACGCTGCGATTGCCGCTTGTGATTGTGCTGGTTCATATTTTTTTCACTTGGGCCAATATTTTAAATTGAAAAATACGTCAATACGTCAGACGTCGACGTTAGATAAGCCATTAAAAGTGTTTGTCTCCATTCTTATATGAAATCCAAACAAATGTACAAACAGATTAAAATCGCACGGTTATGCAATGAATATGGGTGATTAATAATTTCAATGATTAACAAATATTGTTCAACATCACCCGTTCGTTACGCTCCTTACGCTCCTTTACGGCAATACCGTAATCCTATACAATACCGTAATCTTTTTGCAACTCGTAATTGCAATGTGTGCACTTATTCCGTCTCTTGATCTGTAACAAATGTTAGTTGGGAGCGGGGGACTTTTTTGTAATCGCGCGACTCTAGATATAGACTTCGCAGCCACCACCAAGTGTAGTGCTACGCTGGGGAGCTTAAAAAGATGCAGCGAGAGGTACTTTTAGTTGTCTATTCAGCAACGGTTAGTCTAAGACTATCTATATTTTTTTTACAATTGACGGATGTCACGCGTCCGTTCTCATATTTAAAACGTATTTATTTTTATATCAGTGGCCAACTCCACTGAAAGTGAGTCCAACCTTCACAGTACATTTTGAAGGGCACGATTTTAACGGGAGAAGCCAAATACTTACCACGTATTCCAATTATACCGAATAATTTTACCATTTAAACGTCTACAGTTGCCATTAAAAGTTTCATTTTCTATGACTATTAATAAATCACAGGCGCAAAACTTTAAAAGTTTCAGGAATACGTTTGGGCACGCCATGTTTGTCTCATGGACAGTTTTATGTTGCTCACGTGTCTCCAAATAAAAAAAAATACATATTTCTGCTGCCGAAATAAATCATTTTAATATAATTTATAGAACTTATACTTCAATAAACTAAGTTGTAAAAAACAAGTTAGTAGAAATAATAGTACCTAATAATAATAGGCTTATTATTTTCGCGGCGACAGAAAAATTAAAGAGCAGCAAACTATTTGCAACTAAAATAATAACTTGTCAGCGATTAAATATTTTGGCAATCATTTATATTAAATGAGCTTTAAACTAAGGATATTTTGAAATTCAAATAATGGCAGCTACTTTAAGGTAGCAGAAATAATAAACAAGATTACTGAAATCATAGGCGAGGTACTATAAATAATGACTTGGCGACTAATATTAGCAGAAATAAGACTTGCCTCAGAACCGAAGCTGTCAACCCCGATTCCACGTGGTCTTGTCTGCCCTACCCCTAGAGTGTATATAAAAAGCCGGAGGCGCGGAGGGAGAGCAGCCCTCGCCCGCCGTGACAAAGCTCGGGAGCCGTGCGGAGCGGAGTACGGGCGACCGTGCTTTGCCACGCAAGGGCGGAAGGGCTGCACTTCCCGCAGCGCCGGAGCTAAGGCAGAGTCTGACACAATATTCAAAAAAAATGATTTATTTTATATGCAATCTCCATTGAACAATTAGAGTAGGCCATTTTCAATTTTTAATCCGCTGTCATGTTTCCGCTTAATTAGTTAATTCAGTCACCAAAACAATAACTCGATGCTAGTTTATATTGAAACAAAGCCGAAAATTTATTATTTAGCTGTTACTTTTTACGTTATACTAGTCTCCGCAATTAGTCGCCAACTTATTATTTTTGCTACCCCCTTTAATTTTTTATAAATCCCTAAATCAGATTAATTTGTCGCCGTGTTAAATACATGCCATAATAATATCATGTCCCGATTTCATTATATGACAAAATAGTTTGGTGAATAGAACCTTCAATAGATTATCGACCGTCACCATTTAGAGCCATTTCTGAGTATAACTTATTGAATGGAATGGGACTTAACCTCGGATAACTTAATGAATCGAATGGGACCTAGCCTCGGATAACTCCAAAAAGATTAAAAAAATATGTTTTGCAAACGTGTATAATTATGTCAATATCAATTAAATGAGTTCTACGCGTACGAAGTCGCGGGCAAAAGCTAGTCGGCTATACTTTCGTTACTGACTTAAATATATCCATACAGTCATTTGAACGAAATATTATCATTGTTGTTATTACCATTGTGTAGTTTATTCTGATAAACCACTACCCAAACGTTGCCTGGAAGAGATCGCTCTTTAACGATAAGACCGCCTGTTGTCTACCGTTATTAAAATTATTTTATCTGTCATTTGTAGATTTTTTTAATGCAATGAAGCGTATTGTATGATTTCATACTGATGCCAATCGAATGTCAACATCTGAGCAGTAAAAATCGCCAAGTGCGAGTCGGACTCGCACCCTACGCAAACATTTATTTTATTCTGTTTTAAGTATTTTTTGTTGTAGAGGCAACAGAAATACATAATCTGTGAAAATTTCAACAGCTAGCTGTCTGACTGATGGTTCATAAGATACAGCCTGGTGACAGACAGACACACGAACAAACGGAGAGACGGACAGTGGAGTCTTTGTAGTAGGGTACCGTTTTTTACTCTTTGGGTACGGAACCCCAAAAAACAGCATTTTCTGGGAAATAATTTGTCTCATACTGGGTTTTGAACGAGAAAAAATTGTGTTGAACAAATTAACGGAAGGCAAACTGTGCTTTATCTGCTATTTGGGTGCCATAAACGGATATTAGCAAACACTGCCCGGGACGGATCGTATCGGTTTTTTACCCGGTTTTACGCAATTTGTGATATTTCATTTTTTTGCGCTTTATGTGAACGTTTGCATTACATAATTATTAGTTTTAGTAAGTTTGGTTAGTCCTTGCAAGGAGGGTGTTGGGTCTTTTAATATAAGTTAAAGTCTAAAACTGTGTGAATTAGATTTTATTTCGATTTTAATTAAGTACATGACTGTTAACGCATGGGAGGCGTTGACGGAAGAGAGCGAGTGTTGCTACATTAATATCTGTTAAAACTAGTATAAATAATATCCTGTATTATTTTTTATATTTAAATAATAATGATATATTAATAAGTTCTGAATATAATACAAAAAATTATCATTCATTCTTTCAAAATGATCATTTAATAAAACGCTTCCAAAAATCAGTTTCATATTTTTTTTGATATACTACTAATGCATTAAGGTATGAAATATTATGCTTTATTCACTTATGTATCCTATAATATACATTACATTTTAGTCAAAGCAAAAACATGTAAAGTATATTACCAAACCAACTTATGGCATTGAAAGGATCACTGAGAATATTTCCACGGCAAACTTTGATGCTGATTTTCAGTGATGCCTAGTCTATACCTATACACCTACACATTGTATATACCAAGCCTGTAACCTATATTTATATTACTTGATTCTCTTGGATTCTTTTATGGACAATGTCTTGTCTAAAAATAGGCCAACTATATCAATCCATCACACAAATTAGCTGACTCCATTATCGACGCGGAGCTCACGCGTACCAAGTAAGAGCCAAAAATGAAATAACACACAGAAAGTCAACAAAGCACAAAATTAGTTTTATACGAAATAGAAGGAAAAAAGCAACGGAGCGAAATGCGGCAGAAATGGGAAATGTAGAGGCCTGCGGTTTAGTGTCCGTTGATGTCGACGCGTTGGATGCTAATTATCGTTTTGGATTTTATTTTAAATGTAATGCGGTTAAAACGCTTGGACAGAGGAGATTTGGTGTGAATGAGCACGTGTCGAATGTAATTCTGCATATTTTTTATGTTAATTTTACAGTGGCGTAACCTGGAAGGGCAGACGGAACAAAAATTGGATTGGAAAGAAAGACAATTTGGATTTGAATATTTTATTCTAATTGGTTTCGCTTGCTCGACTCGTACAGAAAAAACATTGTTCCATCATTGAATCAACGATGTTTGAATATGACTAGAGATGCATTCGGTTACTATACGGTATTCGGTCTATCCGGCCGTTATAACAGGGCAAAACTCAAAATATAGGTACAGCTCCGCTGGCCGAATATTCGTTAGTCGGACACCGAATATTCGGCCGGTGGTCAGGCCGAATATCCGGTATCCGGCCAAACAACTATCCGTTGCATCTCTAAATATGACCAATCGCAGATTGAGATACCTCCAATATAAAAGCTTAATCTCAACCGATGGGCTGAAACTAAAAATAAAGTAAGTATTCGCGAGTGTCATATCATTTCATTTTTTTTTTCGTATATACTTTCTGCAATAAAAAGCAAAGTCAATCCAGTGTCATCAACGGGACCCCCCGTCATATAAGGTCGCGATGCGCGGCCCTCCGTCATCTCAATTTGACGCGACGGAACCGCCGTCTCCGTATATAGTTTTAAGGTTCCGTGGAAATTACATTACTGAACCACGATTTGTCTTTGTGACAGTTTGGGAATATTTTACGAATGGAAGAGCTTGGATGCCGGAATTTTAACGTGGAGAGGTATTGTTAAGGAGCAGTCTTGCGGTCCGAGATTAGTGAGATTTGTAACTTTTTAGCTCGAAACAGGAAGAGCGAATAGACACTATTTTCTCTCTCAGTTGAGTTTCTTTCGGCTTTCATCTCAATAGTGGTCACCTCTTGAGAATTACTGGTAGACTCAGACTTCTAAAATTACCCCTGTAGCCTATTTACAGAGTAGAGTTTATCATTTTATAATCCGATAGATCGATTTTATATAAATACGTAGATAAATATTCACTTAAATACATTAGCAAACATCCATAGGCCAAGATCATTAAAGAATCAACTGACAAGTTTTTAAATTGTTGTTAAATATTGTAGTAGAGTTGTTAGTCTGCTGTTTTCTAACATAATTGTGCGTATCGGGTTACAAGCATGAAATTTCTACCACAGATAGAAGGTTCCTCGGTGATTATTTTCAGATGTGGAGGGAAGTCAGATTCGTCCCCTGTGAGGCGGGAGAGCGGAGTGAATAGGCCCAATTATACCTCTTTTCTTTCTTTATTTCTGGTCAGTTAAGTCTACTAGGACTTGTCTAGTATCGTATCCGTGTAAAACAGATATCAGAAATTCATTGTTTATGTTATTTTTGTATAGTTCTATATTAATATATGGGTGTATGGCCGAAAAGGTAAAAATCACAACAAGTTTTTTTATTCAGTGAGGTAAATTAGTTAAATTTCGTTAACATTTTCAAATTATTATTCTTATTATAAAAAGCTCATTTAATCTAGTTTCTAAAAATATAACCATGTTGGGCACTTCTCTTACAAACAGTAGCTTAACACGTTGAATGCGGTAACTGGATTTTATAATTTACATTCAGTGCTATACATATCATTTTTGAATTGTAGCATAGGTTTTCACTGGTGCGGTACAAGACTATTTTGACTTGTGACTAGAGGTCTAAAATTTGGCAAATATATCTTTGTTGATTTAGCAAATTCATGATTTACTGACAACAATAGCAAGTTAAACAATTGAGTGATCTAAATCTAAGTTCGTTACAGACTATCGACCTTGGTTTAGGAATTATAAGACAATTAATTAACGATACGAAACTGACTTGTAACGCATCATGGACACAGGGCTGGTGCTCTCAAGTCGATGTTTTGGTAGGGAGGGGAAATATAATGAAACCAAACATCGATATCGATTGTTGTAATTATAAAAAAAGTAACTAAATTTACATATTTGAATGAGACTTATTGAAACATTCTAAACGTATTTTGTTCACATTCTTGGCAGTAGGTATTAAAATAAATATTTTAGAACCGGTTTTCTCCTTTAATTGTGAATATACTACCGCCGCACTTCTCCATTTAATTATTTTTCGGTTCACTACTCTCAATTTCTTCAAATATATTTTGTAACAATTTTGTTGATATTTTCTTGGTGCATTCATGAGAAAAAAAAAGATAAACAAATGATACGTAAGGATCGACCCCCGCACTGGCCTGTACTGACCTGTACCCGTGGTGCGATACAAGGCGGTAGGATACAAGACAATTTTGGCTGGTACCGCACTGGTTGATTATTTTTTTCACCTAGTGCGAAACGAGTCAAATTTGTCTTGTACAGTTTAATGTACCCATTGGATAAAATTTGTAGAAAGAAGCATAAATGTATACTTGACTCTTTCTAGTCCGTAGGATTTCATAGTCAAATTGCCCCCGCACCAGACAGAGACAAGCTACTTCCTTGCGCCGCACCAAAAGAAAGTCCAGTACAAGTCAAAATTGGTATGTACCGCATTCAACGTGTTAAAACATATGTTAACGTCGGCGTGACCAACGTATATCTCTGAACGCATCCTATTTCGCTCCATTAAATACATTAAATAATGTATGTATGTATGTATGTAAACGCTTTATTGTACACAACAACTGGTTATAAATACATTGATAACAAATGAAATATGTACAAAGGCGAACTTATCCCTATTAGGGATCTCTTCCAGTTAACCTTTGAGCAATTGAAGGAATGGGTATACGAAGAAAATAGGCAAACTACAGTAATGATTATTAACATGATTTTACATATAATATTATGACTTATCCTAGAAAAACAAATTGATGTAATTAAAACAAAATATTTTTTGCTAATGTATCACGAGCACACGAGCTAACTCAACATCAACAATTTATTTAAGTTACTGTTTGTATGAAGGGTACCCAACATGCATTAAAAAACTAGATTAAATTTTCTATTATGTAATATTTTTGTTAGTTGTAAATATTCAGGAAAAACAACTAATTTATCTCCCTTAATAAAAATACTTGTGGTGATTTTTACCATTTCAGAAATACACCCATATTTTTATATAGTATTATGAAGAAATAAAAAAAATATGAATTTCTGATATCTGTTTTACACGAAAACGATACCACATATGCCCTAGTAGCGTTAACTGATCAGTAATTAAAAAAAGAAAAAGAGCAGTACTTGGTCCTATTCACCCCGCTTTCCCGCCACGCAGGGGACGAATCTGACTTCCCTCCACATATGAAAATTATCACCGCGGAACGCTTTATGTGTGGTAGAAATTATATGCTTGTAACCCGATGCGCACAATTTCGCGGCTTAGCAACTCTACTATTGGAGCTCATGACACAAATACTTTCCTTTATCGGAATTCTAACAGGACATAATTCAGGGCTACCACGGAAACCACAATATCTTCGAAGAAGTCAGCGCATTTATGAGGATATATTCACTAGCTCCTTTTCCTATTCTATCAGTTTACTTTAAGTTTGCACCTGGCAACTATGGCGTCGCATACAATTGAGGTCCAAACTTAACGTAACCAGGTTATACAAATCGAGGTTCGTTCTCGCCTGTTTCCTCCTTCAAAATCTAACCAATCTTTACGATATTTTAGGAACAGAATGGGATAAAATTGTTATGTGTCAGACCGTTTAGTTTTAAAATTTTTACCTATAGAATTTGTGTAGATACTAGACGCCAAAAACAGACGTCTAGTACACAAATTTTGTAATAGTAAGAAATGAGGATATCCGCAGAAGAACCTAAGTAACTGACATAGTGCACAGGATTGCCCGGTTGAAGTGGCAATGGGCAGGCCATGTAGCCCGGAGAATGGACGGCCGTTGGGGCAGCAAAGTCCTAGAGTGGCGACCACGTATAGGAAAGCGCAGCGTCGGTCGGCCCCCGACTAGATAGACGGATGACCTCGTGAGGGTAGCGGGGAATCATTGGATGCGGTCTGCACAAGATCGCACTTTGTGTCGAGTCATGGGGAAGGCCTATGTTCAGCAGTGGACGTCTGTGGCTGATAGATACTAAGGGCAAAAATCGAGACGGTCCGACACAGAACATTTCTTTCCTCTTCATCATCATCATCATCATCAGCCCGTATCTATCCACTGCTGAACTAGGGGCCTCCTCGTGCATTTTCCATTCACTGCGATTCCGGGCCGCGTGCATCCACTTTCTTCCTGCGACCCTAAGTATGTCGTCTCTCCATCTAGAGGGGGGTCTGCCCACGCTTCTTTTTCCCATTCGTGGTTGCCACTTCAGTATCTCTGGAGACCAGCGTCCGTCTTCTCGCCTACATACATGCCCCGCCCATCTCCATTTTAGAGTAGCGACTTTCCTAGCGATGTCGGTTACTTGGGTTCTCCGTCTGATCTCTTTGTTTGGAATGCTGTCTCTGAGAGTTATCCCCAGCATCCTTCCTATTCAGTTCCTACAATTTCGTTTAAGATTTGTTAAGTTTTAGGGGGGGAAACAGACGAGAACAAACCCCAAAAAATGAGCAGTGGTTATCTTAAGATGATTGAACCGCATTTAAACCATAAGCTCCTGGCGTCGCAAGCGTCCATAGACGGCGGTAACTGCTTAATATCAGGCGGGCCGCATGCTTGTTTGCCACCTTCATTGTATAAAAAAAAAGTTTTTTTTTCTTGCGAAAATATTATCTATTCGTACGATATCGGTTTGAATGACTATCCCCAAAAACTCTGCACTTATTTGTATTACATATGCAAAACGATACAATCTGTCACCAGGCTATGTACTCTTTCGGAGGAAGCCGTTAGTTTCCGCTAGGATGCGACTGAGGGCTTCTTCCGGCGGTTTAATCAAACTTGTTTTCATATAGGGACCTAGATGAGCCATGGTTTCAATCATGGTTTACGCTTTAGATGTTGACGCCTAGTAAAATGCTCTTGTCAGCTACCTACAAAAATCTTTTAGTTTATATCCGTGCTGCTAGTCTACAATCTTGTTAATACTTAAAACTACTCCAAAAATAAGTATCTAAAAGTTCTTTGTATACAAGTTTACAAATACTTTTCTTCTCATTAAAGTAAACTTCTAGCCTATTTACGTGTGAATTGTTTTAATCGATCAAGCGATCACACAATCATAAGCCGATACGGCCCAGCCTCGACTGCGCGACCAGCGGCAGCATTGAGCAGTGACAAAAATAAAATCATATCATATAAAGATAAAGATAATTTATTGACAAAAAGAATACAAACAATCAGTAAAAGTCCCTGCCTTCTGGGCTAGGAGAAAACCTGTGTTATAGAAGGCAATATGTATGAAGCATGCCACTTACCGCCGCGCGCGGTGCCATTCTAACAATTTTTTAAAGCAAATTGCGGCGTGGCGGGAACAAATGTGACGCCACACAGACAAAAGACGTCACAACTTCAGAGCGGCGCGTGCGGCGGTTCGCGCGGTAGACATGGCCTGCTTGCCGCCCCACGCGCCGCTAAGACCGAAGTCGTGGGCGGGCTGGTAATGTCGCGGCCCAGCGCCCGATTATTGCTTACAGCTAACATGCTGGCACTTGCAACTGTATCGCCTGTTAAACACGTCCGCAACAAAGAGGTAAATAACTTTTAAGTTTTTTTGACGACGAGTTTGGCTCGGTTTGACACCTGCCTACTGAGTCGGCGGTCCCGGGTTCGAATCCCGGCCGGAGCAAATATTTGTGTGATGAACTCGAATATTTGTTCTTGGGTCATGGATGTTATGTATATATGTATATGTATTTATATATTATGTATATCGTCGTCTAGTGCCCATAGTACAAGCTTTGCTTAGTTTGGGACCTAGGTCGATTTGTGTATGATTGTCCCTTAATATTTATTTATTTTTTATAAGTTTATTCACTTGGGTTTACACACGCCGTTTTAGTCCAATATCGTTCGCCATATTTTCAATGATTGGTGATTCTTAATCGGTCCAAACGCCATGACGTCTTGGTGACCAAAAATACATATTATGTTATGACTAAGAATCTTGAATCGATTCAAAGCATGTAGAGCAATATGCAAACTTTAACGACATCCTATATTTATTTTAACGTATCCATAGATTGTAGGTATCTGACGCACGAATTTACTAATATATTTATATTACATTTCCTTGATACTAAACCCAACGAAAAAAAGGAATGTTATTTATTTTTCTCAGCCACGTAACTTCTAGATAGTTTAGTGTCTGTGTTGCATTAATCGGCTCTTAGCGCGGATCAAGCGATCACAGGAACATAAGCCGGTAACGTCGCGGATTGGCGTGGTTGCTCATAACATAACTAACATACACTTGAAACATATTAACACTTCCATAACTATAGATTACGTAGCGCTACTCTTGTTGCTAATAACAGGCGTCCGCTATATGTAACAAAAAGAAAAACAATTGCTACGTGTGTAGTGGCCAAGGTGGTGCGGCTTCCCAATGAACTAGTAACAACAAAATGTGTTTGTGTATTTAATCGTTCAAAGAACTTAAGATCGTCATTTTAAATAAAAATACAAATGATATAGTTGAAATAAGTTTTATCAAATAGTTATTATATTTTTGAGAAAAGCTTCTATTTTCATCGTATTGTGTAGTATTGTTAATAAAATAAATGAGCGATGGTATCTATTATTGATCCTGCATCGAGCTTTGATAAACCTAGTTTAGAAACTTGTGTTACTTACGTACTCGTATATATTTATACCTCTTCAAGCATTATATCATCAATAAAAAGTAGAATTCAACTTTATCTGTGAAGACATCAGACATTAATTACCAGTTTTTCGCTTCTCATGTTGAAAATCCTTCAATTTTGAGCAGGTCACAAAAGTTTGCAATATGCAATACTGCAACGTCCTAGCTTATGTTTGAAAATTGCTCAAATTATCGAACCGAATATCGGATATGACGATGCCGTTTTTCGATCCGGTCAAACATCAGCCATTAATTGGGGAACAGTTTTGCAATGTTTCCTCCGGTTGTATCAATTAACAATTTGTATCGAGGACATTCGAAACTTGCTAATTGGCAGCGGACGGGATAATTTGGGTTCATGGAAATTAGGTGAGTGAGCAGCTAGCTAAAAGTAAGTTAAAAACTCGAATTAGTTGGTTATGCGCCACGTTTAATTGGTGATGACATTTTATCCTGGTCACGGCACCCAAACTGTAATACACTGATGTCGTTTTCATTTGTTAAAGGATAAAATAGAGATATTAGCTTAAAGATGTGCACTGCTGTTTAACAGAAGTAGCCTGTGAAGTGAAGGCCACACTCAAGAATCTTCACGTTGGACGGGCCTGCGATAGCTGTTTCGAAACGTATTCACTTTGAAGAGGCACACCCATGCTTCATATTTCAATATGTGATCGCTACTCAATGACCTTTCTTTCTGTCCCAGCGGCCAGTGATGTGTCCCAACCCCTGCCACTTTGGTTTGATACTTAACGCTTATATCAATCAATAGGAACAAAGTAAAGTAACAAAAGAGATGCAACGCGTTAAATACTTTAAGTGATCCACTCGTAGCTGATAGAAGAACGAACATTTTAGACTGTCAATTAGGGAAATGGAAATAAAGAAATTGCGAGTACGGTGACCTTTTTTTACCCCTTCGAGTTGTCATTAACTACCCTCCATTCAAATCCACTTTTTCCTATTAAATATTAAATAACAGAAATGAAACGCCATTAGGACTGGCACCTACTTCTTATTTTAGTCACAACCCTTAGCAATTAGCATAGGGGTTCCACCCCTTCCGTTCGGCAATTCAAGCCTCGCAGATGTGAATATAAAGCAGCTATACTGTAATTAGGGTTGTGTACGTATGTATTACAAACTAATTACGAATTGGAGACAGTTTTGTATACAGTAGCGAAACGCTAATGTTTCGTGTGCTTTGCCGAGTACAAATAGTGGCTATCCGTTGCACGAATACAATTAGATCCTGGCTGCAACTCTTGTTTTGGAAGTAGAAAAATATACTAATACGGGCTGACACAGATAAACTGCTGCGCTGGCTGAAAAAGTTCAGTGAGGATGCAATTCTAGTTAAAGTTGATAACTGCATCGAAACTGCAAACTACTTACAATCGGTGAGCAATTTTACAGACAATGCAAAACATGTTTAAGCATCACTAAGTTGCAATTCGACTTACAGCGTTTTATTCGATCCCAGGTGGATTTGGAATTTGGTGCGGCTCGCGTTATACACAATTACACATAAATCCACTGGAAGGAGCCACAATTTCCTTAGCTAGTGGAAAGTTATAACCCTCTTTTGTCTTCACTGTAATCGGGAAAAAGGTAACCTAAAACTATCTGTGGACGATCACCTACGTACCATAAATAACTAGATGATATGTACGTTCAAAGGAATACAGACCTAAAAAAACATTCAAATTAATATTTAAAGACCTTCACTATAATTTATTTTTGTAAAATTTTATCTGAATACATTTTGTTTTTAAATAAAATACTATATTTACGTTTCGAAATAGTAACGAGCGTCTCAATTTATTTTTATTCGGAAAACCTACTTCGCGTCGTGTTCTCACCTAAAGCAAAACCTATTTTCCAAAACCTCTCAGCTTGGAACACTATTCCGGTATAAAAGAGCCATCAAAACATTTTGTTGAAATGAAATCGTTTCTGCGAGTACGCGCCAAATCGATCTTTCGTTCAAGAGCCGCTCAACTGAGTCTATTTATAGTGCACTAGTCTCTGGCAGACAGAGTAGGTCAAAATTGTGTAACTTCCTTTCCTCGCACTACACCAAAAAGAACCTAATGGAAAAGCGTGATCGTACGTCGCGAGAGCAAACATTGATTAATTTGAACGTTCCTTTTTCGATTTTTTCAAAATTGTTCCGTTAGTTTGGGGACTATATAACCGTTGGGGTAGGCGTGTTCGATACGAGCATTTGTATCTTTCAATGAAAAATGAGAACCATGCAAGTTTAGAGGGATTGCAGGGATTTTACGAATTAATAAGCAGTAAAAAGTATTTATGTTATCGTGATAACTTTCAGATTTCAAAATGTGTAAAGCATTATATGTAGTTTTTTTTTCCGGCGTGAAGTAAAAGTTTGTACAAATATTTGAAGGATCAAAGTGACATGACCATCGCTTTAAAGTTGCTCAGTTGGAATCTCTTTACAATGTAAACTTTGTTTCATTTTGGTGAGGGTGTCAAGCTTTCATGCAGGAGGATTGTGGCCGAAAGGCTGTATTTTTGTCGTTTTTGCGCTTATATTTATAATATTATGTGTATTACTTGTGCTCATATTTATAATCGTGTATTACATTGTGAGCTTTATAATTTATTTGATGCCTGAATTGTTGATATGTTTTTTTTTTTTTTTTTGGTTTGCATGTGTAATGTTATACCGTGGTTATACTTTTTACAGCAAAAAAATGGGTTTATGATTTTCCTGTAGTTTGCACAAGTTACCTAGACTAAAATGTGTGCACTATAATGCAATATTGTGACGAAAATTCCAACGTCTTCCATGTTGCAATTTCCAACGTGCAGCATTTTATTCTAAACGCCGTCCTTAAATTAAACATGGCCGGGATGTAAAATTTGAAATGAAATCATTTTAAAGGCAACCTGCATCAACGGCAAACATCCATTTTGGAGAGGAAATTGAATTTCCTTGGAATTTTCTTAACATTCCCGATTGTTTCTAGATGGGAACCTGAGATTCCTCTCCAGGAAATTATTTACAGCCATTTACAATGCAAAATTTCATGTCAGATTATTTTTATTTGGTAAAGCATTGGAGTCGTTAATTTTCTTTGGCGTTTTGGGTTGTTTATTGCCCACGTTTTCGAATTAAAATGATTTAGCTTTCAATGAAAAATGGCATTACCGGTGGAATTTCGGTCAGTTTATCTTTTGTATTTTGTTATATACATTATTACCTATGTAAATTGAATAAATAATTTTAGGGATTCGTACCGAAAGTACTGAAAAGGTGTCAATAGGAAAAAAAAAGATATTCAGAGAGTTATTCTGCGTTTTTAATGAAATTTACGATGATATTTATATACTAACTAAAAATGTGCACCTGAAAGGGTAAACTCGATAGGGGAAACCGGATATTGAAACAGTGATAAGCGTCCTTGCTTCGCTAAAAGACATCCGTTCCTTTAATTTCTCGTTAAGGTAAGGTGGGGTAGACTATCACCGGGAGAAGACTGCCACGGTACTAAAACTAACACACATGTTAAACTTGTCACTGTAGTGCTTCGGGGATGTTTGCGGAAGCGCAGGTCGATGGTTTCGAGGCTATCATGCGGAAGCGATGCGCCTCTTTGCTTGCCCGCTGGCGGGGCAGCACCCACAGCATCCTGGTAGCGTTAGCGGATAGGTGGGACTCCCCCCTTTTGCACAGGTGGACAAAGCTCCACACCGTATTTAAATTAATTAATAAAAATTGTCTATTGTATCTACTAACACTAGCATATAAGTTTGTAACTAACAACTATGGATCTTGTATAATAAACCATTTATTTCGATAAATGGTTTATTATATATACCCCGTTAGACAATAAACTATGTTAGTCTTTCCCCACCTTACCTTACATATTACAAAGATCAGAGAAATTTATGTTGTTTCTAGGTGGTTTCAAAACCCCTCAGTCTCCCCTACTATGATGCTGATGATTTGGTGTAGGGGCGCCCGGCCGCAGACAGGCAGGTTGTCAATCGCTTGGTTGCGTTCATTCAGCCCAATTTCCAATTGGAGCCAACGGTTACTGTTCCGGCGGCCCATACAATACAGCCCTCTTCCTCGAATCTTCTTATCCTCCTGTAGAAAGAAAGAGCATCTTTCTTCATCTCTTCCTCACCTAGTGTATCTTTTCTTGAAGATGCTATTTTATTCCTACCCTTTATTCTCAGCTTGGAACAAAAATATGCTTCGTTACGTATTCACCTTATTTTATCAGTAACATCAAAGAGAAGCTTAAACGGTATCATTGCGATTACTCTCGACTCTCAAGTAAAACCGGAAGATATCGCGGAAATCTTAATAACCAAGAATATCTTATATTAAACGGAACGTTAAATGCCCTCTAAATTTAATAAGGAAACGGTTAAACTGGCGACATCTGGCCAGACGCATGTGTAGGTACCAACCTAGCGGGGCAAAATTCATAAAACGCCTTAATACTTACTACCGCAGTGCCGTCTGTAGTAGGGTTGCCCTCAGTCTGGAAATCCTGAAATGACAGAATTTTACATGTTGTATAATTCGGACAAATGTAGCTCACTATGCGTCGCGAGCCGCGTTCATGGCATACATACTAGAGGTGTGTCGTTCGCGAGTGAGTGATTCAAATGAAGTATACCTTTTCATTCATGTCAATAGTAACTCACTCACTCACTCACTCACTGAAGGATAAACTAACTCACTATATCAGTATATCTGTCGTTCAAAACCACTCACCACTCAATATGAACTGAACTTAGTATATATTCTTTGACTGAACTGAGCGATGTTATTTGACATTATGAAGCTATAATTATTAAAGAAATTAACGACTTCAAAATAATTTAGTTTGTTGATTATTTTGAGACGTGTCACAATTTTCCAATAACTACGGCATTAGTATTAATTTTGTATACTTCTTAAGACGCATCATTTAAATGAACCACTGAACGAAATGAAAAAATAAAAGAGTGTGATGATTTATGATGGAGCAGTTTCAAGTCTATAGATCCACTGAACGAAATGAATACCTTATGTTTGGTACTATAGGGATTCTGACTCCATACTAGTAAATTATCCAAGTAGGTAAAGGTTGCAACAATTACTGACGGTTGTGTCTTTTCAATTTATGAAAAGACGTTCAAGAAATGTTCGTTTTTTATTAAGGCAACCCTATCTGCAGCCGGCTTTACGGTGGTGCGTCGGGACAGAATTCAAAATTAGAATTTGCCGAATTTAGGTATTTTATCGCCCTTGGTTTGTATTCGAAACAGGGCATGGGTATTTTACGGTGTCGATATTACTGACCCCTTCGGTTTAACAGCATTTCTGCGTATAATGAAACGCATATCTGCTCCTTTTGGTTAATTTAATAATCGGATGGGCCGAATAATTTAGCTCAGTTTATTGTTTTGATTTAGAAATTAATTATTTAATACATGTAAATATTTTGCGACCATGGACTTGTATCGCTTTGTATACTGCTTCCTAACCTAGTTTCGCGATCACGTCTGACCATTTATCATTAAGTAAAATAATTGTAAGCCATTGTTGTAATTGTAGCGAGAGGATTTGCAGTTAAATTCTAGTTGAGGTCACCTGAGGCAACTGCAAACTATGGGCCAAATGCGTCTTTTATGATGTTATAGAAACGAAACACTTTATTCATATTCAATAGTCCCAAACTTTAGGCAATAAGGGTATGCGTGATCTTAAAATGTTTCGCTTCTATGATGTTATCATCAAAATACGCATTACCCCCATAGTTGCAATTGCCTCAGGTGACCCAGGTATACCTTAACTTGACGTTGCTGGTAATAATTTACTGCTACTCACTCAGGAGGTTCCTTTCTTAATTATATTTTAATAAAAAAATATTCGTAGATTTGACAACGATACGAAACCCACGACAACTTTTAACTTTTTGCTTAAAAAGTTCTTATAATTATGTCTAATAACTACTTATCACTATGCGATTTGAATTTCTGATTTGATTATTCTATTGTTAATTTTCCGATATTCTGATCATTCTTTGCTAACAATGTAAGTGAATTTTATTAGTTTATTTAAAAAATCCCAGCAAAGGTCTCATAAATATCAATGTCACCCAAACGTTCCATTTCACGTAGTGCAGCCACAGTTTCACGTTTCTTGAAATAAATCAAAACCAATCTCTTAATATTTATGGTCGTAAAACATTCTTATAAGGCCGCATAATCCTAAGCGGATGCAAACTATGGGCTCGTACCCTCGCAATAAGTTTTTACGCAAGCCCCATAAAAATGTATGATCATAGTATTTTGTACGCACTTGTCCGGCGGGGCAGACGTTTTGGTTTTATTTATTGTCTATAGGCGAGCTGATAAAGAGGTTGGTCTAAATTTAAGCTGAATAAGAGCTTCAGAAGAGATTCAGGTAATAATCATTTTCAAAATTATTAACTAAAAACATGGTAAACTTGGATTAAGAAAACTGGGTTATATTGTCATAGCAAAACCGGATTGGTCCGGCTATTTATATAGTTTGTGTTAAACAGTTTATTTATAGATAAAAAAAAACCGGCCAAGTGCGAGTCGGACTCGCGCACCGAGGGTTCCGTACAAACACTCCATCCCTAAGTGGTTAAGTTAAGTTTGCACCTGGTATGTATAGCGCCCCATATAAATTAGGTGCAAAGTTAGGTATTAAAAACTTTTTTTATGGTTTTCGTAATTATTCCTTTATCTATGCTATAAGACGTTGCTTCGTACCAAATTTCAAGATTCTGAGTTCACGGGAAGCACCCTGTAGGTTTTGATTCCCTTGCAAGTGTCGAAAATTTGCGGCATAAACGGCTGTATCTTTTGATTGCGTTGGTTTAGAAGTTTGATTTTTTCACAGCTTCAAGGGACAGTAGACCTGAGTAATTGATATAAATTTCAGCTTCATACGTCCACGCGTTCCTGAGAAAAAGGGTCTTGACAGACGGACGGACAGACGGACAACAAAGTGATCCTATAAGGGTTCCGTTTTTTCCTTTTGAGGTACGGAACCCTAAAAATAGTTATTTGTGCAACAAGAGAGCAAAGTTGTTTTTTGTTATGAGTGCTGATTTTGAGTCCCGAGCAAGCGAAGGATTCTACGTTTGAATCACGAGCGTAGCGAGTGATTCTATGTTAGAATCCTGAGTGTAGCGAGGGACTCAACAGCACGAGATGCAAAAAACTTTGCTCTCGTGTAGCACACACAACTTTTCACCTCATCAGCGAGAACATATTCGACATTTTGTGTTTTTTCTTCCAACGTATGTTTATAGTCTTTGTTGCTGATTTCAATAATATTATTAATCAGAAAATAGATAAGTGCTGCTTAAAAAGGAATAACAATATAATTTAATTGAAATTATAATCAACCAACCAACACGGTTATTGTCAATATTTGATCAAATTGGATGATTTAGCAGACACATGACGTGTTTATTTATAAATACATTATTATATTACGAGATTTTGTTTATACATTGATTAATATTTTTACTCCTAAAACACCAAACAAAATATATGCAAAAGAAAATAACAATTAGGAACTCGATATTTTTTAAGGTACGTTTCGAATATGCATCTATGATAAATGGCGAAATTATAAATTATATTTTACAATAAGTAAATATAATTTACAATAAGTAATAAGGTGAAAAATCTTATTATATTTGAGCAATGATCAATTGTTTTATAGAAAAGGCACAATTAAATGGTCATGTAAAAATATAATAAAGAAAAAAAAATACGTTGCAATTAAAACTTTTTCCGGTGTTTTTAATGATTTTTTTGGTATAACGCGTATCCGAACTGAAAATCGAATTTCAAATTGATAAGTTTCTATCCCTCTCTTTTATATACATATTAAAGAAACAGAGTGCATCGAGATTCAAATGATTAGAATTTTATTAACCTTTGGCTGAAGAATGACAATTCGTGGTCAGATATTGAAAAAATTAAAAAGCTACTTTCTACTCACGCTCGAAACAAAATCGCATTTTGTTCACTGTTATCTGACAGCAAAATCGCCATGTTTGAGCTGGTGAGGTGAAAAAAATATTACAATATATACGTTGATATATACTAAATTAGTATTAGTAGTAGGTATCTACTATCTACTAATACTAAATTAAAAATAAACGGATTATAAAAAGAACACCCCCTCCAGCAACTCTTAGTTTTGTATTGCATATCGTAGACGCTAATTCGACGGAGCTTTGAGATAACTTGGCAATATCTTGATTGTATCACGGCATTTGGTGTATCGAAAGTAGGTATATCTTCGTCCAGTGCTAGTTTTTAAAAACCGACTAAGTGGGAGTCGGACTCGTGCACTGAGGGTTCCGTACAAACACTTATCCCATCTTAACAGGCCGGGTTAAGTTAGGTTTTCACCTGGTATGTATGGCGCCAGATACAAATGAGGTGCAAAGTTAACGCAACCGATCACGTTTGTTGTATGGGAGATCCACTTAAATATTTATTTAATTTTGTTTTTAATATCTGTTGTTATAGCGGGAACAGGTTCACTTGTCTAGCTATCACGGTTCATGAGTAGAGAGCGGATTTGAAGTAGCGATCTCAATATTAATATGGATATAACTACTTAGTGCAATTTGTTAACTACATTTCATGTTGTTTATATAAGTTCTTACAGTCGATTAAATATCACACCGCACACCGCAAATTTAGCTAAATACATAATTAGATTAAATGAATGTTATTTTTGCAACAAACTACATTTAAAGAAAAGTATTTTATTCTAAGTAAAGGAGTTTTTATACAACCCAAAGATAGTAGTTCCTATTTATTACGTACCTACATGATAGTTCATGTCAACAATGTCAGTTTAATATAATAAAATGTGAATGCACATTTGAATGACTCATTGTTTAACGATTTTTTTATTTATTATTATTATTAAAAACGTTTTTACTTTTTTGTTGCGATAAATTCCATTATTTGTGTGTGTAGAAAAAATAATAAATTATACCAGTCATATCCATATTAACATTGTGATCGCTACATCAAATCCGCTCTCTATTCATGAGATACAGGCTGGTGACAGACAGACGGGCAGACGGACGCTTCGGTGTCTTAGTAATAGGGTCTTTTTTCTGAGCCTTCGGGTACGGAACCCTAAAAATGGAGATACATACAAAATTTAAAATAAATACAAAATTTAATTTGCCGCCCCGCTCTACGTGGTGTGAAAACGTGAAAACTGCTTTACTGAACCGATGCAGTTTAATTCAGCATTTTCCTATTAGTTGTACTGATTATCCCTAATTACGCTCCCCAAATTAGTGTTTATCCGAGAACAAACGTAATTACCACTAAATGCTCGTATTACAAGGCTCATAACTTTATCCACCAATAATATAATATCCATTCACTCAATCAATTGCCCTCTAGCAATATTTAGTTCGCAATTAATCGAGTTACGTTCATCGATGTTTTCACTACGTAATAAATGCCGCGTGATCTTTTGCCTTTTCCGGGCTTACCTCCCCTGTTAACCTTGCATCTCAGTATAGGCCGGTTCACGAGAGTTGGCACAAATTGATCGAATGAGTGAATGGTAATATATATGTGTGCATCACAAAATGGTTTATTTTTTAAATGCAAAAATCGTGTTTTCCGCCAAAAAGCGCTACTAGGGTATTTAATAACCTGTACCTATGTAACCACTTTGTGGTGCACACATATTTATCATTCACTCATTCGATCCATTCGTGCCAGTTCACGTGAATTGACCTTTAGGACAGGGGGGAGGAGAGGTCAGAGTAAACTGGTACTCTGAAGACTGGCAAGTGACCCGAGGCCTTCTAATAAGGGTATCCATCAATCAAACAGGGCTTTAAATGAGAGTTTCGCTTGTTCAGCTTTTATGAAACGCTGGCACATTTTTATTAAGTGGAATTACGATGTTTTAACCCTTATAATGTTGCTTTTTGGTTTGTAAGGGTTTGATTGATGTTTAATTTTGTTGTGAAGATTACTACTTTGAAGATTTTTAGTGTTTACATGTAAATAAATATGAGGCGGTTGGCTTTGTGATAGTGAAGCTATTTATGCAGCCGGTGGTTATAGGTTTGAGTCCCGGCAAGGGCAAGGGCTCGAATATTTGTTTCTTTATTTATCGAATATTAATCGAAATAATGACACAGGTATCTACATACCTACTAGGAGGGTTCAAAAACTTGTAACTAAAATTAAGTTGTTTATGAATAAATTATTATTATTATTATCGGAAGGTTTCTAATTCTCAGCTCTAGGCTGGTATTACCTACATTTACGGGTTTTCCACCAAGTAAAATGTAGGGTTAGTTGTGGAATATTTAATGTAAGTACTTACTTGTGAATGATTAGATAGCAATTTGTGTGTTATCTGGGTCTAGTTGCATGAACTTCCTTACAATTCGGCATGTGTTTAATATGGCGGCTTTTTGTAGAATTGTGTAAATATATGATTTCAGACCTAATAATTTTAAACTATGGTGTAGATGTTTTGGGATTACGCCTGTTGTGGATAGAACTATTGGGACTATGTATACTTTTTCCTGCCTCCATATTCTAGCAACTTCATCTTTAAGTTCTGTGTATTTCGTTATTTTTTCTGTGGTGGTCTTCTGTATATTATGTGTATTAGGGACTGAGATGTCTATGAGGTATGTGGTCTTATTTATCTTATCTATTAACGTGATGTCTGGTCTATTATAATGGATTGTGCGATCTGTGAGTATGGCGCGGTCGTAGTATAATTTGTGTGTTGTGTTCTCTAGTACGGTCGGCGGTGAGTATTTGTAATATGGAGTGTGCGTATTTTGAATAAGATTATGTTTGTGTGCCAGGTTTTGATGAATGATATTTGCGATTTGGTTGTGCCGGTGTGTGTAGTCTGTCTGTGTCAGTGTTGTGCATGCACCGGTTATATGTTGTATGGTTTCCGATTGGGTGTGACATCTGCGGCATTTGTCATTTGTGAGTGAGTTGTCTTTTATGATGTATTTACGGTAGTTTTTAGTATTTACTATTTGGTCCTGGATTGCAATAATGAAGCCTTCAGTTTCTGGGAATAAGCTGCCTATTTTAAGCCATGTGTTTGATGCAGTGGTGTCTATGTGGGATTGTTCTAAGTCATGGGGATGCCGTCCATGAAGTACCTTTTTCTTCCAATTATCTATCAGTCGTGCTTGTGGGTCGTTGCTGTTATTATTCTGTGTGTCATGTTCGTGTAGATTGAGCGGAGTGTAATTAAGGTCATTTTGGACGATGGTGTTGTGTATGTTGCTTGTATGTGATTTTGTGTGAAAGAAGTTTTTTAAGCTGTGTATTTGTTTTTGCCAAAGATGGTTAATGTTAATCATGCCTCTACCTCCTTCTTGTCTTTTGATGGTTAGTCTTTCTATTGCAGATTTTGGGTGTAGATGGTTGTGTTTTGTTAGTGTTGTGCGTGTAGTTCGTTCTATGGTTTCTATATCTGTTTTGGACCATTTTATAACTCCAAATGAGTAAGTTAGAATGGGGATGGCGTAAGTATTAATTGCTTTTATTAAGTTTTTCCCGGTTAGTTGAGTTTTGCATATTTTATTTAGTCTATTTTTGTATTCAGTACTTAATGTTTGTTTAGTTATAGTATGGTCCAAGCCCTTTAGTTGTTTGTATCCAAGGTATTTGTATAGATCATTTGTCTCCATTGCTGTAATAGTGCTACTGTCGTGTAATGTATAGTTTCCTGGTTGTATTTTTCCTTTTACTATATGTAGTGTTTTACATTTATCAATGCCAAATTCCATGTGTATGTCTTTACTGAATGTTTCTGTGATATCTACTAATTTCTTCATGTCTTTATCTGTCTTGGCGTATAATTTTATGTCGTCCATATAAATGAGGTGAGATATGCGTGTATCTGTTGGAGTGTTTTTAAAATTGTATCCGACGCGAGTTTTGTTGAGTAGATGGGATAACGGGTTCAGGGCGAGGCAAAACCACATGGGACTCAAGGAATCGCCTTGATAGATACCTTTATTAATGGAGATAGTGCGTGTACTCACTGTGTTATTACCGGCAGTTAAGTGAAGAGTGGTTTTCCATTTAGACATTATATTGCGTAGAAAGTGGGTTATTTTTGGGTCTATTTTATATATTTCTAATATTTGTAGTAGCCAGGAATGAGGGACGCTGTCAAAAGCTTTCTTGTAGTCGATGTATGTACAGTGTAGGTTCCTATTTTTAGCCGTTGCGTGTTTGTGAATGGTGGAGTCTATAATCAGTTGCTCCTTGCATCCCATGTGACCTCGCCTGCATCCTTTCTGTTCCTCCGATATGATTTGATTGTGTTCTGTGTGACTATTGATTTTTTTTGTTATTGCTGAAGTTAATATTTTATATATGGTGGGTAAGCATGTGATTGGTCTATATTGTGATGGAAGTATGGAATGAGTTCCTTTGGGCAGCATGTATGTTATACCGGTAGCTATAAACTCTGGTATATTTTGTTTTCCTAATACAATGTCAGTCAAATTTTTTGCTATATATGTGTGTAATGACGTTAATTTTTTATACCAATAGTTATGTATTTTATCTATCCCTGGTGATTTCCAATTGTGTAGTTTAGCTGTAATGTTTGTTATGTCTGTTTCTGTGAAATCCACAAATTTCATCTCTTCTATCGTATCCCATTTACTTCTTTCAGTTTCTATCCAATCTGCTTGGTCATTATGTTGTATATGTTCCTCCCATATGCTACCCCAAAATGTCTCAAGTTGTGTCTGTGTTGGTATGGCTGTATCTGTGTGTGTTTGTGTTTGTTGTGTGTCAGTGTGTAAGTTTCTGTAAAATCCTTTTTCATTTGTGGTAAATAAAATATTGTCATCTTTTCGTTTTTGTGCTTTCATATATCTTCTTAGTCTATGTACCTTTAGCGCCAGTTTCTGCTTTAATGTATCTAAGTATTCTTCTGGTTTTCTATTATCTGATTCGTGCCTAGTGTGTGTAATTCTACTTCTAAATATCTCTTCTACTCTTTTCACTACTTTATGGGACCTATTGTTATGTATGTATTGGGTGAGTCTGCCGCAATCGGCCCTGAGTTTTTCAATATCTCTTTCTAATCTAATTTGCCATGGGGGTTTCTTAATGTTATATTATTAATTAACATTTTTGGCATTTGGCATCGACCTTAAAACATTTTTTTTTAATAACTATTCATTTGCTAGTTACAGTATTGGAATACCTATCTGGTAAAGCTAGAAACAGTACGCTTAATGCCGTAAGATCAACAGATATAGGTTCCATTGTTATAGGCCTAGCAGTGTCGTGGCGTGAAACTAAATCTCTGGGCAAGCTGGAGACGGAAGTCTTACGGAAATTTTGCTTACCTACTTTATTCCAAAAAGAATAGACAAAATTTTCTAAAATGAGCAAGCAGTTGAAAATCGGGTTCTATGGATACCACTTCATTGAAGCCAAGGTTTAAGGTTTGAACATCTTTTCACGGATGCTAATTATCGTACTATTAGGCTCATACCCTAACAAAACATGTTATTTTTGGCGGTTATGGCCTTTTGCAAGAATTGTAAGTTGAGCCAAAATACACTTCTGAAAAAAATAACTAGGATTAAGAAAGCAACCGCCTAGGTTAGCCCATTCTTTATTGACGCAATGAGCACGACTTAAAGGTATTTCTAGGCAAGGCTGTATTTCTAGAATTGCATTAGCCTTAAGGCTCTTAAGTCGAACTACACTAGTCGATACACATGCATTTAAATGCTTGTGATTTTCTTTATTTCGGTCATTGATGCACACGGGGTGAAAGGTTGTGAGTTTATGCTGCGGTTGTTTTTAGATTCTATATACAAATTGTTTACTCTGTTTCTAACGAGTACATTCGCGCTAACACATGGTAAGGGTAATACTGTAGCGCTGTGAGCATAAATAGACCGCACTCGCTTTCATTCTTTCTTTTTACTATTTATTTTATTAATTCATTCGTCATTCATTCATTAATTAATAATATTCACACATTCATGTGTGGTACCTATTTTCTTGAACCTTTCCATCGTCGGTCATTCGGTTCGATCCATTGTCATTTCAAAAGGCTTACGTTAAAAGTTAACGGCTAATGACTTTTTATATTATTTAAGTATTCAAATAATAATTATAACTGTCTTGGCTGTAAAATTTGATTCTGGAAGTATACATTTGATGCTATTTCTATTAAATCGGCACACAACTGACTAAGTAAAAATATCACAATTATAACGCAACATTATGGAATAGGAGATATCCGAGGCGATATGAAAAATGCGTTGAAATTAAAACTTAAAAGGAATGGCCGTTCAATTTATTCTTCCGTGTGTTTACAAAAACTTGCGAACAAAGGATTTTTATTCAAACCAAGAGCCGGGTAAAGTTTTTTTCAAATTAACTCTTTGTAATTTAGTTAGATGGAATTTTGTGCTCCTTGGCATCGGAGGTTGTATTGTTTTGAACATTAATAGAATTTAAAAAGTGCTTCTCCAATTTTATTGAACTTGTTGTAAATATTACTAGTTGTATCTCGGTTAAATTTCGAATTACGACTAATTTCGATAGTCTCCCGTATTTATTTTACGTCTGTCTAGGTCGTAAGTGGGATTGCCCTGTGGGAGTTTCTGTGGGGATAAAATCTAACTTCCTGGCTAAGGCTAGACGTAAAACCTTAAACCAACCACGTGCGGTAATTCGTAAAACCCCAGATCGCATATTTATGGCCCTCGCCTTCGGTTCAAGCCCCAAACACCTGCGATCTAGGACATTCACGAATTTACCGCCCGAGCTATGTAATGTTATATTGTTTTATTTTACAGACCTTACTCTTTTTATCTTATTAAAGTCTGTCGTTTAGTTTAATGATCATATTGGTTCACTATAGTCTTGCAGAAACTTTTTTGACGTAACGTTTGGCAGAAACATCTTACGCAGAGTATGCTCTGGCATAAATCATTTCGCAGATTTTTATAATACCGAATCTTATATTGGCATAATGTTGATGAGCATAACAGTCTTCCAAACGAATAGTACTTTCGCAGATTTTTTTTTTTGCAAAATATTTAGGGGTATAAAGTTCTCAAGCCTAATTTATGCATTACAAATTGTTGTGACTACACATTTTGTACAATGGAGTGGTATGGTAGCCGGCCGTTGCCGCGCGGCTCGCTCGCTTCGCTCGCTCGTTAGGGTCTCAGTTCAACCTAACACTCCTCCTCGCTTCGCTCGTCGTCGTACCTAACCTAATCCAAGTCGGACCTGCCCTAAGGTGGAATCACTATTATGCCTTAGGTACATTCTACTACGTAAAATTTATCTAACCCACTTTTCTGCTGGTAGAAAATAATTATTAATTATGCTATTGTAATCGTATGATAAAGGATTATTATGGTACATAAAATTATGCTAAGCCAAAGTCAGCCAAAGAGATATTCTACCAAACAATTTGCTACAAAATGTGTCGTATGCGAGGGAGTAGTAATGCCAACTATACCTTAATGCCATCTTACCATTCGACCGAAGGTGTTTCTGCGAAACGTGTTATGTGAAGTGCATTTATGACCAATATTATTCTGCCAGATGAGGGTAACCCGATCATATTACGCAAATAGTCGCTCATGACTCAATGTCAAAATATTTGAGTTTATTCAGAAGGGTGGAACACATCTGTAGCCAAATTAATTATCACATATTGCTAACCGCATACTTGGATTCTTCCGCGTTCCAATATTTACCTTTAATTTTAATTTCGTAAAATTTCTCTGCGATAATTTTGATGTTAACTTAATATCTTATTCTGATCAAACACGCGCGGTGTTTCGAGGCCTCAAAGTACAGGTACCATAATTCGAGATTGATTAAATGTGTATGTCAATATGAAATTTGGTATTTGTCTACCGTACATATGAGAGTACAGTCTGCTAGAGAAATATCTCATATTTTTGGAATTAATTCTACTAAAAATTACTGCTTTAGTGACTGGTTATTTTTATGCTTCGGTACTTTACGAAAACTATTTAAATTGAGTATAGTATATCTTTATTAATCTATCTATCAACACTCTTTTATCATTTCGTTGTTATTATGCCACTTAGTTACTCAAAGGGCAATCGAGCGAGCTATATTTGGGGTCTCCCTGCGTGATCGAATCAGAAATGAAAAGAATAATCAACTTTAGTGGCAGTGGGCGGGGCACAATGCTCGTAGAACCGACCACCGTTGGGGCAGAAAGGTTCTTGAGTTTTGACCTTGTACCGGAAAACGTAGTGTGAGAAGGCCCCCTACAAAGTAGACCGACCATCTGGTTATGATCGCCGGAAGAGGTTTGTAATGATAGATATAACAACATTTCATATAATTTCAATAGATATAACAACATTTCATATAATGTTTCATTTGGTATAACAACATTAGGCATAATTTTATTCGGTATAATTTCAATTAGTATAAAAGTCATTTGATATGACGTTTATATTCGCAAGATAACCTAACACTCCTACTCACTTCGCACGTCCTCGTACCTAACCATGACTCAATTACAATTTAACTTTCATGTTTGAGCAGTTTGAGTTTGTATTTAGCTTTTAAACGTATTATATCAAATGATCATTATACTATAATGATATTATGCCATATGAAATTATAACAAACGTTAAATATTATATTATTCGTTTATTATACCACTTGATCGTTATATTGACCAATATTATATCATAAGTTGTTATGGATGAGGGCGACGCAAGACCGATTGTTGTAGAGTACTTTGGGTGAGGCCTTTGTCCACCAGTGAGCGTCTATCGGCTGATATGATGATGACGTCACTTATGTATTTTTTGTCCAGCCATCTTGATCAATAATAAATATAACATTTAGCATGTCGTATCGTTATATCACTTTAAAAATGATTTCCTTCGGAAATATGTAAGCGACTGTTCCGCTATTGCAACGCCTTCCAAAGCCAGAAGGGCTACTCGAAAGATCGAAATTCGAAGCTTGTACCGTGCCTTCTCTTTCGACCTCGTATGAAATAATATTTGAATGAGCGGGACAGCACGATACGTAGTTCGAATTTCGGATATCGAAGTAACGCTCCGGGAGCGCAAACAGAAAACACAAATATTTATATAACTTGCGCGTAAGCCGCGGAAATGTGTACTTCGTCGTAAAAAGGACTTAAAATGCCTCATAGTCTTATTGAGATACTTCCTTTTGTGTTGAGAGAGAAACGTTTGCAAGATATTACGACGTTGCACGCGCAAGTATGTATTTGGAGTAAACGAGGCTTTGATGGTTTCGTTTTAGCACCAGGTTTTTCTTTATACCTAACATATCATATAATATGGAACTTTATGAACAATTCTCTTGTTAAATATTCCGGCTGACTGTACCAGACGCAGTTGCAGTATACTCGATTGTAGTCTCTTCAGACGCAGTTGAAGTGGCCTCGGTTGCATTAGTTTGAATTTTGGTGGAAGAAGTAGTTTTTGTTTTAGTGCTAGATGTCAATGGCCGCTCCGTAACATAAAGTCCCTCAAGCATGTTGCGGACTTTATTTTTAATTATTTCAAATGAAATCGATAACCTTCGCGATAAACATTCCCGTATGAAATATCCACCACTGGTCTTTTGTCAATGCCCTGTAACAATTCAACAAATTGTACAAATTAAAAACAGATCATTCTTATGATAAATTGAGTACTTAGATCAAAATTTGTGGCCGAGGCCATCCACTAGTGAGTGCATTAAAATCTTTACAAATCGAGGTAGATGGCGTAAAAAGGTGAGTAAAATACAGATTTTAATGGGTATTTACCTCGACGTGTCCAATTTTATCCTGTTATCAGAAAATTAAATTACGCCCCCATTTGGCACTGATTTGTGATATGACTTGAGATCTTTCGATTGTCCTATTAGTTATGAAAAGAGCTGCACTTTGTGATGGCAGCAAGCCGTCTTGCACAGTAATAATACCCCACTAAAAGAAACGATTTCACTCGAGGATAAATTAGTTTCAGACCCAGCGCCACTAATTAAAAAAATGTCCGTCCGCCCGTCCGTCTGTCCGCACTGTCCGCAGCTTAGCTCAGTGACTATTCGTACTAGAAAGCTGCAAATTGGCACGGATATACATATTAGTCACGCTGATAAAGAAGTAGAAAAAATCTTGAAAAAAAAATTTTTTTGTGGTCCCCTACACGTAAAGTGTACGGTTACGGGTCGGTATGGTGGAAAATATACAATATTCTAAACATATAATATGTAACTTTATGAACGATTTTCTTCTTAAATATTCCGGCTGACTGTACCGCTATTGCAACGCCTTCCGAACCCAGGAGCGCAAACAGAAAACTCAAATATTTATGGAACTTGCGCGTAAGCTGCGGAAATGTGTCATCGTAAAAAGGACTTAAGTGGCCTCATATTTTTATTGAGATACTTCCTTTTGTATTGAGAGAGAAACGTTTGCCAGATATTACGACGTATGTATTACGGGCGAGTATGTATTTGGAGTAAACGGGGCTTTGATGGTTTGGTTCAAGAACGATGTTTTTTTTTAATGAAAATGGTAGGATGATCGGTATCATTCAGCCCTTGACATTTCGATCCATTGGCTGCCTTCCAGTTTGATCTAAAAATATAATATTTTTCACAGTGAATAATAATTAACGAAATAATTTCAGTGAACACAGCAATCATGAGATCTTACGTTCTACGCGGTCAATTTAAAGTATGCGCCTGTTATTTATGCCATCACATACAAAGAAAGCGAAAATTTTGCGCGTTCGAATTGACGAAGTTGCGATGTTCTAGGGATATCGCCACTTGTCAAGTAGGCACACGTCAAAAGTGACGGATGGCGATGAAAAGGAGAGATCTCCATTATATCTCTAAAATTGGCCGAATACCCCCCCTGGTTAAATTAGTACTAATAATTCACGCATCTTAACATTTTTGTCAGATTTCAAATACATTTCTATTGTAATAGTAATCATATTTTGGCACCGAATGCCCGACTTGATTTTGTTATTTTGCCTTACTTTATTATATTTATATTTTATATGTGTTCTTGATATGGCTTTGTATTATCTAAGCGGTGATAGGTTTCCTGGTTGCCGGTTTCCAAAATCATCAATTATAATTTGAAAGTATTCTTAGTTTTATATTACACCAGTATTCTTCTCACGGCCACAAATTTAGTAATTATATCAACGCCTGCTCCATAACTCAAACGAAGTACAGTATAAATTATTGCTATTACTTCTCTACAGGCGCTTATTACTAATCCTTGTTTTCGAAACGACCCATTCTGCCCTGCTAAGCCGAAAGGTGCTATGTCTGAGATACGCCTTTTTGTTTGTTTTTTTTTTTATACTATTCGATAGCTAAGACAATTTTGCATCTAATGGACAAATAAACGATTTGGATTTGGATTTAATGGTATAAGACACATAGTGCTATCTGACTTAAGACTATTAAATAAACCACTATAAAGTTTTTTCGTATCTCAAATTTTATTAAATAATTATGACATTTCGCGGTATATCGTTACTTCGAAACCAAAAAGCCTTATATTGACATAGTCTAGAATCGCTTAAAAATACTTGAAAACTAGTTCATTCAATTTCTAATACAATAAGCGGTAATTCCGTTTTTCGAGTTGTTTACGAAAAGTCGATTTTCTATCTATTATAGAATTTGTGTACTAACCGTCTGTTTACGGCGAAAATTTGGCCAAACTACACAAATTATATAATAATAAGCGCAAAAACATTTTCTTCTCATTCAGGTCCTGAAATGTCGTAAGGATTGGTTAAGTTTTGGAGGATGAAACACACGAAACGGAACCTTGATTTGTATGGAAAAAATTGCGGTGGCATTACTGTTAATGATAAGGTGAAAGATTAAGAGGGCGCCAACGCGTTGGCTAGCTCTCTCTCACTGAGCACGCTCAGCGAGATGGAAGTGCGTGCTTGGAAGCGCGGAAATCATGTTTTTTGAGTTGTGTCATAAACGTAAGCATTTTATATTGAAAATAGTTTTACAGTTTTTGAGAACTTATAATTGTGCATCTGTTAAGCTAAAAAACATTGTTAAAAACGGAAGGGCTTTGAAGATCCAACCGAAAATATCTAAAAAAAACATAAAAAAACCGGCCAAGAGCATGTCGGGCCACGCTCAGTGTAGGGTTCCGTAGTTGCCCATCCTTCACGATAGACAATAAAATCAAATATAAATTACGAGAAAGATTTCAAGCTCTATAAAAAGGTCGTAAACGCCAAAGCAACTGTAATTACTTGATAGGTACCTTCTGGAATTTATCGATTTTAGGCACCATTGAGCGAAATGTTTTAATTCAGTATGGCATTTTGACGACGCGTTTGGCTCGGTTGGTAGACACCTGCCTACTGAGTCGGCGGTCCCGGGTTCGAATCCCGGCCGGGGCAAATATTTGTGCAAAATATTTGTTCTTGGGTCATGGATGTTATCTATATATGTATTTATATATTATGTATATCGTCGTCTAGTACCCATAGTACAAGCTTTGCTTAGTTTGGGACTAGGTCGATTTGTGTATGATTGTCCCTTAATATTTATTTATTTATTTATATTTATTTATTTATTTAACTAATATGTGTAACTATTTGTATAGAATCTTTTTATCGATTCAAATTTTTTATGTGGTAATACCACATTTTTATTTTTATAAATAATGACACAAAGGTAAATTAAGAAAGAAAAATTGAATGCGATCTACTACAATCGAAGCGGGGTTTGAACCCGCGACCTCTGCGTTTCCGGCGCACATAGGTCGATTATAGGAATTTAGCCGGACAAAATTATTTTACATTGTATTTTGTTTTTAACCGACTTCAAAAAAAGGAGGGGGTTCTCAGTTCGGTCGTATGTTTTTTTTTTTTTTTTTAATGTTTGTTACCTCAGAACTCCGTCATTTATGAGTTGATTTGGAAAATTCTTTTTAGATTCATGAATAGACATCTCAAGGTTGGTCCCATAAAATTTTGGTGAAGATCGGATGACGAAATCCATGAGGAATCGAAGGAATTCCTGAAAGTTTTTAGGCACTCATAATATTTTTCATATATTTTCTAAAATTATTTAAGTATTTGCATATGGTAGTCATCATCTTCCAATACTGAGTTGACGATGGAAGGTACAACTCCTTAACGGTTGGGAGTTAGGAGATAATTCAAAAGAGATGCATGCCTTCAAGACCTTCCTGATCACCCCGCCATAATTATTTTATATGAATCACTAAAAAGAAAAAAATATATATACCAAAAAGAAGAACCGACTTCAGTAAAATTAAAAAGCCAAAAATAACCCGTTTTGAAGTCGGTGCCAAACCTCACGTAAACTATAATATATAAATAATAATAACTGAGTGGTTTGGGATCGACTTTAAAGGGTGAGTCAAATGTAATCTGTATCCATTTTATCGGTCAGCGTAATTGTACAGTTAATTTTTCGGTCAGGTAACTTTACTTGAAACGGTCAACCTTAACGTTACCGTTTTACAAAGGTACCTATTACATTTATTTATTTGGATACCGGTGCTGTGTTTCAGTCCCTAGTTCGACGCTCCGCTCGACCAATCTTCATTGGTTTCAAGGAAAGTGGCTGCTTTTCTGTGCACTTTAGACTATTTTTCTTTGATAACTCCCTTAAAATATAGTCATCTCTGCTTCAAACCCTTATATTATTATCAGGTGTGTCACCATACCAGTTTATAAGATAGTCCTCTAAAAAAATATATTTTTCGTCCATATTAGTTGAATTTTGCAGTTGCATGGTATCGTATAGATAGCGTGTAGTCACTATTTTTACTCCAGTAGTATCCAAAAGCAAGAAAAAAGGCACTTTATTAAATTTAAATAAATATAGTGATTTTATATTTGTACGACTTCCAATCTTAAAAACCCTTTAAATCAGTCATCTGCAGCTATCTGCACCTACAATATGCGTCATAGTAGCCTAAAGTCTAAAATATTTAAAACCACAAGAATTATGACCGGATCGGGAAAACAAATATAACAAAATTACATTTGAACAAGAAAAAATTACTAAAAAATTATTAGCTTTAATAGCATTTTATAAATTGATCAAAATACTATAAAATAAAGTATAGTGAAATAAATATTTATATTATAAATGATACCTGAATTATTCGAATCCATCACAATCTTTAAGAAATATCACTAACAAAACACACAAATTAAATTTGTTTAACTCCTTCAATTGAGAGCGCTGAGAACACGAAAGTGTAATTAGTGCGACGATCAAATTTGAACTGCAGGTACATGCAGGTGGTGCGGATTTATTATTGGTGAAGGGGGTCATTTCTTGTAACTGGAGTATTACTCTATCAATTTTGATTGTAATCGGTAGCTAATCGTTACTTTTGAAAATTTGACTTATGTCCGGCTAATTCTTAACAATCGACGTATGTGCGGCGCATTGCTCTCCCAACTGAGTGACACAGTACTCAGACACAGTAGCGGTCGAATAGCTCAGTTGGGAGAACAATGCGCCGGAAACGCAGAGGTCGCGGGTTCAAACCCCGCTTCGATTGTAGTAGATCGCATTCAATTTTTCTTTCTTAATTTACCTTTGTGTCATTATTTATAAAAATAATATGTGTAACGTTCGAAGTATAAGAAACCGCGCGGCACTTACGTCATTTTAAAGAAAATTATGAAATTTTGCGATAATTCAAAAACGGCTTGACCGATTTTATTCAATATAGTTTTCATTGAAAGTACTAATAAGGCCTTTTTTTCATGAATTTTTCACACATTCGGCGGCCGACAGTCAGCCCGTTCTGAACACGGCCTTATAGTGAACCGCTGGTAGATATTTTAAATAAAATAATAAATACCCTTCTGGCAAATGTGTAACTGTCTTTACACATTAGGCCCATCTGGCATGTATGAACACCTTTATTTTTAAATTAATATTTATAAAATGGGTAGTTTGCACAAATGTAACTTTGACAGAGAAAAATTTTGTTTTTCTCAGTCAACCATTGACAACGGTATCTGTAAAGGTACTGAAACGTCAGGGAGGCTCAAATAATTAATATACGCGATCTAATCCGTTTAAATTGTTTTATTTAAATATTAAAACTTAACAACCATATTTTTTAACATCACAAAAATTTTAATCACAATCTCTTTGTCACAACACAATCAATTTATTAGTTAAACACATTTTAAGAACTCATCATCGTGTTAGACTCATATTATGACGCGGCTCAAAAAAAAACAACACGCGTTCACTCGGCAAAATACTTGACTCGATTGAAGCCATCGTGCGACCGAACACGGATGCGGGTGGGATACGTTACGAGTGCGAGCGAGAAAGCAAATCGCAACTTGATGCGCCGGCGCGCCGCGTATTTCACACGGCGGCGGCGCGCCGACTCGAATCCGCGGCGACGGCGCGGCGCGCGGCGCTCATATCTAATACTACATGGTTGATTAGTGATTACTACGAATCGGTTTTATAGGATAGCTAACTTGAATATGCAACTCATACGAGTATGTAACACTCGACATGTCAAACGTATTTATTATTGTTATATTAGCTGCGGTGTATCCTCTTGTTTCTCTTGCTCACTACATGTTTCGGGATAAAAAAACAGCCTATGCCTAAAATTTTGTACGAAGGCAGATAACACACTGAACTACATTTTATCAATATTTTTAATACATAGAAACAAAATAAAGCAGCATTTCCGCACCTCTTCGTGATATCGCATGACGACGCGTTTGGCGCAATCTGTAGACACCTGCCTACTGAGCCGGCGATCTCGGGTTCGAATCCCAGCCAGGGCAAATATTTGTGTGATGAACTCGAATATTTATGCTTGGGTCATGGTTGTTCTATGTATTTAAGTATATATTTATCTATGTACGTATATCGTCGTCTAGTACCCATAACACAAGCCTTCTTGAGCTTAATTTGGGACTAGATCGATTTGTGTGAAGTTGTCCGATATTTATTTACTTATTTAGAGGAAAAACCCATAAAGTATAGTATTACCAAAAAAAAAACAGTACTTACCAAAAAAACACGCAAAGTATTTATTTTCTTTTCGCGGTGGGATGGGTGGTATATATTTAATTGGGTACCCCTTATCTTGCACAATCTCTATTGTCCAAAATACATTTCGCATAACCGTTTTCGCACAATAATTTCTAGCCGAATGATACTATCGCATAATTATATACTTACCACAATTGTTATGTCGCATAGTATTCATTTGGCACAATTTTGAATAGCAGAATACTAATATCGTCAACTTTTATTTCGCAGAATTTTATGTAGCACAATATAAGTTACGCCGAATTTATTTCGGCATAATTGTACCATAGCATACCCACAGAACCGAATCGCTGCCAGAAAATTAGGTTAGGTTAGGTTGAAACTGCGTCCCTCACAGAAACGAAGGTAAGGCAGGTAAGTAAGGCAGGTCCGACTTGGCTTAGGTTAGGTACGACGACGAGCGAAGCGAGGAGGAGTGTTAGGTAGAACTGCGACCCTAACGAGCGAGCGAAGCGAGCGAGCCGCGCAGGTCCGACTTGGCTTACGATTCCTAACATTACCAATTTCACCTTAAGGCAGATCCGACTTGGCTTAGGTTAGGTACGACGACGAGCGAAGCGAGGAGGAGTGTTAGGTTGAACCACGACCCTAACGAGCGAGCGAAGCGAGCGAGCCGCGCAGGTCCGACTTGGCTTACGAACTTGACTGTGTGCCTCACAGAAACGAATCGCTGCCAGAAAACTAGGTTAGGTTAGGTTGAACCTGCGTGCCTCACAGAAACAAATCGCTGCCAGAAAACTAGGTTAGGTTAGGTTGAAACTGCGTCCCCCACAAAACCGAAACGCTACCAGAAAACTGATGGAGTAGGACAGTTAAAAAAAACAGAACTTCTTAGAATTTCTTCTCTTTCACATTACTTTTCTCATACACAAATCCATCCATTTCCAACTTGAATGCACCTCTTGTTGATGTAAACACTCTTAAAACACTTTCCTTTGGTATCTCCATTTTACTAGCGTATTATTAACGACAAGACTGCATAATACAGTTAAACGTAAACAACATCTAGGAAATATTGAATAGAAATATTGTGACACATCAATAAAAATATTATTGTGGTACCCACAACTAAGCATGAGCTACTACTAAAAATATATGAGCAATTAATGCTTTCTACATCATTACTATAACATAATTACACTCAAGGATGCAAACGAAATATTATGCCATATAAATTTCGGCGACACAATTATTCGACCATAGGAGTATTGTTCTAATCGACATTATGCCAATGTACTGTTCTGCCAAAGAAACATGTGCGAAGTGATAGTATGCCAAGAAATTTAGGCAAAAAGCAATTGTGCGAAATGATGATTGTGCCAATGGTTGCTGTGCGAAACGAAAATATGCCAATAAATTTTGTGCAACACATTAGTAACCCATTTAATTCATGAATTCATTAAAAAAATCACAAGTAAATACATAATTATAACGAGTTAGCACCTATAATCGTTTGGTACGTTATTCTATTGCGGATTTACAAAGCAATGTCATTGTTTGACGAATATTCAAGTCATATAAAAGTTAGTCAAACTATAGACCTAAATATCAAAACTCTAAAATGTTATACATGTCACATTGAAATCGTCCTAAAATGAATTTGTTCCTTCAATATTGGTGTCATAATTTGTGTATTTAATATACACCTCTGATATCTCGGAGAGATCCCCGAACTTTGAGATAGAGCAAAGTACAGTCAATTTGGCGTCTAATGCATTTATTACGCGATAAATAAGTAACAAAGCATCTGTCACTCGCACTTCCATTTTGTCAAAACGTGACGGATGCTTTGTCACTTATTTATCGCATGATAAAAGCAACCATCATAGGCCCGTGGGTCCGTGGGTTTTATCGCATATATCTATGGCTGAACGCACAATTATTTTCTATGGATTAACAAGCCCGCTGTATATTACAAAATTAGCCATTAAGTGGTCGCGCGGCGGCAAAATTGCCGGCCATTTGGACCGCAACAGTAAATTTGGTTATATTTAATTTGTTGCTGCGACAAACTTTGAATATTAATTGTTAATTTGCGCCTACTTTGAACTTCCTACAAGTTAAAAAGTTTAAATAGAACTCTGGAATTAGCAATATTTGTTTACATTTGTCAAATGTCTAGTCCCGACTGACCTTATTTTATTGACTGTTGTGAAATGTATAATTAAGTACACACATGTAAATACGTTTGTAGGAACTTTGAAAATTCAGTCCGTCGTTCCTCTGTTATTTATCTATTCGCCTGTATGTGACTATTTGATAGCATAGAAAATAACCAGGTGTCCGGACTTAGAGGGCCAAAGGGACATCCCCCAGTACTGGGGCCCCGAGGGTGGCTGGGCCCCTAGGACCGGGCCTTGTGGGCCTAGGAGTAAATACGCCACTAAAAATAACTAATTAACGAATTACGTAAATACGCAAAGAGTTCTAATGGAACAGCGTTACCAAAAATAATGCGCCTATGAATTAATCATAGCATTTGCATTCAAATCCAGCATTGCTCGAAGCGCTGCGCTAGAATTGCACCGCTTAATCAATTATTAAAATCGTGTTAGCATTACGAATAAATTAATTTCAATCGCAATTTCGATTGACTATTTAACGAAGTTAACGCCACAGGACAGTTGGGTTAGTGATGTGGACATAATTTTGACGAATAATTTTCTGCTATAAATTGGATGGATATTCATTGTTGAGGAGTTGTCATTCTAACTTAAGGTACTTATTACTTTAAGGTGTGGTAAGACTATTGGAGATGCCACGACTTTGCGCGTCTAGCAGCGCGGCAAGCGGTTGAACGAGAGATCCGAGCGCCGCGGCATAACGAGTGAGCGAGACACACGTATCTTCACCGCTGCCGCTGTCTCGCAACGTGGTGGCATCTCCGTATCATCGGGGAAAAACTGCCACAGTCCACTTATCCCAATAGAAACCATTATCCAAGAAACCTTTCGAATTCTTGCTTATGCTTCGTGTGCCGATTTTTGCATTGTTTATTTGAAAGGCTTTTTTGCACCTTAGCGCCCTCTATGTGAATACGTTAATATCCACATCCTACAGCAGTGAACGAATAAGCGAGAGAGATTAAAAAAGAAAGATAAGAAAGATCAAAGCTCAAAAAAAATTAAATGGTGGAAGACCGCTGTGCTGGACCGGCAATCCAGAGGTACCGGGTTCGATTCCCGGTCTCTTCCACCAGGTTACGCATTTAAATAATTTTTCTTTGAGCTTTCTATCTTCGTATCAATCATCATCCTCCTAGCCTTTGTCCCATATCTTTGTAGAGAATGAATTCTCAATCGGGGTCGGCTACCTAAATCCCAAGATGTGGCGTAGGCACTAGTTTTTACGCAAGCGACTGCCATCTGACCTTCCAACCCAGAGGGGAAACTAGGCCTTATTGAGCTTAGGTGGTTTCCTCACGATGTTTTCCTTCACCGAAAAGCGAATGGTAAATATCAAATGACATTCCGTACACAAGTTCCGAAAACCTCATTGGTACGGACCGGGTTCGAACCCGCGACCTCCGGATTGAAAGTCGCATGCCCTAACCACTAGGCTACCACCGCTCTAATTGATCTTTGTATCAATGGTTAAAATAAACTATGCAAGTCTTATCCATAGAGTATATAATGTGTCTTATCCCACCTTACCTTATGTGCATGTGGTATAATCTCGAGACTACATTTGTGTTTCAATAACGCAGTTAAGTCATTAATCTATATACTATTATCAAATTCTAAAATTGCACTGAAAATTTGTTTTATAATATGGAGAGGGGTTAAGATTTCAGGAAAATCTTATCAGCGGGAGTCGTACAGCGTTATCTTTTGATAAAAATGTACCTTCTCTCATCACACTAAAACGGCTAGTTAGATTTTAACCAATTTTGGTACATCGGTAGATAACTGGATGTCCAAAGGTGGTTTTAAGATATTTATTTATCACCCGACTACAGCAGAGAAAAAAAATGCCTAGTTTGAAATATAACTTAATACCCTAAGACTTGCTAGCCATTTTGGAATTCGCCATGGCCACCGATTATTGTGCTGCGCATTTTACAGAAATTGCTAATAACATACAGTTCTCAGAGAACTTAAAAAAGCAAGAAGAGAACTTTTTCAGGTTTTATTTACCTACACTTACGGTTTTATTGAAACCCTTAACATTCGCACAAAGTTAAGAAAACAATGCATTTATAAGTCGTTAAAACTACTCATAAAAACATTGAAGTTGTTACTGCAATATTTTCATTATTCCCTTTAAATTATCTCAGAAACAATTAGGAAAGTAGACGCCAACGAGATTAAGCCCACAAATAAACGAAACAGACTAAAGTGTAAAAAGTGAGAAGAGAATAAAAACAATTTTGCAACTTAAACAGCGAAGAACGGAGGGTTTAATAGAGAACTAATTAAAACTTAGTGAATAATATCTCAGCTAAGTCCATCTCCGTGTAATTTGTTGGTCCTAAAGTGATTTTAAGTTTTTGAAAATGTGTAATAATTTCGGGGCTTGTATCCCAGACTGCCTTTAAGAAAAGGTTAAGAAAAACAATACATAAACTCATGTACTAGGAGCGGTGTCAAACTCATTAACACCTCTCATTTTCCTTGAGGTTAGGTATACGTTAATTGAATATACTTAACATCACATATGAAATGAGACAAAAGTAGCTCAACGGACAAAATGTTCAGTAATATCCTACTTTATGAGGACAAAAGCGCGATTATAATAGCAAAATGTAATATTTTCAAGGCCGTTAAAAATAATTAAACAGATGTTCCTGAAAAAATTACAGGTTTGGTTCATTTGGTGCCTGCAATATTCCGGACACGCGCTCTGATAACGCGGCAGACGGTGCCAATGAGTGTCCCAAAGGAGAAGATAATAGCGGATTGAATAGTTGATTAGCTTTTAAGGAATTTGTAACCCCTTTGGTGTCCATGAGCGGTGGTAATTGCTTACCATTGATCAATCCATCTGCTCATTTGCCTACTACGAGTATACTATGTTAAAAATAGAACTGAGGATTTCATTCAAATCAAGGTCATAGAAAAATACCACAGATGAAGGTACTGTAACGGGGACGTAACATAGGGGTGATTAATAAAATGACTTGGGCTTTTGGTATTGTAACTTAAATACAATTGTTTAATACGAATGCACAAATGCCTAGCCCCGAATGCTCTTTTGGTGTGTAACAGAGACGGCCATAATTTGAATATTCAAATATAAATTATGAGGACCAATACGGATCTTAAAGTAGTTTCTTTTGATGTTCGCAAAAGCAGCCACGAAACTCTATTTATCTCTATATTCTATAGTTATTTGAGTAAAATGTGTTATATCATATTATTTAGTTTTGCGGCCTGACAACCAATACTAAGCCTTGCTAAGCCCTAAACAATCATCATCATCATCAGCCAAATGATGTCCACTGCTCAACATAGGCCTCCTCTTAATAACGTCACCGACATCCATATAAGCAGTTCACTTGCTGTACCCTAGTTGCATCTTTTGGTGCATGATGCAACTGTCAATAACTCATCGCCACAGCGGCCGTCTGTTCTACGAGTGCCCTCTCCATTGCAACTTAGTTGTCCAGTTGTCTTTTACTCTACTTCTTCTACATTTATTTTCATTCCATTCATTTCATAGAAAAACTCCGTCCATAGCCCTTATTATTTGCTTAAAGGGTGACTTTGTGGCTTCCTCAATTTACTTAGTTTAATCAGTGCTCGGAAAACCCCGCCATACTGTTAAGCATTGGACCGCGTCTGATAAAAGTTCGTGTCCAAAATACCGCAATTTGCAGCACCTTCATATTATTGGGAACACTAATAGTTACGAGATTTTCTCACCTGCTCCTTAATTGATCTGCGAGCTCTCCGAAAAATATAAACCTCATCATTGTGCGCAGGAAAATAAATGATGGAGAAATATTTTCGCTCAGATCCAGCAAGCATTACTTTTCAATGTTGGGTTTCTTCGAATCGAGAGTAAATACTAAATAGGCATTATATTATCATTCCTAATTCAAATAATATTGACAATAAATATATAACCATTTAAGCGATATATCGGTCAAATCACAACATCGTGCATTCTTGCGATGTGCCTTTCAATTGCCATATAATCTTTAGGGAGTGGAATTTTTACTTGTACCCATAATTTTTGTTTTTTTCTGCAATCATTTCGTTAACTTGTATTTGTTTCTGAGTATCATTTCACGTGGAGATCTTTGCTCTTACTTATAACGCAGGCGCCATCGGGATTGCTTCGTGAATAATAAAGATATACACGATTGACGACGCGTTTGGCTCGGTTTGTAGACACCTGCCTACTGAGCCGGCGGTCCCGGATTCGAATCCCGGTCAGGGCAAATATTTGTGTGATGAACTCAAATATTTGTGTTTGGGTCATGGTTGTTCTATGTATTTAAGTATATATTGTTCTATATAAGTACGTATATCGTCGTCTAGTACCCGTTATGGGTAAAGCCTTCTTGATCTTAATTTGGGACTAGATCGATTTGTGTGAGATTGTCCAATATTTATATATTATTTATACAATTTTGTTCAAGCTACGGTATTAACTTTTACTTCCAACAATATTGAAAACATCATAATAGCGTTCGTTGACATATTATTTCTTATAATATATAAGATAAAAGGCGAAATACGGATGTTAACAACAATGCTGAAAGAAAATATGGGAGGACGAGGAGGGAACTTACAGCCTACACGTAAAGCTGATGAGGCCAGTCGCTTTAGGGGCCAGGTGGTGTTGGATGCTATAATAATGGCAATGGTAAAAAAAAGCAGATGGTTAATTTCGGTGACGCTTTCTAAGAATTTTAACCAAAAGGCAACCAAAGGTGATTTCGCGACGCCTAGATTTAGACCTAGAGGCTGTGCTGGGAAAGTTACTTCCTAAATAAAGCCAGTCCTTGAAGTAGGAGCTACGTAAGTACCTACAAGGTGGAAATGAGAAAGTAGAGCCCTCCCTCCCTAAAATTTGGTATAATTCGTATTAAAAAAGAGAATAGCGATAATTTTTATCATCAAAAGGCACATTTCGTCGGGGATAGTGCAATACCGCGTAAGTAACAAGTGTAGATACTAATCAATTTTCAAACAAATGCTAAATATTTTATTGAAATGAGAACTTTATCGACAGCTGTTATTTACGCGGCTTTGCACTATTCCCGACGATTTGCCTCTAGCAATCTGGGGCTACATTTAGAGTTCTTAATGATGATAAAAGTGAGATAGAGATAGCGGTGATATTTCTGACAAACGGCATTAGAAATATCTTAAGCCACTGAATAATCTGGGGTGTCCATCTTTCGGCACTTTAAATGTAAACAAGCGTAAACAAGACCGATTGTTATTAGAGGCCGAATCGCTTAAAAGCTTTCAACTTAAATACTTATCGGCTATAAACAAATTTTAAAGTCGGACCAAACATAAATAAACAAAAATCCGCCCTCTAGTAGGTATTAATTAAGGCGGGCGGTTGATACACCGAAGCGTAACTTAAAATTTTATTGTAAATGAATTGCCTGCAATGAAATCTGTCCTCTACATGAATTCAAACATGACATTCACTTATTGCTTAGTTTCGAGCCTCAACAACAATGTACTAAAGATGGCGCTAGTATCTTAAGCAACACAACACAAAATATTCAAGTAGATAACAATAATAAGTCTATCATTATCGTCGTTCTGATAATAAACTTGCAAATCTAAATTTTGAAGGAAAGAGTGGCGATTACTCCACCGACAAGAGCAAAGCTCTTAAATTATGAATGAATGATCTACAGTCAATCTAAAAGATAAATTGTGGATATACCATGGGAACGATACTTCTATCTATATAAGGAATGACAGGGTTTAAACATACATGTATTATATCACAGCTCCTCAAATCATATAGATGGGCGAGTACAGCTCTGGCTCGGCTACTAAGCGAGCGAGCCGATTTCATTGTGGCTTAACCCTAAGGGTTCATACACAACGGTGTATACTACTCCCTTAATCAAATATCTAAAGCCGGGAGCTTTGCATAAACATTCGGAACTGTTTGGGAAAGCGATATTAGGTATCGGAACTAAATTGAATAAACCTGGATTTGTTTACTAAACACCGCTTTCTAATTAATCGGGATATCCACCGGAAATTCCGGTACTTGTAACAATAAACGGTACCGCATGCAGTGACCTGGATCGCAACTCTGGGAATGAAAATCCATTAGTGGTACCACAGGTACAAAGACTGGTATAATGAACTTGTGCTCTGTTGTTGATCGTGAATCCTGTGTGACGAAGGTAATGAGTTGAAACTTACTCAATGTTGTCTGGTACATTTTGTTTCCAAGAATTACGTTTGTTGTCTTCACTGATACAATATACGACGACTGTGGCTCATATTGTACATTAGTGGTGAAAAGCACATGTGTAGTCCCGCCCCTTCGGGTCGGCTAAAACTTACTCTTTCATCTGTTGCTTACTTTCGAGCCTCAACAAGAATGTATTGGTAATATCTTAAGCAAGGAGTCTTCTTGAATTATTAGTCCTCACTGTAGCGAATGGCTTTATTCCTGTCGGCAACTGATGATTCACGGGACATTTCATTTGAATCGATCTTGTAATGGCATCGATGTTACGTCATAAGACTTATTTTTCTAAAATCTTCGCATTCATGCAATTTTGTGAAGAATCCCAGGCTCATCATTTACTTCGCTACTGTGAGGACTAATAATTCAAGAAGACTTCTCGTTTAAGATACTAGCGCCATCTATACTTTGTTGTTAAGGCTTGAAAGTAGCAATAGATGAACGAGTAAGTTTGAGGGCGACCCGAAGGGGCCGAGACTAAAACCTAAACTTTTCACGACTAATGTATTTGAGCCACAGTCAGACACGTATAGGTGTCAGCGTGGCTTACTTTAGCTGCTGTTATTTGAGTCGCCACGCGTCGCTTAGTTACGGGCCAAGAGATAACTGTAATCAAAGCGTCAGTGCAATGAGTCTGCTTCTCTAAATGTTACACCATTAAAATAGGACATATAATTAATACTTCTGATGACTGATCTAGAACGATTCTATTGACATATGGCGGAGATATATCTATTTTACCGACTGTTTATTTACCTTTTTATGTTAATTTATACTTCAAGTGAAATATATCACGAATATAGAAAACTACTATGGTCAAAATATCACACAAATGTCAATTGAATCTCTTGGACCATATACAGCGTGTTATAGCCATATTTGATATAGCCGCAAATTTAAGCCAGACGGAAATTTTAGTGCTATAATCTGGTATTTATAACAATTATTAATTTAGCGTTAACTGCTATAGCGTTAATTAATTTTTGAAAATTTTCTGTGCAGAAATGTATGGCGTAGTTATTACTAGTGACAGTTGTAATATCACGATGTTAAGTGTCAACAAACAACAACAAACAAATACATTGCGTGCTGAATTATTTTATATGGAAAAAAAAGTTAGATTTTTTTTAATAATTTACCGCGCAATATATGTATTAATAAAAGCCTATACTAACACCCCGTAAAGTTTGCGGTAATATCAAATATACACGCTGTATATACCACTAGCCACGCCCCGCGGTGTAACCCGTTCATACCACGGGAACACTACATTTTTGGGGGATAAAAAATAGCTTATGTGTTAATGCAGGGTGTCAGCTTTATCAAAATTGGTCCAGCCGTTTGAGCGTGAAGAAGTAACAAACATACAAACACACCACAAACTCACCTTTAAAGAGCATAGCATTATGATTTGCATACCATAACATTATCGTTAAATAGGATAGTACGAGTATATCTCTCGTACATACCTATAAACATACGTCGGCTCCGCTCGTACGTCGTATCACAGTCTCGTACGTATAAGTAATGTATCCTGTCAGCGCGGTTTACTTGAGTTGCTGTCACCCGCGTCGCCACGCGTCGCTTAATTACGGCCATGAAATAACAGTGACTGTAATCAAAGGCTCCAGTGAGTACAGCCGGTGTAAATATATACCCGTTTGCACGGTATACCATTGGAAGAACATCTGGAGAATATACCATAGATACAATGATCAAATCTCAAAGAAAAAATGAAATGCTATTACCAGGACCTACGTCCAACGCGCTGGACCGGCAATCCAGAGATGCCGAGTTCGATTCCTAGTCTTTGTCTGTCTGGGTTCAATTTTTATTTGAGCTTTGATCTTTGTATCAATGGTTTAATATAAAATTGTAGTGTGTATCCACAAAAAAAAGAGATATTACATGTTTCATAAAAAAAAAACTGGAGAATATATTTTTTTTGTTTACTTAGTTTTAATAGTCGATACATTCCATCAAGCGTTACAAACCCCATGAGCTTATCAAGTGACAAATGAACACGATATGAGTATTCTAAAACTGAAACATATAAGTAAGTATTTTTATGCTAGATTCCTCCATGGTGATTTGCGTCTAGCTATTAAAATATGACAGCAAAAGAGTAGGACCCTTCGGGCCGGCACCCTAAACATTACACCTATAACTTGGATTTCTTAAATTCAAGAGTAAACCCCCTTTACTTGACAAGCTTGTTTCATATAAGGCTTCATAGACTTGCAGATGAGATGGAGAGAGGTGAATTATAATCATTAAAAACAAATGGTTTTGAAACCGGTTTTTGAATAGTACATTGTTGTAGAGGCTGAAAAGTAAGCAATAGATGAATGAGTAATTTCGAAGGCCGACCCGCAGGGGAGGCCTTCGATAAAACGAGTTCATCTATTGCACTTTTGGCCGAGACTAAACTTTGTGCTTTTCACGACTACTGCGAGTAAATAAAAAACATTTCTTATAATAATACATTTTAATTAAAGTTTATATTTATATTAGCGAGGGGGCAATTATTAAAAGACAATGAAATGTTCTTTCCTGGTACATTAATATTTGTGTTTTGCGTCATTTCAGCCGATATGTAGTAGCTTGGCGTATTATTCACTGACGGTATTGAAGGACTTGGAGACGGGGATTTGAAATCCTCACGAGACGTAGAGGGACGGGGCGTGTTTGTCTCCGTTGACGTGATGTTGATGGATTCTGTTATTAAATTATTTATCTTCACTTTATTCTGAACAGAATCCTCAATATATCCTTCCGCAACCTTATCAGACATCCAACCACCATGTAACCGAATAATGAATTTTTTAAGCATTTTTATAACAAATTGAAGCTTAAATGTATAATGTTGACCGTGGCAATTAAAAGTCTTGAAAGTATCACGCAGTTAGTTTACTTATTATATGTAACTTCAAATAATCAGATCTCGCAAAAATCATAATCCAAAATGATAAAAAAAACCTGAACTAATAGCGGTAATAGTAGAATAGTTCCAACAATGGGTACCGAGTCGACCGTGTCACACTAGTCACTACTATTGCAGTCAACAGCCGTCTCTCAACAATTTATTAATAATCTCAAGAAATTATGACGATATATTTATTCTAATGACGTAAAATATAAGTCTCGCAATACAAATGTTTATTACTAGATATTCCACTTTAGACTTACCTTTGCAGCTAAATAAATATGATCAGGAGCTTCATTAAGGAATGTCTCTACGTTTTCGGCAGTCAATATTTTCGATTTTTTCGATTTGTACCCATCCGAAAACCTTTTCAGTAGTGTCGTAAATTTTTAGTAATTCTTAATGCTTACGTTGTGTTTAATACTTAATGTTGCTTAAAGCATTGAATAAATTCCCCACAAAGTTGAGGGTTTCAAAGTTTTTGAGAGTTCGTCAAAATATGCGAGTAGAACATTTTCGGAAAAAGATGTGGTATTTTTCTTGCTCCTCCATGTTGTAAGATTTGTGTATACTTTTAAATATTTCTCCCGGGATTTTTCGGGTAACAAATTGTCGCTGCCTCTTCTATTGCTGAAGGCGTAGCATCCATGTCACTACCCAAGTAGCACAACTGGGTCTAAATAGCTCGTATATCATATTTAATTAGATGCTTAAGTGAAATTTACCACCATGACTAAGTGCTATATAGGTGGCAAGAACCCTTATGCCACCAGTATAGAACCAAAAGGAGAAAAATTGCAGCCTATTTTTGGTGCTAAATAGAATCCATAAGAGATCTCACAATTACATTAAGTGGTAATTAGAACTATGGGTGAAAGTTATGCGCAGTGAACGAATGAAAACATTTCAGTTCGGTCAATGAGTGATAAATGAGTCGCCAAAATTATCTTAGAGTGGCGAGGCAACTGTCAAATTGTGTTTTATTAAAAGTAATACGTGATCCGCCATATTCATTTTGGATTTATATGTCTGTTTGATTGTGATTAAAACTTTACGTTATACAAGCATTGAAATAAGCACGAAATTCTTGCGATTTTTTTTTTACTGTGAAACTATAGTATGTTTTCTTTGTAAATTTCGACGCGACCTTCATTTGATCAGGAATATTAAAAAAGAGAGTGCTAAATTAAATAAGGAATAGATACTGATAATAAATAAAACTGTTAAAAACCTGACCTAATGATTGTAGGTTACGTACAATGTTAAAGTAACATCGTCACAACTTTCAAAAGTCTGTGATTATGCGTGAGTGTGATAAAATTCTGGTTAAAATAATCAATTTTCATAGGCTTCCATTTGTAAACATGGCGAAACAAAAAAGATCCTACAGTGTTTATTTTCACTTATTTGTTCCTTATTTGGAACTATCAAGTCTAATAATCACTTATTTGTATCTTGCGAGTGGCAAAGCAGTGAATGATATTACCAATAGTAATTATTTGCTCTTTTGTAGAATATTAAACAAGCAAGACTATTAAATATATTTTGACAAGGCGCAAATAGGAACTATAATAGAACTTTTAGTTCGTTAGTGGTTTGAAATAAGTGAAAATAACTGCTTTTGGTTCCAAGAACCTCCTACTGAGACCTATTTATGCGTTGGAGTGGCAATAAGGTACTTCTTAGGCCTTAAAGTTGCAATATTTTTTGGTTCCAAAAGAGCCGTAAAATTATCCCTTAGCCACTATTGGTGATATAATTCGCTATTGTACTAGTCATTTGGAACTTTTAGTTCCAAATAAGGGTATGTTCCCACTTATATGTAAAAGTTGCTTATAAGTGATTTTAAGGCCTTATATAGCACTATTGCTTCTTATTGAGTGACAATTTGAACCTTCATGCAACTTTAAGTAGCAAAATCGACTTTATCCCACCATAAGTAATAAAGTAGAAACAAAAAACGCTCCTATGCAACTACAAGTGATAGGATGAACTCATATACAGTTTTGAGTTGTGTTTAAAGCTATAAGTTGTATCAAACACTGTTAAACCACTCATTTAGAACTTAAAGCTATAAGATAAGCTGCAAAATTCACTAATGTGCTGCTTGGGTATCGTCGCTAGAAGAATTCATTTTTCGCCCGTTCTTAGTGGCCAGTCTTACAAAATTAAAAAACAGATTAAAAAATTAAAGTTGCATTAAGGTGTTCGCGCACTAGGTAGCCTGTCTATGGTAGCTAGTCGAACATATGGATATGCTAGGCAGCCTGGCTGCGCAGTTAATGTAGTGCAGTGAGCGGAATGCTTAAAAAGTTAATGCTGCGGCGTTTTTCCATACTTATAAAAATAACACGATTAAGGATATTACGCGTTTAAGAAAAAATATACCTCATAAATGATGCATTTTCATTGGTCAATTAAATTTCAAATGCAGCAGACGATTAGCTTTGATTGGTGAAAATGTCGTTTACGCAGGCCGAGAAAAACACTGAAATATTTTCTATAAAGTCGTATCTTATTATGAAATCTGTGTCTAGATACGAACTGTTACCGAAAGGTGCTACATTGTTGTCGTGTTGCGAGCTAATATAGATATACAGTTTACAAATGTACAAATATACGCAGTTTTGGGTACTGTATTCAGGTAATCTATGACCACATTTTCGAGCAGTGTCGTGAAAACCTACTTATTTTCATCTGTCTCGGTGTTTGTATCTCCGTCTGTAAAGAAAACTCACTAGTAAAACTTAATTTTTTGGTCAGGGGATACCTTTCAGCTGTGTGCCTATTACGAAACTGACTTAAAATAGAGATGGCAATGACAAAACTGCCGACCTCAAATTTTCCTCATTCTGCCAAAACTCCCATTGTGGAGAGATGAATGCGTTTTGTGACCGGGCTGTGAATTATTGCTATTCTTTACTCCTCATTGCTCCAAATTATAGCTGAAGGCCATTTTTGGGGCCTTATTACTTATTGTTATTGGCAAACGCTCATCATTCAAGTCATTGAACAGGTGATGATGAAATGGTTATTCAACCTGCAGGGAACAACCTTGACACGCAAAGTTATGTAGGTAAGTTAATTAACAACACATTTTTTTACCACCGACGAAAAAGAAGGGTGTTATAAGTTTAACATAATTATGTATTTATGTGTGTCTGTCTGTAGCATCGTAGCTCACGGATGGGCGGATTCTAACGTGTTTTATTTTAATCGAAAGCCGTGTCTGTCGAGATGGTTCCAAGATATTCAGCTTTGATTGGAAGAAGTGACAGGATCTCTATTAAATTTATTGAAGCTAAGAATTCCAAATTTTGTTGTTATGTTCAGGTTTAGTTGTATTTTCATTCCACTCATTAAACGAGGGCCTCATAATGACCAGCTACTCGTATCTGTTAGAAACACCGATGGATATGACTGATCAATAAATACAAGATACATCGGACGAATGGTTTTTGATAGCTGACTACGAAGTTCGTAGCATCACCGATAGATGGAGCCACCGGACGGAAAAAGTGACAATGATGGCGGCCGGTGGCGGCATTCTGGTTTATGGAGGGCGCGCGCGAGTGTGTTGTTGAATGTAAATGTGTAGATGAGAATAATTAAGTTAATACTTTGTCTAAGAGTGTTCTGATTTCACAAATCGAAGGTTTATTTAAATTTGAATTTAGGTTATGCTTCTTTCAATTGTGATATGAATATAAAGATCGAAGAACAAATTGTGCTGATGTAATGGTCCATACCTCTTCCGGCAACCGGCTTGATTACTCCGCCAATATCTGCCATCCACGAGGCAAGATCACGTGGCCGCAGACCAAACCTTCAAGAAAAGAGCGCCTGGCAACGCCTTGTGACTTCTCTGGTGTCTATTGGGCGACGGTAATCTCTTTCCATCAGGCAATGCGTTTGCTCGTTTGTCACCTATGACATAAATAAAAATATCAACGTAATGGACAGATAAATTACTACTAAAGGCAGTCAAGATGCCATTTAATGAGGCTTTCAGGCTGGCACAGGATCGCGTGCGCTGGGGACAGTTTGTCGAAGACACGCCGAATTAATAGACCAGGTCATGACCCTCAACACTTGTGCGACCGACTAAGGAGGAGGAGAAGGATCTGCCATCCTCGAGCTTGCTTGTGGCCAAACTGCCTGAACGAATTCATCTCTTTTAACGAGGTGCTAGTACCTGCATGCAATATTAATAATATATCCTACCGATCACGAAAAAAGGGTTTGTGTGCTGTGTGGCTGATGTGGTTGCGGGCATCAGATTTTTTCAAAGTTAAGACGCTTACCTTCGAAACGTCCAAAAAATAAAGCCCACATTATTACCGCAAGAAAATAAAAACATAAAAGTTAAACCCCCTGACCTATTTTTATAATCTAGGCCTTTTTATCTACGCAAAAATAACACATTATTTCCCTCCATCGGTACCTATCATCATTACCTACCCTAATATTTTCAAGGAGCTGTCTCATTCTCCAAATCACCTCGACGGTAATACTCAGCTAATGTACCATTTAATGACGTCATTCCCGACGCAGTAATATTCTTTCATTCTTTATTTGAAAATGCGAGGTCAGATTTTATTTTATTAAATTATGATCTTGACTTACTGAAATTAACTAGTTAATTATCTATTATTATTTATATTATATCCACGGTTACCTATCTAAAACTAATTGTTTCAAGGACAGATAGTTACGGAGAGACCGATGACAGAGAAGATTTTGAAGTCAATGATAATTCTTAGATTTTATTATATCGTAACTTCCTACAATCTGGTAACGTACACAATTTTCACGTCTGTCACTGTGTTAATTCCCCGGGTATTACGATCCTTATTAATTAATGATCGAATCAAACTCCGTCGATTTAAACAGTAATGATAGCGGTAAGAGCATAATGGCTGCCAAACAAACTGCGAATTTTGCACAGGCTCGATTTATTGGTCGACGGTTAATGAATCATTAATCGAATACACTTTTAGCGTTTATATTTTTAGCGGGGATTAAATTGGGTATTTTTACATCGCCAATGCACAAAATAGAACACTACGAATGATTATTTTTATTGATCTTTGCAAAATACCCCGCGCCCATTGCTGACCATTGTTTTCTGATTTACCCTAGTTTTATAGACAATCACGTGTTGGTACTCATTATATGTTCTTCGTATTGAAGTCATGGTGTGAGAAACAGAAAAAAAAGTTCCAAAATTTCGAGGTTTTGGAGCTGCTATAAGCTGTCCCAAGATATCTCAGTGTTACCATTTTGATATTTAATTGGTTGTTTCTATATCCACAATATAAAAAATAGAATCTACTACACCACCGAACACTACTGGAACGAAGAGTTCTCCTACTAGCTGGCCTAAAACCGTCTGTATATTATAATGCTACACTGTTTTGTATTTGTTGTTTGTTAAAAAAACGAAGCTTTTAGTCGTGGAGCGTGCAACGCGTGCAAATGGCAAGGATTGCGCGCTTAATTGCCCGAAATGCGGAGCAATACACCATAGTGCACCGTAAAACGATCGGTACGATATTGTTATGGTGCGTAGTATCAGACCAAAAGTATCTGCAGTGCGTACTATGTAGGGAGATACTTTTGGTCTGATACTAAATGTATGCCGTTCGTAAGATTTTTAAGTTCGTCTCAAGGGCCTAAATTAGATGTTTTTAACATCTGTCTGAAATATAGTCACGTAACTTCATCGCTGATGTGTTCTAGTTTTAAATACAACCAACTTTCAAAGTAACTCAATGCGTGTCTAAAGATTCTTATCTTCAAAAAATGTACTTGTTATGAGATGTACGGATAAGATATTGATTGACTACCTACTTCAAAATAAAAATTTAATTCGTGTAACATTTTAGGTAAATTTCACTGTTTTTGTTGTTTGTGCCTAATAATTAAAACAATTGCAAATAGAGTTTCACATACATCACGCATAAATAAATAATAAACTGTTTAGGTCAGATTTATTACAAGTTTAAATACGGGAATCACCAACAACCAACATCTCTGTTCTCTTTGTTTAAGAGTAAACCTTATTTCGTTTGACTTAAAGACTAATTTAGTGTAAAAGTAATTTGCACTTATAACGCCTTACATTTTGAAGTGGCAGTTGTGGCCACAGCTAACAATACAGATAATGGGTATTGTTCATCGGGTACAAAGCTAAGTGGATTCGCTCAGCCAAAAGAATTACTTCTATAACACCGCGGGGCACAGCTAAGTAATATATATTTAATATTTATATATATATATATATATTTTATTTTATTCAACTTAATTAATATTGGTATCACCTAAAATATTACTTCATACGAAAAGAGGGATTGTGTCTAGTTAGTAACAAGAATCTATCTAGTGATCAGAATATGAGTCATTCAGACACATGGAGAAAATTCGGTAGATAAATAAATAAATAAATATTATGGGACAATCATACACAAATCGACCTAGTCCCAAACTAAGCAAAGCTTGTACTATGGGTACTAGACGACGATATACATAATATATAAATACATATATAGATAACATCCATGACCCAAGAACAAATATTTTGCACAAATATTTGCCCCGGCCGGGATTCGAACCCGGGACCGCCGACTCAGTAGGCAGATAGGTCAGTAGGATATAGGTAAGTAAGTACTTAAAATAGTGTCAGAAAAAAGGAATTTGTTGAACACTACAGACAAGAGGAGAGGGAAGATGTTTGGTCACCTTATACGACATGACGCTATTATAAGCTACATCATCGAAGGAAAAGCTGAAGGAAAGCGAGGCAAGGGAAGACCAAAAATAAGCTATATAAAATAAATAAGAGAAGGTTAACATCATGTCGTATTGGAAACTCAAGGAGTTGGCTATGGATAGGGTTAGATGAAGTCAGCTACATACTACATCAGCTACACCGACTAGAGTTTGACTCCTAAATTTATGATGATGATTTAGGCAAAAGGTACCGCAGCGGGATCAAGTTTACAAAGATTTGAGTAAGCTTGTTTATGTATTGACGTGTTTTTTCAATGAATTACAGTGTCCTAGTAACCCACTAACCTATCTGTTTTCCGAAATAAAAACCGTATTTTTTGTTTAGTCTCAAAAACGTCGTAAAAACAAATGAGCTATTCCCAAATAGCCAGAATCGTGTGGCTTCGGCGGAAAACAGTTGACAACGTCAAAACATTGTTGTTAACATTGCGCCACGTCGCGTCGTGTGCGCGAGAGTTGGACAAATTGTGGCAGCTGCGCAGACCGAAATACGCACTAGGGACGAACGGTGGACTATCGATAATCTTATTCATAAGACTTTTGCTGTTGGTATTATCGATATCGATGACTGGTGATGGAAGACGAGCGTGGGAAGGCCCCTCAATAAGGTGGACTGATGACCTGGTTAGGATCGCGGGCAGAAATTCGATGAGAGCAGCGCACGACTGAATTGAATGTTTGTGAAAAAAACTTGAAAAATTGCTGGCTAAAAGTTTATGTTAGTTTTCTGTATGTTAGTTGGTTGTTAGCTTTTGACAGAACAATACGGCTGTTAGGTCAGCTAGTAAAGAGAATAAATATTAACCGCAGCCGAACGGGAGTCTCATAATAGGATCACGCGAGCATTTTATGGCCTACTTATGAACGGTTGCAAAAACTACAATTTTGAACGCAATTAAGACCCATTTTATTATGATAATGTGTGAAGACCGTGTAAGTTTGAGTCGATAACCACAATCTATCGATATCGGCAAACCACTACCGCACTTATGACAGAAACGGGGATTATAACACCGGCCATAATCATAACTCAATTAAATCTTTTATATTTATGCGCGTAGTTAAATCAACATGCTGTGCCAATAAATTCAACTCTATTAGGAGTTCGCAGTCTGCACTGAAATATGAAATATATGCATTATAATGTAGTAAAATAGTGTTGTGCAACATTACCTATTAAATTTTCTTGTATGATTCGACTTAATGTGATAGTAGCAAATATTATGTTCACAATATTATAGAGATGCCGACTGATGATAAATTCTACAGCATACTGTAGTTATATGAATAATATGAGCTCAACATGTCATGAAACAAAGAAAAAAACTCAAAAAACTTTTTATGATTTTTATTTTAATCGAAAAGAAATTTGAAATTGCTTAAAGAACCCTCATAATTTAACGAATTGTATGACAACCAGTAACTTAAGACCTAAGCGCACTTTTTCACGGTGAAAATGGCAAAATACTTATTGTCTTCATATAAATATTGGTAACCCATAACATATAATGACGTCACTAATAGGTTAATAGGTTTTCGGCTTGAATTTGGACAATTTCTAGTAGTTTTTGAAACAAAGATTATCAATGAAAAATTCAGACTATTTCAAGTACCTATACACCAATAAATCGCAATAGTCCCTATCTAAGCAGTAATATTGATAATATTAAAGATCAAAGCTCAAAGAAAAATTGAAATGCGTAACCCGATCGAGACAATACATGTTTCATAAATTTATAATATCGATAATATGTTAAGAAACATGTTTGATCATAGAGAAAAATGTCTAAGAAAATCATTATTTTTGGAAGCATAAGGAGCTTCATTACAGTTTTAGAACATTATTATAACAAACTGAAACTCAATCGCGTTCGGCAAGTCTTTTCGAGACCATAGATGTTACATCACGTCAAAAACGTCGAGGTAATTAAATAAACACCTTTGAACGCTACAATTCAATTGCAATATACAAATCCACTTTATTGCACACCTCAAATACAAACATGAGAGTTATACAGTAAAATAATGAACAACTGGCGGTCTTATCGTTAAATAGCGATCTCTTCCAGACAACCTTTAGGTAACCAAGTAGGTACCCATCACTAGTAAACAATATTAATAACTATGCGGATTCTCTTCAAGACAGAGTAAATTAAGATTTCTCGATAAATAAGGTAATTCCAAGTCGTTAATAACGGTCTTACTGTAAGATAATATTTATGGATCAAGTTAATTGCCAAAGATATTAGAAATACTTACATTATGAATTATGAAATTTCATTTCTCGCAATACGTTATTTATGATTTAATAGGGTCATTGACAAACACTTTATGAAGTTAGATTTTGGAGTGATTTTAATTAGATTTAATTTATTATAGATTTTAGTTCTTTAGTTTTATCTTTTACGTTTAATTTTAATTTAATCGTGTAACATTATTTTGTTCATTAATTGAAATAAATTATTTACTTTATAAATAAATAAATAAACAGGTTAAATAAGCTTGGACCCAAATACAAAATGTTAGGCTGCAGTGACGTGGAACTTAACGTTTTGTGACGTAAAAATTTACGATACGATGACGTGACATGGAACGATACGACAATATTCTGCGTCACGACAACTTTACGCATTTATAATTACGTTACGTTTGGCTCTCATATATCAAAATAATTTATTTTTAATGCTGTCTATTTCGATCCGAGTGGAAATGAGAACTAACTAATGCCGTTTCGGTGTCATGAGAGAACAAATAAAATGACCAACAGAGGACGCTGAACAGCTGGCGTCACGCGCCCGAATCCAACATTGCGCTGTTAAGGTTTTACCTGAAATAATGACCCGAATCCATAAAAGCAGAACTGATTTTCTACAATTTTATCATAGTATATTCTGTACCCTTACCTTACAGTGACATAACTCGCTAGCGACTGCGAAAAAGATTTGTATGGCGAATAGTTCTACAAAGTAACCACTAGGGGCGCGGTACTATTCTCCATACAAACGTTTACGCTGTTGCTAGCGAGTACGGTCACGTTAACTCATGGTAATTTCATTTCATTTCATTTATTCATTCAAAAAACAATTTACATTGTATGTGAATATTTGCATAATAATAATAATATAACAAGTTAATACTAAATAATCCATTTGTAAAATAATAAACGTACCTAGACAACAATAATTACAATTAAAACAAATTTGAAATATTTCCCAAATTCATCATTCCTTATATTCTAACCTCAAATGTCAATTTATAATAACACACTTCAATTAAATTTAAGTTACAGTACTTATATGACTATTTAATTTACATTATAAATCATCAATCTTGTCATCCTTAAGAAAATCACTAGTGGAATAATAACACTTCTTCAACAATAATGACTTCAATCTATTTTTAAAAGTATTTACGAGTATAGCACCGATTGTTTTAAGCGGTAAAATTGTGGTAAGGGTACTGGGGGCATATGATGGTTGCGTTTATCACTTGATAAATAAGTGAAAAGAATCCGTCACGTTTTGACGAAATGTGATAGAAGCAACCACCACGGACAATGCTTTGGCTCTAACCCACTTATCTAAATTAGTTTCTTTTTTGTGCGTTTTTATTAAGGTTCTGTACCCAAAGGGTAAATCGGGACCCTATTACCAAGCCTCCGTTGTCCGCCCGTCTGTCCGTGTGTCACCAGGTTGTATCTCATGAACCGAAGCCGAATAGACAGTTGAAATTTTTACAGATGATGTATTATTGTTGTCGCTATAGCATCAAATACTATTCATGATAAAATAATAATAATTAAGGGAGATTCCCATCCAAAAATTGGGGTTATTCCATGATATTTCACCGTAATAGGTAGAAATTTGAAATTTTCACCAGAATGTATTTTTTTTGCCACTATAACAATATTATATAAGAAAAAAAAAGTAAGTAGAAATTAAAGGGGCACCAAAGAACGTGTTTTTTCCTTGATATCGGTATGTATGGAACCTTTCGTGCGCTTGTTTGACACGCACTTGTTTTTGGTGTCGACCTGTCGATGTCGCCCTGTTTATCCTCTGATTCCTTCCAACTTGTCGCCAATTGCAGCTGATTCAAACAAGCAAAATACGCAGTTGATGTTCATTCTACAATACTTACTCGCATTTCCGAATGACAGCTGTTGTCCCGTTATCGGCTTGCTACCCTTAATTGTGCTAAAATTGAATGTGGCGCGGTGTCCGTCTGTCAGGCAAGCCTCAGCCAATAGCAGTCGAGCATTGCACTAGTCTCTCCTTTTGAAACAAGCTTATGTATTAGGAAAATCATCTGACATACGACCTTTTAATCATGGAAAGTACAGTACAGGGGCGAAGCGAGGGCGGTCAAAGGAAACACGCAATGGGAATTAAAACTATATTATGTCCAGAGAGATATAACCCTTTTGGTGAGTTGACAGATGGGTGGAAATTATATTTCTATGTATCCGACGATGTAGTCTATTTTGGTAAGGTTAGAAAATTATTTTTAATTGAGAGCAATGCATTTTTCTTGTATTTTTTTTTATGTTTATAAACGATATACACGATAAAAATAATATATTACTCAGAAATCTATTTTCTGTTTATTATGTTTAACAAATGAGACATTGAACAATATAACGTACTTATCATAAATAAAAACATAGAGAAGCCATTATTTAATGGTGAAATTTTACAACGAAGTTTAAGAGTTGTGGACAGATTTGTTATAAAGTTGACTTGCCCCGTTAATAAACAAAATTTCCTCGTTGTAATAAAACAAATTGGACAACAGTTAACTAAACACAGTTTTGTAAATCTTTCAGAAGTACTAACATAGGATTAACTGCAAATTCTGCTATATGTGCATTTAACTGAAACTGTGCCGACATAATATGACGATGTGTAGGCTACGCTATGTTTTTTTCCTTTTATTTACGAAGAAGTATCTTTAAAACTAGGGTTCTAGAACTAAATTTGAAACTTGTCATGTAAGTATGTATTTATATATTATTTTTACCTACTATTCATATATATTAACAAAAATGACATCGCATTAGCTTATTAAAGTTTTGAAAACTGAATGGAGTAGTTGGTAAACTTCGATGGCATGTATATGGGCGTAGGACTTACTTAAAAAGGAAGAAAGTTCTAGAAATTTCTGGAGACCGGAAAGCGAATTTCAGATTTCATCAGAACTTTGAATAAATAAACTTGTGAAGCACGTATTGTTTTTGTACATAAATATTTAAATGATTGCGTCAATTTAAAAAAAGTTCTAAGGCATAACTCCTGTTTTTTTTTAATTTGCCTACTTTTAGTAGATAAAAGGTCACGAAATGTAAACATTGAGGACCATTTCGACGCTTAAGAATCAATATTGTCTAAGCAACAAAAATACAATTATACAGGAAACGTAAAAAACGATTCAAAAATTTGAATTTCAAATTATTGAATATTTTTAAAAACGATAAAAATGATAAAAATGTACTAAAACTATTGTTATACGAGGCACTTCTGTAACATTGCCCTGAATAAAGATATTGTAAGTTAGGTGGTATTGCTTCAAAGTAAACTTATATTTTTTTATAATTTGTAAGATGAGTGGTTAGAGTAAAAATAAAAAACCGGCCAAGTGCGAGTCGGACTCGCGCACCGAGGGTTCCGTACAAACACTTTCCATCCCTAAGTGGTTAAGTTAAGTTTGCACCTGGTATGTATAGCGCCCCATATAAATTAGGTGCAAAGTTAGGTATTAAAATTTTTTTTTATGGTTTTCGTAATTATTCCTTTATCTATGCTATAAGACGTTGCTTCGTACCAAATTTCAAGATTCTGAGTTCACGGGAAGCACCCTGTAGGTTTTGATTCCCTTGCAAGTGTCGAAAATATGCAAATTAGGTGCAAAGTTAGGTATTAAAAAAAAAATTATGGTTTTCGTAATTATTCCTTTATCTATGCTATAAGACGTTGCTTCGTACCAAATTTCAAGATTCTGAGTTCACGGGAAGCACCCTGTAGGTTTTGATTCCCTTGCAAGTGTCGAAAATTTGCGGCATAAACGGCTGTATCTTTTGATTGCGTTGGCTTAGAAGTTTGATTTTTTCACAGCTTCAAGGGACAGTAGACCTGAGTAATTGATATAAATTTCAGCTTCATACGTCCACGCGTTCCTGAGAAAAAGGGTCTTGACAGACGGACGGACAGACGGACAACAAAGTGATCCTATAAGGGTTCCGTTTTTTCCTTTTGTGGTACGGAACCCTAAAAATCAAAAACATGTTTTTATTAACGCTACACAATATTAATATAAGAAAACCTTGATAAAAATACTTTTATACCAAATTGAAAGGATCACTGCTGTAGTAATATAACCGTAAAAAAAGTTTGTGTAAGTTTGGTGGTATTGGTTTAATTATAGTACTGTTTTTATTTAGTTGGTAAGATAAGTGGCTGTAACGAAATAATAAATTCTTAGCTTAAGTTAACTTATAAAAAAAGTATTTATACAAATAACAAGTCTTTGCAAAATATTTTGAAATACCGTTAATGGCACAATAGGTGTAGCATTGCCCTAAACAAAGTTTTTGTAACTTAGACAGTATTGGCTTCAATATTTGTACTTGTATGTATTTTAATTTTAATGTAAAGATAACCTGGATTAAATTAAACAATTGAATGAAATATAAATATAGACCTCAGGCGTTGGTACAAACAGTTCAACATTTGTACTGCAACAAAATTACCAAAAATATAACTACTTAAGTTAAGCCGTTTGATTACAAATTGGATGTAATATTGACAGAATTTCACTAAGTGTTTATCACGGTTCTTCTTTAAAGATTGTCTATCTCAATTTTCAAATATACCTAACGGCTACTTTTTTGTAGAAATACACGAAATTAAGAAACATAATCATGCGTTAATTATAAAATACACCAAAACATACCTTATGCGGCTTAAGTAGTCACAAAAAATTATGAATTTATCACATTTTACTATTTTTTCACTAGAAATTTAACGTTACGCACTTGCAAAAACTTGAAATACTAATAACACTGGCGTCGTCACGGGATAGCTGAGCCGCGCTCTATTGGTCTCTTTCACACGCGCACAGTACCTGCTGACCGCAGCGCCAATGTTTCGGCACTTTCGGCACCGCTCGCGTTGGCAGTCGCGCACTTCAATCGCGGGCAAGCAACAGCGGAGTATAGACGTTCGTCAGAGCACATAGATGGTATTGGCAGAAAAGTAAACGCGTTTAATAGTTAGATGATATTTCCGTAGCGGATAGCTCATCCATTTCATAAAATAAAATTTAGACGATTTTGGCATGCTATTCGTTTTTTTTTCTGAACCTAACTGTATTAAAAAGTGAAAAACGTCAAAATGTTAGTTAGCCGGTATTGATTCTTAAGCGTCGATTTGCTAAAATTGCATGCTGCGGCACAGACAGAACTTATACAAAAAAGTTGTGTAATGCCAGTAGACTCAGTAAAAGTGCCCTTGTGGCCTACTTGCAGAATAAAGCTCATTATTTCATGATTGTTTATTTCATTTCATTATTAGAGATCTAGCCAAAAACGGCACAAGGCATTTGCCTTTATATAAAAACTATGAGAAATGTTCTTTAGAGTGGCAGTTTTTCGAAGATAAAAATCGCAGCCCACAGAGGTGGAGCCGTATCACGAGGGCCCTAATTTGCGTCATGTTAATGGACGAACTCTCGTAAGTGGTCTGTCTCTCTCTTTTCCTCCGACCACGTGATTCCACGGCCATGTCGGACATGAGGGTGGACTAGGATTTTTAATCCTAGCTCCGACCAGTGGATTAAGGAATTATATATTCTATTTAGGTTCTATGGTCCCCTAAGAACGATCAGCGCTGGCACTCGAGCTAGCATTATTACCTTATCGTTCCTATTCACAAAATTTCATGAGAAACGATTGAGAAATGTGGCCTACAATCGATAACAAGACCAAAAAACAAAGCGAACAACCAAACATCCGGACATAAATACGAAATTAATTTTTGCGAAGCTGAAAAGACGTTTCACTCGCTTCGTTTGCTCAGTCAATGAAAAAAAAACATTTCTTATGGTCGGTACAACTTGTACGAGCTTAGTACTTTAAATACATCATATTATAGAAATAGTATTTAGTGTAGATACCCTTATACATATTCGTTGATATGCGTAACCTACATTATAGCAGGTGCTATAAAGACCATCATCAAAGTCAATCGTGTTGTACTATTTTTGACATCAATTCTGACATCCCACAATCTATCACTGCATCCGACATACATTCTGCGTGACCCGTACATTTAAAATGACACTGTGACACTCATCTTAATGATTTTTGAAGCCGATCAGGCATACAATTAACCTGGCAACATTAATGCACAAACAGCTCATTTATCGCTCGCGTTAACCGCGTTAATATCGGGTAGCATTGGAAATGTACTGGCAACATTGCATTCAGCAAGGTAATTACCCGTTTGGAAGTAATTGACGGTGACGCGAACCAACCGCTATCATCAGTGCTTACATACAGATAAATGTATGTAACAAATAAGAACGACTTATTATTACTAATAACCTAAATTCTAAATAAAATAAAAAAACCAAGACCAACACTGGTGAGAAATTGCTCAGTGGGACACTCCAGGCTCTATAAAAATACCCGCCTCCAAATATAGAAACATCTCGACAGGTAAAGCTTTCGATTTAAACAAAAAACAACACACAAACACACAAATACACACGTTAAACTAATGACACCCCTCTTTTTGGTTTTGCGAGTCACATCAGAGCCTTTCATAACCCGGACACGAATAATTGACGGAGTCGCTGTCGCCGGACACGGCGAGGAGGACTATATATATATATATAATAGTGAATCAATTATAAAATAAATCAAACGAAATAACAATATATCAAGTCTTGTAAACAATGAAATAAGACTTTTGAGACATATAACAATAAACGATTAATCTAGCGCCATCAGAACTAAATATAGATGTAAAAGCAAGCAAACACCTGGCAACTTATCCAACTGTAAGCTACAGATTAAGTAGCACCAGATGGTCTTATATATATTATATATTTAAATAAGGGATATATTTAAATGCACATCTGTATAATTTTTCAGTACACTAGGTAACTCCACTAATTAACTGAATGCATACCAGAAAAGGGACGATTGCAAAAAAATTGTACATAGTTAAAGGCTTAGTTAACATTAAATACGATCGCTTCCTTTGTGTGACGAAAGTTAGTCATACAAAATGTATGGGTAACTTTCGTCACACAAAGGAATCAATGAACATTGTTTTAATTAAAGCCCTTAACTATGTACAATTTTTTTGCAATTGACCCAAAAACGAATGCTGTGCAAAAAAAACAATTGATTAACTGAACATGTCCTACAAAAAAACTTAAACATCATACAAAACGAGACCTTTTTAACCGAATTCACACCAAAAATATGGTTCGTACATCCATACTATCCATACTAATATTATAAATGCGAAAGTGTGTCTGTCTGTCTGTCTGTCTGTCTGTCTGTCTGTTACCTCTTCACGCTAAAACCGCTGAACCGATTTAGATGAAATTTGGTATATAGATAGTTTAAGTCCCGGGGAAGGACATAGGATACTTTTCATCCCGAATAAATTTAGTGTTCCCGTGGGATGAGCGGGTAATACCGCGGGGCACAGCTAGTCAGATATATTTGAAAGTTTCACCACAAATACTGACTTGCACACTAATTATCCTCGCACTGCACACTAAGATCCGACTCGGCCGGTTAGGTTAGGTTAGGTTAGGTTAGGTTAGGAAAGGTTAAGAAAAACACATCCCTCGCTACGCATTCTCGCACATTTTATGGTGGAAACGCAGCCTAATAAAGGTTCAACTACTCATAGGTACTCATACAATTTTTCGTGGAATGTTTTATTTCGCCAAATTTCCGTTCGCAGACTTTGTATTCCTCTGCAGTCGTACATTTTTCATAATTGTTGTAAATATCATCCTATAGATCATGTTAAGTTAGGTTAGGTTTGTTTTATAACAATCCTAAATAGTTTACAGTTTCACTGAAAACGCAGCCTTATACGAGTATAAAGTGTAAAACTTAAAGCACGTATTTGTTTCTTTCCTGTAGGCGGGTGAAAAGTATCTTATAACCATGTTTGGATGTCCTACTACGCTTGTACTAAAAAAAAAAAAAAATGTCCAGCCGTTTTGGCGTGATGAGAAGACAGAAGAAAATGTTACCAATAGATGGCGCCGTTAAGATTTTTCCTGACCATTTTTCCACACCACACATTGTGACGACACTACCGTTAAACCTTTAGGACGTAGTTGGTCTTCACTTGCAAATACTCAAGCTCAGCTCAGCTGTCATTGATTAATGCAGTCGGGAAATAGCGCAGAGATACGTAGTAATGAGTGGGAGAATGCTACCACAACAAATTATTTTGCAGATAATCCCTCGTGTTATGTTCTGAGGCTGATGCGCACGGATGAGCTTATAAAAACGAAGTTGCGTGTTGTTGTTGCCAGTAAAGATGCGCATAAGTAACCACGCTGTTCTAAGTTACAACAGTGCGTCATGAATAAGCTAAAAATAAACTATATCAAAGGGAATCCAGTAGCAATGCGCCGTGCCGCTCTATGTCCTCACAAAGGAGGTGACAAGAGTCGTAAACGCTATGCAACTAAAATTAAACGTCTAGTTCTCAATCAAGGGGATGGGGATTATTATAGAGATAATAAATTAATTTCCGCTTCTTGAAAAATATTGACAGTAAAAAAAAAATATGATAGCTAGGCGTAAGCTTGCTAATTTCAAGTCAAATCCGATTTTTATAATATTTTAAAATAACCTTTTATTGGGCAATATACTCTCTAATTTTAATACTTGTTGCTCTGATATAAACGTTTAATACAATGCAGAGGATACACATGCATTTTCAGATTGTTTTTTAACAAAATTTTTTTCAACGGCTCAACATAGTGGCTCCACTTAGCCTGATGAACCACTCTATTGCTTTTGGTAACTACGGCTACCTGTCATCGCTCTTATTTTATTATAAAAATAGAGTCTTACTCAAAATTTGAAGCAGTTGAGTGAAAATTGGAGCCCAAGTCGCAATGGCAACTGACAAGAAACCAACCGTGCCATGTCAGTGCTGACATGCTGGCCCGAGAGATCAATTTAATACGTGTATCTTCTCATATGTATGAGATCTATCGATTTTAAGGAGGGGTTGGGATCCGCATAATTTTTATTTACTATAGTCGGGTAAAGACTATTATTTAACCATCTTTGGATGTCCTGCAGGTATCCTTGTACCTGAATTGGTTAAATCCATTTCACCGTTTCGGCGTGGAAGCGGAGGACAAAGAAATATTTACCAGCACTACCAGCAGGTGGTGTGGTTGGGGCCGCGCGCCCGTATGTAGGTAAATCCTGCAATACGTTGTTAAGATTTTCTCCGGGGGCTACAGTATGCGGTTCTTCAAGAAGAGAGTAAATAGGTTCTTAAAGGGTCGGCAACGCGCGTGTGATACTCCTGGCATCGCAAGCGTACATAGGCGGCGGTAACTGCTTAACATCAGGCGGGCGGGACGCATGCCTGATTACCGCCGTAGTAGTAAAAAAAAAATCTTCCTGAATTTACGCTCTTCATAGAAATCTGATTTTCAAAACAATTTTAGTATCAGACTGGTAAGTGCGTCATTGTTTTTTACTAATTCTAAAATAAGTATAACTATTTCATAGTAAAATTGGTAAGACATAAATATTCAAAAGTAAAATGTGCAACAGAAAGTATGCAAGTAATTTTCAAACAAAACTGCGGTTTCTTTGGTTAGAACCTGTTTTAAAGTTTCCAGACACTCTAGACAGACTAGTTAGTCTAGTTGGTAGTGCCTGAAGCTAATTCCAAACTAGTCTTTATATAATTTTTACGACCATCTGTAAGAATAAAACCTAAAAAAGGAAGTGCGAGTCAGATTGTCGCACTGAAACTTACGTTTAACCACAAAAAGTTAGATTATTCGCAACACCTATTATTAAAACTGCTGACAGACAGACAACGCATTATAAAGTCGCGGAAACCCAAGAAAATTGTATTCATTTCATTTACTTACTTTATTCTCTATTTATTCATTATTTGTAGTCGTTATTATCCACCAAAACCTTTCAACTGCAGAAGTATTCATGCATCGCTCGAAATATCAAATTCAATTCTCATAAAAGCTCAAATACTATTTCGCATCAATTTCTATCAAATCTTTACACAGACTCGAGTGGCCACTCGATATTTTCTAAACAGTTTTCAATAATACTCCCCTCGTTTCTATTTATACCATCGTTTCAGAGATCGTCCGCTAGATTTTGTGACAAACTTGTCTCTTATAAATTGCATTCCACGTGGTCGGATCGAGAAAGAGAGTTATGGCTTTATGTCTTTCTTGATGAATTCAGGCATACGATTCACAAGACCATTCTAATTTTACCCCTGGCCTTACTTAGAAACTCGCAGTTTATGCGATGAACGGCGAAATTTGTGTTAATTTAGAGTTCTCATTAAATTGGTCCATTCGCGCTCTGACGTCTCGAAAATTGTGTGAATAATAATAGGATTTTATGTTTAACGCCTAAAGTTTATTACCTCTGAAATATAGAATGCTGACGACGATGTTTTGAAATAGTACTTTTTTAATTGGTACCTATAATTTTATGAAACTTTTATAGGTACCTATAAGTTTTGTACCAATTGCGTACCGTAAAGTGTGCTTTGCGTGTGGTTTATTTTTAAGATCAGGACCCGTTTTGGATTAAGATAAAAAATGAAAACCTTAAAATAATAGAAAAATCGAAAACTCACATTAAAAAATTACGCTCAGTCATTTATCAACACAAATTCGAAACCTCTGATATTTATTCGAATATTTCCATAATACCACGAATTACGCGTCAGGCCTCCGTTAATGAAACGACGTAAGTGACGATTCCTTTCTATTGAGATACGTCCTTTTGTGTATAAAGCGCAGTGTTGTTGTAAAGCATTTTACAAGTAAACACAGCGCAGGCGCCGGCGGCGTCAATCTCCGAGATGAAGACGTCACGAGCTGACTCGTGTGGGGTATCGTGGTAAAATGAGAATGTTTAAGGTTCCGTATTAAATATAAGCTAAGTTTTAATTAAGCCTCAGTGAAAAAGAGGGTGTCTAGCAGGGATGAAAAAGCTTAGAATAAATTACGTCTTGAAACCTGCTTAGCGCTTAAATGTGAAGCCAGTTATGGTTAATCACGGGCTGAGTTTCGTCCGAACCAAAACGTCAATATCACAAGCAAATCGTCTCTATGATTGGTTCGTAGACACGCACACATAAAACCAAAAGTGGCTTCATTTTTCGAAAATCTGCTGTATGAAGACTCCTTCTAGTCGTATACCTACTTGTTCCAAGACTTAGATATTGGTCCTATGGATACTTAGACGTCACATTATTGTGATTATTATTTTTCCACTGATTGCTTATAGACAAAACTTATGTTATGAATAAAATTACTATGGTATTAGTGTGCTTACATTTTATAAATAAATCCATTTCTTCAGGTTTATGCTATGTATTTTTCATTGACACGCATTTTCGGTTATTGATCTTCGTGAGAAATTGACAGAAGTAGCCCGACATGTTTCGAACTCGTACGGAGCTCTTCATCAGGGACTTGACCCGTACACAAAGTTGCCGCCCCGGTGTATTGTGTATTTTCGGTTGTTGTGTAGAATGTGTACACGAAAGTTCTTTTCTGACTGACAGTGGACCTTTCGCTCCCACCTATGGCCGCCGCACTCCGATGCGGCTTGCGGCCGAAACCGTAGCATGTCCGTCAAACATTTAAATAAAATAAATATTAATCCCTCATCAACATTAAGAGATGACACCCAGTAGAGGCCATGTTTGTTTGTGCGTTCGTATGTCGTTAAATATATGGCAAACTGCTCGTCTAAGAACATAAATCAACAGCGCCTTAAGCGGCTTATTAATATTTGCTATACCCAAGATGTAGCTCGTCGTATTATACTGAATATGGTACAGGAAAATCATAATACAACAGAATTGGAATAATTTTTTCCCATTTTAATTAAAGTACCTAACCAGAATAAAATTTAATAAATGTATTAAGTGGTTTACACTCACGTGAAATTTTCAGGAACGGCCTGAAAATTATAATATGTCACACGAAAGTTTTATTAAGTAATCAATTAATTTACCATGGCTTTCCAGCGAAGAGTGTTCTAATTAAAAATATTTAATGTACCTTTACCTGTACAGATCCCAAATATGGTTAATCATCAACTTATAATTAAGTTTATTTGGAGAAGAAATATAACAGAGCAAAATAAACAATAACGAATTAAAATAAGTCTATATAAATCTAAAACTAAATCGAAACTAAGTCTAAAAATGGCCCCATTGGCATACTCTTAATTTGATATTACATTATATCCAGCAAATATCGTGTACTTCTAGAGTCGGTTTCCGCAACTTTGGAGCAAAAGGTGGCAAAAGGATGAAAACAACCTGTTATTAGATATTCTTGATTTTCGGTTATTCTTGTAACAATCATACGTTTCCGGCATAGTGCTCTTCCAACTGAGCTATTAGATTAATGTATTAAGCGGTTTACACTCACGTGAAATTGTCAGGAACGGCCTGACATGTTTCGAACTCGTATAGAGACCTCGTTACGTCAATCACACCAAGTCTTTGATTTCATAATTCTACGTTACTAGAACGCCCTCTGTCATTTATGTTCTTTAAAATGCTAAAGCGCATATGGCTATGACCCAGGATGTGCGTTTGTAATTTAGTACTTTGTAATAAATTAATTTACTTCACCGTCTGTGATCTCTTCCAGTATGTGAAGAATCTTTGATATTGGCGAGATTCTATCTTAGGCGCGATTGTTGAGGTTTGCGCACACAAACATACCCAGGACTTAAGAGTATAGTTGACTACGGGTATAATTATGTAACCAACAAACTTATTATCTTAAAATACCCAATTGTAAAGTATTAGTACCTACAACTTTAGAACATAAAAAGAAAATAAAGAACATTCAAGTGTGGCGTGTTATTTTTGAATTTCTTTTTGAATTTCAAAACTGAATTGGTATAGATAGTTGCATTAGCTCACAAACGTTAAATTAATTCGAAAACGTGAAACCCTTACCATGATTTGACGTGACCGTACTCACTAGCGACTGCGTAAGAGACTTTGTACATGGCCCCTAGCGGTTACTTAGTAGAACTTTAATTCTCCATACAGCAGTCGCTAGTATGGTCAATATAAACTCACGGTAAGGGTAACGATATTTATAAAGAGATATTTCAAAAGTGTAGAAATGTATTTTTACGTTTTCAAACTAATAAGCTTATTAATATTATTATTATTATTAAGAAAATTAATACAACCGAGTGTGAAAAACTATTACGGCGAAAGGACTTCAAAATATTTAGTACCCAAAATTTTTAATAAAATAAGTATACTTAGGCAGAAGACTAAAATTAACAAAACATTGTTAAGATCGAAACTGAAGGAGTTTCTTCTTGATGACAAGTCAAGGTCAGCTAATTAAGGTGTCATAACAATAATATATTATTACCTGTACCTATTACCTACTAATAAGTAAATATATTTAAGTTAAGTTGTGTAAAGAACTGAGCGCTTCTCGCCATCAAACGTCACAGTTTGGCGAGTTATAATGTAATTGTATATTGTATATATTTTTTGGTATATAAAAAAAAAATAAGTAATGATTTTTTACACAGTTACAAATGAACTATGAAGCCTGCAACGCAACTTCGTCCGCAGTGGCAGAAAAAAGACAGTACCCCTCTTTTTTTCTTTCAGGGTGATTGGTGAAAAGTATTAGGTACAATTATAATCATTATTTCATGTCCCGCTGTATTAAAAATTGTAATCGGACCAGCCGAGTTAGCGGTAAGTGTATGTGTTATTTGCACTTGACAAACGCTATGAATTCTCATACATTTGAAGTAGAGCATATTGCTCTGTTAAAGATTTTCTTTTAGTTATGATCTGGGATACCTATTTCATAATTTTAACCTTGATAGTTTTTTAGAAATGGGTAAGGCCCAGGAGCGTTTTGGACGCTCATTGACTTATGTTTTCTCAAATAAATAACATTATTTTTGCAAAAAAATACGTTAATTGATGAGCTCATAACAGAGCGCTTGTTACGAATTGTGGTGGAATCCAAAAATAAGATTATATTCGTCAAACTTTCGTAACACAAGGGAAAGAGTAGTTGAAACGCTCCTGAGCTTTACCCAAATACAAAATCAGTAAAATAAAATACCAAAAAAGAGAATGGTGTTTGCTGGGTGCTCACCTTATATGAAAAGTTATTCCGATTCCGACTGTACCTTGAAACAACTCTATTTGTATTTGTCTGGCCGTTAAAAGCGCAGGCGGTAGCCATTAAAACTTACTTTTGCCGTCGGCTTGTTTCATACTTTAGTAAATAATTTTCTACCATCAGCCTATGGGTGTAGTACGCCATCTTGTAAAATACAATATTGAACGTTATTGCTTTGACATGAGTTTCAAGATGCAAACAGATGTTAGTTGTAATTGTTGAGGTGGCGTCTTCATACTTATTTTCTAAGGTTTATGTCGTACGTACTACTAAAACTTTAAACTCAAATCGTGGCTTGTTGATCTAGCTTGTTACAGTGTGGACGAGTTTATACAAGGAAATTGTTGACCTTTGTCATGTTATTATAATTATTTTGCAATGATAATGTAATTATTAAATATTTTGATGTTAAATTAAATTAAATAAAGACCTAAGGCTGAAATGTTTAAAATTGTAATTGAATTGACTTGTAAAATGACTATTTTATCAATAAAATCTAATCTAAACTACATAATAACTTGTTTTTTTTTATGTCATGTTCGCTCGCGTATTTTTAGGGTTCCGTACCTCAAAAGGAAAAAACGGAACCCTTATAGGATCACTTTGTTGTCCGTCTGTCCGTCCGTCCGTCTGTCAAGACCCTTTTTCTCAGGAACGCGTGGAGGTATGAAGCTGAAATTTATATCAATTACTCAGGTCTACTGTCCCTTGAAGCTGTGAAAAAATCAAACTTCTAAGCCAACGCAATCAAAAGATACAGCCGTTTATGCCGCAAATTTTCGACACTTGCAAGGGAATCAAAACCTACAGGGTGCTTCCCGTGAACTCAGAATCTTGAAATTTGGTACGAAGCAACGTCTTATAGCATAGATAAAGGAAAAATTACGAAAACCATAAATTTTTAGTTACATCACATAATATATTTTTTAATACCTAACTTTGCACCTAATTTATATGGGGCGCTATACATACCAGGTGCAAACTTAACTTAACCATTTAGGGATGGAAAGTGTTTGTACGGAACCCTCGGTGCGCGAGTCTGACTCGCACTTGGCCGGTTTTTTTTTTCGTTAACAATAGTCGGGTAGAGATTTTCGTATAACCATATTTGAATATCCAGCTATCCCTGTACTTTAATTGGTTAGAATTCATGAAATTCATCCAGCCGTTTCGGTGTCATGAGAGGACAAAGAAATCATGACGCAGACATGGCATAACGCCGCGTGCCTATACAAAACAAAAGGCGATTATGCATCGCGCTATTAAGAATTTTCCTGAAATCATGACCGCTCCCCATAGAAAACAGATTTTCAATACAAATTTAGAATTTAACGAAAGCATAGATTTTTCACTTTTGCAAACCGATAATGGTCGAAATAAAATCACTTAGTAATTGAATTCTAAAATTTTTGGTGTATAGCGAAACAAGCACTGTAAAAACCATTGTTAGAACCGTTCAGCTATCATCGAGTATCAATGTCAATGGCACACTTTTGTGCGTTGCGCTATTTGAACAAAAGGTCGTAAGTTAGCGGAAAATGTTCTAGCAGTTACTATCTTTTGTCCATAAGCTGGAATGACAGGATGCGGGATGAAATAGGATTAGTGTGCGTTCGCATACAACCCACTCCATGCGCTAAAATTCGTTACCCGCTATATTGTTGGTGCGTAGGTACACTCAATTTGCACTCACAAATATAATTATTACATAATTATTATGTACATCTAAATACAAAAGACAGACAACACATGACCCATATGCGCGTTTCAACCTGTCGATTGAATGAACCTATTTTGATACTCGTAAAATTCAAACGGATATACATATGTATTAATGATGAAATTTATGTTATTTCAACTCACCTCTGTTTCAAAACTCCTCGGTCTCCTCTATGTCGAACTCTTTCATACTTCCTTCAATATGGCCAATAGGTTAGTCGGGCAAGGAGCGCCTAGTACAAGCCCATCTAGGTACCAAATAAAATACAAAAACGATTATGTGCTTTATCACGTTTGCATTATATGAGATACCTGGCGGACTCCAAACTAGGCTGAGCCTGTATCGTCAGATGCGAAAGCGTCAAATATGTATGTATGTGTGTGAGTGTGTGTGTATGCTTGTGTGAGAGAAACGTGTGCCACTAGCCAGCAAGAATTAGGGCCTCAGTTTTATGATATGACACTGTACCATATTATCGAAATATCGAAAAGTCTAGACGGTTACTAACAAATGACAAATAGGTAACTATAAATTGAGTCATATAGAACCAATGTCAGTAACATCAAATTTTTATAATGTTGTCACTTGTATAATCTAGTCTGGTTCAGTTAAAATAACTTATACGATTTTCAACCATATTGGATGTTGCTGACTTTGCTTCTATTTCTATATGACTCAGTTGTGTGATTGTAAGATGGCGTTAGTAGTATAACCAATATACTTTTTGATGTTTCGATGTGGCTGTGATTTAACGTCACTTGTCTTGCTCGCACGGTATTAAAATTAAAGTGACAGGTACTTAGTACTTGTCGCGCGACAAAGAGTCGCGTGTCACAGTTATGTGAGACGTGCAGCCCGTCTAGCACAACTAGTTTTCGCGACTCTTGTCCTGCGACATAGCATCTCCCGTCACTCTCTCACAGTACCGCGAAGAAAGAGATAGGTAATATTCTCGCGCGAGAAAGAGTCACAGTTGTGCTAGAGGTGCTGCTGCGCTTACACCGCTGGTGCACTTGTTCCGATCCCCACTAACCTTACATTTTCACGTATTATGATAGCGTATACTATCAATTACTATATAGACATCTTCGTCTAACAAATTTAATTTTGCGGACGTAGGTATCTTATACATAATATGTTCATAAAACAATTAAATAAAATGCAGACTTTTCTTTAAAAATGTATTTATTTTTCATTTTATTGTGCTCCTCATATTTATAATTGGACGAAACGTCCGAAACTTTAATTATATTAGTGATGCGACCGTGTTACGATACAAAATAAACAAAGTAAAATAAATTAAATACAAAAACAAACAAAAACAACATTTTGGACAGCCAAATAAAAATGTCAAAGACATAGTAAAAGCGTGCTTTTACATAGTACAAAGCATTATCATATCATGTGTTGGGGAGATCGAGGGGTTTTGAAACAGATGGTAATTGAAAGAAAGCACATTGCGGGACTCGCGGGCTTAACAGCGTTATTGCCGCCTCGCTAGCAGATTTAGATACCGAGAATTAGACGTTGTAAATTCACCTCTGTTTCGAAACCCCGCGGTCTCCCCTACTTTCACAGGCATCTGACGTAATTACATATACTAAGCAACTAAGTTGAAATAATGATAAGTTATTGGAATACAAAATTTAGCACCAGTTATGGGAAATAAGAAGGAAACAGCCGATGCAATTCAAATAAAAAGTGATTTTTGCGATGTCTAAATAATTTCAAAGGGGATTTTCTCCATACATTTTCTATTTAATCAGGTTGAATATATTGACTTCTTACGTCATATAAGATCTCTAAAATGATAGGAGAAACCCGCCCCATGTGATATGATTATAAAATTTATCTTATTATTCTTACATAATAATTCATTTACCTACAAATTCTGTACAATATCTACATTTCAGCAAACCGATGTACAACTTTCACCATTAACTAAAAATGATACAATTTCATTTTATAATCCATATTAAATGTGATAATTTTAGGACTAGCTCGAAATAACTTACTAGGACAAAACTGCTATCACTACTTAAAATATGGTCACATGAATTATATACAAAACTATTAAACTCTATGCTATTCATGGAAATAATTATACAAGTGGATTTTCAAAACATTACACGTCTAGTTAGGACCCGAATGTCAACGCTATAGTCCATTACTTTACACATTCGTAAAAAATTAGACACTACGAATTTTATTCAAGTCATTAACAATTCACAGTTAATTTAAACTAACCAGAAACAATGTATATTGAAGGCATGAGAATTGAAAAGGCCATACTTTCAGTTGAATTTAGGCCAATAAAGTTTAACAATAAAATTGCTTCGATTTCATTCCTGTTTCATGATTTAACTGCCGTATATCACAAATAACAGTTATGGCACATGACCAAATCCTTTTATCACTTAGTTCGGACACTGCACCGTTCAAGACATCGGTATTTCCGCTGAGAGTCGATGCCTCGAAGAGGTTCTCGTGCCGCATGTACCACAAGTGTTATTACTATATCCTGAGTCGGATCCGAAAGAGGAATCTCCGCTTGGAGGTTTGGGGGAGGCTCTGGGCCCTCTCCAGCAACCGATCCCTGGCAAGTCTCCACCTGGCCAGGCACCACCCGCACCGACAGGCATGGGGCCTTGGGGCCTGGCTCCAACGGTCCCGACTTGAGGGTACAGTCTTAGCAACGCATCCAGCAGAACGCCTTCATGGAATTCTGAGGGGTCGGGTGGATGCATGTGTCGTGGCATTCTCTGTTGAGCCCGTCGTCTTTCTAAGGATTTCGGCCGTCGGTCCAAGCGGTGATGCCTTGGACGGTGCGGCAGAGATTGTGGCGCGGGTGGCTTCGAGCACGTTCGACAAGGCGCAGCTTCGCCGACGAGGCTGAGCTCGTCTTCTGCGAAGTGATCGTCGCTGTGTAGGGAGTCATCTGAGCGATGGGGAAGTTCTTCGTAGAGCGGAGCACCGCAAGTGTCACCGCCGCATGAGTTGCCGCCACGCCAGGTTCCTCCAGAGCCGCAGACGAAGACTCGGCCGGGGCAGCCTGGTCTTTTTGTTTCTACCATCTGAAAGATAATTGGAAATATTAAATACATTATTGAAGGAACGAAAACTAACGAGTCATAGAAATGAGTCAAAACTTATTGTGGATAAATGTATATCAACTAGTAGTGAAAATACAAAGCCCCATGAATAAGTCAGGCCAGAGAGTCAGAGTACTCTGAGATGCAGGTAAATTCAGTCTCTGGCAACACAAAATACAACTGGCCGAAAAGTATGTCAAAATACTATGGTAACTTAACAGAGAGATTGACAGGCAGACAGACGCCAATGTCTAAGACTATTTTTCAGACGGGGCCTGGGTCTGGGCTGGCTATAGCCTAGGAGATGAAGCCATGTATTTCTGTCCGTAGTCCAACATCCTGGGGTGGACACTAGACCATATTGGGGTGTTCTCGGCCGACCCGGCCACCCACCTAAATACGCCTATGCAGGCAGAAGTCCAGAGCTCCCAGATTTCGATGACATATCACTAAATTTGTGTCTTACCTCCAGTTGTGGTTCTAGTTCAGGTCGGTGCGGGATGGGTGGTCGTCTCGGTAAGTCCTGCAGGTCTTCGTACAGCGGTGCCGGCGGCGGTGCTCGTCGCTGTGACCCGGTCTGATTCGGAGCTGAAGACTTTGATGGTAGGAGGTTGGTGACTTTCCGTTTGTGTCTGGAAAAGAGAGAAAAGACGATGTTATTAAATAATTCAATGCAGTATTATATAAAATCGAAATTTATGGGATTTTGTAAGTTGGCAAGGGTAATATTTTTACATGTTTGAGTCTACCGACATTTCACAAATGACCACTGTTGAGAAGAAACGCTGAAAGAAACTCAACAGTCAGTCATTTTTCAGAAAGGATACTTAACTATCACAGTAGTATGAACTTAACCTAATTTGAACCTATCTTAATATTACTTTATAACACGCAGTATTTCTAAACTCTTAACTCGTTTGCAGAATTCTTACGTTAATATGGATATGGCTGTTGGGTTGGACTATACATTTAAACGGAAATACTGATATGAAACTAGAAATATATGTGCAGATGACTGTGTTTGTTTCCAATCTTTGTTTAGTTTACGTATTATACAAACTAAGTATAACAAATGCAATAGTCTGGTAATTTATAAACACAGTTCACATATAAAAGAGCAAGGATTTTTCTTCGGATACCACCTTCAGAAGCTCAAACAAATATATTTCCCAGCATCCTAATCATGCATAAACTCGTGTAGGAGTTCTTTGTAAAGACTGAATAGGACCTAGTTTACTCACCAGCTAGCCATGTGTAAGCGTTAGCGCTCACATCTACAAAGAAATTCGCTTTTCTAAGAAAATAAGAGCATTTCATTCGCTTTTGTTGGGTCCTTTATCCTTTTGTTTGCAGACTGTGAATAAACGGTTGGTCGATGTAATTATGCTTATTCACGCATAAGGTTTCGTAACAAGTTTAATTGTGTAGATATTCGTTTAATGTTCGCAGTGAAACAGTTTTGACTTTTGTAAGTTATGCACCTAGATACAATCTTAAAGTTTTGACTAGGCGATTGGTGGCAAAACAGTTTTTTCGCGTTACCTATTGAAAAGTGTGATTTTGCAGCACTTGAAAAATGTTAATTAAATATGATGACGCTTAATTTGACAAAAAAACGAAAGTTGCTAGTTCATACCTCGTTAAATTTGAATAGAGCAAACAATTCTCGTTCTAAAAAAAATAGAAAAAGATGTTCAAAGAGTGTGTTCATCCTGGCGAACATTGTCAAATTAAGGGTTTTAATGAAACAAGGGTTTAACTTGACAATGCTTGCGATATTTCTAGTTGGCTAACTTTTCGGACCTACTACATGACATATTTAAATTTGTGCTGTCTGAACTGCATTAAGCTAAATTTACTAGATGACATTTTAAAGAAGATATGACTAAATATAAGTAGCTAATGAAGATATTAGCTCACGCGTGTCATATTCACTTTTAAAATATCACATGTCACTTTAATTCGCCGACAGTAGGTGTCAAATTATTCGTGCACCGAAAACCCCGAGGTATGCTTATTAGGTAAAGAGTATATTAATTTTAATGAAAAAGAAAATATCACCTGTGTTTAAAAAGTCGCAACTAGTTGTAGATTAGCAGAAGTAGATAAATATAGACGCATGAAACATTTGCTTCTATACAGCCACAAGTACTTTATTTATCCCATAGGCATTACAGACTAGTGCTGGTCATTACTTCATTCAGAACCATCCCGAGGGAAACTACGATCGCTGGCTGTATCGACGAACGATTCCCAAACGCGTCATTTAGCTACCTTTCATTTCCGATCCATAAATCGTTGATTACTTATTAATACGTATTGGTATTGCAAACTAACTTTATCCTTGTGAATATGCCGACGTTATTTTATTCAAGTTTTTTCTTTTCCGTCAGTTTCACAAATTATTAAGGTCAGTCAGAAAAATGCGCACCAGCGGGCAAGCATAGGTATATCAGCCGATCCACTGCTGGACAAAAGCCTCCCCCAAAGTTCTCCACAACGATTGGTCTTGCACCGCCCTCATCCAATTTCTGCCCGCGATCCCAAACAGGTCGTCGGCCCACCATGAGCTACGCCTGATATATTACGCGCCAGATTGCCGTGCTTCGCCTTTTGCCTTTGCTCGGACAAAATCGGCGCTTTTTCTTATACACTTCCAGACGCGTACACGGTCGTTGGTATCGCCGTTATTGCATTTTACATAAATAATCAATGCATTATATTTCCCAGCCGGACTGCGAAGATCAAATGGGAGAAACTTCTGTACTGTTTTATGCTGTGACAAACAACTCAGGACATCTAATGATTGGTTGTTGTGTAGGCCTATCCAGTACGATATGACTACGGAAATAGTCAGCCTTTTGATTGCTTCTAACCCGCATACATACTCAGTGAGTCAAGAGCCAAATCTTTCTCGATGAGTATTCCAATAAATGTGACCGACAGTCACACGAGAGTTTGTTACCTCCTACTGAGTCCCCTTGGCCTCTCAAATACCCGTATGACCTGGCTAAGGGCCGTCACAGACGTTTCCGTACGGAATGATGTCAGAAAGTGTCTCTGACTCTGCCTGTCATATGGCGATGTCTCGCTTGCTGACGTCATTCCGTTCGGAAACCGGACCGAAATTCCGAACGTCTGTGACGGCCCTAACATAGTTTTAAACTCTTTTGTCGAGGTGCTAACTAAATCAGGAAAAGTTTTAATTCGCCACGCGATTTACCCGCTAAGCGCACTAATAGCCAACGCGCTCACCATGATGCTCAGCTCAGCTCCATCTTCCGCCGTTGATCGGAATAAATCGGCGCGCGTTCGCTCCCAGTCGTAGAGGCACACAGGCGCCAGTTGATCGTCTTGTTACGCCACATGACCAATCGTGTCGCATTTTACACAAAACATCAATAAAATACTGTTCTAAAAATATAGCACAAACAACCTTCTGTTTTTATTTGGTGGTTTTGGCAATCAAAGTTGATTGAAGTGTCGCAACGCGACAAAACGGTTTTGCCAATTGCTTACCACTATTTGTTATTTTGATCAGACTTTAAAAAAAGGGTCCATGTTTGAGTTTTTGTATTTTTTAGCGCCATAAACATCTACTACTCGTACGTCAACCTTTCCTATTTCTTCTCAGCCCATCCATAGTGAAGTCTACCTATCTACATTAGTTACTTAATGTACATAGTTTTGATTAATAGCTTTAATTTAGTTAGATAGCGTGCCTGGCACCTCGTATGATATATGGACACTTAGGTGTCCCATTTCGCAAGATAACAGGTCAACGTACCGCGCAGCAATACCTAATGTCATGCTTATGAACCAGTTATGATCTATAAAAATTACGGCAAAAACTTTAGATGAAGCCCGGTAGTTGAACCGCTATTGTTTGATTTTTATTACTTGCATAATTATGAAACTATATTTACTTAGACATTAAGTAATGACACAGAGAGCCTTAGACCATGTTAATTACGAGTAGGTATATGAACGGTGTACGTATTCCCTTTTTTAATCAATCTCAAAAATGAGGTTGTTGAGGTTTCTACGCTGTTGCCTCAGAACTGTCATTATTGGACTGATTTTAACAATTATATTTTAAAAATCAGTTCATAAATTAGAGAGTTCTGTTGTTGTCTTGAGAGCTTAAACCTTCCATATGATCCCATGATTGTCAGACAGGAGTTGAAATCCAGAAGAATTGAAGGAATCCCTAAATTTTAGTAGGCATGGCATTTAAATAGTTGGACAAAAAAAATTACAAACCTTATCAAATTATTTTGGTATAGGGCAGCTAATACAAATGGAAATTAAGAGGTTATGCTAAGCCACGGGGTCTATTTTTAGATATAGTTTAGTTTTAGATTTAGTTTTATGAATACTTAGTCATACTTTTTTCGAAGACACTTATGTTGTTGTTAGATAACAGGAGTCCTTCAGACTCACTATGAAACGATGCCATACCCAATTACCCATACCCAGCACCGAAAGATCAAAACATTGTATTTGAAGTGGTAAACGGTGTCACACATACTGTATATAATTCTAAGTTACTTTTAGTTGATTATTCAATTTGTAGTGACTGTATGTTAACCTAAAAAAAAAAATATATTTTAAAGGCCACATTTTTTAAATTGCTCTTATTAGAAATATACCGATTAATAAATGTAGGTACTGGAAACGAATATTTAATTGAAAAAGGAAACCGTATCCCGTAAAAAGGTCCTGCCAACACTGTCATCACATAATTCAAGGTTGCAAGTTTCTAATACCATCTTTGGTTCATGTAACCTTTTGGAACTGAGCTAGAATTATAAGGGAGACGTCTTGCAATCGTAAAAGTATTTATTATCAAACAATAAAAGCATTCATATTACGGTTCGTTACATCCAACCTCTTTCAATTTGAGTAGTCAGGATTATTATAAACATATTAGTAATGGTTATTTCACAATTTCTAAGCAGATGTTCCATTGTTAGGCAGGTAGCGAAACCTCATATTTGGTTTTATTAATATTTTATAGATACCTATAATTATAGTACGGGTTACGTATTATTTTGGATGATTTGATAGGTAAGTACCAAACTTGCGTTAGCTAAAAGTTTTGGGTATGAAATTGGTATGAAGGATAGCTAAAATATTTTTAACTTGGGGTTTTAAAATCAAATATATCATTCTTTAGCGTCAGGTAAATTTTAAGGGTCTTTTTCGTTTTGTATGAAGATCGTTTGTAAGGATGATAGATAATTGATAGTTAATACATTTCTCATACGAAACGGGGAAAGTTTTGGGAGATTCTCACGAACCACACTATTCTATCCACTAGATAATGTTTCCTTTTTAGTACCTACTTTAATAAGAAAATACCAGGACTACTTTAAAAATTATATTGATTCTATAGAGCGGAAACTTGTATTGGAAGATGTATCAGAGACAAATATTCGAAATGTAAGATACGTATTGTCTGTTGACTTCCGGTATCTTTTACAACATACCCATCACGCAGTCTAAGTATGTGGCAATTATCGAATAGCGAAACGGCGTAACATCACATGCCTCGTGTCACTTACGACCATTATTCATCGCGAGGCTTCGACCACCCATGGATGTCATTGAACGGATGCACTATACAACACTCTTGTTGTATTGGTTAGTGGATATTTTCGATGTTGGAGACAATTAGTGATGGGGTCAATTGCTTTTTTGATTAAGTTTTTCGCAAATATGTAGGCCCTATTGCAGACGATTAATGGTTTAATGTTCGGGAGACACCGTTTCTGGTGGCTAACTAAACCGATACGATATCGACACATTCTACCGCAGGCCGGAAAAGAGAAGTAAGGGTTTCCGATATCATGGAAAAAGATTTTATGAGCAAAGGAATAATTAGAGTGATTATTGATAAAAGTGCATTTTGGTAACTTCAAAAGATTCGTGATTTTAAATCTGTTGACAGGTTAATTGTTTTATATGTTCTATTGAAATATGAATATCTAAATGTGCCAAAATAGCCTCCGATAAAATGTATTTAATTTTATGAATATTTTGGTTTACCAAAATTATCGTAGAGTGGCCAGGCCACGCAGCACGCACTATACTATAGTCCCAATACTTTATCTATTATCTAATTTTTCAAAGATAAAACTGTTTTCTTTTTACGCATTCTGAATAAAAAATGACGTTCCATTGTCAACCTTCACATAAACACAAGGGCCGACTTATATCAGCTCTAGTACATAGATACGACCTTTTTGACAACAGATACGACGTTTTTATACGGAGATGCGGTGTATGTTTATCAAAGTTGTAAGAAAGTTTTGACTCCAAATGCCACTTGTCGTTAAATCAATACTATAAATCAATGAATGGATTTATTAAGCCCGTGAATGGGAGATAGTAAAATGTGGTGGGTATTTTTTATGAGTTATTTTTAATGGTGGTACTTGGTAGCACGATTAAAAGAATTCAGAGAAACAATTAAAACAGCTTAGACGGGTGGGTTATTGATTTTCTTGATAGTCAAATCCAATGGTGGTGGTCTATCGTACCCTGGTGGACTTGCTCAGCTTAAAGAGCAGAAAATGTTATGTTTTCCTGATCGAGTAAGTATATTGTGACATTTGCCTGTAGTCTCACAGATGTCAGGTACGCAGATGGACCATATGTCAAAATGTGCGTCTGCCAGAGGACTTCAAAGTGCAATTTTAATTCCCAAATATTCGAGATAAGATAAGAATAGTAAGTGTCAAATATTTAAATTTTTTGGCTGACTTGGATCGAGAATTTTCTAATAACGTTTTGAGCTCGATTCAAGAAATGGAAAAAAAATATCTCACGACAAGATTGAAATGAGCTATCTTAGTAGGCGGCTAACAAAAAATGTAGGCCCTTAACCCCTTACGCGCGAGGTCAGAAAACAAAATATGACAACGTTTATCATGTGTTTTATTTCTAAATTTGATTTTCAATGCCTTTGATAGTTGCACGTAGTGTGAGATCTGTTGATTTTTAAATGATATACCCGGTAATGGAGCATAAGGATCACCTGATGGTAAGCGATCACCGTCGCCCATGGACACCTGTCTGTAACACCCTGGGGTGTCTTGTCACAAGTGCCGGTGCCGGCCTTTCAGATAGGATTATGCTTTGTTCATGGAAGTTTGAAGGTCGTATCGATCCGGAAATACGGTTAACATAGGATAGACTATCCCGATAATATAATAAATAAAGTAAAGAAAAGAAAGATACTTTTTAAATTGGATACCTAAGTATTTGCGTTTGCCTTAGAATCCAATTGGAGTACTTCGCTCGACGATATTGCAAAGACCATCGGATTAGAGAGCAAGAAGTTCTGATAGAGTGGTCTACTTGTCAAAAGAATTTTGTATACTTACCCACTTTTTACTTACTTGCATTGTATTATTGAAATTATGCATTATAAAGGTGCACTTACGCTATATGTTGTCTACTAACTATTTTGCTCTGTGGTCGCCGATTCTTAATTAAATACATAGTAGGTATATCCATTATTTGACCCGTGAATGTATCGTTAAACATACCGCGTGGAAAAACCAGTAAACAAGAGAGCCTTTTGCGATCGTCAATTGTCACGATGACGGTAAAATTTTCAAATATTTAGAGTTTCTGTTACATTTTACATTCTTTGATTCGATCGGAACTACCTAAAAGAGCGCTTGGAAAATCCAACAAAAAAAGTTAGGAGTTAGTTGATTAGTTCTAACTTTTAAGAGAGATCCCGTAATGTAATGATGTGTTCACATGTCGGATGAGCGTTTTATCACACACTAGTAAGCGTGAGTCAGTGTGCGTACATGCCTTTGCTATAATTCCACATATTTGGTAATATCCTATACCCGAAAATAGATGTAAGTAGGGCCCGAATTTGTCAAGGATTTGGGAAAGCAGCAATTCTCGGCCTTGTCACGGGTGATATGGCTCAAAAGAAAAATAGCAGTAGTAAGTAGTTCGCTCCTGTCATTTCCACGTAAGCGATATGCATCGTTATTTTGTATTTCACACCAGAAAAAATTAACGTTACGTGAGTAATAAACATGATAAAGTAACGGTGATATTTTGGAACGACAGTCACTGTGATTAGAATGTAACGCTTTTCCTCATCTCAACTAATCTACCATACAATGTGGTAACAGCGTCTAGGAAATCTAATACACAAACCGCATTCTACTAAATATTAGTCACGGGGCGTACGCCAAATCGACGTAGACAAGACACCTCATTTTGTCGATAACCGCACAACGTAAGGTATCAAGTTACGAACCCGAACTAACTGACTCGAAAGTAATGTCAAAAGACGGGTTACCATATTGATTGGCGGCGTTCGATATTGGTGTAGACATTTTGGGTGTTATAATGAGGCTTAGTGATGACTGATGAGCCGGTGACTAATGTGAGAAGTTTTGCTACAAGAATTTTGGTGGTATCTGTTTCCGTGCGATTTGGGGTGGTCTGCGATAAGACTTCGTTTTACCTTTGAAATGAATGAGTCAAAACTGTTTCGGGGTTATTCATGTTTTCAATGACACAGTGTAAACATTTTGTTGTCTAGACGGAACACGGAACTTTTAGAGGTTTTAACTTTTTAACCTGAAGTTATTTAACTCTCTTATTGGTAGAAGAGCTTTTCGGTTTAGGTGCCTTGAATTTTTAATATTTTAGAAATATGATGACTTAAGCCATTTCTCTCAGCTCACAGAGCCACTCGTATATATAAACCGTTATGTCAGCCGTTATGTCGCCTAAATCTAACTAGTTTTAAGTCTTGTTTACATGTATTTTTGTAGTTCACAGTGCTTTGGTTTTATTACTCGAATGCTGTGTAACTGATTTGAATAATAATAGATATATCAAAATGTATATAATCCAACATGCTACATCAGACAATGCGGATTTGTATGGCACGTCGCTCTAACCCTTCCAAAACCGTCGCACCATCACGGATGGTGGTCTAATTAGTACACCATCCACTAATACAACACGGTCGAGTGGACGCGCCTCGGGTGGCGCCTGCACCAGGCGTGATCTTCGATGGACTAAATACGTGTCATAATGATTGATAATTCTTATTAAGATTTAACAATTTATGTATCCTGATGTCCTTATCAATGTGAACGGTCATTCCTTTGACTTGGCCGATTCATAAAAGTAAACAATGTCATTTTGATAAGAATTAAATAAATAAATAAATAAATATTAAGGGACAATCATACACAAATCGACCTAGTCCCAAACTAAGCAAAGCTTGTACTATGGGTACTAGACGACGATATACATAATATATAAATACATATATAAATAACATCCATGACCCGAGAACAAATATTTTGCACAAATATTTGCCCCGGCCGGGATTCGAACCCGAGACCGCCGACTCAGTAGGCAGGTGTCTACCAACCGAGCCAAACGCGTCGCCAATTGCAGTAAAGCTCTCGGCGGTGTGTCATAAAGACATACTGCGACAGTGCCCACTAGTGCAAAGTGCTCCTTTGGGCCCGTAAGGAAAGAAAGGAAAAAATGCGGAAACTACGTCATCTCAGAAGAGAATCGAAAATAGCACCAAAGAAAAGAGTTCATATATTTTGGTGTCATTTTTGGAATTTTGGTGTTAACATTGCGGCCGGGGGAATTAGATGGATTAAAACGGTCAAAATATCGCCCTGTATACTGTTTACGTTTACGAACGCTTTTGAAAATTAGTTACTTTATAACGCATGAACACTTTTTAGTGGGATTTGCAAAGTCCAATAAAAGCTGAGCCCAATGCAGAATTAAATAATTTACAATCAAGAAGATGTATGACATTTAGGCATTTAAAGATACTTTACCACCTCTCCACTTTACGCAGTATTTCCGTCTCTATGCCAGAATTTCCGTACAAGCCATAAGCTGAAGCAGTAAACCTCAAACGCTTAGCAAACCTGCCGCACCAACCTAAAATCAAACCATCATAGCGATATCGAAGCCTATAATCCACCCCTAAACCGCCTTCACACGTAATACCTCCGCACGATAACGGAAGGTGTCAGAATTCGAAAACCGGGTGAGGCGTTAAACGGACAGCTCCGACACAAAGGCAGATTAAATTACTATACTGGCCGTACAGATCTCTAGAATGCCTTATGCCAGCTGATGAATGAATCCGGATTCTTTTTTTTAATTTTATTCATTTCTCTTTTGTTATCTAGGCCGGAACGTTTTTTGATAGTTTCCTAGAAAAACTAAAAAGTTATTTTTTTGAATTTTATTAATCTATCTATCTATTAATTTATCTTCGAAGTGTACGTTTCAGACTATTGGCTCTGTTTATGGAATAATGTATATTATACATTATTTCAGAAGCTCCATTAAACAGAAATAATATCAAAAATAACATTTGATATTTTCTTGGAATCTATAAAAAAACGTTCCGATCTAGAAAACAAAAGACAAATTAATAAAATTCACAAGAAGAAACCGGATTTATTCATCAGCTGACTTAAGGCATTCCAGAGATAATATTATAATGTACTACCTAATGTACCGATCGCTTTTCATTTGTTTTCATCAAAATGATCTACTGATAATTTATTTTGATTCTCTATAATTCTAAAATCAAACACTAATCAGATAACATAAAAAGAAAGACTCAATATAAAGCGGGATTCGATTTATAAAATGAAAGAATGTTACATTTTAAAGGCCATCAAATAGTTCATTTCTTCATCCGGCTTGAAAGTTTTAAACTCGGAATTGGCATATCGAAGTTCTCATGAAAGTTACTCGAGTCTTAAAAGGGAAAACTGAAGATTGCTTTTCGAATTTTTCATATAAATTTTTAAATCGTTGGAACGCTGTTTCGATACATTGTTTATTGAGTGATGGTTGTTTTTATTAGTTTTATATGATTTTGCTCCAATGTTTAACTATTTTAATCGTTCTTTTTATTGAGTTGCGACAAGAGTGTCTTATAAACTTATTTATACCGTAATTAAATTCATAAATTGTATTGATACCTAATTTTGTAAGATAAATATAGCTATGAATGAATATGTATGGTATGGCTTGATGAAAAAAGATTTCAACGAATTGAAAAAATCTTTATTAGGTATATATTCTATGATATAGAATCTAGGATATCTTTCATAAAAAAATAGTATTTTTTTTTACTTTACAACAAATATACAGAATGTGAAATAAACTTAAATAATTTATTCAGTAAGCAGGCCACAAGAGCACTTATAAAAGTCAGATTGAGAATCTACCTAATAGGAGACCGCTGTTGAGAAGAAAGCCGAAAGAAACTCAACAGTAAGTAATTTATTCGTAAATAATACTTTAATCAATAAATTACATTTACATACCTGCATGTGTGGATAATGATTGCAGGGCCCGATCAAAATATTGGTTCAAAGAAAATGAAACTAAGGCTCATTATACACTAGGAACTATAGAATTGCAATAGCTCATTATTTTTTATTTTTAATAACACCCGTATATCTACTCCACGTAGTTTGTAATGACGTCCAGCCATTGTCACACGCGACACGTAATTAATATAATTACGTAATTGAACTGGCGGTATAATTATCCGAGCAGGATCCATTTACTATAATTAAAGTGAAATTGAGCCGCGTCAAGTCGAGGTGGGTAAATACATAAACACGATGAAAAGTCAAAGACGGCCGTCAAGAATTATCAGTGTGATTTGCAAAGAAACAAAGAAAATCCCGTTTACATCATCATTATCACTAACCGATAGACGGTTACTGCTGGACAAAGGCCTCCCCTAAAGTTCTCCACAACGATCGGTCTTGCGCCGCTGTCCTCGTCCAACCTCTACCGGCGATCCTAACCAAACCACGTAGATATACCTCAACTTAGGTACGTAAAAAAGCGGTGTCAAATGCATTGCCCAGTACTTATCTATACTGCTTAGAATAGGTATACCTAGTTTTTTCCGCTCCTTAATAGTAGGTATTACCTACTCGGCATATTATCAAGGCACGCTCACTACACGCCGCAAACCGCGCTAAAGGCCTACGCTGCAGCGCATACTATTTAATGGCGCTCTGCTCCGCTTTCCGAATAAAATCGACGCGCGTTCGTAGCCAGTCGTAGCGGCACCCACGCGTCGGCTGGTTTTACCACCCAACGACCAACTGCGTCGCATTTTAGGTACCTAAACAATAGTTCTCAAGGATCTTTTGCTTAGATCAAAAGAAATTACGTTCCGTAGTTTTATACTACGCGCGCACATCCGTTGCATTATACATTTATTACGACACGGTATTCGGTTGAACACACCTTCCTCACCAATCACGGAGCTACAGCACCGAACCATGAACCACACGATCCAATTGAGATATTATGCAAATATCTGATTGTATGCAGATTGCCAATAATAAGTCCGGTCTCAAAATCAGCGGTTCAATCCATTCGCCTTAATGAGAACGAGACAATGGGCTTAATAAAGACGTTAAGCCATAAATAGAATGCTGATCTGATAGTATTTGGTATGGCGAAAGCGTAAATGGTTGCTTGAGAAAGACCGGGTCAGAAAGGAAGGGCGCTTGGATACTATGATAGTCCAATATGAGTATAGTCATATCTATTGACCAACATAATAATGTTGGTTCGGCTTTGCTAACAGTTGTGAGGATAGGATACCTCGGGGTATTCAGAATGAACGGACGAACGAATGATTTGAGGCCTACTATGGGCATAGTCTCAAATTACTCCTGCTCCGAATACCCGGGAATAATTTGAAACTAGGCCCACAGTTGGCGTCAAATGATTCGTGCCCCGAAAACCCAGGATTCTGGTGGACTGTTCACTGCGGAGATAACGGCAACAGAATTTAAAAAAAAATCCATAAGAATTCCAAACATGTCAGGCCGTTGCTGATACATACGTATTTTTGAATAAACCCTTTATTTTCAATATTATTAACCTGCGACGCGGTTGGCGCAGTGGTTAAGCAACTGCCTACTGAGTCGACGGTCCCGGGTTCGAATCCCGGCAAGGTCAAATATATGTGTGATGAACACGAATATTTGTGCCTGGGTCATGGATATTCTATGTATTTAAGTATTTATTTATCTATATAAGTATGTATATCGTCGCCTGGTACCGATAACACAAGCCTTCTTGAGCTTAATTTGGGACTAGGTTGATTTGTGTGAGGTTGTCTGATATTTATTTATTTATTTATTAATAGTGATATATAAGGAAAGTTTAAAAAGCCTATTGAGCTACTTCCTTCCGGACACAAAAGAAGTATGTATATTACGTAGCTATGGACTAATGTGAAAGGAATAGTTATACTTATTCGCGTATCATTAACTTGTTGAAGACAACACCGTCTTGGCTAGATACTTCACTATTTTTATTATTTCTTTCCATTCCATTCCTTGTGTACCTAATGTCAAAATGTACAGTTCTATAGGGGTACCATAACTCGTATTAAATATTAAAATATTGCTAAATGTTTTTTTGCAACTCCTTGCGCTGTTCTATACAAGCGCCATCATAACTCGTTTGTCTATGCACTTGTTATGCGTCTTTTCATTATTCACTCTATTGTTCTGTGGAATTAGATTCCGCGGTAGATACGCGTTTTTGTCAGCCATATTAGAGTTGTTCGTGCTTGACTGCTTCGTTCACTGAGTTATTTCACTTTTATATATACAATGTAATAAGAAGATGTAACTAAAATTATGGTCTATTCTATATTAGGAATGTTATTCATAGATGCATAATGAACAGTGCTAATTACAAAAGAATATAAGAGAAGGAAGGAACGAAATAAATTTATTCGTGAGCATATTGCAGATTCACTACAACTTGCCTGGGAAAGTAGCTATGTAGCGATAAAATTCCTATCAAGTAGGTATTAAGGTACTTGCTTTGCCAGGCTGAGAGCAGCCGAACAAATGTTCCTATGTCCTACTCACAGAATAATAGTACATTACTGCAGACGCCGGGAAAGAAGGGCTTTCCGGTTGAGTAGGTATAGACGGCCGACCGTAGGGCGGCCGGAGAGCGATACGAAGCCGGCAAGCCCTTTTCAGGGCTAGGCATGTTTAGTGCTTTTCTCAAACATGAAATTAAATAAAATTACACAACTCAAAAAAAAAAAGAAATGTTAAAAAAAAAATTATTCCTGGCCTATGCCTTAAATTTTGTACGAAATTCCTTTACAATGCTCTCGAGTTGTTCCACCCGACTTCAAATCCTGTTATAACGTACGTTATGACGACATTTATTTGCATGATTGAGAACAGCTAATAATTTCATCCGAACATCCGTTCATACGAAAGAAATTGGTCAAGATGACACAGACACACTTCGCTCGCGCGATCAATAAAATAAAACTATTATTGTGTTTATTTTACGTACCTTGTACAGATTCTGCTTCTAGCGAAACATTTAGATTTAAAATAGACTAAAATTTAACCGAGCGTTGTAACCACTTCAGGATATCGGCTTGCGATCTAACCTCTTCATGCTATTCGATGCAAATAACTTGAAACTAATTGCTTCCACTGAATTTCAATCGAAATTTTCCATCAACTAATACAATGGAGGGAAACACAGGAAATCAATGTTATTTATTACACAATAGGTCTTGGATACCAGTCCCACTTCCTTATATAGGTTTCCTATAGAAATTACTTCAATGCTTCGCCGGGACATTGATTGAAATATCGTTGAGCGAAAAACTAACAGTAAATGTGTGTACGCGGTATTTATTTTGTAATATTTTGCGACCTGTTTCTAGCAGTTGATATATCGAGGCCAACTAGCTTAATTGGCCGTTAAATTAAAGACTAGGTCCTTTAACTTTACACAGCGTATAATATTAGGTGAATGATTTTTTTTAAATACAATCTATAAATTATTATTATAAAGATGAAAGTTGGTGAGTGTGTTTGTTACTTCTTCACGCTCAAACGGCTGGACTAATTTTGATTGGTACATTTTGGTATGAAGGTAGCTGACACCCTGAATTAACACATAGGGGAGACCGGGGATGGTTGACTATAGGGGTAGGTAGACTAAGCCGAAATAACTGGCCACTATCACGTGTTTTCCGTCAACCAATCACGGCCAAGGACGCGTCTCCGCGACCCGCTAACTTGTGTGAAGTGCGCTGCCGCAGTCGCGCGTCGTTCTCGAGTGGCATCACGTTTTTGATTTTTGATCTCGGTAAGTAGTTTTTTCCGATCGTACTTTTTTTGTTATTGTGCCTATTTGTTTGTTTAAAATAATGTTGTTGTTGTGTCAGAGGTAAATATGATGGTCGGTTTCTATATTATACGGCATTGATTCCAAATTAGCCTCAAGGTTTAGACAGGACATGCAGTTGAAATTCAAAATGGCGTCTGAGGTTGGTTGACCAATTTTATTTGGGGCAGGTAGACTAATTAGTCAACCAACCCCTTTGGTGTAAATATATTATTGAATATTTTTTTATTGCGGTAACAACGATCACCAATCTCATAACATTGTCCTTAAAATATTATTTGTCACTCTTAGGTTGTTCTACATATTATACTACATTTACACTATATTACATTTGTGTTTCTACATAAAATGAGGACATACAAAAGAAAAACTGAAAGAGGCGATGTACCAAAAGACTTCCTGGAAAGAGCTTGTCACGCCCTCATTTTCGATAACCATAGTATAAGCAGTTGCCTAAGTTTAAAGATGTTAATTAATATTTACTTAAGATAAAAAATTGAAAGCTAGTGAACAAGAGACTCTCTATGTTACATACTAGTAATTTAGTAGATAAGTCGTTTATTTGAGATTATCACTTAATTAATTTAAGGATAGGTTATAATAGGTTATCGCGGGCTAGTTTTCCGCAACTCGACGTCTTACAATGCGCCTATTTTGCGTTAAATTTAAGGATGTAAATTAATATTTTGATTACGTTAAATACTAATAGAAAAAAGACATAATACATATTAATAATTTAGTTACCTTACAAAAGAAAGTCTAATCTAACATTATCAAAAATAAAACAGATTTTATGTTCTCATTATTATAAGTGTTAAATCATATTTCCATACAAGCATGTTGATCTCTTAGAAGTCATTTATGTTCATTTTGTAATTTGATTATTGTTGAAGCCAAAACCAAACAATTGTTGTTCATAAATGAATAAAAATAACGGTTATTTTTCTTTTCTTAATCAAGAATTAATCTCAATTTAAATTTTCTTGTAGTTCAATAAAAACATTTAATCAATTTTATTGTTTTATTGTACAATAATCTTCTTTATTTACTTATTTATTAACTAATAGCCGCCTAGGTCAACCTTCCCCATGCTCATGGCCAACCTACCCCGGAGATGGGGTAGGTTGACTAAGAGTCAGGGGTTTCGAAAATCGTCTAGATATGTATTGTAATGATAAATTCGTGCTTAAATAACCAAGAATTTAGCTACCTGAATAGTTCTTCTACCTGTAAAAAATATTATTTCCGTTATATTGATTCAAACATCGAAGATACATGAGCTGAAGCCGAAAGTTAGTCAACTATCCCCGATCTCCCCTAGGCTATTTTAAATCCCGAACAAATGTAGTGTTTCCGAGGGATGAGCGGGTAAAACCGCGCGGCGTAGCTAGTATTAGTAAATATTAATTACTATTTGTATGGCTGAGTTCAAAACTCGAGAACTGATGGACCAATTTAGCATTTTTTTAATTGAGGATAAAGGTAGCTTTTTGTGGAGAGATTTAAAAAAAAAAAACTGAAAAATGTAATAACCCTTCTTTTTTAGGGTTCCGTACCCAAAGGGTAAAAACGGGACCCCATTACTGAGACTTCGCTGTCCGTCCGTCCGTCCGTCCGTCTGTCACCAGGCTGTATCTCCAGAACGGTGATAGCTAGACAGTTGAAATTTTCACAGATGTATTTCTATTGCCGCTAAAACAACAAATACTAAAAATAAAATAAAATCGATATTTAAGGAGGGCTCCCATATAACAAACTTGTTATAGATTATGGTACGGAACCCTTCATGCGCGAGTCGGACTCGCACTTGCCCAATTTTTTTCATACATGTATTTGACAGAACGATATCGGTTCGGTCTGGTTTTATTAGGTATAGTTACTGCGATATAAAGAACAGCCCGACCTTTGGTAATTCCATGGGTAAAGGCGTGAAATTGTCTAGTGAATTTCATCAATACCATCAATACCTAAAATTTTATATGCTCTACTTACACTGTTAAATCATTATCATCATCATCATTATTCTCTTACATCTATAAAATATTAAATTGGGTAAAGTGGATGTTTAATATTTATTCCTGTGGGTCTTATCTTAAGAAACATTTTGTATTTAGTCATGTGATAAACGAAAACTCTTATTTCAGGTTTTCGACTAAGTTGTCTTTATAACTAAATGGCACAACAAAAGTGCAAAGAATTTCTGAAGGACGTAAAATTCTACATACTAAAGATTTTTTTTTCTAGTATGGTTCTTAAAATATGATATGCAGTTTGAATACCGTAACAAACTAAAACTCTTTTTATAATTCTTCCTACGCGCGCAATTTTTATGACTGTACTTTAGAATAGCTGAAAATGCGACCGAAATTTTGTGCAAATTTTATTTGGGATCGTTTTTAGCATAACGTTTTGCGAATATTCTGTTTTTGAGATGTAAAGAGAATGTTATATGTAAATCATTTTCATCGTGTGTTTTAGCGTGAAATTATCTAATGTTTGATACTAATAAAAGAAAATGCTTTTTTGGAAAGTACTAAAAATATTATAAATGTTTAGCTATAAATAAAAATTCAAAACAACCTTGCACAAATGGATCTAGTTCCAAATTAAGCTCAAGAAGGCTTGTGTTATGAGTTTACATAGAACAACTATGACCCAAGCACAAATTATTCGAGTTCATCACACAAATAATTGCCCAGCTAGGATTCGAACCCGGGACCGCTGGCTCAGTGGGCACGTGCTTAAAAACTGCGCCAACCGCGTTCAAGCTATGTTTCTAATGTCTACGAGTATTGAAATGCTATAAAGAAGCTGTATTGAAAAAAAAAGAGTAATCGAGTTACTACCAATCTATATTGCAAGATTAATAAGGAAATATTAAAGTCGGTTACGATACACAAATAAAAGTTACGATAAGAGTAGGTATTTTTGGAGCACATTAGTCATCTATCCTAAACAGAGAAATTAATGCACCGAGCTACGCTATTAATAGTTTATTTAAGGATACCAAAATGGAACCGAGAAATTTGCCCTCGCAAAAGGTGCATTGTGGTTTACTTGCATAACCAACTTGTAATATGGGAAGTAAGGGTAAGCATGCTCTATTCCGAACGATATTGTTCAATAAAACCGAACCGTGTAACGCTAACTGAATTTCTCAATTTTAGCGCAATGCAAGCGATTCTCAAGTGGTTCAGCTGTTCCAAAACTGCTGGAACCTTTTGCCTTTCTTACCTGCTTGTAAAGTGCAGACTCTCAGTCTAAAACAAAGCGTAGCCTGGTAAATACCCCATTGTTTGCAACCCCTGGTACAACTCAAGAGCACCTCAATGAGTTTACGCGGGTTTTTTTTCTGAATTCCCCCTTTTTTGAGGGTCGTTTACACTTCCTGAGCCTCAAGTTAAAAGCTGAATGGGATTTGCAAAATAGTCATAAAAGTTGTTTGAGGATTCGTGTTGGAGGGAGCGCGATTGTTTTGAATTTTGTGTTACTGTTTTTGTTGGAGCAATGCTTTAATTTAGATTTAATTAAGATGCTGGAAAGAGTTTCTTTAAGGACGGCGGGGTTTAATGTCAACAGGATTTTTCGTTAAAAGAATACTTTGGTGCTTATTTCTTATTAGCTGCGCCGCGCGCTGATATTCGCTCATTCCATGGCAACACTAGATTTCGGCATAAAAAGTAGCCTATGTGTCAGTCCAGGGTATCAGCTACCTTTATACCAAAATTTATAAAAATTGGTACAGCCGTTTGAGCGCAAAGAAGTAACAAACATACACATTATCACATTCACAAACTTTCGATTAGTGTGATTTTTTATCGTTAGTTTAACAAAGTGATTTAATGATCAAATCTGTAGATACATAGATGTATGTATTATTTGTATAAGTAAGAAATATATATATTTGTATAAGTAAGAAATATATATTTGTATAAATAAGAAACACTATATATATTTGTGTAATTCGAAACCAACTGCCAAAACCACTTGTGTCATCATTCATCAAAGTGCAAATAGTTATACATATATATTTAGATATACGTACTCATTGTTGTTTAAAACACAGTTAGGTACAATTAGTTTGGCATAGTCGCAAGGTGTGGTATGTGCGTTTCAGCCGTTTGCGCTGGGCGGCGGGGTTTTATAGACCAAAGACCAAGGGGCAATAGCGACAAAGGGAGCCTAAGCTCAAAGAGTAAATGCCCAATGGAGTTGAATGTCAACGACCTGTAGGGTTAGGTAACAACGAATATCAAAGATTAGTTGACGATTCTCTGTAGTTTTCGGTTAGTAGTTTGAAGATTTTGTTAGTAATTGTTTCATGTTTATTTTTTTGTTGTTATTAAATAAAGTTCGGTTAAGGATTTAGGTACATTACCTGCAGTTAATTGACTGCGATTAAGTTTATTGCTCATAAGACTAGAGACGAGTACAATCAAATAAAATAATTACTAACTGATGATTTGTAAACGGTTAAAATTATCAATACAATTGTATGTCTAAGGTAGATAGATAGATAGAGTTCTCTTTATTTCACATCTCAACAAAAAAAAAATATACCGAATAAAAAAAACAGAGTCGGTTTTATCGCTAGAGAGCACCCTCTTCCACAGCCAACAAGGACAAACTTTGTTTACCGGACATTTTAAATGAAAGTCCGAAATTGGTTGCAAAAATCTAAATGAAGTCTACTCACATATATAATAAGTTAATATTTACAGAACATTTTGTACGAAAACAACATACCATTCTACAATTTAATCCCACGCCGACAGTTTATCATTTTACTATGTATTTATTCATTCGTCCTCTTTTGGAATGAGTTAAGTAAACATACGCAAGCAAACCATTTAAAAACAAACATTTAATGAAGGGACATATTAATTACCGGCAATTCACACAAAGCAACTGAATATTCATCATATTTACAGTAGCTTTAGCGATGTGAGACTAGAACGTGCGCAAGAGTGCCCGCCCTGCGCGCCGATTGGTCGGCCATATTTGAATTGGCCAATCAGAAGCGCGCGGTGGAGTGTAGTATAATTTTGGCATAATTAGTCACGCTCCGAGTAATGAGAAGTTTGACGAAAATTGTTTGTATGAGGCGCTTTTGTGACAAAGTTGTTTATGACAACTTTGTTGTACTGAAAATGATACACGTCAATAATTAATTATATACTTATATTAACACGTTCGCGGACGCGGATGCTATAGCAGCCGCGTAGTTTTTTGTTTCCTTTGGGCCATGACACATGACGTTTCTTACACGTGTAAAGTCTAATATAAGTAGTGTGGTCAGGTCCCTACAATATGAACTGATAATCTTAGGTTGCAGGAAGCCGCTGGGTCCGGCAGTAAGAATCGTTTTCGTGGCGGTCCTTGAAGATATATTATTTATGTATCTAGTAGTAGACTTTTAGGAGAAGCCATATTGCCATCCAAGCCGTAATCTACCAACAAAGCATTCACGAAAAATATGTAATAAATTTATTTACCAGCTCATGAAATGAACTTATATTACTTATAATCATATCAGCCGATGGACGCGCGTCGACGACGGCTGGACAGACCGAAAATGATCGACCGTGTGCCGCCTGCAAATGATTCTCGAGATCCTAACCAGTCCGTCTAGCACTAACTAAGCATCGCGACTTGTCGCGCGGCATAGCGTCACCTGTCACTCTCTCACAGTACTGCACGGAAAGAGATAGATAAATATCTCGCGCGAGAAAGGGTCGCGAGTCATTTATTTATTGCTTCTGGTGGCATCCTACGCTGCGTCTTCCGGCATGCAGTCGCCACTCAAGACGCGAAGAAGCGGTCTTTCTTCCCCAATGGCTATCTGTTCTACGTGCAATGTGCCCCGCCCATATCCACTAAAGTTTGGCGACTGTCTGAGTTATATCTACAACCTTAAGAGCCTTATCACACTTGCGATTTGAAAGCGTGTTTTGTATGAAGGCGTACGCGCAGCGTGTTCGCCGCGTCGCTTATTTGTATAGAAAATACGCTCGCAAATCGCAAGTGTGATAAGGCCCACTTTAATTTAAGGGATAAGTGCAATATTACAATTTTAAACTAAGTAAACACATGTTCAGCTTAATACAGCGAAAATCCAAATATAGTCTTACAACATAATAATTATTCTTTGTTCGGAATTATGGAGAGACAACGTTCAAGTTCATTTTATTTTACAAGTGCTTTGAGGGTTGTCTTTTGCTTTTACAAAAGTTAATATTTGCTTCATAGTTTTCTTCAGCTCTCTTTAACTCTTCTTGTCTCAACGCTGTTATTGATTGGATTTACAGTAGGTTTAACCGACTTCAGAAAAGGAGGAAGGTTCTCAATTCGACTGTTTTTCCTTTTGTTACCTCAGAACTTTCGACTAGGTGAACCGATTTTGATTCATTTTTTATTTAAAAGCTGGTGCCTCCCGTGTGGTCCCATTTAAATTTGGTCTAGTTCTGACAAAGACATCCATGAGAAAATAATATAAGTGTTATTGAGTCAGTTTATTTTTTTAAGTAATTACCTATACATAACATTTTAGAACAAAATAACTTGCCATTCAACTTTATTTTTTTATATTATTTCATATACTGTTTGGAAGTTCCAAATTTATAATATGTAGTAGTAAGTATAATGATTGTAAGTAAACAATAAAAATAATTATTTTTACATTTATTATCTATTGAACTTTTAACAATCTTCATTTGGATCTTATCTTTGGATCCTACGAATTTTGGAATTATGATAGCTTTCTCGCCGCTGCTGAATATTGAAAATAAAATACTTACACCCAAAATCAAATATTATTATGTCTATCGTAATTTTACGCACACAAATGAATCCTTGGACTAGATAGAAAAATATCCAAATCTTTAACCCTCGAAATAACTCAAAGACGAAAGACGAAACTATAAATAAAACAGTCAAAGTATTGACAGTGGGATGATTTATGAACAATAAACACATCCGTATGCCACCATATTGTTCTAAAATAGACGTAACTGCTTCCTGGGCAATGAGGACGATAATCGCTCGTTGATTTTATGACACTGCGGTTGTGACACTGTTGATGGATTGCCCATAATGTGTAAATTCATTACAAATAGTTATTTTTATAACTCCATACAGCGGCTGGTCGTACGGGGAAAATTGGAAGGAACCATCACTACTTTGGCCTGGTCAAATAAAATCAACAGTAGGTAACTACGTGCACCAGACAGTCTGCCCAGAGGAAGAGATGGTTGGAGATCGCGCGGAGAGCTGTGTTCGCCTCAACTAGTTCCACCAAGATCAAGAGTGAAATGAGAAAGATGAAGAAGTCATTTTCAACTAGATTTAAAAAAAAAAAAGAAAACTTGTAACAATTATAGTACTACCCCGTATAATACGTAAGTTGCAAAACCCGTGCTCTATAAACTACTAACATTAAGTAGAACGTCTGAGTGAAAAGTCGTTTGACGGAAAACTATTGTATACAGTCGAATAATAGGTACTATCATTCTTCGAATTTCAAGAAGACAACAAGCTAAATTTCAGATCTACCCAACCGCTAAAGAAATACCGATTCGCAAATAGGTTCCTGTTGGTTTGTCTTTTATGGCATAAACTTGAACTGTGGGTCGTTGCGTATTTACGTCCCTAAAAGATCTGGCCAATTTTATGTCCAGCGTGTCAATTTTACGGCCCACGGCTAAGGGCCAAATGACACATCACTGAATGCCTCTCTTGAGGTACACATGTTACGACCACACGCGTCTCATGAATGTCTGTTGTTTTAATGGTATATCCGTAAGTCTCTCACCAGGCTTTAAATTTCGTGTTATAGACTCGAGAGTCACCTATCCTCATTTCAGCTTCAGGGCATACGTTTTCAAAACCCATTTTGATATAGGCAAGATCCGAAACAAATTTGTGTGTTTCTAGTTTTTGTAATAATATTTCCTTATAGTTTTATGTTAAAATATCTACTTTTATTCTTTAATTCATATTTTTTGCCTCATGTATGTGATGTTTGTTGAGTAACTGTATAATAAAACAATTTTTAGTACAATTTAATAAAAGCTCTTCTTCAGACATTGTACAGCTACTTATTACGAATCAAGGGTATCCAGTTTCTAAATTGGGCGTCAAACTATCCTTAATACGACAACACGAATATTGTGACACGTTTAATTACACTACCGTTTTGGTGTGAATTGAGAGAGGAGGCGGAATATGTTAAATCATAAGTGCCTACTAAGAACTTTCATAAAACGGGTACATTTGAGAAACCATGAAGAACCATGAAAAGCAAACTACGACATTAGGTGTAAGGATGGCAAAAAACTACTTTGAAAAGGTACGTCACCCTAGCCCATAAGTGGAATTTTCTGCAAGCTACGCGGGGAGAAAAATCTCACTCATTGGCCAAGGCAAGACGTAAAAATTTTGACATGCCACGGGCGGTAATTCGTTAAGCCCAAGATCGCATATTTACGACCTTCGGTTCGGGCCACAAGCACCTGCGCTCTGAGATATTCACGAATTCACCGCCTGGGTATGTAATGTATTATTATCACTCAAGAGAAATTCTGATAACAATACTATATATATATAATGTATTAATATAATTACTATCATTTCGCTCTCAATGAAAATAAACGTGTGGTCAGGTCAGAAAAAGACAATTAAATAAAACGATTTCGAACAAATTATCATAAAATAGGTTCCAGCAAAAAAAAACCTGTAAATTGTAAAGTTATGGACTCCGCCGTCTATGTCATTTAAAATTTCATAACATAATATATGAAAGGAAAAAATATACTGTTGAAAAGTTATCAATACGGCGTTTTAAGTAATAATTATCTCTGAGTCGCTACCTCTTCTCCCAAAGGCTGGTGTCACATTTCAACTTTGGATTAAATCTCGAATAGGTGACAGGCACTCTAATCAACTTTCTCGAGCCATTGCCTCCCCATACGTATGTGACGACGGTTTAACGCCGATTAAAGTGTCACAGGCATTGTCGACGGATTCCTTTAGAGTTGGTTAGCATGTTATTATTACTCGTCTGTAATTTAGGGTATTATCGAGTCTGTGATATAATTAAGCCGTCTTTTCAGCCTTAGTTCATTCATAAGATTAGATTCTTGTACGAGTAGAAGGAATGCGTCACATCATTTGCTTTTCACCCGAAGACGTCGTTTTCTAAAAACGTCTTTCCTGAATGCTTAAATAGTTTGCTTGTTTGCTATAAATCACACGTTGAAAGACGACGATGAGGACATGAAAAAGATGACTTAGAAGATAATGGAGCAAAATGTATACTTATTGAAGATGTTGAAGAGGATAATACTTATAAATATGACTTACTTCCAAACAAGGATAGCACCAACGAAGATGCCGAGGACCAACACGATGGAACAGAGGGCGATGACAGCAGATGTCTGGAGAGACGGCCCGCTGTGGTTATACGCGTCTATCTTCTGTAACACAAAATAATTCGTATTAGTTAATGAACTAGATAAAATATGTGTCAATGGTAGGGTTGCCAACTTTTTTTGGGGAAGTTATAATAGTTACCAAAAAAAAATGTAAAAAATATAGTAATCAGTAAAAAAATATAGTACTTTAAGACAACTCTTTATTTTGGGGTTAAACTATGAACTAAACTAAAAACTCAATCAAGCTCAATTAACTGTAAACTCCTTTTACATAAGACTACTTTTGACTTGAACATCTTTCAGGTTATTTATTTAGAACTTTACATCTTCATCAGCATGCGTGATGTGATTGGTGCGATCACTCACTTGTCACCTCGACCACCACCATTAATTATGAAAGAAATTACAATAAACGATAAGTAATGAAAGCAGACTTAACAATCATACAGTTCTCTTTATTGTTTAAATTTATATATATTTTTGGCTCTGTGCACTTTTTAACATTTTTTTATTAGACACTGTGTAAAAGATTCAGTACACTCAATATCTAAATTAATATAGACTAATATAAGTAGCTCACTTTTAATCAAGTTTATATCAGCCCTGTTCCTGTCTTTCCTCTATTTCAGTTTCATTATTGAGAAAACTCTGTGAATGCAGAGGAAGCTGGTACAGACAAAAGAGTCGAACAATTTTTAATAACTAATTTCCAGATTTTTTAAAAAATGTACTGCCACTTTTTATCTGTACTCATGTCATTAAACCGCCGCTGACTGACACTGACAACTCTGACAAGACAAGAGTGACATGTATTTTACAACTTAACACTGACAGTGACAGTTCACGATCAAAAACACGCAACGCTACGCAACTGTCGCAAGGCTCGCAAGGTGTGACCGTGTTATTGATTATTGACGATATTAGTGGACGGGAAATGTTGCTATTTCATAAAATTCACTTGGAACGTGTGTAATTTTAAGTACTTTGTAAAAGCCTTCGAAATATAGTTTTTTTGCGTACTATATATTTCTTCAACAGTATATAGTACAGAGTCAAAATATAGTACAATACTATATAATATAGTACGGTTGGCAACCCTAGTCAATGGTGACCATCGCGTTACGTTAATTTTCAGTACACATGTTCTTGAACAGTTCTAAGTAGACTAAACAAATATAGGCGGTATTTATATCCGGAATGCCTTAATTACTCACAGTCTAACTTGAAAAAAAAAATATAATGTTGATTTGGAATATTTCATATCTATTTCGTTCAAAATCCATCGACTTAAAGAATATAATATTAGAAATAGAGTAAAATAATGTGGGTAATCCCACAAGATCCATTACATTCCAATTTCATTTTTGCCAAGCCCTAAATAATATAATAGAATCCTATACAGCCATAAGATGAAAGAAACAAATTGTGCAATATTACTTGGACAATATCCAATGTATCGATAAATAATGTAATTGCTAATTTGTCTTGTGCTAAAAAGCGTAGTATCATGCCAAATCTGTTCACAGATCGGACGATTTTTATTTTTTCTGATTACCCATTAGTCTGATTGTAATATAAACAATCACACTAAGTTGTTTGCTGGTTGTCACTTTTTCTTAGTATGTATTACAAAGTTTGCCTGTACAATAAACTCTAAGTACTTTGTTATAATCAGTGTGTTGTCAATCTGACTGAAAGAAAAAACCTGGTCATATGATGAACATTGGGGAACATTTCCCTGAGTTTCCCTCGGTAGGTGAATAAGTCGGCTAATCATTCGAATCGCAGTCTGTATATTCAATCTTTAAATAGACTCTAATAGAATTTTGCAATAAAGTATAAGTATATATTCATAATATTACAAGTGACAAAAATTTCAATAAAGACGCAAGGTGATTAAAATAGAATGAAGCTTAATTTTGCTAGATAAATAGTGGAAGTAATAAAAAGGGAACACTTATGGTAACAAATGAATTTGAATCAGGGTATCAAGTACTTTTTGCCTCAAACCCGCAGCAATCCAAAATCGCCCCTTCGCAACGTTAAACAACAAAGCCCTAAATTATTTATCTGGGGGCGCTTTTTCTATCGGGCAAAGTTAATAACTCTATTCCAATTTCATTGCTTGTATCTATTTCCTTTATTCTATAACTTAACACATACGCCATGTTGCGATAATTATAGGGTAGGTTCGGAGGGTGCAAGGTGTTTTGGGACTGGTGTTTGTATATTAATATTCTAGTGCAGAGGCCGTCACGCAAACTTATAAAAAAAAGGTAATTCAACACAATGGAGTTTTTTGTTCCTACTTCCCCCTCGCTACCCCTAAGTGGTTCATTTTTATATTTTTTCTCGCTCCCAAGAGGACGCTCGTATTGTATTTTTGTTTACTCAGTTCGGGTACGATTCGATATTAGAATTCTGTTCATAGGTTCATACGAAATGTTGGTCACACTTCCGAAGGTTCGACGAGTTTTTGCAAGAAATCAGTTTTTTTTGGATTTGTCGTATTGGAAATCGTCGACTTGCGATTGCGAGGGCACGCTCACGTAAAAATTACGGTAGACGGAGAAAATAAAAAAATAACAGCACATATTGTTACATAGCAAAAAGTTATAACTAGTGTTGATTTGTTTCAACAATTTATTCATGTTCTGCCTGCGTCTAGTTCCACTGAGACTTTTAGTTTTCTGGTATTTGTTATGAACTTTATTATTCTTTTATATTTCATTTTATGTTTTACTCCTTTTCTAAACAAGTTTAGTTAACAAGATACGATTTAAATAAGGGCATGGCTACGCTGCTTTTGTCTAATCATAGCTTTAGTTTAGAATTACCTATGTACATTATTTACATGAGGTGAATATCTTAATATGAACTTTATTTTATGTATGACGAAAATAATAAAATCATTTCAAAATGTACATTCAATTAAATATTTTTGAATTAATTTGGTAAACAAAGTTCACAACATGAGCTAATACGTAATTTCCATACCTATGCACATAAAAGTATGTATGTATATCCATCAGTGTAATTAAAGCGTATATACACAAACGTAATTAATGCGACCAGTGAAAGAGAAATGAACTTATTATTTGTATTAATTGGGTAGATTTTATCAAACTAGGGCGTACTGTTGGAGTCAACATCGGAAATGATGGAATACTTGGCTTGATTAGGGTTGCGAGACAATTTTACAAAAAAATGTTTATGGGTTTACACAAAGGAGATTTATGAAAAAGGAGAATTTGAAATTCGATTAACAATTATTTTGTTGCTTTGTTTTTACTATCTGGAAAATATGTTTTATAAGAAAATTCAAAAGACTTAAAAAATGTTAGAATCAATTCTCATACGAAACAAAAGAAAATGTGCTGTTAAAGTTTCCAAAGATCAAAAATTATGACCTCCCTCCCTCCTGAATATTATTCAGATTTTTATTAAAGTATAGAAAAGAAGAATATTTAGGTATATCTTTTTCTGTTTTATCCGACAACCCTGGCTTGATTAGCAAAGGAATTAAACACAGGGTGGAACAATAAATGTGACTTCGTTTAGTTCACATTAAATGCTTAATTTTACAAACAGTTGGTTAGATAATGGAGAAGGATGAGTGATCGAAGGCTCAATTATTCTAGATGTGAGGGAAGATAATTTTAAAGGGGCGTTTGATAGAAACACAACAGATAAATATGTGAATTATTGAAATGAATATATTTAATTTGGTTTCATTTGAAAAACGATCACATAAGTTAAGCTTGCGAGTTTCGTATCATAAACGCTTCTAAATCAACTATGACATAACTAACTACCTATATGCACCCTTCCAAAGTCATGTACCTATTTCTTTTTATGTAATAAGATTTTTCAAAAGTCTAATCACCTAGCGAGAATAACTAAATAGTAATTTAATAGAACCAATGGTATGTGGTGGTTTCATTTAACTACATTGGCTGTCAATCAAATATTTCAATGTCAAAGGAGAAATGAGGAAGTTCAAAGGAAGAACTCGGCAGATTCACTGCGGCAAGGGTTCATCGACTTTGCGTTTATAAATAATCTCGATAACCATCTAAGCGCATGTCCCGATGCGCATTAAGCTAAGCCTGAATAAGGGACATCAATTTGTCAAAACCTGGCACTATCAGAACAGAAATCCGTCATCGGTCCCAAGACGATCTATTGGGCATATCTCACGATCTTCCAAACAACAATATTGGGAAAAAAATCTTCAAAAACTACATTCAAAACGGGCCTCCGACTCCGCTTATCGGCTGTCCATCTCGAGCCAGTAGCCGATTTGTCAATGCTACACCGTTAATTAATAAAAGGTCTTTCTTTTGAGAAAAAATTGAATAAAACCTTAATTAATTTGGGTCGGCTCACGGCGTGAACTTTTAGGTAAATTATTATTATCGCCGCTTTTAAAACTTTGCAGCCGTAGCAGGAAAAGAGTTTTTACGTATATTAAAATTAGGAGGCGAATATAAAAGTCATCAAAAAGTTTGATCGTCCTCGATTTAAGTGTACTTAAAATGTGTTGGAGAAACAATCGGTTTTAATGACTAGTCTTAAAATGTGACTCAAACATCCTAATCTACATAAGGACCGGAACAGAAAAAAAAAGATAAATGGAGTTGTCCAAAGATATGCGCATTTAGATAAGGCAAAGTTGCAAGCTCATCTTGAACAATTAAGCGAACAAATATACAAACAAAGTTTGTTGTCTTGAAGACGCCCCGTGACGTGGCCAACTTTGTGTTCGTCTAGTGGTTACAGGTGAAGGATTGGAGTGCGCTTGACTACAAAGAATGTTATTTTTTTAATCTTTTGTAACACAGAGTTTTTAAAGTTAACCTGCATTAAATTTAGTGTGAATTATGATGGAGGACGTGAGTAGTTAGGTAACGTAAACTTTGGGGTCTAACTGGGATTGTCTGACATTACAGATTATACATTTTCTGACAATACAGTTGAGAATGAATCTGGAGGAAAACATAAAAAGAGGAAGGCCAAAGAAAATATAGATGGTGCGTGTGAGAGATTTTATGGAGAAGATTAAACTAAATTACGAGATAATTAATGACAGGGAAGAACCGAAGAAGAATAAGAAAATGGTGACAGATTGCCAATGAATGAAATGGCTACCCAGAGTCGAATGAATTTAAGATAACTGCAATCGTGTTCTCCCTTGCCTCATCCCATATTTGATGAAGGTGGTGGAATAAGCCTTTGAGTAGTAGTAATGAGAGATACATATCTTATATAGATTTTACTACGTAGTTATTTAAATATGATTATATTTACTTTAAGTAAATGTAAAAGAAACGAGTAAAATATCAACTACGAAACAATTCAAATTAAACCATTAGCATTTAGAACTTTTTATTAAATATTGCTTTGGATTTAGTCAACTATTTAAATAAAACAATTTAAACGGATTTATCTAAATGTGTGACAGTCGCGGAAACCAAAGAAAATATTTTAGTCAACTAGTTAAATTACGAAAGGATTTTGTAATACGAGTATTATAACATAAAGTTACTTAGAAGGCGAATAACTTTAACAAAGTTATCGGTTCAATAACCGTGTCAAATATTCCAATGCCAACACGTTAAGAACTTTGGGAAAAACCAATTCTTGTTACCGGAAACCCACAAACTGCGATAAAACGCGTAGGTTAACCAGTTTTAGGTCCATTATGATTTTGTCAATAAAGAGTAAAGTTAACTTTAGTGAAGGCCGATTTATAAGGATTAATTGCCGTATCGGTCTCAGATACATTTCATTTGTTGACAACCAAGACTCACTAAGTAACAAATACCTACTTAAAACAAAGCTCGTATCTCAGTGTCAATGTACTTACTAATAAATAATAAATAAATAAATAATAATATAATAAATAAATATCGGACAACCTTACACAAATCAATCTAGTCCCAAACTAAGCTCAAGAAGGCTTGTGTTTTGGGTACTAGACGACGATATACGTACTTATATAGATAAATATATACTTAAATACATAGAACAACCAAGACCCAAGCACAAATATTCGAGTTCATCACATACATATTTGCCCTGGCCGGGATTTGAACCCGGGACCGCCGGCTCTGTAGGCAGGTCTCTACAAACCAAGCCAAACGCGTCGTCGAACTTACTAGATTCGAGGTTTTGAAGATCAGTGACAGACATTTTAGTGAATATTGTTGTCACCAGGCGATTTTATATACATTATTTATTGAATTAAACATAGAAGAATATGAAAGATTTCCCTTCCAGACAAATAGTCCCCAAGCCTGATGGAGTATGAAGTAGGAAAATGATCAATAAGGTAATTAAATGTGGACGATCGTAAATATGCGACTATTTGAAGACGCGGTTGGCGCAGTTTTTAGTGCACCTGCGTACTGAACCGGCAGTCCTGGGTTCGAATCCCAGCCAGGGCAAATATTTGTGTGATGAACTCGAATTTGCTATCTATATATGTATTTATATATAATGTGTACCGTCGTCTAGTACAAGATTTGCTTAGTTTAGGACTAGGTTGTTTTGAGTAAGATTTTCTCTTAATATTTATTTTATATACCTAGTAGATCGCCATCGCCATTTCATCTACCCCGTCGTCTTAAGTGTGCGCCTCATTTGTATACGAAGCCATAAATATCAGGCGCATACTTGACCGGGTAGTAACGTGAAATCAGATAGTTAGGTTACACATACTTATTATCAATGCATCTACACTAAGGTACGACCAACTGTAAATATTACAGGATATATTTGTAAAACTGTATTGTTTCGTAAATTCAATTGTCCGCTATTTAAATACTTTGTTAATTAGGTCGCAAATTAATTGCGCGATTATTTACGGTTGCCGTTTATTTGCATTGTTCAAATTAAATTGTAACAAATTTAAAATTTTATCGTCCAATTTGGTTTTCAACTCATTTATTTGTGGGAGATTGAATTTACTGAATTATGTTTATTGGTTACAACTAACTTTTTGTATCCCACATCTTTAACACAAAATTAACCAAATATTGACACAGGTTAATTAAAATGTAAGATGATCCACTGTAATGTAAGCGGAACTCGAACCCGCGACCCTACGTTTCCGGCGTAGTGTTATCTCAACTGAGGTATCATTATTTTTACGTCAATCACACCAAATTTCACCTCTCAAATCAATCTCACCTCAAAGTAGGTACAGTCGAATTAGCGACCTGTGTAGGAAAAGGATTTTTGACAATCATTATCGCCTCAGTATTTCCAATATTGAGATCACGTAGTGATTACATACTCTTTGATTGAGATGAGATATCGACGGTGAACCACCAATGAACTCCTTACTAACATTTTTTTTATTTTCTTAGATTTGTATGTAGATAGGCTTTAAAATCAATTTACTGCCATCCTACATAAAAATCTAAAAAAATAAAATGTTAGTTAGGAGTTCATGGTGGTTCACCGTCGATATGTCACTTGAAGGTCATTTTAATGACAGTTCAAAGGCGATATGACTGATATCTAATAGAGCTCTAACGGAGATTTGAAGTTCGGAGATATCTCAAACCGCACTCTCGAAATTAGCGCCCCAGCACAACTGTGATATGCGACTCTTTCTTGCGCGATATATTTATCTATCTCTTTTTGTGCAGTACTGTGAGAGAGACAGATGACGCTATGCCGCGTGAAGAGTCGCGAAACATAGTTGTGCTAGACAGGCAGGTCCTTCTATGAGCACAAAAACTCTTAAGCTCTCTCTCCCTTGCTCTTAAACGTGTATGACGCAAAATACCCAAATGAGGTTAGCATCGACACTATAAAAACAACATAAAAATGTAACAGCGCGTTCGCAACGTGTTGAAAATGAGAATATTTTATCAACGCGCGTTGTTATCGGCTCTCGATGTATTTTATTGGACCACCCGATTGTTCTGCGAAACCATGACGAATCAACAGTATCGGGTACAACTTAAAGCAGCGCTGTCACGCCATACAATTATATATGGTGAAGGTACTGAAGCTACACCGCAACCCTGGCCCATAACACTGGCCATAATTTTAAGTCATGTTCTCTGTGACTTTAACCTTTAACAACAACAAATTCATATTAGGATACTATTTTGATTGGCATTCTTGCGGTCATTTTAAGTTGTATCCCAAGCCATTTACGGTGTTTTCCTTTAGATGCAAGCTCCAACTAATTAACAGCACATATTTTAAGCGGCATTTCTGTGGTCAATTTAAGCTGTAACCCAGAACACCTACAGTGTTTCCTTATAAACTCTTGGTGTCCGTTTAAAGTAGTCAATTAATTCCAACACATTTATGTCTTAATAATCTAGTTAGGACCTTATTGTGACCCGTTGAAAACCGCAAAATACCAGACGCCGTAAATGCCTACACATCATTAATAAATACACCGCACACGGTGTTAAAGATGATTGAAAATGGCGGGGCGTTCGAAGTTTAAATGTAATAACATTTTTTTATTCTCCAATATTTTCGTACTTAAGGTTTGAAAGGGTTAAGCATGAATGTGAACGGATATAGAAGAAGAGGAAGACCAAAGAAAATATAGATGGATTGTGTGAAAGATGATATAAGATGATAATAGAAAGGAAGTAAACGATAAGTTGACGAGCAGGAAGGAATGGAGGAAGAAAACATGCTACGACGACACCACATGAATGAGATAGGGGCAAGGGAATGATGAAGTATTGAAAAATACCAAGAAGACAGAAGCATCTTCCAAGGATCTACGAAAGTTTGTGCGATACCTACATCCAACAGCTTACCGCAAGCAGGATTGTTGGTTCATATTGCAGGGGTCTGCCTTCCTGAAGGTACTGCTAGTACGTGGTCGCCACTAGGGTACCCTTATACCCTAGGGACCGTTATTTTTAAGAGCGATGTGCCCCATCCACAGCCACTACAGTTTGGTTAATTTTCTATTCAAATAATAACCAGAAATGGCAATAACAACACAAAAATGGCAACACAGAAACCCACAAACCCACCGTAAAATCTGCGGTCGAATCACAACATCGAATTTTCACGGTACAAATTGCGGTCAGTTAGAAATAACGAGTTACATCTAAATTTAATCCAATTAAGTTTGTTTAACTGGCGGTTAGCGTTAATAAAGAAGGTTAGTTGTGTGGTATTTATCATCGTTTTTTTTAAATAAACGTGGAGTTCCGATGCCCGTTATAAAACGGTTATTGCATTTCACTCTGGTGTCGAGAGTGGCATTAGTGTTAATGTTTCATTCATAACATCAGCCTGAAATTAAGTGCCAAAAACCAAGACGATCTCACGCGCCAGCGCAGATCTGCGCACGCGCATAGACTCTAGTCACGCGAGTGTCACCTGTCACTCTCTCACAGTACTGTACAGAAAGAGAGATATTTCGCGCGAGGAAGAGTTATTGCCCGAAATGGGCAGTTGGAAAGCCAGATCGCAACACATGACATAGAAATACTTTTTTTATCATCTAGGTATCAATAATAAAATAGTGTATCGATGACGTCATACGAACATTTGCCTTTTCTGGGAGGCGTACCCAGCACCTCCAGCTTCGTAGGCTACACTTCTATGGAGCCATCCACGTCGTCTAAGTATATTATTAATATCCTTTGATGATAACCTGTCACTGAACCACCCAAGCGAATCATCGCATGACTCAATGTAAACATGCAAATATATACTAGGTATAGTAAAGCCATCTTAGTCAGAATTAGCGGAACAGTGTTAAATGTAGAAACGAGTGTTCCGGCAAACATGTTTTAGCCACGGCAAATACAAAAAGCAAAGAGAAAGCATGCGCGATTGTAAGGTATGCCTTCCAGTGTTTTTGTAGGAATAATATAAACGTATCTTTCAGTTACTAAGACGAAAGCTAGGGACAACATTACGACTTGATAACAAATACGAAATTACGGGAAATTATTGCACAAGCACTTGTTATATCGCATTCGGTAACGGCGACTGCTTCAACTACGTTGCTGGCTTTCGTGTGCTTCTATGTGTCTTACGTACCCTAATCTTAATTTAGAAAGAAGATAAAGAAGAAGAAAAAGAAGCACAAGATAAAAAGGTCCCTATTCGTGTGTTTCAACTTCAACTGCTTGATGCTTAATTTTTGTGGGCTCATTTTTGAGAAATCACGGATTTTTAACACGGAGATAATCCTACTAGCAGCAGGTTATTACTCCCACACAAAGTCCGACTACGGTAGTGAGGACTAACCAACCCTGATACAGTTCAAGTGACATCTTTAAAAGAAAGGATTTTTACCACATTCACGTACACAGGACCATTTTGGAAAGGGCATGATGTGGGACAGACAATACTCATACGCTACATCTGTACCCAGACGATCCATTGGAAAAGTTTACCCGTTCGGGACTGTCAAATGAAATCCAAATATAAATCTGCTTTATTACTAATTCTAGAGTAAATGCTAATTGTTCCCTTGTAAAACAAAATGTGCGTTAATTAGACGCAGTGGTATTGGGAAGGTAAATTAATTTATTATAACTAAATAATTAGTACTTTGTAATTATTTATTAGTGTGCTGACCACAACGGTTATCAAAATGTTAATAGATTTAATCTTCCACATTTTTATAGGATAAAGATTCTATACAAATACTTCCACATTTTGTTTTATCTAGAATGGATGTCTGTAAGTACGAGCATGAGTCTCGTAATCGTCTAAAAAAATTCAAAGTCAAAATATTTTATTTATTTCAGATAAACATCATAAATCCGTAGCACCTATTTACCTCCACGCTGTTGTTCCAAAGCTAAGCCAGTGGACGACGGGCCTTACTATCAATGTTGGTCCAAGTTACGAAACTGCACTAAGCCGTTAGTTCATCCGCGTTATACAAGCGAGGTAAACATTGGATAGCGTAGAGGAAGTGTCCGTTTGTATTAGGCTAGCTAATCTCGAGAATTGGGAGAGGAATTTGATACAAAAATATCTTAACGATGGATGCTAATGAAAGTTTGGGTAGCGGATGTCGTGTATTTTGAAGTTAAGTCATTTTTGTAATTAGAATTGAAAGCAAAATACAAGACGAAAATTTGATATATTTAACTACTACAATAACGTATATTGATTTAAACTTACAGGACTTTTCATACAATATTATAACAAAACGGGACGTTTCAAATGGGGTGGTTCATGGTATCGAACGCGTTCTAACCCTACAACACGTTCCAACACGTTTATAACCTAACATCACGTTCGAAACGTCGAGGTAGTTAAATAAAGCATTTTTTAACGCAATAAGTCCTGTTTTGTTGTAATAATTAAAGTAACTATTACGAAACCACATATTTATTTAGACTTCCGAAGTCAAATACTAAACTTCAAACAAGTTTTTTGAAGACATCCCTCAAAGTAATTTTTGTCCTATTCCCGATCAGAGCAAATATTCTCGGATACCCTTGAAATGTTGACAAACGTTTCACCGGATGCTTCATTTCGTCGAATTTTCATTTCGTCGACAATTTTTTACTCGTAAGTCATAAATTTTTCAGACATTTTGTAAATTATAACCTTTAGCTTAGGTTAGGTTTGGTTTGTGTTATAACATTCAAAAATATTTTATGGTTTCAGAAAAAAAATGCTTTCGATGAAATGAAAATTCGATGAAACGTTTGTCGACATTTCAAGGGTAAACCAAATATTCTTTATATCTTAACGACTACTAAAAAGGCTTTGCTATATTTCTCTCAATATTTGTAAACATGTATATCATCGTCAAAGATCTTTTTTCGTCTTTTTATGTGATATCTTTTTAGGGTTCCGTAGTCAACTAGGAACCCTTATAGTTTCGCCATGTCCGTCTGTCCGTCCGTCCGCGGCTTATCTCCGTGATCATTAGTACTAGAAAGCTGAAATTTAGTATGAGTATGTGTATGTATTACGCCGACAAAACAGTAAAATAAAAACTAAAAAAAAACCTTTTTTTCGGGTACCTCTCGAACACCTAAAGTGGGGGTGAATTTTTTTTTCGTTTCAACATTAGTGTGTGGGGTGTCGTTGAATAGGTCTTTTAAAAATAATAGGGGTCTTCAAACATTATTTTTTGATCAAGTAAGCAGTGTTGTAAATATTCGCTCCGAAAATAAAAAAAATAGTGTCCCCCCCTCTAACTTTTCAACCACGGGTCAAAAAATTATGTAAAAATTAATGAAGATGAGGCCTTATAAGTACTTTCAATGAAAACTATAATTGAATAAAATCGGTCGAGCTGTTTTTGAGTTATCGCAAAATTTCATAATTTTCTTTAAAACGACGTAGTACGTGCCGCGCGGTGTCTCTATACTTCGAACGTTACACATATTCGTTAAGTACCATACTGTATTAATACATTCCGCTCAATCTGGCGTGTATAATCCATAAGTTCCAGGAGGTAATAAGTTATTACAGTTACTTTGGCGTTTACGACCTTTCTTATAGAGCTTGAAATCACTCGCAATTTAAACCTCGAAGCGCGTCTATTGTGAAGGATGGGCAACTACGGAACCCTACACTGAGCGTGGCCCGACATGCTCTTGGCCGGTTTTTTAATATAAATATATCATATCTCAATGACAGCCCGCACCTTATATGCCGCACTTATGCCGCACCGTCGTCGCAGGTCCCTCACAAACACAGTAAAAAGTTGTAAAGATCGTAAGATAAATAGCCATTGTCGCAAGCCTTCATTAAGGCCCGCATTTGTCAAATATTTACCGACGCGATAAGAGCACTTGTTTATTCATCACCATTTTGGGAGTGACAAAAAGGGTTTACATGTCGATAACGTTTCGGTCGTACTCGTAGTCTGTATTTTTTTTATGATATAGAAGGCAAACTTGCAGATAGATCGCCTGATAGTAAGCAATCATCGTCACATATATGGACACACCAGAGGAGTTACAAGTGCATTGCTGGCCTTTCTGGTTTACACTCTTTTCTTGAAGGTTTAAGGGTCGTATCGGTCCGGAAATACCGCGACCGACAGTTCGTTCCACAGTTGATCGTTATAATCACAATCATATCTTATTGTATGCATTGTGACTGTCATCGTCGACGAGACCTGCCGTGTCTCAGTTTCGAGTTGTTAAGTATTTTGACCAAATTGTTGAAACTGACATTGTATATTAATGGGTACTGCTAAAGCTCTTAAAATTAATGAGATTGTACAAGACACATTGAAAATTGATAGCTGTTGTGAAGTAACGGCCATAGTGAGAGTTGACATTGCAGATTAACGGGTGGCAGTTTAAGTTCTCAACTTTAAAGAGGTTATACAAGACACGGTGAAATTGATAGTCGTTGTAAAGTGAGTAAAACGATGTAAAAGAAATGAATACTTAGTTCCTGTTTCTTGATGGACAAATTTTCGTAATGATCTAATTTTGGATCTAACAAATAAATTCTAGATACTTACTGGTTCTGTATCGCAAGTTTCCAAGTCGGGTATAGGGTCGTCACCACAATAATAGTCCGCTTGAAGGAACGGCGGCCTAGGCGGTGGTGGCAACAAGAATTCTGGAGGTGGTCCCATGCAGTCACACTCCGTTAGGTCCGTGGGCTCCAAATCCCACATCGCGTATTCTAACTTATCACTATTCACAACCTTCTCACTGATATCGTCACTTATATATGCACTAGTATCACGTATTTCACGCTTCACTTCATGTGAAGTCCTTAACTCAATCAATTTGGCTATGTAAAGTTCGTCATCGACGTCACTCCATACGTTTTTTCTGATCTCTTCATCTTCATTACTGATTGCATGATTTTCTAGTTCTCCCGTCGCTATAACACGGTTATTACTTGTAATTCTGGAGTGTTCCTCACTCCAATCATTGTCATTATTTTTCTTGTCAGTTCTTTTGTTCACTCCATTACGTGTTTCACGGTTTTTTCTGCCGCTGGATTTGTTCCACGCATGTCGGTTTGTCCAAAAAGCGTACGGTGACGCATTGATTGGACTGTCGTTGTACCTTTCGGCCATACGCAGTTTTCTTCTTATTTATCTGTAACAATTAAAAAACACTTTTAATTTAAGCGTCAAGAAAAGAGTTCTACAAAAACTTAGTAAAGTTGCTATAGGAGCCGCTCAAGGCCAACCAACCAATTTTAAGTCTGATGTAAGACGTATCGATGCTACGTTAGGATCAAACTACTTATTAATCAATAGAAGAGCTAACACCTCATTTTGTTTAACAAAGCCACTGCAATTATCTCCTACCACTTCAGAGAGCACAATGGGTGCGGAACTCGTACCGATATCATCGCAGCTAACGTTATACGGTTTATTTTAATTTATTTTTTATCGTTCCCAATTGGACGGACGGGTTTCTCGGCGTGCACTGGTATTTCGTTACAATCACGATGCTCTCTTTACGTTTTGATTTGGAAAGTTTAAAGTTCATCTTTTTTTACCAAGTTAGACATTTGATTCGCCTTTCTCAAAGGTAAAAAATAACATGCGTCCGAAATGTGTTAAGAATGAAAAAAAACTAACTCCCTAATAACAATTTAGAAACGTGTTCTTCCAGCCAATCAAAGTTGTTATTTTAATCTCTAAAACTCAATTTAAACGCTGTTGAAAGATTTAACGGCCTTCACAAATAACTTAATTTAACAATCTCAATATAATTGCGAGCTTCTTCGTATGTGTCGATAGAGATATCTCAGCTAGTGTACAATTATGCATGCGTATGCCGTTTCTAAGGTGCCGAGGGTCGTGGGGTCAACAGGCGTTAGATACCATCCTCTTAGAAAGGTCTGAGTCGAATAAAATATTGAGTGGTGTTTTCATATTTTCTACGTTGGAAATATGATTTCGGATGTACGGATTTCTGAATACGAAGGGAATATAAATAGTGAAGTGCGTGTTCGGTGTGTTATGTAGATTTCTCGCCTTTGAATGGTCCTTTGAGTCGTTTGAGCTTGATTCTGAATTGTGACTGTAGCTTGCGTGTTATTCAGAATGATCTCAGCGTGAGAAGGATGCGTAATAATTATAAATAACTTATTTAAAATTATGCTTCTTTCATCGGTAATCTTGGAGAGCACTTTGTAAATAAGCATTACAATACGTAAAAATCAGACATCCTTTAATTTATATAAATTACCTATCCTTTAGTCAAAGTTCAACCGTTCTCATTCAACCACTTGACGGTTCCACAAGTAAAATAACAAAACACCGAAGATCAATCGCAAAATCTTCAATCAAGTACACCTCATACCGTTCCGTTATCCCTGACAATTCACGTGAGAATCTCGCAGAATAGGTTCGTTAAGCCAGAGAGCCCTTGCTTATTGTGGCTGCGTCAGCCGAGACGTCGAGTGCCAGCCGAAATGTTAATGAGCTATTGGCACTATTGACATGGGAAAATTGACACGCTAATTTGTACAATGATGCCAGGGTGATGAAGGACTTTATAATCAGTTGAAATGACATCACGCAGATTTTTTTTTAATTTGAAGAACTTTGGATGGCACAAGTCTATAAACGGGGAAGTCTCCGTGCAAATTAGCTAAGTTTATAAAGATCCTAGTTATAAGATCCTCTTTGGGCATCAGCACCCACTTCTGTTTGTTTTACTTCGGATCACTGAAAAATTCACGTCTTTGATTTTGTAGACCCTATTATTTATAAATGTGGCCCAAATTATATTCCCCGCATTAACCAAAGGAAATCTGGTAAATTGTGAGTATTCTTTAACCTCTAAAAATAAAGAACTAGGAATAATAATGTTAATAAAACACTATGCGGTACAAACATTTTCGGCATTTGAGATGTTTAAAATATCGAATAGTTCTATGAATCGCTTAATTATACAAAGGATTTCAATCGGGACACGATATAGTAACAAAGAGATACTGAATGTAGTAGGTACTTACACACAAAGTACGAAGAAGTAAATATTAACTCTAGAAATCATGAATTTCAGACCATTATCAGAGTAATACAACAATCGTAACCACTGAACATGTTCAATCATGATGAAATCACAACATTCCCAACTAGTTAACAATAATTGAAAACGCGGGTAATTGCAATCTACAGCAAAGATACGGCCTGCAAACCTTGTTAACAGTATCGTAGTAATTAATCAATACAAATAAATAAAGTTTATCAGTATTTACTCATTTCGTGGAAGTATTTTGCTGACCTCACCACGTAATGTGGGATAGATTTAATTATACCGTCCCTTGGCATTTTAAGAGGAAATGTAATGCTGGAAAGTCACACATATTTTAAAGTAACGGATCCCTAATATACAACAATTATATATTAATTAGAATACTTTGCAAACCTTTTTCAAAACAGAAAACATTTTTTTAAATGTAAACTTTACTCATTAATTTTAAATATTAATATGTATTCAAGTTTTTAAGTAACTTTGGTGCGTTAATACGAAACAGCTTGAGTGTATAATTTTTCACTCTGGGCACAATCTTCAGTTCCAGTTTATTTCTTGCCTTCTTAGTTAGGCAGGATATTAACTTAAACAATAACCTATTTAAGTTGAATAACTTGAAAACTACTGGAGCAATTTCCACCAAACATAGCTAAGAACGGTTCGACGGACAAGTCTTTCGATTAAAACTGTTCAAATTGGTCCATCCGTTTAGGAGCTGTGATGCCACAGACAGGAACACATATACGCAAATACACAGATACAATAGACAGAAAGATACACGCCTCTCCTTCTTCTTTTCGTCGGGGTTTAAAAACGAATTTGCTGATAGAGCCTTAAAAAATAAATACTAGTTCCAAATGTATGTATTACTTCCGTGAAATATAATATGTCGTGATGACATATACAAATGTATTTGATATCTCTGTTTAATACTCTGCAAAAAGCATGTAGGGATAAAGGAAACGGAATATGCATATTGTACAAGAAAGACAGCGTCCATATATTCTAGTGTGATGCTATTTCTACTTAAACCATTTTCTCCTGAAAACATTGAAACACACTATCGCCACAATCCTATAGAAATACAGACGCTTAATCACGAGTAAGCTGAATTATATATAATTAACGAAAATTAACTAACCTTATTTAATCAATACGCCTACACGGTTATTTCTACAGAGCAAATCTTCAAGACGAAACTAATTAACTGATCCCGAGCATAGTACACAGATTTTAAACAATACGTAAATATATATATACAGGCCTAAAGTCGTATGCAAATGAAGCTCATTTCATTTACCAAGGTGCGATTTCACTTGAGATTAATTAGGTTCAAAATGAGAACCATAATGATTATCTTTTGTTTAATTTGCTTTATGATCTCAGCTTTTCAAATTGACGCGTGGCATTGCCTATCTTTTGTTCCATTGCTACCGTCTAATCAGAGAGAGTTAGAGTTAAGATGAACTCACTACGCGTCGCGAGCCAGAAGCATACCACCTTTATTTGGACGAAGCCGACTAGAGTTAATAGCCAGCCACAGGAGTACCCACGCTTCGGTCGGTAGTGGTGAAACAGTACTTGTTCATTTTACCGGTTTTTTCTCCGGTTGCTTTGCAAAGAAGCTCTGTGGTTAAGAAAGTCCGCGTGCCAGATGGATAACCATACCTATATATTTACTCGTATTGGGAAAACCGAGAAAGTTTATGGAAGCCGATTTTCAGCTTCCTTTGTAACCTTGTTTGTCATAAACTGTTTACTGTGCCCAGAGTAAGGCAAGGATTAATGTGATTACACGCGAGACAACCGACGTGGAGCCGCAAAATACACTGAAATATAGCGATTCTAGCGTTACAAGCGGAATTGGTTGTTTCACTCGAGATCTGCGGAAATCTAGCTTAACTAACGGTAATGCGACAATGCGGCTAGCATTACAGCTTAGACGCTGAGTTTATGGTGTGTCTTGTTGACTAGTAAAGTCCTGGACTTAAGATTTAATTGTTGCATAAAATATATAGCTCATTAATATTCTTTTTATAACACTAGAACTTTGCGAACTCTCGTGTGCATTCTGTATAAACTATACGGTGCGAGAATGGTAGACGATGCCAATGCAACGCGCGATGGAAGGTTGCTACTACATTTAGTAGCCCGGCGGCTCTGATCTCAAAAAAAATATGGTAAGCCTCCTCCTTGCATCGGTGTCGTCATTACTGAGGGTTGTGATCCTCCGATCTTGTTGAATACCTAATGTCAATATTTATAATCAAATACTTTTTTATATCCATCCTAAAATCGACATACCTATACTCGTATATTCATAAAACATTAGTGTCTATACTCATGATAAAATTCCACCAAAAGTTCTACTAAGTAATGGAATCATTAACACATTCATTTATAGCTACTAAATACACACATATAGGCTCCGATCTCTACAAATCAAATCGGATTAACCCTCCCAACCCCTGATATCTCCAAACATCGAATATGATATATTAACAAATACTCGTGAGACTGGCTAAAACCTTTTAAGAGGGTAAAACATGTTTACATGTTTGTTCTCCACTGGGCTGTAATGGCGGCTTGTTCTTGGCTCTTAGCTAATCGGCCTTCGTTTGTTAGGTTAAGATATTGGTTCTGTTAGGACAGGTAAGTGGCTGGATGCTGGAGACGTGAAAAGTTGTTTTTGACCATTGTTCGGCGTAAGTAGGGAGCGTTTGAGTTGCTTGTTTGTCTCGGCGGATTTTCTCTGTACATGATGTGTAAGTATCAAGTATGCATTAATTAAGCTATCTTTGATTATTATAGCGATGATAACTTTATTATGTATCAGTACAGGTTTATTTAGTTTTTCAATATCAAATGTTATTTCCCACTCCTTTTAATGACAGAGTTTTTACAAATGATAAGAAAATTTTAGTTGAATCTGTATTTATAACGAAATAAGGCTATTTTAAATAACAAGTCAAAAATTATGTTGATAAAGTGTCTTTTAAAAACTAGGTATAAAGATTAGAAACACGAAGAAATTAAGACCTAGAAGATGGTTAACAAATTGCACGGAATTTTAACGCAAAAAATAGGAACGATAATCCTTAATTATACGAGTAACATTGATGATGATGATAACCAATCTTCTTCTCCATCGGTACCTGATTTCTGATGATCATGATCCGATTCAGATTGTCAACTGCTTGTCATGATAAGCAAATACTAGTTCATGATAAGCAATAGGGACTAGTGAAAACTAGGAAAATATAGTCCTAAGTTTTATAAAAAATAAATAAAATCTTCGTGTACTTTTAGCCAAGTATAGTAAAAGTAAGAGCCAAGTACCATCGTAGAGAGCATCGAATAGTACTAATATTGACGAAGTACAGACACTACTCACAAATGATTAACAAAGTTATGCGCGCGCACGTTCTAACACACTTAAAAAATTAACGGTGCTAAATGGCTTTAAACTTTAACTTGGAAATGGATGGCTTAGTTACAGATGTAGAAGATGTACAGATGTAGAATATTATTCTCGTATCAACTGTGAAAGTAGTTTTGATTACTATTTATGTGGACAAGTTTGACATTCGATTAGAAATACAATTGAAAACCAGACTATTAGTAAATGAAGAATGGCTTTACTAGTTATTACTGGTATTAATTACTAATAGACAAGCCAGAAATGATTAACTAGTAATAGTCAAAACAAAAAGACGGTTAGAAAGATAATGAAATATATGAATATTAAAAATAAAGGATATCAAAAGAGTAGGTATTAGACTCCCTTATACGGGTTGTGTAGTCTTATAGGTTACAATTAAAATGTATTTAAACAATAGCCCTGACTTAAGAGATAAGAACGTAAAAGCATTAGAAGAATATACAGTTACAGTCGCATAAGCATTATGCCATAATATGTATTATGCTACTCGTACCAAAGCAAAAATCCTACATATTCCCGACTGCTCCACTAACCCGGTTTCATAATTGAAAAATATCTCATATCCGCAACAAGCACAAGGCAGCCATAAAGAAATAGCATAACATAACCCAATTTAGTTAGCCAACGACCTTCCCATGAAAACTTGCAAAAACAACCCGTAACCCCCTTCTTCTATAAGAGCGCGGGAAAGATCTAGGGTGAGTGTTGCCACAGATTACTCACAGCTTGGACACTTTAAAGAAAAAACGCATATTAACTTTCTCAACTGGAACTTGACATTCAAGAAAGAGTGTACAACCGTACATGCATTGTATTAAGGTACTGTAATTTGTAATATTGTCCACGCAAATAAATAACATCATTTAGAAAAGGCCGTCGTTTTTAAGTTTTTGAAAAAATTGACGAAAAAAAAACAATATACTTATCGAACGTACTCACAAAATTTCATGAGAATCGCTTGAGAAAATGCAACCTCTAGTCGAGAACAGCCGATAAACGTCTGGACATCCAAGCAACCCAACATCTGGACTTACGAAAGAAATTATGGGCCAAGCTGTAACGAAAACCTTTTGCTCGCTTCGCTCGCTCCGTCAATTATGTTATGTATATTTTGAGAGCGCTTTTCTAATAAAACGAACAGGTTTATAAATAGTTTAATATGAATAATCAATAAATCTTCATAGATTATTAATTATCTAACTTCACCGATATGTACCTATATTCATATATAGGTACATATCGGTGAAGTTAGATAATTAATACTCATTATTATAACAAAATAAGACCTAACCGCGTTAAAAAAGGTGTTTATTTAATTACCGAGACGTTACAGATGTGATGATGATATTAGGTATCTTGTTAGTTTATCAAATCAATATAATTATAGTAATAACTAAACCTAATGAATATTGACAGAAAAAAAACTTTCTTATTAAAATAGTTATTTAAGTAAATATTTTTTCTTTCAAATTCTTGAAGCTTTTAATCACTAATCAACCCGCTGTCTTACACTACGCGCATGTCCCAAGCACTCGCATTGCCGTTACATCGCTTGGCATTGCCAAACATTTGCCAAGAGGCATCTCGAGTGCCAAGCTTCGGTATCTGTTACCAATGGCACGCCTCTTCGCGTGCCTAAAATTCTCCCCGCTCCTAGGAGGCAAGACTTGGCAACAATTCCGAGTCGCATATTGAGTTCTCCGTTTTGTTTGAGTGAAGATAAGTTTCGTTCCAAATATATTGCAGTTTTTTGCGAGCTGTATTCAAATTTGAATCGTTGTATGCAGCGGTTTCTTGGAGAATTCTTAGTAAAACTGTATTTTGATGTTTGTAATTTATATTTACATCGAGTCCTATAAATGAGTGAAAAGGTAAATATAAATGCTTATCAGTGTGTAGCTGTGGGTTGACATGAAATTCATCACAAGAACGCCAAATGTTAAAGTAAGTATTTGTATATAAGTACCTTCAAGAGAGCTTCATTGGGTATATGCAAAAACGCCTTCCTCATGCCTAAATTGATCAAAACAACAACGTCATTCTACAACTAAGCAAAAGTTTAATGACAATAAACAGCTATCAGTTAACACTGAGGTACCATTACGATACGACCCAACATTCTCAATTAATACTAAAAAGTCTACTCGAATCACGAGTCACGTAAACATTCTAGACTAACGGATGGGCGGCCTATACTCACGAAGAGCAAAGATCCGAGCTCAAATGGCGTAACTCCAAAGACGAGGGCAGAACAGCTTAACTGCAATGGCGTAAGTCGCTGACTGACAATGGGCAATGAATACCAGCGTCGGATGATACAGGTGGCATTTGAAGTCGGAGAAAAGGTGAAAGATGGCTTCATTGTTAGTTATAATGAAATGACTTTAATATTTTGCTGTTAGTCTTGAGCATAAGCTACCCTTTAAAATGCCTCGTAAAACAATCGATATAGAACAGACACAGTTGAAGTCTAGTTGCAAAAACTCATTATTACATCAAAATAATAAACATCAGAAATTCATTAAGTATCACGACGTTTCCGACACATGCCATCCAGCGCATAGTGTCGAATATCCCTATATAAGTTTCGTGCCAGTTTAAATCAATAAGAATACTATTTGCCCTCATTGTTTAAGTTGTCAAACACACGACGTTACGGCTATTGTAACTTACGTCGTCAAGAAGTTGTATATGTGAGTTACGCTGTTTCTTCACGGGACGCTGAGCTAAAAACTGTAGCGACTTAATTAAGATCTCAAACGACGCCAATTTACAAGGAATCTACGTGCCCGCAGACTTAAGAAGCTATTGGAACAGATCGTGATTCAGACGGGGCACGCGGAAGTGGGGTTGATAATGTGGTAGATACGGCATAGTTCGTTATGCTGGTTTAGTAAAAAGGAAAAATATATGGGCTTTAACAGAATATTCAGATGAACTCCCATGCTGCAATGACTTGGATTTTTCAAGTCGAGAATAGCTGTTTTCTAGGCAAACATGCTTCGTGATAGATTCAATACTTAGTGATTTAGGAGAAAATGTGTAAATAAAAAATAAATAAAATAAACTAATTCGAAAATTATTCAACCACTAGCTTTTGCCCGCGACTACGTCCGCGTGGAACTTGGAAGTATGGAAGCAACCTCGTACAACACGATAGATATCCACCTAATCACCTCAATTAATAAAAGGGATTTTTGCAATTGAGCTTTTGGTCTAATAATTACATTAATTACATTTCCTACAGGGTCATCAATGTCATCATGAATTACCTACTTACTCACTTTTCAATCTTTTTAGGGATAATTCCCAGGATGAAAACTATCCTATGTCCTTCCTCGGATCTTAAATTATCTCCATGCCAAATTTCATCAAAATCGATTCAGCGGTTTAAGCGTGAAGAGGTAACAGACAGACAGACACACTTTCGCATTTATAATATTAGTATGGATTATAATATTAGTAGGTATGGATTTTCATCACGACTGAAATACGTGCCACGTGCCCAATCCTATCGCCGAAGTTTTCAAGTCAAATGCAATAATTACACGTACGTGGTTTGATTCCGGTTTCAAATTTGGTATTAGAATCGTGAGCGCATTGGGAAATGCAATTTGGATGCATCTCGTTACTTGTCCGGAATAGTTGCTCACTGGTTCTGTAATGTGACCCGGTTCGCAGACGGCATTACGCTGCGATAGCATAAAGTGACTTACTGTAATAGGTAAAGAACTGTCAGTTGAGTCCTTCTGAATTAGGTAGACTGTTAGTTATATTGAGATGATTTTGGCACGGAATTGTTGAGGCGACGCTTTGGCAAGCTTGACACAATTGAGATGTCAAAGTATGAATAAGTTATATTCTACTGCTGGTTTAGCATTGCAAACTTTTATGATGTTCTCAGCGTGAATTTACACTAGTACATTATTTTTAAACCGAAGGATGCTCCTTAAGTGAGTGACCAATTACGAGTACTTAGTTGGTGAAATGGAAATAATTGCCCCCGTAGTGAAATATATCGGCGATATTATAAACCTTCGAACTGAGACCTGTATACAATTCAATTCTACCCATTCCAAGGCAGCTAGGACAGTTATATTTATGTTGTTAATAAAACTCAGCGCGCGGGGAGTCTGAACATAAACACGAATGGAAATAGCTCCCTTAGTCCACGCTTTTTGTCCATTGATGCACTAAGCCACATGCATGGTCGGATCGAAGAATACTATCTATTAGTAAGGAACGACAGGAGGTCTCGTAACATGACGTAATAATAAGAAGAAGTCGTGTTGGTAGTATTGAACAGAAAATTAAAAAGGCTACGGTAGCGGTTGTTTACTGGGTTCTAATTACGCATTGCGATATCCCTCATATCTCGGTCTCCTAATACATCCTGGCTATAAAACGAGCACATTTATTGATTTTATTATTACGTCAAGAGACACTGAGTAATAATTTAATAAATTACAAAGACTAAGTACGTATTACTTGCGCTTGTCATTTTCACCTAGTGACATGATTTGGCTTGACTTTACGCTTGTTGAAATAAAGTACTTGAATTTCAATAAAAAAGTGAAGGTCTCATCGGTTATTTCAAGAAGTGGAGTGAAACATCTCTAACATATAGGATTAAAAATATCAAATTTAGCTCTAGAAGGGCATATTGCCCCACTTACGAGTACATCTCTTTATATTGAATATCATGGAGAAACATGATAATACCTACATTTTAGCTTAACACTGTAAACAAGTAGAATATGTAACATTATTTAACCTACGTTAAAAACGGAACAGGCTTTAGTTTGTCGGGATGTTTATTATTATGTGCTCCTTGATTACAAAAGTGGCTGTAACGATTTGGAAAGTTTTTTTTTTGGTTTGTAACAGTATACTTTGGTAATATTTTATTAACATGTTATTTCCACTCTTGTGTATGTATACACCCAATAGTTGGCCAATAGGTAATGTATACAATTTCTCACTGATCATGATTACTGTATAAGGCATCAAATGCGATTGAGGTCAAGTGATGATTTGAGGTAAGCACAGTATGACGACTGGGAACACAAGCGTTGTGAATTGTTTGATTTATAATGATTGAATCATGAGTTTTGAAGTGAAAGTTTATTCACAAACAAATATTTTACATACAAGCAATCATTATACGATCGAAGATATCGATACTATTTGTACACCGCCACTAAATTTTAAATTTAGCAAATAGAATAGAAGAATATGAAGGCTACAAGATTCGAACAAAACTGTCAGTAGCCATTTAAGAACAATATTTTTACTCATGCCATTAAAAAAAACATACATAATAGAGAGTCAGACGCCCATTTGCACTATTTATAAGTAAAATAATGAATTGACAGTCCACTTAACAAAGCCAGTGACAGAGAAAATAAAATAGTGTTCACTTTATGAATAAATGGAGAATATGGTAAGAAGATTGCGAGTAGGGACGTGGATGAGAAATTTTCTTAGAATATTGAATGAGTAGATTTAAAACTGGATATAGTAAGTACACTCAGCAGCAGAAGTTGAGCAGAAGGAGCTCAAAATTATATGCACACGGAGTTTAAGTAGGTATTATCAAGAGAATAAGGGTTATGCAGATCATTGTGAGTATGTTATTCTGCTTCGCTACATGAGACGATTTTTTATGACATAAGTAGCTCTGCAAATAGGATCAAAAGCATTAGGGTGAGCTAGAAAAAAACATTCCTTTGGAATTAGAAGAAGAAAAAGAAGGATGTGGTTATTTAACGCTTGTGAGAATATTTTTGCAAGGTATATCCTGGTCCATTTTCATTACCTGTAAATAGTGAAGTGCTACAAATCATTTAACCAACCAAAATTGCTGCGCCATTCGCGTCAAATTTATTAGATCGTCTTGCATTAAAAAAGCTACGTAAAAAGGCATAATCGTGCGATTTTTAAGTAAGGAAAGTATTAAATATTACCTACTTACCAAAAATATAAAATAAACCTTTGTTTGATTAACATTGCATAAATATTTCAACTAATTTAACCAGGACAAGATAATTTTACCCATTTTCAGAAGCATATCGTCAATATCTATCTTTATTAAGTCACACCACTAGTCCTACAATAGAAAAAGCAAAACCTGCAATATTTATAGAGTGAGAGATGGAAATTGGTGCCTCCAGCTACATTTTAGTTAGCTTTTAAATTATTATGCACTTTGAACAATTCTTGAGGCAAATTGGCAGAGGTACGATAATTGCCCTTGGTGCTATTGGATGCAAATTGATGGGTCTGATTGATGAAGTGAGGTTGGCTGGAGACTATTCTAGAATGGTAGTTAGATAGATAATGGCCAGCATATAATGGAAAACCGATACGGGATAGATGTATTATGACATCTTCAGGTATTGCAATATGCAGTATAATATGGGAGAGAGACAAAGGGAATTAGAGGTTTCTAATACATGTAAATCCGAGAATTTACCACTATGTCTGCTTTAGGAATTGGCGCTCTGTTAACTTTTACTTTAGTAAGTCAATTTGAAGCGAATTAGGCCTAAGGAACGACACAAATGTTTACAGGCCTTTACAACCGATAAAAATAATCTGATGGTTGGTAAATTTTTGCTTTTTTTACTCGACTACGATAGAAATCAGGTAAAATAAGCCAGCGTTTCCTAGATTAAACCCAATATTCTCGGTCGTTACAAATTGTTTATAACAGCAAATAACAGGTAGAAACTATCTTTTCCTATCGTGTAAAAGAGTTATTTAAAAATAACATCGAGAATCAATAATTTGTACCTGACACTTTAATGAACGCTTGCAGAACAAACCCTCTGATAATAAAACAAATTACGCACGTCATGTACAGCACAGAATTAAACTTAACATCGCATTTAAACGAATTAAACACGTAAACGAACTGGGCATTATTTTTAACTGTCACCAAAGCATTCGCTACGGGTTTTGTCGCAGGGATATCAAAGACTTGGCTCGTTTTTTTCGCGGCACGAGACAGACACAAATAATGTCCGTGCAAAAGTTGAGTTGTGTTCGCTTAGTCCTATTAATATTCCTGAATTTATGCGCAAAGAATAAAGTTAGTACTTTAATAGCGACAGATGTTAATTTTACACTTTTGTGTGTGTTATAAATGTTATAATGGAATGTTCAGCAGCAATTAGATGAGTATAGTACATTACATACCTAGGACAATGAATTCGTGAATGTCCCTGTTTCATGCTTGTGGGCCGAACCGAAGGTGAGGGCGGTAATTAGTAACGCCCCAGATCACATATCTATGGTGTTATAAGAACCTGCCTTTTGGGACATTCACTAATTTACCGCCCTTGGCATGAAATTTACTATTATTAAAAGAACCAATAAAACGTAAAGAAACTGCATTCTAGGGATGCAGCAACACTCAAAGCTAAATAAATACATTTAATGGAAAATAAAATATCAATTCAAAAAAATATTAACTAACCATTTTTTGCAAATCACAGTTAAATCTGGATATTTTAAGTAAATAATATTAATAAAAAGCCTCACAATAGACAACTGAATATGATTATTCGCAAAAATATCGTCCAATCCTGAGTAATAAGAAATAAAAAGACCCTACAATTTGGGATACTTAGCGAAGGGGTTAGTACCCTTGTAAATCCTTTTATCCTCAAACCCTTACCTTAAAATTATTGGGTATTCCATTGTGGATAAAAATAACATCAAAATTTGCTAATATGCTAAATTGAAGTGGTTTCTACAATTTGCAGGAGTATTGGCAAATAAAATTATATATGAATAATAAATATTTTCATTTCAGATTACGTTTATATTTACAAATATCTTTATAGTTAGCGTCCAAATAAGAATAATATATGGTATTTGATGAGTGGTGACAGCTCAAATCAACTGCTTTTTATAAAATGTCAAAAACGATCGGTTAGCGTGCAGTTTCTATGAAGATACTTGCTTGTGATGTCATAAACATCATTAGACAAAACACGTCTTCTTTTTTTTTTGTCCATTTAAAAATAATGTCCAAAAGTCAGTAGTAGTTTATTTAGTTTTGTGTATTTTTAGGGTTCCGTAGCCAAATGGCAAAAAACGGAACCCTTATAGATTCGTCATGTCTGTCTGTCTGTCTGTCTGTCTGTCTGTCCGTCTGTCCGTCCGTATGTCACAGCCATTTTTTTCCGAAACTATAAGAGCTATACTGTTGAAACTTGGTAGGTAGATGTATTCTGTGAACTGCATTAAGATTTTGATGCAAAAATAAAAAAATAATAATAAATATTGGGGGCTCCCCATACTTAGAACTGAAACTCAAAAATTTATTTTTCATCAAACACATACGTGTGGGTTATTTATGGATAGGTCTTCAAAAATGATATCGAGGTTTCTAAAATTTTTTTTTTCTAAACCGAATAGTTTGCGTTAGAGAGGCTTCCAAAGTGGAAAAAAGTTGGTCCCCCCCCCCCCCCCTCTAACTTCTAAAATAAGAAAATGAAAAATCTAAAAAAAACATATGATGTACATTACTATAAAAACTACCAACGAAAATTGTTTTGAACGAGATCTAGTAGGTAAGTAGTTTCTTTAATACCTAACTTTGCACCTAATTTATATGGGGCGCTATACATACCATAACCACCTAGGGATGGAAAGTGTTTGTACGGAACCCTCGGTGCGCGAGTCCGACTCGCACTTGGCCGGTTTTTTTAATGTGTGTTTATTGATTTTATTAAAACAAGTTATTTTCAATTACTCAAATACCGTGTTACTTGAAAACTTCAAACAAAAGGATCAACCAAAGTGTAGTAAACAAAATTATAATCTACGTATCTTGGGACTTTACAAGAAATATGTCATCCAAAAATGACTTCGTCATAACTGTAGTAATTAATGTTCCCCTATTTTGGAACTAAAACTAAAGCTGTTTGCTGATTGCCCCCTTTGAAAGTTTCACGAAATTAATGTGCAAGTTCTGTTCAGTAAAACTTAAGGATATATATCTGCATTTCATAATGAATTGAAACTTTCACCCCTCTTGCGTATCAAGTTTGAAATGAAATAATCTAAAATTAATCACATGTATAGTCTTCAATAGTTGTATTTACCTATGCTAAAATGTTTTATATAGGTACCGGAACAATGTTTTCAGATATCTATTATTATTTTGATGTAGATTCTGTAACCTTGATATTAATTCTTTCACTTCAATGCCTACCAAAAATATATTTGAATAGAGTTACTGTGGGAACAATCGTTTTATTTACAAACCTCCCAAATATTGTCTTCATAGTTCACTCGTTCCTAACCCCCATTTCCTCTTTAAGCAAACAAACGTGCAACCACTGTCTTTTCTCACTTTTTTATCGCTCAAATCTCGCGCTCACGACGTCGGAAGTTCGTACGTGCGTGAAAACCTCCGTTCATTACAGGCGATGTGGTTGGATGTCGTAATACCCGGGCTTTGAACTTGTTCTTTTTGTCCCCTGTATTTGGTTAAAAGGTGGTTTTTATAATGAGACTTAATACTTGAGTGCTCGGAGGCGACGAGTTTGAATACAATTGTTTCTTTAAAACGTTATTTTACGTATTATTGCGGTTTTCACTGGAATAGACGATATATTTTACAAGCAATTGAAGTGTTTTTGTAGAGAATTTAGCTACATAATTAGGTTTTGAACTTTGTAACTAGAAACATGAAGATTTCGGCGGTTTACACACAGTTCTGTTCTCCGTGATATAATTATCGCTAACCTACATACTACTAGCTGCTCTTAATTAAGCCTTGTAGAGGCTAAACGCGAGAATTGTAAAGAGAGTTAGGTTTGTTATATATATATTTACTATCATGTTTTTTGAGCATAGATAGAGTACTGTATGAAGGTAATTTCAGTTGTTTCAATTTGCCATGGCGGGATTTGGCAGAATAGCTAAATAGTTAAAGAACGGGCAGTAAGCACAATTAGTCCTTAGGTTCCTATCGAGTTAGGTTACTATCCAGGTTTTATATTATCCTATATTATATTACTCCGCCATATAGTCTGAATCTATTGAACTTTCTATTCTATTTTTTTTTAAAGATGGCAACCGGTCACAGTTAAGCGACCATTACTGCCAATGTCTCGTTGCCAATCGCACACGGCGACTAGATAGAGGATTGATACCACGTTGTACGGTGAGTATAGAGATATAGAGTATAGTATAGTGATAGCGATTTACAAAAAACCACATGGACAATCGGGCCTTGACCCAGGAAGGGCTATGTAGTACGCTTTAAGTTGAATTCTTCATTAGCTATTCACTCATTCGTTTGATCACTGCACAATACGCTATCAATACTACACATTGAACAACAAAAATTAATAAATAACGAACAACAAAACTTAAACGCATGCGGCCATCTTGAGTCACGGACCGGAAGCCCTATTGAACTTTAAAATTCTCAATCAATAAAGTTATAGCTGACGTATGATTTAGGTAAATACCGTCAAACTCGTCTGAGCATACCTTATGCATGTAATATCAGTTAGTTGCAAATTTTGCCAGTATCCAGCTGTCGGAGTTGCCATGTTGTTAATGCCAAGCGAGCAATGTAGCAAAGTGCCACGAAATTTTGATGCTTATATGAATTTCGATATTTTAGCAAAGCAAATTAGCAAGAGGTTTAAAATTTCGGGAAGAAAAACACTTTACCGAATACTTCATTTCACACAATTTTCATTTCATAAACAAATTTCATCGGAAGTAAAATAAATTTTCAAAAATCTTAAAAATGTCTACATATAAATTACTATATAATGATTTATTACTAAAAAAGGATCTGATGAAATGAAAATAAATTGGTAAGTATTAATTTATGATAGAGCATAGTTCAAGTTTTTGCACTAAGTATTTCATTAAATGGAACTTTAAAACTTAAGTTACAAACGTGAAAAAAAGGTGTCGAATGTTGAAATTATATAAATAAGCTATGGCTGAGAATGTTAAAGCTGCATTGATCACATTTGATGCTTGCATCTGAACCAAAGGATATACTTTAAAACAATGATTCTAAATGTTTGATTATATTTTTACTTTGAACTTAAAAACAGACGGGTTCCGATAGAAAGATTTTGTTATTCTTGTTTTGTTCCTAAAGAAAGAGTAAACTTTTAAAATATAACACAATTAAGGTTTAATAAAATGAATTGTCCATGCATTTTTGAACCTCTAAAAAATGCAGCCCCGTTTAATATTCTGATTGGTCGCTCCAAACACTTTTGTTCCCTTATTATAAACGCAATAATTCACGAAAACACAAAAACTTTGTGCAAAATTTTAAAGGAACCCTACTGCAAGTGCAAGTTACGGGTGATTGGCGATTATAATATCTTAACATCAAATACTATTTACGATTCGATATTCTAAAATTATTTTACTTTTCATTAATTGTTTATTTCCATAGCCATACATAAACATGATAAATGTGCAATTTTTTCCCAAGTTACAACGAAATGAAATAAATATAAAGAAAATATCTTAGTTTAATTGGAACCCTGAATTTCTATATTACATTAGTACCAATTATGGTAGTTAAGCAATAGCTTTAGAATGATTTATTACATTTTTGCCTACTTAAATATGTAATTCAATATTTTGGAACTCCACTTATTTTGATAAGAAGACTGATACAAGAAGAAAATTGTCGTATTCCGTCTCGAAAATATTTTTTGATATAGGTAAAAAATTATTGACTTAGAATTTTTGGAAAATATTGTAGTTATTATACTCTTATTTCCATCTTCTACTCCTTATTGTGATACAAGGGTGCTTTCGAATCGATATCAACGATGTGCAGCACACACACCCAAACTAATGAAGATGCCATTCTAAACCATATAAGAAATAAAACAACTGTTCAAATCTCGCTCAAAGCATCTTTTTTTTCCGTTCTTCGCTTCAATATAAACATAAACGGTAGCGAGTAAGATAGCAAGTAAATAATTTACTCGCTATCGCTTATGAATTGCGGTAAGCGGTAAAAAGCGGTAAAGTTTTTACCCCAAGCATGTACACATTTCCCAGTTTAAATTGTGGTCGGTGCTCGGTAAAAACAAAACCCCTCTTGGATCGGTCGTAAATTTTGGCACCGTCGGTTGGGGGCTTTTTCTAGAAATTCAAAATCAAATTTATACCCCTGTGAAGCGACGGTGATTTGAAACTGCACCATTTTTGAGAGTTTCAACGTTCTAAGGAAGAAATACAGGGTTTATTTCAGGATTGTCAACGTGTTACAATTTTTGTAGTTACTTAAAATAACTAACAAATAGCATTTCGATTACCTATGCAATTTCTATGCAGAATGAATTACGTCTTTATTATATATTGTTATTGTAGGACATCTAAATATCATAAACATAACCGAATCAACACGTTAACATGATCTTTTCTTTTTTTGCGTACTTATACGGATGCAACATTATTTCTAATACATACTTCGAAAAAAAATCGATATCGGAATTATATAGTCATTTTCATAATTCCGATAACGTATTTTTTTGTTTTTATTGTAAAGAACAAATGTAACCATAATATTTGCAGCCACGGAACCAGACATTGTGTATAAAAACAAAAACACTACAAATACTTATAACAATGAAAATACAAAATATCTTGATGAATTCATCTCCAATACATCAGACATGAATACCAAAAAACCCGCCGAGAGGCTCCAAAATAGGTGATTTTAAGACTCCTTTAAAGGTTAAAAGATTTTAATTCCGAATTCGAAAATCGCGACCCAAGGCGAGTTTTTTTCGATGGCGAAGTATCGCGGCTCGTAAATCCTTCGAGTTTTTCTCGACACGAATCGAGGAAAGTCGGGAGTTTGAATAACAGCGGTTCCACCCGCCAGAGAGTAGGATATTTCAGAGCAGATCCCAGTAATATTATAAAAGAGAAAGTTTGTGTGTGCGTATGTTAGTTACTTCTTGAAGCCGAAACGGTTGAATGAATTGCCATGGAATTTGGAACATAGATAGATTATATATTCCCTAATACATATGAAACTTTATAATTCGAAAAAAAGAAACATGGTTCCCATAGGATACCGTATACATTATATTTTAACGAGAGTGAAGCCGCGGGCAAAGGCTAGTTTTTTGTAATTTTGGTACAGTCTGTAATATCTTAAACCTATGAAAGTGTGATGCCTATAATTCAACCTCTGCTGATGAATCTCCTCGTGCGATTGCGTCGCAGGTTACACTAACTTCCAATAAAATAAAGTTCTCCGGCAGCTTTTGCGAAGAGACAACCTAGTCTAGTGTTTTTTCTATCACAATTCATAGATTTCCTCTACAGCTCTACTCTGCAATCAAGCGCAGCAACATTCGTTTTCCACTTGTCTTCAATCCCCATCAATCGTACACTTCATTTGGACTCCGATCTTTGTCCTAAAAAATATACGCCTTAAAAAAACGAGCAATTACAGAACCATCTGTCACCGGGTCTACGTCAGCGGGCTTAGCATTGATTGATCAGTCAATCGTTACCGAGGATTTGGATACCTGCGGATGTAAAGGTAATCCCTGATTGTCAATTTTTGAAAATCTAAAACTGCGTCAACTGTCAGTGCGGATTCTATATCAATTCTTTTTCAAACTTCGTTTCTTGGATGATCGGTAAGTATTGGTAGGGCTTAATTCGATATGTTAAGTACCATAGGGCCGTGTATAAACTAACATCACAGACATATAGCCGTAATACGGCACATACTGAAAGTTTCTGGATTTTTTTATTTAAAACTAAGATATAATATTTGTCATACATTTATTGTATTTCGAAGTATATTCCTTCGCTATTTATGCATGTTTGCATTCGTTGAAACCATTGCGAAAACCAGCAGGTCCAGTCTTCTGTAGGGACCTCTTCAACGGCTTCGCGGAACGCATCCACTGCCGCTTCGGGGCTCGTAAATCGTAAACCTCTGAGTTTATCCTTGACTTTTGGGAATAAAAAGAAGTCGCATGGTGCAAGGTCCGGGCTATATGGCGGATGCGTCATTAGTTCCACATTTGAGGCCTTCAAATATGCAGTTGTTTTTTTAGCGGTATGTGCAGACGCGTTATCGTGGTGAAGCACGATATTGCTACGGGGCCGCTTTTCGCGAACTTTATCGAAGATTCTTGGCAAACAGCTATTTGCATACCAATCTGCAGTGACTGTCCTTTGCTCTTCTAGTGCTACAGTTGCGTAATGTCCTGTTTCGCCAAAAAACAAAGCAACCATTGTTTCCCCAGTGCTCCGAATTTTCTTAACTTTGGTAGGCAAATCTTCAAAAGGAAAGACCCATTCCGCCGACTGGCTTTTTCTTTCTGGCTCAAAGCAGTACACCCATGTTTCGTCACCTTTCACGATATTATATACAGCCAAAGATTGTCCTCCGTTATTTTTTTATCATTTTACGGTTCCAGTCTACACGCTGTCGTTTCTGGTCTTCCGTTAAATCGTGCGGTATCCATCGAGTGCATAGTTTCCGCACCTTCAAATGTGCATGCAACATCTTTTGCACTTGGCTCATTCCAATGCTGAGTAAGGCACGAATTTGCTGACAAGTAATTTTTTTGTCAGTTTCGATCAATTGCCGTACGACTTCAATATTAGTTTTGGTAACCGCAGTTGCTGGCCGACCGTCATGTACATCGTCATGGAGGTGATCACGACTACGTTTAAATTCATTAAACCACGAATACACAGACCACCAAATACTAGTTGAAGCCTTTGACAGCACTCTTGTTGACTTGAGTCACAACGAAAATCGTAATAAATCATGACCGAAAATTTTCACGGTTTAAATGCATTTTTGTAGCAACGGACAAATTTCAAAACGGCGCCTCTATGTAAAAACAAATGACAGCCTTGCAATTTAAAAAGTTACTAGTTCCCAGAGAGTTATTTTTTAAAATTCCATGATTGTTTCATTTGTACTTGTTTTATAAGTGGCCAGTTCCAGAAACTTTCAGTATGCCCCACGTAAAACCTCTGGTCACATTTTAGGAGTTCTAATTTTACCAGCATAATAAAGAGATTTGAGGTTTACAGTATGTCCAGGTGATAAAGTAATCGAAATGATGTTAAATACAGCCGCTTAGAAATCTGGGGGCACGACAGTGCCCCCCGCCAAGACGAACAAAAAATAAGCGGGGCACTACCTACATTTTCTCTGTTGTTTCGTTTCATTTTCAAACCGTCATAGCTTCGTCCCAGTTAACAGCAGACCGCCCAAATTCACAGGTTAAGATGCAGTTAGTTTCAAAGGTATGTTTTGGTCGTTTCATAGATCAGTTTATGTCTTCTTTCTTTAATCTGAATTCCTATCTATGAAATGGATAGGCCATACTTTTGAAACCAAGGTGTAGGGTTAGTTCAGTCAGGGCATGGCTTTTCCTGGGATATGATAACTTTTTTAAAGCAGACGTTAGGAGCATGTGAGTCTTGCCAATTTGACATGAAATGTTTTTGGTGATATTACATAAGAGTATATACCAGCAGGGCTCATAAGCGGCTGAGTTCTAGTGCAAAGATTTAATGGTCCATAAACAATGTGAACAGAAGCTTATTAACATTTAAATGCACATTAAATCAACCCTTTCAACAAACACAAGTTAAACTACAGTAGGTCCATTTTATACCGTCGTAAAACATGAATTAAGTAAAGAAACCATTAAAAGCGTGAAACACCTAATATAACAATACATAAAGCTGATACAAAAACCTATCATTCGAGAGACTTTGCACGTAATTCTGGTTCATGGAATTAGTCTTTATACATCTGCCGTATTTCACACATTGTCATGATACGGTCAACACATCGATTTAATGAGTAGTTGAGTACATGAATGTCAAAGTCAATCAGGTTAAGCCTCTGAACATGAGTCTCTTCATATATGAAAAATGGGTCAGTCGGGACAAGTGCTAAGCGGGGTAATTGGGACAAACGGGACAAATGGGACCAGGCGGGGCGCACTCCGCGATTAACGTTTCCCGCTACAAGTACATGCCGGTCGCCGCATGCATGCGGACTATTCAGTGGCTGACACGCTCTGTCTCGGAACGCACGTACCTACACGATTTTCGCGCTCGTCTCGCTCACGATTTACGTCGCAAGTGAACGTTCCGCCACCATTAATCTGTTGATACCAGTGTTATATTATAATATAAAGTGTTTCAATGAGTAAAAAGACAGCGAAAAGATATTGTATCGCAGCGGGTTGTAGGAACAATGATCGAAATTGGAATCACGCGTTTTTAGTTCTCCCAACACGTCCGAAGGATGCTGAAAGGTAAGAAAATGAACATAATATATAATAAGTAGTTACTGAATAATAATAAAAAACATATTGCAGGTGTATCTACTTCCATATTTAACACTGGTTCAGAACAATTTTAATTGTCAATTGTAGATTATTTGCTGATACCTATTTGTCAATTTAAATTCTAGTAAAATAAGTATGTCTACTACTAAATCAACAATCATAGAGGTTTTTATAATAATATAATATCAAGTTTGTAAAATTACTAGTCATGAATAAACGATCATAGTTTGATAGGTAAGTATATAAAATATATAAATAATGAGTTAAAATAAATGTATTGGAAGAGATCCCTAATAGGGATAAGTTCGCCTTCGTACGTTTTATTTGTTACTAGCGACCCGCCCCGGCTTCGCACGGTGCGTCCGTGCGTATTTTTAAAGATCTAAGCATACATAGGGGCAGACAGACAGACATCAGGAAACGACTTTGTTTTATACTAGGTGTGTAGTGATGAATATATATAAATAAATAAATAAATATTGGACAACTAAGCAAAAACAAAATGAAGCTCAAGAATTTAATTGCATGTTAAGGTAACGCATTCGTTGCATTATTTTATTATATTATACGTATTAAAATGTTTAAAAATTAATTTAAACTGTTTTGCGGCCTGGTGGTTTTTTCGTCCAAATTCTGAGATCGATTATTTTATAGTTAAATAATGAAATAATAAATATAATGTATGAAGAATATAAATATATTGCTCTCTATATTGAATGCAAGAAATAAATGGGAAATACATTTTTATTTTTAGTCATTGACAGCCCTCGCTCTCGGCGACGCGGCAAGCGAGCCAATTCATTTTCACCGTTGGCACGCAGCATTAACGTTCCGTTTGGCTTGCGCTGGGGACGACGACTTGAGAAGGGCCATAAATCATATTTTTTCGGCTAAATAAAGCGGCTTTTGTAAAGATCAAAGTAGTGTGCCTTCTGTACTTGTACTATTATCTATTCTGTGATGGGACGAACGCGACAAGCGATCCCGTAATTATAGTTAGTTGGCAAAAATAAAATGGCGTTAGTTAACATATGCACTTTTAAATAATTCGACATAGAAGGTGCATTTGGCTCGCTGGCGCGCTTCCCCCAATTAGTTTTATAATGCGCTTAAATAATATCCATAAATTATTAAACCTATTTCAGCAACAAGTGAAGGCATCTCCAGCACGCTACATTTAAAATAGCTAGTGATGAAGTGGAATTTCAAAAATACTCCAATGATCTCGGCAGCTCTTTAATTATTTACGGAATGCCGTTAAATGTCCGTGCAAATGGCGCCTACTTTCAGAGGTGTAAATGAAAACGAGTCTTAATCAAGTATCACAACTGAAATTCCGATTAAACTTCGCTGAATCCAGCGATAGCTTGTAAAAAGGGAGGGAGACCAGGTTAATTTGAATCTCCGCGTTTGTAAGCCCAAGAATAATGGAATTCGGAGGTCTCAGTTGACAGTTCATTTCGTTGTTTCACCCTCTGACATGTTTTGTTAAGATTGTGAAAAGTTATTATTTCAGAGGGCCTTCTCTGGCTAATTTGGATAAAAGCCAATTACTGAAATGGCGAGCTCTTTTTTGTCTTCGTCGACTAAGTTGGTTGCAACAATTTTAGCGGCTCGATTTATGACGTAATTTGCTATGAAAGGGACAAGCGAGTTTATCTAGAACTCGTCCAATTACGCTTGATTTAAATCAGCCAGTTGTTTAATTCAAAATTCTCATTAGTATTTCCGTACTCAGCTTGGTTTCCGCTTAAATTACGCCGTCTAAATAAATTTCAATAATTGGTAGGGAAATAAACATCGAGACAAATAAAGAGGTAATTATTTACGACAAATTAAAGTTGTGCCGTCGAGTAACTTGTCAAGTTGGCAAAAACCGTCGACAGGCGAACAACAGCAGTTTTTGTCTCAAGAATAACAAGGGGGGACAAAAACGGTGGCATCAAAATGTATGACACTCAACCACCGTTTCTCTTGCCACTTTTTGTACGTATAAAAACTTAGGGAGGATTGCAATGCTCAGTCTTAAGGGTCTTAAGTGATTTTCGTCGTATTTAGTTACGGAGTTGGAGCGAACTTTTTCGTTGAGGACTTAATTGTTTCTATCTTACTTTTCTTTTGACTGAAAAGTTTCTTGTTAGAAAATTGTGTTCTCGCATTGTCTGCCGTTCGTTGGAAATTTATGCTCAAAGATTTTATCATTTCGATAATAAGCATAATGTTGAATAACAGGGGCGTCTTAATACTCTTAATATGTCTGATGATAATATAAATAAACATTGACATCGGAATATGAATAAATGTCAGAACTAGCACTACGCTTATCCAACTCAATGAATATTGAATAGAACAAAGGTTAGATACCGCTACTCTTTGGACAAATGATTTATTAGAAGACAAATGGATGGACAAAAAACAAATAGCTCCTGTCTATTGTGTATCATTATCAAATATATCAACACACCTCGTGTATTAGGTATCTAATGAACAATTGGTTGGGCAACGGAAACATATTTTATCGACAGCAAATGACAATTGCATAGAAACAATGGTTGGGCAGAGAAATCTATTGGCTCCAGAATATACTGTTAACAACGTTGTTTATGCAAAGAGCAAGACTTAACTGGTCTCAGGAATGTTACTTTATATTTATACTCGAAATTAGTTGAAATATTGGTTATGTTAAGTATCTAGATTAAAAATAGCCGATGGGTTGATAGGCTTGTTTGTAGCGACGTCTGTCCAATATACCACGTCAAAAAAGTTCAACGGTGATAGTAAACGAACTAACAAGATTTAAATAAAACGGAGCAACGAATCTTATTTTAGATCACTCAGGAAAAAGTTGCGACGGGAATAATCCAATAACGGGCAATAAACGGGAGCAAAGAGGAATTAATAAGCTAGCGGCAAAGTTGATCCTGTTCGACTTGACAGATGTCTGCGGGATGAAATATCATGTCGGCGAGAACGTTAAAAGACGTAAGTAATTCGGCGAAATACTGTGCAAATGGTTTAGCGATTTCAGGTTTGAAGTAAGACGATAAAAGCGCAAAGTGCCCGGATGAAATTCTAAAAGATATTTCACATCAAATATAAAATTACATCTCAGAGCCGTTCATGTTTTTGTTGTGTTTGCGTAAGCATTTTAACTATGTATCCAAACGTTTAACTGAGATACTATTTTTAAAAAAGTTAGCTACTCGAGCAACCTCTCAAATTGGGTAGGTACTCAAATAAGATTTTCTCTCGTATGATATGAAAATAAACATTAAAAAGGAAACCGGCTGGCGCTAAACACACATCAAGTGTTTATTAGACCAAGAAATCACATTGGCTATTGCTTGACCACCCAAGTTGAATAGTGTTTTAAGATAATGGTATCATAAAATCTAACTTTTTATCGTAATCTCGTCTATTTAGACGCAGAGGAATCATAAGAAATAGACAAAGATTAAATGCCCACTCAAAACACACCATCCGCGCGATCCGGAACAGAATTATCAAACACAGAATAAAAAGGACTTAAAAGTTTTGAATCAAAGTCAGCTTTAGCGGCTATACTGTTTCGAGGTTAACGCGCAAAATGAACCCAATATTGATATTTATATCAGGTAAGTTGTACCTAATTATCCCCGGCTAGTTTAGTTCATTTCTATAAATAATTTCGCAGTGACTTGGACATTCGTTGTAAATGTCTCACTTGAAATGTTTATTTAATTTATACCAATAATTCTCTCTGAATTATGAGCGTGGGCAGGAAGACGGTGTTAGATCAGATATTTATTGTGAAACTACTCGTCCATTTACGCACGATTTATAGACGGTGGAGAACCACACGTTTTTGGAAACTTTAAAAACGGTAACACAATTTTACGAGTCGATGTCAAAATAAACATACTCTGAAGGCTAGCGAAACTCTTAAAGAAATCTTTTAAAGGGATTGTGACGTTGTGATTTCAATAGCGGGTGCCTACATCATACGAATGACAGCAATTCATAACCTGACTTCTTTATACCCAAAGGGTGTTAAAGGAACCTTATGACTAATATTTTTCTGTCTGTCTATTCTGCCTTTTTAGGAGCTCCAATGCTCCAACTGTAAAGTAGTAACTGACATTTGAAATTCTCACGGAATGACTGCTATTTGTGGCAGCAACAAATTATAAAATAAAATATTGACAAATCAAAGTTGTGTCGTAATTTCTTTTTCTAGTGATAATATACATACACGAAAAAAAAACTGCATACGATTTATTGAATAACTCAGACTACAATAATACCTAATATTAACTAAAAAAGAAATAATAATAGACGTAAACTGCTCTAGGTATAATCATGGAAAACAAAGTTTATGAAAGCTCCGGTCGATAGGATTGGCTTTAACGCTTAAAAGGACTTGTAATCCATGGCCGTATAATAAAAGTTTTACTAGTGGACAAAGCAGACTTCGATTGTTGTTCCTGCAAAAATAGCATTACGGAATTGAAATCACTTATAACAATAGTAAAGTATTTCAAGATAGCCATAAACAAGTTAATAGCAGATTCCGAAATAAAGCTAAACGACAGGACAAAGCGAGAAGTAAATTAGCACCATTAACCGGCTCTAGCTCAATAATTGATTACAACGCTGCCAATTCAACGGTCCAATTTCACCTACAACGGTTTAAAATTCGTTAAGCGCACATTACTTCCTAAAGCAACGCACATAAGTCACAACATCGTTCGACACTTTACTGGTGAAGCGCGTATGCGTCCTTTATTGATGGACGTATTGACAGAACTAACAACGTAGACAGAATCGGGGCAAATATTTGGTTGCTCAATTAAACAAATGAAATTCGAGGTGGTACAACACTCCGAAACGAGTTTGGGGGAAATCGACGTTCGAAATTCGAAATATGGAAAGAAAACAAACAAATATCGGCATTAATGCGGCTGTTGTGACATCTGTCGACGTTGCAAATGTACATTAATAATAACCGAGCTCAGCGAAACTTGTTTTTCTACACTGACACTACAAACAAACTGTTGCATGGAAAAATTGGAACGGCGCGCTGACAATGACAAATAATTTACATAACAGCGTCCCGTATGACAAACAAGAAACAGGATATCATTATAAACTTATAATAGGAAATTACACTAGGGCTCAAAACGTAACTTTATATAGCCATTACCAATTTCGAAGCTCATTACCTGTTAGCCTTTATAAGACCGCACCAATCTATAACGGACGGTCACTGCCCACTCGCCTACAAAAAATGTAACACGACAGCTGTAGGAAGGACGCTAATAATAAAGTAGAAATTTCGACGGACATTATCCATTATCTCAATTTTGATACGGTTTACAAAAGAGCGTTAACTCGTGCGACATATGTGTCGGGGTTGCGCTTAACAACGGTCGGTAGTCGGATAATATATAGATAGCTTTTTATCGCTGTTTCGATATGTGCACTCACCTATGAAGATAAAATAATCTGCACCGTTTTGCTTGTCAAGTTCGATACATTTCACTGCCGAAACTTTCAAGTGATAACAGAATGTCAGCGGCAAATTGTTTCGGACAAAGTATTTTACGAACCTGATATCTGTCATCGAATTTTATGAGCAATGAAGATGAATTGATACAGGCACGGCGAGAAATATCAGACCATTCCATCTGGCAATCCGCCTGGCTTGTAAACATTTGGGCCATATAAGGCAACACCTAAATCGTAAGTCGTGGAGCAAATAAAAATAAATTTATTTTAGCACCACACTTTTGTTGACAGCAATTCGGTGGCCATCAATAAAAGCCTATCTCGCTCACTCATCACCGCACCGTGTGGGTGCGCAACACTGACGTTCCGAAGGATAAGGACAATACCAAAAAAAACAAACAGGTACCCAAAACCGACATTCGTTAGCGGTGCCGAAACTCAAAGCGAAAAAAATCGATAAACATCTATAATTTCTTAGAAGTCACAATTCCGAAGACTTTTTGATGCGATGAAAATTTTTGTCTTACTGCATAAGTAATTTATTTTTAACTGTTCACACTATATGAACTTCGGATTCGGTATTAGAATAAGTTGTCAAGCTTGTTGCGTTTGAGGGTTGCTTCTATTCCGTTTATCAGATACGCGTTGATTTATTGGCCCATTCGATATACAGGAATGCGAGTTGGAGACAGGCATCGGTTGCCGATGAGCCATATGTAGATCGGATCTACAAAATTCTACCCATTATCAAATTTTTATTTTCCAAACAGTGTCACGGTCCCACGACTCGGTTAAACTAATTCTTTAATGGGACGGTAGCATCAAAAGCGTTCGATGAAGACATAACTTTGTTATAAACTTTTGTCACTTCTAACCTCAGTTCTGAGAACAAATTGATTCATTTCAACTATCCCTAGATTGTCTGACTTCATAAATTGAAACGTCTCGTGGTTTAACTGCCATGTCGGCGTTATTGTCACCTTTTTTTCTGTTTCTCAGGTAAGGGCCTCAAAATCTCGGCATATGGCGATAGAAATTGCTTTTCTATCCAAAATGATTGATGATCGAGTAAATTAGCTAGAGCCAGATGAATACATGATTTTAAAATGTTTTGGGAAGGTGTTAATGATGTATTTAACCATGATAAGCGTCTTATAAACGTCAATAAGGCTTAGAGTTTGAGCGGTAAATAACATAAATAAGGTAGAAATTTTTAAGTAGTTACAAAATTGTAAAACTGAAATAGAAATGGGAACTTTTTAATTATTTTCTTCCTCGTCTTCAAATTCTGTAGAAAACAATTCCAACTACAACTGATTAGAAGCGACATAAATTGTTAGAGTCATCGTGACAAGTGGAAAAGTAAACAAACAGACCATCTTACCATTTTGGAAGAAAAAGTTTTACTGTTCTCCTTTTGAGTGCCATAAAATTACTATAGTTTCTTTTGACACTGTTTGGCGCCATGACACCTAAAACAACTTTCTACAGTAGGGTGTTTTTTATATAGCTCAAATGTCGGATGGCAGTTTAAGCACCACAATAATAGAAGGGGTTAAGAGTATTAACAACTTTATACTTATTGTTTTGTGCATTTTTTATTTTCACCTAACAAATATTTATGTAGTCTGTACCGCAATGAGAATACTTTCTTTATTTAGTTTGTTCTTGTGAATTAACAAATTTCTGAGAATATCACTAAATTTAAATCAGGACAATGATAAACTCTGCTCTAGGTACTTAAATACTTGTCACTACAGGGTTTCTTTTGGCTTGCGGCGGTACATACCATGTACTCTGGAATAAACACCGAAATGACAACGTGGAATTTATTGCGTGAAATAACTTTTATTATCCTCCGTGTTTCAGTGTCAGTATAAACTTGTTCGCTAAGAATGTTGATCGTAAAAGATTACTAAACGCCGAACATAATACTAGGCATTTTACGGCTTTCGTATTTTTGTCTAGCTCGGTTTCTTTATGACCTATTGTCCCGAGCTTATTCTCAGTGATAACAATAAACCGTAATATGTTTTCTACTAAAGCTTATTAATATTAATCTAGAAATCTTAAGTAGTAAAATTGGTCGATGCTTTTGTTTTTATTGTAGCTAATACAGAGTAATGAAATTGAATCCATGGAATGAAGTAGGTAAGAAAAGAGACTTAATAAATTTTAATATAAATTTTTATGGTTTAAGTTGATATCTATTATCTCTACAAAAGAAACGTAAAAAAATGAATTTAGGTTCTTAAATTCTTAAAGACTTAAGAAACAAATGCAATTATTATTATTATCATTAAAGAGTAAAGTAATAATCAGACAGCCAGCGCAATTGTTGTTAATGCAGTAATATATTACGTGAAAGCTAGTCTTAATGTTCCTGCAGATATGTGCAACGAGGCAAGCCGCGTGGGAGTAACACGGCCGAGTGTGGTAAAGTAATAATTGCAAAAGCGTGATCTTTTGTAATAATGGATTGGAAAGTATTGACTGTGTAGTAATATTACGAAGGGACGAAAGCAAGCGAACGGGGGACATAAATCTATTGTTGATAATAATTGTTGTCAATCAATGGGAACTACATATAGATTTTTATTAAACTATTTGTAAACTAGGGGAGAATTTAAATTTACGAACGCACACGTATATTAAAACTTATTTCATAAATTGGTGCATTGTAGCAAGGGATCTTGAAGAATTATAAAGACGAGATTTCTATTAGGTATATAAAGAAATAAATTTGTTAATAGCATCGCTGACTTTTATCCATGTTGGACATAGGGGTCGAAATATGTCCAAGTCCATAAATTGTATTATTGTGGCCTCAGCATTTAGTAGCTGGCCCATTTTTTTGACCTGCCGATTTGTATAGCGTGCAAAAAATGAATAGTTGTATTTGATGTAGGGTATTTCGCCATCTGTCGCTAACGCGAACCGTTTTTCACTATCAACCTTAATGATATTTTCACATGGCTCTTTTATTTGTATTTATTGCATTCTTTGTTATAATAAAGATTTCTAATAGAATGGACCTTTGGCCTTCTCTATTAGCCGATCTTTGCAAAATTTATTCAATTAAGGTCAGGGTACATCGTTAAAACAATATGTCCCTATCTTTATGTTATTAATTTTGCAATAGTTATCTTCCTAAGTAACGTTCTTATTTACTTTAAAACTAATTGCATCGTAAATACTATTTTATTAAAAATACAATTTTTGAAATAAAATTAAATCCTTATAGCCCGAGGTCAGCTGGTGGAATACAATTTCTCAACCCCGAACACGCCACAAGCATATGTCGGGTTGGCCCATAACAAAAACTGTTCATACAAAAATTTATAACACGTCAAATCTTCGAGGAATGGCTTCCTCAAGATAGAGACGTTAGTATAAAATTAATTGTCCTGTCCTTTGGTGCATCTGCCGCGTCTATTGTTGCTTTTTTCTCTTTCCTTGGCTTGTTTGTGAACGGGACAGAAAATAAATTTGCTACGGATTTGAAGTTAATAAAAATGTTTGGTTTTTTTGAGGCGATAGAACATGTGTTTGGTTTATAAACAGATGTTGCTGACCACAAATATAACACGGTTTTGAAGAACATGCAACCTGTAAAAGCAGATGAATACCTACATTTAAATGATAAACTGGATGATAAAGATAGAATGTGTTGGTAAAACATACTACAAATTATTATGCATAGCGACCAGCAAGATAAAACAACAATTTAAGAAATTCGTTGTCCCGAAGATGTAACACAAGTTCAAATATTCGATACACTCATTAGAAATTCATGTAATGGACACCAAGTTGCTCGTAATTATTCACGAATGCCTGGTTCGATACAAAGCTCGTGTACCAACTCACGCCTTACATACAAAACTGATACGATCATCATAAACCACTGATAACGAACGTCTAAGAGCGAATGCTTATATATATTACATTTCAATTACCATATAAAATGTACGTACAAGAACCACGAACCGACGCAACTCTGCTCCGATAATCATCTAATCAAAGATCATTCAATAACTTTTATTTAAAGTATCGAGAAACCGATCAAAGTGGTGACAATATCAAGCGAGCCAAGGCTTTAATTGGCCGTGAGTAAGAGCGACATTACCGTGCATGGATCATCGGCTACACAAACCGAATCTCGTGTATTATCTTAAACGAGCTCACATCACCCAATGTACCAATGATAGTACTGAAACAAGCTGTATGCTCCAATCAGAATCGTATCTAAATTAGCATAGCGCTCGTTTTTCGTCGATGTGCTGAAGGCTCAAAGGCTGTTACTAATTCGAAAAGGAATGTAGAAAACGTCAATGAGTATCCGAAATTTGAAACGTAAAACGATGTTTCTCGAGTTGTCGGTACCATCGCCGTTCGAAATGTTTTCGTACAAAAAACAAAGCACCAAGCCGAATGCAACTTTGCTACATTCACCCTGATACAATAATGTTCTCGAAACTATTCACACTTATTCAGATTCCAGCTTACTTTTGATATTCAGATTTTTCATGCAATTATGCTAAATTTTTTGTGGTTTTTATTCCATTCAAAAAAATAAATTATCTTGATGTGTAATAATCGCAACTTTTAGCCAACTTAATTTACGGTACAGTTATTGTTACTAACTTCATTAATCAGAAAGCAAATATGCGTAAAATTACGAATTTTGGCCCCATTGTTCTGGGCAAATTAAAACACTTTTCATGTTCAATTCAAAAACAACAATGCTTGGACGCCAACTCGTCGATTCACTTATTATTCCCTTGACGGCCTTAAAAACATTGTACGGGACTTTACAACTTAATTACGTACATATGTTAAATTGGACAGACTGACATACGATTTATAATGCACCTTTAGACCGCAATAAATTGTAGCAGAGACAATAAAGTTTCGCGGGTTGAAAAAACGATAGAAGAAAACAAAGGGCATAATGAATTGAACAACATAATACGAAGTTAATAAGCCGATTTGGGATCAGGGTATGAAAGACACCTGCGATGAACGAAACGTCTTCATTAAAAATGAGAAGGATCGAGGAACAGGTGCGTTCCGTTTTACGCTGCGATTGGAAGCTATCGATCCGCTAGGATAATTACTGATTGCGAACTAATAGCTTTATTGGTGCACGTTTATAGTTTAATTTTGTGTTTCATTCTATATTGGGCGTTTGTGGAAACGATTTGAGAAGGGTTTTATTTAGAAACGTTAAGGAGAAAGTTATTTTTGAATTTGGTGTTTTATTATGGACTCTTTGGTACAGTGTTAAACTTACCAAAATTAATACAATGAGGCGATTTAGCCATGTCTAAATGACTTCATGAACAACGGCAAAACGCAAAAAAAAAAACAAAATAACGGGAACGAACACAAACGTAAGTATACCTAAAAGTCCTACAACACTATAAAACAAAAAATAGATCGAAGAGCCAATTAGAAAACTAATATCTTTGTCTAAACACGCTTACGAATCTTAAGTTTCATACAAGAAACAAAACTCCTCTCAAGTTTCCGAGTGTTTTAACCCTAATTGTTTACAAAGTCACCGCAGCTACTAGCATGCTCTTTTCTAAGGATAACATCATTCCCGTTTCCGACGGTAAAGATGTTATGCATATGGTAAACTCAGCGTGCTAGGACCTCCCGGCAATTGTTTCGCTTATACTGCTGACAGGCGAAACGCAATTGGCGGGATCTCAAGATCTCAAAATGGCGTTCGACCTCGCCTGACCCATCCGTCAAGCGCGAAGGTGGAACATCTGTTTTAACATCTTGGCTTTGTAGTTAATATAAGCGTTTCACGAAGTTGGATTTCACTCCGTGTTTAGTTTTTGTGGATTTAAAAGTGCTAGTGTTGACAAGAAATTGAATGAGATTTTCTTTGAAACGGATTAAATTGTCAAGGTGGATTAACGTCAGTTGACGCGTACAATATTTGAGTGTCATTGTGACGTTTCTTTATTATTTCGTCCAAATAACTTCGTCCGTCCTATCCTATATTTCAAGAACATTTCTATTTTACATGACATTTAAAATAGCAACTTTAAACTCACATCTTCGTTGATTTCCACAGTGAAGTTAAGTTTCTTAAACAAGTACGATAAAAGTGACAAATTGAACCGTTTCACCTTAAAGCATCTAAACGCGTTGTCATTTTTTAAATTCACTCTCAAAATAGCTTATAATATTAATGTAAAAGAATATAATAGCAGCCTCAGGCTCGCAATTTCCGTCGGCGCTACCGAAATACCGACGCGGCAAACTTGGATTGTACATCACTCCTCTTGTTTACAAGAATCGTTAGCATGTCAGCCAATCATTTCGGGATCCCTGTATTTATTACAGACATTATTCCTATAAAGTGAACACTACGTTCTTTATTATGGGCCGGTTTAATGTGCCGTGAAAACAGTAGCGTTGGGGAGTTTGCGGGCACCGTACCTTTTTATCGAGGATATGCTAGTCGCGACATCTGTAACAAAGAATTTAAAATTAGAAATGAACCACATATAAAAATAAATCACATCTAAAATAAATCAGTAGCGATTCCTTGTCTTTCTTCAGCTTGATTAAAGTATGTATCAGCATTCCAACGCTTTAAAAAAATTCAGTTCATCTTATTTAAGTTAAGAATATCATTAACATTGTATTGCACAAATGTGTTTTTAAACCTAAATTATGTCATGTAATTTTTTAATTTTTTTTTATAGACAGTGTGAAATTTTATTCGTCAAAAATATACAAACAAAAAAAAAGAATAATACTTAAGACTAGCTTAAGCCTAATTTTTTGTATTTTTTCTTGTTTTTTTATGCAAAAACATGAAACCTCGTTATAGTGACAAAGCGCTTTTACTTCATCATTAGCCGTCGAAGCAAAAACATCGAACCTAATGATTCCAATTTCATTCTCTTCACACGTTCTTCCTATTATCTCGAAGGTATCAAGCGCAGCTTTAGGCCAATCTTCTGTTTCCTCATCTCTTTCTAACCCGTTAATTTTGATACATCCATCTCCTTTATCCAAACCCTTTGCGGCGCCGTGATCTGAGCAAACGACGCATGCGTTCTGAATTAAGCAATTATGGTTAATTTTGAGTCTCCCCGTATTATAGGCAGAGTCGTGTCGGCGGGAGAAATGTGTTATTTTGAATCGTAATTTGTGAGAAGGCATCCGCCTGAGCAGTTGAAAATTATACACTTAAAGTTCGAGGTACGTTTACCCTGATAGAAGTAGGTATTAATGGACTACTGAGAGCGTTACGCTTTATAACTAAATTACGATAGTGAGTAACTTTACCGTCTATTATAACTGTAATAACGTCCGTTAAACCAGTCCTACTTTTTAAATCACCGCGAATTCAAATTGCTACAATTTTAGAGCCTCTTTGAGATAAAACTAAGACACTATGATATAACAATAAAACGGTTCCAGCTTAAAGTGTCGATGAACACATTAAGCATTGATAAGCTTAGTTGTTTTTACATAAATGAATTCATTGACTATCATTATGATAAAAGAATTTGCATTTGTCAAAAGCCATCACTGGTCGAAACGAAATTTAAAAATTTGAATTTAAGATAAAAGCAATTGGAACGGCCGACGGTTGAGTTCGAATTTTAAATCATAATGTAAGGTGATTAATATTCTTGGTGTCCATTCGAATGACACTCCATGTCAACGGGCTCTAATATGATTGGACGTTTTTGTATAAATTACAACACCGGGCGGGGTCTATTGGGTATAATTAAAAAGCATAGATTATTATCGCCTCGCCAACCAGCCAGGTTTCCGGCGCGTAATTGTTAACAGAACTCCTTTATAAGTTTTTAATGATTAAAATACAATGTTCCGGTGTGAAAATGTGCGTAGCGGCTCTGTTTTGGGGGTCATGAAAATTTTAGTGAGCAATTAAATATTAAATATGGAAAACAAATGTTTCATACACATTTAAATTCTCACCATAACGATGTCAAAAGTTATCAAGAGGCATAAATTTTCCCTTAACATTTAGTCATAATGTTAACATAATTCTAGCTTTAAATGAATCTCACGTGCCGTATGAGTCCACTTATTTAGCACAACCATACAAAACGCGAGAAAAATTAATGACCAAGCGTATGAAGATGTAGATTTTACTGAGCAACTTGTTAGTGTCAGCGTGCCTGAACAGAGTTACAATGTAACTACTATGCGGTATGTATAAGTAACATAATATTGCTTTGTAGGGTAATATAATACGCACCCATGTCACAGTTTCCTTATCACGGCTTGATGAATTATCGCTGCAGAGTCACTGTCTATGTGGTCTAAGTAATAGATAAGTGGCAAGAGTTGGGAATGATTTAGATCGGAGACGGACGGGTAAAGTCAGTAGTTTGTACTGTCATATATCTTAACTTCAAATTATCTGTACAATCTGATAAACAATTTTTCTTTACGGTCATAATATATGTCGATTTTACTGCAGTTTAAAAGGCTGTTATCTAATTTTCTTGAATCTAAAACTGCAAACTCTACTGTTTTTACGTAGAAATATTTATGTATATATACTTACAAACGAGAAACTTAAGTTTACCCGAAAGTTTTAACTAACAACTTCATAATAGGAATGAAATTTATTGTCAAATGAAAATTTCAATAATGAAAATTTGACTCGACTGTACATGACACGCGAATCTTTTCGCATGAAGCATTTTACCCATTTTATGTATGTTCAATACAGTGAAGAAAAGACAGGTGAAGATGTTTCGTGTGACTAGCAGTCACAGTAAGTTATGCTACCACTTCAGTACTTCAAAAGTAACACATTCCAAATAGCTAATTCTCATAAGTTCTGAAGCACCTTACAATGTCTCCAACATCCAAGGCTCCGCTCATAGCTTGGACTAACTTGCAACTAAACGCTCTAATGTGGCTAAATTCTGTCTCCCTCCAACATTAGCCCCGTATCGTCCTGTGGGGATCATTTGAAATGCAAATTCTGATAGGGAAGTGTATTAGCCATCGGTATATACCGTCATACGCAAGTTAAGTTCCGGTGGATCGACTTAGTTAGGTCGCCTCTAAAGCATACTAATTGTTTCTTGTTGAGTTTGGAAGTTTGGACAGCCGTTGTTTTGAGTTGATTAAGTGTGCACTCTGCATTATTGTAAGGTTAAGTTTGCACCAATTCGGGATAGGAACTGTGACCATAACTGTAGTTGGCGCAAATCATAAGATAAAATTCAAGATTTGTATCGCAAATCAGTTTTCTACAAAGATGAGGGTCTTGATTTCAGAAAAGATCTTAATGGCTCGATGTAGGATCGTGTTATGTTATTTATAGTGCGTGCAATGCCAGTCAGGCCATAATTGCCTGTTGGTCATAATTAATTTGTCCGCTCATCACACCAAAACAGCTGGATTTTTAACCAATTTGCAGGATACCTTTTACCCGTCTACGGCTAAGAAAAAAGCTAACCTAACCGAATCATATGAATACAAAATCTGCGATGAAACTTTCGATAAAATAAGTTTCTAGGAGTGTAAGAGCTCTCACGTAATTGCATCTGATATTAGGTACAACTAGAACTTAAACGCAATTCTGTCTTAAATTTCAATAAAGCCTGAATAATTAAACAGACTTGCCCTATCTCTAAATCGTAATAACTATCATCAAAGCTGGGTCTTGAATACTTTGACAGGTAATTTAGAAGCACTAGAATACTATTATACAGAAATATACATAAACTCGTCATTTTAGCTTTGATATTTTAATTGTCCCTTTGTAGGGGTTTTCTCTTTTTTATTGTAATTTCAGGGCCAATTTTAAGCAGGCTTGGTTAATAATGAAAATTATGAAACCCTTTGTGTTATAAATATGAATAAGGTTAAATTATCATGATCGTAATCTGCCGCGTTTACCATCAAAGATATAATATATATTTTTAAATTTGGATTTTTAAATATCAAGACCAAAAAGAGAATTGTCGATGAAGTTTAAATTCTAAAAAAACAGGCATTTGAAACGCTGCAACCCGTATCTCAAGAAACTTAATGAACCAAAATTAGTTTAATAACCAGCAAAATAAATTCAAAGCCATCTAACCCTATATGACGAAATGAAATTAACCAAACGCAAAGACCAAATTACACCAACATTATGATACCAGATGACAGTTTAGTCTCATCTGCATATAGTCGGAATGTTTAGAATGCAAATTGTTATAATAGTGGCACTCGCGTAGCAGCCATTAATAATAATTTGGGTGGTGACAAGTGATAGGATGTGACGGAATAAGTAATGGAATAATTTGATGATAGCTCGTATGTAGGACGAATAGGATGGAAGTATTGGGAGCAATTAGGATTGATGTTGCAAACTTGGGACAATTGCATGAATATTTTCTTCCCCTTTGAATCGCGAGGCTCAGTCTTTGAGCGAAAAAGGAGCCCGCTCTGATATTTCGATAAGTTTTAGTTATATTTGTTTTATAATTTCTTGTATTAGGTATGACACACTCAGGTCGTTCCGCTCCTAGTTAGAGCTAAAAGTTAAATTGAGGCATCGAATAAAAACCACTGATGATTCTCTCTTTCGATTATCTCAAACATCGCCTGATAACTGAATTTTGTTGGTTGTTTTGGTAAATGTGTTCCGCAATGAATGTAGTCAGTCGTGTACAGTGAATCAAACTGCGCGAGATCGGTCCTGTCGGCAAAATATATGCTGTAGCCTTTCATTATGTGACAGTCTGAAGTCTGAACGGAGTACCAGCGATTTTGAAATCACTAAAATCTATGGCATGGTTCCTAAGAACAGATTTTTGTATGTATTCTAGGTTAAAATTTCATATAAATGTAAATACAGGCCGATTTCAATTCTCACTAGGCACCCCGTTTAGCGACACATTTTTTAAAAGTATATATCTTATCACACTATGATACTATAACTACAGCCGAAGGTTTGTGAAAACGAAGAAGAGTGTGTTTGTTTTTTACTCCTACACGCTTAAACGGCTTGGCAATTTTGATAAATTTTGGTATGAAGGTAGCTGACACCCTGCATTAACACATAGGCTACTTTTTATCCCGAAACAATTTAGTGTTCCCGTGGGGTGAGCGGATAGCACCGTGGGGCGAAGCTAGTATTATTATATTTTCACACGCTGTCGCCTCTACCGTATACAGATCGACATGCCTAATGTCACTTTATGTTACTGATGTACATTTCCGTATTTAGGCAGTTCAGAGTACACATAATTTGGAATAATAATGTGCTTGAATGTATCATAAATTATCTACGACATTTAAAGCGACGGAACTACACGAATATGTCTAGTTACGGGGACGCTATCACTAGGAAATAAGCAGACGAATGATTAAATCAACGCCGTTTGTGAATGTTAGAGTATTTCGCTCAATATATCACTCCAAATCTCCAATGGAATGAAACGAATATTGTCTTTGGTTGCTCCTCAAGTTTCATTGATTGAATTGCCCACTAGCAAAGCATTGGGCTAGCCTAAATGTAACTTATTTTAATTCGTTCAGCTATATCTTAAGCATGTGGCATTTCTGTGATAATTTATATTTTTTTATGTGTAATAACTTTTTATATGGTATTGAAATTGATTGTAATTGTTGGTAATTTTGGTTCGTTTGACAACTTATTGTTAAGCATATTATTATTTAGTCATTTTCTTTCATTATGTTATTTTTACTTTATATAAACGTCACATGTACTAACACCAAAGTTAAGTTTATTAACATATTATATGGATGTTACCTATCATAATCCCGAATTTTTGTTTCCCCGCTGTAACGTTTCGCCGAATATTCATTTACCCACGTGGACAGCTAGACACGTATTTTTTCGTTTGACAATTAAACAAAAAAATATAAAGATATATTATAGTCGTAGTGGAGTGACGTGATATGCTCCCACTCCTTCTTTCCTTCCTTCTTCCTCCTTCCTTTCCTTCCTTCTCCTCCTTCCTTTCTATATTTGTAATTTGTTTCATTGTCGAAAGATACAATATGTGTCCACTGTAATTTTTTGACCCTAACTGACCCAGGACATTAATAATCTACCCTTATTCTTTTCACACATCTAAAAACTGCATGATATGAATTGTTTTATCTTGTCTGCGTTCAACCAGTATTTTTTTCTTTAAGGCTTCTTTTATTCGTTTCAATATCAATATTGATATTGAGAATGACATCTCAATTAACTATCATGCCATGCACCGATTCCCAGGAGATTTATGTCCACCATTACCTTATACTTTAACAGAAAATATGTATGAAAATGCAAATATTTTCATTAAATGCAGCGATAAACATGTCCTAGTTTCTGTTTATTAAAATTATATGTAAATGAAATACCGGACAAGCGTGAGTCGAGTTGCTATGTAAGGTATGGTAAGATCACCGGGGAAAGACTGCTATAGTTCAATAACTAAATAGCTTTTAGTGTTACCCCAATAGACAATATACTAGATTGGTGGGATAAGTCCCACTTTACCTTAATGAGCAATTTTTTATTTAAAACGTAAATATACAAATCAATGGCATAGCGTCCATAGAACTCGATTCCACCGGCATACCCAAATTAGAAAATGTTGCCTACTAAAAAATTGGTCACAAGCCACTGGCATATATAGATATTTTTAAATATTAGCAGTACACAGGTATAAAAATATGGAACGCCATAGTTTTACTTACGTTAATTTATTTGTACTGAAAAGTACTAGCAAAATGATTAAACGCTAATAGAAACGCATTTTTATATTTTGTTCACTTTATTTGTACACTTTCAAAAAATTTGCTATTACTCTTAGACCAGCATATCTTACCGCGAGTTCGCTTGTCGCGCGACTCAATGTCATCTGTCTTGCTCGCACGATATTGAAACGAAAGTGACAGATAGAATTAGTCGCGCGACAAAAAGTCGCGAGTCAGTTATATTAGATGTTTTGATTTTATAGTATTTTAACAGATAAACCGAAAAAAATTGTTAACAGTAGCCCAAATGTTAGCTGCTAGTTATTAAATCGGAGGACTGATAAACTGAGGGCTATATACTCGTAGGTAGTAACAAAAATAGGTATGTTATGTAAAATTAGCATAATTTTGGTTACTACTAAGCACAATTATTTTTTTGACGACGCGTTTAGCTCGGTTTGTGCCTGCTTACTGAGCCGGCGGTCCCGGGTTCGAATCACGGCCAGGGCAAATATTTGTGTGATGAACTCGAATATTTATGCTTGGGTCATGGTTGTTATATGTATTTAAGTATATATATATCTACATAAGTACGTATATCGTCGTCTAGTACCCACACTAGCCTTCTTGAGCTTAATTTGGGAATAGATCTATTTGTGTGAGGTTGTCCGATATTTATTTATTATTTATTTATTTAATTTGGCTATATATCTCAAGTAACAGTCAAGCTGTGAATACAGTTTTGTTGGAACTTTCTTATGTGTAGGTACGTTTTTATACCCTGTATAATAATAATAAAGCGTACCTATTATTTATTTCTGTGTATGTATTTTATGTGAGACAGATTTAAAAGAACAATATGAGTATCAGTTACCCTACTTTATGGAAATTGGGGCATCAGTACTTAGAGGACTTAAAAAAGTAAACCGTGTCAACCCCGGATTTACCCAAATAACATGAAATATGTAACGCCTTAGACGTTCACAGATACAAATATGTGCCACATAGTAGGGGGAAACTTGGAACATGGAAATTCGACTTTGTGCCGCTTTTTTTATTTAAGTAAGTACTTCTCGCAATATTATTTGTTTGTAATCACTACATAGTATAAAACAAAGACTGCAGTCGGTCTGTCCCTACATGCATAGATCTTTAAAACTATGCAACGGATTTTGATGCATTTTTTTAATAGATAGAGTGATTCAAGAGGAAGTTTTATATAAATACAATATAGTAGAGAAACACTGATAATTTTAGAGGTTTCTAATAGCACCCGTGCGATACTGGGGCGGGTCGCTAGTTAACGTAATATAATGCGATACCTACTACTCAGACTTAAAAAAAAAACTACATGCATATTCCTAAACTTTTGTGATTTAATTATAAACAAAAAGCATTGGGGATTGTTATTGAAATATACGTACTGCGTTATGTGAAATACTTTTTTGTCACGATTTGTAGTTTCTATTTGTAATAAAAAGGATTCATCTATTAACTAGAAAATTCCTTTGTCATTTCAATTTTCCGAACATATAACAGAATCCCTAATCCCGTATCCAGTTTGTAGATACTTTCACAAGACTAGGTTAAAATAATACGTTTAAATAAAATTATACAACAGTTAAAAAAGTGAGGTTTTTCATTATTTCATACGGAACACTAAGAACAAATCCAGATAATATTTCGCGTCGCTCGCAAATGCTAAGTTAATCTGATACAGCGGAAATGTAAATGGAGCAGAATATACCTATAACTATATGTCATGTAGATTTTATAGTATTTTAACAGGCCGCGGAATTATGTATTAAGAAAACATAAAAGTCGAGAGTGGTGCAGAATAATATATTTTCCGCACCTCTTTATTTACTGACTGATTACTCGTTATTTACGTTACAGATAAGTTCGTATTAGTGTCAGTGTAATAGTAAATAGCTCGATGAATCGTGATTAGTTAGGAATGACTTTATTTCAACGGAGAAATAAATGGGATTTACGATTAGATATTAAAAGTCACCGTAAACGGCGGACCCTCGGGAACTCCATAGGTAAAAAATATTGTGAGATTTTTATAAAATAACAAGCTAAATTAATCGCTTTACGAAGCTAATTAAGTTAACATGAATATCGCATATTTTTATAAAAAAAATGGGCAATTGCGAGTCCGACTCGCACATGAAGGGTTCCGTACCATAAAACAAGTTTGTTGTATGGGAGCCCCCCTTAAATATTTATTTTATTTTATTTTTAGTATTTTTTGTTATAGCGGCAATAGAAATACATCATCTGTGAAAATTTCAACTGTCTAGCTATCACCGTTCTTGAGAGACAGCCTGGTGACAGACGGACGGACAGCGAAGTCTCAGTAATAGGGTCCCGTTTTTACCCTTTGGGTACGGAACCCTAAAAAGTTACGATAGGTAAATGAAATGAACATGCGAAACTATCGTCTGTTGACACACTTGACAATCAAAACTCATTAAATAACAGATACCTATTTAAAACAAAGCTCGTAACTCAGTATAAATTTGTTAAGTAGATACGAGGTTTTGAAGATCGGTAACAGAAATTTTTGTGAGTTTTGGTTTTCATCAGGCGATATATAGATTTTGATTTTGAACTCAACGTTATACAAGTATTTCATAAAAAAAAGTACAAAACATGCGAGGGACGACATCTAGTCTTATAACTTAGTAGTAATCCTTCTAGAAATCTAGACAAACTACCGATCAATATCAACAAGTAAAATATCAAACCGCCTTCTTATAAACCTTTATTATGCTCTAAAATTAATGGAGAGACAGGGAGAGCAGATATTTGATTAAAAAATCCAACGTAACTTGACGAAAACGTGCTTCATTTTTCATACTTTAAAAAGCAGGGAATTGAATTCCGCCATGCATTATGAACCCGGCGCAATACGCCATAATTTATGTGCGTAGGATCCAGATGTAATCTTGCCAGGCTCATGTATCCCTTAGGATGCCATGCAACAATAAACGCGACAGTACAGTAACCTCATGTAATAATACCAGTAATCTTTGATACCGGTAATATTTGGTGAGACCAGTAACGGTGAAAATGGCAAATTAATTATTGTCTCCTTACAAATACTTATTGGTACCGTTACGATTAGGTAGCTATTTGCATGGAGCGTTTTTAGCGGTCCAAAATCTGTCAGTGTGGGGTGAGATGTACTCCGTTAGTTTCTTTGGAAATGTAGGCCAAAAAAACCGGCCAAGTGCGAGTCGGACTCGCGCACCGAGGGTTCCGTACAAACACTTTCCATCCCTAGGTGGTTAAGTTAAGTTTGCACGTGGTATGTATAGCGCCCCATATAAATTAGGTGCAAAGTTAGGTATTAAAAACACTACTTACTAGATCTCGTTCAAAACAATTTTCGTTGGTAGTTTTTAGTAGTAGTTTTTTTTAGTTAGTAGTAGTTTTTTCATTTTCTTATTTTAGAAGCGTCTGTCACCAAACTTTTCGGTTTAGAAAAAAAATATTTTAGAAACCTCGATATAATTTTTGAAGACCTATCCAATTGGTACCCCACACGTTAGTGTTTGATGAAAAAAAAAATTGAGTTTCAGTTCTAAGTATGGGGAGCCCCCAATATTTATTATTATTTTTTTATTTTTGCATCAAAATCTTAATGCGGTTCACAGAATACATCTACCTACCGAGTTTCAACAGTATAGCTCTAATAGTTTCGGTAAAAAATGGCTGTGACATACGGACGGACAGACGGACAGACAGACAGACAGACAGACATGACGAATCTATAAGGGTTCCGTTTTTTGCCATTTGGCTACGGAACCCTAAAAAGGATAGGTGAACTTAATTTAAGCTCTTCGAAGCGTGTTCATAGTTATATGAAGCTGCTTTGTATTTTTAAATAACATTACATTGGTTATTAATAAATTCCTTGGAGACTAAAGCGCGGAAATGCGGAGGTTGTGCATATGGAGTCAAAGTACTGAATTATATCTATTGTGATGTCGCTTTGTTGAGTACGAAGATTCTAAACTAAATGCTTACATTAAATCGCGTAGGGTTGCTCACTCTACGGCTTTTTAACAAAAAAAATACATTTACGCCTTATTTTTTTACAATTTATACTCTTTCGTTTCTTCGTGGCTTACCTATGCGTTGCCTAATTACGTTGATTTCTTCCTAAAGAGTTTGAGCTGTGTCATAGAAAGATATTTAAAACAATTATGATTATACTACATTAGGAAACATAATTATGTCAATGTATGAATACTATATTATTCATTAGAAAAAGTAAATGTATTATACTATATTAATCCAGAGATGTTTTCCAAACCAGTACAAAATCCAAGTTTACGTAGTAGAGATTTGTTTAAAGTTCAACGCACTGTAACAAAATCAGCATTGCACAGTAAAAATTGCTTACAAAACAATTGCCTTATAAATTATTTTTATATAAACTTCGATTATGGCTCATAGAAAAATGTTTTTATTATTTGAAAGAATATTTTGACACGTGATTCATAAATTTCACATTGACATATAAATTATATTCTTATTTTAATTTAAAATCTGTTAATTGAATTTAATGATTATTATATTATCTTATCAATGAGTAATCTGTTAATGTAAGAATTTGAAATTTGCATGCCATTACTATGGTGAATTGTGTTGTTCTTTTGAAATATTTGTCATCCGCATGTACCATGATTCTAGCAAATAAAAGAACTTTGACTTTGACTTTGACTAAGAACAATCTATATTTAATTACTACGTTTAATACGAGTAATGTCAAATATACACAAATACTCGAACTAAAGTCTTACTTTTCTCAAAATGTAAAACGCCATATGAATAATTATAAATCATAAAAAGCTCACAAACTTAACACTGCTCCTCATTTACTTTTACGACACCGAAATTAGTAAGTACTTTAAAGTTATTACGTTTTAAAACTTGGCACTGAAGTTTCAGAAAATATATATGGCTGTCCAAATAATGTAAAGTTGCTACATAAAACATGGTAGAAAGTGCGTCATATTCCTATAAAAAAATCTTAAAACAAACAATCATGACTTCAGGCCTGTTATCAGTAAGCCAACTAAATTAAGTCATTACATTTCAAGGTTTGCATGTATGCCACTACTTATTACTGCATTTCCACGCGGCCTTTAAAAAACGACATTAACAGTACGACAACAAAGTCGACTTTGCTGGCTCCTTTTTATAGCGGAAAAAATCGCATCGTCACTGTAGCGACCGTGACGAACTGGGATGGAGACGTCAATTCCTTTACATTCTTCACAAAACCAACAAGAAACAAGCAAAGAAACGGGCACAGAATAAATAGAAGTGAAAAAGCCGGGGTGTGCGGTCGTGACTGTAGCTGCTACTGGATGATTCTCGTTAGAACCGGTATGCGAGTAAAAACTAGGTTCTGTATCAATCATTTTGGTTTAGATTCGAGCGCAAACAAAGTTTCGAGTAACTTTTATACACACGCCTTCTTGTCACTACCGTTATTTTTAACCCCGACGGAAAAAGAGAGGTGTCGTAAGTTTAACGGATGAACTAAATTGAGTACAGTTTTTTTTAAATCGAAAGACTTATCGGTCGAGATGGTTCTTGGCTTTGTGGGAAATATGACTAAGTAGTTTCCAAGATATTCAGCTTTAATTGGAACTAGTGACGGGATCTCAATTATTGAAGCTAAAAATTTCAAGTTGTATAGTTATGATCAGTTTTAGTAGCATTTTCTAAATTGCCACTCATTGAATGAGGGTCTCATGATGACCAGCTAAGAAAATGCCTCCTCGGAAGATTTACAATTTAAAGATATGGTAATTTTTGTGACAGAAAAATGTATTTATTGATTTTGTTTAATCTCTTATTTACAATACTTCATCAAGTTCAAAATCGACATCAGGTAAACATATATATAAGGAACAAAATTTAAAAGTACATTAGACACGCTAGTTCGGCGACGTGCGACCTATACCTATATGCCAGCTGTAATCGGATATTGTAACTATCATTCATATTAAATCCTAATTGTACGTTATTTAGGCTCGATTCAATAAAATTGGAATAAGACTTACACACAGATTTAAGTGACAAAATTACGTAAGAAAAACCATAAACCATGTTGGTCAAATCAAACCTTAGTAGGATTTGAGTTAATAGTTCATTTCCATAAAAATGTGTTAATTTAATAATCCACAGCGAACCTACCAGTGATTTCAACGTACAGTTCACCAGCAATTTAGTACAACCTCGATTATGTGGTTATTTTCACGTTAGGAATGGCTAAAGTTTGACCAAACAAACGTTTCACGGTTAATTCCGAATGATGTGCCACGCTCCGCGGACAATTTTATTTCATTTTTGAAAGCCGAGGCGTGAAAACACGGGACATTTAAAAAAAAAAACAATGGTTTAAAGGAGTCGTGAGTTTGGATTGCGTTTTGTAGGTCATGATAAGTCAAAATCTACATTGAGACTAAATTGGATACTTAATAGGGGTGAACATTTCTTAGAGCTCCATTTCTTAGATAATAATATATAATACCAAAAAAGAAACAAGAAATACTAAGACCAGTTTTTTTTTGTTAAGTATGTAGTTACAGAAGTGTATAAAGGTTACTAGTAAGTCGCGAGAAACGAGTAACCTGCTGTTTAATATAAATGGGCCCTTTTGGCCTACAGTAGTAGAACTTTCATATTTCAAGCCGATAATTACCACGGAAAGCAATTCGAAGTCCAAACATTGCTTGCAGCATTCAATGAGTGCTCCACCAATATTTGGCACGCCATAACTCACATTAACAAACACGCCCATAATCGAAAAGCGATAACAATCACCAAACCATTAAACATCGAATTCAAAACATTTGGCCACTAGCCAGACAACAACCTTGCTTGTATTATCTTATCAAGCATGATTATTAAGATGTTCGAATAAAAACAGGAACAAAAAATCAGGAGGGCGTTTGCGCCCGCGGTCGTAAGGTATATAGCAATTAATGTTAGACAAGCAAAGAACAATTCAAAAACGCCGACACGACCACAGACTCGATTACTCACACATGTCTCTATGTGCGCGTACGCACGGATGTTCCACGCACACATTGGGGCGTTTTATTCGCGTGGTTAGGGTTGTTACACACACGTCCAGCCCAACATCATAATTACGAGGGCCACTGGCGTGCGTCGAGCTGTAACGAGCTCAAAACAAAATGGCGGCTAATTTTATTTATACTGTGTGTTTAAGTTTGGTACACAATCTGGTTACATAGGTTGTGCTTCAAACTTCATAGTTAAACACTATACTTGAATTACCCTGTGTATTTTGGAGAAGCCCATTACAGTAATTTTCAGGACATATTTAACAGAAAAAGTATTGTATTGGTAAGAATTATGAACATAGGAAGGATACATAAAATAAAACATTACCAATAAACACGAAAAAATACATGATAAGGCACTTGAATTTGAGAAAGGAGGAAAAAATTAAGGAAGTGCCAATAAGAATCTGTAAACCTCGCTCATTATTTTTCAACATGTTGTTAAGGTTATTTATTGAATGAAGAACACAATTGAATAAATACTGTTAAAAGGCTTCTCAAAACAGACTACGTATTTTTAGACAAATGCAATTGATCACATTGCGCATTCGCATTCGAGTCTAGCAACATTAAAACATCTGAATCATTTCGAACGGCGACAGAACATGACATAAACAACTAGAGCCGACAAAACTGGTTGAGCGAAACTGAGTATCCTACAGCCACGGTAGCAGGAAACATTTAAATACTGCCGAGTGATTAATATTTATTACAGACCACGGTAGGCCCCCGTTCAAAACGGGACTGATTTCGAAGCTGTTAAATATATTATAATGTTTGTTAATTAATTCGTCAAGATTTTTACAGTGACAATGGGGAATGCTTTTGTTGAAATGTTTGTATTATTTTTGAATGTATAAATAACAAATTCGTTGTTTAAATTTATTCTAAACATAGCATTATGAAATATTGAGCCGTGAGACACGATTTGAACGTTTTCATTGTTAAACCAGAGAAAACATCAGTGCAATGATTAGTTCGGAGTGAAAACAGTATTAAAAACACACTTTCATGTACATCAGAAAAATATACTCCAGTTCTCACCAAACTAAATGAGACTAAAAAAAATGAATGAAACGAGAAACAGGGAGCATTTCCTAGAACCACACGCGATCATACGTCAGATAACAGTAGCAAGAAAAATCACACGAATTAAGCATTCTAAAAGAGTTGTCAGCCCACCAAATTAAGTCTAACGGCGACCAAGAAAAATACCATACAAATAGACTTTATCAAGATTGTATGAAGAAAAATAAGTCGGTAATTATTAAAACAAGATTACTATCGAAATCACTATAAGTCTTGTGAGTTAAAAACAAGTTCCCCGTGGATTAATGGATGCCAGTCATTAACGCTTCTGGCAGTAATTGCCTGGCACTATTATGATGAATTGTTCGCTTTTTTGTGGATATTTTCTCAGAGAACTTTTAAACGCTTCAAGGGATTACCTTCCTAAATTACCAAGCATTAGTTTAAAACTATCGTTTATGTCATTCAAGTGTTAATTAAAGTGTTAATTTTCAATGGCACCCCTAACTGTTCCTTCAACTGCAAAGAGTCTATTTAAATTTTCATTTCTATTGTACATTATTATAATTCCAGTCTTTGAAGGCACATAAAATATCATCCTTTCGTTTGAGCTAATTTGTTTACGAATCACAACAAAGTCACAATAGAGCTTAAAGTCCTGTCTTATTTAAATTAGGCACTAAAATAAAGTCCTTTCGAATAGCTAGAAAAGCTAGGTTTTTTACTACCTACCGGCCTGGCGAAAGCTCTCAGCCAAATTGTATTATTTTGCATTAATTTTTGACAAAGTATATTTTGTGGCAGAGTTTCTTTGCATTTTTCCTGGAGAATATCGTAATTAGGCTTTGTCCGTGTGGATTACAATATTAAAGTGAAACATGGCTACCACGTTGTATCCCAAGCGTTGGATATTATGTGAAACAAGCTTGAAATGATTACAGAGATTAACTAGAGGAAGTTTAATCGACACGATTCAAACCCGAAATAAAAAACGCCAGTGATTAAAACGCGGCAACGCAACATAATTATAAAAATTTAACCCTAGCGTGTATTAATAAACCAAATACTTGAAAATTGCCGCGCCGGCCCGAGCGTCATTTCATTCAGAAACGAGTCGTTAGCGATCCAGATCTTTGAAATTACACAAAATTAATTGAGACGTCAAGCTTGCAGAAGGACGAGAGAAAAAAGGATAGGCCTGTCGCCATACTAATTTAGATATCAAGCCAACGAGCTCGACAAATTGTTAGCCATTCGTATTGGATTCGTGGAATTAAGACATTTGTCGGCTGCTTTGTTCGGAGTTTATTTTTGGTCAGAGGTTTCAATCGAATATGCTGAGAGTTGTGCGGTTTTTGTTATAGAATAGTTGGGAAGTTTGGAAACAACCGGGACCAATTATTGCTCTGTTAACACGAAATGGGGTGGTTGAACTTTGCATGTTTGCTGAAAATTTAATTGAAAAACATATGTGCCGTTTGAAGTGAGCGCTAGAATTTCATTGTGTGTGCAGTTTGTACAGGCAATACCTAAAGAGCATAATACTTAAAGAAATTAAAATAAGATCTAATAATTGATGATATGGGTGGATATCGTGATTGCGTCATTATGACTATCTTAATTGGTTATGATGTAAAAACTGACAGTTCATTAACGAGATTTACAAAAAAATCTAAACTGGTACTAAAGGAACCTTCAAATTATTAATTGAAACAGACTTAAATTTCCACCTCGCTCAAACCGTAAAAAAACGATACTCCAACGACTGTAATTTATGGGTTCGAAATATATTAATATGTAAATCTTACTCTCGGACAAGGGTTAATTGATGTTAACTATAAATAACACTAAGAAATATTACGTATTGAATGAAAAAGCAATTTTACACCTACGTTAATGGGATCAATGGGGAATCAATTCCGTTTGATTGGTGATATTATAAATTGATGTGAACATCGAACAAAACCCTGTCTGATAATTTAACAGCTATATTAGTAGCAGGCAGTGTCGATGTTTATGAAGGCCATAAAAGGATAACTGAGAATTTACGTTTAGATCGATAATGAAAACGTCAAGTGAAGATAATATTTTATCACTCGGAAAATAATGGCGTAAAAACTGCACCTGTTATTTTTAATATAATATGCTTTTTCCTGGTAAATGAAATACATATTTAGAAGTCAGTTGTTTTATATGCGTTGCAACAGAAATTTTAGAAGCCATTGGCCATTTTAGAGCAGACTGACGCTTCTCAACTTTATGCAATCAAATTTGTAATAATAAGACAAATATCTAAATGAACAATATCATCGTTTAACGGTTAGTTACTCGTTTTTGTACTCAATAAGCAGTCATACCATGGCTGCTTCCAATATTTTAATAAATATAATTCTAGTTATTTTTTAGATTGCATCTAAAGCTATTTTCTTAGCCAATTAAGTTATTGGAACTACAAACTACTATAGAACATGACAATTCTATATTCATTTAGACTTAAGCGATTTCCACACGTTATTATAACAAAACGGGACTTCTCGCTTTGTTATAATATTGATCATTCTAATAAGAAAGTAAATAGCGTAAGGGAACGTTATGTAAACAAAACGTGGACATAAAGAGGGGCCTTATAAGTACAACATTTTACAGGTCATGTAATATGTAAGCAGGATGAGCAAACATAATTTCCTTTGGAGTTTCGGTAAAATTCTTATGACTGGGATTGGCGGTCCGGCCAAGTTGATTATCATATCCGAGCTACGTAACTAAGGTTGCCAACCTTAGTGCAAAGCTTTACTGTGATCTTTAGCAATAATATCGCCTATGCTAAGTGTTATCGGTGTTTGTATTTATTTCTTGTTGAAGTGTGCAATAAAGAGTATTCTATTCTATTGTATTTTTACCATACACTACGCCACTCTACTCTTCTCTACTCAACTCTACTCTAATCTATTCTATAATATGCGCGACTCCTTCAAATAACCTAACTGGGGTGAGAAAAAGGCCGTCAACATATTTGAAAACCATGTAAAAAAGGAAAGAAAGGCCGAATAACAGTGCGCAAGGTAGTGCAAACCGCTCGTGGTTTTTTCAAATCAATATCTGCCCTCTCCAAGTCTCCAATGACTACATAGTAGAACTGCACGTATGTTTCAGTGGTTATTGTTTAGTATACGTAGTCTGAAAAGGGGCGTCCCGGCGTCATGCGCGGCACCTTTGCGGGACACATAACCTCCCTAGTAGCACGTAAACAACATAAGCGCTTATATAGTCCTTGTACAGCTAATTAAGGTTGTATAAGCCTCCAGAAACGGGGTGTCCCGCGTATAGGATGGAGGCAGCCCTAAAAGTAACTGCTATGAAATAATATTCAGAGTGACTAGCAGGAATGCAAATAAAATTCACAAAATAATCCTCTGTAGACTGCATTATAGTAACCTACTTCGGGCTCTGTTATTATAGATGTTTTATGGTCACTATATCAAGCAATAACGGCAGTATTTGTAAACATTTTCGGCCTCTATTTTTAAGCAGCAATTAACTTCATAATCTATTGATGTGTTTTATTACTTCTGTATCTTTTAAGTGCCTTAACTGAATCGAAATGGAATTATTATAAATTGAACTAGTTTTCTACGTGTCGCGTTTTCGCTGATTGTAATTTACCAACATTGCCAATTTTAAGTCGGGTCTACACCTCTAAATTATAAAATTTTAAAAATGAAATACTCTGTAATTTGTTTTTTTTTTCAATATTTAGATATCTTTACATTGTATGTATATTTGTTACATGTATGTCTGTCCGTCTATATGTATGTACGTACATGTCTTTGTGCATCACGCCTAAACAGCTGCACCAATTTCAATATTTATTGGTTATATATGATACTTTTTAACCGCATAGAGATAAGCAAAGAAGTCATAACATTCTAATCCGAGCAAACGTAGTTCACGAAGTATAAAAGACCTTCCAGTTAAACATAAATAAACAACACTAATCACATTATGAAAGTGATAGCTATGTACCGTAACATCGGGGTACTTTGACACTACAGGGTTACTTTGTCCACCCATGAAAACCCATTTTATTTAATTATTTATTTTTTTAAACGATACCTAACGCTTATACAGAGACAGTTGAATCACGTGATGTTGTTTTAAAAAAATAATTAATTCAATACAATGTTTTTTTTTTTGGTGGACAAAGTTACCTTGTAATGGCAAAGTACCCCGATGTTACGGTATATATTTGTATATATCCTATATAAATGTGTATTTATCTATGTAAGTATATATCTTTTTAAACTGTTTTAAGTTAATTGCACCACCCACAATTTATCTGCTTAGTTCAATGGTTGACTTGTAGAGAATGCCTTATGACATTAAGTCCGCCTTTTGTAATAAGTTCTTTCTTTTGTGCAATAAAGAATAAATAAATAGCTTATAAAAATTAAGGACTAGAACCATTTTATTCAGAGCAGAAACCGATCAAAACCTCACAACAACTAAACATACGCAGAGTAATTTTAGCGGTAAAACTGTCTTACCCTTGATTACCTCACATAAATCTTAAATTATGAGTATAAAAATATATTCAACACTTTAATCTGAAGTATCATTCGTTCTTTTTGATGTTCAGCTATAAACATAAACGTTGTATGAACGTGTGATTGCGCATGAATTTCGTTAATTCACTGCCTTTATAATACTAGGACTAGGAGCCCGATTCGGAGACACATTCCAGTATCTCCAAATTAGCAATATCTCGGCTTTATTTTACTGATAAAAATTTAATATTTTTTCTGCATCGAGCGATAGTAACAAGTTGACATTCTGAAAGAGATATGGCTCATTATAATTTATCAAAATTAGATAATTGGTTCACGGTTTGCTCCTGTCATTTGTATTATGGCGATACTCACCATTATAAATTTTACTCCTGTCAAAACATAATATATCGAGAAATCAAAATTTACAACGGTTGCACTAAATGAACCACATCACACATCGCTAGACTAGATTATCTGGTGAAGTCTCAGAATATCATTATAAATTTAGCCCCTTAGGTCAAATTCTGTATTTTTTACAGGCAAGCTGTTGGTGTTACGTACATAATGCAATTCTGTGCGTAACACCAACAATCCTATAATGGAATTCCAAAATTCCTATAATGGATATATCGCAATGTCTTGTCGAATGATGCTTTGCACGTACGGTTCGCTATAAAAAGATGCGATTTTATTACAACCAAGTTATTTTACTAGAAGATTATCATATTTAGTATGCTCTCGGGATCCAAAGTTATTAGTGTATTATGTGCCCTCGTATTTATCTTCTCTTAAATCATAGAATGATATTATCTTTCTAGCTTGTTCTATTAAAAACATATTTGTTATTGCGATGTTTATTTAAATATGTTTATATTAGTGTTTTATGACTAGGTACTTATGTTATTTTTGGATATAATAGGTATTCCTAAATTTAAAAGATTTTTTATGTAATGTTTTACCATATTTGAATAGAACTTTGATTTTATTGAATTGGATGATTAACAATCTGGCTAATCTTTCTATCATAAAAGAACATAATTATAGTCGGTATTTTAAGCGTAGTATAAATGAAATTTTTTGGCATTTGTAAAATCAATCTTTCTATCAAATATCCTTTATCTTATTTAATTTCAAACTAACTAACAATTATTGAATACAGAAATTTAAGTTAGCATAAACTTGAATAGCTAATTCGCTTACGAACAGCTTAATTATTCCAGTAGGTTAGTCTAACAGCACTTACAAATCCTAACACTAACGACAATATAGTGGTTGTATGCTAGTGTAATTATAGTAACTCTTGATCAGAGTACAGAGCCTTAAATTAATTCACCAGTATAATCAGAACTAATGCCGTGCGACATTTACGCTCAGCTGATGAGTCGAGTGCATTAATAATCGTTTATCACCACGACGCTAATAAACCTGAGACAGGGAGATCTATTGAGCCTCATTTAGGGCCATTTACATACATGGTGTTAGAGATATCGGTTTAGGAGATGAGGTGGTCCGAATCACGGAAGTATTGGGAAATCGGGGTTAAAAATTGCGGCTTTTAACGCTAGTGACGAAAGTTTGGATGTCGACGTGCGTTATAAACTAGATACACCTGTAGTAAAAAATTAAACAGGAGACTAGTTAATTAATACGTGTAATAGACACCGTGATATAAAGTTAGTTTTATTCTCACCGGTAGCTTTTATGAAATCATTCGATACGGCGTTTTTAAGAGGACATAAATTTTAAAATCATCAAAATTAACTGCCTGATATCGGATACGTTGACGATGTAGATATAAAGTTTAATAATCACGCTTTTGTAACGACGAAGGATTCATAACCCTATAAGCCGAAACATAAATAAAGTTACGGTTTTATTTTACAAGTACTTGGCGACGTGTAAAATATTGTAACCAGTAATAAAACTATAATAATTCAAAAAGATCTTACACAGGTAATCGTATCACGTATTGAGAAATCCGAGAACACCATGTAAAGCGAACGTATAAAACAAGATCTGCTTTATGAATAAATTATAGCAATGTAAAGTATGATAAATGATGTAAGGATTGTAATGAAACGGCATGAGATGTATACAGAGAAACCGAAGCTATCGATGCTTTTGAAAACGTTGCACGCAACAGTGACAATAAAGGTGTTGATAATAAAGACGATAATGGTGTAGATTATAATCGCCCGTGGCATCATTTAGTTTCTGCTCAGTGTACTGATGCCTCACATAGCGCTCAGCGGGTGGTTGGAACAAGTAAGCTAGTCTTGCAGTGAGGGTAACGTTATAATTTATCGATGACCAATTTAAAGAGATTCCTAAATGGTAGGTGCTTTGGGCAAAATCCTGGTTAGTTCTTTAATGTAAGTGAGCGAGCGGCCGGTGGAGAGGTCAAGATATGATGGTTGAAAGGTATCGATGCTTTAATTCAGTGAATACTCACGATTCGAATGATTATGATGTTACGAATAATAATTAAGGTTCTGACGTTTTGGGAGCAGAGGTCGTTAGGTTAGCGCTGAGTTAGAGTGATTATGTTAGGTGCGACTTTAAACCTTAATTTTATTATAACGCAACGACTGATTTATGAATCGCCAGTTTTACGCTTATGCGTTAAATCTTGTTATATGTATATTTATTTTACTATTGCACACGATAATGGACTTATTGTTTAGTTACAAACGGCACACAAATTTCATGAAAACGTTAAAAAATATTCGGTATTACAGTTTTATAATCTGCTACACCATAATTATTTTTCTACTCTTATAATAACTAAACTCTAATTTCCGTGTAAACAACATATGCTTTTTAAGCTTGTTGTTTGTGCCATAAATATTCATAAGTAATCGAAAACTTAGGCTAACTTTAAACTAGTTTCGCACGGCGCCCGACCGAGCTGCAGTGTTCAATGGAAATTGGGAATATTATGTTTGTTTGATGTTGTTTCATGTGACTCTTGTAGACAAAGTTTTTTCATAAAGATAACGCGTCAAAAATACATCTTGACTTTTAGTTAAGACATTAAGTCATAAAACACATCTATTAAAGGTTAACTAAAATATTGATTCCGTATTTTATTTCGTCTTTCAACTACTTTGTCAAGAATTACATTTGTGGGTTCTACTTCACGATCAGATCCAAAAACAGGATCGCTCTCTCATCAAAGCTCGCCAACGGCATTCTAAAGAATCATTCCAAACTGGTTTCAAAAACAATGAGCGCGCGTTCTTCTGTTTTTGTCACCTGCTCTTTTCGTTATTACTTTAATAGCTACACTGTTGATGTTGGGAATACTAAATTTGTGACCTTTCAAGTTTTTGTTTTCTACTAAATTTAGCTCAGAAAATATGTATCAAATTAAACGTGTCGAATGAATTAATACTTTATATGAGCACCCATATTTTTACACTTGACTGTACATTTTTCACTCTTGAAAAAATAATCACTTTTAATTGTTTCATCAGAGCGTAAAATTTTTATTAACGAGCCAGCCAGACCACCGAATAAGATTTCGCATCATTAATAACATTTTTTCATTAAAAAAATTATTGGCGTATTAAACAAACTCAATGCCCCCGAGTCTTAACAAACACCCAGACATTACTCAGCAACGTTATTGATATTGAAAAAAAGGTTAATTCACAAGACGCTAATTACTACGTACACGACCCACGATTACCAAAGCGGAGATCATTATTAAAACCGCCGTTAAGTAACTATAAGGATACCCGACAATGCGTTTTTGGCACGATAATGTTTCAATTTATGGGTTCCGCTGATTCGGAACGTATCAAATTAAATCCTCTTCAACAGTACACGTGCAACCGTGCTTGGAGATTCCACAGATATATTATCAAGGACAAGTATTGTTTGTACGCGGTTGAATGCATCAAGCAATCCGCGACGCTCCAATTAAAGGCGGAGCCGGCATTCGTTGGTGGTTTTGGTGGTTGGTAGTCCGAAGTCTCAGGTAGTCCGCCATACCTGCTCTAGTCCTCCGCTGGGGCGGAATGCATAAACGCAAGTACTTACGTCTTACGGGTAAATAAGTCAAAATTATAATAATGACTTATATTTCTTAGGACTCTCGTGTACTTTTAAGTGCAAATGAAGACGTCTAGCGATAAAACACTATTCTTATTGAAGTGCTCTCAGAGAACCTGTCTTATAATAGTAAAAGCAATATAGAAGAAAACAATCGACATTAGTCTAGCACGATCGTAAACAATACTGACTAGTTTTGCCGGTCATTGGTTGCGTAAAACAAGTTCCATTCAGTACCTTACCACGAGTTTACTGTGGCTAGCGAGTACAGTCACTGTTGCAGTCGCTAATGGCTAGCGACTGCGTAAAAGATATGTATGGAGGATTGTAGTTCTATAAAGTAACGCTAAAGGCGCTCTACTAGAGTCCGACTACGCTAACCATACAACCTGACTCACTTTGTATGGTTTGACAGTTCATTTGCTAGGAAGAGTTAGCGTGATCTGACTCTATTCTCCATACAAATCATTTACGCTGGCTCTAGCGAGTACGAACACATTAACTCGTGGTAAGAGTGTGATGAGAAGCGAGCGGTGCCAGAGAGGCCAACCGAAAACAATAGATGAAACCGACTTTACTGAGATGATTATTGAGTTCATAAACTCCAGTGTTACTCTAAATAATAGTAAATAACAAGCTGAGGAACTCTAAAACAAGAGAATCGTTCCTTATTAACATATTAAGGCAATGGTTGAGCAAGTAAGCAATTACAGCGGTTCGGGAAGGGTACAATTGTCTGGTACTTTGAGGCCAGCGGGATACCTCGTAATTTGCGCTTCAAGCAACACCAAGGAGGTGAATGCGTTGTTACTCCAATTTTAGGTTACGGAACCCAATCGGGCTTCAGAGGAATTTTATAAGTATGTTGGACTACGCCAATTTCGCATAGTCGAACATACCAAATAAGTAAACGTTACCGTATTTGGTTAGGTTTTGTTTAAAACTGCCAATAGCCTCAAGTTGTACTCTTCACAACTAGTTTTCACTTAATGCATAATGCTTTTTAAACATCATCATAGCTTAGTAAATGTTTTACAGCTTGCCTTTACAGTTTTATTAAATCAATTAAAATCCACCAACAATTTAGAGCAGCAAAACATGTTAAGTTACGCTATTATACACATATATGGGTGTCACAATTACATATATGTAAACACAATGCGAAACAACTAGTAAACAAAAATATGGCAAGTTTAACTTGACAGTATCAGGACCCTTTTTTTACATATACCAAACAAAAAATTAAGTCCATGTTGCCAGTTCATATTTAAATCATAAAATTATTTATTATTTGGATAAAAAAAGCCTGTCTTTTGTTTTTTCATATAACTACAGAAATATACCCAAAATATTTCTAAGGATACATTATTTCTAAATTCGTAAATATTAAAATCGGAAGGAATATTTACTACCTGTCTCTTCCCTGTCAATACTGTGCGAGCAAAACAGGTAACGCCAAGTCGCGCGACTAGGGAAGCCGCGTTAAGATTTATGCTAGCCCTCAAGACAATGTTAGGAATGCCTCGTCGGCCGGGTCCCCACATTGACATCTACGATAGCTCAGTAGAAGAACGAAAGAAAGAAACACAAGGGTAAACGAAAACGATATATATTTAACACAAAACAATTAACAAACAAAAAAAAAAAGAGGATCGGAGTATACTAAATTAACACACAAAATTAACACGCGAATTTACAATTAAATCTTAACTAATTTAGTCCTTTATCTATGGCTGATTGCACTACGTACTACTAACTAACACGATGGTATACACAGGAGTAAGAGACTGGACGGAAGTACTAGCGGATCGCTGATCTACGCACTTGAGTAACAGAGTGATGACTCGAGCTGCTAGTGTCAGCTGGCTCCTGTAATTTGCGCCGAGCAACGTTTACTTTGCAACTTACAACTAAAGACTAGCGTATTTAGTTTACAAATCATTTGTGTTTATAGCCAGTCTGCTAATACAGTTGTTAGGTTAGCTTGCACTTGCCTGTGTTTACATTCGAGTTTTAGTGCAGCAGTTTTATTGAGAGACTCTGCTTTAGTAACTACTGAACTTTATCTACAGCTTTATTGGCAAAGAATTTTAAAAGTCAATTAAGTACAGTCTGCCTTATCTGTAAGTAAGTATTTATCGCGAACTTGGCGTACACACTGTTCCGTGTCAAGGAATGTCCTAGATTTTTTGGGCTAACAATTGTGTTCTATTAATTTTTCGATTGTAAGGAAAACAGCAAACAACAGAAAATATACCTCGTACTTTTTTGAGCAATGAAAAATTTACTAATGGTGATTGTCAGAAAGAAATACCTAATAATAATAATAACGTATTAAACATAACCATCTGTACTAAAAAAGAGCTGAAGAGATTACCTTATACTGTCATATTAAATTAAAAATCCAGTTGTATAATTCAAACACCCAATTCAACATCCAAATTCCCATTAGCCCAGAATCAAACGTCATGATTACTCAATTACCATATAGAATAATCAAATTTACTTTTAAAATTAAATTTAAAGTTTTAAAACGAGTATCGGACGCTGCAATTAGTTGCATTGTTATGTTAATCGGGGTTCTTATTGAGCCCGCGTTGATGCCAGATAGCTATCTTCTTATTGGATGCGCGAGAGATTTATGTTTCGACGGTTTAATACAATGATAACTGGGAGCTTATACACATGTAGGATTGGTAAATTATAGTGCTTGTTTATTTATATCCGTTGTGAGGAAAAAGGTTATCTGATCAATGGAACCAGTATTACCTACTCTTAGTAAGACATGCGCCGCAAGACGGTAATAGTCTAAACACCAGCATGCACTATTGCAGCTCCGCCTTCCACATTGTTCGGGCTAAATTTTCGCGCGTTTTTTGCCAGTTATGCATCCTGATAAGTGCGTCACATCTTGCCAATGAAATTTCGGTTCTCCGAAGAGTATTTTCTGTAGTGTTTTATTCGTGTCTGATAATGAATGAAACCAGTATTACCTAACTATCCTTTGAGGGGGACCCTTATAAGATCACTTTCTCCGTCCGTTAGTCCATCTGTCCGTCCGTCAGTCAAGACCCTTAACCCACCAATATCAGATCTGTAGGAGACAATAAGTAATTTGCCATTTTCACATTTGTCATACAATTATTGTTTTCTTAAATTATGAGGATTCTGAAAACAATTCCAAAATTTGCGTACATTTGAAGTCACATTTTTTTCTTTGTTTTATGACAAATTGAGCTAATTTTATTCATATACCTACAGTATGGTGTAGAATTTGACATCAGTCGTCAACCAAAATGCCTCCAACAGATACGCCTTCTTTTCTCTTCTATATTCAAAGTCGACATTAATTAATGTTATGATTATAATTACTTTAGCCACATAGACATCTTCTGAGAAAGCTATAGCGGCGTGTTAGCATTTCCTGGAAAATTTATATTAAATACTTTATTAAGACCGCCTATTGTCTACGATTTATAAATTAAGGTTTCGAATGTAATATTTTTCTTGTTGGTGTGCAATAAAGAATTGTTGTATTGTATTGTATTGTATTGTATTTACCTATTGTGTTAGTAGGTCACAAGGGCATTTATACAAGTCTGGCACTGATTCTGCCAAAGAGGAGACCGCTATTAAGAAGAAAGCCGAAATAAAGAATACTACTTACATATTCTCATGTCTAAAAAATGTTTATTAAATAAATAGGTACCCAATGATATTACGGTCGTAGGAAAACCTCTATAACATTCAATTGTGAAGAATGAGAAAAACCTAATCTTGCTTCTTATATTTTTATTATTTATTAGATTCCGCCTGCCACGAATTCTTAGTGAATTTCTTAAATTCAGTATACTAACACAATGAATACATATTTGATTACGCCAAGAGGTTGCCCTTTTTCGGGTCACTCAATTTAGGATCTGTCAAAATAAATAACCCATCTCAGAACAACGTACCTACTGCTACAAAAGAAAGGAAATTCACCAAAATAGGCTTGAATAGAAATAGAAACGTTTCGTAAAAATACGAATAGATTTATTATTTTACAATAAAGTCAGCTTCTATAACTATTTATCGAGTTCTTGATGTCTTAATAAATCTGGTTTCATGCACTGTAGCTGTCCAGCAAAAGACGTGTTCTATGATGTTCACAGGATACTAATAACATTAAAACTATCGTGAGATATTTTTAGTCTTTAAAATTGGTTTAAAGTTGATATTCGCGTCTCAGCACGAAAAGCTGTACCTGATGAAAAGCTGTACATTCTCCCTGACAATGTTTACAAGAGTTTAAACCATTTTTTTATGATTCCACAGGATTCTCTTCTTATGAAATGAAATCTTCTGGCCATCAAATACAGGGCTTGAAAATATAAATGAAATATGGACATAATCTTTATAATCTCAATAGGATTGAGAACACGCGTTTTATAAAGAGCACACTTTCACGCATTATTGATCAACTATTCCTATTTAGTTCAGACCTGGGTAAGATTCGTATTTATTATACGAGACAACCCAAAAAAAAAAAGTTTTTTTGTTTTTATTTTACCGTTTTGTCGGCGTGATACAAATACATACTCATACTAAATTTCAGCTTTCTAGTACTAATGATCACGCAGCTAAGCCGCGGACGGGGACGGACGGACAGACGGGCAGACAGACAGATGGATACATGGCGAAACTATAAGGGTTCCTAGTTGACTACGGAACCCTAAAAAAGACTGAACGTTGAGTTTTTCAGCTTTCTTCTCAACAGTAACCTCCTTTTGCGTAATGTCATTAGATACAGACATAAAAAGTAACCTTGTTATTTACAGAATAAACTCACCATTTAATATTATCTTATATCTAGGCAATTATTCTCTTTATCCCAGGAAGCTTCATATTCCATTTTACTTCGACAAAAAGTTTAGCGAACATTTGTTTTCAATTAAACCGTTGAAATACGTCGGGTTCTTCTCGGATGTCTCCGTAATTAAGATCTGAATGTTCTCACTCACCACCGCATATGTGCGAGTCGTGTTTCAGATTTATTGCATTATTTTGTATTTGATTGAGTGTTAAGTGGGGCTTTTTAAAATTATTAGAGCAATTAAGTGTAGTCAAATTTATTAGTCACGCCTTGTTATGTTTGCTGTGTAAAATATCGTAGTTCTGATCTAGTTCGTTTCGCTTCATTAATTTTAGTCAATAGTATAAATATTCTTAAATTAGAATTGGTTACTTTTATTGATTAACTAAACTTTAAATATTTTTATGACAGTACCAGTGTTAAATAACAAAGGTTAAGTACTTAACCTGTGTACGCCTAAGTACTTTTCTAATAAACTAGTTCACGTTTTGTATTATTTTATGAATGCTTAAAGAAGAAATATGTCATTTTGTTTCATTTATCCATGATACACACAGATACACCCGGACATGGTGTCCAAACACTATCCCCAACTGAAATTGTAACCATAAGCATACGTTACATCAACATTCCATTCTGCTCCCTATCAAAATACACCCTAATCCCGCACCTTTTAATATCCGCAACCAATACAAACATAGACAGTAAAACAAACAATCAGTTTTTTTGAACGGCGGGGAATAGAGCGTTATCAAAGCTGAGTCAGACCGCCGACACGGTCGCTCAGATAATGGCTTGGACCGTCAATATTTGAAAACCCATCAGTGACAACGACAAAATGACTTCTTCACTTTACTAAAACAATTTTTACAATACTGATATTGAAAGTTAAAATAACCCTAACACACTTAAAGACAAGGATGAATTTCCCGTTGAAGAATTTAAAATACGCAGCGGCATGCTACTTGCTCCATTAGGCAGGGTCTCATGTATTAAAAATAAAAGTATTGATATACTTACGTTAGTCAAAGTTGAGGTAGGTAATGAGGGTGAAGAAGAACGTATGATAGATGACACTGAGCTAAGACACAAAAGACTTTTAAAATCTTTTGACGGGCAAAATCCAAGTAAGGTCGAAAGGAACAAATACCAGTTTGTGTACCTTATGTCTAGAAATCTTGCGCGAGAACGATTAAAGTTTCATTTTCTAAACTTCTCGACTCATCAAGAACTTGTGCAATAAATTCTACAAGAAAATTATAGATACAGACGTCTCAGTAAATAAAGCTTAAAGTATTAAATCAGTCTGTTCTAGCGTTCGCTCTCTCGAGCTGTTTACAAAAAGTTCCATGACTTATATCTGCTGAACTTTGTTTTAAATTAAGGACGTAAGGAGTGTTAAGGAATAAGGAAAGAGAGAGAAACAAATTAACATTTCGCAAGATGGCGAGAAAATTGCTCCACGTTTTTTAACAGGTCATTTACTGCCTATACTTACAAGCTTGTTCAATTGAGTTGTCAAGGGTCCAAACACTTACCTGTGAAAAGAAAAATAATACATTAATAATAGAAAACTCTCGTTCATCTTTACAAAATACAGTCTCACGTTAAAGCATTTAAGGTTACTTGTCTCGTAGAACATTAAAAATTGACAGTGCATTAGTGTTATTTGTACGATATTACTATTTAAATGTGTGCGTAGGTGTGGGATCAAAGAAACGTTATGCATTTCGGCTTACCATTTCAAGATAAAGGCGTGTTATGGAGACGCCTTTACTCTACGGTGAAAGATTACAGTTTTATTTACTACTCCAAAACGTTTGATAATCCATGTCTTAATTAACTAAGCGAGAGAAGGGCCGGTACTCTGAGATACACCAGCCAAGCGCATATACGCTTCGAACGATTAAACCGCCTTAAAAATGAACTTAATTTCAATACATGTAACGTTAATTGTTCTGGTTTTCGTGAAGTTAGGCGCCGCTTCGCTAATCTTAAAATTTCATAGTACAGGGTCTGGTACATGCGTTTTGTCGGCAACGCATATCCATTTGCTGTGGCTGGGTTTGATTAGAAGTTATTTTAGAAATTTATTGTACGAACTAAAACACTTTATTGTGATACGGCGTCGAATTAAAATTCTTCCAAACACGACAACGTCAATGACCCCGAAAGGTAAACTTGACGGATTTATTTGATGGTATCGTAAAATCGTAAAATCTCGACTAAATCGATGAATCTCTCAGAAAGATAAATTAAATTTTAATAATCTACACTCCTTTATCTGGGCGGATTAGATCGTAAATCTTAACGGGGCCTTTTTAATTCACAATTTTATACGAGGGCATAAAACAAACAGCGCCGGTGCCTTACAATGGTGCTATACCAAAAATGTATTCAAGAACCTGAATCAATCAGAAACGGTAATCCTGTAGGGCAATAAACGATCTTGGACAAACGTCGATAAAGCCCGGTTTTACGATCTGCCACCTCGTTTATAACTCCACTGAGACGGGCCAAAACAAAAGTCGGGAATATGGCATTAACAAAATGGGCCGCACTCAACAGTATTTGTCGGTTACTCTAACAAATTTACGATTATTCCGAGCTATATAATCGTATGGGGTATCGGATGTCATATAAATAATCTATCACTATCCGGCCCTTCCCTTTAGATTTATTTACAGCTTTCGAACGATTTATAATTGTAAAGTTTAAATCCGAAGCATCTAGTAAATCAGAAAACTTTTGACAATGGGATAGCAATAATGGTGTCAAGTTAATGTAAATCTTGTTCCGAAGCTTTCGGATATTAAATAAGTTTTTAGGTAAATAAGCCTAAATAACGAGGTACATTGTAGACTTTTTGTTTTCAAGCTCTTATGTTTGATTAGTAAATCCGAGAAAACCGTTTTTTATTCAGTAATTGTATAATTAAGTTACAAGAAATTTAGTACTTATTAGTGATAATATTTCTCGTAACTTTGAGAAAATTAATATTTTTCGAACGTTTTTCAAATGAAAAGAGAAGGAATATTTACGTTCAAAGTAACTTGGAATTTAAAGAATAAAATATTTAAAACTCGTCATAGATAAAGACATGAGAATGACACCTCACGACCAGAGTCGGAATATCCAGTCCTGTCAAATGTAGACCATTCCATCGGTCATGAAGTTGAACTCATAGACAAGGTCACAGCGCATACTACTCCGAGATTGATCAATCTCAAGCTTAATAGAGCAATTCCACTCGTAATCTCTTAAGATCTTTATCTACAAACGATATGAGCACAAAGTCGACAAAAGAACAAAATCTTTGACGGATTTTTCCTTTAAGTATAACTTAAGCAGTACTGAATATGAATAGGGAACAAATAAGATCCCTAATGTAAACATTCATAAGTAATGAAGCTTTAATGTCTTTTACATCAAAGATTTAGTCAAGCCGGTAATTATTCAAAATTCCCGATTCGGAAACAAAAAGACGTTCTCGACAATTAACATGAAAGCGTCCTCCGATCAATCAGAGACCATTAGAAGAATTGCTCGTTCGACTTTTGATAATTTATATGACTGAAGTGTTTCGGAAAAAGGAACAAGAATTCTCGAGGCGCAACAAAATGAAGAAATTAACTCGAAATCGGTGAAATAGCGGCAAGATAACTTAATCGTCTGCTCGTAAGAAACCGGTTTTTTATTTTTCAAAGTAAGGTCAGAGTGGGCTAAGCGTGGCTGTTTGTAATGCCGACAGCGGTTTAAAGAAATTATTTTCTGGGAGAAGTTTCTTTACTACTTAATTACAATGTACTTCGTTAAGGGGTTTTACTTCAGTTTCGAAATCCCCAACTTAATCGTTTGTTGTAACATCAATCTTCAACAATGTTGCATGTTCCAAATTTAAAGTTGGTGTTTTTTCGGTTTCGTTTAAATACGAAAATAATAAAATATATCGTAACGCGTCGATATCGCTTTCGGTATCGTGTCGAATATCGTCAGTGTCGAAAACAAGCGTACTCTGTAAGGGATATATTGCGGTCGGCCCTGGATCACGACCAACTTTTGGACGATGGTCCAAGGAAAGATTGATAGACATTATTTGAACAATATAATTTAGCAGAAATAGTTTATGACACACCTTGACAGACTGACTAAGAGTATTTTTAAATGTTGATCATATTAGTTAATTAAGGTATTTTAACAACTAAAGTTCTGGCAATGAAATAAGTAACTTGAATTTATACATATTCTTGAGATTGCTTGCATTTTCAAGTTTGGCATTCCAATTGAAATCTACCACCAATGTGCGTACAACCGCCTTAAAACTGCAGCCACTCAATAGTTTTACATCGCAGGTGTAAGGTTATCCGCAAGTGAAGCGAAGGATTGTCCGGTCGAGAACTCGAGATCTGTCGATACAGATTGAATTATCTGAGTTGCTGCACGTTCACATCATACAGTTCGCAAATACCGACAGCCTTATACCGTTCGGGAATTCGATAGTCGGAGGCATTAGCCCAACTGACAGATATATTAGATGAAAACGTTATTGAACGATAAGGAACTATACGTCCATATTTTGCAGTTCGAAATAATCGACAGTCTTTGGAAAGTTCGATAGTTGGTAGACTAATGCGAAATCTGACATGTGAATATAAGACGAAAACTTGATAGTCAACGGGGCCCTTAAGTAATAAGTTTTACAATCCTAATTCAAAATGTTTATCGCGTCTCTCCACTCCCTTGAGCCGTGATTCAAGCCAAGACGAATTATTATTTTTATAGTACGTGGTGCTCAAACAGATTGCCCGAGATTTGGTGCCTTCGGTGTATTTTTTATGAAGTTGTTTAGTTCTACGTGGAGGTTTGTTCACAGGTAGAAGTTTTAATGACGTCGACTTGCTGGCTTACAGAGTTGCGCGAAGTTAAAAAAGTAAATAGTGGTATTAAAAGTATAGTGTTAAAGTGGCTTTACTAAGTTTTTAATACTGCTATAGCAGTCTTAAAATTCAAGGATTTAAAATGAGAAACAGAACTCATTATAAAGTTTTTATCCGCTTTGCATATTTATATTTCAATTTCGATTTGACACGAACTTTAGCATTACATATTTATATTTCTTAGTTTTCGTTACCTATGGGAAGCTTCATCATCATCATTTCAGCCAGAGAACGTCCACTGCTACACACAGGCGTCCCCAACAGACTTCCACAGACGCCGGATAGAAGCGACACGCATCCATCGCGTCCTCATAACCCTAACCAGGTCGTCGCCTTGGATTGGCCTGTTAAATGCAAATTTTTATCACTTCACAATCAATTTCGAATACCTTTCTTTACGCCTCTAAACATAACGGACGAATCCACCCAAAATAATTATACCTACCATCCAATTAGAACTCCGTACCAAACAAAAGGAACACTACAACTTTCACACGAAGATTCCACATGCCCTTACAATAGAAACTGTCAGCGGCCAATAATATTAGGTATATTTTAAAATACATTAATATGAGAATATGGTAATTTAAAGTCACGGTTCGTAAGCAACTTTGTTTAAATTTTATGATTAAACCCAACAGAGTTACACCTCCGTGTTAATGATAAGACGTAATTAAAAGACAAGTGAATATATTTCATAACATAAAAGGTGTGATCAGGAAGAATGGACATTTAAATGCTAATAAGAGGATGTCTAACTAAAAACGAGTGTGTGAAAAATTGTGTGTATTATATATTCCAGGTTTTAATTTAACTGATTTAATTAAGTAATGGAATTTAATAATTAAATGTAGCTTATGGATGTAAGATTATCTTCATTTAGACTGAAAATTATTTACTATATAAATACACTATTTTTATAAGCGTGCGGTGACAGCCGTACACGCCATCTGTTGATATAAATGTCGTTTACATATCAACACACTCACAAACTTAAGAGGCCTTATTCCTTTTAAAATTTGTTTTTTTCATATTATGACGAATATATTGATAATTTCAACCAACTTTTTGAAGTGAATAATACTTTTTCCCGAGTTCTAGGTAGTAACGTAGCTATTTCATGCTTTCATTGCGTGCAGTCGAAAATAAGTTGAAAAAACGAATGTTCCACGTGAATTTTGTCAATTTCGAGTAGTTTTTCGAACAAAAGTAATCAATGAAAAATTCAAACTGTAGGTTTCAAATATATACCAATAAATCCCAATAGCCCTGTTCTAGGTAGTAACATCAATAATATGTTAAGAAACATGTTTGATCATAGAGAAAAATGTCTAAACAATCAGCATTTTAAAAGGAATAAGGCCTCTTAAGTCCTTATAATATTAATGCGATATTTTATCCGTCTACGCGGATGAAGTTTCACCTTCTAGTACACAGAAGTCGTCTAAGTCTAGTACCCGTATAAAACAAAGTTGCTTCCTGCGGTCTGTCTGTCTGTCTATCCCTATGTATGCTTAGATCTTGAAAAGTACGCAACGGCTCTTGATTTTTTTATAGATAGAGTGATTCAAGAGGAAGGTTTATATGTATAATACTTGCATAATTTATCAGCATTGCACCCGTGTGAAGCCGGCGCGGGTTGCTAGATTATTTATATGATTAGAACCATCGAAGTCCCTGTTGCATATTCTCCTACCACATAAGAACTCCCAACTGTTTCATAAAGCAGTATCAATACTCCCTAGTTTTAACTATGAATAGAACGTACGGAAGTTGCAAGCCTCGGACCAAAGTGTATTAAAATTTAATCAACGGCTCTGAAAAGTGGGTTAGTTTTTTTATGGTCACGAGGATAGTAAGAACCGCTGAATATATAAGGCTGTATGTTTTATTCAGAGAGAAGTTTTAGTAGCCGGTTAAATATAGAATCGGCGGTGCTGGGAATATACTTGATGACAGACCTTTGTGTAGAATTTATACTTGGTTAATTTTTGTATTGTTTGGATTAAATGCTTTTTAGTTACTGTTTGTCTTTAATGATGGAGCGAGCTTTGGAGAGTTGGCTAAAGATTCTTTCGTATGTCCGAATTCCAGATGGTTCTAGATAGTTCTCGCCTACAGGCATTCCGATTTTCGTGAAAATCTGCGCCCCGCGTTGTTGCCCTCTCATCCCAACACTATATTTTTCCGGGGAACGATCAAAACCGTAATTTTTAGACTTTATACATATATGTGACCGACACTAAATAAATCTGAGTTGGGAGAAAAAAAACAAAAACCTGAAAAAGCATAATCCGTCCTCCATTTGACACAATCTTCCAGAATATCTATACTGTATCAAGCAGACCGCTGCCTATACAGGGTATTATAAAGCACCCATTAGACAGGCGTCAAAACAAAACGCGCACAAACACTGATAACGCGCGATCGATCACTCGCCCACGTGTGTTGCCACCCTAATCCATTACGCCCTGCGTTAATAAAATCCTGCGTCTTATTTACAAATTGATAAGTGTCTGATAAGTATTTGATAAGTCTGGTAACAGCTACTGAGAAGGTGTATTCTTTAACGAACCACCGACATATTTAAGTGTGAGAATTCCAGTCCTGGATTGTTTTTTTATTAATCACAATACCTGGATCCTTTATTGACTGATATGATGATGATGATGATGATGAATACCGGGATCCCAGAATTGTACATACATACTATTTCAGGATTGGAAGTAAAATATAACAAAACAACATATTCCTTTATTATACAGGCCAAATAAAAGAAGAAGATAATGGTTTAATTCTGCCTTAAAGATTAAAAATAGCCATAAAGCTTGGCCAGCTTTTTATTACTTCTTTTATTAGAAGCAATCCGCGACTATTATGTTAATTTGATGCCTCGTATTACATAGATAGAATAGATACTCTTTTGTAAATTAGTCATCGCTTGGAGATCAAGTTCGAAATTTTGGTTCTTTATTTCGTTTTTATCATCAGTTATAGCCAATTTGCACAATTTCATTTCGCAACGTTAATGTCTTTTAAAATACAAGTTCTTTTGGTAAAGATAACGAAGAAATAATGAAGCATTTGACTGTTTACACTTTTAAAGACATACATGCCTACATAAATAACTTGTCGAGAATTCTGAAACGCTTTTTTAGGTCTTATTTAACAATACTCCATAAAAAAGTGGAACTCTTTGCCGACACATGTGTTTCCTCCTTCTTACAACATGGTACCCTTCAAACGAAGCTTGAAGAAGCATCTCTCGGGCCAGCATGGCAGTGTCAACTGACAAGGCACCGTAGATTGCTTGTCAGTTGCCATTGTGTTTTGGGCTCCCCTATTTGCTTACCATTAGGTAAAGTGGAGCCTCTATTTTGTGCCAATATAAAAAAAAACATTAATAATTCCAATAAAAATGATGACCAACTTTATATGATTATCAATTTTATATCAGTCAGTGTTTAAGTAACTGGTAAAGAGAAGAGTAAACCAGCGACATCAGACATCACTCTTTCACTCCGCCGATAAAAATGACGTGAGACAAGTTTCTTTGACGTATTTACTTAAGGATTACACTTTCCAAAACACACTGTATCATATTAATGATCTGGCTACTTAGACGGCTTTTAAAGGATTTTCTATTACTAATTGTTTTGAGACCGTTAGTTTTGACAAGTAAGTGGTTCAGTGGTTTAACTAAAAGGCTTTTTAATAACACCTATAGGTATTTATCTAGAGCAGGCTAACCGTTATTAGTAATAAATTATTTAACAAAAATGTTTAAATAAAGCAATGCAAATGTGCTAGTATTTTGTCTGTGCAAACTAGTTTATGCTAAAATTTATACCTACGCCTAGTAAAGGCTTACTTGAATTTTTAATTAGCCAACGGAAAATATTTACTTATCCAAGAAACACTTTTAAACGTATATAATTAAATCGTAAAAACAAATTTAAATGTTTTATTAGAAAATATCCAGTCAGTTAGTCGAGAATAAACACCAATTAGTTCTGAAGTAAAACTAGAATCGGAGCAAAACAATTATTTTGCTCTTAGCTTTATCAGACCCATCGGATCGCTTTATGCTTGAACATCAATTACCAAATAAATATTTCTAAAGAAAAATTACACTACAGTTCTTAATATAAAACTATTGACTGTAAGATATAATCTGAGAGGCATTGACATTTCAAGCAACATTACATTGGTTTGCTTGGTTGAGTTTTGTATAACACCATCCCGATAAATTTACGCAAAAGCCTGATCAACTAATGAACCTGTCTGGCTTCCAAGGCGAGATATTTAATACCAAGCTCAGTAATTATAAGCAAAGTACTGGAACACATTTTGTATCGAGCAATTATGTTGTACTTATACTATATCTTCATTGAGCAAAGCACTTTGCAAAAGTCGTTCGATAATCAACATAATGTAGTGATGTGCAGATGTCGATACAATTTCTGGAACCATAATAAAATGACGGTATAATATTTAAAGTTTATTTTTATGTGGAAACACGACAATTTGTATAAGCACATTGATGCAAAGATCAGTGTTTTGCAGCCAGGTTATGCATTTAAATTTTTCTTTGTCCTTTGATTTCTGTATCAATGGTATAAACTAGACTTTAAAAATCAGTCACTTACAGGAACCCCCAAGGATTCCGTCATCAAAGTAAATTTGTACATCAACATCTGATTCGATAGGCATCATCTATAGCAGAATTAAGTATAGAGTAGTTTAAAAGATCTACAATCGAGTGCTCGAATTATATATACATACAGCCAAAATAGGCAGCTATATAATAAATGCGAATGAATCAATATTTATAGGTCAAGACGAATTTCTTCCAAGATGTTAGTGCGTTTTACCACGCTCAAATATCTATTATGTATGAGTCCATATCTGAAGTATTCCACCATTATTCAAGTAATTATTGAGTTATAAATCTTAACGACACAGAAGCTTTCAAATAAATCTTAGAACATTACAATCAACTGGCATTACGGGTGTATTAGAGAATCAAAATGCCACCGTACTGTTAAAATTGATACCCATTTTAATAGTGAGTAATAATTATAATAACTGTGCCTAAAAGTATGCGCAATTTCGGCATGGCTTTTGTAATTATAGAGATTTTGCGTTTCTAGTAATGACACATTTTTGCAGATATTTCATAAAATATCTTCATTTCATTTTCAACCAACGCCAAAAACGGAACAGGTTCACAGTTCGTCGGGGTATTTTTTTTACTACACGAAAAGGGCTGAACCGATTTGGAAAATTCTTTTGGACGTCGATTATTTTTCGTTAAAATGTGATTATTACAATTGTATAAAAGTACCTATAGGTACATCGATCTACTACCTATTATTACATATAAAGAAATCTCCTCAATAGAAACAAGCATTAAACTCGAACAAGAAAAAGTTCTCTGCTACCTACGCGAGTCTAATTGAACTTGACTAGGTCCCAGGGACCTCTTATAAGTTCATCTGCCGGTAAACGAGTGGAGTCACGCTATTCGACAGACTGTAAACATAAAGTACTTAATGCTAAGGCAATTACAATGGATCAAAAGAGCGAAACGTATCACATATAAGTCTAAAAAGAGATTTATGCACAGTACTTATTTTCATATGAAATGCTAAAAGAAATATACCTTGTTGGCAAGTCTATTAAAATACCAAACAACGGAGGAATAAGATAAGGTATAGCAGATGATATTTGCCGTTTAGATTATCAGGCGTATTTAGTTTAGTACATTGTGGTGACGCCGCCGTATTGTCGCATCAGTATTCTGTTAAGTATAACCACAGAATAGATAATAGTACAAGTACAGAAGGCACACTACTTTGATCTTTACAAAAGCCGCTTTTTTTAGCCGAAAAAATATGATTTATGGCCCTTCTAAAGTCGTCGTCCCCAGCGCAAGCCAAACGGAACGTTAAAGCTGCGTGCCAACGGTAAAAATGAATTGGCTCGCTTGCCGCGTCGCCGAGAGCGAGGGCTGTCAACGACTAAAAATAAAAATGTATTTCCCATTTATTCCTTGCATTCAATATATCTCTATATTATAGTAATATATTTATATTCTTCATACATTATATTTATTATTTCATTATTTAACTATAAAATAATCAATCTCAGAATTTGGACGAATTGAATCCACAACCAGGCCGCAAAACATTTTAGCTTTATTTTTGAACATTTTAATACGTATAAGATCAGATGTTGGTCACTTCGTAAGTGAAAGAGCAGTGAAGCTCGTTTTGATGCTTATAATGACAATGAAGTGACCAACATCTCTGTTCTCTTTGTTTAAGAGTAAACCTTATTTCGTTTAACTTAAAGACTAATTTAGTGTAAAATTAATTTGCACTTATAACGCCTTACATTTTGAAGTGGCAGTTTTGGCCGCAGCTAACAATACAGATAATGGTATTGTTCATCGGGTACAAAGCTAAGTGGATTCGCTCAACCAAAATAATTATTTCTATATAATATAATAAAATAATGCAACGAATGCGTTACCTTAACATGCAATTAAATTCTTGAGCTTCATTTTGTTTTTGCTTAGTTGTCCGATATTTATTTATTTGTTCATATATTATATTCATCACTACACACCTAGTATAAAACAAAGTCGTTTCCTGCTGGCTGTCTGTCTGCCCCTATGTAGGTATGCTTAGATCTTTAAAAATACGCACGGACGCACCGTGCGAAGCCGGGACGGGTCGCTAGTTACAAATAAAACATGTACAAAGGCGAACTTATCCCTATTAGGGATCTCTTCCAATACATTTCTTTTAACTCTTTATTTATATATTTTATATACTTACCTATAAAACTATCACTCAATCGTTTATTCATTACTTACAAGTAATTTTACAAACTTGATATCAAATATTATTATAAAAACCTCTATGATTGTTGATTTAGTAGTAGACATACTTATTTTACTAGAATTTAAATTGACAAATATCAGCAAATAATCAATTCAAAATTAGATAAGTACTTAACAATTAAAATTGATCTGTGTAACCAGTGTTAAATATGGAAGTAGATACACCTACAATATGTTTTTTATTATTATTCAGTAACTACTTATTATATATTATGTTATTTTTTTTACCTATCGGCATCCTTCGGACGTGTTGGGAGCTTGGGAGAACGAAAAACGCGTGATTCCAATTTCGATCATTGTTCCTACAACCCGCTGCGATACAATATCTTTTCGCTGTCTTTTTACTCATTTAAACACTTTATATTATAATATAACACTGGTATCAACAGATGAATGAGGAACGATCACTTGCGACGTACATAAATCGGAAGAGCGTGCGCGCGAATTTCGTGTACGTGCGTTCCGAGACAGTGCGTGGCAGCCACTGAATAGTCCCCATGCATGAGGCCACCGGCATGTACTTGTAGCGGGAAACGTTAATCGCGGAGTGCGCCCCGCCTGGTATAACGGACAACGCAGGCGCGGGACAGACACTCGCATGGACACCTCGTTGCATTAGAGTCGCGTTTAAAAGCAACATCGCGAGTCCTGATTCCGCATGTATGTGTCCTTGGTTTTCGGTAATTGCTATTGTAATCGTATGATTAGATCTTCTGAGAACATTAAAAAATTAGGATATATGTAGCTGTAGTTGGACTTCCGAGTCCTCAAGATTCAACCAGCATATCTCTAAAGCATCATCATTATTAATCCTCTATTCACAGGAACAATTTTCTTCGTCTGAAGCATTTCAACTCAGATTTTATGCTACAACCTATACACCTTTATAACTATTTACACAGATCAAGAACGTGCACATATAATTAATTACTAACTTATTAGCTTTTTCTCTCCTATAAACTTCCAATCTAAATCTAACACTTACACAATCTACTATTTAGATTATATCAGTATAGGTACTAGGCCACATTGATTGCATACTAATGCAGGAAATTGCTAGTTTCTAGTATCATTATTTATAATCAAATAATGCAGTAGATCGTTATCGAGATTGTGTCACCTCCTTATCGGTCGGCGTCGGAAAGAAAATTTGCGATCTGATAAAATTTATTGCAATGAATATTCAGACTTCATTAAGGATAAGCTATGATATATCAAGAAAAACAGCCGTATCACTTGTGAATAGATGAGCTAATTATTTTTGTAGTAAACTACCAAATATTTAATGATGTAGCCGCAAATAGATGAAATGTTTATCTAAACTTAAGTACACGACTCTTAAATGCTGCGATTTATTTTTTCACACTTTTATTCACAGTCTAGTTTAAATACATTGGAATTTTGAAAAGCAGACATTCTTGCGCATCCAAAAATCAGCAGACGACCAGTATGACAAAAATGGAATAATCCATTACTTATGGATTTTTATTGCATTGATATGGAACCATCCATTAAGCAGAAATTCTGATTGTCTGCTGACTTTTAGGCCAGTACATAATAAATTATAATTTCAGTCTGTGTACACACCGTTATCCAAAGACCTCTTACCTAATCAATAATCATTTGAACATGGAACTAACTTACTGCTATAACTACATGCGCGTCCTCCTTTTTTATTAGTGTCTATTCTTGTACTTCAACTGTACGAGTGTTTAACAAACGAAGTACCGAGAACCGAAATAATTCCTACTAATGTTCCAGAAACAATTCCAATTTATGTTCCCTGTACCGCAGGCAATAATGTCACAACTTTATTTGATCAGCTTTCAAACGGCGGCCATACAAATATTGAATCGAAGTATATTCGACCAAGTTCAAACACTGATTCGTACTAACAGGCTGTTTCTGTACGATTCAGGAAATAACAATATTATAAAGTTTAAAAAAATAAATTACTCAGTATGAAAGAAATTCTGAAGTTGTTTTGGCTTTACCAAATATGAAACGATATGAAACCACAAAATCAGTAGGTATAAAAAAATATATAATTCTTGTTCCGGGTGGTGTAATTGCACATATATTGTACTCCGCTCGTTTAATGACAACCTATAGGGTAGTTATTTGTCCCACTAGTGGTAAGCTACATTGTCCAAGAGAACATGAAAGCATTAGTAGGAACCCTTTTCTAAATCAAGATTAAGAAAATCTTAAGAACAGTGCAGATGGGATTTCACTGTGTGGATCAGACATTAAGATCGAAAAATTATGACCCGAAGAATTGAGAAGAACCGTTCACAATTTCAAGAATTTCTATCTCAGTCGTTGTCTTGAAAATTACCCAAAATGAGCTCAGGCTAAGCATTGGAATTCAAGGATTATTCTTGTTCGAACTGAGACACGATAGGCTATGATTACCCGAAATTAACTTTGTTTCGTAATCTGTATGCTATGCCTTATAGCGATTGTATTGAAGCAAAATGTAACTACATAGTAAGTTTATAAAGTTATATATATGTCAAAAACTTTTATGACGATATTGAGAATAATGATTTCCTTTACATCCATAAATGCCAATTTCCACCCTTTTTAAGTTTTGCTATATTATTTTCGTTGTGTTAGATAACAGAGATAATCTTATCTTCTGGAATTTTAGCAGTTTCTTGGTTCAATAAAAACTCATAAGAGTAAACTTAGTCCGACAGAAAAAAAAGAAAAAAATATATTAATTTAAAGTACTAATCTTAGTACATTTTGCAATACATAACTTAGCCAAACACACTTTTCATTGAGGTAACAGTGAAACCTGAATCGAAAAGAAATCCTACACAACTCGAACAGGATGCAAGCAAATATTTGATAGCTCAGTCCAATCTTGTATGTCATACAATCGTTTGTACCAAGAGAACCGATCATGCATCAAAATGTCAACAAGCTGAGTAGGGACTGAATGAAGAAAAAAAAGTGACACACCCGATCCGCCCGGGCAATTTGCTTCGGTTATGGCGAACCATCAGAAAGTACCAAAACGATACAATGCTTTTGGCACATACGACGTTTCGATCGCATAAAGAATAGATATATCGAATAAAATATTATTCTGGACGTTTGTCAGTTTCCGCGTGATTTGAATCGAGTGTCGCCAGTAAGTTTTTGTGGATCGCTTCTATTAGTACGCGGCACAATGTATCTATTCTTTCGGCGCTTTGACTGGAGATGTATACAAAACCGAAGTTAGTTGAAGGCCAAGGGACAGTCGCAATCACCTGTCACGCCAGAAGCTGTCCTTTCCTCTTTCATGCATGATTAAAGTGACAGGCAGACTTAGTTCGCGCCTTTTGGCTAAAAAATCATGGCTATAGTGGATCTGTGAGCCGCAAATTTCGCGAGCATTTTTCGAAAAATTTCATTTTTTACGTTTTCAACCCCCATATCTTCGCAATTTTGGAAACTTTCCAAAAACTGAAACGACAAAAAGAAACTACTTATTGAACTTGCTCACAAAATTTCACCAGAATTGAGAGAAACGCGACCTGTTGGCGAGAACAGTCGGCAATTCGGAGTTACGGAATAATTTTTGAATAACCTGAAACTGAGACGTTTCGCTCGCTTTGTCAGTGAAAATCTGGGCTAAAAATAATTACAATATGAATATCCCAACCAATACTTTCTAGATTTTACTTTTGTTTTAATCAGATAATTATAATCCAATACCTAAACAACTTTAACTTACTAATCTAATATCTGGTCTAACAAGACGGCTTACCACTTGAGCTCAAAAAGGGACCGAAGTTCATAAATTATACTTAAATAGATGCTGGTTATTTTAAGTGCGCTCTTGAGCAGGTGGTTGGTATTGATGTGAGCAAATTTGTAGTTACTGATCTAGTTTATATTTATAATATAGTAATTTGTTTAATAGATGCTGCATGTAAAACATAAGTAAACCTTTATTTTTACGTCTTACAAATTAAATAGATTAACATTTTTTATAACCTACTCGTAACCTCTGCGCAATCGCCAATTTCAACCTGCAAAATAAATTCACCTGGACCGATAGACCGGTTAATCCAAATAGCATAATAAAAACCTTATCGTAAAAAATATTCCTTTAATCCAACTGCACTTCTTTATGTTCATGAAATCAAAATTTTAAAAACATCTTATAGGATTTATAAAAAACCTTAATAACAATCGAACTCTACAAAACAGGATTCCTTTCAAAAGCTGATCCGAATTCAACGGTAAAGGAAGCGAAAGAAAAAAATAAGCCCATTTTGTGGCCCATAGTATCGAATAGGACAGTAGACAGTGTCTATTTGTTGTCATTTATGTGCGAAATTTTATAAATCCTACCTTCAGACTTCCGGAGTTTTGTGAGAATACAATAGCAGATTTGTTGCGTAAAGGTATCCAACCGCAAACAGTCGATTTGGAGACCGGAACGAAAAAAATCTGCAGCATCTTTTATTTGGAACCGTTGTGTGTGAGCCATGGACACACGTATTAGATTTGTGAAATTACTATTATAGGATAGTATTTTTAGAATGCAATATAAATATTTACATAATTGTAATAACATTAAATTTAATATTATGCTTCAATTCTGCTGGCTTATGATGGTTGTGCTTATCACGTGATAAATAAGTGACAAAGCATCCCTCACAGTTAGAAAGAAGGCGAGGTTAAGTGACATATGCTTTGTCATTTATTTATCATGTGATAAACGCAACCATCATAGATCCGCTGGTAAGTATACCATGGTAATACCAAAATAGATAGTAACAATCCTTGCTGAGTTTCAAACTAAATGTACATTTCAACTACGTCATATTTATTAAAAGAAAAGTATAAACAGAGTCTGGGAAAAACAGCGTCTGGCAAAAATAAACCTTCAAAATGATTTACCTATAAAGAAATGTTTATCATAGCAAACAAGTTTGCTGAAATAGGATCTTTCTCCCTTTTCGATTTTAGTCAAAACAAAATCAGGATGGTCTTTTGTTGGCAATCCACTCCTGGGGGTATCATATTTAGGAGGGATGAATGAGGTACTGAACACAAAAAAAGCTTTAAGCGATCGCTTAATAGTATTAAATATCATACGATACATAAGTATCTTGAGATGTGTTCAAGGAGCTGTAAAGGTATAGCGAAAATAGATATTATTTTATTATTGAATAAGGTAAAAAAAACGATTTTACAAATGTACCTAAATAATATAAAAATTACTATATGAAAATAAAGAATACAATACAAGTATTTATTGCACACCTCATAAAACATACAGAAGAAATACAACGCAAGAAATTACAATTTGAGGTAATCAAACAGGCGGTCTTAAATTTTACCCAAGTGAAGTTTTTATCAAGAGACGATTGAGAATACTAAGAACTAAGAATAATAAAAAATACTATATGAAAATAAAATACAATACAAGTAGGTACTCTTTATTGCACACCTCATAAAACATACAGAAGAAATACAACGCAAGAAATTACAATTTGAGGTAATCAAACAGGCGGTCTTAAATTTTACCCAAGTGAAGTTTTTATCAAGAGACGATTGAGAATACTAAGAACTACAATCATTCTTAATTCGTAATAGGAATGAAGTATTTTTTTATCTATCAAGTTTGCCGCTCAAAATATCTGGGCATTTGCAGATTGAAATAAAGTAGCAAAACATTTTTTTCCCACCGAATTCTCAGACCGTACGAAAATATTTTGCGATATAATAGACAGAGATAGTGTAATATCCCCGGTGGTAAATAAACAGCTCCATACCACGGAATCAAGTTACATGTGTCGACTGCACGTTCCATTATTATGCCTTTAGGTACTATGGAACCCCTTCGTAGGATGAAAAGATTTTATAAACACTCTTTGTTTGATAAAGTATTATTGTTGGAAGCAGATGGTTTGATGGATAATCCGTCATGCAAAATGTGTCATATTGTTAAATTGGTGGAAGGGTTAAGTGCTTTTAATAGTTCGAAGGTCGGACAGGATATAACGTAATAAAATTAAATTATTGACAACAGCCAGCAGTCGGTTCAGTATATTAGGTAATAATATTAAAGCTAAGCCTCATCAAACTGATAATAAAATTTAGGTATTATAATATACTCGGAGACTGAAAAGGTTTGTCACTTTTCGACTTGACGTTGGAACTTTTTCAAGCTTGTTGATTGTAGACACACAATATTATTTGAGTGTATTCATTGATATTTCGAGATTTACCAACCCAAATCTAGTTATATGAGAAATACTACGTATATTTTTTTGCGTTTTGTGCATAAAATCCTCGGATACCAATGACAAAAGCCTATCGCTGGGCGTAAACAAACGTCATGATTCCAGAGCATCGGGTTACAAGGCGTTCGGTTCTTCTATTTTGCTCTGTCAGTTTCGCGCTTATTTGTACTTTTTGTCCCCAATATGATCGCTTTGTACAACGGCAGGTCTGCCACCATTGACGGATCATGGCTTTCTCATATTCAGGATCAACATTTTAAGTTCAGTGTGTAGTTTTTGTTTCGTTAACGTTGATTTGAATTTTTGCTGCATTTGAATTAAATTGACCATTGGGTATGTATCGTTACTTATCGGAAGTTATGACACGTTGACAACAAAGTTTTAAAAAGGCGTCCGCCTCTGGGACACCAATAGTTATCAATTCAAACGAATTAAAATAATGTATGTAATTAATGAAGAACATCAACACGAGAATATAAGTGTTATCATTAGGATCCACTACATATTCATTCGTGAATTACATCTGGTTGAGCTATCTGATCAAGAATCACTACTCGGCAAAACAATCGATAAAGCCATAACAGTAATTGTATCACCAATAAATATTAATACAGCAGTTTTAAGCGTTGATTTATAAACGGGTTACAAGAAATAAATCTGCCTCGTGACCATTCCACAGTTAGTTTATCACGAACAGGGTTCTGTAGATCGTGATTTCTCCCATCGTGGTACCCTTTGTTGCCGTGTTTTGTCTGTTCTGTTTTTGATTTATTCTAATGGCTCACTCTATTTGAGTAATGAATTTATTAACTTTGAATTCTGTGTGTGGAGTGAAATGTTCATAGGTATATATTTTAAGGTATGTTATTCACATGGTACAGTTGGCAACAAAATTAATGTTATTTGTTTAAGTTTAAAGTTCGAAAACTGTGATAATAAAGGTGATGTCCTCTACAATGTCTTTATTGTTTACTTGCTGAACTATTTAAAACAAAATTCTATAAGAATCCTTCAATTGATTCAAGACATTATGCCAGTAAAGGAGTATGAGAGGATATTTAAGAATAAAGATGTGTTACTAAACTCATCTAATTCTAACACGACATTTGTAGCGATAATGGAAAATTTTAAGAAAAAGATAATAATACCTTTTTAGTTAGCAATAATTACGGCTATTGACTTGAGATTAATCACTGCCCAATTGCTTTTCCAATTGAACAAACTTAAATTGCTGAATCGATTATATCTTAAACTTTTAAATACTGCAAAACCTTTAAATCCCTTCATCTCACTTGACGGCTCAATCACAAAGAAATCCTCTTAAATACAAATTAATACTATTACTTGTTTTTTTTACGAGAGCTTAGCTTTTAAACCGGACCTTTTTTAAACTTCTTTTTTGTAAATGAAAGGGTTTCGCGCAAACTGATTTACCGTGAAAGCGAATTTAACCCTCAAACGCTCTCAAAGGTTGTGCCGCATAAAAACTATTCGGGTTCTATTTGGGTCTTTCGTACCTGCCGTATCGGCGTAGATTAACATCTCATAGGCAACGTATAAATTTCTAGTTTTTTTTACAAAAAAAAGTGTAAAATACCTACGTTGCTACGTGTTTTTCACAGTCACTTGATTCTTTGCATCGAATATCTTATGAAAGATTTTTTAAAGTTGAATCGGCTTAATGTTACGGAGTGATATATTTTTTAAGTTTTATGAATAAAAAAAAAAGTAAGTTCTATAATGTATAGTTACTAAAATCAATGAATTACAATGAATGTAAGCTCCTCAATGAATTAGTAGTCCGATTCGTGGAACAACTATATTTTTATGTAAATCATCTGGATACTTAATTTTATCACGTGTTTAATTAATGTGAAGCATCTAAAATAGTAAAAGGTGTAGAACTTTTAACAACTCCTTTAGTTTCCTGGCCCGAAGGGCTACTCCAAATTTCGAAGTTCGTACCGTGCCGTCCCTGTCGATCTCTTGTCAAACGATATTTGAATGAGCAGGAAGGTACGATACGAAATTCGAAGATCGGAGTAACCCTCCAAATCCTTTGAGGTCGAACCGCTCGTCCCATCGCTTGATTAGTATTCAGAGCGAACTTTTGGGCTCTTTGATTTAGATCTGTATCGGTAATAATGTATAATGTACCTGTTACGTGATTTGGAAACACATCTAATTTAGGCGTATCTTTATCAATCTCATGATTAGATTTTGTTCAATAGTTCAACTGTCCTTATAGGACTTCGCCAAAGGCCAACGAAGTATTTTATTTTGTTGGTTGTTTGTACAAAATACATCGAAATCAGGATGTTGCGAAATAGCAAGCCACTACGAGTAGCTATGAACGCGCGCCTAAAGCACGCGAATAAAAACGGGAAGTGGAGCCTAGCACCATTGGTGCGCATTTGTGCGTAAACTATTGGCATGGCTCGCGACACGTGGTGAGTATCTCTCTCTCTCTGGTAAAATGTAACCCAAAATCCTTTAAACAACACTTTACAACCATCATCAATGCCAAATAACAGAAACTTCAAGTACCAAAAAGCTTGTACCGTAATAAATGAGACAAAAGAGTAATCAATGCAATAAAAGAAAGACTGACAAACTTTTTATGTTTCAACACTCGAAACCTTTTCTGCGTATCGAAAAGAACCCATGTACCACAAGCCAAATTAACAGACAACTATGACAAGTTACAAGTGTTTACCACAAGCTGTAATTGCAAATGAGATAGTCTTATAGATGCCGTAGTTGTTGGGGATTAGGATGAGAATGCAGTGGCATTTGAATTCGACGTTGGAGGCTGTATATTGGTTATTTTGTAGCACCATTGAGACTTTTGTGTCCGCTTTTACAAAGACAATGAGTAAGACAAAGGGGTCTCAGCGAGTGGTCAACATTCTCCCTCATATTGTACGGACGGATTTTTCGAGGACGTGACTATTATTGACTGCTCGTGACACCACGGCTAACAAGTTAATAGCGTTTGAGAAAAATGTTCGAATTGTCATGCCATTAATGTAATTTGATCGATCACGATGGTAGTCGACAATTTGGTAATCGTGATTTCGTGAACAAAAAGGCATGTATTTAACCGAGCATCTAAAAAAGTTTAACCTAACCTAACCTAAAAAAATAATAATTTGGCAGCTAAATTAATAAGTTGGCATATTTTCCCTAGGTATCGATGACAAGTTATTATTTCAGCTGCCTAGTTAATTATTCAAGACGCCCTGTTATTATTTTAACTGCCCGGAAAATAATAACCCGAATAAAAAGCCGTAATACCTATAAATGATTATACATTAACGATATTTGGATTAATTGAATTAGTAAATAACGATATCGCGCTTTCAACACCAATAAGCCTTGATCAGATAATCGGCTCTTATATTAATTAAAAATGCATACGTTATTTGCCACTTGCCAAAAATATAACGTAGAAATAAAATACCTGTAAAAAAAAACAAAAACGGTATAGAAATATTTTCAACGTGTTTTCCATATCGTAATTAACAATAAGCGAACGTTTCTGCGAACGCTACACACGATATGATCGTGATGCAACCGCGATTACAGATATAGATATCTACAGGGAATCAGACAGTAATGTCTTCATTACTGCGGCCAATTGATTCACTTCGACGACGTGACCGGACCCACTGAGAATTGTAACACAACTTACATATTGTAGACAGTTTTTTGACCCAGACGGCGCACGCGCATGCCATAAACTTTTGCAGTTTAGGGCATGTGCGTTGGAGGTATTTTCTATTCACAAGCACTATTTATATTTATATAAGAAGTTCTGAAACTAAATTGTGCATGGATTTTTTATGATGTCCTTGTTGTTTGTTTTGATAATGGAGAATCTCATATGGGAATATTTTGGGAGTTTCTTCCAATTTCGAAAATCTTAGTAAGATACATGTAGTCGTAAACTGCCCTTACAGTATCATACGTATACTATCAGTGGCGTGGAATTCATAGGACTCGATTAGCACCGGCTAATCTATTTTAAGGCATTTGTGTACCTACCTTATTCTGCTGCACTTGAAGAAAGCGTAAGCCAGAACTGCACGGGCTTTACCAAGAATGTATTTGACATCACGCCACTATTATTATTGTTAAATGCTTCAACTAATTTGAACTAAGTTAAAATACTGCTTTTAATATTTGTGTCATTCTTGCTTGGAGTAATTTTAAACTTAACTATATAAGTTTACGAGAGAGGTATTGGAACAGATCATACCCACGAATGCAATAAAAGTGTTAACAATTTTTTCTCCAACATTCTTTCTTTTTTTTGACTCACGGGGTCTTGAATTAACGACAAAATACAAAAAATATTAAAGATACGGTATTTATTACAATATGCAACAAATAAAACATTAACAAAGACTATATACAAATGCCTTTGTACGACATTCATTATGACCCTACCAAATTCCGTCATTCAGTAACAACGCATCATACTATCAATCCTTTGTAACATAAGTCATTTCCAAGTGACCGTATCGTATGAAGAATCTCATACAAACATAACTGAGCCTATTAATATGCTGTCAGAGTACGTACGGCGGGAATTAGACAATTCATTAGGTGTAATTGTGCTGGGTGAGTCAGCGGTATTCACCAGATTTAATGACAGGAACGGTCATATTTGGGCTCTTCCGCACTCTACTATATTTTATTAAACTGACCGTTGACTGACCAGCACGTGTAGCACAACTGTGACACGCGACTCTTTCTTGCGCGAAATATATTACCTATCTCGCTCTTCGCTGTACTGAGAGTGACGGGCGAGGCTATGTCGCGCGACAAGAGTGGTTGCCTTTATCGTTGAGTGTGAGTGACAGATGATTATAATGTGATAAACGCAATCATCATGGGCCCTTTGACGAGTCTGGACGCAAGAGCTCAAACATGCCCACTAGTGCACAAGTTTCGCCTTTTGTCCGTTAGGAACACCTTTGCAGCCAGTCGTAGCGGAGTACATGCGTTTGTGGGCTGCGTAACGATGACTATTTGCTTTCTATTTGAATATTTTTATTTGATTTCTTACGAACAGCATGTTTTAAGTAGTTTTTACAACATACTATCATGGAAAAGTAAAAAATAAAACAAGATAAACCCAAATTACCTAGGAAGTTTCATTATTTAACTTTCTGTGCTAGCGAAAGTACAAATAGTTAGTCCTTGGAACGAGTGCCAATAGTACTGACTCTGTTTCTAATGTGGTAGAATTTATAAAGACCCGCCGAAATTTTGCGGCATTCTCATTCATTTATGACTCGCATGGCATTTCCTCTGACTATACACTAATGAGGCGACATCTGGCGGATTTTATAACGCTAGTTCCTAAGGACGTAAGATCACTTATGTTCTATGACACTTATGCCGTTTTAGACACTAGATTTTGCTAATGACATAATGATTCTACGCTCGTGACTCTAAGTTGCGAAGAATTTCATTCCTAATGACCGTTGCCGCGTTTGTGAGTTTTTGAAGTTTCAATTGAGGCATTTATAAGGCAGCTTATGAAGATGATGCTGTGATTTTATAACGGTTTACATTTTGTATAAGACTACTAATGTAAATATAATTATTTGATTCGCTTTCATTTACTGTTCATGGTCATCGATAGTGAAGTATCATCCGTCACTATTGACACAGATAACTAAGAAAAAAATACCTTAACGCTTTTTACAGACAGTACGTCGAGATTCTCAAATTAGGACCCCACGTGGGTACGGCATAATACGGCACCACGTCAGTGGACGGCGACTTTTATCATATCCAAACTGTAACTCCGTCTACAGCCGAATATTTATCATAGTTTTTATGTTAAGGCATAATTTCTTATGAAATGTCTTGAGAAGTTTTAGGCTAGATTTTTTTCTAAGTATGTAAAAGTGGTCCTGAGTCTATAAACGTATTAATAAATTAGACTGATATTTCAATTTGATAAATTGGCTGATTTATTTGAACGAATTCAATAGTAAGTCATGGCAAAATTCAAATTACTGCTGGCCTGACCTTATGGTTAAGTTAGATGAAGCGTGACGCCGCCAGCATTGCCCTCATTGAGTATCCGAACCGACTATAAAAAGGAGGAGGTACTTTTATTGCATCAATTTATTTGTATCAATCCTACAATAGCAAAAGTTTCCAAATTAAGCAAAACCAGGTTCAACCAACACTGTTTTATTTTCACTGATTTCCTGTACCGAAACAGATAGACTAGAACTCTTCAAATGCAAATCAGTTTAACCTTTTTCAATTCAGTAAGCATTAACTCGTGGCACGGGCGAACGAGCTCCTCTTATTGAGTTAGTATTTAACCTAAAGATTTATTCAAAACAGTACAGCCCGTTTACAGACGCGCCGTACATACAAATGACGGCAGCCGTATTTTGATACTTCGATTTTCCCTTCGTTTGGCAACAAATTTTGCGTTTTTCTGGCCGGAATATCAAGTGGGTTTGTTATTTTATGGTTTAATTGGGAATCTGCTGTTTCGACGGTTTGTGCGGATAAGATTTTCCAAAGCCTAGTTACCTACATTCCTTCATTTCAAAAGCAATAAGATATGGTCACATATACTCGTATGTTATTTAAAAGTTCTTCGAGGAAATTAAATTAAATTCTGAACGTTACGCGTATATTTGTTCACTACATTACTATACGCATGCTAAGAGATCAGTAGTTTGCCGTAGGTACATAATTTGAGGAACTAGAGCATTACATTATTATCATCGTTTTAAAAGGTTTTTGCATGATCAGGTATTTGTTGCCTTTTTGCATTACCACTGCAAGTGCAAACTCACAATAACTGTTGTGACATCTTTGATTTTACATACAGATGTATTATATCTGATTTGCCATTCTAATTAAATCACTTTTCGAATAAAGTCCCAACAGATTTATGTCTTCGCAAACTCTGAGGTTACTTGCCTTTTACATGCAAACCTTTGTGACCGAGCATCGATCCAGGTGGACGTGAACCCTTACGTCCCATGGGACTGCGACCTTAAGGGTGAGGCCCTTATGGCTTGGGAAATATAATGTCCAGAGTCTTGTCTTTAACATTCACGAGCTATGCATTTTAAACTATCTTCGTAACATCGGTAAATTAAGTTGGATTCAGAATATAAGAAAATATGACTTTAAGATTTGATGGACACTTCGTTCCATAAGGCGCTCTTAACTTTATTTATTTTGGGCTTATGTAAATTCTTGCCAATTAAGTCTTATTTTATTAACTTACATGGAAACTGTCTTAATGTTCCATTAGATTCCATAAAAGTGCCTTTAATTGCGCAAGAAACTTACGTTAGTAAAGTTACGGTCTAGGTTACATACGAGTACTTAGGTATAGCAAAGCCACATCTTGCGCAGACTATCCGTTAATACTTAATCGATCCATTTGTCCCCCAAGCTCGTTACTAGTGCTGATAGATAACAAACATTGCGATCCCAGTTAACTTAAACGACACATCATCAATTCGCAGTACAGTAGTCGAGCTACTAAATGTTTCAACTTTTCAAACAGGACTATTTTATTTATCCCCATTTCGTTATCACCGCCGATGGCTCTAAGAATGACTCTATTAACATATGAATACGAGATATTAGGGTACAAAAAATCGACATTAGTCACACTGGTATCTTTATGAATGCCGCTGCCACGGTCGCTTTGCTTCCACCGGACCGGCGTTTCAAAATGGCCGTTTAGTATTCAAAGAGCACATGCTTCATAATTCCGCTGCTGCTTAATACAGGCTCACACTCGACCACCGCAGTTCAAAACCATATAAAAGAGCTCCCTCGCCTCTCTTCTCGTTTTGAAATCCGGGACAGTCCAGGGAATCCGCACAGCTAACGACGGCTCTAGATATACTGGGCGTTTTATCTCATACTTGCCCTCATCTCTTTGTTTCACAAAAACGTGATATAAAAGATTAACTTATTAGTATTCAGGAGACAGACGCAGATCGGTCGGTGCCTGCGTGAGAAACACATGAAGCCTACTGAAACTTGAACAATGAACTTTGCCACGAAATCTTTCCCCGCATCGTTTATCAAAGTGATACAAGGATAAGAACCGTCTTTGAGCTGTACACGCAAATTCCGCACGCAAATGCAAATATTATCATGGATCTGGCCTACAATTCTTATCGTGCCATCGCTAAAAATATTCAACGACAAACCAAAATCTGGCTTGTGATGTCATCCGCAAAATACGCGGTATCTAGTAAAATTTTAAACGAAAAACGGAATGGCTTCACAAAACCGTACAAGTACAAAGCTTTATTGCACCGCTTATTACTCCCCAGGCGAGGGTGAAGGTAATGTAATTACTCAAACAAAACAAAGTAAAATTCATTGTAAAGTCAAATCCGGAATTTCTTTTAATTGAATTAGCACTTGGACTGGAAGCGGGCAACACTGTAACAAAGTTCACTGATGAACGCCTTTCCCAGGAAACTATTCGTGGAATAAAGAAACTTTCTCCCATAAATAAAGCGTTAACTGAATCGCGATCTAATGAAAGAAATAAAGTAGCTTAATTGCTTCTTAAAGAGTGAATATGCCTAAAGCGTCTACCATTAGCCTTTTCAGGAGCGCTTGTTATTTCTTATGGCAATACTCATAAAATACTCTATTGACCATAAAACGGGTTATTTTAGCGTTCGTAAATGCAAGTTCCTACAATTATTTAGTCAATTAGAATGAACTTGGAAATTAATCCAAATTTAGTTTCAAAGGGAGCCTTAAAGTAGTTTGCAATAGGCTCTTTGTGCTAACTTTGCATGGACGTGAATATTGATAATGTATTGAATAATATACTCGTAACATATTACATGAATCATGTCTCAATGTCCTAAATCGTTGGGTTGGTAATAATTACTTCAAATGTTTCAGAATTCTGTCTTTCATTTAGTTCTGCTTTACTGAGCAAATTATATAAACGATTATTCACTCGAAAAGATCACATACGAATATGATGATGATGTACCGTTGCAATTTCTATTCTATTTTTTTATTTATTTAATTGCTTGTTTGAAGCCATGTCTTGTGAATTTACTCATAGAGACACGCTCTGAATCAATATAAGCTAATCTAAGGCTCGGTCAGCAAGACTACCAATTTCGTCTCATCTTTTTTGACTTGTTTTGTAAATACAATACAATAACACTATTTTACAACCAGAGATAAACTTTTTTATATACACACGTAACTACAACACATGCACGAGTTTAGATGACCTGGAGCTGTCAAGTTCGAGAACCTTTTCCATCCACGGTTTTAAATTTCACAGACAATTTTAATACACCGGCGGCAAAGGAACAGCAGATATGTCCAAAACGGGCCGGCTACATGAACAATTTCAGTGTTTGATCGCCAGAAGCAGGCAACTATAACTTTCTGAACCTCAAGTTTTTCATCCATCGATCTGGAATCTGAGCTTTATTCTATAGCAGTAAGAAGGGTATTGGGATAGCTTAACATGGTAAGATATGAGGTTGGGGAAATTAGTCGAGGGTAGACGGGTCTATCACGACATAGCGTGGCCTCTAAATATGCCGCACCTAATGGCTTGCACCATAAATGATGATTTTAGTCAAAATGGTAGTATCAGGATGGTCTTGGAGAAAACTATTTGAATGCAACTATGTTATAAATTATGTACTGAAGCAGAATGATCAGTATCAAAAGTCGCTGACAAGTTTCGACTTTTGACTCTGACTTTACAGAAAAGAGCTGTCAAGGTAACTAAGTTACTAAACATTTAATTTTGAATGTAGCTTGAAACTAATATCAAAATAATGAATTGAAATAAAATTGTAATCCATATTATGGGCGCAGTAAATTTAAAGTTCTGCTTTGATATTTCGCTAAGAATCAATTAAATTAGGTACCGATTATTGACAAAACACTTTAACATAGGTACTACGAATAGGGTATTTTTTAGGTAACGAATGCATAAAATAAGCCAACAATTATAGTTATTAAAACGATAATTCTGATTAAGAGTTGATCGAAATTTAAGTCAATATGAGAAGAGTTGAAGTTGATAAACTAAGTTTCAATAATACTGTAGGTAAGAACCCATAATACCACGTGTGATACAAACAACACAGTTATATTTGGACGCTTGACAACAGGTAATATTGTTAATCATTCCACGAGGCGATGTTCTGTCCAATACGTTCCTAACATCTACGATCAAATACATACATACACATTACGAATAGGGTCCCATTTTGACAGGGCATTGTATTATCTCTAACCAAGCAACATTTTGGCTTTATAACGGCAATTATCGGACATATGTGATTTGTTTGCTAATTAAGCTGCATCATTTTAAAGCCGATATATGGATATGTGATCTGTAGGTAATCTAACTTGGCAGTCGTTACGTATAAGATTTCAGATATAATTAATAAGAAAGGAAATATTATAACAGTTACTTCGAATAGAACATATCGTTAAAATAAATGAACATTCGTGCTCATCAGACAAATATTTACCCTTGCCACGATTTAAACCCAAGACCGCCAGCTTCGTAGGTGGCTACCACATAGCCTACGGCGTGTCGTCAAGTAGACATCCTTGTATATAGCGATACGACTTTCGATATAATCTTACTACTAACGTCGAATTTAGTTCAAGGGTTAAGGTCGGAATACGAAATTTGTTCCGTGCTATCCTTCTCGAACTCATCTGAAACAATATTTGAATGAGTGGTATGACGTTCAAATTTCGAACATCAGAGTAACCATCCAGGAGTGCTGAAAGTAGTTCGTATTTACGATATTACACGATAACAAACAATGACAGGTCTAAATACCTCGCTATAATAATGCTCTTGTGTACCGCAAACATCATTATGAAAGGCTTTTGAGGAAACTGGTTTGGAAAGGTAGTAATTATCACGAGCGACCATTTCACGTTGACCCCTGATAGTTCTAAGGACTACTCTTACTTACCCATTTTAATTAAAGAGACAGGGATCGAGGAAGCTCAACTTTGACTGGAGATGAAAGATCCTTATCAATACCAAGACCTTTGATTGAAACTTGATACGATTTCGTTCGTAGTATAAATTTAAACGACTTTATGTTAAGGTATTTTATGAATAGTTATGGGTCTCAACGGATTTTAAAATTTTTGTAACGCAGTAGTAAATCTTGTTTCTATTTTATTAGGTTTTAATGTCCGGTTTATAATATTCTATGTTTATAGCGGTGATAAACAAGCTATTCATTCGAATTTGCAATTCATTAATCTTAATTTTTAAGTATCTAATTGCGCACGAACAATTTTATAAAAACGAGTATTTTACAAAAATTATATCCATTTCTGTTATTAAATATTGCGTGTATTTTTAACCGGGCACCTAAAAATAAAAATTGTCTAAGCTAACCTACAAAAATAAATAAATAAATATAGATGCCTTTTTTTTAGTTAAGCCCTTCAATCTTTCCTAATACCAGGTAAAGACATATATTATGTTGTCCTCAATACAGGGAGGAATCAATAACGGAAAATCTGACGTTGAATATTGAAGTGTTAAAAATGGTCATTTTTTTTAGGAATAGTAATCCTACAAAATGTTTTTACCCACATATAGTAACATTAGATGAAATTCAAAAGAAAACTGATTATAATAATACAATCCATACGGATGCGTATAATATCATCCTCCCATATCCCACTCTCATAAATAGCATCTTATTACAGCAAATCATTACCCCAATTTTCACGAGGCAAGTTCAATTTCACCTGTCTCATTACCATTTATACACTAAGAGCTAGATACTAAATCATTAAATTAATTACTAATATTTTTTTAGGCACCAGAGTTTTGAGTCTGATTTAGATTCGTTAAAAAGCGTTTAGTAAAATATAATATTCTATAGTTTGAGCTTCCATAGAGGCGAAATTTGCTTGCATCTTTATTCCAATAACCTGTCAAAGCGTCGTTGTGAAAATCCGAACAATAGGACCTCCTAATAACACTGTTACATAGGTACAATACAATATAAGTACTCTTTATTGCACACCTCATAAAACATACAAGAGAAATACAACTCAAGAAGTCGCTTGCCCACTATTAAATTATTAGGGTAGTTAAAATTAGTTAAATGTTACTATGACAATGTTTAAATTTTAATTCGTCAAAAGACAAACATAGAGAACCCTGTAATATTGAGCCAGCGAAATGACAATTAGAGGTATAGTCTATCTGGAATTCTAAGATCAAATTAGTTATATCAAACTGGCACGCGTGAAAAACGACCTTAAATATACATGTATACGGTGGTTTGTACCTTGTGCCGAAGTGACTTCATTTGATCTTAGAGATCGGACACAATATAAACAACAGGCGGTATTACATATACATTAGAAATTTTTTATGTCTCCGCTTTATTGATATGACATTCGCATTTTATTTACGCAAAAAAAAGGTGGAACATTCTGAAACTGAGAAATCTATCCTAAGCCGGCCTAGATTTCTCAGCATACAAGTTCAAATTTATTTATTGCTAAGATGTTTTGACTACTCATAGTATACACGTGAAAGTAACTTTAGTGAAGTTCTAGAATGTAAATATTTTTATACAATCTTTTGATCGATTTTTTATTTTATTTGGAAGTACCTACCACCTTTTTAATTTTCACCACATTTTTTTACGTTACCTTAAGTTTGTATAAGTTTTAGTACCTATAGTGTTAATCATGTGTTTTTTTAATGGCAATGCAACTTTATTTACTTGCACTAAATCTTAGTGGGAATTCTCATGCCACATAATAAAAACAATACCTATCTTAAGATTTTTTTATGTTACCGTCAATAAAAAAAAAATAGAAAGTATTTCTTAAATTTTTGGAGATAATAAAAAGAAAAAACCTTTCCTTATCCAGCTCTTAGCGTTACATTACATCGTGAGTTCATAACTTAGAAGGATCCTCACATAGAAGATAAGGATATGTGCAATTTACGTTATACGGCTTTGAGGGAACTCTGGAAACTGAATGGTCCAAATAGCTCCAACAAAGGTTTATCGATACTCTCGCTTAGAGGATCTGTACATTAGGTATCGGGTTCTGAGGGACGGGAATGATGAGAATGGGAATGAGAATGAAGATGGGAATGCTGGATTTGGAGGTTGATAAAAATACGCAGGAACTTGATTAAGGGGAAATGATGGGTTAGAATATAATATGCATAAATAAATAAATAAATATTAAGGGACAATCTTACGCGAATCGACCTAGTCCCAAACTAAGCAAAGCTTGTATAAATAATAATGATAAATAAATATTAAGGGACTTCTTCCACAAATAGACCTAATCCCAAACGAAGCAAAGCTCTGGGTACTAGACGACGATATATATAATATAATAATATATACATCTATGGATAACATTTATGCCCCAGGCACAAATATTCGAGTTCATCACACAAAATATTGGCCGGAATTAGAACCCAGGACCGCCGACTCAGTAGGCAAGCACTACAAACTGTGCCAACCGCTATCGCTATATTGCTAGACTGTCAAAATTCCATTGTAACTGTTCAATTTTTATACAAAACTAAAAGGCAATACGTTTTAACTTTTTAAGTATCACTATAAACTATAAGGAATCACAAAAGACATTTTTTTGAACTATTTTTCTTTAACAATTTTTAAACCGCTATGTATTTAAAATACAGTAGGCATAAACACCACAAAAACAAAAAAGTTACAACGTTACGGCCTTTGCACACGATGTTTATATTTAGCATCAGCTCATAAAAAACGTTACGTGTAGGTACCCTAAGTGTTGTAGCAGAACCATGTTTTCCACGATATACCGGGTGGAAAGGCACGAGGGTCCTTTGCGGAAATGTTGCATCGGTTAAGTGATACACAGTCGATTTATAATGTTTAGAAACTTAACCGAAGTAAAAAAAAAAGTGCAAAATTCGCTAATTTTTAACTGTGGTGATAACCCTATATTGCATCTTCACATCACGGCAAGATGGCTAGATTGAGAAATCACCGTCGGGAAAACTCGGGATATTACGTTTATTTCCGTGAGTTGTTGTCATCGTACTGATGTAAGAGTGACACATAAATGTCAAATTAACCAAATAAAATGCGAAAATACGAATATCAGTTACTTTATTACAATTTTTACATACGGTGTTCAAATTTTCCATCGTGTCTCATAATACACGCTGCAGCACGCTGCTTCTGTTTTGAGTTGGAGGCAGAAACACTGGTCCTATAATTGTTTCCCCGTAAATCGTTAACCGACCAACGACACTGCTGTAGGCGACACGATTGTCTTCGGCAAATGCACATGTTCGTTCCTTCTATTCCACATACCGTTGCGAGTAAACAAGCTTTCATCGCTTCAAATAACATGCCTGATAAAATCACGTTCTTCCACTGTTTTTGGCAGTAGCCACCGGCAGTAAGCTTCACCTGGCAGTCTCTAGGAAATAAAGCTTGAACCATCTGAACAGGTCCCCCACGTTGATCGTTCTAAGTTGTTCGTGGTACAACGGGCTGATTGTTGGCGACACGATCAAAAGCACGTAAAATTGTTCAACGACCTGTTGGGTGTGGTGGTGGATATGTTTCACTGTATCGTCGTAAAGCTTCAGCCGCACTATAATTGTAACTCGCGCATAACATGAGCAAATAATAAATATCCACGTGCTTTTAACAAAGGTATTTTCATTTAAAGGTAAAGCAAATTGAAATTAACTTAAATGTCAATTTCATTTCAAACATCATATTTATGATCGATGTTAAATCATGCAAAGAGGTTCGATAGTTTTAAAAAATGCGTTAATTTAATTCTATCTCGCGTCGGCGTATGAAAAGTCGTGTTACTTTAGTGTAATATCCAAACGACGATATTTGACGATAACCGAAATAAAATTAATAACAAGGACTGATCAAACAGGGAACAATTTCAATTTACTCGAAAATAATTTTATAAAGCGTGTTAACTAAAACCTTTTTATTATCAGTTTAGGTAAGTAAACAGAGACGTTTTATTTATGCTGAAAGAGGTTACTATCATCTTTAATTGTTTATGATGATTGAGTACGTTCGAGTGGTTGTCAGTGTCAAGTCGTGTCATGTGAGTTGTTTGTTGTGGTTAGAATTATTAAGAAAGTACATTCCACCAGAAAATTTAATAAGTAGAATAACAGAGACAATCACCTCTGCAAATACTGCAACGATTTTTTTAGCGTTTCACGCAGACCTAAGAATGGAAAAAGCAAAATATTAACGTAATATCCTGACGTCTAAAGATTGTTTACAAGTAAGTTCATTGACCCAGCTACCTGATTAGGGTTGGCAAAAAGTAGTTTTTGGTATGAATGTTTAAAAGGCTATAACTTGAAAACGGTAACATATATTTCCATAGTTTCTATGGAGGAAATATAGTGCTAAGGTTGAACTATCTGCCAGTTCCGCAAAGGATCCTCGTCACGTTCCACCCTGTATAAAAATTGCAGAAACGAAAACGAAGAAAAATAAGTTTTTTTTTTATGTCATATAGGGGGCAAGCGAGCAAACGGATCGCCTGATGGAAAGCGATTACCGTCAGTCACCCAAAGACACCAACCAGCACACCAGAGGAAGTCACAAATGCGTTGCAAGCTCTTTTTCATCACACTTGCTCGTATCCAAGGGTTTACATGCTAGAAAAGCGGGCGGTAAGTCGTAAATTACGCCCTAGGGCGGTAAGTAATTTTTATCACATTGTAAGCGTTTACATGCTAGAAAACCGGGCGGTAAATCGTATATTACACCTTAGGGCGGTAAGTCGTATATTACGCCCTAGGGCGGTAAGTAATTTTGGTATTTACTACTACTAATTTTGTTTTATTTCTTCCTAAGTGTGATGAAAAACGTCGTACGTGACTGCATGGTGGTAAAGGAATTCCAAACTCGTGTCATCAAAGCCCTCGCCTTCGGCTTCGGGCTTCTAATAGACACTCGTTTGTAATTCCTCGTTTACCACCCTTGTTACGTAATGTACTATTCTTGAAGGTCTAAATATAATTTGAATAGTATGTACGAATATGAGAACGCTACATCCCTACAAGCCAACTCTGGCAAAACGCTGAGCAATATAGCTGTACCAAATGTTCTATTCCAGTGAGTGTTATTTACCAAACCGATTCAATCAAGCCCCAGACGTATTCAACAAAAGCTTTCTAAGCTAGAAAATATATATATCCACTTATTAGACTGTGTGATACAATTTAGAACGTGAAAATAAACTCGTTCATATATATACACAATACAGTACGAATACGCTTTGTTGCACATCGAAATATATTTATATTAGAAAAGAAACACAATAAATAAAAACGGGTGGTCTCATCAAAGAGCCATCTCTTCCAGACAACTTTTGGTTAGTGAAGTTGCTGAAAAACGTCACAATACGGATGACGACTGAATGTTCAATTCTACAGCATACCTACTGTAGTTAGGTACGAGATACGAATAAAATTTGCTCAATCCATACTAATATTATAAATGCGAAAGTGTGTCTGTCTGTTACCTCTTCACGCTTAAACCGCTGAATCGATTTTGATGAAATTTGGCATGGAGATAGTTTAAGATCCGAGGAAGGACATAGGATAGTTTTCATCCTGGAAATTATCCCTTAAATGATTGAAAAGTGAGTAAGTAATTCATGATGACATTGATGACCCTGTAGGAAATGTAATGATTAGACCAAAAGCACAATTGCTCTTACATTTGCTTAGACGCTTTTAATAATCCCTTTTATTAATTAAGGTGGATATCTATCGTACGAGGTTGCTTCCATATTTCCAAGTTCCACGCGGACGTAGTCGCGGGCAAAAGCTAGTATGTCATAAAATAAAGAATATGAATATGTGATGTGACTTTAAAATCCAAAAGAAATTTCGTAATTGTTTTCAGTCCTCAATATTTAACAAAACATTAATATTATCTCAGCCGTGAAATTAAACGCACTTTTTCACGGTGATAATGGCAAACTACTTATTGTCTGATAATTTTACGATTAGGTGGCCATTTATAAGGAGCGTTTTTAGCGCTCCGTTGGAATGTTGCAGTTTGACAGTCATTTCTGACTTTTAGAGCAGTGTACATGTAGTTAGTTTTATATAGACATTTGATCCCAATACAAAATAGAATCGATTGACATCCACATTTTTTTTTTGTCATACCTATCACCCCAGTATTAAGAACGATTAAGGAGATACTGTTATGAATCGACTTAGCTCTAGTGTATCGTGGGATATGTTCGAAATCTTTCAGTCGGGTCGTAAAGCCCGTACAGCCCGAACTCTCGTCGATACCATAAAACAAGCTGACGTAATCTCCTCATCGCCTGGCGGGCTGATAAATTCTGCTAGGATATACTGGAAAGTGGAAAGGCTATTAATTTATTGGCCATGATAACGTAACAATTAACGTTTGGGTTTACGTGGGCGGTAAGTTATTGGTGGGTTGTATGCACACGTAATTCGTAAGGAAGCGATTGGAGGGAAGTCAGGATCTTATGACGTGGTTATCGCAGTTTGTGCAGCTGCCTACTGAGCCGAGGGTCCTGGGTTCGAATCCTGGCAAGGACAATATTTGAGTGATGAACTCAAATATTTGTTCCTGGGTCAAGGATTTTATCTATATATGTATTTATATATCACTCATCCCAAGGGAACACTATTATTTTTAGGGATAAAAAGTAGCCTATATGTTAATCCAGGGTGTCAGCTACCTTCATACCAAAATTTATCAAAATCGGTCCAGCCGTTTGAGCGTGAAGAAGTAACAAACATACACATAAACTAACTCGCTAACTTTTTATAAGTTAAGCCATAAGTAATTTCTAGTGATCTATTCCACGTCTCTCTGCTTTATCTCAATATCCTAATGCATCAGAAGAGCAGTGAATAGCTTACTGTAAATTTCTAAAGCATAATAATTGCTCATGCTTCCAATTCGATCTTTTGTGTCTGCAGTTTTTATAGCATCGTGAGATTTCTGTATTTACATTGCTTACCAAAAGTATATTGGTTAAATTAAAATCTTATAGCTACGGTAAAATGACAGGATTTAATCCTCATTAAACCAGTAAGTTTGGTCATAAAAACTAAATAATAACTATTTCCTACACTGTTTTTCGTTCAAATAAAACGAGTCGAGATATCTGTACGTCGAGCTTTGTATTTTTTTTTAAACAGACGAGAGAAAACGTACTAAGTATGTTTTTTTGTATCTTTCGAATATTATTCCGCGACAAAAGCAACAATAACAACGGATGGTGCTAAAAGAAATCACCACACAGCGATTTGCCTCAGCTTTACGAGAAGCACATTTTAAGTGATGTCCTGTTCCTAAAACTTATACTCTAACTAGTGATAAAACAATCGTTTTATTATTAAAATACATTTTTAATATTGGAAGCTGTATGACAACACTTAAACAACAGAGTATGCGTATTATGATAGTCGCTTAAATCACGAGTTTTAATAATTATCTCTCACGTGATAAACGCAACCATCAATGGCCCGCAGGTGATTATCGAGTGAGGTTTAAAAGTAACTTGTTTGTTATAATCTGTGTCGTTATTAAGACGTACAATCAAACTCGATTTTACTCGGCTAGAAATAATTTATTTAATTGCTTACTACATAATCCACCTATTATTTTACTATAGTTCTATATAATAACGATAGATGTTAATTAAGATATCACAGTTAAAGTATAAACCGTATATACGAGTTTTATATTGGATCGCATATTTTAATTCTAATGGAATTTCGCACTTTGATGATCACCGTGGGTTTTTAATAACGAATTGATGATCTGAATGATATTATTCTTATTTTATATCTCAAAATTACGGACAGGATATTGAAGTTGGTATTCTGTATCAATTCTCCATTATATCTGAATGAGTTTATTCATGACATTCATAAAAATGACATAGCTGACCTGCTTAATAAAAGTTAGTAAGATTTAATTTCTGATACCATGTAGATTAAGATAATATATGCAATATTAAGAGTGAACTTTACACACTTTTTTAAATAATGTCCCTTTAAAGATAAAATTTGTTTGAGTAGATGTGCATCGATGTAATAAAACACAAGATTAAATTATCGATAACCTTGTTTCATATAATTATACGAATGCAATAATTCATAATATTATCACTAACTGCTTAAAAATTATATCCATATTGTTAAATACAATAATAACTGTAAAATATTATTATCATTTCATGCAAATCATCGTGCCAGCGGCAACCATTTTAATAATTACAGAATTAATTATACATGGAATACGTTAAACAATTTTGCGAATGATTTTGGAGATAATGATAAAATAATCATCAAATCAAAACCGGCGCGGTTAGTGAACTAGAAACAGGATCAGTATTAGATCTTGCTGCTTTAAATGCTGCTATTCCCTAACTTCGGAGGAGAATTTATTTATTTTGGAACAAATCGGAGAGACAAGGTCCCATAGACTTCGTTGGCTCGGTCACCTACAAAGAATGGAAGAGGATCACGCGGCGAAAAGAGCATACTTGGGGCAAACCAACAGGGCGACGATCGCTCGTCCCAGGTCGGTACCTGGGAAGACATTGTGGAGGTGGATCGGATAAATATATAGGTAGATAGATAAAAACTTTATTTCATCACCGACACCAACAGTAACATTAAAAGGAGACCTATTAGCTAAACAAATGTATAATTAGCAAAGAGAAGTACATTTGTTTTAGTAACATCTAAAATCGAGAATGTGTGTATTATGAAATAGGCGCTGACTCAGCATAATACTGCGAAGAACGCAGCGCTGATCTTCCGTGATCTGCGTGAGCTTCAAGCCGAAACTGCGCAGGATCAGGACAAGTTACGTAGTCTCGTTTTAGGACTTGACATTACTCAAACTCAACCCACTGTCACTGTTTTTGGACTATTGACTATATAGTTTTTGCCTGTAAGCCGAATTTTCCAAAGCATGTTTTGTCTCAAACAGAGATGAGAACGGACTTCTTGATGAGAGAGAACTTCAGAGCTACAAATCTATGGTACTGAGTTCTTATTTTGGCCTCTTTACTACAACAAACAGCTACTGCACTGAATAACAAAGTTAGGCAAATATTGTCAAATTCAGAAGACAAACGATTGTCTAATAAAGACAAACGATTAAAAAGAGATTTCAGTAAGGCAATAAATATACGCTTAAGTATATGTGACGACATAATGACAGTAAAAGTTGTATGTTTAAGAACCATTACAAATATAAGTTAAAACAAACTCAGTGGCTTTTAAGATAAAGTAAAAATCAAAGTGACAAAATTATTAGCTGATTGCGGCACTGCAGTGCATTTGAATTGTTGTCTTTCACAAAATTCCACAATGGCTTTCGAAAGTGCCATAAAACAAATAAAACAACTAAAGAGGTGTTCAATTACTATCCATTGTTGGACAAAAGGTGTTCGAATTGTCTAGTTTTACATAGCTTTGTTCAGTAATAACGTCATAGGGTGCTTTTATTACAATGCTCTGAACGGGGCGTGTTTTTTTTATAAAAGGTTTGAGCGTAGATTTGAATGCGTTGTAAAATGGAATTATTGATGGAATTGATCCATTATTAAACACGCGATCACGCGACTTTGAATGAACATATCGCGATCCAAGTAATTCAACATAGATTTTTTCGTAACATTAAGAGTAGATTGAAGAGAAATCAAGGTATCTGATACCGCGTATCGTAATAAAATGTCTCCAGGACATGTCATATTTAACATTATGCAACAGCCGTTATGTGCGCTATGAGCTCCTGGGTCAATTGAAAAATGGCAAAACAAAATAAGATTTAGTCAAAAATATTTTGTGGAAAGCTTTAATAGCCGACTATATTTTTCTACATCTATAAATTGCTCACTAATACGATTCTAAAGAGCCCAAACTCGGTAGGATTGCTTTAATCTATTACAGAGTTCCTAGGGCCCCCTTCCGGCTCCATCATCGGACCTGCACCATATTATTGTATTGTCATCAAAATTAAGTATATCTGCTTCAAAATTGAGTTGCAAGCTTCCACCCGAACAAACATAGGTAAAATACACTGCAATTTAATCAAAAGCTTGTAAAAAAAGGCTAATAATTCGGCGTACTCGGATAATTGGTCATGATGTTTATTAGTGTATCTTAATCAGGAAACAAGACTGCCAAGTACAAAACACCCTAAAAAGCGCATTTAAAGCATTACAGTAATTTATTGCGGAAAACGCTCCCGTTGCTTTCTATTCATCTTTTTGACCGCCAAAAAGCAACCAAACATCGTTTACATTTGAACCTTTTAACCAATGATATAAAGATGATGTTAGGGTGGACGATTTTTATACTTCTATAGGCGATAACCGTGGCCAAAAGTGTAGTTCCTTGTCTATTGGGCTCTTACCTTCTTAATGAGGACGTGTTAATAGACACTTCCTTCCCTTTATGTAAAACCAAGGGATTGTAATTAAGTACGTTTTTATTTGAATGCCTTCCTTCAATTAAAGTTTCAACGGGTTTTTGTGTTTAAAAATCCTTAATCTAAATTATGGTAATTTGAGTAAAGTTTAAATAAGGATTAGGTAATCATAAAGTTACACAAAAAAATCGGCAAATGCATTAGTAATAGACGTGTTTTGATCATACCCCGGGGGGTTTTCGGTGCTCGAATGATTTGACTTCTACTGTTGGCCTAGTGTTAAAGTGTGAAGAGGGCGCAAACGCGTTGGCTAGCTCTCTCTCTCTCACTGAGCGTAAGCGTGAGTGAGATGGAAGTGTGTGCTCGGAAGCGCGGAAATCATGTTTTTTTGAAATGTGTCATAAACGTGTGCATTTTATATTGAAAAAAGTTTTACAGTTTTTGAGAACTTATAATTGTGCATCTAATAAGCTAAAAACATTGTTAAAAACGGAAGGGTTTTAAAGATTCAACCGAAAATATCTAAAAAAGGGTTATGATTGAGAGATAAAAAAATCAAGAAAATTATTATTAATCGTGTTTTCACTTCGATAAGATTGAAGAAAAACTGTTTAAGTTTCTTATATCCAGGGGACAGATTTTTAATCACTATGGATGTTGAGATCTAGGATCATTCACCTGACGAATTTTGCATGGGTGGCCTCTTAAAGCATTTTCGCACCAAAACCCCGGGGATTGTTATGATATGACAACAAAGTGTAGACAATAGGGAAAATAGGAATACCATGAATCAAAAAGATAAATCATAATAAGACCATTGTAACTATTTTACAACAGAGCGTTCTAGTAATTATATGTTTTACATCTATATATATATAAAAGAAAGTCGTGTTAGTTACACTATTTATAACTCAAGAACGGCTTATCTGATTTGGCTGAAAATTGATGGGGAGGTAGCTTAGAACCAGGAGAAGGACATAGGATACTTTTTATCACGTTCCCGTGGGACGTGATATAAAACGTCATAAACGTGACAAAACGCAACTGATATGGAATAACAAAACGCAACTGAAAGCAATTTATCAGTAAAAAAAACAGTCTACCCGTTCATTTGTTAAAAAAGGGTATTACAAAACAAAACCCAACTGACAGCTAAACGTAATGTAGTCTATGGTTAATTATAGTAGAATTTTGTAGTTGACCGGTTGATGTGTTTGTTATATTGTGTTAAAAATGGTATAACAAAACCAAACGCTAATTACAGCTAAACGTAATGTAGTCTATAGTTAATTGAAGTTGACCGGTTGATGTGTTTGTTTCGAGTTTCTATTAGCTTATTGTGCTGAGATCTATACTATATCAATAAAATAAAGTTGAGTTAGTTCCGGCACTTATAACTCGAGAACGGCTGAACCGATTTGCACGATTTCGGGTTTGTTGTGATCGTCTCGGCCAAAAATTTAATAATATGCCAAAAAAAAAGGAAAAGATACACAAAAAAGACCCCACAATTTCAATTTTTAAATTACGAGTTAAATAGTCCGCCATGGTCCAATGCGGCCAACATTATGAAATTGAATTGACGCATTCGTAACATTGGCACCACGAGTCTGTTCAAGATCAATAAATAAACGCCGGTAGCCGAGTTTGTAAGTTACCATTTTCAAATAAACCCAAACGTTGTCTGGACTTTTTTATTTTGTGTTTGTTGTGATTGTGTGTTGTGAAATTAATATAGAAACCTTAGAATTTATTCTGCTGTATTTAAAAAAATATAAGAATATATATATAGCCCTGCAAGGGGTTTTGCTACCCACGCCATATTGCGGATTTTCAGTGGTACCTACTAAATTATTTTACTGGCAATGATAATTTTTTGGTAACTGACGTTGAAAGTTGGTGAACGTCACTGATGTAAACAAAAAGGAAACAGGACTAAATATTCCGCGTATTTCAAGTATTTTTTGCATAATAAACCGAAAACAATCCACAGTGATGAAAGTCAAGTTTTTTCAATAGGATTCAGTATTTATTTCGCAAGAAGAACGAATGATTGAGCAGCATTCCGGTAAACAATGTTTTGAAATTTGATAATGATAAATCCTTGATTGACGTTTAATAATGAAAATATGACGTATGCAGATTATTGCCATAGGAAAGCTGTTTGTAGCGCCACTATCCCTGGGCGGGACTGACGCTTGCTAGGCTATAAAATTACCGCAATCTAAGACAATTTAGTGCTGAGAGATTTAGGGTTGTCGTTTTACACCAAACAGCGAAAAAAAATTTTTTTTTTTATTTTGACGTTGTCAGATGACAGATGCCGAATTTTATTAACGAGATCAAATGAAAATCTAACCGATTTGTGGTGGGATTCATCGGCCATCTTTGTTCATGTTCATTTCATCTCATGTTTTAATAATTTATTTTTTATTTTTTTGATAAGTTTTTTAACACGGAAGTCATGCATTGGTTATAAACCAAAAAAACTGATACTGGCACAAGCTTCGAGCCGCCATTTTCGGATTAATAATAAAATCTAACCGTGTTACTTAATTAATTACGTATTTGCTGGGATTAATTTACAAAAAATTGATAGATTCGCACGTGTGTAGGTTGATGAGGAATATACTCCTCCAAAATACACCAAGTAATGTTTTTGTGCCCGATTGGAAGAATGATTCGACGAAAACCCCCGATAAACGTTTCTTTCATGTGCCACATAAGAATAAAAGAGATTGGTGTCTAGCAGTGGGGAAATTGGTTCTGCCAAAGATACCATTATTAATCTGCGAAGACCATCTTGATGTAAGTTCAATAGTTACTGTTTCCAGAATCAGTAATGGATCAGTTATATGAATCAAACCAAACCAACAATTTTGAATTTTGATAATGTCATGTCAACCTCAACGACATTCCGTTTATTTTATTACTAAATCGGACTAAAGTAACCGTTCCATTGAGTCAGAGTTTTGGCGCAGGGCGGACACTGCCTACTAAAAACTTAACTTGAATGTCAGTGTCATTGTGTGCGTGTAGAAGCACAGGGCTGCCTCAGACGCATTGCAACAACTTTAATTGCACATAAATATGACATAAGCTAGAAAATTATCACCACCACACGACAACGGTAGTGGTGTTGATGGTGATAGTGGTGATGATGATGGTGGTGACGGTGGTGATGGTGGTAGTCCGTGGTGGTCATGCTGGTGGTGATGGTGAATGTGGTGGTGGTGGTGGTGATAGTGGAGATGATGATGGTGGTGATAGTGGTGGTGGTGATGGTGAATGTGGTGGAAGTGACGATGGTGATGGTGGTGGGGATGGTGTCGGTGGTGATAGTGGCGATAATGATGATGTTGATGATGATTGTGGTGATGATGGTGATTTTGGGGTAATTTATATCATTAGCTATCACCATCGGCACCGTCATTACAATCATCATCGTCATCATCATCACCACCATGACCATCATCATTAGAATCAACACCGCCATCATCATACCTCATCATCATCATCATCATCACCAGTCACCACCATATTCATCATCATCACCAGTCACCACCATATTCATCATCATCACCACCACCAGTCGCCACCTTTATCATCATCACCACCAGTCTCCACCATCGTCATTATTACCATCACCAACACCATCACTATTTTTACGAGTCAATGCCCACCTATAACCCATATACACAGTTAGATACACAACCCTTTCAAAATTTTCTCGATCTCGATTCCGGCTCGGTGCCCTTGCGGGGTGATTCTGTATGTAGTACAGTAGCCGGCAAACAACTTGAACCAAAATGGCGGATCTGCGCATGTAAATTTGTACGTAAATCGGCTACTGCGCAGTCAAGGTCACGCTCAAGTTGTTTGCCGGCTACTGTACTATAAAGTATACTGTGGTTTTGGTGTTGCCACATTTTATAATGAGTAAGTTTTTATAAATTAATAATAAAATAAGTATATAGTTATCTCAGAAAAATATATAAACTTATAAACTTAATTTCATGCACTGAAATCCCTTATCTTAGCTATAAAACAGACATTACATCTTTCGATGCAGAATTCAGAAAAATAATAAAATTATAGTCATAAAAATATGAAATGTTGTACATTATCAGTGGTGGTAGTCTGAATTTAGCTATCTCTACCCACATTTATCGACTTTCAGGCGGTACAAAGTTCGCCGGGTCAGCTAGTATTTCATAAATCCAAAGTTGCATGATTTCAAAGTCCCGACGCAAATAAGTATACGGACTTTTACGATGTAGTCATTAAAACTTGCTTTTAGCAGCCTGCGACCAATTCCATGCTTAAGATTATAGCAAAATGTCTATAGCCTCCTTTCATCTTAATACGAAGATGGACGACTAATTTTCCAAGTCCCGGCAAGTTTCAAACGACGTTACAAGTTTCCTCTTGATGTTTAATAAATCAGAGGCCCTATACAGTTCGAATGCAAAAATCGAAACTGACGCCCAGTAGAAAATTTGACACCTAAAAGGTACTAATACTTTTTGTCAGTTTGAGGGTTGACTTTGATGAATTTCTTTAAAACGTCCTTTTTGATTGATTGATCTTCCAATTTTGCGGTGCTACTTAAATAAAGTAACTCCAGATCAGATTTTATTTTCCTATATATAACTTTAGTAGATATTTTATAAAAAAAAAACACTCGTGTAAAGCCTGACCAGAAATATATGAGGATGCGCCATATTGCGGAATTTCACTAGAACTAATTTCTTACACTAGCAATGATTTTATGATGGTTTGTCAAAAGTGACAATGTCATGCGAGGTGGTTTCTTTAAAAGACAAATATTTAAAATTATCCAAAGAAAATGCCGAAAACCATTCACAGTCGTGAACGTAAGATTATAAATAAAGTGTACACGTGTTTATTACACGAAAAACAGTCAGGAAAAGAGTGCATTCCATTAATTGATATTACGAGGTTAACCCTTAACCACCTACCTCCCGTCTCACAGACTCATTCAAACTTAAAATTGTTAATATACCTATGTGCAAGCATCCTAAAAACGTCTGTGTCCTTGTACCTTCTCCCCTCCTGCCTCAGTGCCGCGTCGTCGCTCGACAAGGTCGGTCGTGGACGCATTTAATTTTGGTGAGCATATTACTGTCTCCGACCGTCTCTGAGACGGGAGGTAGGCGGGTACGTATTTTTTCTTAAGGGTCTCGGAGACGGATGGTAGGTGGTTATGTGACTATGGATACTTTTTTTCTTTACTTAGCCGACCGCTTACTCAGGTTGGTAGTGATTGGAAGTACGGAAAACCTGTTCTAATTGTGACCCAAAGATAAAACGGGACCCAGTACGTATGTTTCTAATGCAAAAAATCTGTTTGCCTAGAATGTGCAAACAAACTTTCATTCACTGCCGCGAACAAATTGAATAAATTAGTGGTCTGGTATTTTATAAAAATATTACCTTTATTTTAACGAAATTTATGTATTTAGCATTGTTAATTATTGAATAATTATAAATAATTACTTAGATCTTTATATAAAGTCAACATTTATGTTAATCTTACCTTCCAAAGGATATATAGTTCCTAAAGTATAAATAAGGACTGTTGTCATATGTTTACAGTAAAAATTTGTTTTGTTAATGTTTTCAGAATGATTATTAGTTTAAAACATATTTTAATATGTCTATATTGCCATTATTATTTTGTATTTCCCATCCGATCTATAAAATGTAATATATAGGGCCGACATTATGTATCCGTCCTGGGGACGGGAGGTAGGTGTTTGTGTGACTAAAGAAGCAGGTAGGTAGTTAAGGGTTAACATAGTGGAATTGACAGGTATTTAAAGTAATGTAATTATAGTGGGTTGCGATTGGTTGCAAAATTGTTGCCACATAAATCTTATAAATAGCGCCCTCTTGAAAATCCTCATATATTTCTGGTCAGGCTTTACTCTAACATACGATTTGCGATCATAGTATCGCGAGACATATTTTAATAATTGTATTAAGCGATTTAAACTCACGTGCAATTGTCAGGAACGGCACGACATGTTTCGAACTTGTATGGAGTTCTTCATCAGGGACTACTACCCGACGGTGTGGTGACGCGGACGTCAGTGCCGAAGTTACCACGCCGCTGTACGGGTAGCAGACCTCATGAAGAGGTCCATGCGAGTTCGAAACAAGGGTCGATGCTGACAGCGTCCCGTGATTGTAAACCACTTAATGCAATAATTTGACATGCGATAAATTCCTTTAGGAGACTTATATTATCATAATGGGATGTCTTTCCAAATTCAAATATATTCCGAAATAATCATACACCGCTTCAAGTTCATAAAATTACGGTCAATATTTAAAGTTTTCCGATATCCTCGGCAAGTTAGATATCTTGCCGAAAATATTTAATATAAAGAGATTGACATCGTCCAAATTTCTTCGTACCTGTGGAGACAGGACATGGAAACTTTTTTAATAAAAATATACCGAGGAGAGACCAGCCGCTACATATTTTACGAGATCCTTAAATTTGTTGGCGACAGCCACTGTCGATCAGTTATTGGTCAGTTTAGGAGATCTTTGTGAGAGATTGCTGTTGTACTTAGCAACAAAATTAATTAATCTGGGCACTAATTCTAGTTTAGTTCGAGATATCGCCAAATAAGCGATGTCTCAGGTGATATGATGCTGATGATACGCCCACTGTGGACGAAGGCCTCCACCAAATTTCTCCACAAAGATCGTTCTTGCGCCGCCCTCATCCAATTTCTGCTTGCAATCCTAACCAGGTAGTCAGTCCATCTCGTTGGGGGCCTTCCCACGCTGCGTCTTCTGGTCCGCGGTCGCCATTCAAGAACCCTTCTACCCCAACGGCCGCCACTTAAGTTTGGCGACTGTCTGAGCTGCCTTTGGTTCTCTTGCGTATCTCATCATTTCGGATTCGATCCCGCAAGGAAAGTCTGAGCATAGCTTCCATGTCTTTTAAGTAACTTTGAGCCTTCTTATGAGGCCGATTGTCTCAGGTATATTTCATTAAAACGCGATGTTTGCGATTCGAGCTGTATAAAGTGACATTTCATGTTACTAGCCGGTCAAGTTAAACTCGTGCCTATGGCGTTGCGAGGCGCAAACTTACGCGATCGGGTTGCTGAATGGCGGAGATATCCCCGAGATATCCGAGAGATGTTTTGATTAGAGCCCTCTGATCATTGAAATGTTTTTCTTTCAGAATAATGTCCAATTTCACCATGTCCTGTTTTTAATTAAAGCCTGTTGACGATTTAATAGTCGATATTACAGTGGCATAAAATTTTACTATCAATATTTATATAATTGTTTATAGTAGTAATCGAAAACGTTAATTACCTAATAGCTTTAGCATCAAACAGATCGCCAATGGCCACCCTTCAAAACAAATTGCTTTTCTGCAAACAACCATTAAAACTTAAATAATCATATTTTTGAACAGTTTATAGTATATCAAGGACCGTTTAATTTGGTGAATTTTAATAGGTAATTTATTTATTGCCATAATTGGTTCCATTTGTGTCAGAAATTCCCTTTAAAGTTGTTTATGATGGCTATAATTTAATCAGGATTGAAATATAATACCAGGAACGGGATGGCAGCAGACCATAACGTTGCGTTGCTTACGACAAAATTTGTTCAATATTTGGACCATAAATCAGATCCGTGATCTGGTTTGGAATAGGAGGCCCGAGATTCTGTAGAGGAAAGTACTTTATTGGTTATTTTGTTTAAATCAATATGAATGGACATTATCTTCGTTTATTTTGAAACTGTTTGGGCGACTCGTTGCCCGTAAAAATGTCTGTGTTTTTGAATTCGATTGTTGTAGTTTATTTCCGTTTGACCTATCATTAAGTACGGGGGTTTTTGACTTAGATATATTTTTCATTGAGTTTTTTTTTAATTTAGTTAGGTTGGGTAATGTCTATTCTATATGACAAACAATACGTTGTGATTATGACAATCAATCTTTATGTAAAAAAATGCGCAACCATAAAAATAATATATATTCGCTAGATGGCTAGATCAAGGGTCTTATTCGGTAATCTTGGACACGGCGCGCATCGTTAGGTTCCTCTCTCTGTTATTAGGGCACCACTAGGTTAGCTTTTTTATAATATTCGTAAATATTTTTTTTATTATAGTCTGGAAAATTTATTTAGATCACAAAACCTAACAAATCTTTTATATAACTATGTCTTTACTTATATGGAGTATAAAGGTCATTTTCAACGTTAAGAAAACGAATTCCAATGCCGTCATTCTACTCCTATAAGTGCCTATCTATAAAAACATAATATTTGACATTTGTTTACCACTCCGCCGTTCCATAAGTCAGTAATCCCGACGCATCAAAGGCTCAGAATTAGACTGTTTACAAAACGTCCGGATCTGATAAAATAAATGTTTGGTACTGTACGTAAACATCGCAGAATGTGCAATATTTTATGACGGGATATGAGTATTGACGCGTCATGTCTTGTCTTGCGCTATATAGTCCAGTAAAGTTATACTTTTAACCCATCTAGCACGCTAATGACGAACATATTAGTATTTAACTTTTTATTTAACTAATTTATCAAATATAGATGAAGAATTAATATGATATACCTCCTAAGGTTTAACTGAACGATTTAAAAACGTTAGAAAATCTAACTTTATGCTTTTCAGAATTTCCCTTATTGCATGGCGGGATGGATGTCAGCGGTTTTATAAATTATAGGTTTATGCTTTTTACTCAAGACTGGAAACTGTTAATGTAGTTTCCGCCTATATTTAATTACTTTAAATCATATTTTGATAGATTAAGGTACAATACTTCATTAAATATTGCGATAATCCTTTGTAATTTGTTAAATTATGATGGTTATGTATTAAAAAAATGTACCGAATGCATGAACATAGATTTTATAACATTTTGAAAATATCCTTTAATTTTTTTATCCACCTGCCATAAATAATGCTAAAACTTTGAAATTATGAAAGCTTGAGTTGAGACTACAGTTCAGTCTATTTTGACGAGACTAATAACGGATGGAAACTATTGGACAGTCTTTGGTGAACTCAGGTCAGTCCGGCTATTTTATCTTGGCAGTGTAAATATTCAAGTTATGAGATAGACATTGAAAATTGCGTGGTTTACTTTTTTAAAGGAAAAATTAAGGAGTCATAGTAATAGAGAGCACGAGTACTACACACGTATACTACAGAAGTTGACAAGAGAACCACAGAAGCGATAGCTTTAGAACTTAAAAAACTTGCCTAATCATTATATTGGTCGTTTTTGTAAGTAGGGATACAATAGAGACATGGGTCGTAGTGATACAGCTGATGTGACGTATGTGTGCCGCTGGGACCGCTTACTAAGCGCTGATTTTGAACGAACAAAGGCTGAATGCGAAGCCGAGAACCCAGGTTTGCGCCGACGCGCAGGCTGCTAGCGTGCTATGCGGTGCGTAGTGAGCCGTCTCAGCTAAAGATATTCAGATACCTGTAACTTCTCGAAAGTTTTGTTTCGAACATTCCAGAACATTGAATATATCAAGTTACTAACTAAAGGCAGCCTCGCACGTATCAGAAGTTATGTCACAAGTTTACATACGGGCTCAAGCTAAATATTGTATAATGAGACGAGATGCTTAAGACTGCTTAAGTTTTTTACTGTATAGTTGAGTAAAAACTCAACAAATCGTTACTATAATATCTACTAAAATGATAGACAGTGCTATAAATGTGACCAAACTAGAATAAGAAAACCAAAACTTTAACATTACTTTAAATTCTACATAACATTTGTTTAAATAGGAATGGCAAACACACGTCTTAAAACGCTGAAAATTTCTGCTTTCCTAGATAAATAGAATCGAGAGCATCTTATAAACATTGGGCTGCATAGCAACGTAATGCACATGTATATATTATATTAGATGTATGTATATCTTTATAGGAATATAAAGTATTATGTATAACTTTAGTTTTATAAATGTGTTTTGTTAATCATATGTATGTTAGTTGCACCGCCTAAACTTTTTCTGCTTTGCCCTAACGTTGATTGGAAGTTTTTTTATGTGCAATAAAGATTAAATAAATAAATAAATTGTTAACGGAAAAAAGCGCGCGGCTGACTACAGGCCTACTCTTTAAACGTTCAAGTGCCTCCACATATTGTAATAGGCACAAGGAGGACATTACCGTCAATGTCACTGCACGCCGCGATCATGCACTGGATCTGCACTAATGAGGAGCCCACATTACTGCATTAAGCCGCTGGTACACTATCATTTCTGCTATCCGAGAATCGGGACAAAAGCGTTTTAAAAATCGGGTTGCATATCAATGTTTTATTGATAATACGTATTAAATCCACGTTTAAAAACAATATATACATTGGCCTAAACCAATTTTCGCGCATGTTAAAAACGGAAAAAATGCGTCCTTTGAACTCAAGAGAACGCTTCGATACTCTAGATTTGATCCGTTTCGATAGTGTTATATTGTAGAAACAATTTAATGATCAAGCCAAAACATTGGCTACATTTAACCGCCTGACACAACTCTAATACAAACCCTTGGAAATAAGTAATTGAAACTTTATAGGGAGTATGATGTTATATTGTAGAAACAATTTAATGATCAAGCCAAAACATTGGCTACATTTAACCGCCTGACACAACTCTAATACAAACCCTTGGAAATAAGTAATTGAAACTTTATAGGGAGTATGATGTAGACAATTTTAAATATACAATTTAAAAATATGACCAATGTAACAAATATGCTATGATAATAAAAAAAGTACACGAATATATAAAATAATACAAGATTTCGATTGTAAAAGTCTAATCGCAAATTATCTGTTTCACCTCTACGAACCTAATTAGTAGTCAAATAGGGCAGTGTAATAGCAGTCTATCTATTCACCCGATGGCTCATGTCGCCTTTTATCGGAGCAGCCAGCATCAACCTCTTGCCAGTTACTGTGCTCTTGGTACTCAGATTAGATCCGGTTAATTAAATGTTGTGTGTGAGATTGTGTGTGTATGGAAGGTATGCTCGGGAATGGGAGTTCAACGGTAGATGAACTAAACTAAAGTATTGAAAAGAATAAAAAAACCTTTATTCAAGAAAACAAACACATCATTATAATTTGCAATATTAGGTAGGTATTATAGACAATGCATGTGTGAATAAGATGTGCATCCGAAATGTTCTCCACTCAAAAATCTTTGCTAGGTATAGCAACGGCACTGGTTCTCTGTAAAGTTTCGAGGGATACAATACTTTGCGACTTATACCAAAAACTAGGCAAATGACAGTTTATGTGATAGGTATATATACATGCATTTAAGTGAGAAGTAAGATAACAATTAATATAAATTATTGTACACCTTTCAGTCATTATATTAGTGTGTAGTCCATTCTAAATCTTAGTTACTTACGATAGATCATTGATGAGACCACAAGTTAGAGATATACCAATTTTAAAACCGAACCAATCTCCGATGAAAGATGTAGTTAACTATAAACTGACACATTGACCGGCTTTCTACAATCAAAAAACGTACTCACGTACTCCGAAATCTGAGAGAAAACTTCGACAACAATCACATTGAAAAATATTCAAGTAACCGAATTTCCCCAAACAATTTTATCTCTCCTTGCCACAACAGTAAATCGCTCAACTTTTCCCAAGGTGAGATTTTCACCAAGATCTATTTCCTTGCCATTACGTTAAAATGTATTCGCGATTTATATGGACTCGGCAGAATCGTGCCTTGTCTGCCAGTTAAAATAAATATAAAGACACCTCGTACCTTTAGCAGACAAAGATTCATCTTATTATCAATACCATAGCCATATAAGACCTTGCTGCACCAAGGGTCAATTCTTGAATAATATAAAGTAACTTATTTCGTTAGATGCAGATTATGGTTTACTGAGAACTGGCATCTGATTTTGAGGTTGAATAATTGCTTTGGATACAGGAATTCTCGTATAGCGTGAGCTGTTATCACGATGGGTTTAATGCGACTGAATAATGTCTATGTGATTTGCAATGTGATTGTAATAAAGAAGTTTGCGATGATCATTATTGTATTCATTTAGGTTTTCTACATAAAATGGTGAAGAAACCTTCTCATTTTCAAAATTGCGATATAAGCACGCTCATCAGGTAACCACGCTAGGAATCGAACCTGGACTCTAATTCTATATACTCCTTGAAATCTCTAAGAAAATTCCGATGTAGCGATATACCTAGTGTATTGGGTTCGTATAGTGGGTCTCGTTAAGTTTGCGCTTCATTTATATGCGCCGCCATAGATGTCAGACGCAAATTGACCGGGCAATAACGTTAAATGTTACTATGCACTTCGAATCGCGAACATTCGTTTTATTGACAGTTAAAGGCGATATACCTACCTCAAATATACCTAAGATATTGCTAATTTGGTGATATTTCAAAGAACACTCTAATAAGCGCCCAATTATCTCTGGATTGTAGGTCCATCGTCTCATCCCCTCAATCAGAGTTACATATTTACTTTTAATATCACCATCGGTTTTGATTCCTGTACATTATTATTTATTTGAAAGCTATTTAACATTATGTTATCGGCTTATCGCCTATATCTATGAAAATATGCCTTTTAAAAGACGTGTGAAACTTAGATAAACATATTTTGGAGATCAATGTATATATTATGAATTAGTAGAAAACATACTTCAATATTTAGTATGTAATTTTAAATTTTTCGTTTGATTTTAATACCATATACACTTAGTATTATATACTAAATGTAAATGATACAAATTGTAGAGCATCAAAGCTATAAAAGAGAGCTTCATTAATAAAACACGAAATCTTTTGACATAAACAAGAAAAAATCCAAAGGACATTTTATATTATTTACAAAGTCATAAAAATAAAGCCTTAAGTCGTCACCACAGAAATTCCCTCATAATAGAAGTTGCTCCGAACTCCCTCAGAAGCCTCCGCAAGCCTCTTTTATTTATTTTTCATTTTTCGTCCAAACTCTAATGATCTTTAATGAAAAGAAGCCGATACGGCCACAGTTTTTTTCGCTTTGGCCCCCAGTACTTTGAAAAGATGTTTCTTTTCAACTTGACTTATTATTTATAGTTGAGCGATCATAAATATCCTTGAGTCTCTAGATTTTGACCACGAAATGTATTTTTGTCTGTTCTTGTGATACGGTTGGCAGAAAAATATTTATAAACGTAAGCAGGTATTTGTTAATTCCAATGATAGGTCATTGACGCCAAACGTTTAAATTTAATATATTCTTTGAAGGTAACTAACATATTAAAATGTAAATGAAATTTATACTGACATTTAATATTATGAAATAAATAAATACCTAAGTCCTCAGTCACCTGTATTAAACACATTTTTTTTATTCAGAAAATGATTCAGAAAACTATACATTAATATTATGCTATATTATCTAAGTATACCACTATACATTGATTTAATACATTAATTTGCAATTTGTTACAACTACACGCTATCTTTTTTTTTCATAACGACAGTTAAACATATTTGTACGCAATCAACAGTACAAATCAAAATCACAGATCAAACTGAGATAAATAAAAAAAAAATGGCCAGTAAAATTTTATTATTACCAATACCATATTTATAATTATCAAATCGACAGTTATCTTTAACGAACATAATGCTAACGATGCAGTAAAAATAAAAGATGCACCCAATAACGTGAAAGTGACTACCATCAGATACATTGATAGAATGGGTACATCCATCATAGAACGTCAGTGCAGGCATGTTAACCAAGCACTACATTTGTTAAGAATTGTTCGTTCGAATACCGACCATGATGTATTCGTTGGTCCAGATTTTTAAGGTGCCAATGATGTGTTAGTTCTTTTTTGATGATGGGATATTTTAAAGATGCGTTATTTCTTCCTGAGTTAAAAGCGATCTATGTGTCATCGTTTAAAAACGTTGTTAAATTGTAGAGACATGTATAACTTATCGGTCAACTGCTTGTTATCTGATTACAAGGAAAAAAATATGAATCAGTGCACTTTACCAACAGCTAACAAAGTTAGTTGAATCGTTTTACAAGTTGACGAAAACGCCAATGCAAACGTTGTTAAACTTCATAACAGACTCTGCAACGTTTAATAAAATGTAAGGATATTATCTTAAAATACACTTGTTAAATTAAAGTCAAACACGACATGTCATACTAATGATACCAACGTAATTATCCTTGTGGACTCAGCAAATACAAAAGGAGTCGTAACAACGCGTCAGCTCCAATTCAAAGCGTTCTTCGGAGCGTGCATTACAGATATTAGACACAGTCTCAACATCAACATTATAAGCGTTGTAATTAGTAAATTTGCCTTACTTGTTTATTTTAGCTTCAATCCTGTATTTTTGCTAATTTTGTCTTCTTGGCAGTTGTATCTTGATGTCACTATCTGCGGATTGAGAAATTTGATTCTGTTACCGGTTTGTTGGTCAATTGTGTAGGCGTTGGTATCTGTTTGATTGTTTCCTATTATATTGAATTATTATGAGACAGTTATTATTGCTTTTTGTCAAAATTCTACAACGTTTCTTAATTAACCTATGCGCGGTGCGAGTTTAGATCTAACTCAACCTTGACTCTAGATTTTTTACGTTGTAAATTTTCACGTTGCAGGTTAGCATCAAGTAAAAGTTATGATTCAAATGGTTCTCTTTAATGTTATGCAGTAAAAAATAAATGACTTACTACAATGTAATTTTATGTTTCAACTGGACTTTTTGAAGTAGTAATAACTGATTCATTATAACATTCTAAAACCCCATTTCAATGCGAGTAATGATCCGTACTCCACACGCATCGTTAGAAACCTTTACACAACTTAAATCATTAATTGATTTTCTAAACCCAACTGTTGTCCAACCCACGGAAATAATTCTATTAACGTTCACAAATACAAGTAATTACTAATAAAAAAGGTAAGCATCAATCCTAAACAATACTCTATTGTTATAATGAATTGTTTTGTTATGTGTTCATCTCGAAAATGCTATTTCACTGTTATTATTTATTCCACCCACGTGTCTCAATTTGAATAATGCTTAAATTAATATAAATCAATCAACTCATTACGAATTTTATGATACAGTCATTTCCAACAAAAGTTTTCATTTGAAAGTTCAAAAGCGTTGCGGTATATTTGTTTCTGCTTGACGGTCGGTCGGCGTAAATGTTTCATCTAATTTCCAGTAATATCAGGTTACTCAATAACTAAAATGTTGCTTGAACATCATAACATTTCTCTTGTAACCAAATAATTTCATGTTTCCGCTGAACGTTGCTTCCATTAAATCGTTGTCAGCCGTCAACATTGTCGGCATCGCACTAATATCATCTGGCATGTGTTTACTTTCTACAATCAAACAGATCACATTAACCACATCCGTTATAGCAAGAGTTGAAAAACTGACCACCAAACCAGGAACAGCACTGAACGGCAAACTTTCGTCCGAAACACAGTTCACAGCACAGTCACAAATCCTTCCGTCGCTTTATAGGCCGCACTATCTCGAAGCAAACATCCCTATACAAACACACGGGGCCGGCACGATCTTTCGAGCGCGAATGAGGCGTCGGCAGCGATACGCATCCCCCGACGTCCGGAGAGCGACTGACTGGCGGAATTATGTTTAGCTGCGGGGCACACCGGCTATTGCATCCGAGCATAAACGAAAACGGCCGAATGGGATTTTGAGGTGTGAACGAGACGGGTCACACTTTCTCGGTGAACGAGCGAGAGAGAAACGCAGGTAGGGTGGGAGACGGCTGCACCAGGGCTTCATCTCTGCAGGTTGGGATATTGGAAGTGCATGCGTTTATGAACGGAGGTACCTGTGACAGCCCTGCGGAATTCGTGGCTCTTGAGTCAATTAGGGCAACAATAAAATTGATCACAATTCGGGTCAATCAAGCCATTAAGTCATTAGGGTTGATAGATAACGATAAAACAAATATGACTGTAGTTTTGTTGATTGGGGAAGTGCTGCAACGTTATTGTTCTCGGGGGAGTCGGCCGTTTTGTATCTGTTGTTACATTAATTGTGACGATACATCGTAAAGTTGTCACAAGAGACTTGCTCTTTTTATATATTGCTACATCTCTATGGTGATCCTATTTATCACGCAATAAATCATGTACTTATGTATATTATCTGTCCCACAAGTGTGAAAGTGTGTCACGATTTTTTTTATGTTACACCAGCCACCATAAATTCGTAGATATTTTTGCATACATTATTAACTTTAATTTAAATGACGGAACTATCACAACACTCACTATTTTGTTAGGTTCCGTAATATATTCTTCAGTTTTTTTGGATCTCCGAAGTTTCATCAGATTTCAATTTCCCTCCCAGGATTTTGTGAAGAATCCTTTCTCTCTTAAGCTCTTGGTGGCTACCAAAAGCTTATTCTCCTCCCTACGTGTTAGTGTCCAGGCTTCACAACCTCTCATGAGAGTGGACCGTATCGTTAAAGTTTACTTACATTACTTTTAGCATTAAACAAATATACGTCTATAACAAAAGATTAAGTTTTAAAAATAGAAACCGCTTGAGATTAAACCCGTTTTGAATCTCACAACAGACTTGTTTATTCAAAACAGCGAACTTCACATGATAGTAAAAAGCGCTTTCATAGCTAAGCTTGAATAAACAGACACACAAACGAATAAAGCCCTCAGGTATGTTGACGCAAAGCTATGCCATAATATGGGATATTTTAAGCTCTCAATAAAAAGTGGGATCAATCAACTCGTCTTACAATATTTTACTATTGGTATATTATTATGATTCTGTTAGGTTTGTTCCGAATAAGATCATATGTAATGTTTTACAGTTTTTTTTATTATTTCACTTTTCCCGGTGTCTCTCTATCTTGTGTATGTGTCCGTGATGTGGTGGAAAAAGTATTCTTAGGCAAGCCGGAGAAGTTTTGACTTTTGCTAAAAATCCTTATAATACGTAGGTAAGTCAGTAGGAATCGGGTTCTATAGACTCTGCCTATTCTATACGTGTGTTCCTGTTTTGTCAGTAATAAAAACTCTCATAATAAATTTGACCCAATTTTCTGCATACATAATATATCTATAAATATTGACACAAACGTAAATTATGAAAGAAAAATGTAATGTTATCCACTGCAATGTAAGCAGGACTCGAACCTGCGACCCTACGTTTCCGGCGTAGTGCTCTCCCAACTGAGCTATCACATCGTTACGTCAATCACACCAAATCTTCCACTCCATAATTCTACGCTGCTGGAGCGCCCTCTGCGTCATATGTGTTTAAAATGCTTATGCGCATTAGCCATACCCTAGGATATGCGTTTACAGGCACGATCCCTTTCTGTCAATATTTATAAAAATAAAATGAGGTATTTCCACATTAAAACAGAATCTATACAAAGATTCTATTAAAAAACATTAAATTATGTATGTAAAATATAGGATGGCAATAGTAATATGCCATGGTGCTGATGGGATGACGTCGAGCTCGGGTTCGTTTAGTTCGTCTTAAAAAAATGTGCCCATCTCTGGGTATATACTTGGAATAGATCGTTAATATACTTTACAATTTTATAGTAGCTGCAATGTCAAGGCGGCTGTGTCATAATTGTTTTATTACTCTGCAGGAAGATTAAATCACTCAATTAATTGCAACACTCATCAAGAGTCAATTAGCGCAAACTGTCCAACCATCTGGTCATTACTGGCTACATTCATAGAATATTAAGAGTATTTCTGATGTGAAATCATAAGGTTCTTAGACAGCAGTCACACGCGCAGTCCGGCGTCAGTTCAGAACTTTGTCTGGTCAGAATGACTAGTGAATGATCGTGTAACCCTTTCGGACTGACGGATTGACTTTAAGGGCTAGTGAAAATGAATGACTGACAGTAAACTGACACCATTGCAAGTGCATAATTCTGGCCAAAGTGTGTAGTGTTTCGGCAGTTCCGGGGTAATATGCCGTATTCTGCATCAGATCAGACGACGCAACGGAGCTACGCCGTTATGTCGCCTATATCTAACTAGTATATAATATGTATTTTAGTAGTTCACAGCGCCTTGATTATCACTTATTTGAATAATAAATAAATGTTTCGATGTTTTTTTATATATAAAGTGGCTAAATTACCATACCTATTGTTTTTCTTCCACTGCGATAGAGCCCACCCATAAAGATCATAAATGCGCTCACCAGTCACTTCACACCAGGAAGCGTATCTAACTTTTTCCAATATTACCTTAACCTTATTACCTACCTATACCCATACCTTTGGCAGCAGAGCTCTTAAATTGTGTTTTATCAAAACGTATTCTATTCTTCTAAAATATTAAAGGGCCCAGAGCAGACTACACCGACTTTGTATTTCGTCGTTGCGTTTCGATGGGACCGACTGTTTGGATTCGACTCGATTTAGTAAAAGTGTTAAAATAATATCCAGTAGGCATACATGGCATAGGCTACATGGATCGTTCTATCGTAATATGCAGTTACAGTAGCCAGATTTAAATAGCAGTGAGTGGTAGGCAGAACTGATAATCGTAGAAACGTTTTAGTCGCGACCGCGTATCGCATGATGTAGCGTCAGAAAAATGTGAGATAACAATCTGGTTAATAGGGTACCCTTGTAGTTTCGTCATGTCCATCTGCTGGTTTAAGATGTAGACGACTAGATTAGTTGTACTTGGCTGCGAGAAGAGAATCCTGGATTTTGAAGACGTATATAGCCCAGTTGTAAGTCAATCTTCAGACAGATGAAGGTTATATAAAACTATCTGTTGGCTATAAACCGACTGCAGTACTACTGCAGTAGTTTTCCGGCTGCACAAGTCAGTGTATAGCTTAAAACAAGCTCCATTCACTTGGAACAAAACCTTTACCCAAGCGATGTTTAATTTGGATTTCAAAAAGATAAAAACCGATCGATGCGTTTTCATAAAAGAAGATAAGTAAGTCAATAATAATCTGAGAGGAAAAGAAAAGAAAAAGATCAAAGTAATTTTGAAGAAACATGAAATCAAATTTGAAATTTAAAGCTAGTAAGATCATTTTTAACCATTTCAAAATGGGGCAACTAGCATACATAACACATTCAACATTTGCCATTTTGAAACCTTACTTGTTCATACTTTTAGTATTGACTCCATTTACGAATATTCCAATATCCATAACTCAAAATATTTCTTAGACACTTTATGATGTTTCCCAATACATTACAGCCTAGACTGATTCAGAAGAAAAACGTCATAAATGTATAAATTGTACTAATCCTTACAACCTTTTTCTTTTAGATTACAATAGAACACCCATGCAAAACAGCGTCCATAATGCAAGCAATTAGAGAACCTGTCCAGATAAATTTATGGCCCATTTTCCCTTGTCAGAGCGGTGAGGAGTTTTACGAGGCAGTTTTGTGGGGTGCAAATATATGCGACAGACCATTCGGTTGCTGATGTGTTGTTTTAGTAACGAGGTGCGTGGTTGCAACTGCTTTAAGATCTCTTTAGGAACCATAACCCTTCCTTTTGGCTTTGCCGTAGTCGGGTAATAAAAGGAAATACGCGATACATAGGCAACCGTAGCCGATGCCATACAATAAACACAGAAGGTTCAAACTACCGAAGGGCAAGACAGAAGAGGAAGAAAGGAAATTGAGGATAGTCCCTTGATCTTCGCAAATGCCGCCTGAGAACTGCATTTTTGGTTGTTTGTGTAACACTAGTGGTTGTGAATAAAAAATAATTTTGCGCATAAAAAAGCGGAAGCATAATAGTGCATTGAATCTTGTAATTAAGTTTCCAATAATTCACTGATGGGAAAAAAACGCACGCTATATATTTTTAATTTCGTAGGTGATAAGTCTGCTTCAGTAGGTACTTATTAAGGGAGATGCTCATGGTGTGAATAACGCGACTCGTTCAATAATGGCGGTCAAGCCCAATTCAAGAGCGACTCTCAACAAGTACACGTACGTTTCTCTAGAAAAAGGACTATGAACTCTCATCATCAACCATTTTAAACCTATTCAACAAGGAATAAGGTTGAAAATTCAATATCCACGCAATGTAGTTATAACCTTTTTAAATAACTGGTTGGCGGTTACGAGAACAAAAGCAGATAGGATTTTTTTAGACACAATGCCATTGTGAATGCATGTAAGTGGATGAGCTTAGTTTATGCAAATGTATATGTTAAATAGATTTTAAGTTATTGGCGAGCTTAAAGTGGCCCGGAATGGTTCAGTGTGTCACATTTTTGCTTCGCGAACTTGGCAGATAGTGTGTCTAGACTCAGTTATTTTATCATCGCCCGAAAGGTGTCCACTGCTTGACGAAGGCCTGCCCTATGGCTCTCCACATCAATGCGTCATGCGCTATCCTCATCTAATAGTTTCCCGCGGGTCTGACCAGATAATTGTGTTGTCTCCATTTTGTGTCTTCTGGGAGACGATTTTTACTGAAGAACTCTTGCTGTCTGTCCTAACTACAATTGGGTTTAGGAGCAATGTGCTGCCTACTGTCACTTAAATCTGACAACGAGCTCCTATAGCTATGATCTTTGTTCTCCTGCAGATCTCCCAATTTTCAATTCAATCTCGCAAGGAGATAGTCCGATAGCATAGCTAGATCTATTACCGTTTGGGTATCTTTGAGACTCCCTGAAGGTAAGTAAGTAAAAATGTATGAAACTTGGAACGCCTTATTCTATTGCAAGGGCACTAAAGATGAGATGTTTTGACCTGAGATCAATAAATCGATTTTTTCATAAATCGGTAATAGTCTGTAAATTGCACCCCACTGTAAAAATGCATCATAAAGTAGCGATGCTGCAAATGTACAAGTACACGTATCTAGCACGGCCTACATACCGACAAAGTAGAAACGGCGGAAGAGCATCACATTCATATATGTATAAGCTTATTCAACTTACCAGCTAAAAGTCGTAAGTATTTTCCGATGGCGACGCACATGTGACGTTTTGGACGCTAGGTAATACAGGTTAGTCAGTGCGGGCATATTATGATTGACAGTAATCTGTTCACGTCGTTTGTTTGACTTGCTGATGACTTACTTACTACTGCAGTTTTGAATGGATATTCCTAGTTAACTAAACGAGACAAGTCTGAGGTTTTAGACTCATGTTAAACTGCCTAAGCTTCTGTAGCCTTGGGCCATAGATCTGAGTTTCACCATTGGCTCTCTCACTTGATGAAAAGCGACTAAAACCAACTAAAACCATCCATCTTACTTCCGGACCTTCATCGCTTTCACTTACCTACCATGAAGATGAGCTAGGATCAAAAACATTCATGTTATAACATGGATGTTTTGAGGATTAGGTACCTAAGTACAAATACAGAGATCAGAAGTTAACCTCAGTCCGAAGTAATAATGAAGCTTATTTGTACATTTGCTACTAGTTACGCCGCGCGGTGCTACCCGCACATCCCAAGGGAAGACTACGTTTTTTTCGGGATAAACAGTAGCCTATGTGTGTCAGCTACCTTCATACCAAAATTTATCAAAATTGGTCCCGTCGTTTGGCCGTGAAAAAGTAACAAACTTATAAACACTAAGAAACTTTCTCCTTTATAATATTAGTGTGATAAATGTTAGTTTTAAGGTACATATATGTGGGTCACAGTTGCCTGGAAATAAATAATTTGATTGATTGATACGAACCATACGGTAGAGACCTGATGGTAAGCGGCTACAGCATACTATGAACGTTTGCAATGCCAGAAGTATCATGTGTCTGCTGCCGATCTTTCGATAACTTCTTAAAGAACTCCATATAGGGCAAACATGTGGATCGTTTGCCGTAGAAAATTCCTCCTAAGTCGCACACTTGACTGATTTTATACATATACAATGTATTACTACTTCATCATTTCCGTGTAACTATTACTTTGTCACAAGAGCCGTTCTCTGAAACCCAACTAATAAAACATCCGGCCGTGTTTATTTATCCTTGCGTAAACAATAAAATTAATAATTCAAATCATACACGCCACTCGCAAACAAAGGGTTTTGCATATTAAACACTGGATTTCCGCAACCGTCATACGAACTGGCAACAATTACGTTAAATTTAAATTAAAGCGTAAATAGTCTGTTTGGATGACTCATGGAAAATTTTGGCGATCTTGCATGTATCATGTGTTTAATAAGTCAAAGTTACTTAAATGGCAACTGACATCATTTTGAAATTTTGTTATTTAATAGTGTTAAGTTTAACCTAATTTCATCACTTTATTATCACAGAAACCAAAACTATTATTTTTATTTGGTTATACGGACTAGTTTCGAATATATTCAAAATAAGGTGAAAGCAGTTGTCTAAGAATCACCACTCAAATGACGACACCTTGTGGAAGAATAACTGTCGCAAACTACAAAAAGAACAGTGATTATAATAGACATGTTGACTATTTTTTTTGAGGATGTAAATCGATTAATTTTTTTTGTGATCAAATGTCTTTATGGGACTGTGAAACGCCCTCCCCCCGAATTTACCTCTAACTATCTGAACTAGCTATCTGAACTATAGAGCTATAACTATGTAAAGCTAATGGAAAATGGAAATGAAAATGGAAACTATTGGAAAATATTGGAAAACCTACTGACCCTTTTCTGCCCTAGCTATACTGATAATTGAAACCTGAAACTGAATTAACCTAGCTGAAACTTGCCTAAGCTCTGGAATTAATATGAAATAAAATTATACTGTAAGAAATGAAAACCCCGAGAAACTCATACCATAACTATCCTAGTATTTTGCTAAGTAAATAAGATTTTCCCTCTCCTACTATATTGAACTATTTACTTCTGAAATATTACTTAAAATAAATGGGAATTATTCTGAAATTAAACTATTTAATGAGAATTAAATTGGCCATGGTCGTGATCGTTAGTGGTATATAGGAACCCATTTACTTGTTGTGTTTGTAGAACCCAAATCCTTTTTAAGTTGCCTTGGAAGTCTTGCAGAGTCTTGCTACTAAATAAGAAACCTTCATAATGTCAGTACTAAGTATGAAACGATTAAAGCCTAAAGTAAATGTGGTAATATCTATGAATCTATTTTAATCTAGAATAAAGGATAAAACTGATAGAACCTCTATAATATAATGCAAGTTTTTACTATATTATTATCTCCCAGTCACCCTATGAAGCTTTGTCAATACTGATAAGTTAATATTTAATTCATGTAGAACCTTATGGTATGTATACTTTAAATTAAGAGAAACGAATCAAACAGCTAAAATTCCTCCTATAGGATAGATGAAATAAGAAGTTTTAATTAATTGTCTGTATGAATAGTTAGAATTTCTAGAATCTAAAATACTAGAGAACTTTAAATATGTCATAGTCAATACAATTGAGAACTAGCGTAAGCTAGTTTATGGTAGAATGAAGAAGATAGCTTTAAGTGTATAAAAAAAATATAAATTTTTTTTGTTCGAAAATCGCCAACCCTCCTAAGTGTGTGAAGGAGTAATACTGTATGCCTTAGCTATCTATCCTATTTGGCAAAATGAATTAAGACATACAGTACAGGGATGGACGGACCTTCACGCCTGGCTAATAGCTGATCAAACCACTGTGGGATCTCATCACATCTATGCATAACGTCCTACCTAAGGCAAAGTGTCAAGGATCCATCTTTTGGGGAAGCCTTTTGGCGCAGGCTTCATAAGTTAACTACACAAGGCCTACGCTAGGTTAAACTACCTGCCTAAACCTACAACTTGCTAAATATATAAAAGGTTGAAAAGATTATGACCTATCCGAATGCTGAAGTAATAATTAAAATTGTTATAAGCCTAGAATACTACTCTTTCCTGACTGGTACCCCCTTCTAATGAATTAACTACAGTTTCTGTTGTATTAACTAATCCCCACCAATCCTATTGGGTCTTAACTTCAACTCATGACTGAATAGTACTGTAGAGTTCTTTGATATCTGAACACCAGAGCAAAAGGATGCACCGTTTATTTGATGACTAACACCTTTAAGCCCGTGGGCACTCTAAGTGTTAGACTCATTATAACCCCAGCACAAGCAGGCGGAATCAAAGCTTCGACGGCCTAGAAATCCCGAGAAGACAGTACAACCCAAGGCAACTTTACCTTGAATTAATTTGTTTATTGAAGGATCCATTTATTGATCAACAGGTAGATATAATAAATTCCCAGGGCAATGTTGTCTTTAATATGCAGGTAACTATAAGTATGTAGTTTCATTACTACTAGTAACCCAGTTAGAAGCTGTAGTATCCCCGGTGAGTATCAAATGTTGTTTAAATAGCTAAATAATATGCAAACATTTATTAGAACTGTGATGAACCAAGTATTTCTATTAGAGTATAACTGATGAGAAGTATAGTAGTCGAATATACAAACAATTATTAGATCTGTGATCAATCAGGTATTTCTATTAGAGTATAGTTGAAGAGAAGTATAGCAGTCGAAAACTGATAACTATAGAAATAGTGTCGTTCCAGTAAGAGGTAGACGTAGTGATATAATGAGTAGTCAATGTTTAAGTGCAAGCATCCGTAGTGATATTTTTCGGATAATAGAGCGATCACATCCGTACAAGTCGCAGATAGGGCCTCAAGGAGTCCCTTACAGCTATTCAAGCGCGATTATTAGCGTTGAATGAACTTTTGACATAATTTGTCATCGTTTACCATAAACTGATATAAACGGATTAAAAAAAAGAAGAAGTTTATTAAAAAAAGGAAATGTCAGGTGTTGCCAGATTCTCCTCATATTTCCCTATTACCCAAATAATCTACAAGTCCGGTAATATTAACCATGGAATATAAAATTCCCATACGCAAAACGTAAATCATGTAAACCGTACCGCGAAACAAAATCACGAAACACATATTTTAAAACACGAATCACACACAATAAATAAATGTCACAGCAGAAAGGGCACATATCAAATAGAATAGCATATGAGCATAGTAAAACAGTATAAAAGCAACAGAATTATCAACTAGCACTCACCCGATTTAATCTGTTGGATTTAAACGGATTAATACTCACATGCATACCACATTAGCCATAAAATAATATCAGTAATAATTCAAATACACATGTCATTCAACCGGCGTGTAGCTCCTAAAGATCCCTAAAAGGAAGGTAAATATCTATCGTGAGCTTCTGATATTAAGTTAAGACTTCCATGAAGACGCGGCCAGTGACCTAGGAATCTACTTTAGTTTCATGAAAACGTTGACACCATCTTGCAGCTAACATCAGGTTCTAATATTAAAATATAGTTTACATGAAGACGCCGACACACAATATAATTCCACGACGTGATACCCAAAGGAATACATCATGCAACAGTATAATACACACCCACATCCTAATTCTACCCCAAAGAATACAGCTACACACGCAAAGTTCCTATTAACTGTTCTAAATCCCTCAATAGTTCCAAAAGATATGGCTACACACGTAGAGTCCCTATTATCTGTTCTAAATCCCTCAATAGCCCCAAAAGATACGGCTACACTCGTAGAGTCCCTATTATCTGTTCTAAAACCCTCAATAATCCCCTCCTGCTTCGCCTACTGGGAATAATGTCTATACAACTGTAAAGATTTTAGGTTCAGTCTGATAGATACAAACCCTGAGGTCACACCACCAGCCAACTGAGGTTAAGTTGCCTTTTAAAAGCGAATTCTGGTCATTATCACCGTTCGGTTTAAAGAATTCACTTCTAAAACCCCAAGTCTAGACTGGTAGGCATAAGCCCCTGAGCTCCAATCCATCAACCGCCCCAAAACCCTCGACAGTATCCTAGCTATATATAAAACCCCAGTGATTATTTAAAGCACTCACCGATTAATGTCTTCAGCTCCTGCTTAGCTGGTCTCGAAGCCTCGTCGAGGTGGCTCCGGCTCCTGGCTCTGGCTGGTTCTCGCTGGTTCTTCGGTGGCCGGTTGAAGTCAAAGATCCCGAATACTGGTCGCGCTACGCCTTTTATAGCCCCCTAATTATCAGCCTACCTTCCAGTATCTTTTCTACCCCAGTGTTTTCCCGCTAATTCCGTTCTCCCCGCTCAAATATTCTCAAAACTACCAAATCCTTCTCTTTATAATTAATTCCATATGTAAAATATTTTCCTTTTAAAATCCCTCAGTAATATAATTTTATATTTAATTTTCCTCTTCTAATTTGTAAATATTCCCCCAAATAATTTCCCTAAAAGTGGGGAAAATTGAAAGGTCACCTCAATCTTGTTTAAGAAAGGTTTAAAATCATCAATCCAATAAGCTAGAATTTCGGCGTTTGCCAAGTTTTTTATCGTGTCTCGAATGTATTGTTCTCTATGATTTTAATGTTTTTTGACATCTTTCAAAGTCAAACTTGGCGCTTTTCCCATAGTTCCCAAATCATCCAGTACTAAAATTAAAAACTTCATTATATGCCTTATAAATTTGTACCAGTTTCTATTAATATTTTCAAGCCCTTCTCTGGTTTTTGAGGCCCCAAAATCAGGTCTGATTGGTCGATCACCTGTATTTTGACCCAAATATCTCAAAATCTAGATCTTTTCAGCTTTCAAAATATCCAAATTATTAGTCACCAAGACTAAAGATATACTTATGAACCAATAAATCGGCCCAAAATATGTTATTCTATGTGTTCACAATTGTGGTAAAACCACGTGTCCTTTGGAGGGATGGAAACAAAAAATCCTTTTTTCCAGCCTAACTTTAGTATTTCAATATCGAAACCTAAATGGAACGGATGTATCTAAGACCTGTAAGTACTAATATTGCCCTTTTACTCCAACTCTTGGAAATTTTCCTTTGTTCTAGAACAAAATTCAATTTGCTACTAATTATCTTTTATAATTATCGCAACAAATTCTATTTACAATAGCATTCTTGTATTCTTGTGATGTCTAAACTTTCCTCCCTGTGTATTGTAGATGTTTTTTAATGTTAATTCAATCAGTAAGTCTCTCATCAAACTAAGTTTGACTAAAACCAATCCACCGATCCCCTTAATAAAATTTCCTTACTAAACTAGACTTTTCCCATAATTTTCAGGCTTCTGTTCTTTGTGAATTGTCAAGAATAATGAACAATGTGGCCATGCAACCCCCTCTGAAGACTCTAAATGGCATAATCATCCCACCATATAGTGTGAGTTTTCTTTTAAACAATTAATTTTTACTTATATACTCATTTACTCAAATTTTGGTTTAAACAGTACTCTTTGAGGCATTTGGGTAATTGTTATATGATATAACAATTAAAAATACACATTTAATTCTATTTATCATGATCCAGTTCTCATCCAAAGTCTAATCTTAATATTTGGTTCCTGCGGTTGAAATTGGCTTAGTCCCATACCAAGCAAAAACAGCTCCATGGCTCCTAATGGTAATAATTATAATATATACATTATAATACTTGATTAATATCCATAACCTTGAATCAATTATCCAAATCCATTCCCCAGCTTCAGTCCTAGCTGTGATTCGAACCCAGAACACTACCCCAAGCTGTACCTGTACTACATTATGTACAGGGTCTCCTAGAAGGTATTATTTCTTCTAGAATTAATTCAAAATATCAAAACTTATGCATACTATCTAGACAAAATCCCCATTAAGTTTCTAATTTTCATTTTCTTATGCTTTCATATAATTCATTATGGTTCCTATAAGATTCCTTTTATAAATTAACTAGTTACTTTTAATATATTCCTATCTGGATAACTTTTAGGTTTCCCTGTTAGGCTACCTAACTCCTATAGGTTCCCTTTAATCTGAAAAGAATTCCCCTAATATTTTTGAAAAATTTCCAGACTACTTATGAATTTTTCCTTGCAAATATTTTAATTTTCTATATCATTTCCCTTTTCAGTGTGTCAGTAAAAATCCATCCAGTTGAGTGTTACCTGAGCTGTCGGCTGAAAAGCTTAAGGCATAGTACTGAAATTCATGAAGCAGAGGTATCTTTTTAATTTTAATTTAATAATACTGTCTTGATCGTTACAACTGACTGCACTTAAACTGCTCTAAAAGTCAGAAATTACCGTCAAAGTTCAACATTCCTACGTAGCGCTAAAAACGCTCCATACAAAAAGGCGTCCAGGCTAGTGACGTCACAGGCCCGTATAGGTACCAATAATTGTATGGAGAAATTAAGAAATTTGCCATTTTCACCGTGAAAATTTGCGTTTAAGATCATGGTTGTTATACAATTATTGTTTTGTAAAATTATGAGGATTCTGAAAACATTTTCAAAATTTCTTTTGGATTAAAAAAAAATATCATAAAATTTTCGTACCTTTGAAGTCACATATTTCCAAAAAAGATTTATTTTTCTGGATTTTTTCTTTGTTTCGTGATATATTTAGCTAATTTTATTCATATTACACCATTATGTTGACAGGTTGACATGTGTACTACAAGTACACATGTCAACCTGTCAACATGTCTATTTCCATACTAAATCTGTCTTAGTAATAGTACGACTGGAATATTTTCTGCACTGTGACCAGTTATTTGTCGCTTACGCTCTTTTAGAATAAGGAACTTCAAATGGATTTTTTTATTATAAATTGGGATATACCGGGTGGAATTTTTCTATGGGTCCTGGAGGGGAACTACCTTAAATCCTTTAGTTAGCTCATTTTACTGAAAGGAAACATTCCTTTATTTTTAAAAAGAAACAAAACTGCATTCAAATATTTTCCGAAAATTGCTTTCCTCAACCGGGAATCGAACCAACTAAAAATTTAAAAAATAAACCCTCGATATTTTATTTCACGAATCAGTAGGATTATTGTTCAGGATAAAATTTATCCAGTAAACTTAGCCCTACACTCATCTGTTGTACGAGATTCCATGAAATTCGGTTGAGGCTAGGGAATGCAACCCGGGTACCCGAAAACCCGGGTACCCGGGTACCCGACTGCATTTGGAGTCGGGTAAAAACCCGGGGTTTCAACTCATAAACCGGGTTTTACCCGAAATAAGAAATGTTAAGAAAAATTAGTCAAATCATAAATAACTTATAACAAAATGTTATATTACGGCTGTAACCCTGTAACCCTAACTTTTTGCGTTGTAATTTTATAGCTTTGTCCGCGTGGAAATTGGTCTGTGTCAGTAAGCGGTTAATTCACCCCTAATTTCTCTCCCTATCCCCCGGAGGCAGAAGTTTAAGTAAAGTTAACAGATGGATACGATAGTCGACTGTAGTCCTGTCCAGATCCGCCTGGCGCCGCACCCTGTCAGAATCTGCGCCTCGATGAGGTTTCGCTGCATCAGCACTACTTGTAACCGGGTTCCGTTGCAAACTTCGGAAGTGACAAATTCCGTAGAAGCATGATCGGAACTCCAACTGCCAGGGTTAATGTGTGTGTGTGTGTGTGGGAGTCCTGAAGCGCTCAATGTTTAGGAACTCCCCCGGGCGATTTTGTGACGTTGCCTTCATCGAAGACAGTTTTAATGGAGTTACGAGTATATGATGCTTGTTCACCTTTGATTTTCGCCAATTTTCACGCATTAGATGCCGCTGTCTGTACATTTTTCGGCATGTGTATGGCTCTCTCACAAACCGAAGAGTTCTCACGTCCCATCACCTGGCTCATGTCTCCGTATATGCTCCGAATATAAGGTCTTCAACGGACGTAAAGATCCTGCATAACGTTTCTGGTAATCGAAGCAGGCCATTGGTTTCCTCCAGATTCTTCAGAAGTCTTTTTCCAACCTGAAGCAGTACCCGGGCGAATTCTTGGACATGAGTAAAATGAGAGCCTCCTCCTTATTGGACTCGTATATTCTCAGCCAGGCGCAGCTTCTGCACGCTCGGCCACAACACCGACCTCTTCAGGCAGGCATTTTACCTCGTCGGGTCGGCTCGAGTACTATACGTTACCGCAAAACGACATTGTAACGCTAGCCATTGCGCGCACCGTCCTTCTGAAGTCTTGGAGTATCCTTACTACGGCTTCTATGGCCTTTTTATACGCCATAGTACACTCGTCCCAGACGATTAAACTGCATTCCTGTAGAACTCTGGTTTTATCACAGTTTCTTGATATCCTAGACTTGAGTTGCAGACAGGAGTTTCCGCGCTGTCCAAATCTATTGGGCTCCTGAAAGTTGTGTGAGCCGTTTTGCCACCAGGCAGTAACGTAGCAGCGATTAGTCAATTATAAATTTGTTGATATCCGTACCTTCTAAACTTAGAGTTAATTTGGCTAAATTCTTCCTCAGTGGCTTATTCATGTCACAACGTATAAATTTCAGCGCTATCTGTTAGTTTATCCGGGTACTCGACAAACGTAACACATGTTTGAAAAAAGTTTGCAACTCCTTCCTAAGTAGCGCCATAAGAAGTCTGGAATCGTAATCAAACGTGCTTTTCATTATTAAATACCCGCAATAACCATAAAACTCAATATTTAATACTTTTCAAGTCCGGGTATTACCCGGGTACCCGGGTTTTGAAAATATACGTCGGGTAATACCCGGGTAACAAAAATGACCGGGTATTGCATTCCCTAGTTGAGGCTAGGAAATTTTGGAAAATCTTTGAATGCAGTTTTGTTTCTTTTTAAAAATAAAGGAATATTTCCTTTCAGTGAAATGAGCTAACTAAAGGATTTAAGGTAGTTACCCTCCAGGGCCCATAGAAAAATTTCACCCTGAATACGAAGATGTAAAATTTAGTAACATTATTTTTTTAATCTGGAAAAGGCCTGGATAAAAAAATAATATTGTCAATTGACGAGCTATATTATATGTTCGATGTTTCCTGAGGAGATCCACAGAAGAACCGACGTTATCGACTTAGCTCCAAGCATACCCGGTTTTCGGTGCACGAATGATTCAACACTAGGCCGACAGTAGGCGTCCAATCATTCGTGCATCGAAAACCACGGGGTATGGCTCCAAGAGTGGTCAGATTGGCAGTGTCAGTGGGTAAGGCAGTTAATTGCTTGAAGAATCGACAACAAATAGATATCTTGATCCTGATCCTAACCAAACCGTATGACGTTGCTTGAGTCACCAAGGTGGTGATTAGCTTGCTAGACATGTTTGTGTTTATTACTATTATTTTTATTAGCTACTAGGGGTGCGTCTCATTTCATAGAAAAACAATTAACATATTTTCATATGACCGAACATACGTTTGGTAGAATTTTCAGATTGTATAACAACGTTTCATAGAATGTTTATTTCATATATCGTTATTTCGACATTTTAATTCATAAGCGCGTAAATGATACAAAATAGTCACTCTCTCTTGACAAAAAATCTATTAAGTGTGTATTATGTTATTTATTTATTCTATTAAATGTTTATTGTATGAAATGTTCATTATATTAAGTATGTATTATGTTAATTTTATTAAAACTTTCGTGAGACATATTTAATTATTGTATTAAGCGGTTTACACTCACGTGAAATTGTCAGGAACGGCCCGACATGTTTCGAACTCGTATGGAGCCCTTCATCAGGGACGGCTGCCCGTACACCGCCGCGGCAAACTCGTCACTGCTGATACTTTGACCGACGTTCCGCTCTGAGCGCGCGCGCCGATGGCGCGGGGGCGGGGGGTGCTTGCAAGCCCGCAACTTGTCCGTCCAGCACTCCAACGTCACTTTTGTCATCAATAGACATTACGCACACTTGACTAATGGTGTCCACGGGATTGTCCAAACGCACAATATGTTTCGCCGCCGGAAGCACAGGCTTCCATGCTGGAGGTAAAGCCCAACCGCCGTCTCTATTAAAATTCGGGCGCCGTCCGATCTCGATAGCTTCGTGTACCTTACGTTGTATATAACGTTTCTCACGTACCAACACTCTTGCTTTATCGAAACGGACAAAATGAGACGCACCGGCTTCGACGACATGTTCAGCGACCGCGGAATTATTCGTGTCCAGCTTCCGTACACTGCGTATGTGCTCAGACAACCTTGCAGACACATTACGTCCCGTCTCCCCGATGTACGCCTTGCCACACTCACAGGGTATTTCATATACACCCGGGCTACCGAACGGATCTTTATCTTTAGGTGACTGCAACAACTGCCTTACCTTAGTCAACGGACGGAACCAGGTTCTAATACTGTATCGGCGGCGTAACATGTGTCCGATGGTATCCGTCACCCCTTTAATATAAGGCAAGTACGCAGGTGCTCTCTCCACAGTCTGCGGTCGTTGCGCTACACTCGGGTTCGCTACACGCTGACTATGTCTCCACTTGTATCCATTGCTCTCCAACACTTGTCGCACATGCGCCAACTCTTTATTCACGTACTGCGGGTCGCATAAACGCAGAGCCCTATTAATGAGCGCCCGCGGTACTGACGACAAGTGTGCTGGATGGTGATGTGAATCAGCTTGCAGGTATCGATCAGTGTGCGTGGATTTGCGGTACACCGTATGACTCAGCCGTCCTTCCGGCATGCGTTTCACCAGCACGTCCAAAAATGGAAGCGCTCCATTGGACTCCTTCTCGATGGTGAACTGTATCTTTGTGTGTCTCGCATTCAGATAGTTCAGAAGTGGCTCTACATCATGTTTCGCAATCACCGCAAAAACGTCATCCACATAGCGCCACCACCGTCTAGGCCTAAAAGGGCAGCCCTCCAACGCTTTCTCCTCAAAATCTTCCATAAAGATGTTGGCAGCAACCGGCGCAATCGGCGATCCCATTGATACCCCTTCAGTTTGTAAATAGAACTCCCCCTGCCACATGAAATAGCCGTTCGTCAAACAAAACTCTATCAGCTTCATATACTCAGCAGGTAGATTGTTCCGGACCAACATGTCGCGTATTATCCGTATAGTTTCGGCCACTGGTACATTCGTGAAAAGAGATGTAACATCGAAGCTAACCATCAACTCGTTGTCTCGCAACACGACATCCTCCAGTAGTTGCAGTAGTTGTCGGGCCGTTCCTGACAATTTCACGTGAGTGTAAACCGCTTAATACAATAATGTATTATGTTATTTGTTTATTCTATTAAATGTTTATCATATTAAATGTTCATTATATTAAGTGTTCATTACTTTTAGTGTTTTTATATACGAAACAAAAAATATATCAAGTGTTGTTATAAGAAATGAAAATATATGAACTGATTTTCTACGAAATGATAGTTCTATCAATTGATCGATTCTATGTGTTGAAATTATATTATATGTTACTCGATGTGATGAACGTTATACCATTAGTTGTTCTATGAATTATTACACACCCAGCTACTAGCCTCCGCGCGGTATTGTCCGCGTTCAGGATAAAAAGTAGCCTAGTGTGCCAGGGTATCAGCTACCTCCATACCAAACCGTATCAAAATTGGTCTAGCCGTTTAAGCGTGAATAAGTAACAAACATACAAACACACAAACACAGTAACAAACTTTCGATTTTATAATATTATTATTGTTATAAAGGTATGAATATCTAAAACAATTCCTTTTCTAAAGTAACTAGCTTAGCTTAGAGTGTACTTGGTAATCACAAAACACTGTTCTAACGCTTTGCATAATATGTTCTATCCCTTCACATACGAATACGACCATCGAATTGTTACGCGTTCATTCATCATGCAATAGTGCTGAAGTAATCGGATTACGGTGCATTGTTTGAATAAGCCCGCTTGCATTCAAGCCGCACCTTTAGGTTAGATTGAGTGAAACCAGTAAAACTAAGGTAGCTTTTAGTATCGGATGTTTTGTTAACGTGAAGGTATGATAGGACTGAGTTGCAATAGACATAAATAAATAATATTATTATTTATGTATGTCGGCGGCCGATCGTAAAATCCGACAGATCACGAAGTTCCTAGGCATATCGTGAAACGCCGCCATTTCATGTTTTGGTAAAAAAATATCCTAATTTCAATAGAGAAGACGGTTTGTCATTACCACCAGCTTGGGATCCTGTTGTACATCTTATTAAGGATCAAACAAGACGCAAGACTGGAAACCCTGGACGTCGAACGGTATAAAACAAAAATTATGTTCACTAAGATATACAGATTTTTTCACGCTTTTTTTCATATTAAGGCATTGTTTTAGTAACTAGTTTAATGTTTTTATATCATTATTAATAATGAAATATTATATCCACGTGTAAAAAGGGTATGTATAGTATTTGCAAAACAATTAAATTAGTTATTTTTTCCAATTGTCCTCGCTATTAAGGATCTACAAACTGCGACCTAAATTTTCCCTAACCGTGGTTTTTCCAAAATATATTTTTAAATGTTCGTCATGACAGTTTGTTTTTTTGGCTGGAGGGTGCAAAATGCAATAAAAAAACTAGTCGATGGTTGACTTGACACCTTGTCAATCTCGGTGCGCGATGCCTATTAGCGTGGTCGTAGCGCGTACTATATCTATCTTGACATAGGCTTTAATGTCGAAAAGTGGCATGGTCTTGGGCTGTTTTAGCCTTAGTTTACTTACCAGACGTTTTCACAAGATGTATTCAAAAGTATGTAGTGCAATAGTATCTCGTGCCTCATCTCCACCCACAGGCAATACTTACCCGCTGTAGGTGCGAGTGAACATTGCGTGGGCATCGGTTTATTGCACCTCTTATTGTTTCTTCCACCTTTGACATTATGCGGAATCCCAACTTCCTGCCGATATATCAATGGAAAGTGACCAACACCTGATGAAAATCCGAAATTGTTACTTTATTACTATGTTTAAACTATTCATGCAAATTACAGCGCGGAATTAAACACTGCACAAGGTTATCTCTTTTACTCTCCGTAAAAGCGACTAGAAAAATGAATTTAATGGTTATTTGTGTAAAATGCGTCGCGATTGGTTATACTTGCTTGTGCACTGCTACGACTGGCTACGAACCCGCGGTGATTTAGCCCGAGCAATAGCGGAAGGCAGAGCCGAACGTTTCGGTGGTTGGTCATCCCAATAAATCGTTTGGGCAGAATACGTTGTGGAGCTCCCTAGTAACCTATGTTTATTTTTCAATACAGACTTTTGCAGACGATGAATTCAAAACCATGCAGTCTAATAGTATCTCGTGCCCCATCTCCACCCACAGGCAGTACTTACCCGCTGTAAGCGCGAGTGAACATTGCGTGGGCATCGGTTTATTGCACCTCTTATTGTTTATTCCACCTTTGACATTATGCGGAATCCCAACTTCCTGCCGATGTATCAATGGAAAGTGACCAACACCTGATGAAAATCCAAAATTGTTACGTAGTTTATTACATGTTTAATGAATCTCAACTTCCTGTGGAATTCTTCCGATGGAAAGTTTTTGGTAACCATCAAATGAGGAACACCTGATTGAAAGGATCCACTTGTGATTACGCAATAACCATTGGGTTTGTCTTTTGTTGAGTAATTGCATTACGATCTCAGCTTTTTGAATTGGCACATGTCGTTATAACCAAACAATAAAGTTCTTATCCTTATCTTTATCGTTACCGTCTAATGACGATTTCAAGTGGAATCGGGTCTTGGTATATAAAACGAACGATACTTAGTATACATATTTATTCAAAATATTAGATATAAAGTACAGAAGTAAGATGTGCTCACCACGTGCCGCGTAGCCTACTGTTTAGCACCATGGCGGACAGATCCGTCTTCTAGTTTTGTAGCGAGTGCGTTGTAACCACACATGCCAATCGTGTCATGCCCAACTGCCTCTTGCATGGCATTTTACACATACAGCGAATGGAATACAATACTCTTAACGACCTGAACAGACATTTCTCAGCTGCTCTCTCCGTTGACAGTCATATTAAGTCCATTACTCTTTCCGATATTTCGTCACTTCCACCCCTTGTTACAGATACCTTTTCTTTTTCACCTGCTTCTCAGAATGACGTCAACACCATAATCAAAGCTATTAAATCTAAAGCCGTTGAATGTGATGATATTGGTCGTTATATGGTGGGGTCTGTTCTGGACAATGTGCTCCCTATAATTACCGATATTATCAATTGCTCGTTGTGCAGTGGCGAATTCCCGTCACTATGGCGCAAAGCTTTTGTTATTCCCCTGCCTAAGGTCAGTAACCCCACTTCGCTTAGCAATTTCAGGCCTATTTCTATTCTCCCCTTTCTGTCGAAAATCGCTGAAGCGGTTGCTCATAAACAACTTTCGTGTTTTATCTACTCTCACCAGCTTATGAGCCCCTTTCAGTCCGGTTTTCGTCCTAGTCATAGCACCTGCACTGCACTCCTTAAGGTGACTGAGGATATCAGACGGGGCATGGAGGATCAAATGGTCACGGTACTTATTTTGATTTTGACTTCTCCAACGCATTTAATACTGTTGATCATGACATTCTTCTTGCCCTCTTAGAATATCTCAATGTGTCGTCTACTGCCCTTAGTTGGTTCTCTGCATATCTTCGGGGTCGTCAACAGGCAGTTCGGGTTGATCGGTCATTGTCTGACTGGTGTGACCATGCCACTGTCGTACCTCAAGGAGGAATTCTCTCTCCTCTCCTGTTTTCCACTTTCATCAATTTCATCAACCCCGACTTACGCTCTTCGTACCATCTCTATGCAGACGACTTACAGCTCTACGACCAGTGTAACGTGACTGACCTTAAGACTACTATTGACAAACTAAACTTGGACCTTTTACATATCCAGCGATGGTCCGAAAAGTTCGGACTATTTGTTAACCCTTCGAAGTGTCAGGCCATTGTCATCGGTAGCTCCCGCCAGCTTGCTAAGATTAATCTCCACACTCTCACGCCTGTTTGCTTCAACGGCACTACTATCCCCTACAGCCCCAGCGTCAAAGATCTAGGGATTATCTTAGATAGTACATTGAGTTGGAAGGCGCAGGTTGCCGAAGTTAGTAGGAAAGTTATGGGTTCTTTACATGCTCTGAACAAGCTCAAAAACTTTTTACCCTGTAAAACTAAGATTTTATTAGTTCAGGCGTTAATTTTATACCCATAATAGACTACGGTGATGTGTGTTATCCTGACTTAACCGAAGAGCTTATAAATAAGTTGGAGAGACTTCTTAACAACTGCATTCGGTTCATCTTCTGTCTTCGTAAGTATGACCATGTGTCTTCTTACCGCTCTCAGCTGGGCTGGTTTCCTATCCGCGAACGACGTGAAATTCGAATGCTATGCACTCTGTTTTCTGTTCTCAAAAACCCAATATCTCCCGAATATCTCAAAAACTTCTTTCACTATTATGGTGTAACTCGTGACCGTCAATTTCGCTCTTCTGGCAATCTATCTCTCTCCATCCCTCGTCACCGTACTGGTTTTATGTCTAAATCATTCACCGTCCAAGTTTCCCGTTTCTGGAACCGCCTTCCCCTCAAGATCAAACAAGCTCCGAACAAATGCGCTTTCAAAAAATGTTTGCGTGACCTCTACGCTAGCAGAGTTGTGAATTCTTAGGTTATCTGTTTGTATGTTTCATCTGTATTTATTTATTTATATGTGTATATATTATATGAATATATGTAGGTATTTATCTAAATATTTATTTATTAAAACTTGTTTAAGTTAGTTGCACCGCCCACAATTTCTCTGCTTTGCCTGAAGGTTGACTAGTAGAGAATGGCTCATGGCATTAAGTCCGCCTTTTGTACGATAAGTTTTCTTTTGTGCAATAAAGATTAAATAAATAAATAAATAAATACAATTTTGAGGCGGTAACGATATGGCGGAGGCGCCAAAGAGTCGGCAGTGTTTAATTCTGTGATATGAATGAGTGACCCACGATCGTGCGTATATTTGGAACAAAAGAAGGCGCAGCTGAACCCGTTTTGCTTAATAACCTAAAACAGTCTTGACAGAGCAGAGCACCATCTAGTTTACTCATAGAAAAACCCTACAAAATTTATGTGGGAGTCCCGGACGCTAAGCCAGTAGGTACCACATACCAAAGCTACTTTGTTACGAGGAGCGCGGAATGCAAATTCTTTCGTAGGAACTCTGCGAAGCATTCAATGGTATGTGGTCCGATAAATTGTTTATCAGTTTAAATTGCAATAGACTTCCGTAGGAAGAACAGTTGCAAATTCCTTGTTAAGCCCCAATTCACCTGTCAATGAGAGTAAACATATTCAATTCAATAACGATTAGAAGCAAAAGCAAGAAATCCAATTCAAAGTTCGATTGAATCGGCTCACTAAATTTCTTGAGAATCAGTTGAGGAATGTTGTATGTAGGCGAGAACATTTGAGAATCCGGACAAACGGACATCCGCACATCCAAACAGCCGGACATACGAAATAAATTTTGGGCCAAGCTGAAATGGAGAAACTTCCCTCGCTCAGGCCCTAAATTAACCTAGATAGTATAAAGGATTAAAAATTAGTATATAAATAAATATCAAACAACCTCACACAAATCAACCTAGGCCCACATTAAGGTCAAGAAGCCTTGTGTACTAGGCGACGATATACATACTTATATCGATAAATAAATACTTAAATACATAGACCATCCATGACCCAGGCACAAATATTCGTGTTCATCATACAAATATTTGCCCTTGCCTGGATTCGAACCCGGGACCGTCGGCTCAGTAGGCAGTTGCTTAACCACTGCGCCAACCGCGTCGTCAAACCGCAATTCTTGGTCAACCTACGCCCATTCACAGATATAGTTCGTGTGGGTGTGCTCATTTAGCATGTCTACGTCTATTTTTACCCCCGGAAGTGTGTCAGGCCAAGTCAGGAAATAGGCACACTCAACATAATTGTTTTCGATATTTGCAAGCTACTGAGCAAAATTTATTCCTCCGCCTACGGAAGTTAGCCGTCATCTACATGAAGATCAAATTATTACTTTACATGGATTATTTTAACTTTTTGCTTATGAGATTAATTTATGTAAGAACATGGAAAACATTATTTGGCTAAATATCCTGGAATGCGTTGCCGTAGCTAAACAATGGGCTCCTCAAAGGTAACTTAGCTTACCATCTTTAAATAATAAGATTAGCTAAGCAAATATGTAATTACTTACTTACTACTCTGGCACAGTGACCCAAAGAGGATCTTGGCCTCTGACACAAGAGAACGCCACTCTTCTCTGTTTTGCGCCTTTTCCCGCCAGTTAGGGATACTAAGGGCGCACAGATCCTTCTCCACTTCATCTTTCCAGCGGTATCTCGGGCGGCCGACCGGACGTTTTCCACTCGGTTGCCCCTGAAACGCTCTCTTCACAGCCCGATCGTCTCCCATCCTCTCCAGGTGACCCAGCCAGCGGAGTCGTGTGGCTTTGATTTCGCCAACAATATGTAATTAGTACTTTTTTTTCCTGAAATAAACAGTTTAATTTTTTTTTAAAGCATCGAGGGCAATTCGAGAAGCCTGCAGAGACGCCAGGGGAATCCTGCGCTTCTGGACGGAGTTAGGCTGGCTAGACCCTGAGCTGGCAAGTCTGTACAGACTATGTGCGTACGCACAACGGCCGGAATATACACGGGCTAAGCGCGGAAAACGGAGCCCATAACCATAACCACCATAACCATAGGTCAATATTGTACGTATAATATTTTATATCGGACAACCTTACACAAGTCAATCTAGTCCCACAGTAAGCTCTAGTAGGCTTGTGTTATGGACACTCGACGATGATAAACATACTTATATAGATAAATACATACTTAAAACAAATAACATCCATGAGCCAGGCACAAATATTCGAGTTGGATTCGAACCCAGGACCGTCGGCTCAGTAGGCAGTTTCTTAACGACTGTGCCAACCGCGTAGTCAACTTAAAATAAGTACATATTTAATCTATTAGACCGTCTCGTAGGTAAGAGGGAGGACGAGATGGTCAGAAAGGCTAAGTGCGGCATCCTAATACCCTCGCTGGAGGACAACCTCACCAAGGTCGGCCGGGTCCTCAACTTCCAGAACCCGTGGGCCGAAGTGAGAAGATGGACACTTCACCAATCAATCCCGCTGAAGAAGAGGGAGTGCACCCTGTTGCTAGTGGGCATACCGGAGGACGTAGTCCCTACTGTGCTGGAAAAGTCTAGAAAGCTGAACTACTTGTGTGGGACAGTTAATATTCGTTTCCAGCACAGTGGTGGACGGTTCAGAGACTCCCCACCTGCAAAAAACACGGACACAGAAGGGGAAACAAAGCCTGAGGAGGTACCCGCCAATGCGGATCAAACAAGCACCAACTCGGCTTTGGAGACCGAATGTGAGACGAACGATCCCTCATCGGATGTCGAAGAACGCATCCTGCTGGACTCCGACGACGAAGAGGGATGCACAAAAGGAATCAGCCGCCTAGACATAGTGGAGAAGGGAGCGGAGGGTATATCACCCGATGGCTCCTTCCCTATGTAAGGTCCTTCAGGCGAACCTCCAGCACAGCGAGACTGCAACGGCTCAACTTCGTGTATGGCTGGAGGTTAACCCAACATCCTTAGTCCTGATCCAGGAGCCGTGGATCAGGAACACACGTATAAACGGCCTCAATAACATCGGAGGTAACTTAATTTACAATAACCAAGACAAACCTAGAACATGTATTTACATATCCCAAAACATTATAGCACAACCACTAACTGAATTCTGTTCCAGAGACGTGTGTGCCATAAAACTCCTCAGAACACTAAACTCGAGTCTACCGGAGATAGTTCTTGCCTCCGCCTACATGGCGGCTGAGGACGAACCACCTCCAGTGGAGATGAACAACCTCATACGCTACTGCGAACGTGAGAGGCTCGAGCTGGTCATATCAACGGACTGCAACGGCCACCACAACCTATGGGGAATGGAAAACAACAACAAAAGAGGTAACGGTATTGTTGAATACTTACTAACCACTGAACTGGATATCTTGAACAAAGGATCCAAACCTACTTTTGTTACTAGTAGATGTAAGACCATAATCGACATTACTCTAGGCACAGGGCTAGCAGCTCAGCACATATCCAACTGGAATGTGTCGGACGAGTTGTCCTGCTCCGACCACAGGTGGATCCGGTACGATCTGACTGCTGACGTACAGACACCAGAACCCATAAGAAATCCGAGGCGCACAGACATAAAGGCGTACAAGGAACTTCTGGTAGGTAAACTAAAGAACTATACAATTACACACAGGCTACAAAACGTGGATGAGCTAGAGGAACAGGTAACCTCACTCACTAAACTTATAATACAAAGCTACGAAGGAACATGTCCACCGTCAACACCAGCTCGTGGCAACAAAACACACGGTAGCTGGTGGGGACCGGAGATGGAACGTCTCAGAACGAAGATGAAGAGACTCCTGAACAGAGCGATGAATACAAAATCTGCAGAAGACTGGGAGGAATATAAAGCAGTCAAAGCAGAATACAAGAAAAGGTTACGATACAAAAAATCTACCTCATGGCGGAACTTCTGTGACAACATAACCACCAGCACACAAGCGAACAGAACAAGGAAAATACTTTGCCAAAGAACCAAATCAGCTACTAGGCACCCTAAGGAGGCAGGACGATAGCTACACCAGTTCGCCTGCTGAGACAGAAAGTCTACTGGTGGAAACTCACTTCCCAGGATGCAAGGTAATTGATAAGAACAAATGTGAACAACAAAAGACGAATTATCAACCCACCGTGAGTGAATGGAAGATAGCGGAAAACATAACAGAACTAAATAAAACCACCTGGGCAACAAACAGTTTTGACAATTTCAAATCACCAGGACTAGATGGAATCTACCCAGCCTTATTAAAGTGGGGAGGAGCAACTCTTACCGAACTAATATCCAAACTTCTCTGCAGCTGTATAGCCCTCCGATATATACCTAAGCAATGGAGAGAAGTTAAGGTAATATTCATACCAAAACCCGGAAAAAGCGACTACACTGACCCGAAGTCATTCAGACCACTCAGCCTAACTTCATTTATGTTGAAGATTCTAGAGAGACTATGTGACAGAGAACTAAAGGATACTGCACTCAAAAACATAAAAATTCACCCAAACCAACATGCTTACAGTCAAGGCAAATCAACAGACTCAGCACTCCACGCAGTGGTAAGCAATATCGAAGTTGCACTAACAAGGAAAGGCTCATGCCTGGGGACCTTCATTGACATAGAAGGTGCTTTCGATGAAACAAATTTTAGCAGCATCAAACAAGCTCTAGAAAGACATGACACAGAACCACTACTAATAGAATGGATAATGTACATGCTAGAACAAAGAATCATAAGACTAAAAGAAAACAAAGATCAGCAAGCACTAGTCGTGAGAGAATGTCCGCATGGAGGAGTCCTCTCACCCCTTTTATGGAACCTAGTGGTAAATGATATGATATCAAAACTAAATGAGAGTCATTTCACGACCATAGAATACGCGGGCGACCTTGTCATACTTATCAGTGGGCTGGTAACAAGCACAAACTCACACAAACAGCACTAAAAATAGTAGAGAAATGGTGCAAGGAGAATGACCTATCGGTAAACCCCAAGAAAACTGACACAATTCTCTTCACACACAAACGTAAACTGGGGTCATACGAAATGCCAAGCCTCTTCGGTACAAAGCTTACACTCTCCAAACAAGTAAAATATCTAGGGATAACCTTAGATGACAAACTGATCTGGAACAAGCATCTTGAGAACAGATTAAACAAAGCCACAGTCGCCTTCTGGCAATGTCGAAGGATGATAGGCAAAAGGTGGGGTCTCGCCCCGCACATCATTCTGTGGCTATACAAAACGGTAATCGTACCTATGATCAGCTACGGAGCAGTGGTATGGTGGCCCAGAACGCAACTAGCGTGTGCGATTGCCGGCCTGCAGAAAACACAAAGACTAGCATGCACGGCCGCAACGGGTTGCATGAGGACCACTCCTACCGCGGCACTAGAGATGATCCTAGGTCTCACGCCACTGCACATACATATACAAAGAGAAGCAGCCGCTACGGCGATACGACTAAAAAGCCTAAACCTATGGACGAATAGCAATACCCAACACACAAAGATCTACAGTGAAATGATCACAAAATTTCCTACAGTAGAGGCACCAATTGACAAGATACCTAAGACATTAACCTGCAAGAAGGAATACGTCATACTCCTAACAGAAGACCCGAATGAGGGGCTCAACCTAGAGGACCTGAGAATCTTTACGGACGGGTCAAAAACTGAGAAAGGAACGGGATGTGGTGTATTCTCGGAGCATTTGAGTATTCACATCTCTAAACCCCTAGGTGTACACAACACAGTATTCTAAGCTGAATGCATAGGAATAATAGAAGCCTGCAATGCCATAAAAAGACGCCAGGTTCAGAACACAAACATACGAATACTTTCAGACAGCAAATCCGTACTACAAGCACTAAACAGTGAAATGTGTACCTCTGCTCTAATATACGAATGTCATCACAGCATCACAGACGTGTGCGATGACAAAAATACGGTAACATTACAATGGATAAAGGGACACAGTGGCTCGAGAGGCAATGACGCAGCGGATGAATTGGCCCGTAAGGGATCGGAAACACCACCATGCGGGCCAGAGCCAATAATACCCCTACCACAATCTTATATATACAACATAATGAACCAACACATATTATACCAACACCAAAAATACTGGGAAGACATAGGAACGTGTAGACAAACAAAAGAAATACTTCCGAATAGGAACCACAAACTCACCACCATCTTACTGAGAATCAACAGGATCCAACTACGCAAGATAGTAGGATTAATAACGGGACATAATACTCTGAACAAACACCTTTTCAATTTAGGTATAACAGACAGCCCAATATGCAGAGCATGCATGGAGGCAGAAGAAACCACCAAACATATTCTACTAGATTGCAAACAGGTAGAAGGATACAGGATGAAATACCTAGGATCTCCAAGTACCGTACACGAAGCCATAAGCAACATCAAGGCTTTGCTTAGGTTCGTGGAGGAGCTGGGGTGGTTGGAGTAGCGCTACCCCCTTTTCACGCAAAATAGGCACATTGGATGTCGACTTGCGGAAAATGCCCAGCGCAACTAACTAACTAACTAACTAATCTATTAGATTACAGTAATACATTAGTTATCACGAGATCATACTATCTTAAAACGGATTGGATCGGATCAATCGCTATACGATATAAATATTATCAACATTATTTATGACAAGCTTACTCATATCATGATGTCTTTGAAAATAATATTGTACAATTCCGATAAACTCATTAATGTTTGCAATACTTTAAGCGTGACTATACGCCTTCAAGTGTTCATTTAATTACAAAATGAAGATCCAAATATTGTTCGGTTTAGTGTTCAGTTTATCTTTAGTGAAGTGCGAAAAGTTTCGCTTTGATAACTACACGGTGCATAAAATCTTCCCAGACAATGTGCAACAGATGAAATTGCTCGAAGAATTACAAAACGATGTGAGATTTGATTTCTGGACTGATCCGGTGCCCTCGGCCGAATTTGTCTTAGTTATGGCAAGTCCGGCAGATACAGAAGAACTTTCTAGTTTATTGATGGAAAATAATATTAAGTCTGAAATAACTATGAACAATGTCCAAGAGTAAGTAACAAATGTATATAATCTTGTAAACTATTTACAAAACGGGTTTACTCTCGGCGTAAAAGTCGAATATCGCTCGACAACTCGACATGTTTTGAATCGGTACGCGATTCATCATCTGCACGTCTAGCGTAACTTTGACACGCGACTCATGTCGCGCGAGATAACATCATCCGTCACTATCTCATAGTACTGTACAGATAGAGACAGGTAGTATATCTCTCGTGAGAAAGAGTCGCATGTCAAAGTTATGCTAGCCGTGCAGGAGAGCCAATCAGCCGCGGCGGCGTCTAACCGAGAACCCGTTGAGTGATATTCGTCTTCTACAACTTGAGTAAATCCGTTTTGTATGTACGAGTATTTTAACATCTCTGAGCCTCACGGTAGTTTTCTTTGTAAAATAACCCTACTGCTAAAAAAACAATCCACTTACACTTTTGCCATTTTCATATACTTACTTACAATATTGTAAATAAAATTGAAAGCTATCATAACAATACAAAGTTAAAACTACGTTATCTTCAACCCCAAATAATATATTATTTTACAAGCTTTTATTTGACTTGCATTGTATGCAATATGTTTGTTCGGGTGGAATCTTGCAACTCAATTTTGAAGCAGATATCGTCAACCGCTTGAACTGAAATTTTGCATACTTACATAACTTTGATAGCAATACAATAATATGGTACCATGGGGCTGATCTGATGATAGAGCCGGAAGGTGGCCATAGGAACTCCGTAATAAATAAAGCAATAATATCGAGCTTAGGCTCGTTAGAATCGTCTCTGTGAGCAATTAATGGATGTTCAAAGAAAAGTACAATCGGCTATAAAAGCTTGGCACATAAATGAAATTTATGACAGAAACTTTTACCTTTAAGTTCATATTGTTGTCTATTATCAAGGAGTTTAAAATTGGCGTCAAAAATTACGCTGTCATTTCATTATTCTTTTCAAATTACTCGTATGACTACCTCTATAAAAAAAATAAGAACGAAATTTTCGATGGATAATTTCGAAGAGAAAAATAAAACACAATATTAGCTTTAAATAATTTATATACTTAATTTTTTTTATTAGATTGCCCGTAATTGTCTTCCACTGATGGGCAAAGGCTTGTCCGTAAGATTTCCGCAGGTCTCTTGTTGATGCGTCCAAGTTGACATCTCCGTCTGGGCCCGCTTCGTTTGCGTTGTCCATCTTAAGGCACCCACTTAGTGGCTATTGCTGGCCCATCTTTTTTTTTTATACTACGACGGTGGCAAACAGCTTGCATGCGGCCCGCCTGATGTTAAGCAGTTACCGCCGCCTATGAACGCTTGCAACGCCAGGAGCATCAAACGCGCGTTGCCGACCCGAACCCATTTACTCCCCTCTTGAAGAACCGCTTACTGTAGCCCCCGGGGAAAACCTCGGCCGGGAGCTCATTCCACATGCGAAGCGTTCGCGGTAGGAAGTTCCTCTGGAACCGGACAGTTCTCGACCATTTAGGCTCTAGCATGTGAGGATGAACACCCTGCCGATGGCGAGCAGTGCAGTGGTAGAAGGTAGCCGTGGGCATCATGTCAGACAATTCCTCAGAACACATCCCATTATAAAGACGGTAGAACACACACAAGGAGGCAAAGTCTCTCCTCAGACTTAAAGGCTCGATTCCGTCTGTGAGTTTAGGATTGTCAACAATTCGCACAGCACGTCTTTGTACCGAGTCAAAAGGGCTAAGCTGGTATCTTTCCGGGTACATACGACAAACATACGGGCATTATAAAAAATAATAAAATATTATTTAGTGTTATAAATTATAAATAATTATATTTGCTTATATTATATTACTTTCAGGTACATCGACAAACAGACGGTCAAGCGATACACCCGAAACAACGTTCGTTCCATGACTTGGGACGCGTACTACACTAATGACGACATCAATGCTTGGCTTGATGACTTAGTCGTCTCATACCCCAACCTTGTCACTGGCATCGTCGGTGGCATGTCCTACGAAGGCCGTGAAATCAAAGGCATCAAGATATCCCATGGTAGTGGTAAAAGGGTCATCTTCATTGAAGGTGGCATTCACTCGAGGGAATGGATCTCACCGTCGGCAGTTTGCTATATTATATCCGAGCTATTAACCAGTACTGATGCAGAAACCATGGCTGCCGCACGTGATTTTGATTGGTATATATTTCCTGTTACTAATCCTGACGGTTACATTTGGACTCATGAGAATGTAAGTATTTAACTTTCATCCTTATCTAACTCATCATTATTGTATTTTCTTTCTCTTTAATTTGTTTCGTTATAAAATTGTTCTAGCATCATTGAATAAACTTGTGTTTATTTTTCAGTTCAGAATGTGGCGTAAAAACAGACGGCCTTTTGGTACAGCGTTCGGTGTGGATTTGAATAGAAACTGGAATAACAACTGGCTTGGTAATTGTTATGTTATATTCTTAAAAGAGTAATTTACATAAAACATGTTTCGTGGTTCTTCGATAGAAGTTAAAAATAAACAAATCAAACATGTATTGTTACTTCCTTTCTACTTACTTGCCTTATAATGAACTTAATTCGAGTTTTAGTCATTTAGAGTAAGATTATCATCATCACAATTTATCACATCATGTGAAACACGTCCTCTACTGGACTCTGGTGTATCCTAATCATCTTCACCCTGACCGGTCATACACTTTTCATATACCTACAACAGCATTCCGCGACTGGGTGTAATATGGACCCATAGCATTGTTTTTTTTTTGTATTCTGCAGTTGCTGGTTCCAGTTCAAACCCAAATGCAGACACCTTCGCCGGCACGGGACCTTTTTCGGAACCAGAAACCAGGTCATTGTCAGCCTACATCAGCGCCATTGGAGACCAGATCGACCTCTATTTGTCCTTTCATTCCTTCAGTCAGATGTTGTTGCTACCTTTTGGAAATACTACTGATCATCTGGATAACTATTATGATGCGGTAATAAAAAAACTTTTTCTCAAAATGTAAAACAAGTTCAAATTGAAGCGATACTTAAATTTAAGAAATCGATACTCAAGTGGGATACGATCCCGTTCCCAACACGGGCGCTCTGGCCACTATTATATACTAAATAATGTGAGATTTCACATTAATACCCGGTAAAATTTGTGCCTGATCTATGGCGTCGCATGTAAATGAAGTGCTACCTTAGCGCAATCGGGATGGCGAAATTACTTACCTAATACTAGGTATATCGCCACTTTGGAGATCTTCCCGAGATATTAGAAAGTGTATGGAGTTAAGGGCCCTGGTTCCCAGTTAAACAGTTCTCATGAAAACTATGAATAAATTGATTAATTAAGTCAATAAGTACCGGACAACCCCACACAAATCAGCCTAGTTCCACATCTACAGTAAGCACTAGTAAGACTTATGTGTTGTGTTTATAAATCTGAAGTAACATTTTCACCCTTTAGCCACATTTCATAATTAGTTCATAGTTTTTTATTAGTCACTATTTATGTAATTATGTTTTATTCCCAAATAAATGTTTTTATTTTTGTCTTTCTATCAGCAAGCCTTCGTAAGAGTACTTAAATTAAACACCAAATTAAAATCACGAGCAGATTTTTACTACAAATTTTCTTTCAGGTAAACATTGGACGTCGCGCCATGGGAGCGCTGTCAGTAAGATACCAAACGCGATATGTTACGGGGAATATTGCTGAAACTATATGTGAGTACAGGCTGTGTGAAATGGAACTGGACAAGAGACAGATTATTGTGGGATTTACTCAAATGATGACTTCTAACTTCTAACAGACGTGCAGTGATCTAGTTAAATATATGGCTTACATTCCACTTTTCTACTTACTTGATTTTAAGAATTACCTAACTAAATTTCTATACCATTTCGAAAGGGCTTTTCAATAATCTTTTATTCATTCACTATCGTAGGTTTAAATTGTATTTAATGATGAATTAATAATCAAAGGGTCTAGCAGGCTGACCTAAGAAGATTGGCCCGCGCAGGGGATTTGGTTGTAATTTGAGGTGCAGTAGTGGCAGGCCCTAAAAACACTATATGCGTTAATATCAGCCCTCGAACTTCTTTGGTTTTAGACTTATTTACGAAAATGTCAAAAAATCATGGTAATTTTAAAACTGTGATATTAGCTAAACCAAGTAAGTGAGAGTAACCAAATAAATTCAGAATTAAAGAGCATGAAATGGGGTTCATAATGCATATTTTTAATTTATATCCTTGAAATTGGATGAAAAAAAAAATAGTTTTTTTTTCGCTTATGTTTTTTGCCACTTCTCGCGGAGGCACAACTACCAAAAAAAATACTTAATAAGCCACAACTGGCAACTACGTATTTAAAAAGATTTTGAAAAATCATGGTGCGTCATGTCAAAAAATATATATTTACGAACGTATGTTTACTATATTGTAGTGACAAATGAGTCTGTTGTTGTCACACCACGGAAAGAGGGTTGATGGACACATTAGATAGAGGTTGACGTATACAGACTTAGCTTATTCGCACTATCTGTACAAGAACACGACAATCATTGATAAATCATTTTTTATTACCATTCCATTTCAACAAATAACTCAGTAGAGCAAACAGAACAATACAATTCTTCCATATTTACAGAATCATACTCTTCATCGTCCCAAGTATGACTATATTCGATTCCACAATATTCTAATTTTTTTAAGGGCAATATTTTCATCCGAAATGGAAATTTCAACGTTAGGCAAGGATTTGACAATAAGCTCCTTGCACATTTGTGCTGGTATGTTGAGCCCAAATATTTTAGACTTTATAATCTTCATCTGAAACAATATAATCCATCTGTTATTTTTTTTTACAATTTTATTTATGTTTTTGAATTATAATTATTTTATTTATGTTTTTGCGGCACTTGAAAAAAACGAAGCTTCGTCAGATCTCTCAATCACTTTTTTAGTTCCTTTTGTTTTGCGCAAACTTATATTACACCATTAACATCTGCTTCCAGACATTATTACAAGAAACTACATAAGAAATGTGTACTTAGTTGCAAATATATGACATACGTCATTGATCAATGTCATTTAATTATTTCATAATGAACGAAAGAGGATAAACCTACTAAAGACTCATTTGCCGCTACTACTCTATTGATATAATATGTTATAGTAAACATACGTTCGTAAACGTTTTTTTTTTGGCATGACGCACCATGATTTTTCAAAATATTTTTAAATGTATACGTAGTTGCTAGTTGTGGCTTATTAAGTAATTTTTTTGGTAGTTGTGCCTCCGCGAGAAGTGGCAAAAATTTAACCGAAAAAAAAAATTTTTTTTTCATCCAAGTTCAAGGATATGAATGTCTTTAAAAATATGCATTATGAACCCCATTTCATATTCTTTAATTCAGAATTTATTAGGTTACTCTCGCTTACTTGGTTTAGCTAATATCACAGTTTAAAAATTACCATGATCTTTTGACATTTTCGTAAATAAGTAAAACCAAAGAAGTTCGAGGGCTGATATTACGCATATAGTGTTCTTAGGGTCTGCCACTACTGCACCTCAAATTACAACCAAATCTCCTGCGGGGGCCAATCTTCTTAGGTTAGCCTGCTAGACCCTTTCTGCATAAGGGTAACTATACCTTAAGGAAATAACTAGGTGCTCGAAACGTCAAAAAATTGTGCAAAACGTTTTCTTTGCCTTGGTCGGGTAAAAGTATCTATCTTTGAATGTCTAGATTTTTTTATAATTGATGCAGCCGTTTTAGGCTGATGAAAAAGTATCTTCCAACCAAAATATTATGGCACTATACGGCTAAAATCGCATTGTTATTTTTTGAAGTGAAAACTTCTTTAGCGGCGCTTGGCAATTTTTAGATGGGTAAAAAATGTTAAACTCGCGACAGATCCGCGCGACAGATAACAGTCAGTCGGTAACCTAGCAACCGTGTCTGTTTCAAAGAAAGGGGGCCTTCGAACAACAAAATGTTGTAAGTGACAGATGGTGAAGCGTAATCATAAACATACATTAGTAAGAAATAGAGATTAAAATAGAAATCAAGTGTCAGTGAGATATAATAAAATCGGAGTTCTCACTTCTGCCGGCACTCCCGGAGCGCAACCCGTCCTTTTTTTTCCTGACATAATGACCCCTTTCCATATAAAACTGATTTTAAATATAATTAATGAATAAGTTTTAGCAAGTTTTCACTTGAAAGGAGTGCCGTTGGGTCCAGTTATGATCCTATGGTTAAATAAGTAATTGCCCTTATAACTTTCAGACCAAGCAACAGGCGGCAGCGTGGACTGGGTCAAGGGCCACCTCCGCGTCCCCCTGGTCTACTGCTACGAGCTCCGTGACCGCGGCACCTTCGGGTTCCTCCTCCCGACAGACCAGATCCTGCCCAACAACGAGGAGACCATGGACTCTGTGCTGGACATCATACATCAGGCCAAGCGGTTCGGGTACATGAAAACGAGCGGAGCCGCGAGTTTGACGGGATCCTTTGTGATGATGTTTGGACTCGTCTTGGCATACTTTCTGTAAAAGTATTTTGTAACAATAGTACCAATATTATTTATACTTTTGTCAAATGGGTACATTTATTTATTCTTATTCATGATACTTACTAAACTTTGATACCTCTCTCGCCCTTCTACCATTAGACTTCTAAACGTATAACCATTTTCTGCATTGTCTTTTCGAATTAAACGGCCGCAGATGAGAAATAATCCACCTGTATTAATATTGCCGACGAAAACCGGGATATTTTCATACCCAGTGTGCATACTTGCATAGACATGTCCTGGGTACGCTCAATTCACAGGCGTCACTATCGGTTATCTACTTAGGATGAAGTTGATTTTCATTCGCAAATACCCGACGATTGCTTGGCTGTCGCCGTAACCGGCAGACAAAACATATTATAATATAGTAGTTTATGCAACAGACTGATATATGATATGACAAATATACTGAGAGATCTTAAAATACGAATATGATAAGATAAGATAAGAATCGTTTAATCAATTGGGATTCACTGGAACCACTTTTGCATCGTCATTGAATACATAGCTATTACATTCATTGGTACAATAGTAATAACATTAACACAAAATTATAATAGGTACACAAGATTTCCAAACATTTGCAATATTTCCGCGGTAATGCTTCGTCAAAAGTATGGTTTCATAATAGGATCACACGATTGATTTAAGGCCTAATTATGTACATTTGCATCACTTTATCTGCACACAATATATCCATTATCATATCTGATCATTAATTTTTGATGTAGATACGAAGTACTAGTAACTCCCGCGGAGCGCAGGAACGAATGAGGCGGCGGTGACAGCGGCGCCGGGTCGCCATAATAAAATCATTATTATTGTAATAATATGAAATAACATCACATATTTTTTGCTTCCATGCCGACCGCCATCGCTGCATAGTACTGCAGGTTTTTACCTATAGTATCTGAATTTGTTATAGTAATTTAACAATATGGATGTAGATAAAAATCCTCAGAAATGCGCAGGATAAGATCCTGGGCATTCTACACGTACCGATTAAATATCTAAAGCAACGTACGACCTAAAGTGCGATCTAATACTATAAATTCAGGTAACTGCAATCGGATAAATTTAATATCATCCGGGAGATTTTATCTATAATTGTCTGTGATGCAATTTCATTGCATTTCCAATTAAGTCGTAAGATTTCATAAAATATAGTATTTGTGTTGAAGTAATCGCACGTTTGGAGGGCGTTTTGATTACCATCTGCCATTGCAGTTATTTAAATACGCTTGGCTCGTTAGTGCGTGAAACACGGACATTGATCGTTCTTTTGGAAGTATAAGTAAATAAATAACAGGCAAACCCACACAAATCGACCTAGTCCCAAATTATGCTCTAGTAGGTTGGAAATGTAGCCGATGATTATACCATTATCACTACGTTTATACATACAAAATACATATACTGGTAGCAAATATTCATACTCATCAGTCATCACACAATATTAACTCTTGCCGGGATTCAAACCCGGACCCACCGGCGTCGTAGACAACTGCACTTCAACCACGGAGCCAAGTAGCCCAACCACGTCATGAAAAAGAATTTACAAGCAAATATAATATAACGTAGGTATACTCGTAGATAAATATAAATATTAAAATGGTGGACGGAAGCATTCGTAAATTTATGTAATTGCATGCTATTCAACCTTTTTTCTTCATATCGGCGAAACCACAGGAGAGCAGGAACAGTTGTCACCCAGCCGCCCACCTTTGATTTTTATTAACCGGCAGAACAGAGCTTATGTCCCACAAAGTTACCTTTACTGTCCATAAAATATGGAGCTGGCATTGTCATGTACGATATCCTCTCATTCTATTAAAAACAAAGGAAAGTAAAACCTACGCTTCTGTTAACAAAGCCTCCTTGATTCACTAAAATAAAGGCATGCACTGTGTTGCCGAAACCAGGAGCAGAGAAAACTTTGTTGTATTGCATGCGCATATAATGGCTACTGGGCCAGTCGACATAACTCGTCTGCTGCGTCATAAATACGACTTTGCTGCGCGATGAATGCCGCACAGTAGAGAATAAATGCCGGAGATAGTTTAAGGACTTGGTTAAAGTGGAAGAACAAGTTTGCAATGAGTCTGGATTTTTTTATCTGAATTCTAATTTAAAAATTGATCTTGGGGTCTATCTAAAGTCATCGGAATTTAATCTAAATATATGATCTCGCACAGAATAAGAACTCATCACTGTACTTAGAGTAAAAACGCACGGAAGGCATTGTGGAAAATATATTCACTTAAAAAAACACAGAGTATATAAATGTTATTCTGGTAGCAAACAGGTACAAGAGTTTATAATCAAACAGGCCAAAAGTTCAATGCTTATAAAAATTTAGGAGTTTTGTTTTTTTTGTGTGCCCCATCATCTCATTTCCACTGGAGACATTATAATTAGTATCGGAAACAGGATTTCCTGGTAAAAAAAATTAAATATTGTCAATTTCCTCTTGCCGCAGCGCAGTGCCGTTGTGACTTCTTGTCACAACCGCACCCTATTTATTGAAGCATATTTGAGACGGATCACAAATCAAAACGTTCGACTGCATCTAAAAGCGCAATTGTCACCGACAGCAATAACCCGTTTATAACAAAAACATTTATTTTTGTAACTCACCCTGACTCACCTTATTGTCTTCAGTACATAAAAATGTCAGCGTTGTTATTTACGGCGCGTTTGAGTCCGCTCGGGAGCATTACGAATGTTAAAATAACTTTGCATAAAAACGGCCACACCTACTGTTTTATCCGATTAGGTCAAAGTGTGTTATGTGTTTCGCGACGAAATGTGTTTGCTGTCTACGACGTTTCGCTATGTTTTCGTCTGAAGGGAAGTATTTTCTTTATTATGACACCGTAATTTTATCATGGATTTTAATAGATAGTCATATTATGTACGGATATTTGACTGTTCTCACCTACAATTCACAATTTTCGGTAAATTTTGTGAGTCGGTTGGATATTTTTTTGGTAATTCAGTTTATTTAGCTTTGTGTAAAATGTGGATATATGGGTGTTAAAAATCCCAAATAGTTAACAGTCACAGAGAAAAATGCTGTCTACGAAATGACACTTCTGCGAAATGAAAGATTCGGCGAAAAACAATTCGAATAAGATAGTATAAACTATTTGGGATTGCTATAAAACTAGGTTAGGTTAGGTTTGTTTTATAACAATCCCAAATAGGTTACTACAATCACTAGGAATGATATCTGCAAGAATTATGAAAATTTTAGAACTACAGAGGAATAAAATTCTGCGAAGTGAAAATTCGGCGAAATTAAACATTTATACTATCTTGCTCTACTGGTATAAAGAGATGATGAACAGCCAAACGCAGGAATGTATTTATTCTCTACAAATTCAGCATTAAGAGCCGCCTGTCCACCACATGTCTGCAACGGTTCACTAAATCATCGCAGAATTATTTTTCGCCGAATTTTGCATTCTAAATCGGGTATTTCGCAGTGCGTAATCGACTTAGGACCCTACATTTTATATTTTCTCTAAGTCCTGGCCAACATTTCTCACGCCATTCCCCGCAGGTCAGCTTAACGTACTTAATTTTAATTCCCATAATTTACACGTCACGTAGTTTTCTCGTACCACAAAGGCGTATTTACATTACAAGTGGCATCTTCCGGATAAGGCCTCCTTGAGGTCTTCTTAACGCGGTTTAATGTGAGACCTTTTGTTGTGACCAAATGGCTGGGGTTGGTAGAATTAATGGAAGTGGTAGGTGTACTTGAAATATGGAACGTAGTGATTTATATTACAAGTGCGAAAAGTTCTAGTTTCGGTGTGCCTAGAATTGTATCGAGGCAACTTTAGTAGGTTATTTCTTCCATGATGAAAGATTACTTTATTAATAATGTACCTAATTGCCCTTAGGGCTTTGTTTAATTTGATTAATTTTGGGAATTTCTCTGAGGTAAATATTTTCATTTTCTTTTGATTAAAGATTTATTCGATTTGATTAATCATCTGGTTGTAATTGTGTTGTTTTTATTACAAATCATCCCGATACATATTGCAGATAGATTTGTGTTTTTTCCTTCGTCTGTATGTAAATTAGATAGTACTTATTTGTCTCTCTTGCTTATTTCTTGACCTTTCACCAAATAAATCTATTTCAGCTCCGACCCTACCTGTAGAGCAGATTTATTATATAAATATATATATTTCATTGTTTATTTTAAACATGCACCTCATTATGAATTAATTAGTGTCCTTAAAACTTAAATCTACGTCGAATTTGACTTATCAACGCACAAATTAAAAAGAGAGCATATCATATACAATGTCACTTCCAGAAGCCTACATCTTGTCCCTTTGTGGTTGCCTCTTTGTTACCCGCCACAATGAGAGTGTTAAACCGGCACCGAACTCGCGAAACGCACAAGAGGCCCTTTGAGAGTGACCCGTCCGGCGAGCACCGAATTCGTTTTCATGTGTTTAGATTAGAGGTAAATAAATATATAGGTACATATCGGATAACATCACACAAATCGATCTAGCGCCTAAGCCCTAGTAGGCTTGTGCTATGGACGCTAGATGATACATACATACTTAGATAGATCCATGACCCTGGCAAAATAATAGTTCATCGCACAAATATTTGCCCCTGTTGGGATTCGCACCTAGGACCGCCGGCTCAGTAGGTAGCTGCTTTACCACTGTGCCAACCGTGTCGTCATAAGAGGTATGAAGTAATAAAATAATTATAAGGGAATAGAAGGTGCCCACAATTTCGTCCACGTAAGACAATTTTCTTATCCGTAGTCGGGTAAAAAACATCCTAGATAACCTTTGGACGTCCCTCTACCAAAATTTGTTAAAAACTGATTTGTTGAAAAACTATTGGTCACTGGAAGGTCCAGGGGAAGAGGCCTCGGACCGCAGGCCGATGCGTTGGTCCGGACCAAATCCGCACTGCACTTGACTACAATTTTCACCACGCGCGGAAGGTGGCCGAGGACCGTGGAAGGTGGAGAGGGGTAAATTACTGAAGTACATAATGTACTGCACGCGAAGAGATAGACCTTTGACATGTGGTGCTCGCGACGAATAGAAAAGATCAGCTAGCCTGAAAGCGGTCAAACGAGAAGGTGCTTGATATGGTGATCGACGACAGGTGTATTCTAAAAACAATGGAGAAACGAAGAAGAAAATAATTGGACAGCTGCTGCGGCGCGATGAATATTAAAGACTTTAATAGATGGAAAGATTGAAGGGAGGAGAAAGAGAGGGAGACCAAAGAGAGCTTACATAGACCAAATTAAGGTGAAGGTGAACGTCATGTCGTGTCGTAACAGGCTGTCAAGGAGAAAGCACAAGAACGAGATGCATGGAATTGCTTCACCAATAATAGCATAGCTTTTAAATTTATGACGATGATATAATGTACTGGCCATCTCGAATCAGTAGTAAATGTCGAGTCGATGCCCAGAAATTTATATACTATCGTGACGATGCACTATTATTTTGGTGCATCGTCACGTTACGTCACGATCGTTTCCGAAATTACCATTTTTAGTACCGAAACACACAGGACTATTTTCGTATAACATTATGTAAACATGATGCGGCATGTTCAAACCCATTAGGGTTTATACAAAGGCGTTGAGAACAGATAAATCTTGGAACGGAAGATCATTCAGTATGATGAATGATTTTAAAGAGATATAGGCGGAGGTGGAAGCGCTTGGATGCGGTATAAAGTTTTATCTCCGCGAATCAGAGTAATCGTACGAGTTTACGCAACTGCTTCATCTCTTAAAACACGATCATAACAGGATCACACGAATGTTTTAAGGCCTAATGTACCCTGGCGTAGACTACTTATCCAGACACATGTTCATCATCACATCATAGACTTTCTTTTATGTCCGTTTGAAGTAGTTAGTATTACCAGTATTGTGAGCAGAGGAAGGAATAAAAGGGCTCCAGTAGCGTAAATTTACGGAATCAAAGATTTGGTGTGATTGACGTATCGATGTGATAGCTCAGTTGGGAGAGCACTACGCCGGAAACGTAGGGTCACCTTTTTACGGTTTACCTTTGAGTCAATATTTATAAAATAAACATTTTTGATAAAATCTTATGATGAGATCAGAATCTTCTAAATAATTCAGTTTCCTTCTCCACGATGCTCATTGGTTTGTCAAAAATAATACATTTGCGGGTCTTAAGGGATTCGGAGCCGAAACTTGGTGGGCGTCTCGATTTCTGCTTCCTTTTGTGGCGGATTCGGGTCATTGGTAAAAGTTCACACATGTTATGCGAAATACGAGTAGGTACGTGATAAATATACAGCGACTATATTTGATATTACCGCAAACTTTACGGGGTCTTAGTACTTATAGGCATTTATTAATATATTGTACCGTAAATTACTAAAAAAATTGAACTTTTTTTTTCACATAAAATAATTCAGCACGCAATTTATTTGTTTTTTGTTGTTTGTTGACACCTAACATCGTGATGTGACAACTGTCACTATTAATAACTACGCCATACATTGCAGCTCAGAAAATTTTCAAAAATTAATTACGCTATAGCAGTTGACGCTGAATTAATATATAATTGTTATAAATATCAGATTATAGCACTAAAATCTCCGTCCGGCTTCAATTTGCGGTTATATCAAGTACACACGCTGTATATGTATATTTATACTATTATAAAATCCTAAATTTGTATTGAAAATCAGTTTTCTATTTAAAAGGGTCTTGATTTCAGGAAAATGATCTTAAGGCCGTGTTCAGACCGGGCTGACTGTCGGCCGCCGAATGTGTGAATATGTATGGAAACTGCGTAACGTTCGCTCACTTTGGGCGGTAATGGGCGGCCGACAGTCAGCCCGGTCTGAACACGGCCAATAGCGTGATGCACGATCGCTTTTTGTTTTGTATGAACGCGCGCCGCCATGCAAGTCTGGCGCCATCCTGTGGGGCATAATCTTTGTCCTCTCATTACGCCGAGACGGCTGGACGGATTTTAACCAATTTCGGTACAGGGATATCTGGATATCCAAAGATGGTATAGGATACTTTTTTACCTATGGTATAAAAAAAAAGTATTGAAAATCAGTTTTATATGTAAAGGGGCGATTGTTTCAAGAAAAATCTTATCATCGTGACGCAGGATATAAATGGGAGCGCGGCGCCATGCGTAAAGCGTCATCTGGTGGTACAATTGTCTTTGTCCTTTCATTACGCCGAAACGACTGAACGGATTTTAACCAATTTTGGTACTGGGATAGCTGGTAATCGGAAGATGATATGTAGGATACTTTGTTACGACAAATTTGATATTTAAAATTTTGCTTAAGGTGCATTGCCTGAACGAAAACTTTATATCGGCTATATTGCAGTTATAACGCTGAAAATAATTATAATGTCAATTTCAATGAAATCCTGTGTATTAACGACGCGACGGTAATAAAAAAAACTGGCAACGTGTGAGTTGGACTCACGCACCGAGGGTTCCAAACAAACACTTATTACATCTTAACTGACCGGGTTAAGTTAAGTTTGCTTGATACAAATGAAGTGCAAATTTAACGCAACCGATCACGGCTATTTACGGGGATCCCCACTTAAAAATTGATCTTATTCTGTTTCTAGTATATCATAAGCGGCAACAGAAACACATCATCTGTGAAAATTTCAACTATCACTGTTCATGAGATACAGCCTGGTGATAGACAGACAAACGGACAGATGAACAATGGAGTTTTAGTAATAGGGTCCCGTTTTTCACCCTTTGGGTACGGAATCCTAAAAAGTATTCACTAGATTAATAAATAAACTAAAACAAATTCTCATTGCAATTTATCTATTCAGTTCTTTGCTGTGTCAAAGGATGAAAACCGCTCAATCATTTTTCCATTTACAATATTAGATGTTCCGATTTTATTGGAAAACCGTCGACCAGTCATAATTTTTAATTTACATTTCCGTCAATACATCCTTTCTAATGCCATATAAGAGTAATAAAACTAGTTTTCCATACAAATAAAGTTGCCTCTGAAGTTCTTCTTATTGTACCCATATCTATTTGAATAGGCCGCGTCCGTAACGCCGAGTTCACAATTGCTGTTGTTTGGCTATTTTTTCTGTTATTTACTTATTTATCAATGACGTTTTACACTAACATAATGTTTACTTCCCAGATCACGGCAGCACGCTTTGTCATCTTATTTTATTGTTTACATATCATTCCTATATAACAATAAAAACAAAAGAGACAACTAGAATTTAACTTGACACCTTATACACATACGTCGCTTTCCGGAGATCAACAAATGCGTTTGCCTAGGGAAATGGCAAAGCAAGATTAGCTTAGAATGACATTTTGTCATTTCACTAAACTGGTTTAGAGATTTGACCAAATCACCGACTTTGCCCACGGAAATGGCAATGCAAGTTGAGACTACTAGCTTGTTTTGTCATTTCACTAAACCAGTTTAGAGATTTGACCGAATCACCGACTTTGCCCACGGAAATGGCAATTCAAGTTGAGACTACTAGCTTGTTTTGTCATTTCACTAAACCAGTTTAGAGATTTGATCAAATCCCTGAAATTTTCAAGTGAAATGGCAATACAAATTTAGTTACCAATCCGATTTCGTCATTTTACTAACCTAGTCTAGCGATTTGATCAAATCACTAGGTTCTTTTAGTGAGGTTTATATTAGATGCAATAAAGAGTAGGTAGGTTTGTATTTTATTGTATAAGGGTAAAGACAGGAATTTTCGAATTGAACTTGTACTTTTGTTACCCATCAAAGTGAATAGATTACCGAGTCTGTTTTATGAAAACTCTAGGTATTCGATCGTGTCTACGATTGCACTGAGTAGCTGTCAAGCTTCTATAGTAAAATGAACAAAACAATACTTCACAATTGTGAAGGCGGCTTTACATCTAACAACAAAATTGTGCCCAAAGTTGCCATTCTAACCGGACAGCCCGTTAAGGGCCAGTGTTGAAGCAAAAGGGTAGGGTAATATTAACTGAGAGATTTAAATAGGACACCCGGTGAAAAGTCGCCTTTTTGCGGTATCCGGTTACGATTCTTGGTGCTTTGAACCGGAATTTTAATTCGGTTTATGCGGGTGAGGGTAGTTGAGGAAAATGTATGTCGTAGTAGTGTTGTAGAGATCGACACAATAACTTCCCTACCTTTATTCATTTTAGACCTTCTGCGCGAAAGAACAATTCATAGGCATTCCGTAGTAGGGTAAAAAGTATATTAAATCCTCGTATACCTACTTCTAAATATACTAAATCTAAACTCAGATGCGAACTTTGTTTTGAGGTTTTGGCATTTCGTGAGTATTCGTCTTATGAATCGTATAAGTATGCATGCATGCATTTGTAAGTATGCATGCATTTTTGTATTAACCCGACGACAAAATCATAAAACTAAAAGCTTCACAAAAACACTGTAGGGTGCTCTGTGTCGGCACACGTCCTAAAAAGCAAAACTCCTTATAACATCTATATTGTGTAACTATAACCAATAAATCTCGTTATATAGGAATGATCTTGCCCACTGATTCAACAAACAGAGAAAAATAAATAAACCCAACATCATTAAATCTAGGCTATTCCAGCTGCGGTTTTAATTTATGAAAGGTGCTCAAAGTCAGGTAAATACATAATTCATTCATTCATTCATGTAAAACATTAAAATTAACGTCTTCATACAATGCGATACAAGAACGCGTTGAAACACGAAAACTGTGGGCTTGAGATTTGACTGACTTTACGTTTTTATTTTATTAAGAAGATTTATATTGTATTTTTAGTATAAGTATCCTAAACGCGGAGTATATACGTTGAATTTTTGTAAAATAACAAAAATCTTTACAATTAAATAATAAGAATACGAATGTTTTGGCTAATTTATACTAATATCGGCACAATCTGACACTGACTGGATCTAGACCCAAATTAGGGTCTAAGTAACAGGCTTGTTTTACAACTACACGATGAAAATATACCACATTCTAATGGATAAATACCTCTATACTTAAAATAATGTAGGATACACATCGAGTTCATCGCAAAAATATTTGCCCTTGCCGGGATTTGAACCCAAGACCACCGGCTTCGTTGGAAGAAACGTACTAGCACGGAGTCAACCGCGTCGTCAAATATTATATTTCATGAAACAATCAAAAACAACGTGTGAAACATTTATTTTTGAACTGTTTTTGTATACAATAAAGTGTTTACTTACTTACTTTTAAGCAGCACCCTAGAGCCCTAAGCGCCTATATCTATGTCAATAAAAAAGGGATATAACTAAAGCATTTTATCCCAATCATTCGTGCACGCCGCTTGAGTAAAAAAACGCCAAGACAGGTTAATCGTGGAACGATCTCATCGGCTTCTGCGAGCGAGTAAAAAGAGATAAAGGACTCGACGGAAGGGCTGGTGGTCTGTATTACTTAACTACTGGCAAGTGCGAAAGTGCTTACATTTTGAAATAGTAAGTGCTCGATTTATTATCGGAGATAAGAAAAATCATAACCCTCTATGAAATCTGTTGTGCCGTTTTGGCACAATGAGGACTATTCCGATCGCTTCATAGCATATTGCTGTCAATATCAACCCACTAAAAAAAAGATAAAGGAAACATAAAAAAGCGGAGAGGCAGAAAAGAGGCACAGGAAAAAGTCACAATCCTAATTTGAATCAGCTAAATCAGTTAAGTATCCTGTAACCATTCTTAAGTATTCAAATTGACTCATAACTGTTCAGCTCTTTTAATAGGCGAGTACTCTAAATGAAAAAAAAAAAAAATATAACTTACTTTCAATTTTACACTTCTCTTTGTAACAGTACCTTGGAAGCAAATGATGCAATTAATGGCTTGGTTTCTGCATTATGACAAAAAATTCAATCATTAAGCATACACTGCCAAAAACGTTGCTTTTGTCAAAATATTCACAAAAACAAGACAAGACAATACAATTGCATACTAACTTAACCAAGTTTGCTTTTGAAATCGATCAACTTTGAACCGTATATGTCTGAAATATGACAGACTTCACCAGAGTCCATTCGGATCAACCAAAACATATTGGCAAGTTTTGTAGTGAGTGAGAATCGAAGGCACGACCCCTTACTTACATGATCCTTCACAAAATTATTTAATTATTTTTTTCAGTAGGAAGCTCCGTCAGCGCTCCATTCCTCACCTGTAATGTGTCAAAAAAAAATATTTACATAAGTATAATTTTTAATTAAGTACATTATATATTAATTGAAACTTTGAAATTATGGTCTTTCATCAATCATCATCCTCCGTTTTTACTCAGCGAGACACAGAGGGAAAAACCGACCAAGTGCGGGTCGGACTCGCGTACCGAGGGTTCCGTACAAACACTTCCCATCTTAACTGGTCGAGTTAAGTTAAGTTTGCACCTGGTATGTATGGCGCCACATACAAATCAGTTGCAAAGTTAACGCAACCGATCAAGTTTGTTGTAAGGGAGTCCCACTTAAATATTTTATTCTCTTTTTAGTATTTGTTGCTATCCGATGCAACAGAAATACATCATTTGTGAAAAAATCAACTGTCACGGTTCATGAGATACAGCCTGATGCCGGACGGACTAATCGTGTCCCGTTTTTCCCCCTTTGGGTACGGAACCCTAAAAAAATATTGTGCAGCCTCCCAAACACTGCCTATGTGAGTAGGGTTCGACGATTTAGGTACCTCTTTCTCACAGTGACAGCTCGTTGTGTTGTGGAAGTATTTCAGAAAGAGTTAATCAGTCCCACTTCTTGGGGGTGAAAAAAAAAATGAAAATGAAGACAAGCAAAATGATACCTAGTTGATTTGCCACAAATAAAGAAAATACATTTTATTTATTTTTAAAAAAGTTTATCGCACAAAAAAAATTACAAATGGCGAACATAATGCCAATTCTAAAACATCTTGACAGTTCCGTAAATCTGCCCTAGATTTACTTGTAATTTAACTCGAATACTTACCTCGTTTATCCCTTGCAGGTTTTACTAAGCTTGCATTTAGCCTAAGAATAGCTCGCTATCTAGCAGGTTCTAACACTGTAGTTTAGACCAAAGCCCTATAAGATAAGTTCACAATAAAGATATAAATCAACTTGTGAATAAAATCGCCCTATCTCGTCGTAGGATCGCCCGGTTCTTCGTGGCATTACGCCTATGTGTACAGGTGGTTTTATTTATCAGGTATGCTAGTGAAATGTAAATTATTGCAAAAATATTCATTTTGAGTCTAACAAGGCTATACTGAATTATTAACATTGCTTTAACTAGCTTGGATTGTTTATTTAATTCAACTAAAATAGTTAAGAAGTTAAAGTAAGACATTGTTTACTTTCTAAGGTTACTTTTCCACAAATAATCGGCCAATAGCAAACTGGACCGAGTGACAGCAGTTGATCTAATTGGTGGGTCGTTTTCTTGTACGCCACTTAAATACCTAGCTTTGCTTTAGTCGAAACACACTTTTCAGCAAAAAGTGACATCATTTATGCAACTAAGCTATGTTATAAATGGGACCAACCAGATAGTTTATTCTTGCGAACAAATAAGTATTTTTTTAATTCAGCCGTTTACACGTAATCGGAAAAAAGTTTTTGTAAAAAAAAATCATTTTTTTGATAAGCATTTGAACTTTGAACATACATCAATTACTCGCTGATACGATTCTAATGAGCCCAACTCGGTAGGATTGCTTTAATCTATTACAGAGTTCCTAAGGCCACCTTCCGGCTCCATCATCATCTTGGGGCTGGCCCCATGGTACCATATTATTCAATTGTCATCAAAGTTAACTAGGTATTCATAATTTCAGCTCAAATCGGACGAAGATATCTACTTCAAAATTGAGTAGCAAGATTCCATCCTAACAAACATACGAGTAGTTACATAGTTAAATTGCAAGTTGTGCCTCGTTCTTTGCCACCGGTTAAAAAGTAGCCTCAAAGATGGTTTTAACTTTGATAGATTTTGATTTAATCGTAGAGCTCTAAACAATTGATTTCAGACGATTGCCCACTGATCTCAGTTGGTATTCCTTCCTCATAGAAAACCAGTATAATATTTGATGCTTTATAAGAAAGAACATTTTCTTCGTCCCGTGGAACCTTAGCTAACAATAAAGGATTATTTTTCCTTGCAGATATCTAGATATCAAACTTGGTTATCTACGAGGAACAAGGGAATATCTCGGATAGATATCTTCGTTATTTTTGTCTGGCTTCATAACTGTTTTGCACCACCTACTCAAACCGAATGCATAGCTTCAAATACTACGCTACATACGTCTGGAAGAGATTGTTACAATGCAACGCCCCCAAAGCCGTAAGCATTGAAGTGATCATCTCGTTAATTGACTACACAAAATGAGAAGACAAGCTATCTTGCTTCAGTTTTTGCTAGTTGTTTTGTTTTTAGTGCGGGAGGCTCGGCCCCCCCCCCTGAGCCCACCGTCTCGTCAGTTGACTTAAAATAATCAGAAGAAAACTATCTTAATTCCATTCTAGGAAGTTGTTTTGGTTTAAGTTCGAATGGTTCAGCCGCCCGACTTCCCATTACATATCTCCACTCAAGGTTGAAGTGGAATTCTGTATATTTGTATTAATGCAACGCCCCCAAAGCCCCACGTGTATTGAAGTCATCAGGTCCTCAATTGACTACACAAAATCAGAAGAAAAGCAATCTTGTTTCTCTTTCTGGTAATTCTATTGTTTATAGAGGGGTTTCGCCCTCTTTATTTTTTTTTGTGATTATTCTATAGGTCCAGTCCAAACGGAAGGTGCTCGATATGGTGAAGGAAGATAAGTGTATTCTAGAAACAAAAGAGATCCAAAGAGGAAAAATGATTGGGCTCCGGCTGCAGCACGACGGATGTATACTAATAATAGAAGGAAAGATTGAAGGCAGGAGAAAGAGAGCTTACATGTGCTAAAAGAAATAGAAGGCGAACGTCGCGTACCAGGCTGCCAAGGAGAAGGCGCAAGAACAAGATGCATAAAAATTGCTCCACGCTCTTAAATTTATCATGATGATTCAAACGTATTCGCTATGATAATCTCCGGGGTCCGGGAGCTTTTGGTAGATGGACGGATGAGTCTCGTGAGGGTATCAGCGAATCAATATATGCAATCTGCACTATCTATGTTCAGCGATGTGGCTGATAGATTAAGAAGAAGATGGAACTCTAAAAAGCGTCCTCCTGTATACATCGCTGCCCGCGGCGCTACTCAACAATGTCCGGCAACCTGCACTTGTTAAAGTGTTACGTCTGACGTCATAATACAGTGGCTAGTATGACTCAACTACGCTAAGGGACTTCGTAATTTACTCGCAGTTTGCGTGTTTATTTTAAATTTAAATTGGTGCTTTTGGTTATTTGTTACGAGCAGTATAATGCCTGTTACAATTATCTAGCCTTCAGAACTTATAAAAGCCTTCTAACATGCTCTAACTGTAGTTATTTGCTGTGTGGCACAAATAGTAATTAAAGCTTACCGAAAATATGCTTTTTAAAGACCAAGGCTTGTATCCTAGTACCCTAAAGATCTTTCTATCCTAGTACCCTAAGGCCACTTCGTCCACACGGTAAATATGTTGAACTTCTTCTTAGTTGGATTGGGTAAAAAGTATTTTAAAACATTCTTAGGATTCTTAAGCAATCAGTGACCCATATTGAAAGTCTAGACGTCTTCAGGTGACAACGCCGCAAATTTTGTAGAGGAATTTAAAATACATGTAGTAAGGAAATAATTCTATACGTATATAATATGTTTCAACATTGCAGCGTAACGTAGTATTTTTAAGGTGTGTCCACAAATATTTTACGAAAATATACAATTTAGCTACGGTAAGTATACAAATTCCTAATTATTAATAGAATCTCCGAGCGGTTATTAAATTACGAGGCAGTTTTCAAATTGACCTGTTATTTTCATCAAATATAATTAGAGTTTACCACGGAGTATGAACGCAAGGGAAGCTGACTGTTTGGATTTTTTTTTTGGTAGTCCATTGAAATCTATCCATAAAATTTATAATTTAGAAATAAGTAACTCTTCAATACACTTTTTTTTCGTTTTAAATCTTTGCTGTGTTGATCATTTGCATTTATGATTTAGACAACGATTATTACAACTTCAGTTTCATTCTCAACTTTTGGGTTTTATTGGAACTCTGCTTACAATTCCAATAATTCTAGTAAATATATGTTTATCATCTCTGCCCATTTCAAGCCTTGTAGGTTTGCTATGAAATTCTCGGGCAAACGTTAATTTTGCCGCCTCGTACCAAACGAAAGACATCGCCGTAGTTGCAAGAGCTTCCGTATTACATTACCTTGTTTTTACCTAGTCCGGTACAGGCAAAAATTCTATTTATTAATACACGTGTATGGAGTCAGTCTGAAATAAGGAAATATTATATTATTATGTCCTTTTTTTATTTTAAAGCTTAGATTAGGTTTTTTACAATAAATTTATATCTAAAGTAAAATACAATAAAGAAATAACAAAATATAAATAGGTACATTATAAAAAAAAACCTGGAGATCGTACTAGAGGAAAAAGAGGAGATGGCACGACGATTTGAATACATTTCGTAAAGAATCGCAGAAATACATTTGTAGTAAGATCGAATACAGCTTAGCTTATATATTAAGTTTGAGACTCATTAGCCATTATTATTCTGTATTCGACCTACAACCCTGCCATACGAATAAATAAATAAGTAAGATCGAGCGGACAAAAGAAGAACACCTAAATGGGTAAAAAGGGTAAAAGCATGTAACACATAAAAAAAAAAATCACGTTCGAAACTCTCTTTACGTAAATAATTCTAGTAAGAATTCATTGGTTATCACCTCCGCTCATTTCAACGCCTGAACTCGTAGGTGTGTTATGAAAATCTCGGCCAAACGTTAATTTTGCCGGCTCGTACCAAACGCAAACATTGCCGTAGTTTCAAGGGCTTCCGTATTTTATTACCGTGTTTTTACCTACACCGGTACCGGTGAAATATAAATAGGCTGGGTACAATTAATGGAATCCCATTAAATTTTATTTTTATCGACATTTCTTGTTGTATGGATCTACAAACAAAAATCCTTACAGCAAAGTCTTCCAAAAACTTTACCAAGCCTCTTAAAAGTGATGAGTTTTTTTAAATACTTTAAGAAGAAAAATGATATTAAGTTTTAGTATGGAATCTTTAATGCAGTAAATATCTGTTATTTTACAGAAACAGTTCCTGCGGTATATTGGAACTCAAAGTTTGTATGAATAAATTATCTTATCTTGACATTTTGCGTACCATAAGTAGTTGCTTGTTATACTCGACGCTATGAATATTGTAATGAAACAAAGAACTTAATTCTGTAAGTATGCCACAAGGGCACTTTTACATGTCTTTGTGTAATAATGAAGAGGGTCTTTCCGCGTAACTTGGACATGATAACGAAAAAAATAACTATTGAGTTTAGAATGTAGAATAAACAAACGAGGGTAGCAGAACAAATTTTAGAACCTATTTTGCCAATGAGTGAATAGGTAGCTAATGAAGAATTCAACTTGAAGCGTTCATAGCCCTTCCTGGGTCAAGGCCCGATAGTCCGCGTGGTTTTTTGTAAATCGCTATCACTTTACAAAAAGCAAAACCTCACCGAACAACGGCATGCTCTACGAGCAAACTTGAAATTGGCGAAATCATCATTAACCTGATGGAAGCCATATTTTAAAATTAGAATTAGAAGGATGAGTTAAAAAAGCAAGTAGCATTACAACAACTGTTAGACGAGTGTGATACTGGACTGTGGTACTGGTTTCCCAGACGTCTGAATCAACCGTTATGTCAAAAACACGTGGTGGTGGTGGGACACGATTGGATCCCGAAGTAGTTTTGAAAATAGAGAAGTTTTATCAGATTACATCAGCCGCCAGTCTCCTGGTCTAACAGACCTAGCTGAATAAAACAATATAAATTATAACCTTTATACAATTTATTATATCTAATTCTAATAATAATTTATAAAAGTGCTATTTGTTTGCTAGGAAATGATAAAAAAATTATCAAAATATTTTAGGTAGTCGCAACTTCGCAAGTAACGTGAATCACGAAATCGCCGTAACGTGAGTTCGTGAGGTTTTATATTTTATTGAAATAAGTGTGTATCTTTCATTTCATTTGATTAACTATTAAAGAAGCTTGATTATTTATGTCATTGTTTTGTTATTTTGCTAAAACTAATTCACTCAATAATCAAAGTGAAATCAATAGACGCAAAAGGCGTAAAACTCCGTGTCTATTACTTGTAACGTGAGTCACGGAGTTATTTTCCACTTTTCTCCAATTTTTATAATTTGTTGGAGAAAAAGTAGTTCTATAAATGATTCGCAGTAATGCACCCTGAGATATTATTATGAAGTTTTCGATGTAGAAAGCACTAGATCTCAAATATACGACAAGATTGTTAGGAGTGACTACAAAGTAACGTGAGTCACCGTGGATTTACCCAATAGCTGAAATTTTATATGTCTCTCTTAATAATATAAAAGCGAAAGTTACTTACATTACTCAAGCTTCCAGCAGACCTCAAACACTAAAGAGGATTATGTTTTGCCTTTTTCCTCGAACAAAGTAGTCTTTAAATAGTATTTTATATCTATAGTGTAATGTTGTCATCCAACCCTATCCATCCCCCGGCCATCTTTAACTAGTTACACATTCTTACAAACAATTTCGAACACAAATTCCAAAACACACAAGTTAAAATGTCGTTTAGCTAAACCACTTTTGACGGAACTTTCCGAGCGCTTTATTACATTTTTCCGATACAAACTTTGTTACGAGCTGATTGGAAATCGTTGTTCGGATTGTTGGCGAGTCCTTTTATTAGGTTACGTGTTTGAGACTCAGAGTAAAGGGTCTTAATTCTAAGATATACAGGGTGGATCGGTACGAGAGGCTTGCCTGAAAATATAATATAATTTATTTGATACTGAAACTGTTTTAAACATTTCTAATATTAAAAGTAAAATATAGAATACAAATTTTAACTAAGTAAATGCTTCGACCTAGTCCTAGACCGTTCTCGACCTCGTGGCAGACCAAAGAAGCGATGGCTGAAAGGTCGATATGAATGAAAACGGGCTAACAAAAAAGGATGCCCAGGATTGTGCAAAGTGGCGGAAAACTAGTATGAGAGCGGACCATGCAAGAGCCGGGAAAACTAGGTAGAAGAAAATATCATCATCATTCACTTGCCCTTGTCCTATTTATTTGGGATCGGTGCAGCATGTTTTGTTCCTCCCTTTTACTCTTCATCTAATCGTTTACTTCCTTCTTCACACAATCCATCCATTTTATGTGGTCTTTCTCTTTTTCTATATCCGTCCGCATTCATGCTTAACGATTTTCTGGTTACGTGGCTTTCCAGGTATAGAAGAAGTAACAAAATAATATATTTTTCTATATGTACAACCCTACTGCTTCTACGCTTATTGCTTACATTTCAAAAAGGCATATGACATATGGGTATTTTATTGACCTGCAAATAGGCAGTTTTTTGCATGAAAGTTTAACAAACTTAAAAATGGTGAGACATATTAACATTAGGAGAAAATAATTTTCTGTAATATTTTCTTCGGTTTCCGCGACTGTCACACATTTAAATAAAACAATTTAAACGGATTATATCGCGTATATTAATTATCTAAAAAGTACCTGTATCTGTAAAGGTACTGAAACGTCAGGGAGGCTCAAATAATTAATATACGCGATATAATCCGTTTAAATTGTTTTATTTAAATAATTTTCTGTGTTAGGTTATTCCCGAGCCCAACCCAATAAACACACATGCGCATTTCCAATACACTCAGACGCAAAATTAAAGGGACGTTTATAACAGACTTGGCTACTTTGTTCAGGAATATATTCTGGGAAAGACTACATAACTAATTTATTAGTCGATTGCGATGGCTGCCCTTAATCCGGGGCATCGATACGCCCTATCAGCCACTGTTATCTATACCGCACAGTCAAGACCGGTTGCACATATGTACAGAAGGTCATGATTTTAGTTTTTTTTAATAGATGTACATATTTACGTTAACGTGCAATAGAAAGGGCTATGCTCGCTGTTTATTTGCGCTATAGAATCAGAAATGAGGATATCCGCCGAAGAACCAAGGTAACCGTTATAGCTCACAGGATTGCACGGTTGGAGTGCCAATGGGCAGGCCATGTGGCCCGGGGAATGGACGCCATGGACGGCGCGGCCGTTGGGGCAGCAAAGTCCTAGAGTGGCGACCACGTATAGGAAAGCGCAGCGTGTGTCGAAACCCAACGAGATGGACGGATGACCTCGTGAGAGTAGCGGGGAATCAATGGAAGCGGTCTGCACGGGATCGCAATTCGCACTTTGTGACGAGTCTCTCATGACGCCAAAATCAGTGGACGGTTTTAAAACAATTTTGGTACACGGATAATTTGAGATCCGGAAATGGTTATAAATAGGATACTGTTTACCGAACTATGGTAAAGGATAAAATAGCCGCGTATGAAGTTGCGGACATCTTGTAGAAAACAACGGATGAAGCTTTAAGGGTCCTAGATTATTCTGGGGGAAGATAGTTTTTACTTAACTAATTAATTAGTCAATCGCGATGCTAACTTTAATCAGGGGAATCGATACGCTCTATCGGCTGCTGTAATCCACACCGCACCAGGAATGGTTGCAGTCATGTATGGGAAGAGGCCATCATTATAGAAAATCTATGTACTTATACAATGTTTGTTTCTGTCTTTTCTTAACAACGCCATTTGTTAGTCGCATTATCGTTACCCGCTCGTCACGCCAAAATCAGTGGACGGATTAGCCAATTTTGGTACACGGATAATTTGAGATCCCAAGATGGTTATAGGATACACTCTTCGTACGAAGTTGCGGACATTTTGTAGAAAATTAATATTATTAGTAAATGAACAAAGGACGAAGCTTTACTGGTCCCCGATTATTCTGGGGGCAGATACCTACTTATTACTTAACTAAGTAATTAGTCGATCGCGACGCTGCTGATTAACAGGGGAGTCGATACGCCCTATCAGCCGCTGTAATCGCACTAAGAATTGTTGCAGTTATGTATAGGAAGAGGTCAAGATTACAAATACCATATCTTAATACAACGTTTTTTTCGGCATAACAACGCCATCTATTAGTCGCATTATCTTTGCGCGCTTGCCACGCCAGTATTAGTGGACGGATTTTAGCCAATTTTGATACACGGATAATTTGATTCCCATGATGGTTATAGGCTACTCTTTACTGCACTACGGTAAAGGACAAAATATACCGCGTACGAAGTTGCGGACATCTTGTAGAAAATTAATATTATTAGTAAATGAACAAAGGACGAAGCTTTACGGGTCCTGGATTATTCTAGGGGAAGATACTTATTACTTAACTAATTAATTAGTCGATCGCGATGCCGCCCTTAATCAGGGGAATCGATACGCCCTATCGGCCGCTGTAATCCACACCGCACTAAGAATGGTTGCAGTTATGTATGGAAAGAGGTCATGATTACAGAAAATCTTGTTATACAACGTTTGTTTCGGTCGCATTATCTTTGCGCGCTCATCACGCCAAAATCAGTGGACGGATTAAAGCCAATTATGGTACACGGATAATTTGGAATCCCAAGATGATTATAGGATACTTTCACTGAACTATGATAAAAAATAAATAAAAACAAAACTACGGGCGAAATTATGTCTTATGTTTTTTATATAAGTGAAAACGATAAGAAAAATCTAAGTACCTACCAAATTTGTCAAAAACTTCCATGATTTATGCCCGAATTCGCGGAATCTAACGACAAACCGAGATAGTCTACTTAAGTTGAGTACCTACTCTACTTATAATATATCACTCAATGCAGTTAGAAATAAAATATCAAACGATTTATGCCCGTGGTATGGGGCGGACTGCAGAAAAAATAAAACAAATTTTGACCTAGATCAATTCTGAGCAGCCCAACTAGAGATGTGCCGTGCCGATAACATGAGAAATGTTCTCAAGAACGTTCTTTCGCCATACAATTCAGAAACCGTTTTCGAAAAAAGCACATCTCTTAGACCAAAACACATCTATTTGCATTTGTGAAACACTCCGGGAACGAAATCAACGTTTATAAAAGCTGACATTTCACTAACATACGTATACCTACCTATAATTTTATTTTATATTGGAAGATATTCTGGGAAAAGATGTTTATTACTTAAACGCTAATTAATTAATCGCGATGGCTGCCCTCAATCCGGGGCATCGATACGCTATCGGCCGCTGTAATCCACACCGCTTTAAGACCGGTTGCAGTGTTCCAGTAAATATATTTGAGACGTTCTGCTTTTACAATTAACAAACAATTTAACTTGTATTTTTACAAGCTTATATTTAGCACTATTTTTTCCCGCGGCTTCCCACGTCTTAAAAAACAATTATTTTTGTATAAAAAATAGCGTACCTATGTGTTAATTTAGTGTATAATCTATCTTTGTTCTCAATTTCATTAATCCGTCCAGCCATGTAGGTGTGCAAAAATAATACGCATACACACACTCGTACAAGCACACAAGCAAACATTCGCTTTGTTGCGAACGCAACTCTTATATACACCTAAATACTGCATTAAGCAGTAGCAAAACGCTCACTGGAGCGCGGCTAGTATGCGGGGAGCTTCTTTAAATGGACCAATGACATTGGACCACATATGACTTTTACCCCTACCAAGACGACACTAAACCACTTAGTATTAAGACAATTATGCAAATCACTCGCTCTTCAGACATCTTAGTCTAACCACCATCTTTGTTTGCGACCACGGCACTACTCTATGTAACTAGTCACCTATAAAATAATTATATAGTCCTATCATATCGAAGCGTTTAATTCAGTAGTCGTTGAGACCTACCACCAACTTGGCTTTGGCGGCTACAGCTTTTATAATATTACGTTCGGGTTACCCCCATGTGGTAGGTAATCCAGGGTGTCACCTTCGTACCAAAAGGACCCCGCAGCAAACTTTGAGAAAAAGTGGTTTCAGTCAAATCTCACTAAATTTTAGTATAATCGTATAATGTAGATTCAACTCTCCTGATTATTTTTTTATAAGGGCACAACTCTCTCAGATGTATACTTTCTGAAATAATCACGGACAAACGTGACAAAATGTCAAAAATAAACAAAATTAAGAAGCCTTATTCCTTTTTTTTTCATAACATGTTGTACCAAACCCAGCACCTCGTCAACATTCTCATCCTGAAGCTGCTTCATAAAAAAATCGTCATTGGAATACTCAAAGCTTGAGACAGACTCCATTTTGTATTAAACTCTAAAGGTTATGGTCAAAAATCCACTTCTTGTTCAAAGTAAGGTTATGTTTTGTAATAAATATCTCATTTTTCATTTAGCTGCAACTCTTGGATCTTCCGAATTTAAACACACGTTATATAGGAAGCCTTCTTGTCTTTATTGGCCGACAGCACAGGATTTGTGATTCTTATGAATGGATCTTGGAAAATTTCCTTTGTCGGCGACCCATTGTATTCATATAAATGCTGTATACGCATCCATTGTTTATTAACTGAAATGTGAACAAAGTATGGATTAGAGCTTGTCTATTAAGGCATCATTAATTGTATCACGGAACCATATAAATATGTAACAAGATAACATTTGGTTATTGCTTGTTAAAGCAGAAAAGTAAGAGTTGTAACCAATGTTATTGTTGTTAGGTTATGCAATGCAATTGCCGAGGGATGTTTGGATTGTGCCATAGAAGGGGGGATTAGTATTTACTTACCGAGCAAATATTCTATTTGCAATTATTCCAAACAAGTTCAGATATATTGGAATCCTAACACAGGAGATTCCTTTGCTTTGTTTACATTCGTACCTTTTTAATATTCTATAATCTTTGAGTCAATTTGGGGTAGCCAGGGATTAGCAGTACATTGAGCAAAGTGATTGTCGTACTGACGGAATTAAGTGAAAATTAATTTTAGTAAACAATTTTAATAGAGACTACAATTAATGCTAGTATTTATTTAATAAATGTGATTGTTAAAATAAGAAATGTTCTTTAAAAGTATGGAGAATTGACTGCAAATATTGAGGGGAAACATTGAGCAATAACCATAGGCAAAGCACACCAAATATGGTCTATGGAATATAGAATGTCGATGTTATAAAAGGTATCTCAAACATTTTATTTCAATGGAAAATAGTAAAGATTAGATTTATAATGATATATTAATCATAAAATATACTCTGATTTAAGCGTCATTTATGGGTATAAGATTTGTAATTTAAAGTTCTAGTCAATCAAATTGGAATATACAAAGTCAGCGGTTTTAAAATTGGCTCGGTGACGTTTTGCTGACGTGGAACCAATTTCCCGCGAAAATCGGGAAAATAACTTTATTAAAAAGTTAGAAAATTGGTATAAAAGCCCATACATTGGGATGAGGGAGGCATTCAGTCATCAGCAGTGAACAGTACAGGAACTCTCTCCAGGACTTCGGGTAAGAACTCTCCCAATACTGCCTGATCCTAACAAGGTGCCAACGAAAGTAGTATTGGGTTTTATTTACTTGGAATAACGCCGGGAATTCCGGACGGTGATAACAAGGCGTTATTCCTCATGTATTTACTTAGAACTTTTCCGATAATACTGGGCAACCTAACATGGTGACAACAAAGGTATTATCGGGGTTGTTTATTTACTTAGAATCTTTAGGAGGAGAGATCTTAAACCAAACGAAGAGAATGACTGATCTCTTCTTCTAAAAGGCAACTTTAAACTTTGTCGGTTGGTAGATAATGTTTACCAGACTGGACTTAGAATCTTTGTAGTTAAACAAACATATTTCTTGCAAAAGGAAAAATGTTTAGTTTGGACATAGTTTCCGTATTAATAAAAGCCGGGGGATTTAAAATTCCTATTGCCTTGTCGTGCTTTGCGAACTGTTTGCTAATGCATTAATTTCTTTTGTATTGTATTGTGCCTTTATAAGTGTTCATTCTGTTTTATGTGTTCATATCAGACTGCGTTTAATTCTGAGTTCGTTACAAAGATTAAGTTAAAAACAGACTGCTAATTGATAATATTTGTTTCGAAATTTATTGTTGAAAATTCTATGTTTAGTTACGAGGACGGAATTGGATACGGACTGATATCTCTCATGTGCTTAATTCGGTTGATATATTACTAACGTATCGTAACTTAGTCATATATCGGAGCAAAGTTATGTACATAGATTGTTTAAATGTAGACTACTAATAGTTATGCCATCAAGTTTGAGAATTGGGATTTTGTTGGGTACATAACTTTTATCCAAAGTGATCGAAGTAACCTTTTAGGACTATTTCAACCCTACCCAAGGGATAACTTTGATTATTTGGAATTCAATTTTCACCTGACCTTAGCAGTAGGACTACTGCAATAATGACACTCCAATAGCCCCGCGCGCTAACTGAGTAGATTTATAATTGCTGATAGGTCAGAAACTCCATGCTTTATTAATAGTAAAACAGCCAGAGATAGATTTCAGCTCGGGATTAATGCAATCAGGTTTCATAGTGCAATTCCACAACTACTTCGTCAAAAGGCGCTATTAACACAACCCCTGAATGCATTTAATTCCAAGTATCTACAACTGGATTAGAGCTAAATATCTTAGGTCAGATGGACCATGTGGAGTTTCTGCTAATTATTAAACTAGTGGAACCTGGCGGGATCTTGGGGATTTGCAGCGACAAAATACTATTAAAATCAATTCATTAGGGAGACTCTACGCTACCTGTTTAATACATAAATAACCAAAAGAAGGCATCTGTTTGTGTAGATGTGGTCAGAATCCGCAGCGCAAATTACAACTACTCTACTTCGTCGACAACGCTGTTAACACAACCTCTGATCACATTTAACTTCAGGTCACTTCAACTGGTTTTGAATTAAATCAGTCTTATGGACTTAGTGGAGTCTCTCGGAGTCTGGCAGGATCTTAGGGAATTGCTGAGAAATAAAACTATTAAAATTAACTCTTTAGGGGACTCTATGCTTTAATACATAAACATCCATATGAAAGTTTAGACTGTGGTCATTGGATTTGGGCTAGGCGTACACAACAAGCGTCTTAACACAGTAATTGATCTGTCTAAGCAGTTCGATTTTAGGAGCTTAATTCCAAATACCACAGGACTTCAATTGGACCATAACTTAACTGTCTAGAGTCTATTGCTGCTATATGGAGTCTCTTAAAAGTGAACTTTCCTCCTCTGCCTATATTAAGGCATTGGCGTGTCATTATGTATAGGGCTAGGAAGAAGTATTTTTATGATATTAATGAAAGACTACATGACAAAATACACTGAGAGGTTACTATAGTACTCTTCGTGAAATGCATTTCATGGTTGGAGATAAGTTAAGCTAATCGTATAGGTATAGGCAGAGCCTATGATAGCTATTCATATTTGTAATAATTCACTTGCTTAATTGTTCAAAATATAATTTGTATTAAGGCAGTCTGATGGGTTTCTTGACGGTTCTTCCCATTACAGTAAACCTTATAGTGAACCGTTGGTAAAGTTAAATAAAATAAACTAATAAAAGCCCTGCTGGCACAAAATAATTAAATTACAAATCAGGCCTGACTGGCAAAAATAAAACACATTAAATCTTAATACAATCATACAAAGATTCAATATACATACTTTTTAATCTATAATTTGTTTCATTGTAATCCTATTCCTCTATTTTTAGAAACCCTACATCTTAAGCTAGCTAGGTGTTCCTAGTCCCACTATCAGCCACTCAACTGCTTCGAGACCCTGTCTATGTAGTAGAATAAGTGCGGAGGTTGGAGGTTTTAATAACTAATTACAGTCGACTGGCTGGTAGTTAATGGGTGGATAACACTCATCTTGGGCTAATTATTTAGTTCACAAACTCTAATTTTCCTATTTCTTTTATCCAATATATGTCAATGGACTTGAGCTATCTCTTAGTCAACTTAAAGAATCAGGGTAACTATGCATTAACGTATACAAGGGTCCTAACCGCTAGAAGATCACGCCTTGGCCATTAAAGAAAGAGAAACCATATTATTATTATTTAAAAAGAATAAAAATTCTTTATAGAGTGTAGGGGTCTTGTACAATGTCAAATTATACCGATAATTTCAACCAACTATTTGAAGTCAATAAATACGTTTCTCTGAGTTCTAAGTAGTCACATAACTATCTCATGATTTCATTGCGTGCTGTCGAAAATAAGATGTAAAAACCTGCGTGAATTTTGACAATTTCGAGACCCTGTTCTAAGTAGTAATCTATATAAACGGATATGTCCTGACTGACATATCAACGCAGGGCCGAAACTACTGAACCCCGGACCTTCAAATTTTTATAATAGATCAAATATATAACGCAAGCAAGGAATAAGAAGGGATATTTCAAAATTCATCCCCAAAGGGGGTCAAAATGGGGTTGAAAGTTTGTATGGAAATCGTGTAATTTTTAAGTAAGAGACATAAAACTTTGTGTACAGATGTTCCATGTAAAGACAGGAAAACTAATTTTGGGATTTTTGAAAACTCATCCTTTAAAGGGGTTAAAAGCGAGGTGAAAGTTTGTATGAGGAACTTGAGATTCTTTGAGTAAGAGTGGTGATACTTCGTGTATAGCTCTTTTTATACAAAGTAAGAAAATAAGTTTCAGCATTTTTGGAAATTCATCCCCGAATGGGTTTAAAGGCACAGTAAAACTTTGTATGAAAAACGTGGTCTTTTTGAGGAAGGGGTGAATTATCTTGCGTGTAGCCTGATCATCAAAAACTAAGAACATGTATTTCAACGTTCTTGAAAATTCAACCCCGAATGGGGTAAAGAAGGAGGTGAAAGTTTCTATGAAGAGCTTGGGATTCTTTGAGTAGGAGTAGTAATATTTCGTGTATAGGTTCTTCTATGCAAAGTTAGAAAATAAGTTTCAGCGTTTTTGGAAATTCATCCCTGAAAGAGGTTAAATGAACAGTAGAACTTTCTATGAGAAACGGGTTTTTTTTAGTAAGGGGCGCATTCTTGTGCGAGTACACTGATCATTAAAAACTGAGAACATATATCAGCGTTTTTGAAAATTTAACCCCTCATGGGATAAAGAGGGACTTGAAAGTTGCTCTGAAGAGCTTGGAATTATTTGAGTAAGAGTGCTAATATTTCGTGTATAGTTTTTTTATATAAAGTAAGAAAACAAATTTTGGCACAATGGGGTAAAGAGGGAGATGAATGTTTTTATGAAAAGCTTGAGATTCTTTAAGTATGAGTAAATATTTCGTGTATATGCAAACTAAGAAAACAAGTTTTAGCATTTTGGAAATTCACTTCCGAAAGGGGTTAAATGGACAGGGGAACCTTCTATGAGAAACGGGTATTTTTTTTGTATGGGGTGTTATATTTTGTGTGTAGACTTTTCATCAAAAACTAAGAATAAGACTTCAGCGTTTTTGAAAATTCAACTCCTAATGGGGTACGCTGAGAGGTGGCAGTTTGTATGAAGACCTTGGCATTTTTTGAGTAAGAGTGATAATATTTCGGGTATAGGTTAATCATTACAAATCACATCACAACAACTAACTTTGCACCACTCGATTTAATGAAATTACAAAGTAAGATAAAAATAGTAATAGGTAATATAAAAAAATGGGTACGTGGGTTTTTTTGTTGAATATTAATTAAAACTGAGAAAATAAACTTAAGCCTCTGGAAATTCATCTCCAAAATGGGTCTAATGGAAAGTGAAAGTTTGGATGAGAAAAAGTTAGATTATTTTCGTAAGTCTGCTCATACTCTGTGTGTCACTAAAATACAAACTAAAATACTATTTTTAGAAATATTTGAAATGTAATGTCTACGTAAATGGGGAAGATGAAAGTTCATGTAAGGAATATTTTCGTGTACAAACTCTGAATTCATTTCTGGAAAGTTTTTTGACTATGTGAAAAACGTAGGATTCTCTGGATACGTGACAAAATTTCGTGTTTTTTTTGTCATTTTCAGGTTTCCGTGCCCCAAAAGGAAGAAACTTAACCCTCAAAATATCACTTAGTTGTCCGTCCGTCTATCGAATTTAAATGGAAATTAAAACCATATAGGTACTTAGGACTACAGTCCCTTGAAGCTGTTTAAAAACCAAACTTTTAAGTAAAAACGTAAAAAAAAGATCCGGCTGTGTATGCCGCAAAAAACGTATATCTCGATACTCGCAAGGGAATCAAAATTTATAAGATAGGAACCTTTCCGTTGATCTTAAACTATGAATTTGGCAAGTAATACCGTGTCATACTACAAGTACTTATAGGGAAAAATCAGAAAACTATAAACTATGAACATTTCTCATTAAATAAAAAAAATAGTCTGTATTTAAAGTACGTAAAGCAGGTTTCCAACGGTAATGGTTTGCTGCTTAGTACATTTTATCTTTTCATTAGCAATATGCAGTGTTTTCAAAGTTCGTAAGGAGTCCGACTCGCACTTGACCGGCTGTTGGTATTAACTATGAACTGAGAACACTGATTTATACGTACCTATTATTCCTATCCTTAAGGAGATTAAACTTTTGACTATGATTTCGTTTGGTTCATCGGAAAATAAATTGTCCCATGTATTATACCACCAACGTGATCTATAGAAATATAATAAATGTACTACCCAAAATATATGCGCAGATTTTTATTAGTTTCTATTATTTTAAGAAACAATGAAACGGGAAGAAAGTTACACAGTTTCCAGACTCCGTGCGAGCGAAGCCGCGGGCAAAAGCTAGTATTGATAATATGTTAAGAAACAAGTTTGATCATAGAGAAAAATTTCTAAAACAATTAGCATTTTTGAATGATCAAGGAGCCTTAACTGCCGCCACAGCCACCCAAAACCGCATCATTATAAACTCACAACAATAATAATTAATGATCATTTTCAAATTGCATTAAAATACTGACCATAATCGATTTTTAAGCTTCGATTGAACTCTAAACAAACGCGGATTGTTTAATTTTACGATTTTAAAACCATCCAAAAGATTTTGTAAATGCACTACCGTATTACCGATTAAAAGCTTAAAAAAGAACCATCTATTTTTAATGACGCAAACGAATTCTGAATTCAAATTAAGATGTCAAGGCTGTGGTCTTACATGGAGCGGAAATTATTAGATGAAACTCTCACCGTGAGCATACGAGCGCAATTCTTTTAGTAGTGTAACATAAAATTAAATGAGTTCCTCTTTTGCATGCATCGCAAATTATGCAACCAGCTACAGTAAAACTTGCAAAATGTTGTACGAACAGTATTAAAACAAAACAGAAAGTTTGCTCTTTTAATCTTCGCCAATGCCCACTTATAACTGTATTTTATTTGTTTGTTGTTTAAGAAATCATTTTTTTGGGGACGTTTCGATCCAGCCAACTGACATGTTTTAGTTCTAGTTGCTCAGCTCTGCTGCGTGGCCCCGGTTTAATACAGGACGATAACGTCATTATAGCCCAACATGGTATTTTTCAGTTCACGCCATATTGCGGATTTTCAGTTGTACATTTTGGGTGCGTAACGATGGCTATAACAACTTTTGATATAATTTCAGTCGGTATAACGCTCATTTGATATAATGATTGAATGATATAACAACACTTAATATATCAACATTTGATATAATTATTGTTTCATATACTGATAATTTTATCGAATAACATTTAATATAACATTCTTTTAGTATAATGCATATTTCGTCTAATGAATTTATGGTATAACGTTTATTTTATCTAACGTTCAAATGGCATAACGTATAGGGTATAGAGAAAAAGGGGGTGGGGGGTGGAGCGAAAAAAAAAAAAAAAAAAAAAAAATAGGGATATAATACGTTTAAAGGCTCAATACCCGCTCAAACTGCTCAAACATAAAGTTAAATTGTAATAGAGTCATGGTTAGGTACGACGACGAGCGAAATTATACCAAATGAACATTATACCATGTGAACATTATACCATATGAAATTATACCATATGAAACTATACCAAATGTTGTTATACGATATGATGGTTATAGGAAATAAGTTTTATACCAAATGATAAGTATTCGAATTAAAAATAGATATTTTGAAATTATACCAAACGTTTATTATATCAAATGAATCATTATACCAAATGTTGTTATACCAAATGTTGTTATATCAAACATACTTATACCATTTATTTGTATATCGATCATTACACACCCGTACATTTTTACTGGTAAGTTTTTGGTAATTGACGTTGAAAGTCAGTGAATGTGACTGATGTAAACAAAGAGGAAACAGGACTATATATTCCCCAATATCAAGTATTTTTTTCATAATAAAGCCAGAACTATCCACAGTGACCAATGTCAAGTTTTTTTTTGGTTAACTGACAAATCCTTGTCAAATCGCTGAACTGACTTTTAATAATGCAAAAATATAACGCATGCACATTATTGCCATATGAAAGCTGTTTGTAGCGCCACTATCCCAGGGCCGACACGCGTTATGCTATAAATAAATAAACATACATAAACATACTAAGCTAATTTATTCCGCTGTCGCCATAGCCACATCCTAAAGCAGACCTAAAGCGATGCTAATGAGCCTCCTCACCTCTTAATTTCTGCATAAAACCCTCTCTGGCGTGGGAGGCAGGATTACATTTGCGCCGATAGCAATCTGTGCGTGCTGACACTTTGGACGAAAACAACAGTTCCGTATGTTAAAAATACTCAAACTGATTTGTACATGAAATAATAGTGTACCTACCTATAATCAGAATCTTGCTACTTACATTTTACATCCCTTCCATTTATTACAAAAAAATAATAATTAAAGATTGCTGGGCTATCATTACATATTCAGAACTGAGCCATTTTGTGGCCATAGACCAAAAAGATCGCTTTGGAAAAAAATAGCTAAGCCAGTTTTTTCCGTTACCCCTTCATATGTTATTTCTTCACACACAGTAGTAACTTTTGGAATTTGTTGTTGTTACCTCGACTTACTTTTTATTTTTGTGAAACGTCAGAGGTAAATTCCTTTCATATTATCTCTAAGCCTATGGCCTAATAGGATTGAAGGGATTTGCTTGATCCCCATATGTATATCAAATATATTATTTTAGTAGCCTAGGTACCCTTCTTTAATATTTTACAAGCCAATTCTGTATTGTATCTAAGTATTGTATTTTTTGCGTGTAAATAAAATCAATAAATATAGTTTTAGTACCGTACATCATGATATGAAGAGTTTTAATCTGCTTATATGTATTTAGGACGTTAATCAATCAATAAATCAATTGTCGTCATGGCCCATTCATTATGTACAGTCTAACATATTTATTAATACAATAAATAAAATATACAAAAATATATTACTCTGGTGATGTTAGATCAATCTTGCAAGTCTTCTAAACCTAATTTTAGTTTCTCAACTTGACCTACTTATTTTCTTGCAAATATAAAATACATGACTGATGCAACTGTAGTCCACAGTACTAATCATAAAGTGATCATGATTGCCCGTCTATGCAATAAACGAAAATCATAATATGCAACTTGGTAGCACAATAGAGTACGTTCCAAAAAAATCATGGAACCCTAAAAACAAAAACATGAATAACTTAAAACTGTGCACAGAAATATAATTTTGATAAAAACTGGTAATAAACTAGTGTGTTTATTGTTACGAGCGCTCTTATCGCAATAATTAGTCGTGGTTTAATAAAGTAGCTTAATTTATGGCACTTTTATGTGTAACTATAAATTATATTATCAAATATATAAATAAAGTTAGGTCTTAATTTGAAAATAAGTACCTACTGGTTTTTCTCGTCTATATATTATGCACGTTATCACAACACAAACGACATTTATCACGAATAAATGTTATTCAATTAGTTACGATGCGTTGGTAAATGTCAGATCAAACCGCGTTTTAATGACAGTTAAAGGCGATATACCTTCTACATCTTATTTGACGACATCTCAAAGTACACTCGAATTAGGCCCTTACATTTCAAAGTAGTGACTCATATCTTCAAACTATGAGCAATGTCATGACTGCAAGACGCAGCGTGGGAAGGCCCCCGACAAGGTAGACCGACGACCTGTTTAGTATCGCAGGCAGAAATTGGATGAGGGTGGCGCAAGACCGGTCGTTGTGGTGTACTTTGGGGAAGGCCTTTGTCCAGCAGTGGCGTCCATCGGCTGATATGATGATGATGATGAATGTTATGAGCGAGAAGTGGTTAAACAATGCTTCCTTTAAAATGACAATTTGTTAATATAACTTACGTAATGCACTCCGTTGACTTATTGTGAGCGCCAAGGAAAATTTAGCTTTATTACCACTTTGTGAGACGCAAAGCCAAGATGAAGGAGAGAGAATCAAAACATAACGTTTAGAGATAATTCAATTAAGACTTAAAATATGCCTCCCACATACAAGGGAAAAAACTGTGACGTGTTCCAATGTTAATGATGACATGCCTAAAAAATCCGTAAAGGTAAGTACCAAGACTAATGCCTCAATCAATAATTAATGATTACTTTTTCCGACCTAAACCACACTCATGTATTTTGATCACACCAGCCATTTTGAACTGTTCGACATTTCTCGTTTACTTCAGTAATAGATTAATTTATACGTGGAACCCAGGGCTTAATTAAGTCGTATACCTTGATTAAGTGTTTATTTTTTGTCGTTTTGTCACATACCGTTTTCAGGTAGAAAATATCTAAAGTCACAAGAAGTTCGTAATAAGATACGACCTTTTGAGTTAGCAATCCAGCATTGTGCTCAATGTATCACAGCATTTGAACTGTCGAATGAACTTCGACTTTATGATGTTTGGGATGAGACTGATATTGTAATAATGGTTCGTGGAGTAATTAATACATGACTAAAGCGACATTATTTCTCCTTGCTACAATTAAAAGGAGATTTTTAATGATTATTTTATTTAAATGATGTTCGATTTACAAATGGTTGGGAACGGGAAATTTATTAAAAAGAGATTTCTGAACATTTTCAAATATCGCGATGTAGACTTCATCATCATCTCAGCCATAGGACGTCCACTGCTGAACATAGGCCTCCCCTTTGGACTTCCATATATACCGGTTGGAAGCGACCTGCATCCAGCGCTTTCCGGCGACCTTTATAAGGTCATCTGTCCATCTTGTAGGTGGACGTCCTACGCTGCGCTTGCTGGTCCGAGGTCTCCACTCGGATGTAGACTTGCAAACCTGTAAAAGTTAAAAGTCTGCTCATTATAAAAAGAAAAAATGAAATAGGCTTGAGAAATGAACTAAATAGAAAGTTATATTTTTTTGCGTATGAATGTGTTCCTTCATCATGTCGGCTTCACGTCGTCGCCGTCTCAATATTCAAAACGGATTTCAACGATTTGGTATTTAAGTTTATGGCAATTAAAAAAAAATAGTTAAAGGATTCTTTTTCCTCGACTACGGTTAGACAAATAAAGTACTATTATGAGTTACATATACGTGTTATGATTCTGCAATTGCAAAGTTGCAGGCGTTTTCTCTTAACCCAATAAAGGTTGGCAAAATACAAGCCTATTGAAAATCAGCGAACATAAAGTCTCATATATTGTAGATCCTTTTACTGATACTTCCAATACCATAAAGGAACTGATGATGATAAATCATGCATTAAAGCACGGAGGTGCCAGATCTCAGATAAAGACCCGGCAAAAGTGGAAGTGGGGCGTAACACAAAAATCATTTCATTCCGATGATAACAATATGTACAGTCTCCAAGAAATACGGACACATGAGTTGAGATTAATATGATACAGGGTGGCTTGGCACTTAAAATGTAATGCTATTGAAGTTTCTACACAAAGTTTGAACCCATGTGGTGATATTTTATTTGTCCATCGGGAACTAAATTGAGTCATCCTCCGTATAAGCAATTAATTTAAAATTTTAATTTACAAAGACCTATCAATACCTCATTTGCTGCCAGGATAAAACCAAATTCCCGTTCTTTATGGATAATTACTTCCATTATGCGCTCAAGATTGTCGAAGACCATCCATGTAAGGTGGCAAAACATCATTCAGAGGAAGCTGATCTATGGTGGCTGTCACGACCTCAGCAATGCAGAATACGATGCTGAGGATGGAAAATTAACTGGCTTTCTTAATGACCTTGTGCGTTGAACAGACACGTGTAAAAGATTTCAACTTTGTGATTACGATAGTTCTGTTTATGATGTTAAAATACTGTTATGCATACAGACGCATTATAAAAATGTTTGACATGTGCAATTATTGTAATATTAATTAATAATACCAAATTGAAATGTTATTTTAGCCTATTTACCTACACAAAAATATTTGTACGCATGCTTGCATGCTGAATACGATGACTTTTTATATTATACCTGAAGACCATGTATATAACTGTATTCTGACAAATAAATAATTTAGATTTTTTTTTTTTTTTTAATTTGATGGACAAACAATCTACCCTGGAGAAACTTAAAGGATTTCTACTTATACTACTAAGCCCTAAAAGGGATATTAAAATGTGAAGTATAATCAATATAAAATAAAATCTGTAGGTGTAATAACCACAGTGTTGTATTTGAACAGCCAAAAATCGATCTAAGAACAGCATGTATATGGCTTAAGGTCCGTTATTTTTTCCAAATGCGTTTATTTTAAAATATATTTATTCATGATCACATTGTTTGTTCATCTCTCACCGGCTTTCAGGACATGGTGTCCCGGATCTTTGGGTGGCGTGCGCGGAGCCGAAACCAATACGTAGAGCCTCTTTCGAGTCAACTTGATTGACCGAGCGAGCAAAGCGAGCGAAGCGTCTCTGTTTCAGCTTGGTCAAAAATTCGTATCTCCGGATGTTTGGATGTCAAGGCTATCCAGATCTACGCCTATTCTTTCGCATATTGTCATCTGATTTTTTGTGAGTGGATTCACAAAATTTCATACGAACGTTTTTTTTGGCTAAGCTTAAACGGAGACGATTCGCATGCTTTGCTCGCTCGATTATCACCTCAAAATAATCCATAGAAAATCAAGGGTTGGGTGATCACTGGTCGCAGTCGTCAATTCGAGTCACGGCGTCATCAGCACTCAAAAGCCGCACCCCATCCTTAGCGACAGCGTAAACGATTAACGTTACTTACTTTGTAGAACTACAATTTTCCTTAAAAAATCGATTACGCAGTACCTAGTCGCTTGCGAGTACGGTCACTGCAGTGACCGCACTGTAAACTCATGGCAGGAATGTTGAACACATTTAAGGCCTGAAACCCACTATGTTTGAAGCAAGCTTTCTTGTAATTTGGCTACAAGCGTAGCGCTTCGAAATTGTTGGTGGAGAAAGTGTTAATCGTTGTGAATGATCAAAATCAAATCAAAATCAAAACGTTTATTCTGTAAGTAGGCCACAAGGGCACTTTTACATCTCTGAATCTGAGTCTACCGGCATTTCACAAGAGGAAACCGCTGTTGAGAAGAAAGCCGAAAAAACTTAACAGTAAGTCATTTCTTCGTATATTATACTTAAAACTATTACAATTATATTATAACTAGGTAAATGCATATTCCCGATTGTGGGTTGGGGCTTTACCTCTCCCCCGAATCCCTTATTTGCAAAGAAAGCCTAATCGCCATGTATGTTATGCCGATTTAACACACACTCTTTAACGCAGACTGTTGGAATTGGAATAGTTTACATTTACGGACTCCTATTTATATTTACCAATATGGAGGTCGTTAACGTTTTCTTAATTCCTTGCCATACGGTCAACAACGAATAGGTGGTAATTATACTTGAACTACGCTGGTATCTTTTGTTTTCTTTTTATACTGAACAACATTTTTGCGCCGAGCAAACCTATTTTGTTTATCCTTCCAGGCGATTCCAACCTTAACCAAGACGGGATAAATAGGCACGAGTAATAGTAACATACCTACGAGCGCACACTTGGGCGCACCACTCCTCCTTCCGACTTTGCTCATCCAAACGCACGCCGATTTAGCCCAAATAAATGTGAAATACGGAGCTGGACACAAGATGCTTTCGTTAAATTTTTGTATAATCCGCTTAATATCTGTATTTGATTGATCTTTTGGCTGTAATAACTGGCTGTGACGCGCGCCGATTTTGCCCTAACAAAACCTAAAGTCAGGTGTACGTTGGACCATAGTAGGCTACTAGCGAGATTCACGGTTCGTAGTGAGGCCGTCTTGACTTCACTTACACCTTTATTATCAATATGCCAATATCAATAAAATTGTTGGACGTCTTTCTTTTATGCATAGTACATTACGATCCTTGAGTTATAATAATCTAAATCCCCGTTATTAACAGTCGGTGCGAGGGGCGATTTGGAGAATGCCACTATATTCTTTTATAATAGAAGGTTCTCTCGTTTGATCTTCCTATAGGCCACCTGAGAACTGTATTTTATTGTTTTTTTTTTCGTAAAAAGCGACGCAAATCGGAAGTTCTCCGTTTTGATCTTTGTAAAAGCCACCTAAATTTATTGTTTATTTGTGTTATTACGATAAAATCGCTCGCAGTGTAGTGCTTGTGCGTTATGACGGCCAACGCGTGCCGATTTGTCCGAACTACTCGTAAGCCGGAGCTGAACACCCAGGTGTGCCCTAAGACGTAGGTTACTAGCGCGGTTTGCGGTTCTAAGTGAGCCAGTCTTGCCGTCTCTTACTCTCTCATTGTCAGAATACCAATGTTGCACGTTATCCTTCTTACACTTATTCCTTGAGCTATAATATCTAATACCCAGCTATTAACAGTCCGCAGCACTTAGCCGCAATAAATCGGCACAATCGTAGGAAGCCACTGCGAGTCCGCGTATAAATTTAGCTAGAATTCGATTACCGTTATCAGCTTGCATCGAATGGAATAGATAATGGAGCCGAGGGCGACTGGTCCGGGGGGCAGTTTCGAGAATGACGGTCCGTATGCTACTATTTGCAGTAAGAAGGTACTTACACAAGTAGCATACAGGTTATATAAGCACTTATAATACCTTTACACAGCTTAAATTAGAGTTAATACAATATTGACGAACGTGGTTGGCTCAATTTGTAGTGCTGCTGTCTACGGAGCCTAGGGTCCTAGGTTCGAATCCCGGCCGGGGCAAATATTTGTCTGATGAACTCGAATATTTGTTCCTGGGCCATGTTATCTTTTATTGTTATTTATTTATTTATTTATATATTATGTATATCGTCGTCTAGTACCCATCTTACAAGATTTCCTTAGTTTGGGACTAGTCGATTGTCGGTCGATTTTGTGTATGATTGTCCCTTCATATTTATTTATTCTTCATTTTATTTAATGGCTCTATAACTTTCCATATTATGAGAACAATATACGCGTTCCTGCATGTTTTTTTTCACAAGGGTTTTTATTATTTATTTAATTTTGGCTTGTGTTTAAACGCCTACCAAATATGATTACCTAAACGCCTACCAAATATGTTGATAAATTACTACCAATAAATTATTAATGCTCACCAAAACGGATGAATGCTCACCAAATAGTGTATCCCAAACTATTATTTATTTATTTATTTATTTAAACTTTATTGCACAAAAGAAAAACTTAACGTACAAAAGGCGGACTTAAGGCCGTTCCCTGAGCCAGAAATGCAAAAATACCCCAAAAATTATCCTATTTTTCTACGAAACGTTGATATTAGTAAACGAGGGAAAAATATATATCATTCTTGATTATATTATCTTTAATAACACAGCATTCGATACACGATTCATAACACTTCGCTCGATACAATTAATTCCCAAAGTAACCTCCAATTCGAATTTTTACTCCAACTTTACTTGTTTTTTTTCTACGTGACACTATGAAACAAAAAAAGGAGAAAAATCAATCATAACTAAAATAGTAATTTTACAGCTTCCGAATTTCAATAATTGAAGCCAATATTTTTAAAATAAATAATCATCGACAAATTCTTACGAAAAAAGATATCGCCTTACGACCCGCAAGCTCTGTCTCCGTCACTCTTTTGAAATGTGACTGTGATGTGACAGGGACGGGTGGCCTGAGGAGGGGCTCGGGGTTCTGGCTCAGGGAACGGCCTTAATGCCATGATATATACTATTCTATAAATAAAGCAAATAATTCTTTTTCTTACATCCTATAAAAATATATGAACACCATTAAAGTTAATTTCAGACCAAATTTAATCTTAATTACTGTTAAATGGATGTCACCAATATTTTATATTATTACTTCCATTTTAGTCATTTTTGCTGAGGCTAAAAACTAAATGCTCACCAAATGGCTTTTTTCACCAAAATTTCAAATTGGTGCTAGGCGGCCAAAACTCGGTATCGGGGGGCTCTCGGGGCTCAAAAATATGAATCTGAAATCTTGTCCGAAAATTCGGTCAAATTCAGAAAATATCGAAAAAAACGATTCAAAATTTCAAATTGGTGCTAGGCGGCTAAAACTCGGTATCGGGGGGCTCTCGGGACTAAAAAATATGAATCTGAAATCTTGTCCGAAAATTCGGTCAAATTCGGAAAATATCGAAAAATAACGATTCAAAATTTCAAATTGGTGCTAGGCGGCTAAAACTCGGTATCGGGGGGCTCTCGGGGCTCAAAAATATGAATCTGAAATCTGAAAAAAAAAAACGATTTGTATGGAGAAAATTTCAAATTGATATAGCATAGCTAATAATGACTACCGCACATTATGGAGCGTTTTTTAGGGATATAAAAAAAAAAAACTAACCTAACCTAACCCGTTACCCGGCCGAGTCGGATCTGCTCTGAAAGGTGATCAGGCTTAGATGGTTACCTAGCTGAAACACTAATTTATGAAAACAATATTTGGTGAGCAAAAAATCCATTTTGGTGAGCAAAACATCCATTTTGGGAAGCAAAAAGATATTTTTTGGTAATAATTTTGATGTTTTATGAAAACAATATTTGGTGAGCAAAAAATCCATTTTGGGAAGCAAAAAGATATTCTGACTCAACATAAAATTATTCTGGTGTAATGTATATCGATTTTGGGATACAAAATGATTTAATTTGGGGAGCACTATATAGAGAGAGTTTAATTTAAATGGAAGCAATTCATTTTATTTGGAACTTAGTTTTGGGGTATAAAAGCCATTTTGGTGAGCGTTTAAATTGTTCCCTTTAATTTTTATTGCAGAAATACAAAGGGAACCAGGCCTATAACCAGTTATAGGCCTGGTTAGACCTCAATTTGACGATCCAACAAAATGTACTATAGATGACATAATTTTGTACGACACCATAATTTTTAGGGTTAGGTTAAAACCTAACCGCAATTTTATTACAGTCATGCGTAAGCCATTTACCACTCAGCTATAACTTAAAATCGCGACCGATAATACTTTTTATACAAGCATGTGTTCGATCGGTAACGCATTCGTGGCCAGACCGGTTCACAATCCCCAAAACCGAAAAGTCCTAAGTCCATTCAATCTTCAAAACACATACTGCCTTCTTTGTTTAGCGGATTATGCCAAAGCCTTACCCACCGCGTGCGCTGTACCGATGGCAAAACAAGCAAAAAATGTAATTGTTAAAATGCCTGTATTATAATATAATTTACAAAACATGCCGGTACGGTGTTGATATTATTTTTATATTATTTCTATAGTTGTTTGTAGGCTTTTAAGCATGTGCATTAGTATTTTTATTATAAGTAGTTCTTGAACTATTAAAGTGGCAGTGTACTTCGGTGTAAAATTTTATGTTAATAGTAGGCCACTTAGTATCTATATACCTAATACAAGCTCAGTTTAGGATTAGATCAATTCGTGTAAGATTGACACCCATAGAAAAAAATAATTTCACTAGTTCAACATGGCGTCATGCCTAAACAAAGTTCTTCCACAAAAATTTCAGCATCTCACTTCCTTCCTTTCAACGGACTTCAAAAAAGGATATTCCCAATTCGCATTTTACGCAATTATTCCGCTAATTATGAATCGATTTTGATGTTTTTGTTTGGTGGATAATACTTCAGAGGTGGTCCCATATAAATTATATCGAAATCAATTTAACGCTTTTTGAGAAAATCAACAACAAAACAAACTATATACCCATTTCAGTCATTGAAGTTGGTTGCTTTTTATGGAAAAGTGATTATTATTTCTTTTGGTTGACCTAGTATTAATATTATATAACAAATGTATACCAATTACCATTTATTTTGTTGCTACCCGTACACAGATATCTAAAATAAAACCTGGGCATTCAAGGTTTCTGACCTTAACCGTCTAAATTCAATAATCATACATTATTATATTTATCTCATATTATGTCGATTTCCGCGGCAAATCTAATAACACAGATGATTTCATTTTAGTATTCGGAGCCGGATATAATTCGAGGACTTTATTAAGAAATTGATATCTCTGAATCGGCAATGCTCACTGGTTTAATAACTAAGTGATTTAAGAAGTAATTAATGTATATTTACTTTTACGGCTTCCAACTGCCGTGCCAACGCATTGATCGTAGCCCAAGTCAAGATCAAGATCCGAACTAGACTGTCCACAAACTGTCTTCGCAGGGTTCTAGAGTACCTTGCTCACAATGTCAGGAAAGATATTGATAATCTAGAAAAACTGATGATCACTGGAAAAGTCGAAGGTAAGCGGTTAAGAGGCACGACACGCTGGACAGACCAGATTCGCACAACCTTTGTCAACAAAGTGTAACCTTTGGCACTACAGGGAGCCTATGATGGTTGCGTTTATCACGTGATAAATAAGTGACAAAGCATCTGTCACTCACACTCGCAACTTGTCAAAACGTGACGGATGCTTTTACACTTATTTATCGCGTGATAAACGCAACCATCATAGGCTCCCTGTAGTGCCAAAGGTTACACTTTGTTGACAAAGGTTGTGCGAATCTGGTCTGTCCAGCGTGTCGTGCTCCTGCCTCTTAACCGCTTACCTTCGACTTTTCCAGTGATCATCAGTTTTTCTAGATTATCAATATCTTTCCTGACATTGTGAGCAAGGTACTCTAGAACCCTGCGAAGACATCATCCGGGAGAGACTGTTCCGAGAAAATGACTACGACCCTCAGCAATGAGGCAACCGACGCAAGGAGGAGGAAAGAGGAGGCAATTACCGTGCTGAAGCGGTAATTGCGTTATTTTGGACACATAGCGCGGACACCCTGGGACAATACCGAGCGGCTGCTTGAAACTGGCAAGAGGCAGGGCAAGAGACGACGTGGCCGCAGACCAACGCGATGGACGGATTTATTGCTGAAGGCTGTTAAGATGTCATTCCATGAGACCTTCACGTTGACGCATGTCCGAGTGCGCTGGGGACAGCTTGTCGATGACAACAAATTAATAGACGGGGTCACGATCTACAACGAATGTTCGAGTTCATTACGCAAATATTTGCCCTGGCCGGGATTCGAACCCAAGACCACCGGTTCAGTAGGCAGCTGCACTACAAAACTGAACCAACCACGTTATCAAATTCTAGATTCTACTGGTATCTATATTAATATTAATTTATTAAAAATGTTAAAAAAATATCTCATTAGGCCCTTTGGCTGAAAGTAATAATATTTTCTTAAGTCTAGGATTAAATCGAAACCTTTCTGGAGTGCCGTTAAATATTCATTATAATATTATTCCGCGCTTCGACAGGGCTCTTTCAATCGATGAATTAACATTGAAACCCGAATTTAAATCGGACCTGTAACAAGCTATTGAAGGGCTTTTGTTCTCAATAAGGCGGATTCATAAGGTCAAATTGTTCCTACTTTATAAAAGATGCCACTTTCGTGACTGGACGTTAAAACCCATGAAATAGTAGGTATCACATAATTCGAAGATTGAATTAATATGTCATTATTTACATCGTTCTTTACAGTTTGTGACAGGTTTTATAGCCTAATCACTTGTTAGGGCAAACCCAGGAATAGTGGCGCTACAAACAGCTTTCATATGGCAATAATGTACATATTGCGCATATTTGTGTTTATATTTGCGTTATTAACCCTTAAATGCATACAATTACACTCATTTTATTTCAGATTTTTCTCCTAGGATTTGTCATCTAACAAATTCAAAATATTGTTTACCGGAATGATGCTCAATTCTTCGTTCTTCTTGCGAAATTAATACTAACTTTCAACAAAAAAAACTTGACTTTCATCACTGTGCATAGTTTTGGCTTTATTATGCAAAAAAATACTTATTTCATCTTTGTTTACATCAGTGACATTCAAAGACTTTCAACGTCAGTGACAAAAAAATGTTAAATCATTTGTGCTGCAAAAATCCTGGAGTAGGAGTTGCCCTATCAGAATTTCCTGGACCTCCTACTCCATCATCAGATCAGCTACAAGCTCCATGCGTAAAGTTTCAGCTCGATCAAAAACCGAGAAAATTTGTCAAATTGAAACGCAAAACATTGATTAGTTGATTACAGAAAACTTAAATGATTACAGACTGGAACTGGCATGTAAATATGGCTTTAAGCAATAATTGGATATTACTGCTCTCAGAACTTGAAATACAGAAATTAAATTTAATGACATTGCTGATTGTGAATTCACCCTTATCCAGGTTGTCATTTTAAACAAAATAAACATACATCGATATTTTAACGAGGCAACTTTAAAATTATAATTTTCACTTATGTATTCAGCCCTCAATGCTTGCAATTTTGCGGGACCCTTACAAGGCCCTAAAAAAACATTGTACATAATACAGGCTGCGTTTTAAACACCTGCAAAAATAATAAAAAAAAACTGACTTTATGATTTGTCTATATTAAAGCGAAAAAATTATGTATTCTATACTTATTTACAGTGGGATTTCAACCCACGTCTCTACTACCACGACTCTCTGGGCCAAAACGGGTGCCTAACCTTTTAGGCCACCGAAGCTATAGCCCGATCCGTTGAATACCTCACTGATTGAATGAAGTACGAGTATGACCGATTTCTTCTGTGTCAATTATGAAATATCTAGCTACGCCGTGGTGTTACCCGCTCATCCCACGGGAAAACTAAATTTTGCGGGACAAAAAGTAGCCTATGTGTTAATCCAGGATGTCAGCTACCTTCATACCAAAATTTATCAAAATTGCTCCAGCCGTTTGTGCGTGAAGAAGTAACAAACCTCCACATAAACACACTCACAAACTTTCGACTTTATAATATTAGCGTGATTGATCATACTGTAAACTCGGCTTTTAAAGTTCTTAAAATTAATTCACACGTCCTTTAAGACATCCTGTATAACTTTACGCCTTTGTTTCATCGAGGACAGTTAGCATGCCTAGCTGTCTGTAGTCATGGTCCCATTGTAATTCTATTGTACTAAAAAGGTTTGCGACAATTGTAATAAAGTTCACTGAATGTGTATTCTACAATTTCTGCTGCTCTTTACATGGTATATCTGGATTTTATTTTATTCTGCAAGCTTTTGTGTCGTAAAATAAGATATCTTTTGTTTTTCATTAAGGTCTTTGCAGGTGACCAGTATTTTATACATTCCATAGTTGAATGTGGTGTTACAGCTTATATTGAAGGGTCGATTGCAAAAAAATTGTACATAGTTAAAAGCTTAGTTAACATAAAATACGATCGCTTCCTTTGTGTGACGAAAGTTAATCATACAAAATGTATGGGTAACTTTCGTCACACAAAGGAATCAATTAATGTTGTTTTAATAAAAGCCCTTAACTATGTAAAAATTTTTTGCAATAGACCGTGAAAATGCAAAACCTTACATATTTTATTATAATATATTTCAATGAATACAATTCACACCGGTTCACCAACGTCAATAATGTTGAATATCGTTCGAGAGGTAATTCGGATTCGTACGTTATATTACTCGTATTAGGTATCATGATTTATGCTGCTACACCATTACTAAACTCGTCTCAATAGAGCGTCATTAACTTTGATAGTAAAAATATATTTAACTTATGGAATTGTAAATTTAAATAAAACAACTTTGCCAAAAATTTAAGGCGTAATCTGGTGGAAGACTTCGTTCAGTCCGAGCGTGCGAAGAGTCTCCGTTTCATATTGGTCAACAATTCTTGTCCAAATTTCGGATCTCCAGTTGTACAGGCTTCCGATTGACCGCTTAAGTTACATTTGCTTTGGGGATATCTTTATGCCGAAGACGCCATTATCCACTTGACCTTGGAAACGTAAAACTTGTTATTATTCTGCCAATAGACATGGAATGTCTACAGCTCTAACAGAATAGGTCCTCTAACACGACACGATCTAATAAAGTTGGTCCAAATCACTGTATACGATAGCATATTCAATCCACACCAAAACCAATCAACTCACAATTTCGCTCTCAAAACAAACTCCTTATTCCAAAATCGCGATCACAAAAAAGCAAAGAGCGTTATCGCCGCGCGGCGGTCGGCGAGCGTTTTTATTTTTTGACAAGTGCCATCGATACTCACCGCCGCCATTGTTCTCGGTCCGCCGTCATTGCTTGTTATTTCGGGGCCAGCTACAATGGTCGCAATGATCATTCGATGTTTTAATATAAATAATAATCCCACTATTATTATAAAGGCGAAAGTTTGCCGTTTGTTGCTTCTTCACGCTCAAACGGCTTGACCAATTTTGATAAATTTTGGTATGAAGGTAGCTAACACTAAATTAACATAAAGGTTACTTTTTATCTCGAAAAAATATAGTGTTCCCGTAGGATGAGCGGGTAACACCGCGCGGCGCAGCTAGTAATATAATAAATACCGGACAACCTCACACAAATGGACCTAGTCCCACAGTCAGCTCTAATACGCTTGTGTTACGCGCACTAGATGACGAAATACATACTCAGGTTGGTAAGGTGGGGTAAGAATATCACCGGGATAAGACTGCCACTAACTAACTAACTAACTATTTTGGCTCAGTGACCCAAACAGGAACTTAGCCTACGAAACGAGAGCACGCCACTTGTCCCGATCCTGCGTAGTTTCTCGTCAGTTTTCGACTGAAGAAGACTGCCACAGTCAATCCAATAAATAACTAACAGTTAGTCTTACCCCATTAGACAATAAACTATGTTAGTCCTACCCCACTTTACCTTAGATAAAAACCTATTTTATGATGAGTAACGGACTAAAGTAAGTATGTACTTGACTCTTCTTCTTTTAACGGTTATTGTTAATAATGCGTTTTGATTTTTTTTTATCACTTCATGGCGGAACGCTTAACGCAAGCATGGGATTTTTTTATATGTGCTTGGCACTTGCTGTATATATTACAAATAAAAATATTTTTATGGGCTTCAGTCGCGAGGGGTCAATAAAAAACTCAGAGCAAGCCGGGGTATTTCGTTTATGTACGTTTTCTACAATTGCAAAGATAATGGTGCACAATCGAACTGAAGTGGGCAAGCCGGTGGGAATCGGGTTGTCCGCTTCAGGAAGATTGTGCACCCCACCACCACTTCCTTAAAAGAAGACGTAGCCACTGTAGAACATCCACTGCACCCAAGCATCCGAATCTGCGCCATTGGCGATCGCGATTCGATGGAATATATTCTGACGTGTTCGATTTTCAAAATTTAGTTTTTTTTTCTCTCCGAGGCGAGGACAATGCGGTCCGGGGCGTAACGAATAAGTTGATTTATAAAAACGCATGTATGCCGCCAGCTTTATACGTTCTGAAATAATACCGTGATTTGTTTTGTCCAGTAATGGCTGAATATGGGTGTTCGTGAGCTATGTAGGTAGCGATTGGCTGTAATAACGCTTTTTACGACGTGCTCATTTGTGTTTCATGTTTTGAATGTCACATTTGTAATTTATGTTGATTTAAAAGTAAGAGTAAACTGTATGGATCATAAACAACTATTATACTAACAGTTTTATGGCCTCCTGCCGTATTCAAACTATTTGTTGTTGAAACTATACCGATCAGGGGCTTGATCCGATTGCCATTGTCAAGTTGTCATCTAAAGGTAACTAAATCACATTGCTTTAGCGAAGGGTGATATTTATTTTGGACAGGTGTCATAAAAAACGACAAAATTTGTTATTTCATCATCATCATATCAGCCGATAAGGCCTTCCCCAAAACGATCGGTCTTTGGCCGCCTTCATCCTATTTCTGGCCGCGATCCTAACCAGATCGTCAGTCCACATTGTTGGGGGGGCCTTCCACGCTGCGTCTTCCTGTCCGCGGTCGCCACTCAAGAACCTTTCTGCCCCAACGGCCATCGTTTCTACGAGCAATTTTGCCCCGCCCACTGCCACTTAAGTTTGGCGACTGTCTGAGCTATATCTACAACCTTGATTCTCTTGTCTATCCCATCATTTCGGATTTGATCCTGCAAGGAAACTCCGAGCATAGCTCGCTCCATTGCCCTTTGAGTAACTTTGAGCCTTCTTATGAGGCCCATTGTGAGCGACCACGTTTGTTATTGCTATTGGGAACCATTTTTACATAGGTCACGAATCTGAATAATTTTATATCACCGTCTATAACCCGTAGTATATGACAGATACAAAATTTGGGTTACCACTTTTCGACTCTAACTCATGAGTATTATCGTACCAAAAATGGTACACCTCTTTCTTGTTAGACTGTACAAGTAGGCCAAGTAGCCTAGTTTGGGGCTATATCGATTTGTGTAAAACGCCAAATATTGAGTTTATTTTCCACAACGAAGTCGCGGGTATATTTTTGTAAAAATTATAATCTTAGGCGGTAAGCTTCAAGAGAAGTTTACTAGATACTAAACATAATTATTCATGACCTGCATTGCGAATAAACATATAAATGTGCGCTTAGAATATTTTCAAACGCCCCGCCATTACGGTCGGTATTCTGTTTATGACATAATGGGCTTTGCATAAAGACGCCGGTTTCCGGTATCGATACCGGTATTATACCGGGAATTATTTTATGATAGTTATAACGCCGCGTGCGTTTTCTATGAAATCCATTGCGCAATAGGCTAGTTTCTTAAAATAATATAATTAGTCCGTCAGGTTATCGAAAAATTTTTGACTTTTCTTTTGTGAATGAAACCAAAAATTAAGAAGGTAGTTAAATTTCCGCGTGACGTCACACGGTGCTACATTCCCCTCACCCGAACTTTGATCATAATATTATTTTTTGTTTGATTGACAAAACAAAAACAAGTGTCTACGAGTATATTGTTTGTATAAAGGTGTATGAATTTTGTATGACATGGTGAACTCTACTCCATCTAGGGGTTTACTAATAAAACTACCTCAATCTAATTAAAATTGTAAGGAACTATTTTCAAGTAAACGCATTTCGGTAAAAAAATACTCCTTAAGAAACTGTAGCCAAACACAAGTGTTATATAAATGTCAGAGTGTTTAATTCCATAAAAAACTTAACCCTTCCTTTTACCGAAACCGGGTAAAAAACTGTGAAGCGGTCAACAGCGCGTGGGGTCCTTATTGACATGGAGCTGTCAAAATTTACAAGCGCCAGCAAAAAAATGTGGCAACATCTTGCGAAATGGAGTGAATAAAATTCTGGCAACCGTATTGTGGGTGTGAAATGACCGGCGAATGACAACTGAAGTTTATAATAAATTTATATAGATAGATGCGCTTGAAATGTGGTGCTGGAGAAAAATGCTAAGCATATCATGGACAGAATTTCGCACCAACCAGTCCCTTCTTCAAGAGCTGAACATAGAGCAGCGTCTGTCGTCATTAGTGAAGTCCCGAATCCTCACCTTTTTCGGACACGTGCCAAGACGTGGAGCTTTGTCCATTGAGCGCCTGGTGGTCCAGGGCAAAGTAGACGGTACTATACCACGCGGTAGATCTCCCATGAGGTGGACTGACCAAATCAAATCGGCCACAAATTGTCCTTTGAACGAGAGCACCAGACGCGCGGCTGTGAGAGACGAATGGCGCCGTGTGGTTAGGCTTGCCACACAAGGAATGACAGCCACGACCACTCTGCCAAGAGATGTAACGACAAAGAAGAAGAAGAAGATATAAATTTATCCGTTGTTTGATGAATATTAACCTGCTCCCTCTCTGATCGCTAACAGGGATAAGTGCGAAAAACTGGCTTAGGCTGGATTTAGGTAACCTAACTTTTATTCCAAGAAATAACGTTTACTCTCGAATATGTGAAACTAGTAGGGTTCTGACATTACTGTCCGAAAGTAAACGTTATTCATGGGATGAATGATTTCTCCTCAGCAAGCCTTATTAATATTGAACGGCTAAATTATATAAAAAAATAATGGCTTTTTGGCCATATGTAAACGTCTTTGCGTGTATGGGTAGTTTGCTCAACTTTGACACAGAATAATTGTGTTTTCCCAGTCAACCTTTGACAACAGTAACTGAAAAGTCACCAAAACGTCAGGGAGGCTCAACTAATGAATACACGCGTTTTATTTGCCATGTTTTATGCAAATAAATGATGCTTGATTTTATGAAAGAAAGGAATATTCTGCGGACAAAGTCCCGGGCATCTTTTAAATGAAATGTTTGTGCAAAGTTCCGTTCATACCTATGACTAATCTAATTTTCAGGCAAAACTGCTTTGAATTAGTATAGTACACCTCTTAATTAATCAGTGTAAAGCCTAAATAGTGATTAAACTTGTAAGTTTGTTCACCAAACTGCGAGCGAAGTAGGAACAGTTCGCAGTCTGAGCAAACGTAGACTTGTGTGATTGTTTCCAACCAGTTAGCGAAATTACGCTACTGTTTGTGCATACATTTATGTATTGTCCCTTCTCGCAGATTGTGCGGTTTAGCAGACTTGGGAGCCAAAATCAAAATAAAGATATCGATAGTTTTACGAGTTATACGTTATCGATTTATTAAGCGCGGTGTTACCTGCTCATCCCTCGGGAACACTACATTTTTCGGGATAAAAGTAACCTGTGTGTTAATCCAGGGTGTCAGCTACCTTCATACTTAGCAAAATTTATCAAAATTTGTTTCTCCAACCAGTCAGCAAATTAGGTACGCTGTTACTGTCCGTGCATAGGTACATTTATGTATTGTTCCCTACTCCAAGCATGTCTTGAGGTTAGCAGACTGGAGATAAAATAAAAATAAAGATATCGATATTTTTACTTATATATAATTTAGGTACTTATTATTCGTAATAATATTAACATGGATATACGCTTTTGTTTTTTTGTGTGATTGTTAACTTTTATGTATTGTTCCCTACTCCGGGCAGATAGTGAGGTTTAGCAGACTTTGGAACTAAAATAAAAATAAAGTCATAAAAGTTTAAGCTTTATTTGTCCTGTGTTAATATGAATTATATCCCATATGTAGTCTTATTTTACCTGTACCCTCTTATCTACCTGATTTTATAGAAATGACCAACTCTTTCGCCTTGCTTATAAAAAAAACAAGGCTGCAATCGTTAGTTCAGTGCACACGCACCACTAGCGACATCTCATAACGAGCGCGTCAACTAGCCATACCAATTGCTGATACATTAAACATGTGAAATAGGGCTGTCAATGACAATTATATTTATTGTTTTGTTTGACTGAGCGTGCGAAGCGAAGGAAACATCCCCGTTTTAGCTTGACTAAAAAAATCGTATGTCTAAATTCAGGATGTTCGTATATCCGATTGTTCTCGCCTACAAGTCGCATTTTCAACCGATTTTCCTGACATTTTGTGATCAGGGGGCCTATGATGGTTGCGTTTATAACGGGATAAATAGGTGACAAATCATCTGTCACTCACACGCATTTTGACAAAACGTGACGGATGCTTTGTCACTTATTAACGTGTAATAAAAGCAACCATCATAGGCCCGCAGGGTCGGTAATTATGATTACATATAAATTTTCTTGTCGATTCAGTTATTCGAAAAACAAAAATGGCGATGATATGAGGAAACTTATTAAAATAATTACATATTTCAGCCATTTAAAAAACTTACTGTGTATATGTACTAAGCGATTTTATTGAATAATTATTAGCCGTAAATTGAAACATAATTAAACAACTTTGAAATCCTCCTCAAAAACAACCGTTACGCTTTCCAACCAACAAAAGATTATCCATAAATTATTATCAACCATAGAGTTGTCATCACTGGAATTCCAAAGTATCGTAAATCGAACCCTACTGCTTTCTGAGTAAGGATATGACTTGTCAGTAGATAATAAGTGAGTGATAGCTTATAGGTGAAGCTACTTGCAAGTGCACATCGATCAGAAAGGTATTAAAACAGAAACAATGAGGTTTAATGCCTTCTGCGTTGGATTTTGTAAATTTTGGATGAGTCATCATCGTATCAGTCAAAAGACACGTCACCCAAATTACTGGTCTACCCCTTGACTGGCCCTGACCAGATCGACTGTCTGCCTTGTTAAAAGCCTACCCCTGTTGTGTCTTTTGGTACGTGGTCGCCACTCAAGGAGCTGTTTGCCCCAACGGTAATCGATTCTACGAGCATTCTACCGAAGACGCAGCATTTCCTCGCTGAATCGCAATGCTGATGCGTTGTGCGGGGAAGCTGCCAGCTCTTCGGTCACCAGTAGTCTCAATAGGCCGTTTACTGAGGTCAGTTAGGAGTTTGTGGGCACTGGGACCCCATTTATTTTTATTAATTTTATTTTTCCTCATTACGACATAACGTTTAAATGGGTTTCAACCGATTTTGGTACAAATCTAGCTGATATCAAGGATACTAGTTAGCCCACTGCGCGAAATAAAGAAGATAGTATAGGATCCCGATATAAAACGACCTTCACCGAGATGTTTATTTTATTAATTAAACATACCCTGGACTAAAATTTGTTAGGCAACCCATGTGCAATATATTTATTGACATATTAAATTAAATATAAAATACATTTCATCAAATAAACATCTCGGTGAAGGTTGTTTTATATCGGGATCTTAGACTAAGAGGGTTACGTTACTAAATTTATACTTCAAAATTTCAAGATTATAAAAATACTTGATGCCAATTAACTTTAAGTGTATCTTAAACTTTACTTTTCAGAATTCGCAAACATAAAATAAATTTAACCTCTTTCAGTTTCACGTTTCTAACTTAAGAATTATGATCATACTCGTATTTTCTTAAAAGACTTAAGTCATAAAGTTTTTGTAGTAAAATTACCTTTAAGTAAGTAAGTAGGCATTAGAGTTAATTTGCTCAACTACACGTAGAAAGTGAAGAAGTTTTTAATTGAACTGGAGCGTCTAGAGCTGCTAATGGGCTTCTGACGACTTTTCGATGTTGACATTGAAATATTGACATGAAATTTTGATTTGCAACTTAAATAAAGTCTTCAAATAGTAGGAGAAAACTGTTAGCAACCTTAATAAGCAGCATATTGATTGAAACTTTCGCTATGTTGCATATTGTGAGATTTAGTGTGTTGATGCATTGACAACCCTAGTGTACAAATAAATAGATGCCTTGCGTTCATGAGAGCGGAGATAGAAGCCCCGCAAAGCAGGGGTTCATAGATATGGTTCCACAACTAAAAAAGGGTAACAAAATTTTCGTGAACATTACGCCAGTACTTCATCTGTTATGTATGTTTTCTAAGTACTTATGTATTAAGTTCTCTCGAGAGAGCGACGTCTATTCTGAATTAAAAAAAAAAAACATTGAAGTGTCCGAAGAAGAACTCCTCTTTGGCTGTAATCAGAGTGGCAGTTATGCGAAAATAACAGTCACTGTTCATAGACGTGGTGCTGTATCTGGTGGGTCCTAATTTACGTCTCTCAAAGTGAAAGTGTTAAAACATTTGTTTTTTACAAAATACATATTCTTAAAAGTAATGATTTGCATTTCAAGGTTAAAATATACAAGCCGTATCCGCCTAGCCTTCATCCAAGTCCAGATTGTTCCTAGGGCATTGATTCCTACGTTGATTTGCCATGATTAATCACCCGGCGTCTAGAATGGATTTCATTTTAGTAATTACCAGACAAGACTAATGATCGCGATGACGCGACGTTTAGCGTGTTGAACCGAGACTCCTTAGTTATAAATACAGATTAACAGATTTGTATAAGCCTTTGGTTTGTAAAATACTACCTACTAGAATGTGCACTGAAAAAAAAAGTTTAACTAATTATTGTATTAAAGCGGTTTACACTTACGTCACATTGTAAGGAACGGTCCGACAAGTTTCGAATTCGTATGGAGCTCTTCATCAGGGATTGCTACCCGTACAGTGACAAAGTTACCGCGCCGCTGTACGGGTAGCAGTCCCTGATGAAGAACTCCATATGAGTTCGAAGCATGTCGGGCTTTTCGTGTCAATTTCACCCGAATGTAAGCCGCTTACTACAATAATTAAATAGTCTCACAATTTTTTTTATAATAAAAAGCCAAATTGTGCTTAGTAGTAACCAAAATTATGCTCATTTTACATAACTTATTTTGGTTAATAACTAGCAGCTAACATTAGGGCTACTCTTAACAAATCTTTTTCAGCGTGCCTGCTACTTTGTCCGCGTTAAGTTTTGCTTTGCCGTAGTCTGGTTAAAAGTATAACCATGTCTCTGTATGTCTCTGTATGTATGATGTTATCTAAGTTCTTTTAGAATAAGAAAGTTTTGAAAAAGCCTGGTGAAAATAAAAGATTTTTTTATGCATAAAATTACGTTGATCCTTTTTTTTGTCCAATACAACTAGTTACACAGTCACACACTAATACACAGGATAATGGCTTATAAATTATTCCTTCCCCTTTCATTTTGTTTCGAACTCTAGTCATGAATAAGATACCGTTAGGTACTTCAAGCCTTTGAAAGTAGGAATACAAAATTTTGCACACAATTCAACTCATGCGCAGCCCTAAATTTTACGCGTAATTTTAAATTCCGAACGTCCATTGTTGTCGCCTATCCGCTCCTATATCGACTTTATTTATATCCTCACCACCACCAAATTACGAAGACACGTGTAATCCCATACCGGCGTTATTTATCACGTCTTGTAACTTTGGTCGTTGGTCTTTCCAGAGTTCTTGGTAAACTGGTCGGTTCCTGAAGTGTTTACACTACCGCCTAACACCTTATAAGGGCTGTGGAGTGCGTATATAACTTGTTACTCGGTTTTGGTATTCGACATTAGCTTAGAGTATTGTTGGAAAAATACAGTTGGGTTTATGTTGAGATATGAGTCGCCTACGTGTGAAATTGTTAGTTTGCAATCTGGTTTAAGAGGCCTAAGGTGTTTTCAACTCGTGATTTTAATGTTTTTTTCTGTAGGTACTTACATACATTTAACTCCCACCTTGGATCATCATTTGATAAGAAAACTTCAAACTTTTATATTAAAATAAGATAATCACTTAGAAAAAGATGTTCCCGAATTTACATAAATCATAAAAAGATGGTATAGGTATCCCAATAAAAAAACAGAATGCGTTCATATCATACATAATGGACTTTTGAGGCAAACACATAAAAAAACGCGCAGACTTAGGAAAAAGATTGCCAATGATTTTTAGATGATGAAGAGAAACGATAATAATGACGTCACGTATGATGTATTGATGATGTTTAGTGATGTCACGGAAACCGGAGAAAATATTATACAAAAATACATACATTTCAAGTTAAATTAAAGCTTGTAAAAAACGTCGTGCTCGCTGCTAACGTATCACCTTAAGCTAATGCATTAAGTTTATCTTGTGTATATTATTACGTTAAGCATTGCATTTTGTTACTTTGTAATATTACATTTCTGTTCTAGTAGGTACTGATATCCATACTAATATTATAAATGCGAAAGTGTGTCTGTCTGTCTGTCTGTCTGTCTGTCTGTTACCTCTTCACGCTAAAACCGCTGATCCGATTTAGATGAAATTTGGTATATAGATAGTTTACGTCCCGGGGAAGGACATAGGATACTTTTCATCCCGAATAAATTTAGTGTTCCCGTGGGATGAGCGGGTAACACCGCGGGGCACAGCTAGTTTTAAATAATTTATGGGAATTTATAGGCGTTGGCAACACACAACAGTTCTGATTATGATTTGAAATAAATAAAGATTTGCAACACAATACAACTTATGTTTTTATAGAATCTTTTTTTTAATGACTGTGGTCATACCACATTTTTCTCCCAGGTTCGTGTCCAGCTTACATTGTAGTAGATCACTTTACATTTTTATTTCGTAATCTACCTTTGTGTCAGTATTCATACAACTTGTGTTGAAAAGTCTTGTGTAATAAAATTAGGAATGCTCAAATAATTTATATACGCGATATAATTCGTTTTCTTTAAATGTGTGTCAGTCTCGGAAACCGCACAAAATATTACGTAAAAAACAGTCTAAAAATCAGCACACACTTTCGCTGCAATTGATTAATGAATAATATTTATTTCAGATTAAATAATCAAAAATCCATATCTTCGTTACTAGGTGTCTATCTACACAGGTTAAATTGGTGAGTAAACATTTTTTAACTATAGGACACGACCTCATAGTTGATAATCAGCTGCAATGTCAAGCATCAAATCTTTATTCTACGAGGCATAAGGCTCATACAGTATGCTTCTCTTTGATGTATGACGAATGCTAATGCGGAACGTCTTTTGAGTATGACGAATGCTAACGCGGAACAAAACCGCACAAAAGTATTATTTTCTTTAAGAGGCTTGGCTCAGTTGAAAACACAACGGACGAAATTGAGCACCTTAATTTTTTTCGATAAATTAAAGTGTTCATAAATAACAAATTGAATCCTATACCTACATTTAGCTGTCAGCACTAGACGCGATAAACCTTTCTGCGGCAACTGTCGATGCATTATTAATTTCAATACCGAATCTACAAAACAGTGACAAATGTCACTGTGCTATATTTTGTATTAAATATAAAAAATAAATAAATATCGGACAACCTCACACAAATCAATCTAGTCCCACAGTAAGCTCTAGTAGGCTTGTGTTATGGACATTAGACGGCGATAAACATACTTATATAGATAAATACATACTTAAATACAAATAATATCAGGCACAAATATTCGAGTTTATCACACAAATATTTGCCCTTGCCGGGATTCGAACCCGGGACCGTCGGCTCAGCAGGCAGTTGCTTAACCACTGCGCCAACCGCGCGGCGCCGTCATATTCGTCGTCGTATCGATTATTAATCTATTAATTAATTTTCTATGACGAGCGGTCATGTTTGCAGTTTTATTTTTATATGGTGCTTATTTACAATAAATATACGCCTAGAAACCTAGTCAGCGCTTACAAATACAAATCCACTTTATTGCACATCTCAAATACACAGGGATACAAAACATGAGAGAGATACAGTAAAAATATAAAAAGAGGTTAACAACAGGCGGTCTTATCGCTAAATAACGATCTCTTCCAGACAACCTTTGGGTAGCGAGTAGATCAACAAAAGTTAGAATTGAGTAGGTGATGCAAAACAATTTTAAGCCACAAAATTGACTACAAAAAATAAAAAAAACAATAAACATACATAAATAACAATAATTTGATATACCTACCTACATACAATAGGTACTTAGACATAAGAAATACATATAACAGAAAAAAATAGATAGCAAACCAGAGTCAGTCGCGTAGTACTAGTAAGAGGAGCAACTAGTTGTTGTTGTTGGGCGCTTGAAAGTGAAGCCAGTTTTAGTAAGCCACGGGCTCAGTATCGTCCGTGTACACATCTGTCACAACGTCAATATCACATGCAAAACGTCGCTATGATTGGTTCGTAGACACGCACACATAAAACCAAAACCGGCTTCATCGTTCGCAAACCTGTCGTAAGAAGACTCTCCTTCTAGGCGTATTTATTCTAAAAAATAGTATTATGCACGTTTTCTGTTTCTAGAAATGATTACACGTCATGTATTGATGACGGTGACTGTCACAAGAAAAGATGCACCTTATCTTTTGTTTTTATTGATTACAACATCTGTTCACAATCTTCTACTCGAAATTTACGGACTCGTATACCGAAATTACTAGACGGATTTTAACCAATGTTGACAGAAAACAGATGAACATCCAAAGATGGACAGGATACCTTTTACTTCAGTTGGGTTAATTTTTCAATATTATATTGAAGTATTCATAATCATAAATAATAAAGTGTACTCAGTAACTACGTGTCAGCTGTCACGCGCATGTCAGCACTAGTCGCAATAAACCTTTCATTCTGCGGCAACTGTCGATGCATTATTAATTTCAATACCGAATCTAGCGTGTTAGTGCACGTCATGGCAAATCGCGTGACAAATGTCACTGTGCTACATTTAGAAATTAAAGTGGATGTTTTTGACTACATGTTTAGTTCAATGGCTAACTGGTAGAGAATGACTTATGGCATTAAGTTCGCCATCTCTTTGGTGGTTGGTAGGTGTCTTTACTTTTTATGTTGTGCAATTAAGTTTATATAATAAAATAAGAGCGGTGACAGGTAGCCGTAATTACCAAAAGCAATTGAGTGGATAAGTAAAGAAATAAACATAAAAATCCAAAAAATATACTATATTTGATGATCGAGACGCGTGCCTATCGCATCGCATTTAATGTTTCTGTCCTAAAAATGTTTGGCCGAAAATGTTTACTGTTGTACGGCATACTACTTGTTTGTCCAATTCATTTTTGCGCATACTCATTTAAAGTCCTAAAGCACCTAAAACGTAATACTCCTAACATGAATTATTTTTTTTATAATAAATAGCTGTTGAACTGCGACCCTAACGAGCAAGCAAAGCGAGCGAGCGAAACGCCAGAACCGAGTTTTTTATCCCCCTCGCTTTAGCACATTAAATACTAGGAACATCTCAATTATGCGCATTAATCATTCACCAGTTGAATCTTAGAAACAACAAACAATAGGACAAATAATATTTAGGACTAACGATAATAGGAGCAACAATTTCGGCAAATCAAAAATATGCGGGACAAAGTTTATGCCAGAAGTTCGGATAAAAGACGTTATGCGATACAACAATAGGACTAATACTTGTATGCCATTCAATATAGACCCGGCCAGACATCTGTAATAGTTACAATATATCCAATCCAATATCCAAGTATATCCTAAACACTAATGAATCTGGATGTTTTAGACTCCCCGCCCACTAGGCTTGCCGATACCAGTTTAGTAATTAAATGCAAATGCATCTTGCAGTGTGGACCGGTCATTATGTCCGCTAGAAGTGATTTAGATCGGGTTTTACATTATTATTAGACGGCACTAAGCTAAAGGCTAAGTATCGACGTTAATACGGTATTTGACAATAGTTAAATTGTATTACGTTATTGAAACCACTGAACATACATTCAAAAATACACGGAACCAAATGAACTAACAATGAGACGTTTTTTGATTTTTATGACGTTGCAAGCCAATTATCATCATAGAAACTTTATCGTTTTTAACATTTCATAAAGAGTAGCTGATTTGAGCATCAAATACTAAACTGACCGACCGAGCGAAGCGAGCGAGTCGTCTCCATTTCAGCTTGGCTAAAAAAGTCTTACATCCAAACTCCCTCCCTCCCTATGTTCTCGTGTAAACACAGTGTCTCGTGTCACAGGTCGCTTAAAAAGTTCTCATTTTTTGAGCAACCAATAATTATATTATAGATTTTTGTCGCTTACAGTTTTTGGATAATTTTGAAAATGGCCGAGATATGGGGATGAATAAGTAGCTCACAGAACCACTGTGATATAGGGTGACCTTCATATTTTTGTTTGTATAAGATTAACTTTGGATGTCAGAAAGCGAATCAGAATGGGAGTGAGAACGGATATTATTTAAAATGTGGACTGGATTTTTTTGTATGAGGTTGTATGATACATAACATTTATTTGAAACGTACTTACAACTCTTCCCCTTAAGAGGCCTTTTTTTTCCATATTATGACAAATTTAATAGATATATCATTTCAACCAACTATTTAAAGTGATACTTTTAATATATAATACTTTTCCCTGAGTTCTATAAAGTAACATAGTTATTTCATGCTTTCATTACGTGCAGTCGAAAATAAGTAAGTTCAAAAAACAAGTTTTCTGCGTGAATCAATTTTGTCAATTTCGAGTAGTTTTTGAAACAAAAATTATCAATTAAAAATTCGAACTTTCTTATACTATTATTAAATTCTAGATTTGTGTTGACAATCAGTATTCTGTGGAGAGGGGTCATGATTTCAGGAATAATCTTAATAGTGAGATCTTAATAGTGGAAGCAGGATCGTCTTTTGCTTTGTATGGGCGCGCGGCGCCATTCCAGTCTGGCGCCATCTGTTGGGCGTAACTTTCATTGACCTCATCTCGCCGAAACGGCTGGAGTTTTTTTTACCTATTTTGGTACAGGGAGAGCTGGACAAACAAAGATGGTTACAGGATATTTTTACCCAACAACGGCGTATAAAAATACGCGTACGAAGTTGCGGGCAACTTTTAGTATACCAATAAATCGCAATGGTCCTGTTCTAAGTAGTAACATTGATAATATGTTAAGAATCATGTTTTAACATCGAGAAAAATGTCCGAAACAATCAGCGTTTTTGAACGGATAAAGATCTCAATAGCAAAAAGAAAACATTTCCATTAAGCTCTATTTCTCTGTAACTTACTCTTAAACCTCTATCTCTTTATTGCGAGCGAACTGAGTCGAGATCGTTGTATAAATCTGAAAAATACACTTAGATAAACAAACACTCAGGCGCCGCTACTGCACCAGATGTGAGAATAGTGGCAAAGATATTAACATGTTAATGGATAGGGTATTCGTGATAAAAAAACTGGACTGGCCAACTCTACGGTTACGCGTGTAAGAGAGTATTTAAAACTAAGTTTGGTCTAGCCAGCCATATTAAAGCTCATAATAGGCGAAATCCATAATGCTTTGTATGCTTGGGGTCGCCGTCATCGAAATCGATGAGTAGGACTATATTATGTATACGAGATCACGGCGTTTATCTATATTACATTCTATTGATTGCGATGACGATGCTACTAAAATGCATATTTTGTAATTTACGTCATCGGGAATTCGTGCCACTGACGCCAACGACGTCTATTGACGTCAAAATATATTCGTGATAAAATGTAACACCGTGAACTGGGCCGTAATTCTATAATTATTTTGTATTTATATTTTTCAGGTTCTGTACCCAACGGGTAAAAAACTATTTTTGTCTGTCTGTCCGTCTATCTGTCTGTCTGTCACCAGGCTGTAACTCAAGAACCGTGATAGCTAGATAGCTGGCTTTTTTACAGATGATGTATTTCTGTTGCCGCTATAACAACAAATACTAAAACTGAATTAAATTAATAGGTATTTAAGTGGGGTTCCCATACAACAAGCATGATAGGTTGCGTTAACTTTGCACCTGATTTGTATTCGGCGCCATACATGTCAGTTGCAAACTTAACTTAGATAAGTGTTTGTACGGAACCGTCGTTGCGCTCTACTCGTACTTGGCCTGTTTTTTATTAACTTGCAATGTAGGTAGTTAATGTATGTTTGTTCGAGTGGAATCTTTCAACTCAATTTAGAAGCGTCGATGACAAAGATGGGAAAAGTCTAACACAGAATATTTCTTCCCACTGAGTTTTTAAAATTTCATAACGATTGGTTATATTTTTGAGAAAGAAACAGACGAGAACGAAACCTCAATTTGTAGGGATAAATTATCAGTGGTATTTCCTTTTTTTTCTTTCTTTTTTTATGTCAATAGGGACAAACGAGCAAACGGATCACCTGATGGCAAACGATTACCGTCGCCCATAGACACCTGTAACACCAGAGTCACAAGTGCGTTGCCGGCCTTAAATGGTTCTCATGGGTAACCTTGTCATACCGCATCCAAACCGCTCTATTGACTTTAGCGCTTCCACGCCCTCGCGACAAACTTCGAGCGCCGATCGGCTATTTGCATAAGATCTTAAAACAGCAATCGCTTGATCGCTACATTTTAGCCCCGAGTCAACATTGAGATGCTCTAGCAGAAATATTTATTCAAGCCGGAGGTATATGCCCGGGTTTCGCATGGAGCTGTCAAATTCTCTGCCAACTTCGATAAGACAAACTGAATTGAAATTGCTGATTTATACATATGGGAATCGAATTCATGCGTACATACTCGTACTTTTAGATACGTATCTGAAACCTAACTACACGGTATAAGTACACGGTGTTATATAAGAATATTGATGAATGAAGTCAAATATTATCATTAGGTATAATTATCATTTTAACCTAAAGCCGGTTCCATTATGAAGAAATCTAGGATCCTCACAAAGATTTTCACAATCAACAAATAGCGCAGAAAAACAAAAAAAACACGTTTTGTGTATATACCTCTTTAATTTTATTGACTTTTTTATTTTCTAATACACATTACGGACTTATGCGAACATTTCGAAAAAAAACTATAAACGATACAGTCCTTTGACGGACGGACAGGTAACGGAGGCTTAGTCATAGGCTTCCGTTAGCACCTATTGGGTACGGGACCCTAAAAATTTGGCAAAAAAAATATTTTATTGAATTTTTGAATTATATTAACAATTCAACTTCAGATACTCGAGCAAATGATAACATGGCTAGATCATCCCTCCACATAAGCGTCGAAATAAAGATAGTTTTATTTAGTTTCATTTGTAATTTCTACATATACATTCCATAGATTCCTACTTGGCACCTCAAGTCTGAAGTCAAGTTACAACTTTCAAGCCACATTAAACTTGGCTGAATTGTAATTCGCATAATCTACATTCTTACCGTGTGAACAGGTTTGACAGTATTGGACCGATAAAGTCAGAATGGCTGAACTTTAAGTATGGAGACATTGGAGACAAAGATATGAAGGCGAATTCCAAACTTGAAATGTATCCCCTAGAGATGTGCTGTTCTCGAGAACGTTTCCCGATTTATATGGGTAACGAATGTTCTCGAGAACGAAACGAAACGAACGAAAAAAAAAGTTCACCCCAGTGTGCGAGAGGTACCCGAAAAAAGTTTTGTTTTTTAGTTTTTATTTTACTATTTCGTCGGCGTGATACATACACATACTCATACCAAATTTCAGCTTTCTAGTACTAATGATCACGGAGCTAAGTCGCGGACGGACAGACAGACGGACAGACGGACATGGCGAAACTATAAGGGCTAGTTGACTACGGAACCCTAAAAATGTGCCCAAAAGCTCATGTTTACTTAAAAAGCAATGGTGCGGGCTGACCTCGATGATTTCATGGAAATGAAATGAAATGATAAAATTGTATGGACACAGTAGTAACAATTTTTCATGAAAAGCGGTAATATAATAGGAGAAATCTTAACAGAAAAAATCTTTGTCCTCTCATCGCACCGAAACGGCTGGACAGATTTTAATTGGTACAGGGACAACTGGATATTAAAAGATTATAGGATACTTTCTACCCGACTAGCAAACGAAGTTGTAGACAGTTTCTAATTCAAGAATAAAACCTATGTATTACGGTGTTTCATCTTTGTATGGAAATAAATAAACTGTGTATTTTTTAAGACTTCGCTTGGGGATCGAGTCTCTATAATAAAAAAAAATATTTGTTCCAAATTTCAAGAAAATTTGGGGACGTTTAGAGGTTGCGCAAACTAACCACTTTTACAACAAATGTTAAAATTCGTAATAGTTCTGTAGTACTGATTTTATATTTTATAAAATGTTAATCATAAATATCTCTGTTGAGTGTTGGGAAGTAAAGAGTATTACCCGTAGAGAAGTTTAAATGTAAGTAATTAAACTACTCGTATTGTTCAATTTCCATAAAGTCAGAGCCTTCAATAGAAACGTGTAATTTTACCATTTATAGAAAAAAGGGAAAAAATACAGCAAACGCTTTCTAGAGCAGATACATCAGCGTTTTCGATATCACTTAGAATATAGAAGAAGTCTAGTACTTTTAATACGATGAGAGATAATTTACATCATATATTTTACAAAAATATAGAATAAAATAACATACAAAAAAGCAAAATCGTAGAGTTTTGGAGCTCTGAATCTATACACAAAAAACAAAAAAGTGAAGAAGCCTGAAAATATATTGTATTTGTATAATTTGCTATTGTTTATCAATATGTGATGCATATCAGGGACCTAATTCGAGATTGACATTTGAGTGATCGCCAAACGTCAAATCTCTATTAGATAACAGTTATATCGCCATTGAACTGTCATTTAAATGCGATGAGCTTAAAAGTGACATATCTCATCTCAATTTTGGAAATACGAAGGCGATAATGATTGTCAAAATGTGATTCATGTATATAAATTTCTGTTTTGAACGAAACGAAAACTAATTTCACGTACTACGCGGTCAATTTAAAGTATGCGCCTGTTATTTATGCCGTCACATACAAAGGAAGCGAAAATTTTGCGCGTCCGAATTGACGAAGTTGCGATGTTCTAGGGATATCGCCACTTGTCAAGACAAGTAGGCACACGTCAAAAATGACGGATGGCGATGAAAAAGGAGAGATCTCCATTATATCTCTAAAATTGGTCGAATACCCCCCCAGTATACATACTATACAAAAATAACATTCTTCATGTCGCCAAAGTGATAATGGCTCTATATTATGCGGAAACCGCGTATCGTACTGGCACTCAAAAATTATTCTGAAAAATGTACTTTTGTGTTTCCCTTTCTATACAGGTATATTGCACATCTTCTCTACTTTAAGTTCTTAGCAGATGTTGACATATAATTGTATGATATTATTTTTATTATATTTTTTTGTCATAATGAGTGTGTACTAAAACCATACTTTTCTTTGAAAGAGCCTATGTCTATAGAAATTCATTAGAAGAAGCTTTAGGTACTGAAAGTTGAATTTGATGTACGTTACTGCTTTTTTATGCCAGATAAGTTTTTTTTATTTAATAACCCAAAAATGGTGAAATTCTTATTTGAATAATGCTCAAGCATTTACCGTATTTGTTGCAAATTCGACAATGTGGCGCAACCTCTAAATAATGTTCAATTAAGCTGAAATTTGGCACAGAGGCCTTTTGGGTAAGTGCGATCAAGGATTTGAGCGAAGTCACATGAAATTCAAACTTTTTGAAATATGAAACACCCATGTATCATATGCCTTAAGTACAATCATGCACACAGCTGACTGAATATGAACACGCTGAAATAGAACACGATACGGATACCAAACACACCCAACAATCCATAAATCAACCAAAATTATCCACACCATTGCTCTTTAAAAGCGTTATAGCCGTTCTATAAGAGTCGTAAAATGGTGCTATAGCAAATATTCAGGCATTAGCATATGAATGGTACAAGCTAAAAAAGCCCCCAGGTGGTGGTTCGGATATAGGTTCTAGCGGAACTTCCGGTAGCTTGGGTTTTGGGCGTAAGGTGCAAACTGAAGCGGGTTGATTTACAAGTTTTGAGCGTGAAAAATATTTTGCTATGCAGTCCTCGTCACGATATTAAGTTCATATTACTGCAATGGACCTTATAAATAATTTATGAAAAACATTCTGATTGTTGAGTTTCTTTCGGCGTTTCTCCTCGACACTGAAATGACGCAGACATGTAAAAGTGCCCTTGTGGCCTCTTACAGAAAAATATGAATATCACTTTATTAGTGAACCCACCTTTGAATCAGGAACTGTTGGAATATTATGGAAGAAAACGTATGTCCTTTTTTTGATTTAATTGGAAACAGGCCTGGTTTCAATAGTAAAATGTTAACAATTGGCGTTTTGGTCTAACGCTCACTACTAGAGCTACCAGTTTCGGAATGCTTTGTATGCCAGGAACCCGGATTCGCCCATATGAAATGAAATGAAATTAAATAATTTATTCAGTAAGTAGGCCACAAGTATACTTTTACAAGTCAGATTGTGAATCTACCGACATTTCCCAAAAGGAGACCGCTGCTGAGAAGAAAGCCGAAAGAACAGTAAGTATTTTTTTCGTAATACTTAAAGCAATCAATTACATACAATATACGAGGATGTAATAACTAATTTCATTGGTATACGTAAAGTAGATTTAAAGATACAAAAAGAGAATCAAGCACCTCTAGGACAACTGTGTCACGCGATTTTTCTCGTGCGAGAAATAAATCTATTTATTTCTTCGCAGTACTGTGAGAGAGTGTCAGGCGATGCTATGTCGCGCGACAAGTCGCGAGGCCTAGTTGGGCTAAACGGGCTGACGCCTTACTCGCTCCCTCTTCTCCCTTTCACCCTCCTATTCGCGGACATGCGAAGCACGTTTCACCCCGGAACGGGCGCGACTGCGCTGATTTCGCCTCCTTTTTACTCCAATGATAGATAGACTCGATTCTTTTATTAGCTGTACGGCTAACCGATCCCCTTTGGGGCCGGATTTGGACTCTTGAAAAGCATTTGATTTGAAAGCAACATAAATGTATATACATCTATACAAGCGTCCGGCAACCTTTTAGCAGGCAAGGGTCGTACATATATAGTGTTTAATGGAGCTAGGGTGTTATTTGTCTTTTTTTTTTAGGAAATACACAGTTATAGTAAAAATGCCCTTATCAACAAATCTATTTATACATAAATTCAATATTTGAAAAACCCCGAGCCATCCAAATATAACTAAGGATAATTTTATTAAAACTTTCGTGAGACATATTTAATTATTGTATTAAGCTGGTTACGAGCGGGTGACGAGTTTGCCGCGGCGGTGTACGGGCAGCCGTCCCTGATGAAGGGCTCCATACGAGTTCGAAACATGTCGGGCCGTTCCTGACAATTTCACGTGAGTGTAAACCGCTTAATACAATAATAACTAAGGATCTTCAAACCTTCAAAAACATGCGCGCTCCCTCCTGAAAGGCTGGCAACACTGTTGTGACTCCTCTGGTGTAGCAGGTGTCTATCAGATGGAATCGCTTTCCATCAGGCGATCCGTTTGCTCGTTTGCCCCCTATGATATAAAAAATATGATAATATAGCTATAGATAGACATACATATACACATATCCCTCTGTAATGTTCGTATATTACTATTAATGCTATCTAACTTTTGGCAACCAACTGTATGCACTTGTCCCGAGTCCCGACTGAAATCACAAATATATGTGAGACGGTTTTACCGTTCATATTAAACTTACATTAGATTTCTGGTCTTCAGCCGACAACCTGTCTGCAGAGCGGCTGATTCTTGGAAATTAATTTTATAGTATCTCACTGAAAGATTTTCAAATCCTCACTAGGCCTTTGCCAACCCTAATATTGAAATAAAAGACTATATGCTCGTAATATGTCTAATTCCAACCCAATGTCCAATACACAACCCCACATTCACTACGTATAGTTATAATTTACCGCAAAACAATGTACTGGAAAATCCCTTATATAATCCGCTTTCAGTGCCATTTGTTGACCAGGGTTGCCACCCACGGGTTTCATAAATAATCAAAGATTAGTCAATGCTCAGATCAAAAGGCGTGGAATGGGCACAGACGTTCATAATGCTCCCGGTTAATAAGTAGGTGAATCCATTATGATTATAGATTAAGCGAAAGAAACAGAGGCATATTGCTTTTTTTTTTTTTTTAAAACGACTTCAAAAGGTGATTCAAATGTAATCTACACATGAACGAGTTATTTTTGGCTTTTATTTTTTTTAAGTCATAAATTTGTGTAATAAAGTTTAAATAAATAAACTCTAAAGCTGTCTTTTGACAGTAGTCCTGTTATAGGTCATAATACCACCATAGATTATAAAATTATATTTTTCTCTACATATAATAGAGTTGGAATGTAAATGGTATTATTTTTTTGTTTATCTCTACTAACTTGTGACTTGTTTTATTTTCACATTGTTACTATAAATCACGTTGTTATCAAACTAGATACTAGAAACGAGACCAAATAGCTGCAATTGTGATACTTATGAAATAATGACTAACATACATTCATTCATAACTAATTCTATGCCAGCAGTAAATTATTTTCAATTTACATACACGATAAATCCATAATAATTTAAATGTACCATTTCATTGTGATTATTGTTTTAGGAATAATGGCTTGGCAGCTAGGTTTATAAAAATATTTGTTGTAGATGCACGGTCAATAGCTAATTTATGTTCGAAATTACGTTCCAATTACTGAAATTGTATAATTTGCAACAAAAAATTATAATTATCAAACTAATATTTCAGTAATATATTTCGAGTGTTTATGACTGTTCAATCATAAATAAAATTTTAGCGCACGTTCCTTATTGCTTCAGTGCCTGGCCTATGCTTTTGAAACCTCTGATCTAATCTGTTGCCTACTCTGTACCCTCTACGTCACTTAAAGCGAAACGCAAATAGCCCTGTTAATGTGTTTACCAGTTTCACATTTAAAGCGCCGGCGCAAGTAAACAAGTAAAGGGCAGTTGACTCCAAACCAAGAGAGCTTAAAACGCATATTATTCTCAGTTTGTATGACTTTTTGGTGTAGCGTTGTAGGGGGTATCCCACGCGCACGATATTTTCAGCGTTTTGAGTGGAATTAGAGAAACAAAGATTTAATTGGTGTTGCAGTTGATTTGTTACTTAAAACAATCAAAATTACTTAAGGCGGGCCTAATTTATTATTGCTGTGTTTCTCGCACTTTGACTTTGCGGCAGTGGTGTAGGGACGTGCGTCTCGCTCATTCATATGGCCGACTCGCTCGGATCTCTCGCTCTACCGTAGTTGTAGTACAGCTGTCTACTCGGACGGTCCAAGGTTCGAATTTGAATTCCAGCAAGGCCAATACTTGTGTGATAAACTCGAATATTTGTTCCTAAGTAGGTACTACAATATTCATTTGTATAAGTATGTAAATCGTCGTCTAGTGTCCATACCAATTGTTTTACTGCTACAGCGCATAGATAAATGCATTTCAACAGATAAAAAGAAGTTGATATTTAAACGTAAAGCACAAAGAAAAATGTAAGTGCGTAACCTAGCGTAAAAGACCGGGTTGTGAACCCGGTACCTCTGGATTAGGTACCCGTTCAACATGTCACAACGTGCCCGTGTTGGTCCGGAAAGTCGTTGGAAACACGGGTTCGAATCCCGTTCAAGAATACTTTTTTTTTTCGCTTAGATTTTTTCATCTGATGTACGCTGGCAGGCGTTACTGCTTTAATAAAATTAAGTCATTTGGTCTATTACATCATAACCTGATGCAGGTAGAGAATAATATGAAACATCTTTTTTTTTGTCCTGATACTAAAATTATAAATGCGCAAGTGTGCCACCGCCCTTACACAACGCGGGCTATATATTCACGAATGACTTATTATCTTAGCTCTGACCATCTTCTCAGTACCAGCAACAGTTAACTCGGCACAATTTATTTAGCGCTCCCATTTATTGCTACTATAAAATAAATCAAGGTGTTCCGACGCGGTGACGTTAACGCGCGGTTGACACGTCGTCGCGATAAGGCGGGCGACAGGCGGACGATTTTATTACCGTTATTTAGATTATTGTTTTATTTGGTTACTCAAATGAAGCGTTTATTGTGTTACTTTATAAATGGCTAAAATACTTATATATGAGAGAAAGAAGATTTGGACTTGGAGTTGCTAATTGTCGCAGAATAAGATACTTTAGAGGTTAATCAATTTGTTCTTTGCAAAATCCGCCTGTCAACTGTAGTTTATCGGCTATTTATGTAAAACGCGATGCTATTGGTCGTGAACCGTAGCGATGCGACGAATCGTAGTCTACGACTGGTGATGACGTGCGTCGAACGAAAGTAGGTGGTGGTGCACAGTGGTATGCGCTGGTGACCTATGACAACCTTCCAGTAACGGTACTAGCACTTCAATGGAATTTGGATTACATTTTACGAACCCTGGTTGTTACAACTGGCTTCGAACGCGCGCTGATTTTTTTCGAACAAAGTTCTAAACTGTTCGAAACCCGGTGTACTCGGGCACCCAGGTGGTGCGTATGCTATTAGCTTAGTTCAAGGCGCGTAATAGACTTATCTTGTTAACTTTTGTATTAGGTATAGAACGGTCATTCATTATAGTAAAAGTAGAGTCCATTTCATAGTACCCAAGCTAAGTAGCACACATGTTGTAAGTATAAGAGATTATACAACCCTTACACAGCTGAAATAAGTCGTATAAGGGCTTAGGTACTCAATAATTCAAGAAATATAACTTAGCCGTCTGTTGCATTTCCTAAACTATAACAGCGTCTGAGGCTCATAGTAATTCTCATTCCTCAGTTATAATTATAAGTACTTTTTTGTTTGTACTTACAAAAAAAATAATATCATATACAGTCGCCCTTATTTTGCTATCGCTGGAAATAGACTGGAAACTGTCCCAAGTTCCTCAGCTCATGATAGGGTTATAACTCCCAGAGGCGATTACGTTGGTATTCCTTCAGGACATGCTAGAATTAGAGCGTGACATTCCATTTGTCTCTATCCAATAACATAGAAGGGAATGAGACAAACAATATTATTTCGAATGACGTGAGTAGGTATGTATTTCGGAACGCAAATAGTTCTTTTATTTTTTTTTATTGACTTCATGGTTATTACTGTTATAAGCGATTATTTTCGGCATTCATTACTACAAGAGAAGTGGAATCTTAATTTGGCAAAATAATAAGTTAATTATTAGTCGGTATTTTTAGGCTCTATTCTTCATTTTAATAATTAACGTGAATTTGTGACATTTATTCAATCTGTGACATTTAAAATACACATTTCCAACTTCACTAAGGGTAGGAGATTTTTTTACACGGTATACTTACCATACTTTATTTTATTTTATTTTGTATTGCGACAATAATTTTATTTTGTATTATTAGATGTCATCTGATTATTATTTTCTGTGTATATAGATTGTTTGCTTTGTTTTAGTTTAATGACTTAAAGTTGTGATGACGATCCTTATTAGTAGAGTTGTTAGTCCGCTGTTTTCTAACATAATTGTGCGCATCGGGTTACAAGCATGAAATTTCTACCACAGATAGAGTGTTCCACGGTGATTATTTTCAGATGTGGAGGGCAGATTCGTCTCCTGTGAGGCGGGAGAGCGGAGTGAATACGGCCAAGTATCCCTCTATTCTTTCTTTATTGCTGGTCAGTTAAGTCTACCAGGAGGTGTTTGGTATCATTTCCGTGTAAAACAAATATCAGAAATTCATTTTTTATGTTATTTTTGTATAGTTCTATATAAAAATATGGGTGTAATGGCCGAAAAGGTAAAAATCACAACAAGTTTTTTTATTCAGTGAGGTAAATTACTTCAATTTCGTGAACATTTTCAAATTATTATTATTATTTCAAAAAGTTCATTTAATCTGGTTTCTAAAAATGTATGTATGTTGGGCACTTCTCATACAAACAGTAGCTTAAAATATATCTTTACGTCGGCGTAACCAACGTAAATCTCCGAAGGCACCTTATTTCACTTCATTAAATACATTAAATAATGATTGTTAACATGCTTTTACATATAATATTTACTATATACGTCCTAGAAAAACAAATTAATGCCATTAAAACAAAATATTTTTTTGCTAATGTATCACGAGCACACGGGCTAATCTCAACATCAACAATTTATTTAAGTTACTGTTTGTATGAAGAGTGCCCAATATTTATATATTTTTAAAAACTAGATTAAATTTGCTATTTCGCAATATTTTTCTTTGTTGTTAATATTCAGGAAATATAACTAAATTATCTCCCTGAATAAAAAAAACTCGGTGTAATTTTTGCAATTTCGGAAATACAACCATATTTTTATATGGTACTATGAATAAATAACATGAAAAATGAATTCCTGATATCTGTTTTACACTAAAACGATACGACACAAGTCGTACTAGCGTTACCTGATCAGTAATATAAAAAGAAAAAGACGACTCCTTTGTCCTATTCACCCCACTTTCCCGCCGCACAGGGGACGAATCTGACTTCCCTCTACATCTGAAAATAATCACCGCAGAATACTTTATCTGTGGTAGAAATTTCGTGGTTGTATCCCGATGTACACAATTTCGCGACTTAGCAAAATGTACTAGAACACGCAGGCTAAGCTTAACATCAACATTTTTTTCAAGGTACTTTTTGTATGAGATGTGCCCAATATTGTATACATTTTTAAAAACAAGATTAAATTTGCTGTTTAGTTATATTTTTTTAAATTGTAAATATTCAGGATAGATAACTAATTTATCGTTCTGAATAAAAAAAACTTGTTGTGATTTTTACCTTTTCGGCTATAAACCCAAATTTTTATATGAAACTATTCTTAAATAACATGAAAAATTAATAGCTGATATCTATTTTACACGAAAACGATGTCGCGCAAGCCCTAATAGCCTTAACTGATCAGTAATAAAAAAAAGAAAAAGAACAGTACTTGGTCCTCTTCACCCCGCTTTCCCGTCGTGGAACGCTCTATGTGTGGTAGAAATTTCATGCTTGTAACCCGATGCGCACAATTTCGCAGCTTAGCAACTCTACTATATTGGGAGATTATATTGATTATTATTATTATGGTTATCATTTCTTGTGCTTGACATTGTTATAGTTAGTTTTATTAATATATTTTTATTTTGACGATCATGATGTGAATACTTATATTTTTGAATATTTAATGCAAATGTATACAGTTATTTTCACATGAAATAAATGAATCTAATCTAATCTAATCTACTGGTCAAATTGTCCTAGATCAAGATTTATTGATGTGGTTTTGGAGAAATCGATCACATCACTTAGTAACTTTAGGCCAATTTCGATTCTCCCTTTTTTATCAAAAATTGCTGAAGCGATGGCTCACAAGCAACTTTCTAGCTTTATACACTCTTTCAAACTGTTGAGCCCCTTTCAGTCTGGTTTTCGTCCCAGCCATAGTACTTGTACTGCACTTCTCAAAGTGACTGAAGATGTTAGGCGGGGCATGGAGGATCAATTGGTCACAGTACTTGTTCTCATTGACTTTTCTAACGCTTTCAATACTGTTGACCATGAGATCCTTCTTGCCTTGCTCAGCCATCTTAATGTGTCTTCTTCTGCTCTTGGCTGGTTTGCTTCATATCTTTGTGGGCGCCAGCAGGCAGTCCGTGTAGATCGGGCTTTGTCTGATTGGTGCGACCTTGCCACTGGTGTACCTCAAGGAGGAATTCTCTCTCCTTTATTATTTTCTCTTTTTGTAAACTTTATCACCCCTGGTCTTCGCTGTTCTTACCATCTTTATGCTGACGATTTACAACTTTACGACCAATGTAAAGTGTCTGATATTACTGACACAATTAACAAATTAAACCTGGATCTCTTACACATCCAACAATGGTCTGAGAAATTTGGTCTGTTTGTAAACCCCTCAAAGTGTCAGGCTATTATCATTGGCAGCTCTCGTCAGCTTGCTAAACTTGACCAGGATTCTGTAACTCCTGTAAATTTCAACGGAACGCCTATTCCTTTTAGTTCTAGTGTTAAGGACTTAGGTGTTCACTTAGATAGCACACTGAGCTGGAGGGTGCAGGTAGGTGAAATTAGCCGGAAAGTCATTGGCTCGCTTCATGCTCTCAACAAACTGAAAAATTTCTTGCCTATCAAAACTAAGGTATTGCTTGTAAATGCACTATTACTACCCATAATTGATTATGGTGATGTTTGTTATCCGGACTTAAATGAGGATCTTCTTGATAAGTTGGATCGACTTCTTAATAATTGTATTCGCTTTATTTTCTGTCTCCGTAAATATGATCACGTTTCTTCTTACCGCTCTCAGCTTGGCTGGTTTCCCATCCGTCAACGACGCAATATTCGTATGCTCTGCACTCTCTTTTCAATACTCAATGATCCACAAGCTCCTGAATACCTGAAAACCTTTTTCTGCTATGTTGAAGCCACTCGTAACCGTAATTTTCGCTCTTCCGGCAATCTTGCCCTTTCTATTCCTCTTCACCGTACTGGTTTCATGTCTAATTCTTTCTCCTTGCAAGTGGCTCGCCTCTGGAACGGTCTTCCTCTCACAATCAAACAGGCTCCGAGTAAGTTGGCATTTAAAAGGGCCGTGCGAAGTTTCTTTGCTGGCAGAACTGAAGTCTCATAGTATATCTGCTTGTTTTGTTTCATCGTCGTATATATTTATGTATGTATCTATTTATATATATGTATATTATATGTATGTATGAACCTAATATGAGTATTTTAATTATATGTAATTATGTTGTCTGATGCACCGCCTACAATTTCTCTGCTTTGCCCTAAGGTTGACTGGTAGAGAATGCCTCATGGCATTAAGTCCGCCTTTTGTACGTTAAGTTTTTCTTTTGTGCAATAAAGTTTAAATAAATAAATAAATAAATCGAGGGTTTACTCTTCAAATGTTGTTGAAAGACCTATGGTGATCTTGATATTTTTTTACTTACCTACTTGTAGTGTACAGTAATGAAAGTAGAGGACTTACTGGATTTAATACAAAATATCACGCTCCGATTCAAAACTCGAATTAGGAAATGGTCGGATGTCGGTCAAGTTAAAGTGGGACTATTTAACTGGTCATGTTTTCTGTATGCCGAGTGAGCAGTGGGCTAAGATTACTACAGACTCAGAACAGGACACAGCCGCTCCAACCTTTTCCTACATAAGTGGGGATAGAAAGAGTGTCCACTCTGCGAGTGCGGTGAAGAAGAGCAGACCACTGAACGACGATGCCCACTTCACTCATACGCTGATCCCAAGATGACCAATAGGTAAGCCGTACTCATTGGCTCGGTACGGCACCAGCGGGTCAGACGTTTGTCTCCGCCAGTGACTTCACCTGGCTGCCTTCCCCACCCGTACTCTCGAGACAACGTCATAACTATCTACCTAATAGGTTTTATACAGATCTACAAACACTACACGTTGGATCTGCTGAAGACCTGGATTATATGTCTTCTGCTCCTGGCTTAACAATCTCAAAGTCATTCTTTGTTTGTTTGCATGAAACATATGCCATACGACAGAGTCCAACACAACTCAACTCCAAACGGAGACGAGGCAGACATCGATTAGTTTACTCTTTCTTAAAGAAATGGCTATAACAATCGGTAAGAGTAGAAGCAATCGAAGGAATCCTTTACCCAGTAGTAGGACAGTCTAGATTCAAAACAGTTGTATAAATAGTTGCTCTTGAAAAGCAACATTTAGTGATGTAGAACTGATTGTGAAAGCTACAGTGCCCCATCAAAAATGTAGAATAGGATATCGAAAATAAACCATAGGATTTCTTAACATCGCTCTATGTTGCTTATTACTATTGGTGGATTCTTTCCATGTACAGTCAGCGTCAGATAATTAGTAGCAGTCAAAGTGGCCAAATATATCGGAACAGATCTTTATATATGTATAGACGTAAGGTTGTGTTACGATATGTTTGACCATTTTGACTGCTACTAACTATCTGACTCTGACTGTACGCCAAACTATCTTCTTACCTAGACTAGTCTGAAAGGTTGTCTAAGATGTTCGTCCGTTTTCATTAAGGTTAATAATTGTCTAATTATCTTCTCCCTCACGCACATAATTTAACGATATCATTTAGAGGTTATTAATCACCGTACTTCTCAATCTCCGTAATTCCACTCATATCCGACTAAGACAATCACTTAGCCTAAGTAATAGCCCCCGTGTTAGGTTATCTAATAAAAGGCTCGCTATCTCAGAGACGATCCTTAGCATGGTGAAATTAAGCCCTGTAACTTGGAGCATAGGGTTGGTTTTAGGGGTGTTAAGGTAGGGCAATTTTGAGATGGCTATACAGCCACAGGACCGATATCAGACTTACTGTGTAATTGAATATTGGACCACAGCTCCTCTGACCTGAATATCGTAAGAAATTTGATCTCTGTTTGATTTGTAGCACTTCTGGTTCGGGAGGTTGATGGACGTTGTAGTCTTTGTTGATGAGATCTTACATATGGACTACTCCAATTGGGATATACCAATTCTTTGCGACCTAAGTTAATCAAAAAAATCTGGGGATATTCAGCGCTCTTACATTGCAATAAACAGTTAGATTGTGACATTATGGGACCTGTGAATAGATGTTTATAGGTTTCATTTAATTTTTCGACTTTCACTTGTCTTTGCTGTATTGCAATACGTCAAGTCAATTCGAAAATTTTCTGGGGTCCTATCATGGTTGCTTTTATCACGCGCTAAATATGTGACATAGCATCCGTCCCGTTTTGACAGAATGCGATCGTGAGTGACAGATCCTTTGTCACTTATTTATCACGTGATAAATGCAACCATCATAGGCCCCCTGAATAAAAATACTTATCGAGCCTACTCACAAAATGTCATTAGAATCGGTTGAGAAATGCGACATGTAGGCGAGATCAGCGGGAAAGCATCTAGATATCCAAACATAAGAAAGAATTTAGGGTCAATCTGAAATGGAGACGCTTCGCTCGGTCGACCAAAAATTTACACAAAAATGATTTTGTCGACCTTAAAACGGAAAGAAGCATGAAATGCCACGGAACATAATACCAGTGTCAAATAAATCCTAAGCCTTGTGAGAGAAATCATAAAAATCCAACCCTTTGCCTTATCGCCGTCATTTTGTTTCAATTCTACCGTTTTTCTTATCAGAGCCATCAGAACGGTCGAGGGAGATTACGGTTTTTACGTACCATTGCGAGGAATGTTAGGATTAGATCTCGAGCTGACTTTTGGATAGGTAAAACCTATCTGTTTACCTTAATATTTTATAATTCAAATTTCAAATATCTATAGTAAAAGACGAGCTGAATATACGTCGCAAGCTGTAGTTAACTGACTACGCACTAGGGAATAATAAAAAAATATATATTTTTATTTTCAGGTTTTTTATAAATTAATTACCTTATTCATATATTATAAATAAAACAGATTAATTGTATTCATAACTATGGAATCATTAAAATTATTGAAATTATATTGTGTTAAAATTGTATTATCATTATCAAACACTATATAAAGTATACATATTGCTACGCCCTATCAGGGCCGATGAGAAACTGTATCTTTATCTGATAAAATCAAATATTTCATAGAAATTTTTATAGCATTTTTTTTCTGAAACCACAAATATTTTGGGATGATTCACCCAAAATCTAATCTAATCAACAGGCTGACATTTATAAGATTTCAAAAAAAAAACATAATGAATATACGCGATATAATCCGTTTAAATGTGTGACAGTCGCGGAAATCAAAGAAAATATTTTGTAGAAGACTGTTCCTGGAATGCAATAACTGGGTAAGGTGGAAGTACTTAGTACTCGACATTGCAAGGGATATTTATTTTATGTTTCGTAATAGTACGTTAATTTACACGTCTATCGCAAATTTATTCATCCCTTATGAGAGGTATGACTTTTTCCTTTATTAAATGGTATTTATATCATATAATGATCATATAAAAAAATCTCGTATTGTAATGAAATGTAAGTCAATAGGATTGTCCCAGTACATGTCACGTGCTTTTGAAGGCAGTCAGGTTGTATATTTTATTATTTTGCGTGTGAAATTCGATAGCTACAAACATTTCTCAGGTATTCATTCTATTTGCTATGAAAGTAAAGTAATTTGAAATGAAAGTTGCGGTGTAGCCCTCAGCTGATATGAATCATAATTGATAAACACGTGTCGGTTCAAGGGAACAAATAGAACCTTGACCGGCAAGGCCATTTGCTGCGCAGATCACGTGCGAATAAAGGAAATGATCATATGTTGATTAGTATATAAGAAACTGATTTTTCTAATAAAGGATTCATTCTAACACCGAGCTTCGTCGTATCATTACCTCCCGTACCGACCACACTTCAAAGTAACGTAAAGTAAAGTTGAAAGTATGGTGACGCGTATTAGTACTTCTACCTTATTTAACTTTAGAAATAACCAATTTACATGGTCTCACTATGACATAATAATCACATCGTGTAAGTGTAAGGGAGTGAGCTCTCGGGAGACTCTTAAGTCTTAAGGCACACTCATTGGACTTACACTTTTATTCCTAAGATTTTTACACTAGTACATTCATTACATACTACATTACACTACATTAGACTAAATAATACATACCTAGGTAGGGTGGTGAATTCGTGAATGTCCCAGGTCGCACACGTTTGTGGCCTGAACTGAAGGCTAGGGTCATAAACATGCAATTCAGAGCTTTACGCCCGTCGGTTGTCACAAGTTTTACGTCTTGCCTTGCCCAGGAAGTTCGATTTTGTCCCCGCGGGTAAAAAATTCCACTTACGGTCTAGCATCTCTTGCCTGCTAACCCACCGCGCTACCTTGCTGCAAACAGCAATGTTCGCATCGTTGTGTTCCGGTGTGGGGGTAAGATAGCCGGTGAAATTACTAGCATAGAGGCATTCTATCTTCGTCCTCCGGGTAGGCAAGCACTTGTGACTCCTCTGGTGTTGCAGGTGTTTATGGGCGACGGTTATCGCTTTCCATCAGGCGATACGTTTGCTCGTTTGCCTCCTATGACATAAAAAAAAAAAAAAAAAATTATGACCCTAGCCTTCAGTTCAGGCCACATAGACATTTTGTTCACCCTTGAATCCTCCTCCTTCATTCCTTACGACAGAGAAAGCCATAATTCTGAATTTGAATTACATTCTATCAACATTATCTATACGCACGGTGTCATATAGACAGCTGTAAAGACCGCTTATAGTATTATAGCTTGGAGTTCAATAAAATCCGGGGTGGCAAGGAAGGAACGTTCTAGAATTAAGTACTACTAAACCAGGCGCTCGACTAACAGCATAAACCTTAATCAAAGCTAACAGCTGTGAGGCTATCATGCTTTACTAGTCTGAAATAGTTCAGTTTTAGTACAAATTTTATTTTTGGTTCGAGAAGGGCCACATCGTCACCTGTAATATGAATTAATGTAACCGCCAAAATGACGAAATTGAGTTAAGTATACAGTTCGTCTGCAAATTTCACGATCTATCCATTGCTGTTATTAAAATTACGATATCTTGAAAAAAATGTTGGTTACATTAAACAAAAATTGACCATTTTTTTTAGTTTTCTGTATTTATTTTGGTGTATGGCACATTGTTTGTAAATTACTTAATATCAGATTAACGTAACCACAAGTATTGGCCAAAGTTGAACAAAAGTCATTAATGTAAGACTCATCGGTAAGGTAGATGACTCTTACATTACTCAATTTATAGCACTTTATTACCGATTGACTGTTACGTTAGCTCAAAGCTGGATAAAAATTATAAAATGGTTCTTACATTAAATGGGTTATACTTTTAGTTTTAGAATCAAATCATGTAAATAATACGGTACATAAATGATTTCCATGCTCAGATTAGATAGGTAAAGAAAAAAATAATCGAGATTATAAGAAAGCAACCATTTAAAGTCAATTATAGTCTTATCTTGTCACAAATTGTGCTTACTGCAAGCTGGGTGAATATATAATTTAGTCAGTAACATTAAAGTTTTCGTAGTTTTTAAAGCAATTAATGCCTTTTACATTATTATTTGTCTTCCCAAGCCTCGAGTGATGACGGTTACATTAAAATTATGTACTTAATTTAGATGGACCTGGTGCTTACGTTATTTTAGTTACCAGGAACTTTGCGACCATCTCTTTCCTTTGCAGTGTTAATGAGTAGTTACCGGTGAGACGACCATACATTTGCCTGTAGGAAGCAATTACAAACACTACCGCGTGCGTCTGTTTACGATTTGGTGTTGTGATGGATATGATAGCCACTTTAGTTTGTACCGACCAGCGATCGGATGCCGGTATTCGACTCCATACAAATACCGGTATTCAATTTCGGTATTTCGCTTATTATTACACATTTATTTATTTTACTGGGCTAATTTCAAAGTTCTGTACCAATAATTTAATTATAATGTAATGGCATTTGAAATAAAATCTGTTATATTTTTTTTGTAATTTTTATGAATACCGGTAACGATCCCTGGTTCCAACAATTCGTGATAAGGACAGTATTGTGCCATTGCGTTGTTATACATCAATAAGTCCAGTTAAAAATTACGAGTTAAATACATTAATCGCTTTACATCAGGCGATCCGTTTGCTCGTTTGCCCTCTACGATATAATAAATAAATAAATAATAATATTACACAAAAAATCTTAAAATAAAGGGAAATTTGAAAAAGATAAGTACTAAGTAAGTACTATAGAAATTGTTATCACCTCAAAAGGGAGTCTTATTTCTAAGGCGGAATGAAATTCGTCGGGATTTCCAGTATCAAATAGAAATTGATGTTTTAAACTTTTTTGTTGTGATACGCGGGATATAGAGCCTTGAAGAGTATATTTATTTAAGGATTTTGGTAAATAGAAATTAGAAAAAGATGTTGACGGTTAAAATGTATATTCGAAAGTGTAACAGTAAATTTAAAATATGACATAACTATAAAAAACTTAATTATTAAAAAGTCTAGACACAACTAAGGTTACTATCTACAACAGCCGCCCTTAATCGAAGTTGTGCCAAAAAGACTAAAACAAAATTAAGTTCCTAGTCCTAACTTAACTATACATCGCTTATGTACAATTGGGCCAAGTGGCTTTGTTAAGACATCTGCAGGCATATCACTGCTTTGCACATATTCTAAATTAACAATATTACTAGATACTTTTTCCCTAATAAAATTAAATCTCGTATCTATATGTTTCGTCCTGTTGTGGTGTACAGGATTTCGAACGAGATTCATGGCACTCTGGCTATCAGAAGCTAAGTTAATTGAAGAAAACTTACCCGTTATTTCATAAATAAAGCGACGTAAGTAACAAGCTTCCTTTGTAGCAGACGCTAGTGCCATGTATTCGGCTTCCGCGGACGACAACGCAACTGTCGGTTGCTTCTTTGACTCCCAGGATACTGGACCGCCACTTAACTTAAAAGTGTAACCAGTGTATGACCTTCTGTCAATTACACAGTTCGCCCAATCTGCATCACAGTAACCTCGTAAAGGTTCTCCTGTTCTCCTATAAACCAAAGAATAGTTTAAAGTACCTTTCAGGTACTGCAGGACTCGCTTTGCAGCATTCCAGTGTTCCTTTGTAAAACACGTATTAAACTGACTTAAATAACTTGTTGCGTATGCAATATCGGGTCGTGAGTTTACCGTCAAATACATGAGGCATCCTATTAAGTTCTGATAAGGATAAGACTCACCAACTTGACCATCCGTTCTACGTTCCATAGTCTTTTTCACTAAAGGAGTGTCCACTGTCTTGCAATCCTTCATATTAAACTTTTCGAGTAAAGATAGAATATAATTCTTCTGATTTATTTTTATATACTCGGAATTGCTTTCCACTTCTAAACCTAAATAGCATTTTAATAGTCCGAGATCTTTCAGAGAAAAATATGTAGACAAATCTTTCTTGACATTGTCAAAAGTCAAATCTGATTTATAAAAGACAATTATGTCATCGACAAAAATACCCAAAATAATAAGTTCATTTCTAAAAAGTTTCGTATAAACGCAAGGCTCGGAAGGAGTTCCTGTAAAACCAATTTCTAAAAGCGTTTCGTTCAACTTTTTATACCAAGCACGGGGCGCCTGTTTAAGGCCATAAAGAGATTTCTTCAGCAAACAAACCTTGTTTTCCTTGCCCTTTTCTCTGTAACCAACAGGTTGCTCCATAAAAACCTCTTCATCCAAGTCCCCATTCAGGAACGCCGTATCCACGTCTAAGTGCCTCATTTTTAAGCCCTTTTCTGCAGCTAAGGCAAACAACGTGCGGAGGGAAGAATGACGAAGAACTGGAGCGAATGTCTCTGTATAGTCCACACCTTGGACTTGATTGAAACCTTTGACAACCAGTCTAGCCTTATATTTGATGACGTTTCCATGAGCGTCCCGTTTCTTCTTATAAACCCATTTACATGGTATAACCTTCTTGTTCGGTCTATCCACCAGGTTCCATGTATGGAGTTTCATTAACGACTTATACTCGTCAGCCATTGCATGGTGCCACTTTTCGGCATCATTGGCATGAGTAGCTTCATAATAAGTCATAGGGTCAGAATCATCAATCGACACATTATATGAAAGGAAATCAGGTGGTTTCCTACTTCTTGAGGGGTACCTCTGCTCAGGAATATATTGTTCCTCTTCCACATCTGCTGGCTCCACATCGACACTATGAGGTAACTCATGGAGAGACTCGCACTCGCTATCTTCCATATCTGCTGATTCTACAGCGCTATCCGGATTTACCCGTGAAGATGGTCCAGCCTCAAGTTCGGTATTCCCAATACAGTCGAAGAATTGAGGATCTTCGTGCTCAGTACAGAGCTCATTTTCTTCAAAGATCAGTACGGAGTCGGACTGTGCCACAGGCTCATTCTGCCTCTGCTTCAACGTTGTAAAACTATTTTCAAAAAAGGTTGCATCTCTGGAAGTAATAACTTTTCGAGGATTAGCTGGATCCCTAAACATGTATGTATTCGGATTCTCAGAATAACCGACGAAAATCGCTTCCTTTGCCTTGACATCAAATTTCTTCCGGTGACACGAAGGCACATGGACAAGTGCTCTACATCCGAACACTCTCAGATGTTCAAGATCACTTCTACGACCACACCATCTGTCATATGGAATTTGTCCACCTAAAGCTCGATGAGGTGACCTGTTCTTTAGGTATACGGCAGTTTGGAAAGCATCTTCCCAGAAAGCTTTTGGCAGTGAGCTTTCAGCCAACAACGTCCTCGCCTTCTCAGTAATGGAACGGTGAGTACGTTCTGCGACTCCAACTTGTTGAGGGCTGTACGGCGTCGTCGTTTGATGTTCGATACCTTTTGAAGCAAGATAATCAACAAACTCTTTATTCACGAACTCTTTTCCGCCGTCAGTCCTAATCGCTTTAATTTTCTTGTCTAATTGATTTTCAACAAATGTTTGAAACAGACAGAATTTATTTTTAACTTCAGTTTTGGAAGGGACAAAATAAGCAAACACCTTTCTCGTAAAATCGTCTACAATTGTCAACATATACCTATTACCTTGAAAGGAGGTTGTAGAGACCGGTCCTAGCAAATCCATGTGGATCAACTCTAGAGGAGAAGTAGCTCTATTATGCGCTACTTTCTTGAAAGGTTTCCTTGCTTGTTTACCTTCCACGCAAGCGATGCAACTACTTTTGTCTATTTTACTAAACTTTACGCCTACCTCGTGATTCTTCAGTTGATTCATGCCTATACGACACAAATGTCCTAACCTCTTGTGCCAGAGCTCATAACTATTGTCCTGACAGCCAGAGTGCACATCTTGTGTCAAATTATTATTCGCCACATTCTCGGGAACATTAACAGTACCATCTAAAACGTACAATCCACCACAGGGCGAGGCATGTAAAACGGAATCACCTGTAAAACGAAAAGTATTAGATTTATAAAAATTACAACCAGTAGTATCAAAAACACAAATAAAACCCTTATCAACAGCTTTCTTTACAGAAATCAAGTTCGCTTTTAAATCTGGTACAAAAGCAACATCACTTATCTTGTTGATAACATTTTTGGGTGTGTTTAGTGAAATGTCTCCAACTCCGCAGCATTTAATTCGTTCACCATTAGCCACTGTAACGCTACCATTATTGAGAGCCGAAATATCTTGGAACCAATCACGTCGTGACGTCATATGTTTTGTACAACCTGAATCTACGTACCATTGGTCCTTGTTTGAGCTTCCAGAAGTGTTAAGAGCGGTAAATGTGGCGTCGTTTACTTTTACTACATTAACCTTCTCTTTATTCTTCCTTAACGGACAGTCTGGTCTCTTATGGCCAGGCACTTTACATTCGTAGCATATAACTTCCTTCTTCTTTGACTTAGGCATCTTCTTAGTAAGTAAAACCGAATCTCCAGGTACAGCTGCGTCCTTAGACATTTCGTTCAGCAGTTTTGTCTTCACCAAGTCAGTGGTCACGTCGACATTACAATTTTCTAGTGCCATAATGAGAGGATCATATTTTGGGGTGAGTCCTCCTAAAAGTATGGCTGCAAGCGATGTGTCCTCTATAACCTTGTCTATATCCGCAAGATCCTGTGCGGTTGACATAACTGCATTAATGTACAGTTCGATGTTTTTAAAGTCCGACAAGCTTAATCTGTACAATTTTCGTTCTAAAGCTAGTCTTCTACCTATTCCCTTATCCTCAAAAGCTTTCTGCAAAGAATTCCATGCTTCGGCTGCAGTTTTGGCACATCTGACGTGCGTGATAGCTGCACCGTCAACTGTTAAGCAAATTTTTGCTAGCGCTTTTGCATCGTTTCGTACCTTTGTCGAAGCAGGGGTCGTGTCATCTTCCGGATAACCACATATTGTTGCCCACAGGTCTTCATGTAAAAGATAATTCCTCATCTTGAATTTCCAGGTAGGATATCCATCCTTATTTCTTATACAAAAAGATGGAATTGAAGATGAACTCGTAGGGGAATTCGACTTATTGACACTCGAGGAGTCTCCAGTTTCATGTGACATTTCGATTACTACTATTTTCAGTCACAATGAAAACCACAACTTTTTTACAATTTTTACACAAACCTTTTACTCTTCTGCGTCTTCGTGCTGATAACGTGTTGTGATACGCGGGATATAGAGCCTTGAAGAGTATATTTATTTAAGGATTTTGGTAAATAGAAATTAGAAAAAGATGTTGACGGTTAAAATGTATATTCGAAAGTGTAACAGTAAATTTAAAATATGACATAACTATAAAAAACTTAATTATTAAAAAGTCTAGACACAACTAAGGTTACTATCTACAACATTTTTAAAGTTAACTTATTTATTAATTAGCTATTATGCCTATTTATACCATGTCTTATTCCCGAAGTAGGTACTTTTAATTGAAACAATCTGGCTTAATGCATTTCGTTTTTAGGGAATCTCTTAAATGTCTGGTTAAACGGACTGTGAAAACTTTTTCTGTGAAAATCAGTCACTGCCACTATCATGTAGCAACATGTAAGCATAATAAAATGGATATACTTGTATATTATTTTTAGAAAACAAGAGACAGGAATGAATGATGGTAGTAATAGTGATATGGTGGAGGTTAGTGACATTGAGATACTCCCAATCATTTTTTTCAGTAGCCTACGTATCCAACGTAATGTCATTGTATTAATGCGATGATTCAATAAAATACGTTAACTATTTGCTTGCCCCTTGACCATTATTTTTTTCAGCCAGAGAAAGGCGTTGAGCTGGGCCATACTTTCTACTAATACCGGGACACCAATGATGCTTTAAATAAGTAGTTCGCGAGAAAACAGCAGCTTACAAGATATAAGAAAATCTCTAAATCCGTTTCAGCTCTATAAGAAAGATGTCCAAGCCCAATAGCGATGACGTTCAAGTTAATAATAGTGATGTGAGAGTGAGTTACTAAATATGTGACGAAACATTTAGTCACCAGTTTGCCAATAAATGGTCAAATTACTAATGAAGAATCAAATAAAGATCATTCGGCTAGTTTCAGACAGGGGCAAGCCTTACACTGAAAATAGGACTTAGGCTTTTCAAAGACAAAATTGATTATTTATACGAAATTATACAACGTAAAGCTGAAGTTTAAACTTAAGTCACTAAAATCAAAAGGAGGGAGTTGATGAATGGAACAGAACGAAGGTAATAAATACGAAGAAAACTATATAGAAAGAAATAAAGAAGAAAGATAAAAAGGGAAAGCAGAATGTGCAGTAAAAGTCGTAGGTAAGAAAGGTACATAAATATTGTAGGAAAGGGAGAAAGAAAAGCAAAGTGAGGAAAAACAGTGAGGAAAAGTATCAGATTGGAAAGAAAATCAAGTGTTTTTAATACTCTTTAAATCTAAAGGTGCCTTTACCGAATTTGGTTTTTATAAACAAAAAATAAACTGTTTCCCGCTTATAAACCGGTTTTTATCACGACTTACTATCCTGCCACTAATTAACTGAAAAACAAGAAATAACTCTATGTTACACCTTATTACAATTGGATAAGTTTAAAAATTCCATAGCTGAATTCCGCTAATGTAAGTGCACGTTTGGAAAATGTGTGTCCCTTACGTTAGATTTTTTTTACCTTTTTGTGACTTACATTAAATAGTTTTTCATTTTTTGAAATCAATGTTGTGTTGTGTGAACGTAACTCCTCATTTTTGGAAAAAAATTAACGTAAGAGCCACGCTATTTTCTAAACTATAATAGCAGCCTTTTTGAGACCATTATCGACTGAAAGCTCTTACAAAAGTAAGCTATAACTACTATACATAATTTTAATCGGATTAGGAAATAAAATGTTACTGCACTTTTTTTAATTTACAATTTCGTTTTTGGCTTCTCCTGAAAAATCGTCATTTGGCGGTTACCTTAATTCATATTACAAGTGACGACATGGAAATGGTTTTTTTAATTTATTTTGCTTAGATTTATTGTGATTTTTGTTCTTATTTGTTTGCCTGTGGGTCTTAATTGTTTCGTATTGTAACTATTTGTTTCTCCGACCACCGTTTTATTAATTGTTTCATTCCCAAGCAACACACAAGCTGCTTAAAAGCGCTTATACAACCCTTATACAACTAATTTAAGCTGAATAAAGGCTGTATGTCTGAGCGCTTAGTGCAACATCTGTGACACTTAGGTTTTATCGAATTTTATTTGTTTTTTGTGACAGATGCTTTGTCATCACTTATAATTATCACGTGATAAACGCAACCATCATAGGTCCCCGGTCTCTATGTGTTACTATGAAATACCGTAGTTAGCGACACAAAGCTAGCGAGGGTGTTGGAGACTGCCATGCTACGATAAAATGACGTATCTTACTATGACATCCGTATAAAGATACGACCTTTTACCGTAACACGGCAGCGCAGGTCAGTAGAGCATTCGGAACCAACTGAATACAGTCGAGTCCTAAATCACAACATACCGATATGACGCCACGACGTGTCGCTGCGACACGTCGTCTGCTGCTGTGCGGACGGCTATGAACCGACAACTGTTGAGTTTCTTCCGGCTTTCGTCTCAACAGCGGTTTCCTCTTTAGAAATGCACAATTTGACTTTTAAAAGCCCTTGTGGCCTACTTAGTGAATAGATGATTTCGTTTCATTTTATTAAATATAATCAAGAAAAAAAGGTATAAGTATAGTCCAAATGCAAGCGTCGAAGAAAACAAACTACGTTATTATTGTTATTAAGCTCGTCATCCGTTAAGGTTACCGCATTAGACCCTTTCATTGTAGGCTAGTTTCAATGGCGATCCCATTGTGACGACGAATAATGACCAGTTTATTCATATATTACGGAAATTTGATTATAATTGGAGCCTTTGTTATTCGGTAAGTAACGATGTGGGTCGAGTGAATTGGTAGTTTCTTGAGAGGAGTGCTATTTATAAAATTACTAGCTATACCACGCGGTTTTACCCGCTCATCCCACGGGAACACTACATTTTTCGGGTTAAAAAGTAGCCTATGTTTAATCCAGGGTGTCAGCTACCTTCATACCAAAATTTATCAAAATTGGTCCAGCCGTTTGAGCGTGAAGAAGTAACAAACATACACATAAACACTCACAATCTTTCGCCTTTATAATATTATTAGTGTGTTTTGAGAATTACGTTATACTTGTTGATATTAATATTGGGATATAATTTCTGCGTAGGATCATATCATATTAAATTACTTTCTAGGGTTCCGTACCCAAAGGGTAAAACGAGACCTATTACTGAGACTTCGCTGTCCGTCCGTCTGTCACCAGGCTGTATCTCAAGAAGGGTGATAGCTAGACAGTTGAAATTTTCACAGATGATGTATTTCTATTGCCGCTATAACAACAAATACTAAAAATAAAATAAATATTTAAGGGGGGCTCCCATACAACAAACTTGTTATAGATTATGGTACGGAACCCTTCATGCGCGAGTCGGACTCGCATTTGTCCAATTTTTTTTAACCCCTGACGAAAAAAGATGGTGTTATAAGTTTAACATGTGTATCTGTGTGTCTGTGGTATCGTAGCTCCCAAACGGATGGACCAATTTGAATGAACCTCAAAAGAGGTATGTCGAAGGCAAACAGTAGTATTGTTTAATAAAAATGTAAATTACTCCTGTGCCGCGGAGATAATCCCATTAGCGAGTTATACCTACTCCCACATAAAGTCCGACTACTGGTAGTGAGGGCTAATTAACTCTGATACAGTTCAATTCATGACATAAAAAAATACCGGCCAAGTGCGAGTCGGACTCGCGCACCGAGGGTTCCGTACACACCTGTAGGTATATAAGTAAAAGTGAAAATGTATGCTTTTCGCAATTTTTCCTTTATCTGTGCTATAAGACGTTGCTTCGTACCAAATTTAAAAAGTCTGAGTTCACGGGAAGTACCCTGTGGGTTTTGATTCCATTGCGAGTGTCGAAAATTTGCAGCATAAACGGCTCTATCTTTTGATTTCGTTTGCATAGAACTTTGATTTTTTCACAGCTCCAAAGGACAGTAGACCTGAGTATTTGATATGAATTGCAGCTTGATACCTACACGCGTTCCGGATAAAAAGGGTCTTGACAGACAGACAGACGGACAACAAAGTGATCCTATAAGGGTTCCTTTTGAGGTACGGAACCCAATTTTTTTTTTGTATTCGTTGCTTTTGAAATAAACAAGTTAAGTAAGTACACTGAACTTAAATTTTATAAAATATAAAGTGCTTTTTCCAAGTTTAACAATAAGCATTTAACTTCTAAACAACATTTGTTGCACGCATTCTAACCATTACTCACATTGCTCCAAATAGCTACCAATTTAAGCATGGGAATGTTTTATTACCCGTAATGTGGCGGACTTATTGTTTTCTTTACAATTATTTAGACATCAACATTCTACTAAAGGTTTGACGGACATGCACGCTTAAAGCTGAATTTTCTAGAAATGTTGGAATAGTATTTTATGCAATCGTTGCACAATGAAGGTTCTTAAAGTCGAGTACTGCGTTTAGGTCACGAGGCTTGCCGAGTGGCCTAAGTAAGGTAGGTACGAGATTACATTTTATACGAGCAAAACACAGAAAAACATTTTTACGTTAATCGTCATTCCCCACCATGACTTTTAATTTTTGATGTACATACCTAACCTTTTTCGTTCAACTGACCTATTAAAAAAAACAGTCATGATCGCGATGGTCATGGCGGGTGCCTCGTGTTTGGTTAAATTTTTTGACAAGTAACTTTAACCAATCAGTGAACAGTAGTGTCCTTTTTTTCAATCAAATATGCTGATGTTCTCTTTTTGAAATTATTAGTTGAGTAGAGAGATGTCTTATTGAATATTATAGTTCTGTAGCGGGTACCATAGAGTATAGAATTTTGGCACAGGATGAAAAAGTGCGTTATTGTGATTTTGTCTGTGAAATTATAATTTACAGATAAAACGCGAGTATAAAAATCTATTTAAAACGTCGCAGGTAGCAAACAAGCTGTTTAAGAGGTTATCCTAATAGAATATAATATAATATTCTTTATTGCACACCTCAACAATAAATAAATACAAAAAAAAACAGATTAAACATAACATTCAATAGAGGTAAACAACAGGCGGTGTTATCGCTAAAGACCGATCTCTTCCAGACAACCTGACCTAAGACACACACACTACACACGTGTGACTAATGTAAGCTACATTAGAGTTATAATGGCTGTATTAATGCTGTATAAGTGCTTATACTTGGGGTTCGTGTTTTTACTACAAAGTAATCAGTAAAAAGTATCCTTTTTATCCGAGCGAGTGAAGTCTTCGTATCAGCTTGGCCAAAAACATTTGTATGTCCGGATGATTGGATATTCGAATGTTCAGATTTCCGGCTCTTTTCACACACAGGTCACATTTCTCAACTGATTGTCATGAAATTCTATGAGTAGGTTCGATAAGTATTATTATATATTTTTTGATCATTCAGTTTTTGGTTGATAAAAAAATGACGTAGATATGGGCGTTGAAAACGTAACAATGGCTAAGCAATAATTTTAGACAACGATAGTCAACGTTTGCGCCACTTCTACAGTTACCTTTGAGAGACTAAATAAAAACCGGTAAAATCGATAAAAATACTAGGGCGCCCGCTCGACTGAAACGATGGATTGGACTGTGTGAACGATTATGTGTATTCACTGTAGTGCTTCTTATATAGTGCTTTCGACGAGCATTGGCTTGTTTTATCAAGTTAACATAAAATTATATTTTGATTGATTTATTTCAGTACCTACCTATCATTTACGAAAAAAAAACTTACTGTCGAGTTCTTTTCGACTTTCTTCTCAACAGCGGTCTCCTCTTGGGAAGTGCCGGTAGAATCACAATCTGACTTATAAAAGTGCCCTTTCAGCCTACCTACTGAATAAATTATTTAATTCCATTTCATCTCAATTCATCTCGTTTCATTTCATTTCATCCCATTTTATCTCATTTCATTTCGTTGCCTTCGACGGGTACTCTTGTATATCGATAAAAAAAATACAGAAAATACGTCTGCCTGTTCACTGGAGCAGAGCGGAGATGTGTAAAATGGACTAAACTTATTCCTTTCCTTTTTTTTTCAATCACAATCCTCAGATTTAAATGCACTCATTCACAAACACGCAGCCTGATTGATTCATTTTCTCCGCTCCACTTCAACTTCAATGAATAGGCAGCCTAAATGGCTACGAAAGCTAATCTTGGTGAATTAGCAATGTTACAAAATTTCGTAAATTAAGTGGCCGAAAAGGAAAGGCCATTAAACTAAAGAAGTAAGCATGGATTACATGGATATTTACGAACACTATATTACCTACTATAATTTGTAATATTTTCCTTACGAGTACATTGTCATAAACAGCGTAATATTTGCATCTAAAGCGATACCATAAAAGTTATATGTAAACTATGCATTATTTCCAGACTTTAATAAAAAGCAATGTAAAATACCCCAGGGAATAGTAAAACCAATACCAATCATGACTTTTGTTACAGTTCACCAACCACCGCGTTATCTTTAAATTCAACCATCTTCATTTAAAATAAGGTTAGTTTTCTTATAGTATAATTGAGTATAAAACCAGTTAGCAAAAGTGGACAAAGTATGCACATTACTGATCCTAACAATATGCAAGTTATTATAGTAAGAGCATTGAACGTCTTTATTGACACTAAAATACAATGCAGTGTCGTTGGTCGGTTATACTTGCGGCATACTTAAGGATCAGCTTTGAATTTCAATAGCCAGCTAAATGAAAATGTTGTTGTAGCGTTGTAACGGCAAGCACACGTAAGACCTTTTTAATTTGGTAGCGTACGAGGCGATCATAAACATTAAGTTAAGCTTTAGTACACCTTGTGCAATTTATGGGTTAGTTTCGAATTACGGTGCATATTTTGGCATTTATGCTCAAGTTAACTAGCAACCAAATACTTCCTAAGAGACTTCTAAATTCTATCAAAGTGGGCTCACTTTGCCGCAAGCTGCGCTATAGTATACCTATTTCACAGGCTTTCTTGTAACATCTGTCATCTCATCTCAGTACATTTGATAACCTAAATTCGATAAAAATGTACTGAGATGACATATGTCATATACCGGCGGTCGGTTGCGTTTCTTCGCCCCTTGGCGAATTGCATCGTATTTTATAAAAACAACCGAAAATTCAATTTTTAGGTAGCTATTGCGATCGTTTAAGAGACAACCCACTTTTTAAAAGACTTAAAAAAAGGAGGAGGGTTCTCAATTCGACTGTATTTTTTTTTTACTTTTAATTTTGTGGTTTGATCACAATTTTGCTATTAATAAAATATATATGTAAGTAGTATATGGGCTTTTCTATATAGGCCTACGAAACATGAATTGCTTTGTCTTCTGGTAGCTTAGCTTAGCAGGAGGTGTACAAATACTTTACTAGTAGCTTAAACTTATTTACTTCACAGTGAGAGGTCAAGCGGACTGCATTAACTTATAAAATAAGGGATTATATAAACTGAATCATGCATAAGTTTACTTTTCATATTTGAAGCAATAATCTTTATAGGTTTGTTATGAATGGTAAGAAAAGGTCAAACTTGTTTCTAGAGACAAAATCTAGTATTAACATATTTAATGTATCAAATGAAATTTTACTCTTATTGTGAAAGGTCAGATTGGGTCAATTAAATACATAAAATAAATCATAGTCACTTGAGTCAATATATATAGTCAGACCAAAAAGAGTAGAATTTAAAAAGTCGTCCCCTTTTTCTTAGATTGATTAGAAAGGGACGACACTACAGTACCTATTACTCTTTTTGGTCAGACTGTAGTTTTGGGCATAAACATAGATGTCGCTGCAATCAACCGTATTTTTTTCTTTAAACAAAGCACTTAATAATTTGTAATTTTATTTCATTTATGTACCTATATTAGTGTTGTAAGAACATAATTATATACATTTAGACGAGATTCTGTAGACCTATTTTTTCTATTACCTACTTGCGAACTGTGAGAGAGGTTTCAAAAACGGTACCATAACAAAATAAATTATTTTATTTATTGACCTCCAAATACTCTTCCAGTTACGAGTATTATTCGTATCATTAGAATCCAATAACGGTACCATCGGTATAAATAAAAATACGCCAATCCTCGACGAACAGACTAAGTTGATTGATCCATTATTGATAAGAAACGCTCTTATTCCGAATGTAATTGATCGATGCGGTGATATCCCGGCGTTAATATTTTTTGTTTACAACTTTTTTAACCGAGACTCAATATTTATTTTCGTAAGCTCGCAAGCCGTTCGTATATTTTCTCACAAATGCTATCGTATGATGGGTGGGGTGTGATTTAAATTTGAATGAGAGTTTTGATTGACATTTGATTTGTCGAGATTGATCGGTTGGTTATTTTACTTTGAATACAAAATATATAATCTTACAAAGACTAGAGCTAATTTATGAGACTGTAAGAATGCGACTGGTTTTGTTTGTTTGTTTGTTCGTATGTATTACTTTTGCGCGTTCATTATTGCAATACCAGTCAGTACAAGGGTATAATGACAAATACTTAAAAAATATATTATGTCCCTTAAAGGCGACTAGGGAAACGCAAAAAAAATATTACTACTTTTTTCTTGCCCACGCGAACTACGGTCCAGTGATTAAATAAAATTACAGTTTTACTAAAAATTAGTATAAAGAACCTCCAAGTTTACACCTCCATTTAACTAATGTAGATTTTTTGTTCTGAAGCCTGTCTTATCTAACGTTTAGTAGCTTAATTTTTGTTTATGGGCTGTATAAAAACAATATGAGTCAGCAATTTAGCTGATACACATTTTAACATGGGCCTCAGCGTATACAGAGATGTTTCAACTGATTAAAAACAGCCGACGCGGTTAAATGTTTCTGTATTTGATACACAGATATCGCTTCTTAAGTGTTTTAGTAACACTCGAATGATATAAAATGATTAATAAAAAAAAAACAGAATTATGAAATTTGACATACATTGTCAATGCAAGTGGCAATTATAGTAAGATATATTATTCTCCAGTACCGAAGGACTAGCTTAAATGTGAAATAGGCGCTATAAAAAGCCAGTAAACTGTGAGTCAGACTCGCGCGCTGACGGTTCCGTTCTGTGAAACCATTGTATAATTGCTCGAATGAAAATGTAAACTGTACTGAGGAACAAACTTAACTTTCCCGAGTTAAACAACTGTTGTCCCCATACATCGACATAGGGGTTAGTTTTTATGAACTGCAAATAATTTAAGTTTATAATCACAAAAATATATATTTATTGTAAATAAGAATATAAAGTTTTCTGACGTATTCATTTACTTGTGCCAAACGCTTGTATCTGCGTTGACTTAGAAGTTTGATTTTCAGAACTCCAACTGCCGACTCGAGTATTTCATAATAATTTTAGCTCGGTACCTCCACGCATTCCTGAGAAACTGGGGGACAGACGGACGGAAAGACAGACAACAAAGTTATCCAATATCCAATAAGGTTTCCGTTTTTGCCTATTGTGGCACGGAACCCCAAAAACCAGCCCAATTTATCTCAACGTTTAAAACAACAAATTCGAAACGAGAGCATTCACACACTAGAACTAGGAATTCAATTGCGATATAGTGGAAACAAAAGCCAACGGACGGCCATATTTGGAACGACAAACAAAGCGACGATAAAATATGTAGAACACAGCAAATTTATCGGAAACCGCGAGAGGTCCATGGTCGTATGCATGTTGGGACATGCATTTGATTGTGCCCCACCATTGATTCTCGATCGCAATTTCGCATTTAAGTTTAGTTAGGTATCGTTTTATACTAGTTATGACACGCCACGCTTCTTTTTAGACGACGCGGTTGGGCAGACCCCCGGCTAGATGGAGAGACGACATAGTTAAGGTCGCGGGAAGGAAGTGAATGCACGTGGACCGGAGTCGAAGCGAATGGAAAATGCACGTGGAGACCCTAATCCAGCAGTGGATACATACCACTGCTGATGATGATGATGATGATGGTTGGCATAGTTTGTAGTGCACCTACCTACTGCGCCGCTGTCCTGGGCTCGAATCCCGGCCAGGGCAAATATTTGTGTGATAAACTCGAATATTTTGTTCCTGGGTTATGGATGTTATTTATTTATATATTATTATGTATATCATAGTCTAGGTCTACTTGTGTAAGATTGTCCTTTAATATTTATTTATAAGCTTCACTTGTAACTGTGATTAGGTGTATTCTTCTTAGTCGTTAACTCGTGACAGAGTAATCGTGGTCATGGGAAGTCGTCTCCTATATTATTAATGCCGCTTTCACGATTCTTCTCCATAGGTGTCTGTTGGTTGCATGTTGTGCACATTCTGCCACATGAGTCTGCCTATCGAGTTAGTGATCGGCCAAATGGTCTGCTACTTTCCATTCTGCCCTGTTTAACCATATGAAAATATGCGGAATACAGCAAATTTATAGGAAACCAAAAGAGACCGATGGTCGTGTGACCTCACGTAGCACACAGGATAGACAAGAGCTTATACAGCCCTTATACGACTTATTTCAGTTATAAAAGCTCTTAAACAGCATATGTGCTACTTGGACATATTGGCATGCATTTAATTGGACCCCCACCATTGATTCTCGATCGGTGTTTCATATTTTAGAGGCGATTTGAAGTTCAGATAGGTACCAAACGTTACATCATTATTTACGAGTAATTATTTATACAACACACACATTATAATTCTTTAACCCGACTCTAAAGTCTTTAGTTATCCGGCTACAAATTATAAACAACACACCAATGACAGAATAATCTACCTAATAATTAATAGAATAAAAAAACTTATAAACAAGAGTTAAAACATCGTGTTAATTTTAACTTATATCTTATTATTGGGCCAAAAGTTGTAGAGCTTACTGATTTTTACGCACAACTACAATTTTAAATATGTATCTTCTTCATGGATATTTGCTATTATGGATGTAAAAATACTGTGCGACTTATAGACACAATTAAAAATCTACACATTGATATATTATGTTTGCCTCAAATGAGCATGAATATAATCATGTTTTAGCTCATACCCTTTGCTAAAGCACCTCGTTAAATATTCCAAAGGCCTGATAATTCAGATTATCCAAACAGAAACACTAGTACCAAAGTCGCAAATGATAAACAACATGCAGATGTGAACGATAACTATATGGAATACTACTAGTAACCGAAAATCTCGCAAATCTATCCAAAACGAGATTCTACGTAGTTCAAACACGGTTGCAACTCGGCTGTAGTTGAAATCATTCGCGTATCGAAAATTCTAGAATACGCGCAAACCTAGCGAACGTTGAAAATAATTAATTTGCTACAAATCCATTACCGTTGAGTGCCGCCGTGAAACTGTTGGGTTAAGGCGACTCCTAAGCCCAACGTCCTTGAGGATCTGGGCGGAGCCTAACGTTATTCCCCCCGCCGACCGTGCGCCCCCGGAACATTACTTCGTTCATAATCTCGTTGAGTGGCGTCCAAGCAGCTTCATACACTCGCATAGTCCGAGCGTGAGTTGAAGATCAACAAACCTTATACCTTATTTAAAGGCATTGAAAATCTCGAAGTAAAATAAATCATTTAAACAATGATATAATTATTTCGGATTAGGTACTAAATATCTATTTACCCACTACAGTAGAATATTAAAAATAAAATGCGTTAAAGCTATTTTCCAAAAAAACAAGTGAAATTAGCCATTTGGAAGTCTCGAATCGAAAAATACTTTTTAGTTTCTTTTGTATGTGTAGGTAACCTACCAAAAATAGTTAAAATGCCGACAAGATTCTTGATTATACGTGTCATGCAGAAATAAAAAAATACCGTTTTTTAATAAATAAATCATATCGTGACCCAGCGGATGAACCGATATTTTAACATAGTAGTGGAGGCACAGCTTTATCCCCCGGGTCATGTTGCTCTAATGAAAAGATAAACTATAAATAATAAAGCGACAAACTCAACTTTACCGTTGGAAAACGGATTTACGTCCTTTACTTATAAACAGTGATAGTTTTTTATGACTACATTAGTAATGTTCTTAGATTTTTCCCTATACTTGTTGATATTGACGATATTTTACTAGACGATATTTTTTTTGTTTTTCTTTTCTATGTTCAAGGTCAATGGATACCTACCCTATAAATGTTAATTTACTTGAGTGTCAAAATATACCGATGCTGGAAAGTAGAAATTATCTAAGCGACATTTTTGGGGACATCGAGTTTACACACTGTTGGGATCGGCAGATTTTTCTGCATCGAATGGGTTGGGTCTCGTATATAATAATATCTGTCTGACGACTTTTGTGTCGCTTATCCCGTCGGTGATTTAGAGAATCTCTACATTTTTTTTTCTACTAAATGACTTGTTTTTTGAGGTTTTTTTTTGCAAAATGGAGATTACATAAAAAGTTTTTTGCATAATAATGAACCTTAGAGCTTTTTTACTTATTTGTCAAAACAGATCAAACAACTTGGATAATTTTTCTTTATTGCAACTCACCTTGCACTTGTTGGTTAACTGTTTTTACCGGATCGTAAAATATATTTAAATGTCGTTTGAGGCATTTTACCTATGTCTTTATGATAAAATTAACATAAAGGTAAATTATGAAAGAAAAAATTATGTGATCCACTGCAATGTAAGCAGGACTCGAACCTGCGACCCTAAGTTTCCGGCGTAGTGCTCTACCAACTGAGCTATCATATCGTTACGTCAATCACACTAAATCTTTGATTCCATAATTCTTCGCTACTGGAGCGCCCTCTGTGTCATGTGTGTTTAAAATGCTTATGCGCATTAGCCAAAAAGTAAAAATGTGGTAATTCCACATTATTAAACAGAATCGATATAAGATTCTATAAAAAAAATAACATAGTTAGATTAAATTACCTGATTGTCGTATCTTAACTATTGGCGTTTATCCAAATTTACCTGCTTTGATACTATGAAACCATTGTCGCCTATCCTTTTTTACTTTGATCGACTACTGTCGCTTATCTTGAATTGCTTGAATGACAATTGAGTCGTATTTGTCGCATAGAATGTACTAAAAAAACAAATATTTTCGTTAAATTGGTAGTTAGTTGTACCGGTTCTGTTTTATAAAATATCACACATTTAGTAGTAATTCAATATATTTATAAAGGCCGTAAGGCCCACATGCGGGGTAAATCTGTGTCTGTGGCGCTAAGGCATTACTTTGGACTCGCTTGATGGACCCAAACGCCATCTCACTCAAACAGTGTCTTACGAGACGTCACTTATACCACACAGAGTTGTAGGTAGTTTTGTTATTCTTGTTAGGATAGGATATTATCTCATTGCAATTGTAAAACTTGAAATTTCACGTAGTTCGTGATTTAAAATTCCTTAATGAGTACCGAGTGACTGCAGTCTTGAGAACTCTTGTGCTGTTCTCATTAGTCATAGCTATCGTTTGCTACCATACATTAGTCTAGAACTACTGGAAATCTTTCAGCAGATCACACATAAAAATTGATAAAATTGAAATTTCACGTGATATCTGATGAATAAACCTTTAACATTTCTAAAGCAGTTTTTTTTTTGTATTTGCGTAGTTGGACCATAAGTTTTTGTCTTAGAGAACTTTAAATGTCACTTCATTCATTTTAATGTTTGAAAATAAATATTTTCCTCTAATTAAAACATGAATCGTGAGGTTTTATTGTACGATAAATAGCTTTTCATGTCTGAAATATTTCCTGCAAAGGCGATTAGATAATTTTTCTTGATAATAAATCAAGAAAAATTCATGCTGATTTATGCACATTTATATATTTACCTGACTATAAAATGAGCATGCACATATATGTTGTTAACTGTGTTGATTGTTGTGTAATAGATTATACTATTTTACCTGACTAATTTCTCGGGAAACGTGTCGTTTAGATAATTTTACCTTATTCTATTTTGACGGCCATTTTGCGTAAGCGACGCTAAATCCTAAAATATTCCATTAATAGACAAAATAACAAAAGCAACATGTAAAAAACATGATATTGTTTATATAAATGAGCATCGTATGCACAAGGATATTGTTTACTGTGTTGATTGTTGTTTAAAATGTAGATTATACTATTTTACCTGACTAATATCTCGGGAAACGTGTCGTTTAGATAATTTTACCTAATTCTATTTTGACAGCCATTTTGCGTAAGCAATGCTAAATTTAAAATTATTCCATTAATAGACAAAATAACAAAAGCGACATGTAGAGAACATGATGTTGTTTATAATTATAAAATGCTTCATTTAAAAAGTAGGTCCACAGAATATTTAATATATTTTTTTTTTCAAAGTTCGTAGTTTTTTAGATCTCCTGTAAAGTTAGCTCCGTGTCTCTTGGATAATTTTCCTTTCCAGCGTAGATACGTTTTTTTGCGGCATAAAGAGCCGTATCTTTTTTTTACGTTAACTTAGAAGTTCGACTTTTTACAGCTTCAAGGGACTGTAGACCAAAGTACGACGTGTAGACGGTTTTAATTTCAACTCGACACCTACACGCGTTACCGAGATAAAGGGTCGTGACAGAAAGACGGACGGTCAGGAAAATGATCCTATGGGTTCCGATTTTTCCGGTAAAAATACCTAAATCTATAAATAATGAGGTTTATCACTTTTAAATAAAATAAAATAAAAATTCGTTTATTGAAAAGACAGAAATATAAATTGTAAAATTAATCAGTGATCCCACACTAGGCTAGGCCTGTATCGTGGTGACCGTTAAGCAAACATTGACATTTCACATTCGGGTATCCGTTAATAAAATTATTTAGCCTATTACCTACAATTATGTACTACATTTACTTGCAGAGATAAATGCGCAAATAAAAGTGTGTATGTTGATGTGAGAGTGTGTGTGTGTGTGTGTGTGTGTGTGTGCGTGTCTGTATGTGCATGTGCAACCTTATATTAGGAAAAAGAATCATTGAATACTTCGTAGGATTTCCTCAGTCTCTGAGTAATTAAGACTGTTTAACCAAGAAAACAGCTTCATTTTAAGTTCCCTTGGTGATAATTTTTTGATGTCACAGTGTTTATTTACTACGTTATATACCAAGGGATGTAAAAATTTGGGAAACCGTTGGCCGAAGGAGGTTTTGGTGTGCGGAATCGGAATTTTGTATACCCTCTTGCTTAACAGCTCAGGGTACTTATCAGACACAATAATAGTCCGATGAACCAGGAGGGTGACCCTCATGAGCATTAGTTGTCGAACGGTTAAAACCCCCCATTCCTTGAATAAGGTGGCGGTGGGATATAACCTAGACTTCTTGTGCATGACCTTTAAGATAAGACGTTGGGATCTTTCTAGTGTTATGAGATTTGACCTTGATGCACCTCCCCACACTGTATTGCAATAAGAAAGAACTGGTTGACAAATGGACGTGTATACTAGTTTTAAGACGTCCTTACCGGCTGAATCTCTGAGTAACTTCATAATATATATCAGTTTTCTTACTCTACTGGACAAAGAATCAATATGAGCTTTGAAATTTAATTTTTCATCGAGAGTTACTCCCAGGTATTTTATTATGCAACAATTTCTTATGACGTCATCATTATAAGCTGAATTGGTGCACACAATATCAGTGGCTAATTTAAACTTAAATTCAGGACGCTCACTTGGCGATGAAGCAGCAGTTTTGTGAAAACATAGGTATTTAGTTTTATTGACGTTCAAAGTTAACAGGTTATTTGTCAACCATTTATGTACTTCAGCCAGACCCTTCTCAGTCGCCATGAAACATTTCTCCCAGGTCGATTCATGAAAAATTATTGCAGTATCATCTGCGTAGCAAATTACTTCTGCATTATTGAGAGTATATGGCAGGTCATTCAGGTATACCAAAAACAGGGTTGGACCGAGAATGCTGCCTTGTGGAACCCCAAACGACACTGCCTTTGGGGAACTGACCAAAGCACCCAGCTTTAGACATTGACTTCGATTTGACAGGTAGCTCTTAAACCATTTCAATGCTATGCCACGAACACCAGATAATTCAAGCTTCCTGAGCAGAATCGGAATCGATACCGTATCGAATGCTTTGGCCAGATCCAAGAATACTCCCGTGCATGCGTCACCCTTGTCAAGATGGGAAGACACCAGGTTGGTTAGCAGTAAGACAGCATCCTCGGTCGATTTCCCTCGTCTAAAACCGAATTGTCTCGTGGAGAGAAGGTGTTCACTTTCCAAGAAACTTACTAATTTATTATTAACAATTTTTTCGAGAATTTTTGAGATACAAGCTAAGAGGCTAATCGGTCGATAGTTACCGGGACAGTCTTTGGAACCACCTTTGTGAATGGGCGCAACTGCCGCCACCTTCCAATGTTCAGGAAATGAGCCTGTCGAAATACTTAAGTTAAAAATATACGTAAGCGGGGTGACAATGGAATCTTTAATTTGCTTTAGGAGGCGATTGTTTATTTGATCTAGGCCAGGGGCGCTGTCTAGCTTAAGCTGCATAATTAGTTTCTCTACCTCGGCTTCATTAGTGGGACCCAGAAATAAAGAATTTTGTGGAGCTTTGTTGATTTGTACATTTGCCGCCAAAGCTTCTTCAGTTATATTATACTGATTTAGAGTTTTTTTCGCCAAGTTGCTCCCCACGGTTGAAAAATATTCATTTGCAAAATTGAGAGAGTCTACGATATTAGGTTTTATTGAGGCAAGTTCAGGCGTATGGTTACATTCCCGGTGAGTATGTGTAATGGTTTTAATAGCACTCCACAGTTTTTTTGGGTTATACTTGTTTTCTGCGAGCAAATTTCTATTATAATCATTTTTAATCTTACGAATCAATTCAGTATAGAAGTTCCTATATCGTGCATACACAATTTTAGCAAGATCATTTTTAGGGTTCTTACGAGAGTAAGAATGCAGTTTGTCCTTATGTTTTGAGCATCTGATTAAACCTGGTGTCATCCAGGGTTTTAAAGTACGGTAGGAACGATTTATAGATTTGTTAATTGTATGTTTTTTAATTACATTACTTAATATATCTGAAAAAGCCTTCGCTGCTTCAGTTGCAGAGTTTGATGAAGTAACCGTTTGCCAGCATTCATGATTTAATTCGGATTTTATAGCTTCAAAGTTTAATTTAGTATACGCTATTGCGGGTTTTGGACGGGTGGTTGTAACAGATGAACTAATACCTACCATAACCAAGTCATGGTCTGTTATATCAGATCTACAAATCAACGATTCTGATTTATTTTTACACCTAATGAAAATATGGTCTAGGCAAGCATTTTTTCTAGTAGCTTTGTCTATTGCCGAGCTTAGTCCTAAGCTGGCCATCCTGTTGAGATAATCAGAAGTTATAGGTTCATCATTAGAAATGTTGATGTTTATGTCACCTGTAGTAATAAGACAATGAGGACTTTTAATACCTGTTATTAGAGATTCTAACGAGTTTAAAAATGGATTGATGTTACTAATTGAGGGGGACCTATAAATTCCTAACAAAGATAAGTATTCAGGGATTGTAACTAAAAGGCAATCGCAATCTTGTAAGGGAGGTTCGGAAACAGTGGCATTAAATTCGTTCTTGACATACACGACTACACCACTCGCCTGGTTCGTAGCCCGCCGGGTGCGATAAGAAGTGTAACCATCTATCGGCCCTATCAGCATGCCTTCCCGCAGCCAACACTCAGTGAGGACGACTACATCAAATCCTATGTTTAATCGGTTAAAAGTAACTAGAAACTGATCGAAGTTACGTTGAATGCTTCGAATATTAAAGGTTAGTATTTTAATCGAGTATTTGGAGGAAATAATGTTACTACATAGCTCTGGAGCATCTACAATGTGGCAATTTACCTTGAAAGAATTATCCAACTCTGTACCGATGTCTAGCCCGCCCATGTTGTTTGATCGTGGGCCGTATTGTTGTACCGAGGCTCCAGGCTAATGTGGTATTTTTTCTTTAGTAAGGCAGGATGTGACGAAGTATATTTCCTATAAAGAGTAGGTAAAAATAGGAATGCACATATGTTTATGAAGTGTGTGTATTTGGATGCCTGAGTGTGTGAGTGTGACAAAGAATACATAACACAAAAATCACGTATTTGGAAAAATAAACTACATTTTGATACAAAACTCTGACGCAGTTCTTTGAGTAAAATATTTTTAACTATACTAGTACTTAATAAGAATAACATGCAGATTAGGATTATCATAATATTATCATTCTCCCTCGGGGACGTCACCGGTGTCGGCCACAAGAAAGCGGTCCATAGCGTCCGAATTACTAATGTGTATTGCACTAGCACCATCACGTTTACGAACGAATATGGACCCTGAAGATGTCCAGCAGCGCTTGAAGTTAGCCTGTGCTGCCCGCAGTCTTGCTTCACGAAAAAGAAGCCTATTCGTTCTTGTCAAACGTTCGTTGATATAAATCTTCTGTGGGTTTTCTGTGACCACGATATCAACAGTAGTAAGGTTGCGTCTCGATCTTGCAGCTTTCAGGAAGGCGTCGCGAGTTTTCAGTCGAGTGAAACGAATTGCTATAACACGGGGAAAATTATTTTGGTGACTATCGCTTTCTGCCGTGGAGGAGCTAGGCTGATGTACGCGAGAACCCACCCTCCAAACACCGTCCAGGTCTGAGTCATTTAGTTTTATACCTATTTTAGCGCCAGTGGCCAGGACTAAGTGTTCTAGACTTTCGTTCGGCAGCTCAGGGCAGCCAACAATTTCTAACTCGTTTCTCAGTGACGCTTGAGCCTGTCTATTCACCTGATCCTGGAGTTGGGAGACCGTTTGTTTCAGCACAGCGTTTTCTAATTGTTTTTCCTCCAGGTTTTTTAATCTGCCTTCCGATTGCTGGATCCTGGCGAACACGGAGTCCAAACGTTCAGTACAGCGCGACACTGCAGACAATGCTTCGGATAATTGTGTTTTTATCGTTGACACGTCGTTCCGCAAAAGCCTGATTTCGGAAGTTAGTTCACTTATCTCCGAACTGCTCGATGGTCCACTCGCTGGCTCCTTTTTTTACGTAAAGTGATATTTTCCGTAGTGACAGGTCTCACAGGCGTGAGGGAATTGTCCCCACCTTTTCTGGAAGCCGCTTTGCAGTCCGGGCAGACCCAGTTTCTTGCGTGTTCAGGCGTTAGGTTCACCGTGTTGATGCAAAGGTTGTGAAAAGTTTTCTTGCAGTTTAATGAACTACATGTGATTGTACTGGCTAAATCTGTTATTTGGCAGTGACAGCCAAAACATATGTTTGTTTGCCCAGTATTCTTCGACATTTTCTAAACAACGAAGTCACTTAACAAACCTTGTACCACGATACTTGAGGTTCCGTGTTGTTGGCGGCCGATTCTATAGTTAACTGATCGCTAACTTGTCGCTAACTCACTAGCAAGCGATATCGTGGTACGGGGAGCACGAGTTATCAGCTGTGTTGCGGGTCGATGTCACTAACGATGTCAATTTATGCAAGTACTCGTACAATCACTAAGTTTCACTGCAGGTTTTTGATGTTTTTTTCCTGAGAAACTAACTGTTTTATTACGAATTCCCATTCACTGATTATTAATTTCACTGTGGTGTAGATTTTAACATTCTAGACTATCGATAACTATTTATTTACAAAATGATACGGCGGAGCAAGTAAAACTGCGCCCGGCTTGGATACCCGCCTACCCCCTTCTTCCTTTTTACTTTTAATCAGTATATATGAAATTTAGCCGATAAAAATAAAATTTCAAGATGGAAAATGTTATTCATAATCAGGCTAGTTTTAAATATTTACCATTTTATAGTGCAAAGGTAGGTTTTGAAGTTTAAGAAGGTAATAACATATTTTGACGGTGTAATGTGATATATGAATACAATAAATAGTACTTCATGTGACTGTACACAATGAAGCGTATTAAACACGAGTGTGGGTTTATGAAACGAGCCGAAGGCAAGTTTCATAATAACATCACACGAGTGTTTTAATGCCTAATTATGTACAGTTACATATACTACTTTATCTAGCCACATATGATAAGCCTCCATGATGCATTCAGAAGTCGCACATTATAACAAATATTACCCGGTAATAGCGGTAATGAAGTTTTCTGGCAGCTGTCATTGTTTTTATTTTAATTCAGAGACAAACTAGAGTCGGCCCTAACTATCATATCGTTCGATATCTTACTTACGTGTGACATTTGTCAAATTTGATTGAAAATTGATAATTCATTTCGAACTAAACGTCATCTCGATTGATATTAGAATAGAGATCAAATCAAATTTCTTTGTTTTTCAGAGATGTTCGAAATTTGAATAAATAATACTATCGAAATAAGAAATTTGTGCTAAAAAACAGTCTATTTTTATGGTGGTCATAATGTGCCGTTCTTGAACGCATCATGGAGGGTTTATGATATTTGGATAGATAAAAGATTTAATAAAATAACAAGCTTTCGATAACTGAATGTACTTATACATGACTCAAAAGTTTTTTTTTCTTCAGATTATTATGCATATAAGCCTGTGCCGTCCCTTTGTCGGGTAAAGGCCTCTATCTTTTTTCCACTCGTCCTTATTTAGATCAGCAATGTCGAACCCTTTTGTACTACATCCAGGTAGTCCCACCATCTCCATCGTGATTTACCGTGACGCCGAATTTTATTGGGTGAGTGTAGATTTCTTGATCTGCAGATCGGTTGACATGCGGCAAACGTGTCAGCTCTACTTTAGTTTAGCGGTTGTCTGGGTTACGTAAGCTATTTGGGTTTTGGCGTTCCTTCCAAGATCGTTTCATTGCCCTCTGGCAAACTCAGAGAGAAAAATTCTGAGCATTAGTCAAAAATCAAGTCCGGGCATTACGATGAGTCTAAATAAAGTTATATATTTTTTCATTAATTCAACTGTAATCCGATCATTAATATATGGCTTTTAAACGATATGTAATAAAAATCAGGTTTTTATTTTATAAACAGTAAACAATTGGAACAGAACTTATGGCCAGGCTAGGTATGTCTAGCTAGGCCCGGCGGATATGTCAATAATTAATAACGCTCATTTAGATTTAAATATAAAGTGGGAAATTTATTGATGCCAGTATGTATTCTGAGTATATGTACAAAAATAAGCCCTCATGCCAAAATTGTCACTTGCCTTCTTGGACTAGAAAATTATAGTAATTTTTGATAATGTATTTTTATATCATATGCCATGTACTGTACTAGTGACGCAACGAATGTGAATACTTACAATAAATATTCGTGTTCGTAAATTAGCGTTTTACCGAATATTACAATGGTATTCAAACGAACAATATTTGTTCTGCATTACGATATTCATATCTCTTAGGGTTGAATTCATAAAGATCATTAGACGTTATCATACTTAAATATCTGTATTATCAGATTTTTTTTACTAACCGAAATACCTAAGGTCCTCTAATATTACACAGAGAAAAAAAAAACCCACACCAAAAGTGTTATTTTCTGGGAATCCTGTCTGGTGTGGGCCCATAACTGAGAATATCTTAAGTATTCAAATGTGTTCGGGAATGCTAAGCAATGACAATTATTTTATAAGTACTTAAAATTAATAGATACCTAAATACGAAAAAAACAGTTGAATTTAATTCTATATGAAAATGAGTGCTTTTTGTTATGTCGCATAGCGTAGTCGTGTGAAAAAACGAACTACACTCTCTTAAAATACACTTCAAACGCACGAAGACAGATCGAACCTCCGCGGGATCCGGTACTATAACAATTTTCCGTAACTAGATGGATCGCGAGAGCAAGTGACACAGCCTTCCCCTTCGACGGTTAGATTTACACTGAGCTCGCAGCCCGAGCACGGCCGCGCTCGCGGAAATTCAGTTTTTTTGATGCTTTATTAGACCGAATTTCCATTTTAGTAACTTTTAAACAATACGATTAAAGATCAATGAATTGTCAATGTTCTTGCGAAAGAGCCGTGTAAATATCACTTGTAGTTTAGAAGCCTTAGGGAATTGAAAATTGAAAACGACCCTATTTCAACATTATTTTATACATAGTAATTATTTCTTTAAAAAGAAATCCAACTATAATTTTTTAGAAGAAATAGTCAAAAATAACATATATTTTTTTCAGATTTTTCCGTTGGCTAGATTACGAGCCTTAGGACTTTAAAAATCACCATTCCACGTACGGAGTCGCCTTAACAATAACTGTAGCTGCGGGCGATGTGCGGGGTTTGAATAAATGTTTCAAATTCTTTTATATTCATCATTGTATGTGCTTTAAGTATTATTTTTGAAAAAATACTATTGAGTTTCTTTTGGTTTTCTTATCAACAGCGGTCTCCTCTTGGGAAACGCCGTGATTGATTCACAATCTGACTAGTAAAAGTGCCCTTGTGGCCTACTTATTCAATAAATTATTTCATTTCATTTCGTTTCCTTTCGTTTCCTTTCGTTTCGTTTCGCTTCGCTTCGCTTCATTTCGAAAATTCTAGAATACGCGCAAACCTAGCGAGCGTTGAAAATAATTAATTTGCGGCGTTTGAATAAATGCTTTAAATTCTGTTATAGACATTTTGAGTCACATTTCCATACAAAAGCAGTTTTTATGTGTGAATTACAACATCATATTAGTAATTCTATCAACCATGCATTTAAAAAGATTCATCATCATCATCTCAGCCATAGGACGTCCACTGCTGAACATAGGCCTCGCCTTTGGACTTCCATATATACCGGTTGGAAGCGACCTGCATCCAGCGCTTTCCGGCGACCTTTATAAGGTCATCTGTCCATCTTGTAGGTGGACGTCCTACGCTGCGCTTGCTGGTCCGAAAAAGATTATATAACCTAAATTAATATTACATTACTGCAGACGCCAGGAAAGAAGGGCTTGCCGGGTGAGTAGGTACAGACTGTAGGGTACTACTATCCTACTAGAGAGTAGGATAGTGATACGAAGCTGGCAAGCCCTTTTCACGGGTAAGGCTTAGTGTTTTCTCAAACATATGGAAAAAAAATACACCGAAAAAAAAAAAAAGAACAGGTAGCCCGTTCATGAACACAGACGCCATGTTTTAAAAATTTACTTCCCGACCTAGGCCTTCAATTTTGTATGAAATTCCTTTACAGTTATATCGAGTTTTTCCGCCCAAAACGTGATACTTCGAAGCCAGTTACAACGCACGTTATGAGGGCATTTCATTGCATGTTTAAGAACAAATTTAAAACACCTCCGAAACAAGTAGCTGGTTACTAAATTTACTAATAAATTTATTAATAAATTTACTAATAAATTTATTAATAAATTTACTAACAAATTTATTAATAAATTTACTAACAAATTTACATTTTTTTTCTAAATAGATGGTCAATGCAACTTAATTAATAAATTTATTTAATACTTTACAATTTTTTTTTTGTTTTAGAATTTAAAAATTAAAACTTTTTATTCTTTTAGTGGACCTTTCTCCTTCATTTTGCACCACGCACATATTCATGAGTGCAAGATTGAGTCCAAGTTAATGGCTATTTTCAAATTACTAACAGTCCCCCGCAGCCGCGCTCGTACAAATCACTCCCGATTTCCCGTAATACATTACCCATTCATCACGCACTCTATCTGTATGCAAAATCACATACCCTTTTTAACAAGTTTATAAAGTTTTTGAAATGAAATGAAATAATTTATTTAGTAAGTAGGCCACAAGGGCACTTTTACTTGTGACTTGTCAGATTGTGAATCTACCGGCATTTCCTAAGAGGAGTAAGTAATGTTTTCGTAATAATACTTAAAACAATCAATTACATTTATGTTATAACTGATTACATTGGTACACGTTGAAATGTTTATTATTTTACTTATTGTAGGGTATCGCATTGGACTCATACAAATGAAACAAAAGGTTATTTAACTAGAACTATGTTTAATTCTCTTGCATTAAAGTAGGTACTATAAAATCTAAGGGAACCTAACCAGCGGAGTTGCAGTACCGACTGGCCCTATGCAGGTTGTTACTAGGATTCTAAGCCTAATTTTGGTCGTTCACTCTTTTTTATATTTAGACAGATAAAACTAAGAAAGATGCACTCATCTGGAGAACGATGAAATAGGCCGGCCTCACAGCTTGCCGGAGTAACTGTCAGCGAAGAGGGAACGTAGTCAGTCCTGGAGCCGTCCGGTACCAGGGAACGGATCACAGGGCGACAGCTGCGGTGACCTCACAGCGCAGGTCTACCACGGACCTCCTTTAACAGCAAAATCAAATACTAAGACACAAGTAAAGAATGCGGCGGCGTTTACAAAGCGCGCCGGCTCCTTGGCATCAGGTATTCAGACAACGGTGGCGCTTATTGACCTTGGTCAAGTACAATGTAAATCAAACTCAATCCATGTGAGTCGTGCACGTATAACCTCTCACGGCCAAGTTAGTAGACTGCCAGGACATTTATGTAATCAATAAATCATATTACGACCGGCGAACAAGCGGATAATATATCAAATTGACCAACCTTTTGGAGGAAAACGAGTCCGCTTGGGTTAAGTACTTCGATGTCAACTCCGGGTATCCAGTGGCAAGCCAACACTGGAATTCACCGCACCTCACCGTCTGGGCGTTCAAGGTAGTCGAGCAGACCGGCCCGCGATGCTGGAGTGTTTCTCTCCCGGTTTTATTTCAACATTTTCCCTTGCGTAAAAACCCACGCGGCGCCCTTTCTCTGCGCTCGCTGTCAAAAAAAAAAGGCTGTGTTGCCAACCTCACCGGGCGCGTTCACGGAGCACGGTTGCGTTCCGAAACACGCATCGTTACACACCCCCTTAACCAGGAGAATTTTACGTCGGAGCGACGAAGACGTACAATTCAAGCTCGCCCCCGAGCTTCTACACACGTCCAGGGCAGAAACCAGTACAATCCTGTACTGCAATAATACGACAGGTTCGTTAGAGGAGACGTGGATTCCCGACCAAAGAACCGCACGTCCTACTGCCCCCTTGGCATCAAAGGAGTCCGCGTGGTCGTCGCTGGAAACCTATGCAGCTAGGCCTACGGGTGCAGTAGTAGATAACCTGTATTTTGGCTCAAGTTGTATTGGATGTATGCTTAGTCAGAGGTTTACAATCCTTGACATGCCATTTTCCTAAAGGCTTGCCGGATTCGTCCTCCAATTCGTACACCAGTTTTGAAAGCTTACGAATGACTTTACATTTTTCATACTTTGGTGCCAATTTTGAAGCAAAGTATTTACCAGCATTACTTTGTTTGAAGGTGCGTTTCCACACAACATCGCCTACTTCGAACTCTATGTCGCGACGTTTATCGTTATAATATTTAATGTTCCGGTCATGTGCTTCCTGCAATGACTTTTTGACTTTAACGAAAGTGTTCTTTAGTACTGTGAGCTTGTCAAAATAGTCGCGCCTTGAAGAGAACACTATTTCTTCCACGGCTTCTGGGTCTCCATAAATAGTACCATCGGGGACTGCTTCCCGTCCATGAACTAAAAGGAACGGAGTATAATGAGTAGATTCGTTCACGGCTGTATTTATGGCAAATTGTATTTCCGGTAACTTTAAATCCCACGTTCTGTGGTCAGCTTCCACAAAGCTCGAGACCGCCGTCATTACAGTCTTGTTGTAACGTTCCACGGTATTAACTTGTGGGCAGTACACAGGTGTAAGATGTATCTCAGGAATGTTGCGCTTTGTAAAAAGCTGCTGAACGTCGCCGCCCGTGAAGTACGACGCGTTATCTGCTATGATAGTTCTGGGAATGCCGTGGACCATAAAGACGTGATCATCTAGACGCTGAGCAATCACTTTGCCTGTAGCACGGCGAAGTGGGAACAACATACAGTATTTGCTAAAACAACATACTACTACCAACAAGTATGTGTTCAACTTCCGAGAAGGTGGCAAAGGTCCAACCAGATCTAAACTTAGGCATTGAAAATATTTATTCAATCGTGGGGGTGTTTGATGGGGCTCTTTTTGGGGGTGTTTAAAATTTTCATCAAATTGTGGGGGTGTTTTCTGGGTCTCTTTTATGGGGTATTTAAATTTGTTATTAAATCGTGGAGGTGTTTTCTGGAGGTGTTTATAATCATTAGTGGAACTGTTTGTATTATTCTCAATATTTTTATCATTGGGTGTTGTGTCTAGGGGTAAATTTATTGAAGTAGGTTTAGTGGAAATTATTTTTAGCTGACTTTTATTATTTCTATTTTTAAACGTGTGATGATTCGTTTTATATTTACTATTGAAATAAACTATGGTTTGAAATTGTTTGTAGTTTGATTTAATTTCAGGTATAATTGGGCGGGTATATAGGTATTTACTGTTTTGATTTCTTTTATTTACGGGTAAGATAGTTTTTAATACATCTGAATATTTCGGGGTTATGCTGGGGTAAAAAGCAGCGGGGGTAAGGTTAGTTTTATTAGTAGGTATTGAAGCGTTAGTAAGCGGAAGCGTAACACTGTTAGTAATGTTAGTAGTGTTAATGGGATGGGGACGCGGGGGTAGGGTAATGCGATCACAATCCGGGTTTTGTAGTTTATAGGTATTGGTAAATAATGTTTGAGGTTTATTCGAGGGAAAAGTTTTCAATATTTTAGTCATATCCGGGTATGTATGGTTTTCATTGTAAAATATTCTACTATTATGTATATTGTCAGTAGGTATTGTAGGTAAGGAGAGAGGCAATTTTCTATTTTTAACCGGGACAGCCATACCCTGTTGCCGGTTTATTAGTTTTTTGTATTATGTGATGAATTGCAATTGGTGCATGTTCTCGCAGTGACGTCATTTTGCCCACAACGATAGCAAATTATTTTTTTTGCGGCCCTGCATTCTCTAAGAATGTGGCCTTGCACACGACAACGAACACAAAATTTAGGGTTAGTAGTGATTTCCAACACATTTCGGGTAGATTTCGCTGTAGCGTCTTTGTAAACAAGGTCACTTGCCAAGGATGTAGTTATATCTGTGTTAGGTTCGCTAAATAACTTTGCCCGCTGACTAACAGCTTCTAGTTGTCGACCATATGATTTTAATTCATTTAAAGTCGTAATAGGGTACAATGCTAATTGCTTTGAGTAAAAAGGGCGTATATTATGCGTGACTATGCTTAATTGTTCCTCATCAGATATTGGTTTTTCTAAGCGAGAAAAATAACATTTCATAATGCTTACAAATTCTACCATATTTTCATTGACACCTTGGGTCCTTGCTCTGACCTCGTTTAATAGACGTTCATTATAATCTGCAGGTAGGTAATCGCGTAAGAGGAGCAGTTTTAGATCTGCCCAGCAGTGAACTTCATTTTTAATACCCTCGTACCATGATAAGGCCGTGTCTGTAAACAATTCGCATGCCGCGCGAAACAATCCGATTTCTGAAATATCGCGAGAGATTCTTAAATCTTCTAATCGTCTTAAAAATGCTTTGACGCAAGTTTTACCATTATATGTCAAGTTTAGTTTTTGAACCGCCCCGTGACGTTCGACGTTACATGATGGGGTAAGCGCTCCCAAGTCGGTGCTTGGTTGTGACGCTAAGGCACTCTTAAAACTGAACATTATGTTATCAAGTTTAATTAATAATTTATCTAATTTACTGTAAACATCCGAATAGTCTTTCGATGCAGGACCGGAAGGGTTAATTCTCGTTAGGCGGTGATACAAATGGTGAGCGACGGCTTGCACCTTATTTAAAACCTTTAACGAGCTACGACGCTCCACCGCCTCTTTAATAGTTGTATCTAAATCAACCAACTTGTTAGAAATTAACGACAATTCCTGAGCCACATCGCCCTCATAGTCGGCTACCTCGTCCGTAGGTACCTCCAGATCCAATTTTCGGATTTGTGCCCGTAAATCGGCGACTGTCGCTGTGGGGTCACCTAAGCGCACTTTTACCTCATATTCTAACTCGTCTTTCCTTAATAAATTAAATGCTATGGGCCTTTCCGCCATCTTTAAATTTTGCAATAAAAGCAATTAAAAGTAAGTGTCCGAGCGACCGAAGTACTATAGGCGTTCACCACGAGTTCACGTTTGAGTAATAATAGGTATCTATCAGTAGAAATGAAATATGTCTTATATATGAAAGGAGTCAACGACCAATTACAATTAAAGTAAATTATAAAAACTTGGGTATGAAAATATCTTGAAAACACAAGTTAATGGTAATTAAAAAACAAAATTTGTCACACAAACAAACTCAGTTTGTTTACTAAAAAGTATTGCTAAGTTACTTAAAGTTATTGTTATTGACCTTAAGGCAAAACACTGAAGTAGGTATTCTAAATAAATTATGTTATTAATAATGGTATGTAAGAAAATGACTACAGTGTGGGTTTCCCTATATGTCACCAAATTAGCACTGTAGGTATGTTAAGTTTACACCTATTCATTAAGTAAACATTTATATTATATCACTTTAAAGTGGTTTTTGTTTTATCACAAACTATCAATGTAAACTTGTAAATGTAAAATGTTAAAGTACATATAATGTATAGGCGGTTAATACCGTTGTACAAACAAAAGAAAAAATATGTAAGTATATTTAAATGACAAGGGAAAATGTTGGAATAAGAGTAGTTTGTTTTTCTACTGATAAAGTAGGTATCTTGAATTTGACAGGTAGAAAGTAACTATGTAATTTGGACGATTATTATTATTATTATTTTTTACTTAAAGATAGGGCTTAAACGCTTAGTACACTAAAATAATGATGCTGATAGTTGTTAATTAACATGTACAAGTAGGTATAAAAAGTATACAAGTGTGAACGACCAAAACAACCTAGAGCGGTAAGACCTAGTGTTTAATTAAGCTTAAATACAATGTTCGGGCGCCATGAAATGTTTATTATTTTACTTATTGTAGGGTATCGCATTGGACTCATACAAATGAAACAAAAGGTTATTTAACTAGAACTATGTTTAATTCTCTTGCATTAAAGTAGGTACTATAAAATCTAAGGGAACCTAACCAGCGGAGTTGCAGTACCGACTGGCCCTATGCAGGTTGTTACTAGGATTCTAAGCCTAATTTTGGTCGTTCACTCTTTTTTATATTTAGACAGATAAAACTAAGAAAGATGCACTCATCTGGAGAACGATGAAATAGGCCGGCCTCACAGCTTGCCGGAGTAACTGTCAGCGAAGAGGGAACGTAGTCAGTCCTGGAGCCGTCCGGTACCAGGGAACGGATCACAGGGCGACAGCTGCGGTGACCTCACAGCGCAGGTCTACCACGGACCTCCTTTAACAGCAAAATCAAATACTAAGACACAAGTAAAGAATGCGGCGGCGTTTACAAAGCGCGCCGGCTCCTTGGCATCAGGTATTCAGACAACGGTGGCGCTTATTGACCTTGGTCAAGTACAATGTAAATCAAACCCAATCCATGTGAGTCGTGCACGTATAACCTCTCACGGCCAAGTTAGTAGACTGCCAGGACATTTATGTAATCAATAAATCATATTACGACCGGCGAACAAGCGGATAATATATCAAATTGACCAACCTTTTGGAGGAAAACGAGTCCGCTTGGGTTAAGTACTTCGATGTCAACTCCGGGTATCCAGTGGCAAGCCAACACTGGAATTCACCGCACCTCACCGTCTGGGCGTTCAAGGTAGTCGAGCAGACCGGCCCGCGATGCTGGAGTGTTTCTCTCCCGGTTTTATTTCAACATTTTCCCTTGCGTAAAAACCCACGCGGCGCCCTTTCTCTGCGCTCGCTGTCAAAAAAAAAGGCTGTGTTGCCAACCTCACCGGGCGCGTTCACGGAGCACGGTTGCGTTCCGAAACACGCATCGTTACAACGTAAAGGAGATGTATGGATTCTCCAAACCTATACATTAATAAAATTTAAGCGATTAATTTAAAATATGATGATGCAGAGATGTTTAAAGTCTCTAGGCATCACAACATGCAATAAGATACAATTACTTAAATAATTTAATTTCACACAGATGTATAAAGGTCTCTAAGCGTCAACGTGAGGTACAATAGAAAATAACTAATTATTAAATCTAAATTTCAGTCCTCATGTGGCTTATTGACACATGTCGTTAATACCAAAGAGAAGGTAAAGTAAAGGTATTATCTTTATTTTTGTTGTTATCTTTTGTTCCATTGATACCGCTTAATGACGTTCTCAAATGTAATCGAAGCCGATACAAAACATCGCGTCTCATCAAGGATTCAAAGAACTGGCGTTAAGGAGAACGGCTGGAGAGAACTGCACTGGTGCTTTAAGTAGTGCATAATAAAAAACCGGCCAAGTGCGAGTCGGACTCGCGCACCGAGGGTTCCGTGCTTAACTGGCCGGGTTAAGTTAAGTTTGCATCTGGTATGTATGGTGCCACATACATGAGGTGCAAATAAGTTAACGCAACCGACAGACAGGCAGACAGACAGACAGACGGAAAACGCAGTCTTAGTAATAGGGATCAATTTTTTACCCTTTAGGTACTGAACCCTAAAATGAAGTTACCGTAGGTATGACTTGTAGTTTGCACCACACACGCGGGGAAGGAATCCGCGCACGGCTCCGAGTACCCCGGGGCGGCTCAAAGAGCTGCGATCGCGATAACGCAGCGCGAGACGTGCCCTGTGGACGGCATTATACCACACAGAGCCAAGTTCAAATAGCTATAATATTTTAGAATTCAAGTTCAAATTCTTTAGTATATTATGGAGAGCTATCTTCATAGAAAACTGTTTTTCAATACAAATTTAGAATTGTATTATATTGATACCTGGGTATCATGATTTCAGGAAAAATCTTCATTGCACGATGCAGATTGTCTTTTGTTTTGTACAAATGGCTCGCACCGCCATCTGTTGGTCATAATTTCTTTGCCCTCTCATCACACCGAAACGCTCGTGCAAGTTTTAACCAATTTTGGTACTGGGACAGCTGGATATCCAAATATGGTTGAAGAATACTTTTTACCCGTCTACGGTAAACAAAAACCATAAACAGGCAGCGGGCGAAATTGCGGGCACCTCGTAGTTAATTAAATGGGTGGTTGGAGATGTCACAAAGAAAATAGTTGAGATCTAATTAGGTGCAGCCCAGTTCTGATGATTGTGATGATAAATCTGAATTTTAATTATAAGAACACACATTTTAACTACTGTGCTTACTGATTCCATAATATAAACATTTTAATTATTTACACAAGGCATATTACTTCAAAAAAATTGCACTTACTTAATACATTAATAACTTATTTAAAACACAAATACATAAAATAATTATTTAACTCAACCTTTGAACGCATTTTTGTGATTCTGTTCTGGTAGGTCCAACTATAAAATGTGTCCATCTTATCAGATATAGTAACGATAACTATATACATGGACTCTCGGAAAGAACCAAAACATGACGAGCTGTACCTACTCGTACTCGATCTTTGACGACAGGAGCAACAGGTTAATAAATAATTAAATAATTATAATTCTTTCTCATCATGCTCCATGCTGTATAACGCCATCCTTTCTCGCTGACCGCCCTCATATAGCCTAATAGCCGCCGGCGAAATCTTCACATGGTGTTTTACAGCAGCCAATAGAGCGCGCTCGGGATTAATCACAAAAGTACTCGTATTTGCTTGCAAACTCTTATCGTTCACTTGTGGTCAGTGGCTACGGCTTTGTAAACATCCGTGTTCTTATAAAACTACTTTAGGGCCCTATCAGACTTGCGAGTTGCTGTGTATTCTATACAATATCAGTCGCAGAGAACTCGCTGTGTGATCGCCTTCATACAAAAATAGCTCGTAACTCGCAAGTGTGACAAGGCCCTTAAAGTCGATGTGATGTTACTATTAGTCTGGCTGGTGAAATTCAGTACATTCTGTTGAAGGGCTATCAATTTGTGTGGCAATTTTTGACCCAATTGTAAATACACTAGCCGTCAAAAATCTATACACAAAAAGTTAATTGCCAGAAATATAAAATTAATAATTAATTAGTAATTAATTTATAAAAATATGTTTTTTTTTTTTAATTTTATTATTATTATATTTGAAACTCCCAAAATAGTAGTAAACGCCTAATGATGAAATGGCATTTTTTTAAACCCCGACGAAAAAAGAGGGGTTTAACGGATGGACCAATTAGAATGCGGTTTTTGTTATATTGTAAGTATATCGTAAGACTCATCGTTATGGTTCTTAGCTATGTTTGGTGAAAATAGGGCCAATAGTTTCCAAAACATTCAGCTTTATTGGAACAAGTGACAAGATCTCAAACAATATTGAAGCTAAGAATTCCAAATTTTGTAGTTACTCGTATGATGAGTTTTATTAGCATTTTCAATATCACTCATTGAATGTGGGTCTCATCATCTCATGATGGACAACTACTTGTTTCGTGAGTGTCATCTTTTTTAAATTTAAGTTATTAAAAGACGTATAGTGTCATCGATAAAATTCAAATAATGACAACATTTCACACACATAAAAGTGTAAAGCTTTTCAAATAAACAATGCAAAGATCGAAACACAAAGCATAAAGAAAAGTTCGAAAGGTTATTTGGGCGTTAGGGTGGCGAAAAGGTTAACACGCTGGAACTGTTCCTTTCACCAGGGTTTCGATTCCCGGTCTCTTTCACCAGGTTACGCATTTAAATTTTTCTTTTAGCTTTGATCTTTGCATCAATGGATTAAACTTAAAACATTTTACCTTCAAAATGCAGCGAACTGAGCGAAATCCATAGGGCTTATGCTATTGACTGTTTGAGCTAATATTGTACAAACTGTTCCGGCTTTAGAACTTTTCTGTTGCCGGCTAAAGTCAATTTGACGGTGTTTGAAAGAGATTTTCTTTCAACAAGTGGTCTTTATTTTCGCTAGTAATTTTCGAGGTTGCAATAAAATAGTTTTTTGAAGTTCTAACGTAGGATATAGAATTAGATACTTAAAAAATACTTGATGTCTTTTAAGCCATTTGTGTCACGAGTTTAAGCGATATTGAGGTTTTAGGTGTTTAATTTTTGAGTTCGAGAATAGCGCCGTTGAGCGGCAAAACACGATAAAACGAAATAAATGTTTAAAATAAGAACTCTATGCATTTTACATATCGATCTTATTCGAGGTTTTTTTTTGCATTTATCGGATTTGTGTGTTTGCTTGATAATAAAAATATTTTGCTACAGTGTAGGTGCTTAGAAAAATATTCATATTATTATTTATGTTTAATAAATTGAACGCCAAGAACACTTTAGGTGTCGTGTGCTGTCATGCCTACCACTAAGTATAATATATAACCAAACTCTTTCCTTTCAAATACTACATATTTTAGGGGATTGCATAATTATTATAAAACTAAAATAAATAATTTGATAGTAGCATGTTTTTGATAATAATTTATTTTATATAAAAATAAAAATAAAATTGACACGGTTTGTTTGACACGGAGACTTAGCAAAATATTTCCATTTAACCAAGTTTAAAATAATTAAAAAACTATCTAGCTGGTCGTTACAAAAAATACGCCAAGATGGCTCCTAAAATCATCAACATTGACGCCCTCAAACAAATTCCACCACTTGTCCTCATATATCCGAACCGCTTCCCTTGGTGTATGATCTCTAACACAGAGTCCATAGTCTCCTCGTTATTGGGCAGGATCTGTTCTGGTGGCAGAAGGAATCCATGGGTCCATTGGTCACGCAGCTCGTAGCAATATACTAGGGGCACGTCGAGGGCCTCTTTTGCCCACTCATCTGTGCCTCCAGTTGCTTCGTCTGAAACATACAGTGAAACTATTATAACCGCTTTCTTAAATGATTAAACCGAGTTAAGGATAGGTCTGAACCGAGTGTTTTTTTTCGGATTACATTTGTTTTACAGATAAACGTTTCATCGAAGTTTCGTTTCATAGAAATACCATATCATCGAGAGCATTTAATTTCTGAAAGCATAAAATATTTTGGAATGTTAACGCTTATAACACAAACCTAACCTAATCTATTATTTATCAAGATTACTAAAAAAAAAAAAAAAAAATTTTGTCAAGATTCGATGAAATGAGCATTCGGTAAAGTGTTTGTCTTTAAAAGAAGAGGATCCCCATTTTTTTTTATTTTGGCGTAACTATGTATATGGATTATGGAATAATTGTCTTATCCAATCCTAATCTCCTTGTGGTCTTATAATAGGAGGAACTTACAATAATATTGGCAGACGTGTTAACATTTCTTTATTTTGAGGACTGATAACGTTTTAAGTTTGTTATCTAGACAAGATAAATAAATGTATTGCAAGAAAAACTTAACTTATAACAAAGAAATAGTAATTGAAATAATAATGTGTACCAAAAAGTAATAAAACACATCTCTGCAATGCAGTTGCAGTTTAGTTAGTGCTGGGAACTGGCAATGGCTGCTCCGTCGTCAAACCCCAACAGTTTCGCTGCAGGTTTGAATTTGTGACGTGTGCCTCGTATGCACATACTGGTGGCTCGAATTATAGCAGTCCATATCCTTGTTCTAAGCCAACCCAGTATCGTACTCAGCGATTTGTTCCAACGGTCCGAGAGGGCTTCGCGTAAGTGATTGACGAAGGAGGTCATTTGTGGTATGCCATCGACAGAGGTCACGAGGGGGGTGAAAGTAGCATGTTTCACTTCGCATGCAGCAGAGTATTTTCTTTGTTTTTCAGTCTCAGCAGATTTTAGGACAGAAGTGACATGACGTGCAATGTAAGAGGGAGCGTCGGTGTCTACGACACGGAAATCGAATAACGCCTCTCTCTGTGCATTCCATACGCCACGGCAGGATAAGTCACCGCGTAATCCAAAGTCGGCTTCTGTGATTATAGGTTCTATTGTGATGTTGCCCCATGCTTGGTGACATAGTTCAGCAAACAGGTCTCGTATTTCGTTGTGCCGTCTTGAAATTAGCCCACCAGTCTTGCAACAGAGAGCATGGTCGATATTAAAATGGCTGTTGCATTGAGTTTGGGGTTCTGTGATAGCGTATTGCCAGGGCATCTCTGAATTCATGAGGAGACAAGTCGAAGTTGTCTTTCTTTGTTGGTATAGCAGATAGCCAGGTGGAAGACTTTGTTTTCATTTTCGATGTGATCTTTCTATAGCTCGTCGTTTGTTAGGGGATAGTTTGGCCAATATATTGTCTAAAAAATCGTTGTCACGAGCATCTTTTATTGTTCGGCTCTCTTTGCGTGCGTCAATCAGGGATTTATCGTGTTCGGCTAGGTCTACATGTTGTGTCCTGATCAAAGCCGATGAGAGGATTAAACAGATGATGATGATGTCGTCGATGGGTCAATTTGTGCATTGTTTAGTTTGCGACTACCGTAAAACGGGGTTACTTTAGGAAAATTTGGGGTTACTTTGATAGATTTAAAATGGTTATAAAAACGTAAATATTCATAGTGCGATTGAGCAAATGAAGTAAAAGGTTAGGTCATTGTTTAAGGTAGGTATTGCATTGCCACAGATAGTAAAAATAAATAAGGATATGGCGTAAAACACTTTTCCAAAGTAGTCCCTGCATTTAAAAGTAACTTCGTTTTACGTTATGTCGATTTGTGTAAATTTGTACGAAGTATTATTTAGAGTATAAGGTTATTTTGTCATTATCTTCTAACACAAGGAGTTAATTCATTTGCACGACCAGGGGCGCGGCAGGAGGTTGAGCGAGAGATCCGAGCGTGTGGCATTGTAATATATGTAATAATGTGGTGAAACAAGGGACGTTGATTTTAAGTGATGATATCTGGTTTAAAAAAAATAATAATTAGAAATGCTAAGTGACACGGGTAACAATTTCATGTGCGAAAGTTATCTAACAATTTATGTAAATATGTAAAAGAAAAAGATTTTGAATGAATTGGGCGTTAACCTGTATAGTTAATTAATTATTATATAAAAAAATATTCTCTTATATATTCCAACTTAGTATATAAATCTTGCAAATCAGTAGACATAATAAAATTAACTCGTGCGTAAATGTAAAATAATTATAACCGAAAACTTAAGTTATACAATAAAATATTCACTTACTTAATTCAGCGCTTACGTAATAGTAATGCCTAACGATATTGAGGTCATCACGAGTCGTCACGTTGCGCGATGCATGGCGGGACGTTGATGCGCTGGCGGCTGGCAGGCACGTGGAGGCACGATGCCGTTGCTGATGCGCGATGCGATGACGGGCCGGGCTAACCCTGGACACCCTCGAGCATGGGCCGAGATTTCCCTGGACACCTCTTGAGATGGGCCGGTATAACCCTGGACACCTCTTGATTTGCGAGCCGGGGTAACCCTGGACAACGCTCTTCTTTTCTTGAGACTTGTTTCTTCTTATGGCTTCTTTCATAATTGTATTCTTCTTTTTTCAAGTCAATTCAAATCTTCATTCTTGAGACTGCATCGTCAGTCTGGTGGTTCCTCTTGTTTCTTGTGGTGTCCCGGACGGTGTGGTGTCCCGGACGGTGTGGTGTCCCGGACGGTGCGGTGTCCCGCCGCACCGTCCGGTGCGAGGTTCTGAGGTTCTGGCTGGTTCAGAAGTTCGTCTTCGGAACGTTAGTGCAGGATCGCCATGTAATATATGTAATAATGTGGTGAACAAGGGACGTTGATGGGAGACAAAGTATATGCAGAGCTCTAGATAGTAGTGAACGTTTAATTACTTAAAACATTAGCGTATATACATTTTTACAATAAGGTTAACGCTTATCCAAGCAATATGCATTAGGCTACAGTTATATTGCATGCTATACTAAATGTAGACATTAGCTACATACATACTACAGCATAACGAGTGAACGTGACACACGTACCTACCTACATCGCTGCCGCTGCCGCTGTCTCTGAACGTGTGGCATCTCCGTTAGCCAATACACTGAACGCTTCGCCACATCTCATGTGATCAACGATATGAACACATAAATGCATAATGCTGAGGAATTCTTTGACATGATGCCCGCGGCTACTTTCTACCATCAATAGTACCATAAATAGTCAAGAACTGTGCGGTTCCAGATGAATTTCCTTCCACGAACGCTCCGCATATGGAATGAACTCCCTGTCGAGGTTTTCCCCGGGGGCTACAGTATGCGTTTCTTCAAGAGGACAGTAAATAGGTTCTTAAAGGGTCGGCAACGCGCGTGTGATGTTTCTGGCTTCGCAAGCGTCTATAGGCGTGCCAACGTCGTAGTAAAAAACAAAACTCACATAATACTTCCACAATATTGCCCGTGACGTACTGTGTGCCGTGTCTAACGGAGAGTGCTCCCATTGCACGACGACCAATATTCATCTGAAAGAAGGCAAAACAAAATATCCATCATTTATATCGCAGTGAAATGGTAAATCCAGGGATTTAGTCAAATACCTAAGGAATTAGATAAAAAAAATAACGGCAGATGAAAAAAAATCAATTGCGTTTTATTACGTTATTTCACAAAAAAATCTAGGGATTTTATCAAATCGCTGGGCTAGTTTAGTCAAGTGTCAAAATTGGATTAGTCACTATGTTTGTATTTATTGTCATTTTACTGATAAAATTCAGCGATTTGATCACACCCTCTAAACTGGTTTAGTGAAATGACAAAATAAGCTAGTAGTCGCGGTTGCACTTTTATCATCAGCCAACCAAATTTCTGATTTTACCATTTCACTGCGACATATGTAAAGACTCTTGGAATGGAAATATAAAATTTGCGTAATAATGGATTAGTTAATAATAATTTAATTAATGGAAAAATCGAATGTAAAATTTTTGCCTAGCGGTGGAAAACTTATGTTGACAAATAATTGGGTTCTTACCGCATCTTGATAATTAGCGAGAGGTTCAGAAGTATTTCCAAAAGGCAGCAACAGCATTTGACCATAAGAGTGGAAAGAAAGTAGCAGCTCCATTTTATCCCCAATCTCTCTCATGTACCTCGACATGGTTCTCGTTTCAGGTTCTGAGAAAGGTCCTGGGCCAGCGTAGACGTCTGAGGCTGGGTTCGTGCTTGCTCCATAAGCTGAAAAACAATTTTACTATAGTCAATTAATTTAGACCCAAGGAGGGGATTGAACCTTGACAATGAAGTAGGATTTGGAGTCAAAGACGTTACATGAGTTATTAAAGGAGAAACCAAGGTGTCCAAACTCCGCTGTTGTACTGCGAAAATATAATACCTGGCATAGCTGAGTTGCAGTGGGGGTCTTTGGTATTGCTTGTTCAGTTTAGAAAATGCTGGGGAATGTGTTGGTACCTCGTCAGAGGCTGGTTTTTGGGTTGCGGTACTAATATTATCAATATTGTTCTTAGTTAATTATTAAAAAAAAAATTGTTTCAAGTTCATTGCAAAAGTGAGGTAATGACTGTATACACCGTGAAATGGTCTCTTCCATAGTGCGCTAACAATTTACGATAATATAATAATTAAATATCTATACCTAGCCAGTTGCTATTCCAGTTTCGGTTCAAATCCACACCAATGCCGTTGGCAAAAGGACGACGGTTTTTACGCCACATCCTAAACTGAAAATTTTAAAAGTAACAGGGTAAGTAAAACACAATTTAAAAAGATAGATGTACTATACAGGGAGTCCCAAGACTATGGGACATCAAGGGAAAGTACCTTAAATATAAAATAAAAAAATGTATATTAATAATACTCAATTAAAAGTAAATTCTAAAAAGAACAAGGTTCGAAAAACACCGCTCTCTGTCGTTTCTGGTCAAAAGGTGCCCATAGTGCATGCAACATTTCCACGCTGGATCGCAATGGGCAGTCTTTGTACCAGAAACAACTCGGAGCGTGGGTGTTTTCCCTTTTGCCTGAGTCTTCGACCAAGGTCGTGCACAACACTTGGGTAATTGCCCGTCTTTCTGTATAAGAAAACAGAAACTTCATAACATAATATTTTATGAGAAAACTCACCTCATCAAAAGTCCACACATAACCATCAGGATTAGTGACAGGGAAAATGTGCCAGTCGTAGTCCCTGGCAGCTGCCATGGTTTCGGGATCATCACTAGTCAATAATTCAGAAATAATATAACAAACTGTTGCTGGAGATATCCATTCCCTTGCATGGATTCCACCTTCAATGAAAATATTGGTCTTGTCCTCTCCATGGGAAATTTTTACTCCTACAATTTCTCGGCCTTCAAAAGACCCACCTCCGATGACTTTTGTGGCTACGTCAGGATATTGTTCGACTATATCGTCGATCCAGGCATTAATGTCATCTAACGAGTAAAAGGCGTCCCAAGTCATGCTTCGAGTGTTACTTCTTGTGTAGCGTTTTACGGTTTGTTTGTCAATGTATCTGGAATATCAAATACATAATGTTAAGAACCAGTGTCTAGTGAGCTGGAGCAATGCCAAAAAGTTGCTGAGGGTTAAAAAACGTAGGGCAAACTAATAAAGGCCCTCTCTGCACCTCCAGGGTGCCTTAAGACAACAATTCCTTATTTTTAAAAATGTTGCCTATGGTTTTTGGAAAAAAATAAGTGGAATCGGTATCGGTTCGCCCAGAAATATTGTTTCACGCCACACCACTGACAACTTTTGGGTTGTCTGATATTTATTTATAACTAAATATGTATGTGCGTACTTTGCATTAACTATGTATCTATTGTACAAATAACATCATTTTAATAATGCAAAAAAATAGTATATTACACACCTAGGGCGATACGCGGAGAGAAAATCTCATTTCCTGGCCGAGGCAAGACGTAAAACTTTAGAAAACCCATGGGCGGTAATTCCCATCCTCACCTTCGGTTCGGGCCACAAACCACCTGACATTTTCTCTCCGCGTATCGAGCACTTACGGCCTAAGGTGACGTAAAAACTTTTCCGTGCCGTGTACAATGTAAACCCAAAGTTACGGGGTTCAATTTACTGTGAAATATAACCGTCACTTTTGAAACTTAAGAAGGATTGTGTCTACGTTTGATTATTACTATTACATTCTTAATGCCACATATATATTTTTTAACATAAATGAAATATAATGTAGTTTGGGATTAGGAGTACAGTGTTATTTTACTTACTCTTGAACGTTGTTCATGCTGATTTCAGCATTCATATTGTTTTGCGTCAATAGATTTTGAAGATCACCCTTATTTTCAGGACTTGCCATAATTTGCACAAACTTTGCTGAAGGCACGGGATCGGACCAGAAATCATAGCGAAGGTCGGTGTCTTGAAGATTACGAAGTAAATTCACTTGATGCACATTTTCTATGTGTATTTTAAACAGAGTGTAGTTGTCAAATCTAAACTTTTCACTTGAAACACTATTCGTAACATAAAATATTAATATAATGTATAAAATACTCTTCATTGTGACTATTATGTTCCTTTATATGAAAAAAAAATGTCTGTTATGAAACAAACTTATTGACTAGGAGTCAGTAACTACGACGAAGCATTGTGTCGGAGTTTTTACTCAAATAGTATTGATAAGAAATCAGTTGATTACAATAATTTATCTTTAGATAATATTTCTCTCTAGTCACGTCAAGGAAGAGTGTAGTTATAGAGTATTAGCTTTTGCCCGCGACTACGTCCGCGTGGAACTTGGAAGTATGGAAGCAACCTCGTACAACACGATAGATATCCACCTAATCACCTTAATTAATAAAAGGGATTATTAAAAGCGCCTAAGCAAATGTAAGAGCAATTGTGCTTTGGTCTAATAATTACATTTCCTACAGGGTCATCAATGTCATCATGAATTACTTACTCACATTTCAATCTTTTTAGGGATAATTTCCAGGATGAAAATGTCTGGATGTCTTTTCTCGGGTCTTAAACTATCTCCATGCCAAATTTCATCAAAATCGATTCAGCGGTTTAAGCGTGAAGAGGTAACAGACAGACAGACACACTTTCGCATTTACAATATTAGTATGGATTAGTTAGACTAACTTTAAGAATTAAAAATTATCTTTAGATAATAATGATTGGTCTTAATCAATCATTATTATCTAAAGATATTTTTATTCTAGTAGTCTAGTGTATGATATCTTTTGGTAATTACTTGTAAGTAGCTTAAATTAAGCGTTAATTACGAATATGTCAATGAGAAGATTTTTTTTTGATCTGGTTGCACGATGAAGACCAGAAAAGGAAAAGATATTGTCAGTTATAGTCTGGCTAATGAAATATTACGTGAAGTTTTGGCAGGAAATTTAAATAATCTGCGGCTGGTCACACTTTGGGTAGTAGGAATTATAGTTTTGATGCTAGAAAATATTTGTGATTTTCTATACACACGTAAGGTACCTAAGAAAATAAGTTAAATATAAATGTTGACGTGCACTCATAGTCAGCTCACATAATTTTTACCACTATGTACAGTACAGTCAACGACAAACACATGTTTACACTTTTTAACCATAATAATATACAACGCAAATAAGTAGGTAAGTATAGTGAAAATAAGACCTAGCTCGGTAATACCATAATGTTCATAATATTAATCAATCACCAAAAAAAATACATAAGTACTAAATAGTATGCCAAATTTCAACTCGATTGGAATGTTAGAACTACTACCTAAAGTATCAAAATTATTTATAGAGGACTTACCTACTAAATTGTGTAAATCAGAGGCAATTGGTGATACCATAAGGAAATATCTGTCAATATTATTTGGCTACTTAATAATTTTCTCGAATGCAAGTCTTAATGCCAAATGATGTAAATTGATTCATTGGGTTTAGCCTTGCTTTATAATCAAACGTTTCATCAAAATTTTCATTTCATAGAAACATCATTGCAATTTACTTTAAGTGTAAGTGTGAAATAATAAATAAATAAATCAATTTTATCGATTTTTCTTTCCTGAAACCATAAAATATCTTGGAAAGTTCAAACACAAACCTAACCATTTCTATAGGTTGCCAAGATTTCTCTAAAATGTATTACTTCTATATGAAATATGTATAACTTTTATATGAAATTAAGCATTCTTTGAAGTGTTTGTCTATAAATAAATAAATATCGGACAACCTCACACAAATCGATCTAGTCCCAAATTAAGCTCAAGAAGGCTTGTGTTATGGGTACTAAGTAGACGAAGATATACGTACTTATATAGATAAATATATACTTAAATACATAGAACAACCATGACCCAAGCACAAATATTCGAGTTCATCACACAAATATTTGCCCTGGCCGGGATTCGAACCTGGGACCGCCGGCTCAGTAGGCAGGTGTCTACAAACCGAGCCAAACGCGTCGTCAAATAATATAAATATAAATACTATAAAACAAGAGGATCCCGATTTATTGTTTGTTATTAGAAGCACTTCGTCAGCCAGTTGAGACTGCGGGCCAATCGGTGAGTATGTTTGATGAGAGGGTATTTAATATTATTATCCAGCAAAGGATTAATGATAATGATGATAATCATTAATGAGATAAATAGACAAGTTGATAAAAATAAAAATAAAATGCGTAGTGGTTTTTGAGCGTTTTTCAAAAAAAGTGTACATGGCAAAATTTGAATGTCCCACACGTTCAACGTGTTTTTTTTTTTACTTTACCTTTAGTATTTGGGTATATCAGTGGTATCATTTGATTCTGTAGATGTGAGGCATTCATTTTATATTTCTAAAACGATTATATTATATTTATTACTAGATTTATTGCAAATAAAAGAAATGAAAAGTGCTAAAATGGGTATGTCCCACGTCGACTCAGTCATGTTCAGAGGCTTGCAGAAACTCGAAATAAATTTGTATGAATATTGAATGTGGTCACACAGATAAAGTAATGAGTCTAGATTTTAGTCGTGTGCTTTATTTATAAACAAATACGGTTTATAATGCCGAAAAACTACTTTTTCCACTGTCCAAAGAAATCGACAGACCGGAACTTCCGGTTATAGTCACAAGCGATTTTAACATACTTGTGCAATCGATATTCCCCAAAAAGCGTTAATTTTTCAATCCTGGCAACATTTTAATGCTATAGGCATCGGATTTCATTGCAAATAAAACGTCAGTTCCGTGAAAACGGTGACGAAAGGTGGACGCTGTGTCAGTGCGCTAAAAATAGGATTTCGAGTTAGTAACAGTTTTTTCGGTAAGTAGATTATAATTAACTTTTTAAACACAATTAGACATAGAAGAAACTATCGTAGTATCCGAAACTAAACCAAAAACACATTGAATTGGTTCAGAACACGTTGAAATTTTGATTTTAAATTGTCGAGGTAGAATTCGTCACGTCCGGTTAGTGACGTGATATACTACCGGAACGATTTTGTGACGAATTGGAACTATAAAGCTTAGTACACAATCGAAATGTGACCGATGTTTTAACCGACTTCTAAAAAAGGAGTTACTTAGTTTGACCCATATGTTTGTTATACATGCATGTTTATCCGCCATTATCTCGCATTTGTCAGAACCGATTTTGATGCGGTTTTCCGAAAAGTATTTTTTATCTCCGGAAGAAATGACTAAAAAGCAAAATAACAATTAAAACATTTATAAAAACTGGCTAAGAGCATGTCGGGCCACGCTCACAGTCGAGTTTTTAATTAGGCGAACTAACTTGACAGCTGAAACTGTTGTCAGAAATGAAGAAAAAAAAATGTGATTGGTTTATGTCGATATAACCTTAAGTATACACCTTAACATATTGCATTAAGGTTTATATTCGTTTATAACTATCAAGAAAACAAGAGGCAGACAGCGTTCTAAGCGATGTCCTAAAATAAAGTTCGTTCGATGTAAGTATTTTAATTACAACCGTTTTTAGGGTTCCGTACCCAAAGGGTAAAAACGGGACCCTATTACTGAGACTTCGCTGTCCGTCCGTCCGTCTGTCACCAGGCTGTATCTCAAGAACGGTGATAGCTAGGCAGTTGAAATTTTCACAGATGATGTATTTTTATTGCCGCTAGAACAACAAATACTAAAAATAAAATAAAATAAATATTTAAGGGGGCTCCCATACAACAAACTTGTAGATTATGGTACGGAACCCTTCATGCGCGAGTCGGACTCGCACTTGCCCAATTTTTTATTAATAAGAATTAAGACTTATCACAGCCATGCTCAAGCAGCGGAGGCTGAGATGGCTGGGTCACGTGCACCGCATGGAGCACACTCGCTTGCCCAGGCAGATTCTACTCGGAGAGGTCGCAGGGGCAAAGAGACCCGTAGGCCGACCCATGTTACGCTTCAAAGACTGTGCCAAGCGTGATATGGTTGCTTTTAACATCCCTAGCAACCAATGGGAAGAGCTGGCCGAGGATCGTGACAAGTGGCGACGCCTTGTTTATGAGGGCCAGTCAAAGCACGACGAAACCTGGTTCGGGGTGCTGAGGGAGAAACGCACGAGACGTCACGGCGGGGCCGTCAACTCCCGTCCACCTGGGGGTGGATACACTTGTCGGGAATGCGGCCGACGGATTCAGTCCCGAATAGGACTAGTAAGTCATGAGCGCAAGTGTTGTCGCGATGCTGCTTAAATCATCTGTTATAGATGACAATGCCTATTTATTATGTTTTATTAAAAAAAAAAAAAAAAAACATTATTAATAATCTATAAAAATAGATAAATAAAACTAATAAAACTTTCAATATTAAGATTGTCATTTACTCATGAAAGATTTTTATGTAATTCATAATAATATACATGGTAAATATTTATTATTACTAGTTTAATACATGTTTTATTATTACATATATAAACTAGTAACAATATATATTATACCTACCATTTTGATTCCGTTGCAATAAATACGATTCATAACATAATATTTTTGTGATTTTATTTCAATATATTCAATCTATGTACACTATTCCTTACATTTTCCAGTTAGTCACATGAGATTCCGTTTAGTTACTGTCCCAAGATTTGGGATGTTGAAAATAATTATTTCTGGCTGCTGCAGTGCAACAATTCACATATTTAAGCGTTAACATTACTAAATGAATATTCCTTAATGTAATAAAAAATATTATTCGTTGATTTGTCGCATTTTAATGCAAAAAAATACATGTTTTAGCAGTCATTTGGTGGCGATTGTGACGAACTGGACCTTTATTTTATCCTCAAACCTTGCTCGTTCCATTAATTCTGTAAATTAAATCCGTTTTAAATAGTTTATTGTCTTTATTTTAAATGTGTAAACTAAAACTGGTCCAAAAAATACTACACTCAATTTATAATGAATTTAATATTTGTGACTATCCGGAACTAGTTTCACCACAATCTGAGTTTAAAATGTCGATATTTTCTATATTTTTTAATATTTTAATGCCATTTTCTCAAATAATACACTATAACTTATGGGGAATTGAATAAGCCAAGAAAATTTAAAATCGGTGTTATAAAAAAAAAACGTTTTCCGGTTCGTCACGTGTACACTTTTTTTGAAAAACGCTCTTTTATTACAAAAAAATATCAATAGCAACTACAGGTATAAAAAGTTACGTGAATTAATAATTCATTGATAAAGTAACAGATATCGTAGTAGGAAATTATAATCAGAAAAACATAAAACTAATGATAATATTTTACTGGATGATGGTAAGCTCTGTATGCCGGTGGAGTATTTTACTGGTTACTAAAGGAAATCAATCATTGATACAAGTCAATCAGTTAACAAAAACCAGCAAAATTCCCAACATTACTGCAAAAGACGTTTGAACAGAAGAAGCAGAGTTGAAACTGTTGAGGTAGCCCAATGCACGGCCTTCTCTTATTAATGCAAGCACGGAATCCATGATTTCTAAATTGTTGGGTAGGATCTGATCAGCAGGTAGAAGATGACCGTATTGACCACGATCGCGCAGCTCGTAGATGTATGTAAGGGGTATGCGAAGTTTTTCTTTCACCCAATCCACGCTGGTGCCGGTTGCTTCGTCTGAGGGTACAAAATATTATATTGATTTATCATCATCATTAGCCTTTTACATCTATAACAGATGAGTTAAACACCGTCTAATAAACTGCGGCACTATCATCGATAGGCGCAACATTTATTTGTCATTTATGCGGCCGCGGCTGTCGCTCTCGTATCGGGCTATCCAGTGATTTATCAAGTTATATTGTATTTGCCACTATATTGTGTCGTGGTGCAGTCGGTGAGTTGTGATAGAAACCTTGGATTAGATATTTTGCCTTGCTCGCTCTTAATGCAGTCGAGATACAAACAAATGTCTTTATAATAATAATTTCACTTCAATTTTCAAAAGACAACTTGGTCATTTGAGAGAAATTGATGGTTCTTTTATATAATGTACTCGTATATACCTCAAAGTAAAGGTTGGTGTTTTTATTATTATTATTCCGCGCAAAATTACAATTTTGAGGCCAATTTGCCTTTTTGTATACAAGAAGATCATTATTTTGTGATCGTAAACGCAAAAAAAGACTAAATGTACAATAAAATATAATACTCACAAATTGCTTCAGCTATATTTCCCACTACGTATTGCGTTCCATACCGTACAGCCAGGGATCCCATGGCGCGTCTGGCAATTTTTACCTGTTCAAAATGAAATCAAATATCAGTTTCAAATTCATCAGAAATAAAATATTTTTTGGTAAATTTCTTTGGGTATTTGATGATTGGTCCGCTGGATTAAAAATTCAAATCATATTTGTCGTGGAATGCAAAAAGTTGGTTCATCGTGCACGAATACTGATGTACAAATATAACAAGTGCGAGTCGGACTCCGTACAAACACTTTCCATCCCTAAGTGGTTAAGTTAAGTTTGCACCTGGTATGTATAGCGCCCCATATAAATTAGGTGCAAAGTTAGGTATTAATAGGTATTAAAAAAAACTACTTACTAGATCTCGTTCAAAACAATTTTCGTTGGTAGTGTTTATAGTAATGTACATCATATGTTTTTTTTAGATTTTTCATTTTCTTATTTTAGAAGTTAGAGGGGGGGGGGGACCAACTTTTTTCCACTTTGGAAGCGTCTGTCACGCAAACTATTCGGTTTAGAAAAAAAATATTTTAGAAGCCTCGATATCATTTTTGAATGCCTATCCATAGATACCCCACACGTATGTGTTTGATGAAAAAAATTGTGAGTTTCAGTTCTAAGTATGGGGAGCCCCCAATATTTATTATTATTTTTTTATTTTTGCATCAAAATCTTAATGCGGTTCACAGAATACATCTACCTACCAAGTTTCAACAGTATAGCTCTTATAGTTTCGGAAAAAAATGGCTGTGACATACGGACGGACAGACGGACAGACAGACGGACAGACAGACAGACATGACGAATCTATAAGGGTTCCGTTTTTTGCCATTTGGCTACGGAACCCTAAAAACGCATGTCATTATTTCAATAAAAAATGCCTGTATCGAGCATTCAAATTAATACAAGATAAAAGGTTTTTGAAAACTAATAAAAAAAATATTTAAAAGCCTGAAGATATATAATATATACCTATATATGTATATATATATATTTCTGGAATTACGGCTATAATTATATTTGTGGTAGCTGTGGTTGGCTTCGCAATAAATATTTAGCGTTCTTGACGAAACACTATTTTACTTTGTCAGTTTATATCGATATTTTGCCAGCATAGGTTTTGTATTTTCCGTGTATATTATTACCGTATCAAAATAATTGTCCAAGGGTTCAGTAGTGTTTCCATAGGGCACCATAAGTAGTTGTCCAGAAGAATGGAAACTGATGTACATTTCCATATTATCAGCCACGCTCATTATATATTCTGATAGACTCCTGGCTTCTATTTCAGATAATGGTCCAGAACCAGCATAGTTATCACTACTAGGATCCGTGCTGGAACCTTTCTCTGAAAAACAATAAAAGTACCTATTATACAATGTGGGTCCTGTAACATAAGCAAAAAATTGAAACATAGATTTTACTCCTTAAACTGAACAACATTTGTTCAACAACTTTAAAAAAAAGCCAGTCAATTTGTTGTATCAAACTAACTAAATTGTATTTTTAATCTATGCCGTCTAAAATTGACATTCCCTGCGCATGGACATAGCTGTCACTCTACTAATATCGGACATTTCGCAATACATTGCTTCTTTGTCTAAACTTTATTCTACAAAATGTCATTTAATACACGTTATTTTCAGAAGTTGCTTAACGAATGTTGTTTAGTTTCAAGGGACGAATCTATGTTTTAATTTATTGCTCCTGTTACAGAGCCATTCCTGGTATATTCATTATTCTTTATTTGTTTTATTTTTATTTTCTTTAGCATCAAAATTAAACTTGTTTAATTAAATCTGCCATTATTATGTCAACCTGAAAGTGATGAAATTGCAGTGTATACCAAACTGCACATATATTATACTTACCAAGCCAATTACTGTCCCAATTCCTGTTTAAATCGATACCGAATTCAGTTCCAACGGGACGACGACTTTTACGCCATAGTCTGAACTAAATAAACAAAAGAAAAAAAAATTTGTAACTCGAGAAAAGATTGAAAATCAGAAAAGTGATAGACAATCGAAACCTTACCTCAGTATGAGTCCATATGTAACCATCAGGGTTAGTACAAGGGAATATGTACCAGTCAAAATCTCTTGCAGCGGCCATAGTTTCAGGGTCATCGCTGTACACAAGTTCACTAATAATATAGTTAACTGTAGCATAAGATATCCATTCTCTAGCATGAATGCCTCCTTCTATAAATATGCTCTTTCTGCCACTACCATGGGAAATCTTTACACCCTTGATATCTCGTCCTTCGTGAGACGTCCCTCCGTAGATGATTGAAACAATATCACTGTTGCTAGCAGCAACGTCATCAAGCCATTGGTAAATGTCATCTAAAGGATAGTATGCGTCCCAAGTCATGGATTGTACATTTCTTTGAACGTATTTACCGATTTTCTCGTTATCGATAACTCTGTAACAAATGCCATTCATTACACCATTTTTTTATAATTAGGTAGTTGAAAATGAAAAAATATACAACAAAAAAAAGATGGCGCTGGAAGCCGTGACGTGACGTTCGATTTCAACCATCAACATTTGTAAATTACAATATTGATACAAATACCCAGTTAAGTATAAAGAAACGCGCAATCTAAGCCAGACTTGAAACTAATTGTCTCTCTTACCGCTTAATCGGAATCAGTATACCTATTTTTTGTTTATTTGTACCTGGTATCTTTTATACTATCCTTGTATCAATATTGTAAGGTTAATTTTAAGCCTAATTAACTTACGTTTGTATATTTTCGATGGTTACTTCGGCGTCAATATCATTTGCTTTCAATAAATCATCAAACGTTTTTCTGTATCCTGGTGATGCAACAATGTTAACCATATCATTTACTCTCACAGGATCTTCGAAAAAGTTTAACTCCCGATTAGTTAGCATTGAATTTAGAAATTCCAGTTCATGAATGGTATCCGGAGTCACTTTATACAATGCGTAGTTGGTAAAATTGAACTTTGCGCTTGCATAGCTACTTACTAAGAGTAAGGTAGTAACAAGTTTCAACATATTGTGCTGTAAAGTAAAATTCACGTTACATGTAAAACAAATATTTATATTCAAATGATTAGTAAATTAAATATATAACTTTATTCGGTAAGTAAGGACTTATTCTCTACCGGTTTAGTTTTGAAAATCTAATGTATGTGACTCAAAAAATCTCAATTTTTATTGACCTTTCAGTACTCCTGACTACATAAAATATTGTGTTAAATACGTCAAGAGATTAGGAGATACGTTAATTTTAATTGATTTTCTTGATAAAAATCTAAAAATCATTTAATAAATACTGACTTCATTAAGCAAGTGTGTACTTACTGTTTCCAATATGCCCATTGAATAAATTATATCCTTAAACTGAACCATTAATAAAACTAATGCCATAAAACTGTTATCGAAATAATATCTTTGAGCTCATGGTTTATTGTTATCTCGTATTGATTTATTAATGTTGTAAATTATACGACATTAAAGCGTGTGTACTTTTTAACCTTTAGAACGCTTTTCTTCCCATGTTAAAATGTGGCTAAAATATACGCCAATAGTTGAAAGAAGAAAGAGAAAAAATATACCTTATCCGTCAGCAGGAAAATTGCTTTGACAGCGTCCGCCATCACTCTTTTAGTGGTCGTTGGCGTGATAGGCACGACAGCACACGACCACTTTAGTGACTCTTGGCGTTCAAAGGGTTAAAATAATAACATACAAACTTTGTAGATTAACTGCATATCGTGTAGTATGTTCTCTCTATCACTGTGTTATAAAATCTGAATATTCATTACTGTTTGCGTGCTTCTGAGTAGTAGGTATTAATTTATTTTTGGCAACAGTTAGTACCTACCTAAATTATTTAATTTTATTTTCAGTATAGTAAGTCTGGTGTCGACTGCGAATGTGTTACGTCTCATTATTTTTATGAGTGTTTAATGTATTTATATTATAAAATGTCGTCGTCTAGTTCCCATAACACAAGCCTATAAGAGCTTACTATTATGGGTCTAGACAGATTTTTGTGAGATTGTCTGATATCTGTTTATTATTATACCTCTGCCTGTTACCGCCTGTTGTCTAGCTCTATACCTTATCTCTCATTTAGTTTTTTCTGTGTTTGTATTTCTTTCGTGTCGAGGTGTGCAATGAAGTGTATTCTCTCTATCTATTTTTTTTTTAATTAAACGAACTAACCCGCAATTGGTCTCAGTATTTGTTGATGGTAAGTGACTACAGCATCGAAGATGTAGCTCGCTGGTTCAGAAACAGCCTATTCATAATACCTTGAAGAAACTCATATTATAATTTTAGAAACTTATTTCTACGTAATATGTTACGTTATTTGTATAACCATCATGTCGTGTAAGGTGACCTTACATTTTTACACTCCTATTATCTATAATTTTAAGCAAGTTCCTTTTTGGCCACTCTTTTTAGTACTTCTTCATTTGGAACTTTTCCGTCAAATTGATCTACTCCATCCTTCGCCAGCACCACATTTCAAATGCCTCCAACGCGGGCTGTTTGCATCATGGTCCACCCTTAACATGCATTATAAAGCAATGGTCCAAATAAATGTTGGAAGAAAGGTCGAAGAGAAGCGAAGAAGAGGAAGACCAAGAATAAATTACATTAAACAAATAAAAGAAAAAGTAGACGTCATGTTCATGTCGTATAGGGAAGTCAGGGCTATAGACAAGGGTAGACGGAGAAAAGTACATACTTTATCAGCTATAGCGACAGGAGTTTGACTCTTTAATTTATGATAATGATGTTACGTTACTTATTCATCAAAACTTAACTGAATATTTCTGGTTGCGGTGCAATAATTATTTATTTTCTGGCATTGCATTACAGTTTTATTAAAATGAAACGGTCAAATAATAATAAATAATCTAATATCATTAGTTTAAAGCACATTCGTGAATTTGGCCTCCCGAAGGATAGCCATGACAGCATCGTAGGTCTCTTCGCATGATGGCAGGACCTGAACCACTGGGAGAACGTGACCCCAGCCAGCATTGTCCCTTAGCACGAAGGTGGCTGCTACAGGAGGTCTGAAGCGGTATTTGGCCCAGTCGACCAACACGCCTGTGGCTCCATCTGGAAAAAATAGAATATTAGGCAATCCTACAAAAATTCCATACCCATGCCGAGGATATTCAAACCCAGAACCGTCGAGTGTTCTGGGTCAGTTCAATGATACACAAATAGATATTGTCCTAACTAAGCAATGTCTGTAATAGATACCCAAACAACTAAAACGTATAGACGTAATGTATGAATAATAACCTTATTTTTTTAAATTAATGTAATATTACCTTTATAGGGCTATAACTAAAAAAATATGTTTCGAATTTCTCTTGTCCTTCGTTTTCACCGTCGGTTGAATATTTACAATTATTGGGTACTATTATGTATGAAATGTAAATAAAATAAACAGGATACTATACCATGAACAGTCGCAGAGTTGCCAACTACGTATTGTGTGCCATATTTCACAGACAGGGAACCCATTGCCCTTCTGCCAATAATTATCTGAAACAAAATTTGATTTATAAAATTTAATAATTATTATAGTTATACAATACTTTAGTGGCTTATATTAAATTAAATATTAATTAAATATTCCCGGCAAATATTTGTGTGACCGTAGTCGAATATTTTGTTCCTAGGTCATACACGTTCTATGTTTTAAATTATATTCTTATCTATATAAGTATGTATATCGTCATCTAGTGCCCATAATACAAGCCTTGTTTCTTTCCATTTCACTGTTTTTTTTTTTTCAAAATTTGTAAACTATTTTACAACTTTTCAAGTTTTATTTTGTAATTGAAGGTACAAAATGAAGTAACCAAGCTGGTCTGATGATATAAATAGAATGTGGGCAGAGGATGTGCCGTTTCCGTCAATTTACGGAAACTTTATATGGGAAATGAGGAAAGTTTCCGCAAAATATCGGAAACGGCATATCACTAAATGGGGTATAGCACCATCGACTTACAAAACACAGGCAACTTAATTCTACTCTATAAAACGTGCGAAATGTGGATACTTGGGATGACCGAATCAATTATATCGTTATAACAATCATAGTAGCATGTTCTTCATTTTGACTAACCATTTCATCGAAGTTATACATCGGCTCTGTAGTGTGCGCGAAAGGTATGACGAATCTTTGCCCAAACCCTCTGAAGGAGAGAACGCCAGCTAAGTTGCCACCAATGCTTTCAATGTATCTAGAGAGACTGCGAGTTTCGGGTTCTGAAAATGGACCGATACCATGGTAGCTGGCATCAGCGGGGTTGAAGCTACCACCACGAACTGAAATATAAGAAGAATTCATTTAATAATTACTTATTAATTTACGTAAAATATGAAAAAAATTAGACACCTAATAGAAATTATTATGGTACAATTTATGCGATCCACTGGAATGCAAGTGGACTCGAATCCACTTTAGTAGTGCTTTACCAATCAAGAATTATTGTTACGTTAATCATATAAGAGTACATTACAAGGTTATTGACTAATAGGCACCACCCGCACCTGTATCTTTTCTTATAGCCATATTCTAAAACGCCTTTAGGGACATGTTCACATAACGTTTTTGCCATTAAGAAGCCACACACCTTTGGCATATCTGTATTATATCTTTTATTTAAAATTTCAAAATTATAACATAAGAGAACAGTTGATAAAACACTTTTAAGCTTCAATTGGTGTCCCATACTAACCTCCCCATTGAGAGTTCCAGTTTTTTGTAAGATCCACACCGATCTGATTGTTAGCCTGTGGCCTGCGATTTTTAGTCCAAAGCCTGACCTGAAGAAAAAATTAAAATAATTAATTCACAAAAAAAATTACAGTTTTCGTTGCAGAATATTTATTTTAACATTTATGAATTTGGTAACAAAGAAAAATACAGTACCATTGAACTAATTGCCTTCATTTAGTGTGCGCTCGGCGCGGAGTTCGACCGACGATCTTGTAAAGGTCGTTGGAAGGTTGGAAGCATGGTATCCCAGAATTGTTCAATTTGGGATGCTTGCGGGACGCCTTTATCCAGGAGTCAGCTGTGGACGTTATTTGGCTGCGATGAAGATGATGACGATGCTAAATCGTGGAAAATAAAAAATACTTACACTGTTGTCAGAGAACTCGAATCCATCAGGGTTGACACTGGGAAATATGTGCCACTCGTAGTCTTGTGAAGCAGCTAGGGCCTCGGGGTCGTCGCCGCGGACCAGCTGGTTGACGATGTAGCACACGACCGTTGGAGAAAGCCAGTCGGCGCCAATCTGGCCCGCTTCGAGGAAGAACGCTGGCCGGTTAGAGTTACGGGCGATTCTGATGCCAGTGATGTTTCGGCCTGAAAGTAATTCGTGTCTAATATTATGAAATCTACAAAAAAACACAAATGAAATACACTACAGAAGATTCTGTATTTCGATCTTTGCAAATGAACTGAAATTTCTTTACGTTCTTGCAGAATTGCAATTTATTGATTGTTTGTGTGAAATGCGACGCAATTGCTTATATTTATTATATTTGAGGTAATTGCTTATATCTACTCTTTTTAACAGATTTCATAAAAGAAGAGAGGTTATCAGATACCTGGCATCTTTTTTTTTTAAGGCAATACATTATTTTTAGTCGGTTCCATTGTCATCAAGGCCGGATCTGATAATGGGATCCAGAAGAAATCAAAGGAACTCTTCAAATATTATTAGCACACATTTTTAGTAACTCGTGCAGTTCCTCTCAAAAAATATTATTTGCTGACGAGGAACTGGATGATGGATAACACCACAAGGAAATAAGATTTATTTTCGTAGTTGGTGGTGTTTTTCTTGTTGGATTCGTTTAGTTCATTCGTGTAAGGGTAGCAGTGTTAGTGAGTTAGTTGTGTTTGATTTTCATTACCTTCGTAAGACCTGCCAGCATTGACAATAGTGACAAAGCTGTATTCCTCAGCCAAGTGCTGGAACCAGTCAGTGATATGATCAAGTGTGTTATAAGCCTCGAAGATCAACTCAGAGCGAATGCTACGCTTCTTTCTGCTGTAGACTTGAGCATCAAAGGCCCTGGAATAAGAGAGGACAAGAGTTACATAAAATCCATTTTAAAAATAAACAAAGCAAGACGTTTTTGAAAAATTCATTTTCTCGTTTGTAAATGATAACATACCTAGTTTGAGAAATGAGCTTAATTTAAGTTTTTGAAAGTTTGTCAGATCACTTTTGTGTAACCTGAAGAATAACAGTAGGCATAGTGCGACTAACTTTTCTGTAAAACGGCGAAATTAGGAACTACGACTGTCATGCTGAAATTTTATATGATTATCAGTGTCTCCGTAGTCAAGTGTTCTGCCCTTCAGTTCATAAAAAAAGTTGGTCGCATTATAGGTACATTATTTAATAGCCATTAACCCTGTCCCAGTGCATAGTTTGACCATTGAACAATAAATAATATAATTATCAATGTTGCCCTACTTGTATCGTACCAAGCCAGTATACTTGTAGGCGGGACAAAACAGTTTCATCTTTTTCGTATTTTAAGCCATAGATAAATCTATATTTTTTTTCTGAATATAACAGGGGACTTACCTACAAAATTTCAAGATTTTTAATATGTTCATCCATTCTCTATATGAGGTGCTTGGAAATCAAATAAGAATAGACTAAGATTTTTACTTACTCCTGAATGTTTCCCAGCATCAACTCACTATAAATGCTCCGTTTTGACAGTGAATGTTCAAGTTCAACTTTCTTCTCAGGAGGAGCTACAACACTCACATATTCCCCGAATCTTTCGGGCGAATTCCAGAAATCCAACTCCTTATCATTAGACTCCAAATCCTTAAGAAACTGAATATGGTGTTCATTCTGAGGAACTATTTTATATAATCCGTAATCGTCGTAACGAAATTTTTCAGCACTTGTCAGGATACAAATTAAACTAAATAAAACTATTTTCAGGAGCATTTTTGAATAATTACCAGTAAATACTACTAATAGAAATAGACCTTAATTCAACAAATTATCGTGTTGATTCCGTTTTGTTTGACAAACTTATACACAGTGTTGTTATAACACTTCCTCCGTTGAAATTAGTTTCAATGTGCAATGATTGGATTGGTTTTAGAGTTTATCAGAGAATTTAATATCTAATCGATTTTTAATCGCTAATCTTAATAGATTGGCATTTCGCTTATGATTCCATTATCAGAAAAGCTGATAAGTAATAGGTCAGTGCGCTTGGTTCCACGTAAATTCTATCAACATGTTTATAAGAACACAATACCTTGAGGAAAAATAAGTAAAAACGCAGGAAGCATTGATAATCTCCAGTTAGTTTATTTTTGAATTTAATATTACATTTGACTAAGTCATCATTATCATTTTCCCATCAGCCAATATAGACGTCCACTGCTGGAGAAAGGGCTCCTCCAAAGTTCTCCACAATGATCGGTTGTACGCTGTCCTCATCCAATTGCTTCCCGTGATCCGAACCAGGTCGTCGGTATACCTTTCCACGCTGCGGTTTCCGATAAGCAGTCGCCACTCAAGAACATTTCTGCCCCAATGGCCCGACGGTTCTACGAGCAATGCGCCCCGCTGAGTCGCCCGTCGAGATTAGCCTTCGGATTTAGAATGAAATCGGAACGGTTAAAATCTAGATCAGATAAGAGAGTAATCACACATGAGTATGAGTATGAGCGAGTGAGGAGGGTATAAGGCCCGAAGTCTGTTTTACCCGCTCACGGACTGTATACAGGTATGCTAATGGTTCAAAAACATACTGCTCATACCCATTACCGTTTTTAAGCCACACAACCGCAGTCCACAGCGACCGCAACCGCGACTAATTTGTGATAAATGACATGTCGCCGATATACCTATATTCGATTTATTGATATTGCCTATTTTATTATGTCCACTTTAGCGAAATTTGCTATTCTAGGTAACGGCATCGGCAATACCACATTGTCCCAGATACGAGTGCGTTTACGTAATATACGTATAATCGGTTCATCGTTTTAAAGGCTTAATGCCAGTTTCAATCCAAGTATGCTTACGTTATCTTTTATTTCCATAGTATATCGCCACTTACATACAGCCCGGCATAATTTTTGACAAGCATATTGCCTTTGTATATCCAAAATTATATGATAAATCACTTGCAGCTCGATTCGCCAACATCGCGATTTAATGACAGTTAAGGGTATTATATCGGATATTTTTCGCCATTTTAGTCAGTAGGTATTTTGGGCACATTCGAATTAACACCCTGTAAGTCTAGCGTAATACCTGTCACTTTTCTTTCAATCCCGTGCGAGCAAGACAGGTGATGCTCAGTTGCATGACAAGTGAAGTAGTGGCAAGATATACTACCCCTGTACCTCTAGCACAACTGTGACATCCGACTCTTTCTCGCGCGAGAAATATTACGTATATCTTTCTTCGCTGTACTGTGAGAGTGACGGGCAATGCTATCTCGCGCGACAAGTCGCGAAACGTAGACGGGCCACTGGTGCGAATAAGAGCTGTTTCGCGCAGCACAGTGAGCTCATCTTTCTAATACTTTACTATACAGGTGTGGTAGTGACAAATTAACTGCTCATACCCAATACCGTTTTTAAGCCACACAACCGCAGTCTGCGACCGCAATCACGACTTATTGCGATTAATGGCCGTTCACTCGCGACAGACGTTTAGTTTTCACTCCGAGGCTGTAGACGGGCGATTGGGCTGCGATTTTAAGAGACACACTAGTGTTTTTAAGCGTCAGTGTCTACCTAGTCATAGTCACACTATTTCAATGCCTGATGCAACGTAGGTCGATTCAACGCCTTTTTCGATAGTTGACTAGACGCCGACACCCGGGAAACGTTAGTGTGTGATGGTGACGAGTCATGATGTTCAACTCTACCTTCCGCTTATTTTCGCGCGCTTCGAGCAAAATCTACGCGTAGTCCTACTCTTACTCACTCGGAACGACGTAAATGCATCAGTCGGCCGCGTTGCTACGCCCTACAATCAATTGCGTCCTATTCTACATCCCTCCTCCTTGCGTCGTCTTCCTCATTACTGAGGACCATGATTCTCCGGATGCAGAAGTATTTTGTCCATGATATGTTTCCGAACCTGTGTCTGTCACTTGCATATAGATGCATCGTACAATTTGGTGTTGAGCGACTTGAGCGATGAGTGGACGGTCGGACCATTTGATGGGCTACGGTCTCTCGACCTTTTACCTTCAATCTTGCCGTCGACCATTAGCTGTTCAAGATTGTGCCCTTATTTTACATACACAAACAATAAAATACAGATCTCTGACGGTTCACGTGAAGAGTAAGAGAGTGATCCGTCCGCAACATTTTATTTTTTAGTCGCGGGTAAACGAGTTAAAATCTTACCCTAATACCGCAGTACACAGGTACGTTGATGACATAAACAAACTGCTCATACCCAATACCGTTTTTAAGCAACACAACCGCAGTCCGGGACCGCAACCGCGGCTAATTGTGATTAATGGCCGTTCACTCGTCGCCGCGTCGTTTGTCTTTCGCGACAGACGTTTACTTTTCACTCCGAGGCTGTAGACGGGCGATTGGATTGCGATTTTCGACAGACTTCAGAAAAAGGAGGTTTTCCGTTCCTTGGGATGTTTTTAACTTGTTTCCTGATTTCCGATTTGTTTTTTTTTGTATGATATAGATACTTTTTGATTGCTGAACCTATTGTCTGACCTGATGACAACAGGATTTTGGGCAAAATCGAGGGAATTCTGAGTATTTTATAGGTACAGCTTATCCAATATATGTATTATTTTTACCCGTATGTAACCCGTTCCAGTATACATATATAACTGGCACTGGTAAAAGACAAACAATTCCTACTACAATACCCGTTTATGAAGAATGATAATTATTTTGAATGAACGTATGTAATGAACGAGGAAAGAGATTTCCTGCTCTAATACCGGGTTATGTAACTTGGCTTAAGTACAGGGAACAAGGGGAATCACAGGGCTTGACCTAAACCAATTTTAGTTAAGAATATCAATAAATTAATGGAGACATTTGATTCGGGCATTACACGATAACAATATTACTGCTACAATGTTAGTGTCACAATGTAAATTCAATTCGGTCTCTTCACATCAAGCCCCACCACTTGATTAAAGCTGCTTAAAACAATAATGATAATATTTTATAACAATATTCCAAACATTACAGAATCAATTACGTACGTCAGTGAAATCCCATACGCACTCCACATCAATTTACAACAACGATTGAACTAATTGCCACTCAAACAATTCATAACATTATTCAGTTAATTAATTATCGTGTCCGCAAACGCATGTCTGTTCAATTGTTATGCACAATTGCACAAAAATAGGTCGTGTTTTTCGCACGTGTGCCCCGCAACCAAATCCGCGAATTACGCCAACCGCAGATCAATGGCTAAAACTAAACATGGGAATGAACTAAAATGCAGTTAGTTACTTCCAAATGGCAGTAGAATCATATGTAACTACCCGCAGATAGTGCATTTTGTTTTGGATGACGCAGTAATTTACTGCGTTTATAACTTAAATTAAATTGAGTTTTGAACCGTTATTAATGGGTGGTTTATTTACGAAACCAGGGCTCGCAAAACACATCTAATTGGGACTTATTTTTAACCTAATAATTGGATCACTGTATTTGGAGACAGTATAGTCGACGTTAGTAAGTGAATGTTCACACATTGTCGTTGCGTTGTAAAGAATAATAGTGCGAGAGTTTGAACTTATATGTAAAGAAATTGCTCATTGAGCAAGCAGGTACGCATGTACGTTAATGAGCGGTTCAGGAAAACTCTATTCCATATTCGTATACACTATGATATGGCTCAGGCTCTTTCAGTCCGTTTTCTAAAATGTCTGCTGCTCAAACTGGTCTTTTGCCAAGAAATTACTCTTTCCTGTACCGTCATGCAGCAAATGATTTCCTATGATGCCACTGTCTTAGAATGATCGTTTCCTATTATGTCCACTTCGAAAGTTGTCCTATTTACTTCCTATAATGTCCGCTTATTATGATGTCTTATTCTTACGATTTACTACATTTTAGGAAACAGACAGAATAAGAAGTAGACATTATATAGAGCGACAATGTGGGGAAAAGGCCATTTTGAGAAGCAGACATTTTAGGAAACAGACATTTTCAAAAGTAGACATTATACCCGTAGGAAACTGATAAAGTCATAATGTGGTTGTGGAAAGAAGACCAGTTTAAGATGCAGACATTTTAGGAAACGGACCGAACGAACCTGAGCTCATCATTATGATATCGTCGACCGTAGGTTCAATTGGGGTAAGGGACAAATTACGATTTTTCAGGAGAGGCTGACAAAGTTTTTTTTTTAACTAAATCTTTCATAACTTTTTTTGTAGTGAACCTTTTTTGGGCCTGATTTTACACATAATCTTGTATTTTAGTGTTCTGTCTATCTATGTAGTGCTCGTTTTAATAATTTAAATATTATAGAAAATGACATGTCCCTTACACCAACTTATTTCACTGCTGATGTCCCTTACAGACAGAGTATTCTGTTGTCTCGTCCCTTACCTTGAATTTACCTATTCATTGTATCCACTATATTGATGAAGAAATGGCGTAAGGGACTAGTTGAGATTATGTGTGAAAGAAAAAATAGCGTAAAGGGTTGGTTGTAAAAATAAATAAGTACATACCTTTGACGTAAGGCGTATCTTAACACCGGAAACCTTTAAAACATTAATGTAAGAGGTATATAAATGTATTGAAACTGTGTGAGATATTTTTGTGTGTCCGTTACATGCAATATTTGTATCGTTACACGTAACGTTTCTATCGAGTGGAATAACCCACATTTTTATTTATGTTTTTTTTTTTTATTATAATCACATTAATTATTTCTCAGCCTCTATGATCGAATACTGAAATAAACAATCAATTTAATTTATACAGCAAAATTATTAAAAGTTTAGGGCTTGTGTTGAACGATAAAAGTTACAGAATTGAATACAATTCAGAAATAATCATTTTACATTTGTACTTTTTTAGGAGTCCTGTTAGATAACATAGTAGTTGCTCACAATTCAGTGCCTCCAGTTAATAAGGGATAACTCATAAACGGCACTTTTCAGATGAGACAAAAAACTATTTTTCAATAGTAGATAATTTACAACTTGAACTTCTTAAGAATGTTTATACAAGTTATAGTGTTAGGCTTTCATTTTATAAATAAAGAACTAATGCGTTGACCCTATAAATATGTTTTTTATAGGTTCTGTTCTATAGTTATAGCTTCTGTTTGCAAGTATTTAAAGACATAACTCAATTTATTTGCACCAATTTTATCCTTATGAACGACGTGCATAAACGAAAGAATACAACTTGTACCTGTGTGAACGACATGCATAAATAAAACGAAACGACTTATTCTATTCTTTATAACGGTATTTTATAAATTATACTACTTGTCGAACTTGAAACTTGTTACCTAAGGAGTCAAATGAGGCTGTATAATAAAATCACCATAAGAGTAATATACTTGAAAAACATCAATGAAATGAAAAGTTCCTTTTTTTAGCTATGAAATATAATCAATATCAACATCAATGTCAGTCAATGAATAGCAAGAGCTCTAGTTAGATCCTTTGATTTTTCAACACTTATCGGTAGCGGAATTTCAGATAATGACTATTAAAGTGTGTCATACTTAGGAATGCCTTTTACTTGACAGTGAAAATTTTCCTTTGCTATTCATCAAGTACCGAGACGATTTTAAGAAGCTTAAATTCAGTAGGATTACCTTATCGTTATCTATAAAGTTTTACCCATGTCGACTATCCGGCCTCATATACCTAATTTCAACTCAGCTAGTCCTCGGAAAATCAATCAAATCTTCCTTAAGATATCTTTAAACATACAATGTGTAAAGTTAATTAAAAACTTTTAATAAGTGTTAAACCCTCCTCCAGTATTCCATTGCTTTTTGTTTTTTTTCGACAATCTTAACCCACTTCTTTAAACTTTCCGCTTAACAAAACACTTCACGGGTAGAATAAAAATCACTAGCTGTCGACAAAGAGTTTAGTACTTACTGTCGTTCAGAGACGCCGAACTGACGAATTATACCTAATAACATAAATAGACACTTACATTTCTCGGTGGATTCATGACTAAATTTGAAATTTTCTTACCAAATTTATTTGAATACCTTCATTTATCGTGAAAGTTTGCATGTAAATAAGTCAAACTACTCTAGTACCTAGTTTCAATGATTTAGTAAAGCCAAAAATTAACATCCAGTCTACACAGAAAAAGGTTATAGTCAAACTACGCTAGTAGTTTCAATGATTTACTAAAGCCAAAAATTAACATCCAGTCTACACAGATAAAGGTTAAAAACTGATGAAGGTGTTTTTATTGCAACATAACACTTTCTTTATTGACAATAGATTAAAATAATAAGAAGTTAAATGTGTTTGTATATAAAGGTAACAGGGATAAGTATTCATTGATTCTCACGAGAAAATTAGCGTAACGGTCACGGAATCTAAATATAAATCGGATCAAACCTAAATATCGTCTTAACCAAATTGGTGTAAGGTTCACACTGTTAAAAATATAAGATGGCAAATTGGGGTAAGGAGCATTTTTTTCAAAGCTTGTGCAATAATTTTAAGGTATGGGTGTTATTTATTCATGAGCCAAAAAAAATCATTAGTGTAAAAGCCAGTTTCATAAGATTGTCTTCAAAAATAAGTCATGTAAAGGTAATTCCTTGATTGGAAAGACCTTTACCTTATTCAAAGTGGATTGGTGGCAGTAGTTACCCTGTTTGATGTTGCTTTATTAAAATAAAAAACAGATACATGGTTTTTGTGGGTCAGATTTGATTTTGAACCCATAAAAATCAGTAGTGTAAGGAACACTTTTTTCGAGCTAGATTTTTTTTATATACACCGATAGAGCGGAAAATTCTGAACAAAACTGTATATTCAACTCATTTTGCGTATTTTGTCCCTTACCCCAATTGAACCTACGGCCGACGATATGATGATGCTCATTGAACCGATCACTTCTTAAGTGGCGACAATACCCAGCTTGGTTGTATTATTTGAAAGCGGCCTGTGTCCAGCAACAGTATTTTTTTTTGCTAATAATGATGATACACTATCATTTCCATCAAGTGAAACAGGAGGCAAGTCGCACTTTCAAGTTAAACATGAACTCATAAATTGAAGATACACCAATGTTTACATGAAAAGTTAAATTACACGAGTCACGTTTCTTGCTACTGAAACTTCGTCAGTAAAGTTCGACAGCTGTTAATTTCCGAGAGCAGTTCACCTGTCAAAACGTCAACAGTTAAAAACGAACAGTAAAGAGCTCGCTTAGCCACCGATGCGCGGCTAATTACTGCACAGTAGATGGACATATACAGTATGGATAAAATTTGCTATGGCACAAAATAAATCACTGCAGGTTTTTTTTATTATCAGTTCTCAATTGGAATCGTCACAAATATCGCCAGAGATCTGTATATTTTTGGTTGTTGGGACAATTCAATTCCTTTTAGTGACTAGCCTTTTTCACCAAAAAAATTAAAACATGGCTGCCCATTCCTCTTGGCGTCATTCATAACAGTACGAGTACATTACATAAATGGCTGTGAATTTGTGAACGTCCCAGATCACAGGTGTTTGTAATATAATATATGCAATCTGGGGGCTTTACGAATTACCGCCCGTGGTTTATCTTAAGTCTTACGTCTTGCCTTGGCGAAGAAGTGATCTGTTTTCCCACAGGGTAGAAAGTCTTATTTACGGCCTAGGGTGGCGTAAAATCGGGTTTCGTTGGCTGTTGAGGCTAACTTGGCTGAAATGAAAAAGAAAAAAATATCCAACTACTTACCCTAAAACTCAATGAGGCAAAAAGAAACCCGACTAGTAACCAAAAGTTACCTGAAAAGTAGCCAAAGTAACCCGATAAGTAGCCAAAGTAATGCAATCCCAAGGTGCTCAAAGTTAAGTGAACTACTGTTTCAAACAGCGCTGCGGTCGTGCGATCAATCTCCCGGATCCGCGTTCTACTGCGCACAACAAATTGTCATTGTGGCGGCCATCTTTATTATAATTGCGACTGCTCATTAGCGGATTTATTACGAGACGGAAATAGCCCTTTTCAGGGATTTCCGATTAAACTTGTAGCTGGGAGTCAGGAGAAATAATGGGTTGTGCATGCCAAGTGGATTTATTTTGAAGTTCGAATGAACCGGTCAAGTGCGAATCGGACTCGCGCACCGAGGGTTCTGAACGAACTATGTGTGACAAACTTAACCATTACAATACTGTTTTACGTACTTAAAAAAGACTATATTTTTATAATTTAATTACAAATGTATACTACTTATTCACATTTTTTCCTTTATTTTTGGTATGAGACGGTATTGCTGTCTAAATATCATAGTTCTACGTCAACGGAAAATAACCTATTAATTTTGATTCCCAGCAATTTAAGTCACTTATGTGTGTTTGATATTCTTTACTAAGCCAGCTAACCACATCATTTGATTCTCAACGTCAGATTTACCTTTTCCTCCTCTGTGTGTGGGTTGCTATGATTGTGGTTCTATCCGGTCGTATCCGGTCCTAGCAATGTTTGAAATGAGCAGTGATAATAAAGAATAAGAAGATAACCATAACGCAAGGAAAACTTTGACACACGATGACATTTTTAATTTTAGGGTCTTGCAACCCTTTTTCTAGACAGAAGAGTTCCAAGAAACCAAAATTAAAAACAGTATCTCACAATCATCTAGATTTTCAAAGCAATCAGCTTATCGCTCATTGCATTTTTATATCTTACATTCATATACACCACCCCAACAAAATCCAATATACAGGACTGATAGAAACCAATCTTGATAAACTATACCCAAGACTTGAATAGTCGCTACGAATAACACGATCTGTACAGTGAAGTAACAAATCGAAGTAAACCAGAGACAAGTATCGAAATCCCAATTACAGGCAGAGTTTGGCGTTAGGCCAACGGCTGATGTGCTTAAAACAATAGCAGAACATCGTGCTAATTCTTTATCGGTACACCAAGTTTCAACTCACAAATGCTTCTTCCATCCCTTTCCTATTCTGCTACGTTGGTGAGACCAAAGGTAATTCGTATGAATTTGTACAGGCCGAGGTATAGAATTGAACGACAGTTTGATATGCAATAGGTACGTTAGGACATGAATAAATGCGTCCATTTGATCGATTGCTTTCGAGAGAGCACACGAAGGCTTGGCTACTTTGGTTGAACTGGGGCCGGACGTTTATGGGTGAACGAGTTAAGGGCTGGCTTTGCTACTGATTTAAAGTCAGTAAAGCCGCAAACATTGAAGGAGCTCGGTTTTGGTCGTTTTGGTTACTATAAATATGCAAGTACGTATATACCGTGTATGAGGGGTAATCCATATCGATTTGGTAATAGGAATGTTTCTTTAGTTCATTATTAATTGTACGTAATAGGTAGTTTTGGAAAGACATTCTTTAAAAAAAAGCTTAAGACCTAAAATAGTAATAATAGGTTGTAATATCAGGTTGATTCGGCATTTCTTATAGTTTCATGATCATGATACATTTTGAAGACACAAAAACAGTTTTAATTTCATGGAAGGGCTGTATGTTAGTCTTCAAGTTAAATTATTGTACTTATCGTCAAACAGTACTATGTACGATGTTCATCGTATTACACTGACTCTGAAGTTATATTCGATCGGCTTGCCATTAAATCACGAGTAATTTTAAACAAAAATCTAGAATCGCATGCTCATTCATTACGACAACACGCATTAGCGACTGCAGGCGAGCGTAGACGACGTGCCTGATTTATCGGACCACCTCCTGCCCTTAACGACACGATGTGATGTACGGGCAGGGGAAGCGTAAGCTACGAGAGGGGGCGGAAGCGGGAGCGAGAGCGAAAGAGAAAATAAGAATAATAAATAGAGATTGCAGTAAACACGTCACACAAATCCGTCGATCCTGGCCGGATTGAAGATCAAGAGCCGCTTATTGACCGTTTGCATCCAGCGGATCCTGCACTTCTTCGGTCACGTGGCTAGACACAAGCCAGATAGTTTGGAAAAGCTCATTGACTCATTGTAGTTGGCCACTATATAAATATCATAATGCATCAATATGCTGGACTGTGCCAGGGCGAGGCAAAATACTTGGATCCTAGTGCAGGAGTATTCAGGGCGTCTGCGTTTAAAAAATAACGATGGTTAAGAAGGACCTATGCAACAGATTCACGGCAGATACTAATGTAAGGAAAACAATAATCTATGTCAATCCCAACTAAATGGCGATGGTATAACAGCAAGAAAGTTATAGTATTAATAATATCGAAGCCAATGTTGTGTTACCACGCTAATATTATATAAAATCGAAGTTTGCGAGTGTTTTTATGTGTATGTTTGTTACGCTCAAACGGCTGGACCAATTTTGATAAATTTTAAAATGAAGGTATAATAGCTGACACCCTGGATTTACAGGTTACTTTTTATCCCGAAAAAATATGTTTTCCCGTGGGATGAGAGGGTAACACCGCGCGGTGCAGCTAGGGATACCATAGATCTGGACCTTGGCTTCATTTTCTTTTATATCGCTTTGACTGTTTGCTTGATGGAGCAGTATATTTTGATTTGTGATCTTGAACTAAAACACGCAAGCTTACCTACTTCACGTATCTTATTATATATGAAAACTAAATTTGGTTCAGCTAGCTATGTTAGAGCCCACAATATACGAAGTCCATAGTTCTGCATTGGGTCGCCGTCGTCGAAATCGATGAGGAGGACTAAGTTTAATACGTAAATAATATTAGGATCAGTGATATGTGTAATATTGTGAATTTGGATTCTAATCGCCATCTTTTGTAGGATAGAGCAGCGGTAAAAACGGCAACGGCTGAACAAAGAGAATTATTCGAAGATGAAGTCAACCATGTTATTGTGGCAGGATCGTGATTAATGTCACGTGTAATTTACACTTGCGTTTTTGTCCGTTTGTATGTTGCGTCTAATGTCGGTACTCTTGTTTTGGGACAATGATTTGTGGCGTGACTCGTCGCCGCGGAATTGACTGCGGTAATAAAAGGCAGAGCAAAATAATTAGAAAACAAATCATGCATTTTTTTACATAATGCGGTATTTGACAATAGTTAAAATAAATTGTATCATTGAAACCAATCAACACACATTCAAAAATACACAAAATCAAATAAATTACCACTAACTTTTGATGATACTGTAATAATTACAATTATTGAGCAAAAACAAAATAAAAAGATGTGTTTTGATTACAAATTTTAATGATGTCACAATCCGGTATCTTCATACAACAGATGGTTTTTGAAAGTTCATAAAAAGTAGCTGATTTGAGGTGTTATCCAATACTGCATTGTAAGAGATTTTAATACTGCAACGCATATTTCGTTTTAAATTCGTATTTTTTAGGAATCCAGACCAAATTGAGACGTTTATGTCAATCACAAAAATGTTACTTTTAAATCTTAATATAGATAGAAATTTAAGCGTAGCATCGTAGCACGTTTCGTGAATTTTCGCTGCACACCTGCATGTGGAGTTGTGTTGACCCTAGCATGTCCATAATGCAAAAGGCCGGGTACAATTTTTGGACGACCATGAATTTTTTGCGATAGTCCTTGCTATAAGAATCTACAAGCTGCAGATTATTAATTTTTCATTACCATGGTTTTTCCGAAATGTCTTTTTTTTATTGTCAATTAGACAGTTCTCTATAGCAGTGGTTGATGGAATCGTTATCTTCGGAACTTAATAAAGAAAACTAGTCCATGGTTGACACTTGTCAATAATATATCTTAATTTCAACGGTTTGACTCCGACGTGTGTATAAATTTCAACGGTTTGACATTGACAAGTGCCAACCATCAACAATACTTTTTTTTTATAAGTTTCTAAGGCTGGATCCCTTCAGCCACTATTATTCAAAACCAACAAATTTTAAATAAAAATAAAGAAATTGGTAAAGCCAAAACGAATGACCTGCAGCTTGTACCTAGATCCTTACAGCAAGGACTATCAAAAAAAGAAAATTAAGGTCTTCGAAAAAATTAACCAAACCTATTGCGCATAATACTTGATCCTACATAATATTTTTCTGGCACCTATGTCGGTATCATATAACAAACAAAATGTTTTTTTCTGAAAGGAAGCCTTACCCAGAAAACACAATTTATACAAAAGCTTTAGGATACAAACCTCAGACTGACACGCCAAACTCAGCAATTCAGACAGGCCCACTTATCAATTTATTATTCCTCCAAACTTACCTCTACCGGTGGTCGAAACAGGAACTAAGCTATAACAATACGAACTTCCTAGTAATTGTCTGGAAGTGGCGCCCTCCGTTCTGGAATAGTTTATTTTGTAAAGACTGATCCCGGAAGATGTCTGCCTCAATTTAGAACTAAGTTCCCAGCGGACATGTTTTCCGGGCGTTTTTTGAAAGTTTCTTTTAGTTACTGGTAAAACGGCTGTGAATAGTTTATTGGGCACTTCAACTACTTTAGGCGTTTAAGCGATTTGTTAGTTACTTTGAGAAAATAATCGGATGTCTATTCGATTAAATCAATCTTAATCTGATTTGTTTAGGGGAAGAAAAGAAGAAGCTTGATTTTATACCATTGTTAAACCTTTTTTGTTGCTAAGAAATGAGTTTTTGTATTGTATTGTAAACTTATGAAGTTAAGTGATAGTAAGTGATGCTCACGCTCTTGAGTATTCCGGTCTTGTGTCTTGGATATCTTCTTTAGGTATCAGTGTAACTATTCATATTCTTGTAGAACGTACGAGAGGAGATAAGAGTCTTAGATTTGGATTAAACGTGCTTGATCACAGATCACCTCACTATTTATCAAGTTTTCAGACAAAGACAAACTTATGGTCCAGAGAAAATTTAGGACTTAATTGAATCGTGTAAAGTGATCCCTTGTTGACATAGAAGCGATATTCACTATTTGGACTTCAGCAGTTCTCTTGTAGACTTATAAAGTGCATTAGTTTTAACCCACAGTGATAAAACAAGATAATCAAGTTACCTAAAAGAAAAGGCATGTTTTCTAAAGTTTTATACCTGACATAAACATAAAGCTACTTCTCAAGCCTAACCGAGTAACTTGGCTAACGTTCGTTTTATAGCCGCACCCACAGCTTATGCACTATTTTAAAACGACGTAAGAGCACTAAGATTTAATTATACTAAAGCCTCTTTGAGAATGATAGTCCACGTCTCATCATTTACTATTAAGACGCCGTATATGGCAACTTTATATGACTACCGATCAGCTTAGAGGTAGGACGTAGTTTAGCGTGATTATTTAAGCTTCATTAGAATAGATTAAATTACATTTGTTTATTTCATAATATTAAATGTCAATATTAATTACGCTAACCCAATTATTATTATCATTATTTCAGTAGGGGAATGAATAAACGTCCCCACCTTATGTCCACCACTTAAGCAAAATGTTATTCTTGGTGGTCGCTGGTGAAACTGCATGAATTCGAACTATTTATTTACCTAAAACTAAATAAGAAGCAAACTACTGCTAACTCAAAATTAATGGAGAAATAAAAAATAGATAGTTTTGAAATACAACAGCTAAAGTTAATAGATAAAATAAAATAGCTATCAGACGCAAGTTAGCAGTACAAGAGGAAATAGTTCCCCTTATAATGGTATCACAAAAAAAAACCCACCGATTAGACAACTGACTTTTGACTTTTAAATATATACATCGTCACGTTCTCTCTCTTTAATAGTGCTAAATTATAATGAATCCGCGCAGGTCAAATTAAACGATGATTTCGCACCTTTAGAATTATAGTGACCTAATTCAAAATCGTCGACACTTCCATTTTCAATTATATATTTAGAATTAAAGAGACCTAATTCTAAAACTCCAAGATTTTGAATTAGGTCACTATAATTCTAAAGGTGCGTTTACAATAGCTGAATTTACAATAGGTAGCAGACGAAGCGTACAGGCTGGCAATACGAGAGGAATAGTTCCGTATAAACAAAACAATCCTTCCAATGTATCACAAGAATCCCACCAATTAGACATCTGGCGCGGATCCAAGCACGATCTGATTGGTGTAATTGAGTATCGAGCTTCGGAGATTGAAGTTGGGTTTGATGGATTTGAATACAGTATACTATTCGTAGTTACAATCGTGTATATTTGAAACTAGTGCTTCGAGTATCTAGGCTGAATCATGAGCTAGTTATGTGGAATATTATGTTATGTATTTATGTAGCTTTAGATTGAACACATAGTACTTCCACTGCATCTCTGACAGAGTGGAATGACAGGTTGAATCGGCCATCCAAATTGATGGAGCAATTTTATTTTTTTTGCGTGTTGATCAGTGGTAGGTATTGGGACATGTATAGAATGAAGATAGTCTACAATCTTCAATTAAGAGTTTGCTGTGCTTTCTGCAAAAATATATTGTCTGCATAATTATGGACTCATGGGGACACGACAATGACACGAGGTTTTCAATGAACTTTCTTTCTAAATCTTTTCAAAAAACTTCTGATTTAATCTCTTTATACCCTGCAAATAAAATCGAAAGACCTAAACTCGAACCGAAATCGATCAAGCCAAATGAGTGCATTCAGCAAAAAAGTAGCCATTCAAGCGTCCTCTTATTAAATAGAAAAGGTTAGAACCGAGAAGTCCCGTGTTCTGTTCAATTAATCTCACTGGCATATTCAGAGCAAGACCATACAGATAAATCGAAAAGAAAATCGATCGTCCTTTTCTCTCACTTCAAAACTAAAAGAGTGAGATAATTTCGTCCCTGGTGTGAAAGAAAAGAGCTGGTAGGTAATACGAATTGGAACAGGGTCAGCAAAGTTTGCGGTACTGGCTAAGGAAACATCTCAAACTGAGCGCATTACGTATTAAAAACAAACTAATTTAGAGAAATCCTTTAATTTAAGCAAATACGAGTAGAAGCTAAGATGAAGTATCACGAACATCTGGCATATTAAATGAATGAACCTCAAATTCAGATAATATCTCTTTGTTGCTGTAGACTAATTGAAGTATTTTATAGAATTATCTGATAATATAGTTTAATTCATTTTGGATTTTTTGCAGAAGGCAGTTGGAATTGGAACATTATGTGCGAAATCGCGACATTCTTTAAATAGGCAATATATATTGACTCATTTCGAAGGCGAGTCTAGGTAAGTATTAGTATATATTTATATAAAATTATATTTCTTACTCCCTGAAATCTAGGCTCTGAAGGTACAATGTCTAAAAATATCTAAGCATATCTCATATCTGACTTAAGTATGTTTGTTACTTATTCAATAACGTAAGAATCATCAAACATTTTGAAACTTGACCAAAAAGCGAAGTCGACGAACTAAAAGGTTGGTTATCCCTTTTTTTTTTAGTTAAACGTGAAAAAAATAAAACATTTGAACAAACATCCCGACTACAAAAGCGCACCAAATTATTTGGAATTAGATGACGAACATGTGTTTTAATACATAATAGAAGAAGGAATACCATTTTTGTCAGAATGCCTGTTTTAAGACGTAACATTTAATGCCGGATAAAGAGTTCAGTGCAGAAGTGCATATAATTTATATAATATCCCAAAACAACTTTAAAACCGTTCCGAAATCTAGGTTGAAATCATAAATTAAACAGACCCCATTGTTCGGCTCCAAGTAGTGGCACTGAAGTGGGACACTCGGGCCTTGGCAAGAATTCTGCTGTGTCTTTAAATTTCCAGCTTAATTCGTATTCCGCTGTAATCATTAAGCTAACGAGACATGCTGGGTTTTGATAAAATTTGTTAGGCTGTACAAAGTGCATTGTTTTGGGAATTTATGAAATCTTTATTTATTTATTATTCAAATCAGTTACACAGCATAACAGTAAAAACCAGAGCACTGTAACTACAAAAATACAGATAAACAAAGACTTAACACTAGTTAAAGTCAATGGCGTGGCTGCGTTGAGTCTGATCTGGTGAAGAATACGGAGTTTAAAACTAGTTAGACTTAGGCGACAATGGCGTGGCTGTTTTGCGTCTGATCTGGTGTAGAATACAGCAGTTTTCCCTGAAACTGCTGAAAGCTGAAACACACCCTTTCAGCCAGAATTCTGTACTTACGATGGTGTCCTGCAGCGGCAGCGGCACGCGCTCCACAAACGAGCAGAAGTGCACGTAGCGGCGGGACTGCAGCTGGTGCACCCTCAGCGAGAAGCCAGTCTTCCGGCGGACGTACTCCACCACATCATCAGCCACGGTGGAGTGATGCAAGCGCGACACATAGAGCGTCTTACTCGCCCGAACCGATCTTGACCGAATTTTGCGATTTTTATCTATTTGTAGCTGCCGAAGTATACAAGCTGCTCTAAATTAAGCTGAATAAAGGCTGTATAAGCGGTTATGAAGCCTCTGTGCTACTTGGGTGTAGTTTGATTCTTTAGGCGTTTGTTCCGAGTCACTTTCGTTCCATTTTTTTGTCGAAATCCCTATAAATTAACTTAAGAAGCCATAGACACTTCGTCAAAAATATATGCACGTAAGTGAGGTGGTTAAAACGCTCAAATAAAAACTTGTAAAATATATGATGAATTGCCATAGAAAAATTTACAGGGCGGCTACTGTTTTTACGCGACTACAGCGAAGCCAAAAAGAGGATTATAATTCGTGGAACTTGTATGTTATATAGTATTTCCAAATCATAAGACTTTACAAAATCATAAAACTAATTTTATGATATTTAGACAAAGGGTCAAATATATTGATTTAAGCATAGTTTATAAGGGACATAATATAACTGAAACTGACATAACAAAATTTTTAGGGCTTAACGTAGATAATAAGTTGACCTGGAATAACCAGATTGACCTTATATGTAAGAAACTAAGTAAATTCTCATATGCTCTGTACAATTTGAGGAAAATTGTAAATCAATCATCAGTATTAATTGCATATCATGCGTATGTCACCTCTACTTTACGGTATGGAATAATTTTCTGGGGAAATTCACCAAATAGGGATAACGCATTTATAGCTCAAAAAAAGTGCGTTAGGTCAATGTGCGGTCTTAAGGCTTATTATTTTCGCGGCGACAGAAAAATTAAAGAGCAGCAAACTATTTGCAACTAAAATAATAACTTGTCTGCGATTAAATATTTTGGCAATCATTTATATTAAATGAGCTTTAAACTAAGGATATTTTAAAATTCAAATAATGGCAGCTACTTTAAGGTAGCAGAAATAATAAACAAGATTACTGAAATCATAGGTGAGGTACTATAAATATAGACTTGGCGACTAATATTAGCAGAAGGATAACAAACTTTATATTAGTGGCAACTACAGGTCTCCATCTAAAAAAGCATTTTGGGCTTTGATTTGCTGGCAGCTTAAATATTAAAATGGGTACTATATAAAAGTAATGGGGAGTTATTTTTTTAGTTTTCGAAACCATAATTTAATGAAAACGGCGATAAGCGTTTTTTAGGTAAAAATGTTTTGCCCATACAAAACACGCTTATTTTAGTCCGAATCTAGCTAAAACACGCTACGCTAAAATAAGCATTGCATTATCATAAGACTTGCCTCAGAACCGAAGCTGTCAACCCCGATTCCACGTGGTCTTGTCTGCCCTACCCCTAGAGTGTATATAAAAAGCCGGAGGCGCGGAGGGAGAGCAGCCCTCGCCCGCCGTGACAAAGCTCGGGAGCCGTGCGGAGGAGGAACGGAGTACGGGCGACCGTGCTTTGCCACGCAAGGGCGGAAGGGCTGCACTTCCCGCAGCGCCGGAGCTAAGGCAGAGTCTGACACAATATCCATAAAAATATTGTCGGTTTTAGGAGTCCATATCTCGGTAATTATTAAGTTTAGAAAAAAGTTGTCCATACAAAACACGTTTATTTTAACGTATTCTATACGATAGAATCATAAAAAATAGGTGTCAATATGACATCACACCTGACGAAAAATTTACCAAAATCAGAGCCACTAAATAAAACTATACACCAAAATTATTATTTATACATGCAATTTTCAACTTTGATTAAAGCTCTTAAATTGTCGCACAAAGTATTTTTTTATGACCTTGATTTATTTTATATGTAATCTCCATTGAACAATTAGAGTAGGCTATTTTCAACTTTTTATCCGCTGTCATGTTTCCGCTTAATTAGTTAATTCAGTCGCCAAAACAATAACTCGATGCTAGTTTATATTGAAACAAAGCCGAAAATTGATTACTTAGCTGCTACTTTTTACTTTAATAGTCTCCGCAATTAGTCGCCAACTTATTATTTTTGCTATCCCCTTCAATTTTTTATAAATCCCTAAATCTGATTAATTTGTCGCCGCGTTAAATACATGCCCGGTCTTAATCCAACTGACTCATGCAAACCACATTTTATTAAACTAAAACTACTAACACTACCTAGTTTGTATATATACGAAATAGCTATCTTTGTTATTACTAACCAAAACCTATTTAATAAGTTTAAAAGTCAACGGCTTCAAAACAAGATAAGCGCACCCAAGTAACACAGCACTGCTGCAAAAAAGTGTACTTGGAATGGCACACAAAATATTTAACAAGCTACCACAAGCCATAGTAGCAAAAAAGGAAAGTGAAATCGACTTCAAAAGCACTTTAAAAGCATTTCTTATAGAAAAAGCATATTATTCAATAACAGAATTTTTGACTGAAACCTAATAATTAAATTGACATCCTATTTTTTCATCCTTTTTCATCCTTTATTTATTGTGATTCCTGTACGTACCTAAACTTAGTTATAGATGTGACCTAAATAGTTTATTATTATTATTAGTTTCTTTTTTTATAATGTGTGTTGCATGTACGCTTAGCATGTAACTATTTAATTTGTATGCCCAATGGCACCACATAGTGGTACAATAAATATGTAACACCTAAATTTACCTATGTTGGACAAATAAATATTTTGATTTTGATTTTGATTTAGTTTCCGACAATTTCTTGGGTTTCACAAAAGAAAAGTGATAGAATACGTTTTAAAAAAATAACGGTAGTCAAAAAGGATTTTTTAAGGGTGCGATAAAAATCCAAGCATATTATACTCGTATGTTTTTTTTTGAAATGAAATGAAATGAAATGAAATAATTTATTCAGTAAGTAGGCCACAAGGGTACTTTTACAAGTCAGATTGTGAGTCTACCGGCATTTCGCAAGAGGAGACCGCTGTTGAGAAGAAAACCGAAAGAAACTCAACAGTAAGTCATTTTTTCGTAAATTATACTTAAAAACTAATACAATTATATTATAACTAGGTAATTGAAACATATATGTTAGAGGAGATGTACAAGTTTCTCCAAATCAATGTTTACCCTAAAAATTATATAAAATAAAGTGATTTTTTTCAGAGATGTAGAAGGTCTCTAGGCGTCACGACACGCAATATAAATTGGTATAATTAATTAATGAAATAATTCAATTCCGTTGAGATGTATAAGGTCTCAAGGGGTCAAAATCAATAACTGATGCAACAAAATAATTAAGTACTTAATTTAGATTTCTTAGAGATGTACATGGTCTCTAGGCGTCACAACATGCAAAACAACATAAATTAATTTAAATCCTTAGAAAAGTTAAGGACTGAATAAGAAACTAACTATACAAAAGAAAAAATAAATAAATAAATAATTAAACTAAATTTCTTAGAGATGTATATGGTCTCTAGGCGTCACAGTTTACAAAATAAAAATAATAAATATATGATAATAGTTAAATTCCTCAGAGATGTATAAGGTCTCTGAGCGTCATTGTACAGTACACTAAGTTTATTAGAGATGTATACAGTCTCTAATCTCTAAGTAAAAAATAACTTCTGTGAGAGACTTCATCATGTACTCGATTGAAATCGAGTACATGATGAAGTCTCTCACGTCAGTTCATTAAACACTGGAAAGCAGATTACTACACAACTAATTTGGCCCTTGCTAGTATGAACAGACCGGACCCCACAAACGGCACCCGTTCACGAGCATGACGCATATCTCAGCCATCGCCTCCCTCAATCATATTATAGGGAAGGTTGCGACCCGATCAACGACGCCACCGTAAGCAAAGACCTTTAAGCGAGCATGACATGCTCACACTGCCGGGCATTCATCACTAATGCTATTTGCCCGGTGAGAAACAACATAATGTGCTCTCATGTTACATTACAAAACAAATGAATATTACCGACTAAAATAATGCTTACTTTACATTCACATGACTAAACCACTGGCTTAAAGACATCCCTATCATCTAAAAAGTCATTCACAGTATAATACGCCTTATTTATTAGATGACGTTTTACGTATGACTTGAATTTGCTGGAAGGTAAACTCACTACTTCGGTAGGTATTTTGTTATAGAAACGTACACAGTTCCCCACGAACGAAGAGCTAACTTTACGGAGACGATGAGCAGGCATAAGAAGCTTATTCTTCCTTCTTGTATTATACTGGTGAATGTCACTGTTGAGCTTGAATGCATGTAGACTTTTCCGGACATACATAATATTCTCAAGGATATATTGAGACGCCACGGTGAGAATGTTGGCTTCCTTGAATATTTCGAGCTCCTAGTGCAAAAACTGAGCGTACGGCTCGTTTTTGTAGCACGAAGATGGTTTGGATGTCCGCCGCTTTTCCCCACAACAGAATTCCATATGACATTACACTATGAAAATAACTGAAATACACAAGCCTTGCCGTCTCGACGTTTGTTAACTGTCTGATTCGCCTCACTGCATAGGCTGCGGAACTAAGCTTACCTGCAAGAGTTGCTATATGCGCATTCCATTGCAGTTTTGAGTCCAAAGTAACACCCAGAAACACTGTTTTGTCTTCGAATTCTAGTACATCACCTTTCAATGTCACCTTGGCACAATCTACTTGTTTCACATTCGGTAATGTGAATTTAATGCACTTGGGTTTTCTTGGCATTTAAAAGTAGGTTATTTGCAGTAAACCAATCCACAATAGTAGGCAGCGCGTCGTTAATAATAACAAAGTTATTTTCTTGTCTTTTCATTTTGAAAAGGAGAGAAGTATCGTCTGCAAATAACACAATTTCATGTTTATCTTGCACAAGGTTTAGTAGATCATTAATATACACTAGAAATAGAAAGGGGCCTAGAATTGAGCCCTGAGGTACACCCATAGCAACAGCTGATCCAGTTGATTGCATTCCGTTGATGACTACGCGTTGCGTTCTGCCTGAAAGATATGATGTGACAAGGTCAAGTGCACTGTTCCTTACTCCGTAGTGTTTCAATTTACGTATTAAATTATTATGATCAACGCAATCAAATGCCTTAGATAGGTCGCAAAAAATTCCAACAACATCTTGAGCCTTTTCCCAGGCAACAAAGATGTGTTTAACTAGCACCGCCCCTGCATCAGTAGTGGAGCGACCTTTAGTGAATCCAAATTGACTGCTATGTAAAAGGTTATTTCGATTAAAATGAGATGTAAGTTGATTAAGAATGAGTTTCTCAAAAACTTTACTTAATGCGGGTAGTATTGATATTGGTCTAATATTTGTGGGGTCTGATTTAGTTCCCGATTTGAATAAAGGTATGATCTTGCTGTGTTTCATCAAATCAGGAAATACTCCATTATCAATACACTTGTTAAAAATATCGGCCAAATATGGTGCAACCGCCTCTACAATTGAATGTAACACTTTCACAGAAAGGCCCCACAGATCTTCGGTCTTCTTCAAATTTAAAGACCTGAAGGTTTTAATAACATTGTTAGGGGTAACATGAGTAAATTTGAAGATCTCTGTACATTCTGTTACATTCGTTTTTAATATTGATTCAGCAACATCTGGTGATGAATTCAATGACTGCGTCGTCTCCACAGGTATATTAGAAAAGAACCGCTCAAAGTGATGCGCAACTTCAAGATCGGAAGTTACTAATGTATCGTTTTGTTTTAATCACGACCTTAAACATTTTTCTAAAGCATTCTTTACTGAATGTAGGTATGTCTGAAATTAAATGAAATGATTTATTTAGTAAGTAGGCCACAAGGGCACTTTTACAAATCAGATTGTAAATCTACCGGCATTTCCTAAGAGGAGACCAATGTATAGAAGAAAGCCAAAAGAAACTCAACAGTAACGGAGAGGCCACGACTTTGCGCGATAGCGGCATTGGCAGCGATGCCCGGTACGTGCGTCTCGCTCACTCGCATAGCCGCCGCGCTCGGAGCTCTCGCTCAACCGCTCACCGCACCGCGGAAATTCGTGGCATTTCCGTAAGTATTTTTTTCGTAAATCATACTTAAAACAATCAATTCCTTTTTTTTTACTTATTACATTGGTACAGGTAAATGAGATGTATAGATTCTCCAAATTAATGTTAGGTATCGCAACAAAGGAACACACTTACATAGTAGACTGAAAAACACATTATCCTCATCTGTGTTACGCAATTTGGTTGATGGTGATAAATGGTGATAAGACCCGTACATTAATTCTCTGGTAAGAATCAGAGTATATGAATGAATAAGAAGTAGCTCTTGATTTTTTCCATTTAATAAATGTGCTAGATTTCAAAGTTAACGAATAATATAATTCAAATTTGCAAGACGTCAAAGCACTGTCTTCATTTAATCGTAAGAGTTACTTCAATGAAAGTGTCTGGTGCGATGACACAGTGGTACGGAATCGCAGTGAGGCATCATATTCGTACCGTTTTTATCGCATGTCCTCCACACCGCCGCTTAAAATACGGAGTCGGTACGGAATCGCAGTGAGGCATCGTATCCGTACCGTTTTTATCGCATGTCCTCCACACCGCCGCTTAAAATACGGAGTCGGTACGGAATCGCAGTGACGCATTGTATCTGTACCGTTTTTATCGCATGCCCCCACACCGCTGCTCAAAATACGGAGACGCACCGTAAATTGAGCTGCGTCAAAATCGCAAAATATAATTACATCGAGTTCTTATCGACGACGGCACCACACCGGCGACGTAAATGACCCAACGGTCTCGTAAATTATTGTATTAGGCGGTTTACACTCACGTGAAATTGTCAGGAACGGCCCGACATGTTTCGAACTCGTATGGAGCTGTTCATTAGGGACGGCTGGCCGTACTCCGCCGCGGCAACCTCGTCACTGATTCTTTTGACAACTTCACGGGAGTGTAAACCGCTTAATACAATAATTAAATATGTCTCACGAAAGTTTTAATAAGATTATTGGTCTCATAAATGCAGAATTTCCATATAAAACCTCCTACAGCGGTAACGGAATGGAAAAAAAATATGAATATTTTGAGACAGTATTTCTCTCCTAATTAGATCGAAATAGCTCGTGATTTTGAGTAGAAAATACCCAAAATATCGAAGATTAAAAAAAAAGTGGGGTGTACAACTTTAGAAAAAATGACCCAAGAACTGGATGTAATTATATTTTGCGATTTTGAGGCAGCTCAATTTACGGTGCGTCTGCATATTTTAAGCAGCGGTGTGCAAGGAATGCGATAAAAACGGTACGGATACAATGCGTCACTGCGATTCCGTAGCGTCTCCGTATTTTGAGCAGCGGTGTGGAGAACATGCGATAAAAACGGTACGGATACGATGCCTCACTGCGATTCCGTACCGACTCCGTATTTTAAGCGGCGGTGTGGTCGCACCTTTACACCGTCACACCACAAGTCGTTAAACGAATTAAACGCAATCAAGAAACAAGTAAAGTAACAATCCAATAAAGAGGAATAAGCAATTAATTCCCATACAAAAGAAAAGGCAACGCCCTAAAAACTGGACAATCACAGGAGAATCAAACCAAACAACACTTTAATACGCAACCAACAGAGTTCCAATGCTTCTGTTGAGATCCAAAACGATACTCATGCCATTAATGATGGAAGCTAATGTCCAGTAAACCAAGATCCGTCAGGATACGAACATTCTCAACCCGTTGGTGTTTGCGATAGAAATGCGGCGGGTCTAGGTATAATGGTTGATGTTACCAAAATAAATGGCACTAGATCACGTGATATGACGATTTGTCGTGACGCCTAAACGATTACACGGGTCATTACTCATATTACCACCTTTGATAACATCATTTTTGCTGCCCTTACAGTATTTATCGACGGAGCAGATGCTTCTATAGTAGAATTTGTATAATAGCTGATTTAATAACCTTTATCACGCTAAATTTTAAAATGTAAGATTAATATCGTGATACAAATGCGTTTGTGAACCGTAAAAATAAATGGGAAAGCGTAAAGTAAATTAAATTTCTACAATTTGATTTTCTATTTGATATCCTACACGCACCGCACCAACACGTACAATCTGTAGCAAGATATTATCACGCCAATTATGAGACAGCCCCCTCAGTGAGAAGCCAGTCTTCCGGCGGACGTACTCCACCACATCGTCAGCCACGGTGGAGTGATGCAAGCGCGACACATAAAGTAAAATCCACAGACCTACGGACCAAATTGACAAGTAAGTATGAACAAATGTTGCCACAGTTTGGCCAGTGTCGTTAAATTCTTATCGATATTAAAATTATTGTCACATCGTAAGTTTAAGGTCCACCCAGACGGGACAATCAAATTGGCAATTTGATCGGCTAATCTATATACCAACTTTTTACAGTGATTTTGACAGATCAAAAGGTCTGTAGACCCCTAATTAAATAGAGATATAAATTTCATGTCAATAAACCAGCAATAATGTACATGAAAATTATATATTTATGATAATTGATAGTTTATTGAATACATGTGTATGAATTAATAAAATTATTGTTCTTTATTTTCAAATTCCCAAAAATGTGGTCCATCTTTTTAACAAAAAAAAAAGCGGGTATCTTCAGAAATAGTTGACCGCTGTTTACAAACTACTTTTATGTAATCTAACGATATACGTTATCATTGCTATTACGAGTGTTTATTGAAATTGTTACGTGTTATTATGGATTCGCAAGATTCGGGACCAGAGCCATGTTCATCAAAATGTTCGCCTCCGACAAAAAGGAGAAAAAAAACTATTAGTGAAACTGAAAAAGAGACGATTCATTGAGTTTACGTTTATATTTATAATGAGATGGTAGACAGATTGCAGGACGAACAAGATATCCCAGAGGACATTCATGTCAATAAAAACGAGTGTGTCATGAAAACATCCGAAATTCTTGGTATTTCGAGAAGTTCAGTTTTTAAAGTTTTGAAGGAATACAAAAAACAAGAGAAGTTTACGTCGCCTCTGAAACCCGGTCCAAAATTAGCGTTCAAAGATAAGGTGGAAGAATTTACTTTTGCGGCAATAAGTCAAAAAGTTTTTTGAAAAAAAACGAGGCCACGACTGTTGCAAAGGTAAATTGTATTGCGATTTTCAATTATTTCCGTTAAGTTTGTTGTATATGTAATATATTCTGACAACCCAATTCCGACAGTAGAATATATTTTTTAATTTATATGACTCCCTTTTTTCGCTCGGAAATATAAATTTAAAGAATATTCCCCACCAGATTGTGATTGTCAGACTATAGCTAAATTTTTATTTTGTAACTGATGATGATGATGACGAAATAACGGAACCTGGGAATGAATAATTTTTTATAATAAAGACTAGTTATCGTCGGACAAGGTGTTTTATTTTTTACCTACAGACTCGGAAACCTTTTTATGCTTTAAAACTAGTGGGTAAAAACGCATTTTATCCATTCACTACCTCGAAAATCAAACAAACCTAAATTCGTACCTCTTATTTGAAACTAATATACTTATTTTTGATTTAAACTAGTCTGTTATTTGTACTTTACAACTTGTCGATATATTGTTATCGACATATACCGTTCACTATTTTTATTTTGCTGTTCCTGGTATCATTTTACCTGTCAGACATTTGTCAATTTAGTCCGTAGGTCTGTGGATTTTAGTTTAGAGCGTCTTACTCGCCCGAACCGATCTTGACCGAATTTTGCGATTTTTATTTATTTGTAGCTGCCCAAGTATACAAGCTGCTCTAAATTACCCTTGCATTTTAGCATAATGAAGTATATTTACAAGTTACTGAAATGATAAAGTCAAAATCTGAATATTGTCAATAAAGACTGTCAAGAGTTGTCCAGAAATCTCAAACTGACGTGGATTTCATTGCAAATTGCATCATTTCAGAAATAAAATGACTGTAATTGTATGCATTTAAGGGTTAATTGATATTTTATTTATTTATTTAAACTTTATTGCACAGAACATAAGTCAGAACAGTCAAACGGCGAACTTAATGCCAAATGGCATTCCCTACTAGTCAAACATACGGCCAAACAAATTTTACAAAAAATATCTAAATAAATTATTTTATTATCAATGCACAAGCGTATACTCGTATCTAAAGCCTATATATATTTGAAATCGTTGCACCAGAAGCGTTGGTAAGTAAGCGAAGCGCACGGAAGAATTTAATTCAAATATCTATATTCGAATCTATTCAAAATACATAGGAGTACATAACAAAAACATGAAACTAAAAAGCCTTCAAAATCTTGGTTTCGCGTTGCTCCGTTTATATCCCCTTCTCTAAGCTGTGGTTCTGTATCGAGTTGCGGGGTTAGGAAAGATAGTAGCATGTCCAGTGTAACCTGACACGTGGGCCGGATCCGATTTGGGGGCAGGGCGAAGCCGTATTGCCCCTGGTCAGGCAGTTCGATCGTTAATGCGTAACTGAAAAAAAAAATACAAAGAAAATCTGTCGTCCCCTAGCTCCATACTCGCAAAGTTAACCGAAGTTGAGCGAGGCGAAGTCGGCCGAAGTATGGGTTTCTGCATCTAAGTGCCCCTTCACACTTTATCATATTCGCCCAACCTTGGCCAACTTCAAGAGTAGTGTGGAGGCGCTATATGAATAAAAATAAAATCATCCGTGTAAATGCACATTCTAGGCTACTACACCGAAGCATTTAAAAAAATACGCAGAGGGTGCTCTAGTGGCGTAGAATTCGGCCATTCTCAAAACTCATTTTTTTTGCATGCGCGGGCCTCTAGTTTATTTATATATGTAACATTAGATGGATGCAATTTATTTTTATACATAGGCAATACTTTTGTCTAGAGGTATTTTGGATCTTTTAGTTCTAACAGTTCGGTATCTAGCTTATTTATTTTTTACAATACTTGTTCTCCAATTACCGTAGGCTGTCCGAATCCTATCTTAGCGGGGAAACTTGCGTCTCATTTTAGCTAGGAATGAAGTACATTTGTGACAACACAATATTCAGTGGCCAAATATATAATGTTTAGTATAATAAAGTAATTTATACACTACGACCACACGTTTAATTAATACACAAAAAGTTCTGAATGTCCTGTCGAACGGTATAAGTCACGTTCCTATTCCTTTCCGGAGTGCTCAAACCTAAACTACGATAGATCGCGGCATCACCGTAACATCAAACGCGAGTGACTAGTAGTGCCGCGGCATTCGAACATAGCGGACGTGACTGTATTGCTGTTTCTGTTCGTAATTCACGCAAGTATCTAATTACCGTTCTTTTGGTTTTCAAAATGTATAATTCTCGTTCCTGTGTGTATTAATTATGTTTGTTAACTTAATGTGTTGCTATTTTTTGTAATGAACGTACCACGTGGCCTTAATGTATAACGATATTCCTTTATTTGCAATGTCATCTTATATTTTAAAATAAAATTAAAATTGCCCTTGTTCTAAGTACCGTGGTGCTAATTACCGTAGATTTTTTAATTCCCGTAATATGAAAATTATAAAAAAAAGAATGTTACAAAAAGTACCGTACTTACAAGCATTTTCAGGGTTTCGTACACAATGAATGCCAAATTAAATACTACGTCCGTCCATCCGTCTGTCTGTCCATCTATATACATCGGGCCCTGTAAGGGCCTTGTATAATCGCCCGTGTAGCTCCTTGCTCTTCCATAGGGCCCTGCTATAGAAGAGCCATAGGGCCCTGCGGTCATCGGTGCTAAGCACCTTTGGTCTGCGCCAGTTCTCGTTTGCTAAGGAGAGAGAGGTGAGGCCTTTGTCAACTGCTACTACATCGCGATGAATCCCACATTCGTTGTTTAGGAAATACTACCTAAGACTGCACACCTGGTGGTTATAGAGGTCCTTGGCGTTTAAAAAGCCACGGCCTCCACACTTACGCGGGATGTACAGTCTCATAACTGACGAGCGTGGGTGTCTCATGCGGTGCGTAGTGAGCAGCTGACGGACCCTCGTATCCAGGGTGTCCAGCTCAGTCTGAGTCCACCTTAGTATGCCAAAGGAGTAAGTGAGCATAGGCATCACCCAAGCGTTGAAGGCGCGCGCCTTATTGCCACCGGACAAAAGACTGTTAAGTACTTTTGTCAAGCGACAAAAGAAACGCTCCTTCAACGCCTGCCTAATGTCTCCGTCAGCAATACCCAATGATTGTGACATAACAAGGTACTTGTAGGTTTCAGCTTCGGAGATAGACCTGAGGGACATTGTCTCAGAAAGGTGCAAGTTCGCTGAATTTACGACTTTCCCCCGCTGTACATGCATGATCGCACACTTGTCTACACCAAACTCCATTTTGATGGCGCTACTGAAGGTTTCAGTTACTTCCAGTAGATCCACCAGATCCTGGCGGTTTGGTGCATACAGCTTAAGATCATCCATGTACAGCAGATGAGAAATGGCCTCACCTTCGAAGCCGGCAACCTAGTCCTGAATCCTTTAGCAGAGTGCTGAGCGGATTCAAGGCTAAGCTTCTGCCTGGCCTTTTAGTCCTCTGTGGACAACCACAGAGGACTAAAACTGTCACCCTGGAAAATACCTCTCTCAATCCTTATCAAGTTCTGCGGGCCAGGGGGACCATCCCCGCCACCTGGTTAACGAAGGACTGTGGTCCATTGCCCCATACACGCGCCTAAGGGGAATCTTAGAGTTGTGTCGATTTTATACAGGTCTAAGATCCTCTCCAGCCACGAATGAGGAACGGAATCATATAGGCCTTCTTATAGCCAATCCAAGCTGCCGAGAGGGACCCCCTGTCCCCCGGACTTGTTGGCAAATGGTCGTGTCAATGAGGAGTATATAGCTCCTTAGTACCACGGGACCCAACCCTACATCCATTCTGAGAAAAGCCAAAACGTTTTTCGCAACAATGTGCGTGTTAATTTTTGTTCTCAGAATGCACGTAAGGAGCTTGTATAAGGTGGGCAAGCACGTGATGGGTCTATAGTTTTTCGCTTCCGTGGTACTACCGGACTTATGGAGCAGGAAGGTAACCTCAGTAGTCATGAACGATGGTAGGGGACCAAGCTCGAGGGCGTCTTGAAATTGTGTTGCCAGACGTTCGTGTGAGGATCGAAACCACTTGATCCAAAAGTTGTGCAACCCGTCTGGCCCAGGAATTTTCCAGTTCTGGGTCATACGGGCCGCACACCTGACCTCATCGGAGCTGATAGTCACAGCCCCCATGGCTTCGATCGGCTCACACTCACGTCTGACAACATTCATCCATTCGCCCTTGGTCTGCTCGACTGGCACCGACCAGTTACTACGCCAGAAGTTAATCATAGCAGTAGGATCCGGTAGTTGCCCGTCGCTCACACATTGGTCGGTTCCCTCCCACTTTCGGTATACCTTCCTTTGGTAACTTTGGAAGAGACGGTAGTGCTCCAGCACTGGACTCCAGTCCATCCACACGCTCTCTGTAGCCACGAATACGGCTTGCCCATGCATAAACTTTCTGCTTTAGGTAGTGCGCTTTGTGATACATGCCATGTAATCGCAGGGCCTGGTACCAGTCCCCGCGAAGGCTTGTGTCACGTAGCGCATCACACGGGGGCGGTTGATGCCCCCCCTAAAACAGATTAGCTTCATTGGCAATGAGAGTCTTATTATTCCCTTTATTCGCTTTTATACTTAGGCTAGGTTTTTTTTACAATAAATTTATATAAAAAGTACATTACAAATATAAACACATTCTAAAAAAAACCTAACCTAGGGTGTCGCCGGCAGCGGGGCAGGGCCCAGGCTACCGTTGGTTAGGGCTGCAGAGAGAGGAACCTCCTGACAATGCGCGCCGTGTCCAGGAGTACCGCCTTCTGTATCTGACCCTTGGTCCAGCCATCTAGCGAGAGTCTCGTAAGATGTTTGTCAAGCGTCTTATTATTATTATTATTCTAATCCAGTCTGATCGAAAAAATATCTCAAATATTGCAACTTTCTTTTAATTGTTGTTTTTATTTGGTCTTATTTAATATTTAAACAAATTAATAATTACCGTAGTCGTCAATAATACTAGTTCTAATTACCGTTTCAAGTAAAAAATAAAACTAATAATAACTCGAAAGGTACTTACACCAGTATAGTGCCATTTAGATATATTAATAATATAGCTTAGTAAGGATCATATAACATATATAATGACTTCAATAAACGAAGGAAAAAAATGGCTACGGTAATTAGCCTGAGAACACCATATCGTGAGAATGACCCAATTATGGAAAAAAAGGATTTGGTGTAATAACGATATGATAGGTCCAGGGAGGCCGCAGGTTCAAGTCCTGCTTACATTACAGTGGGTCATATTATATTTTTGTTTCGTAATTTACCTTTGTGTCGATATTTATAAAAGTAAAAATTTATCAAAAATTAAAGATGTTGCAATGCGTAAACTTATATGGTTAATAAATAAATAAATATCGGACAACCTCACACAAATCAATCTAGTCCCAAATTAAGCTCAATAAGGCTCGTGTTATGGGTAGTAGACGACTATATAAATACTGATATAGATAAAAATATATTTCAATACATAAAACAGCCGTTACCTAAGAACAAAATATTCGAGTTCATCACACAAATATTTACCCTGGCCGGGATACGAACCTACGACCGCCGGCACAGTAGGCAGGTGCACTACCAATTGCGCCAAACTCGTCGCCACACACACAAATAAGTTATACAAATAAGGTTTCGAGAATTATTCGTTGTTGAAGTTGTGCTCTCATTAATAAACCTTATTACTACTGACCCTATACTGACGCTATACTTACGGAACGTTCATTGATTTCTTCACCCAATCTGCACTTATCCCTGATGCCCTGTATCCTGATAAAATAAAAAATGTATTAGACATGAATTTCATTATAACTTCACAAATTACGCCTTAAAATGAACTTGAAGTACCATGACACGTTTAAAACAATATAAGCAAAATAATTTATTCAGTAACTTTCATTAGATTACAATATTTGTAATGGTGCATCTTTTTAAGTTTACATAATACTTGTGCTAAGAGAACAGCCACGTTTAATAAATACCTAACCTAAAGCGTACCAAATTGAATTCCATTACTTCTTAATCACTTTTTCTCAAAAAATAACTAACTTTTGGGCAAATGAGCATAATAATTTGTTGATCTTTTTATAAAGATGATAAGTCAATTTCGACACAATTTATATGCGACCACCTCTCAAGTATGATCTACCAAAAAAAAACATCAAAATCCATTTATAATGGGCGGAATGATCGCGTAACAAAAAATATAGTCGAATACAGATTTGACGAACGGTTGAATTGACCTCCTCCTTCTTTGAAGTCGGCTGATTAAACTGTACAATCGAAAAGCTTGTATATTAAAGATATTGTGCCGTGCAGAACTCGAATATTGAACAGTGAATATTGTTTCTCATTACTGTATAGGTCTCACACGGCAGAATATTCTGTATGCAGTTTATTAAATAAAATAAAAACTTTCTAGTTTTGTATATGTGTATAAAGCCTGACCAGAAATATATGAGGATTGTCAAGAGGGCGCTATTTATAAGATTTATATAGCAACAATTTTGCAACCAATCGCAACCCGCTATAATGACATTAGTTTAAATACCTGTCAGCTCCACTATGTTACCCTCGTAATATAATTTAATGGAATGCACCCTTTTCCTGGCTGTTTTTCGTGTAGTAAACAGTTAAACATGTGTACACTTAATTTATAATATTACGTTTACGACTAATATGACATTAAAGTAATTTATACTATGACATTGTTGACAAACCATTATAAAATCATTGCCAGTGTAAAAAAATTGTTCCAGTGAAATTCCGCAATATGGCGCATCCTCATATATTTCTGGTCAGGCTTTAAATAATGTCTTTGTGACCTCATCATGCCAAGGGCTGGACGAATTTCAAATATGGCTAGAATACAGGTTACTTTCTGAAGTTGGTCTCTTTTTCCAGACTGTAATTATTAATCAAAACAAGAAAGTTATGACCTTCCTCCGTACAAAAGCAGTAACCTTCTAGAAAGCTGTAAAGTAACTGAAACTGACCCACGGTATCATGAGAAGTTCCCGTGCTCCACGAAATTCCGTAGTTTTCTAATGACCGCTTTGCTGCTTTATCAGCCATTGCTTTCTGAAACAACGATATAAAAATAACAAATAAAATTAATAAAACTGGCCAGGTGCAAGTCTGACTCGCGCACCGAGGGTTCCATACAAACATCCCATCTTAACTAGCGGGGTTACGTTTGCAACTGTGTATGGCTTGCCGGATACAAATGCTGTGCAAAGTTAACGCAACCGATCACGTTTGTTGTATATGGGAATCCCACTTTTATATTTGTTTTATTTGTTTAATTTCAACTAGACAGTTACTATCACGGTTCATGAGATATAGTCCGGTGACGGACAGACAGACAGACAGGCAGAAGGACGGACAGACGAGTCTTAGTAATAGGGTCCCGTTTTTTATCCTTTGGGTACGGAACCCTTAAAGAAAGTAATCAGTAGATCTGCTATCTACTATATTTTGTTGACAGAGCGAGCGAAGGGTCGTCATTTCAGCTTGCACAGAAACTCTTCCATATGTCCGGATGTTCGTACGACAATTAGGTAGGGAATTCAAACCCGGTTATTTTATCATAGTAACACCGGTTATAACCGGTCATTTGTATGGCAAAATAACCGAGTTTGCATGCCCTAATGACAAGTTGTCCAGGGAGCCTATGATGGTTGCGTTTATCACGTGATAAATAAGTGACAAAGCATCTCTCACTCACACTCGCCTTTTGTCAAAACGTGACGGATGCTTTGTCACTTATTTTCCGCGTGACAACCGCAACCGTCATAGGCCCCCAGAAGAAGAGAAAAAGTATAAGGAGGAATATGAGAAAGAGAATTAAAAAGTCGATGGTAGCTTACCACTTCTTGGAAGTTATCCATATGGTCCGTATGAAATGAATAAGGGATGATTAAGTACTGCCCATACGAATGAAAGGCCAGGTAATATTTGATATCTCTGATATGGTCTTTAGCAAATGTTGCCAATGCAGATGACTCTTTCTCGGAGAAAGCGGATTCGCCACTGTAGACTTCGCTATTCTTATCCTTTGAAGTACCAACCTCTGTAGGTATATACAGAACCAAGATTACAATACATTAAAAATAAAACATAAAGCCGTGTACGTACGAACGAACAATAACCTACATGAAACATTTAAAACACCCCCCACACAAGTAGCTGGTCATCATGAGACCCTCATTTAATGGGTGATATATAAAATGCTACTAAAACTGAATATAACTACAAAATTTTGAATTCTTAGCATCAATATTGGCTGAGATCTTGTCACTTGTTCTAATTAAAGCTGTTGAATGGAATATCTTGGAAACGATTGGTCCTGTTTCCACCAAACATAGCTAAGAACCATCTCGACGGAGACATCTTTTGATAAAAAAAAACCGCACTCAAATTGATCCATCCGTTTAGGAGCTACGATGCCACAGACAAACACACAGATACGCATGATAAACTTATAACACCCCTCTTTTTTTGTTGGGGGTTAAAGACATGGTGAGCACGAACGTCGTACTCTATGAGCCGTCCAGTTGTGTTTGATGTTCGTTAGGGGTACGCAGGTTCGAACGAAGTGTTCCAAGCATGTTTTTGTTCGTTCGTGCGCTTAAGGATATAAGAGCGGCCACAACGCTGCTCAAAATTCGTTGACGCTGCATTTATGCAGGCGAATGTATGAAGAAAGGGTCACCCTCATCTTCATCGGAGTTTTATGATTTGTCAAAAATACACTTCACATAACATAACTGTATCGAAGAAATACTTTTATTCGAATGATAATTTTGCATAAAAGTAATCTTACACAGAAGAGTAGGTTAGGTTAAGTTAGAGCTGCGACCTTCTACAAAAACGAATGCCTGTCAGAAAAGTGCTTTGAATAAATACGCCTACAAAGCTAGTTAGTAGTTAGTGCATAAAAGTGAAGCCAGTTTTGGTTAGCCACGGGCTAACTTTAATCCGTTGGCGCATACCGTCACAAGAGTCACAACGTCAATGTCACAATGCAAACGTCGGTTTTATGTGTTTCAAACGTATAAATCCGAAAGCGGCCTCATCTTCTGTTCATCATCAGCATCTGTTGTATGAAGACTCTCGTTCTAGGCGTATTTATTCTAAGGAATGTAGGGTATCTTTTAGCCAGAGACCGGATTTCCTATGTTATTTATAACTGCGACCCCCTACAAAACTAATAGCTAATTGTATACTTAAGGAAGCTATATATTCTAAAATACCATGTATACGGGCCATGTACATCGACAATGAACTTACTTCCAAATGAGATGCCAAAATTTCGGTTCAAATCAATCCCGTAGCCACCGCGGAGGTTCTTCCTCCACATGCGATCCTGCAATACAATTATGTGGAGTAAAGATTGTGGTAATAACCAAAAGTAAAAACCGTAGAAACATATTTACATGAATGTTCTTCAAAGTCATTGTCAAGCGATATTATCGGTTGAGGGATGTGGCCTGTAGGCAAGAACAGCCGGAATTCCAAACGTCCATTCTTTCTGTGACGAGTTACACACCCATATCTTTTGTGTGACTAATTTTCGTTACACAGAGGAATTGTAGTTTTGTTTTTATTAAACCTTTAACTAAATATGTCAAATTTTAATGAAAACGACTCATTATGCTTTCCGAAAACAACTGAACGAGTTACCTATCCTAACATGATCTTATGACAATGAGACGTACTGGAAAGTATACCCTTTGAAAGAAAATAAGAATTCTCCACTTCGGTCAAGCAATCTTTGAGCAATCGGGGCAAGTCATACATAAAAAACAAATATATTGATAAACCGAGACCAAGCCACTTTTTTGTCGTCAGTTAAAAAAGAAGACCAGGTTCCTATGACGTCTTAACGTAATTTTAATCAAAATTATTAAGAATAGTATCGTTTTCTTCCGCGCCTAGCTTGTAACCTGCTGGTAAGAATGAAGCCGCGAGAGCTCCATAGTCTAGGGTGGATGTGGACACAGATGTGACGAGTTTGCTTCGACATACAGTGATACCATACCTCTCTGCCCATAGTCGACTGCCACACAACACAAGGCAAACGCCACTGTATTTGGCTATTGTGATCCATCAAACGAGGTTAATCCATCCAGTCACAGTCTACATCAACAATATGCCCTCACAATCTACACACGAGAAAAAAATCTCCGGTAGAAGTTTTGTAAAGCAATCAAATTAACCCATAATTCCGCAACGGTTTATTCATTTACCGAGTGCTGCTTCTGTATGCGTCCCATAAGATACTTAATAACTACACTGTTTTGTGGAAATTAAGGTAACTAAGAAGAAAATACTTACAGTCGTGTGTGAATATGCATATCCATCTGGGTTTAATACAGGAACAAAAAACCATTCATACGAATAAGCAATTTTCCCAAATTCCTGGCTGGAGGAGTTTATGGCGTGTACAATTGAATGTATTAGGTACGTAACAAATGCAGGAGATATCCATTCCCTTGCATGGATGCCTCCTTCCACTACAACCTTGGATCTGTAAAGAAGCACATCTTCAAGCGTTGGCTAGATGTTGAGACGTAAAAATAAATGAATAGCGACCACACTGCTTCTCGAAAGACGACGCACCATAAGGCTGCCTGTCCACTGCAGCGGAGCAGAGAAATTTAACTAATCAGGCTGCGTCTTCGTAAAGCCTAAAACAAATGCGCTTAAATATCAAGAATGCGATTGGTCCATTTTACACGGTTCTACTCCAGCGTATAGGCAGCCTACTCGCAGTGAAGTGCCTCACGTGTTCTGTTTTTGACTTGTCTTGTATAAACCAAGGCTTGACGTAGTATACGTTGTCACGTGTCGTTGATACCACGTTTTCTTCATACCTTAGGCTGTGTAAATGCACCATCATGTGCAGCGGTGGTCGCTTGTTAATTCAATTTAATAGCAATTTTCATGCACTAATAAAGTATTCTTACCGACTTGCAGATCCGTCTAGAGTTGGCAAGTGAACCATTACTGCAATTATGTTCCTGTCCTGAACCGTCTGTCCAATATTTACTAATTGGACTACGGTCGGATATGTAACGCTTAGATCTTTTAGCCAATTATAAATGTCGTCTAGACTATGGTAGCTTTCCCAATCGAACGTTTCCATTCTGCGTCTCACATATGGTTTGACTGTTTGGTTATCGAAGGCACTGAAAAATACTAATTTTAAGTTATATTTCATTTTGAGGTCGGTATAGTAAGCTGCAGAGAAGAGAGAAGCTGTAGACACCAGTATACATTTATCGTTTTTATTCCCACTAAAACTACTACCACTAAGACTCAGATCATGACAAATAGCGCAAAACGTAGGGTCGAGGTAGATGGGCACGTTATGCACTATGTCAACGAGTATATTTACTTGGGCCAAATAGTCTCTTTCAGCAACAGGCAGGATAAGGAAGTCGAAAGACGAGTTGTAAACGCCTGGAAGAGCTACTGGTCCATGAAGGAGCTTATGAAGGGAACCCTCCCACTAACACTCAAGCGCAAATTTGTTGACATGTGTATCTTGCCCACCCTAACCTACGGTGCTCAGACATGGTCACTTACAGGAAGTCAAAAGTCCAAACTGAAGGTCTGCCAAAGGGCTATGGAGCGCAGCATTTTAGGTGTTAAAAGGACGGATCGAGTCAGGAATACCACGCTGCGCTCCAAAACGCGTATTGCTGACGGTGGAGAAAAAACTGCCACGTTAAAGTGGGACTGCGCAGGTCACGTATGCCGTATGCACCCTGATAGATGGGCTAATCGAGCCAGGAAGTGGGTGCCGGATGATGGGCGGCGATGATGTGGCAGGCGGAGACGAAGATGGCGGGACGACCTGGACACGTTCCTAAATAATTGGACAGAAATAGCACCGAACAGGTAGTTGTGGAAATCAAGGGGAGAGGCCTTTGCCCAGGAGTGGGACAAAAACACAGGCAAATAAAAAAAACCCACTTGCAAACTTCGGAGCTCGAACACATTATGATTTTATAATGCCCTATTTCGTTTTGTGACCACCTTTACTAAAGTTATGGAATGACTTTTTTAGTAAAAAATGACAAAACTAATTCAAGCGGTATTGTAACCAACTTATAACATCAAAAATTGTCTTGTCAGCGAGATAGGTTGTGGACAGCTTGTTAACGTGGACAAATGGGGTTTGCGAATTGTGAACGAGATGGCAATTCCCAATTGCAGAGACAAGAAGCCTGGGTCTCTCTTCGAAATATGTACCTATACCTATATTCGGGGCTACATAAAGAAAATAAGAGAAAACACCAATAAAACAATGTCAGCATAGTTTTTTCTCATAGAATATAAAGCTGAGGACACTTGTTTACCACTTGAGACTCGTACACATCTTCTGCTTCAGTAGCATTTATTAAATTATTTTCTTCGTTCACTTTGTTTTTAAACCCATATTTTTTTATTATATATTGCTTATTAGCTGAGTAAGATTACCACAGAGTGAATATCAGCTGAAAACTCCAAACGGAGACTAGGCAAATCTCACCGGCGATGGCGGGAAGAGTTGCACTTCTTTTTGATGAAATGGCCAGAATGCACAAAATCGGCAGGAATTGAAGAAATAGAGAAGGCCTTTGCCTGTAAGTATAGGCTCCCAACAATAATTATAATAATTGCTTACCTCTGTAAATCACGGATGACAGTAAAGAAGTCAATATTCATATCCTTAGTGTCCCGTGTAAGTTCAGCCAAATTGACTCGGCTTATACTAAACTCGACAGGATTCATTACAACACTGGGTCTCCTCCAGAAAGTGACATTATAAAACTTGTCCAAGTTCTTCAAGAATTCTAACACAGGCATATTGTTGGGAGTGACATGGACTAAAGAATAGTCTTTATAGGACTTACTATAACAAGTTGGAAACAGGGAGAAGATAACGGCAATAGATACCAAATACTTCATAACTTTTAAATGTCACTGTTTTGTTTTGAGACATTATATCAAACAGAAAAACAGGGTATAGGTTTCATGTTTTTGGTTAAGCAAGCCATAGTCACTGTTGCTCCAGTTACTCCAAAATTCGAAATCCCTTGCCACAATTCGCTGACAGAAAATCTAAGGCTAGGAAAGGAAACTGGGTTCTTATTTATTATTTAGCCAGGAATGGTAGCTTGAGGCTTTAGTCAATGTTACTTTACATAAAGATTCACTAATTAACCAGGTTTGTATACGTTCGTAGCAAAACGGAAAAGAAATATTTTGTACTTTTGTGTTACCTTGTCACAAAATGTCAAATGCTTAACAGAGTGACATTACGCTGACATGGTGACTGCATCCTGTCACAGACAAGCCTCAATATTTTAAGAATCCATTGAACCCAAGCTCTATGGTACTACGTCATATTGATTTCTTGTTAGAGTTCCCTTCCCAAATACGGATCAACTAGCCTAAGTGGTACTTAGGCTAGTTGATCCGTATTTGGGAAGGGAACTCTGACTCTGAACTCTTACTTGACTCGCTCTTTTTACTATGTGTACTTAGGTAAGTACCTACACATAGTAAAAAGAGCGAGTCAAGTAATTTATGCATAATAAAGCCAAAACTATCCACAGATAAAAGGGATGAAAGTCAAGTTTCTTTCAATAGGATTCAGTATTTATTTCGCATGAAGAGGGAAGAATTGAGCAGCATTCCGGTATACAATGTTTCGAATTCGGTTAGTGAAAAATCGCTACTGACGTTTAATATTGCAAATATATGACGTATGCTTATTATTTCCATATGGAACATGTAGCGCCACTATCCCTGGGCCGGACCGACATTTGTTAGGCTATATACAATGTGGGTCCTGTAACATAAGCAAAAAATTAAAACATAGATTTTACTCGTTAAACTGAACAACATTTGTTCAGCAACTTTAAAAAAAGTCAGTTTTAATTTTTTTTATTATTTCAAACAAATTAAATAGTATTTTCAATGTACATGTCGTCCAACGTTGACATTCCCTGAGCATTGACATAGCTGTCACTCTACTAATAAAGGACATTTCGCAATACATTGCTTCTTTGTCTAAACTTTATTCTACAAAATTTCATTTAATACACGTTATTTTCAGAAGTTGCTTAAAAACTGTTGTTTAGTTTCAAGGGACGAATCTGTTTTAATTTATTGCTCCTGTTACAGGGCCCACCCTTTATAATGTGCACTTTGATACAAAATATATTATTCTGTCCGATGGCATCATGTGATCATGTCCCATGGAATATTATCTACGCTGTAAATTTCGTTAGAGTGCAATATTTTAGTATCATCGTGTGGCTACCCTGTTATTCAATGACACAAAAACAATATTTACGATATTATTTTATTAAATGCAATTTCCATCATAACAAACTCATCAAAAACTTTTACAGTATCAATATTAATCGCAGACTAGACGAGATATAAATAACTGCAAGAAAAAAATATAAAGGGAGAAGTACTAACAATTATAACATATTTTACCAAAAGGATAAAATGCTAACAACACATTAAATACGATTATAAATCCATTATAAACAATCCTACTCTGTCCGTCAGTCAACTCTCCTCCCAATTTGTGATTTGATCTAGGTTTGAAAACTTCCAGTAGACCGTCCATGGTCTCCATACAGGTTTTAAGGATAAGGCTCGGAGGTAAAGCAAAACCGTATTTTCCTTCATCCCGAAGTTCAAATACTGCCACGTACCTGAAAAATAAACAAGTGTTTGTCAATTCAATAGATTCATTAAAACTAGCAGCAGTTGGTAGCATATCTGCAGATATTTTGACACTTTCACTTTGAAATTTTTTCCTACAAGAAAAATGCTGATTGCTGGTGCTGGCGAAGGACGGAGAAGAATTAGTTGGACAGAAAAGGTTATTAATGAATAAGTACTTAAAAAAGTGGAGGAAAAATGTTTCCTAAGAAGTTAAGCGAATAGTAGAGGGAAAACGCTAGGCTGCTTAAAACGACGTGATCGGTGCTCGGATTGGGTGACCCTGTCCAATTTGTGGCGAATGACCTTAAATGCTATACTTAATATGGATAAGCTCCGAGGGAAACCCCCTTTTTGGTGACATTATCATTGTGACATCGTTTAGCAGTACGTTTTTGGGCAATAGACTATAGAATTTTACAAGGCTTTTGTAGCGTATATTTTTATAAAAGTTATTGACTATATAAATGACGGATAAATATACTTTTATTCGTCATTTATATAGCCACCAATACTTATCAAGATATTATTTATGCATGTATAATAATATAAGTATCTACCTTTTCTATAACTGAGTAATATTTTGAAACGAAAAACATAGTATATATTAGAGTATGGCTAGCCAAATAATGTTGACAGATATTTTCTTGTGGTATTACCAATTGTCTATGATTTCAACAATTTAGTAGGTGGGTCCTCTATAAAAAAATTGATACTTTATGTGTAGGTGGGTCCTCTATAAAAAAATTGATACTTTATGTGTAGTTCTAGTTCTAACATTTGCATTCCGATCAAGTTGAAATTTGGCATGGTACTTATGTAATTTGTTTGGCGATGGATGAATATAGTATTATCGAGCTATGTGTTATTTACACTACATAAAATTTTTCGCCTTGTATATGGTTAGAAAGTGTAAACATATTATGTGTTTGTCGTTGAATGTACTGTACATAGTGGTAGAAATCATGTGAGCTGACTATGAGTGCACGTCAACATATATTTAACTTATTTCTTTAGGTACCTTACGTGTGCATAGAAAATCAAAAATATGTGCTAGTATCTAAACTATAATTCCTACTACACCAAGTGTGACCAGCCGCAGATTTTTTAAATTTCCCGCCAAAACTTCGAGTAATATTTCTATAGCCAGACTATATCTTTAAGATTATAAACCCGGGATTAAGTAATATTTATTTAATATTACGTTACAAAGCCCCGGGAAATTGCACAACCTAATCCAAACACAGGACGTGACGGTTTTATTAAAAAAATAACACCATACAAGGAAACATTGAAGGGAAGAGCGCAAGAGAAAGACCAAGAACAGTTAGGTACATAAAACAAATAAACAAAATCACGGATTCTCAGAAGTCACAAAGTTGGCTATGAATAGGATCAAACGGAGACAGCCAGCCTACATGATGACCAGAAAACAGGAAATCGTTATTTTTTTCTCCTTGGATAATAATTATATTTAAAGAAAAAAAAATACGGTGAAGACTTACGGTATTTTAAAAGTTTTCTTGGCCCAACATGCGCTCACACCAGATGCCATATATCCTGAAACATGACTTTGTTTCACACGTGTTCTTATTTACTTGTGAATAAGTGATTTTTTTGCAGTGTCATAATCTGGCCGTGGAACTGACTGACAGGATTAACTGAACGATGATAATTGAATAACAGGTTCACAGTTCGATGAAGCACATGTGCCTCATGGGTGATTTCACTGATACGTTCATGCATCAGATTTATGCCACATGGGGGTCACTATCATTTCACAAAAAACGTTTGATAGAAAATCATTTCACAAATGCTCATTTGACCAATATACACTTCACGACTGCATCATTTCACAAGCGCTTCATATCACAAATAATAATTGGGTTTCCACATTGAAGTGCCCTTCCACACTACCATACTCACCCAACCTCGGCCAACTTCGCGAGTAGTGTAGTTCAAAACAAACATTGACAACAATATAAGTAATAATTATTGATTTGTCATCGGAAGAAATACTTATAGTAATAATAAAATAAGGTAACGTGCATTAGAAACTCACCTAACGTATCAAATGCAGTTCCTATTTGATATCTTGTTCCGTATCTTTTTTTTATACGCTGACTCACCACATCACCTATTTGTTTCTGAAAGAAAAGGTGATGAAGGTTTAACTTAAACAATATTAATCAGTACGGTTACCACGAGTTTACAATGACTATAGTCGCTTGCGACTGCTTAAACGATTTGTGAGGGGAACTTAGGGGCTCCATACAAATCTGTAGTGTCTAATGCTATTACTAATTCAGTAATGAACCAGTTGTTGACTACGCAGGTCGTTTTACTAGCTCTCATAATTTTCAATGGCGACGAGGATGGGGTTACGAACTCACGTGTGCAAAGCACATCCTAGCGTCTTGGACGGAGACTGCCAGCCGGCTGCTATAGTCTGGCTAATAAAATATTATTCAAAGTTCAGGCGGGAAATTTAAAAAAATTGCGGCTGGTCACACTGTGTAGTAGGAATAGTTTTGTATAGTTTTGATACTAGAAAATATTTTAGATTTTCTATGCACACGTAAGGTACCTAAGGAGTAAGGAAAATAAGTTAAATATATTTTGACGTGCATTCATAGTCGGCTCACATAATTTCTATCACTGTGTACAGTACAGTCAACGACAAACACATATGTTTACACTTTCTATCCATATACAAGGCGAAAGTTAAATGTAGTGGAAATAAGACCTTACATGAATCAACCAACCTAGTCCCAAACTAAGCAAAGATTGTACTATGGGTACTAGACGACGATATACATAATATATAAATACATATATAGATAACATCCATAACCCAGGAACAGATTCGAGTTCATCACACAAATATTTGCCCTGGCCGGGATTCGAACCCAGGACCGCCGGCTCAGTAGGCAGGTGCACTACAAAATTTCAAAGTACACATTGAACTTCAAACTCCTGCTATTAATACATAACTTGACGCATCCTATCTAAAAATAAAATACTTACCATTTCATTATAATTATCTTGATGTTGTTTCGAATACGAATATGGAATGATAAAAAGTTGGCCATACGAATGAAAGCCCACGTAATGCGACAGTGGTAAATTTTTATGAACAGATTGTACAAAGTTTTTCATATTTATTGCTTCTGGTTCAGAGAATGCATGAGGGCCGCAATACTCTTCTGATTTTTTGTTGGTTTTTGTTATTCCCACAGCTGTAAAAAGAAATTATTTAAATGACATTTTGGTGATAATTTTAACGTGATATAGGTATATTATTGCTTAGACCTAAACCTATAATCGAAAATGATATCGTTAGTTCGGATTGGGTGTGCTATTTAGGGTGAATGAGCTTAAATGCTAATGGTTTTCTTAATATCGATGGGCAATAATAGACTATAGATTTTTACAAGGCTTTTGTAGCATATATATCTTTATTAGACCTGTGATAAATGACGGATAAAAGTTCAGTAGTAGAAAAATAGGTATATTTTCTATAACCGAGTAATATTTTAAAACGAAACACATATTTTAAAATTATTTCATGTGTAATTATTTTATAATTAAATATTTTATAAATTATTACTATAATCCCGGGATTAAGTCATATCCATATCAATATTACGTTAAATAAAGATACATTTATTATGGGTCAAAAATAAAACATACAAATAACAAATTAAGGTGAGTCGGGGCTATTGTAGCTATGGGGTTATTGTATCTTATTACCATTATAATGGTCTGTGACCATTATAATGGTCTGTGTATATATAGGATACACAGACCAATGGTATATATACACAATCCTACGAGGGGCGTCTGAAAAGTTCTAAGCCTAAGGTATTTCGAGGTTATATATGCGTTTATGATACTGGCCACTAGAAAGGCCATTTAAAAACAAATTATTAAAAAATAACATGTCACGTTTTTATTATTCTGTTTCGAGATATTCAACGGAAAAGTACATCATGTGTGAATTACCAACGAATATTACGAAAATTGAGCACCGTGCTGTAATTAAATTCCTTACAAAAAGTGACAAATCACCGCAGTGTATTTTTGAGGAAATGGCTATTATTTACGGTGATTCTGGGCCTTCAAAAAGGCGTCAAAAAGTGGAGTCGCTTATTTAAACTCGGACGGGAATCGATCGAAGACGACCCCCGCTCAGGGCGGCCAATATCGGTAGTGACCGAAGAAAACGTAGCAAAAGTCAAAAATATATATTAGAAGATAGAAGAATTAAGGTTTGATAGAGGAATTAGTAAAGAAAGAGTCGGAGAAATTTTACATGAACATTTGTACATGAGTAAAGTCAGTGCTCGTTGGGTACCGAAAATGCTAACGGCCTTCGATAAAGTACGTCGTGTGGAAACTTCTCGGGCGTTTTTAGAATTGTGCGAAGATGATTTAGATGAAGTTTGTTCCCGAATAGTAACTGTTGATGAAACATGGATCAGACAGTATGATCCGGAGTGTAAGTCTGAGTCGATGCAGTGGATTGAAAAGGGTGAAAGGCCGCCGAAGAAATTTAAAGTGCAAAAGTCGGCCTCTAAGTTAATGGCTACGGTATTTTGGGATTGTGATGGCATTCTTTTAATCGATTATTTAGAAAAAGGCTCTACGATAAACGGAACTTATTATGCAAATCTAATAAGACAGGTGCGACAAGCCATAGTTGAGAAAAGGCGGGGTAAACTAAGGAAAGGCATTTTGTTTTTGCAAGACAACGACGCACTCGTTCACACCGCTAATGTTGCGAGGCGTGCTCTGAAGGAAGTTGGTTTTGACGAAATTGACCACCCACCCTACAGCCCAGATCTAGCCCCAAGCGATTATTTTCTATTCAATAATTTGAAGAAAGAGTTGAGGGGAAAGCGATTTAGAAGTGACGAAGAGATGAAGGCGGCTGTACAGGAGCATTTTGAAGGGCAAAATGAAGATTATTTTTTTAATGGCCTAAAAGCACTGTATAAAAAATGTAAAAAATGCATTGATGAAGAGGAGACTATATTGAAAAATAAACACGAGTTCATTTGTGTAAATTGTTTTTTTCTATCTTAGGCTTAGAACTTTTCAGACGCCCCTCGTATATATACACAGACCATTTTAAGGGTCACAGACCATTATAATGGTAAGAAGATACAATAACCCCATAGCTACAATAGCCCCGACTAACTTATGGGATTAAAATTAAAAATAAATAAAATAATAATAATAATAATACTACGTCAGGAAGTCCCAGACTGATTGAAATTGCACTTCCTAATCCGAACACTGATCATCACCAAATTTCGTGATATAATTATACAATGAGTGGTTAAGCTCTTTCTATATGAAAGGACTATTCGCCACACAAAATATATGGGGTAAAGACCTCGTTAAAAGGCCTTATTCCTTTTAAAATGCTGATTGTTGAGACATTTTTCTCTACGATCAAACATGTTTCTTAACATATTTTTGATGTTACTACCTAGAACAGGGCTATTGGGATTTATTTGTGGGTCGTTCTCAAAATATTTGCACCGCTGCGTTAATTTTGCTTTTTTTTTTAAAGTTGCAATTTCTTCTTTATTTTTCATAGGATCGCTAGAAATATATTCAGACAATTGATATCACGTCGAGGGAAGTAGTTAAATTGAATATCTTAGAAGATATAGGTGTTTGAAATTTTAGGTCGACAGGTGAAAGACATCGGTGTCAGGTAAACGACATTTTGTTACCAAGTTATCGACAATGGGTGCAGGTTTGCGACAAATATGTTCCAACTTAACTGAATTTGTTAGCAGGTTAACGACGACGGTTGCAGGTAAGTGACATTTTAAATAAAACCTACGTTGAACAGTCAACTAGTGCTTTTTTAATTGTTTTTATTTTTATTTGTTCCTTATGTTAGTAATTTGCATAAAGAGAACAAGCATTTAATTCTCATCTCATAGGATATTTCTTAGGAGGTTTTTTGAAGCCTTTGAAACCCAGAAAGGTCATAACCGCCAAAAAGTTGCAAAACTCAAGCATACCCACGTGATTTTATAAATTTCTTATGAAGGTTCAACAGCCAATCATTTAATTAACGTTTCTGCATCCTAATGCTGCCTCTTTTGAGATATTCTTTCTTACCCGCTGAGTTACCTACTGCTGTTTTCGTCATCTTCGAGGAATTCCTTCACATCTGATAACCAGAAAGCCTTCGGCTGCTTTAGGTGGGATAAGCTATGGGAGGTATTGTCTGAAGCTGCCAGCACATCTGGTAACACTTTATAAAGCCTTTACTAGTCTGGATACAGAATGGTGTCGGTAGGAGATGTCACATACAAGAACTTTAAGTTCCGGAAAGACGTACGACAGAGATGCATAATATCCCCAATACTGTTTAACAAATATGGAGCCATCGCCTATTTTGCATCACCCGAAGCAGAAGTGGCCCAACTTTTGGAATGACTCAAAACAACCAGCCTCAGAATGGGTCTCGATATTAATAAAAATAAGACCGAGCTGATGATAGTCGACCAATACTAGTCGACAATGTACTAACCTGCTTCAAGAGTTCGATACTGTTGATCAGTTCCAGTACCTTGGCTTCATTGTCACAAATAGAGGCACATGCAAACCAGAGATTCGCAGGCGAATCGGAATGGCCCGAAATAGTGATGACCCAACGCGGAAAAATATGGAAAGATAGAAACATCCCTAACCGGACAACATGCACCTCGTCTGTGCACTTGTCTTCTCCATATTTCTTTATGGGGCAGAGACCTGGACGCTCAAAGCCGCTGACAGGCAGAGGATTGATGCTTTCGAAATCTGGTGCGGGCGCCGCCTGCTAAGGATTCCTAAGACAGCTTGAAAGTAAAATGGAATACTCAAACTAAGCTACCGCGGTAACATATATGTTTTTATAACAACGAAACATGAGTTGAGACACGGCGAGTGACCTATAAAACCTGGTTTATAAATAATTTTGTATAAGTGTTTAAATAATTGTCGTTCGCCTGCCGTATGTGTCGTTCACCTGTTTTTATATAGACAAGTGAACGACATACAGGTGATGGACAAAATGACAGTTATGTCATCAAAACAAATAAAGTATTTCGTTGATGAACTGCATATTTATACACATAAAAGTAGACCATACTTTACGCGTTATAAATTAAAATGAATGCAATAGTACACACGTCAACCAAAATATGGAAGGCAGAATATAGACTACATACCCATTACAAACTCCCGCTTGCGTAAGTGTATGTATCATATTTTTTTAGTGCAGCACACTGACGACGTGCCACTCGGAACAGTGTTAGGTGGCAACTGAAGGTCTCGATTTATGCGGGGTGAGGCAGGGGAAACGAAATAGTAGTCACACAATTGTAATGTTTGTCTCATGACAAGTGAACGACAAAAAATGGCGTGGACAAACTTAAATTGCAAATAATTCGCAACATAAGCATAGTATTATTATTCGATATTATTAGTATTAGTATTCAATCTTCATCATATATGAAAATAAAATGGAGTACTGAACTTAAGCTAAGTCGGTAATGTATATGTTTTTATTACAACGAAACATGAGTACCTCGCGTTGGGACACGGCAAGTGACCGACAAAACCTAGTTTTAAATCGTTTTTTTGTCTATTAATATACTTTAGTTTTGATTAAAAGCATTTGGCCTCTATGTAAAAAGTGTCTATAGATATGTGTTGATAATTGAATATTTAAAATAATGCAATGTAAAAAACTTCTTCTAAGACAAACCTGTTGACAGGTGGCGGTGCAAATATTTTGAGAACGACCCTTGTATATATTTGAAACATACTCTTTGAATTTTTCATTGAAAATAATTTATAATTTTATTAATAATTTTTGTTTCAAAAACTACTCGAAATTGACAAAATTCACGCGGAAAATTAGATTTTACAAGCTTTTATTTAGCTTGCATGGTATGTTTAAAGTATGTATGTTCGGGTGAAATCTTGCAACTCAATTTTGAAGCAGATATCGTCAACCGATTGAGCTGAAATTTTGCATACTTACTCAACTTTGATGACAATACAATAATATGGTACCATGGGGCTGATCTGATGATGGAGCCGGAAGGTGGCCATAGGAACTCTATAATAGAAAAAGCAATCCTACCGAGCTTGGGCTCTTTAGAATTGTCTCAGTGAGCATTTGATGGATATCCAAAGAAATGTACAGTCGGCCATAAAAGCTTGCCACTTAAATGTCATTTTTGACAGAAACTTATTTCATATTATTTTCCACTGCACGCAATTAAAGCATGAAACAGCTATGTTACTACCTAGAACTCGGGGAAAACTATTCTTCACTTCAAAAAATTGGTTGAAATTATCGATATATTTGTCATAATATGAAAAAAAAAAAAGGAATAAGGCTTCTTAAGTTGACGTTACTTTTGACTGTACCCTTACCACGAGCCCATGAGTTTACAATGACTGTACTCGCATGCGACTGCGTAAACGATTTGTATGGAGAATGATAGTTCTACAGAGTAACCCTAGGGGCGCTGTTATATTCTCCAATCGATTACGCTGTCGCTAGCGAGTACGGTATCGTTAACTCATGGGCAGGGTACTGATCGGTGGAGCGCAATTTCGTATAGTCATTTGTATTGTAATATAACTAGGTAATGAGATGAATAAAATCATTACTTCCGAAAGCTGCATCGAAATTCCTATTCACATCGACACCGTATCCGCCGCGCCGATTTTTCCGCCACATATGATCCTTTAATAGAATAGAATACTTTATTTTCGACCAGCATGTTTAATTATATTAAAACGTGGGACATTATTAATTTCTGTAGTAAGCGGTCAAAATTCACGTGAAATTGTCAAGAATGGGACGACATGCTTCGAACTCGTACAGTCGCCATCAGGGTTCCATATTAGGTTGCATAGGTAAATTTTAAAGCAATAATGTCGGTGCGCATAACTACTTTTGTCATAATAGTCCTTGCGCATAAGGTGTATTCAGTCATTAATTGATTCGCATAAATTTTATGACCATAATGTTTTTACGCATAAGTAAGGAATGTCATATAATTTTGAAGCATATCAACCTGAATCATAATCATTAATCGTCATAATGTTCTTATTCATATCGTGCATTGGCGCATAATACTGAAGAACATAAATATCAAGCTCCTAATTTTTTATTTCAACATCAGCCTGATTTTCAGGCAGCAGTTCATTTCTGAGGGGGTCGCAGTTCTTTCAAACCTAACCTAACCTACTTTTCTGGCCGATGTTCGTATTTGTAGGCTCACAATTCTAACCCAACCTAACCTACAACAAAGAGGTCAGTGTGGAGAAGGATTTCTTAATGCGAGGGGCTTGGCCCCCCGAGCCCCCCTTGTAGCGAGCTTCGCCCCACTCCCTTTTTTTTTGTTTTTGTGCTCATGTAACTTTTGTATCATTATTTCAAATGTTATAAAGTATTAGGATTGGTACATGTGATATAACTTATACTATATAATTTCTATTGCCATTAATTATGAAAACCATAATTTAAGCTTTGTTCTCCTTCGTACTATCAATTATTATGACATTTAATAATATTACTCGAAATTTTGTGCCATACTAAATTATGTTATGAAAAGCCTGCCAAACAACAATTACAGTACGATTAAAATCAGTTAACACTTCGGCCAACCTCGGTAATTGTCGTGAATCCCTAATCTCTCACATAGAGTTATCAATTTACAGATATGACCGATTTACAAAATTCTTTTCGTATTTGATAGGGTACACTTCCGAGATGGTCCCATGTAAATTTTATCAAAATCGGTCAAGCAGTTTATGAAATATCAACAAAAATCGGTTGAAATCGGTTATTAAAATTTTCAATTTGGTGATTATTATCAATTATTAATCCGACGTAATATCGTACTGACAATAAAATATTGACTCATATATGTATTTTTTCATTTTATAATGTATACAAGTATAGCTTTAATAAATAATGAATGTTCAAATTCATGTTACTTCTGCATAATAAATTTCTTAGGTCTACCGGTTAGTAATGTCATCTTGGCAGGTGCTATACATTGCGTTTATGAATAATAGCATAAATAATAGACTATCGAAAGTCTTAAATTGGTTCACTATTAATAATTTATTACTTAATTCTAAAAAAACTAAATGTATACGGTTCACATTACCTAACGTAAAATTAGATAGTCCTTTTTTGTATTTAAATGGGGAGCTCTTAGAATTGACTGATAAAACCACTTTTTTAGGCTTGATTCTAGATAAAAATCTTCAGTGGAGTCCCCACATATCATCATTGGCCAACAAATTGGGTTCAGCTGCTTACGCTGTCAAAAAAATCAGGCAACTGACGTACGCTTTATTTATAACATGCGGTCACGTGACTAGCTAAGAGATCGTTTTAAAGAATTTAATATTTAGACAGTGCCATCTCAATATATATGAAAACATTATTTACGCGGTTAAAAATATAGATTCATTTAAAAAAATGCTTAGTTCTAGATACAAACACAAAATTGCTATCCCGAAATTTCGTGTGCGGAAAATATATAGGTCATTTATGGGTCAATGTATACTGTTTTACAATAAGTTACCTGTTGAAGCAATTGAACTACCCCTACCTACTTTAAAAAAATATTTGAAATCAGTTTTGCTGAAGAAAGCTTACTATAGTGTTGAGGATTATCTGAACGATAAAAAAGCTTGGCCTGATTTGGACAGTGCTAATGTTATGTGATGTTTTTTTTTGTATAATTTTAATATATCTTCATGTTTAAATATATATTTAATTTGGAACGTACATTTATATTTTTAATAATTTGTTAACTTTTTTTGACATTATCATTATTTTTTTTTACATATAAGTTTTTATTTTTGACTGTTAACTTAATGTATTTTAAAATGTTCTGATGTATTTTATAAAGTTCATGGATTTAATTTTTTTTTACTTACTTTTAACGATGCGTTTGAGCTGAAATATTTGAATTTGTTTTCATAAATGGAAGTGCTATATTCGATTGTATTATATTGTGTGTAATTTATTGACGATGCATAAGTGATTCCCATGAATCCTACTTGAATAAATGATTTTTATCTTTTATCTTTATCTTTTATGATACTTCAAATTGAATGCTACCTAAAAGAAATCGCGGTAATGTATTTCGTGTCATTTCCGTCTCCGGATTTAGGCGATGATACCCGAGAAAAGCCGAAGTGTTAACTGATTTTAATCGTACTGTATGACATATAAAATGTTATGCAAATAATAATTTATGACAGATAACATGTATGAGGAAAGCCATTATGCGAAATGAGTTATGACAATCAAATTTATGACAAGAATTTTTATTCCACTAGAGGTGATCCCCGCCATCAGATATATCGCAGCATATAAGGGGTTCATAAATATGTGCACGACTCTTATTGACTGGGCGTTACAGTATATGTTCATATATTTATGAACGACTTATATGCTGCGATATATCTGATGGCGACTGTACGAAGCTCTACCACTAGTCAAGTACGCGTAATGTATTATGGATGACAAAAGTGACGTTGCAGCAGTCCCTAATGAAGAGCTTCGTACGAGTTCAAAACATGTCGGACCATTCCTGAGAATTTCACGTGCCTCATGCCATGCCTTTTATATTTATACTAGAGACCCGTTGCGGCGTCGAACCGCCGCTAGAATATGGAAATCCGGTAGTGTTACAGAAAATAACTACTTTATCGATAAGAAGTTTTTGGGGAACCAAGAATAAATACTGAAAAAAAACACGTTAAAATGATGTTTTAAAAACGTTAAAACATGCCAGGCTAGAGCCAGGCCTGATAGCCAACTGCTGGCTTCATCGTGACAACTTTTTCAACTCTTTTGTAAAAATAACTTATGCATTAATGACATGTGATCTGCTGATCTGTTTCACAAATAAAATGCATATTAGGTATTTGTTTTATGGAAAAATATAATTCATGACAATAGTCCCATATCTTAAAAAAATAATTGACATATTTTCATAGGACCGAACATCAGATTGGTAGAATTTTAATTTGTTGTTCTTTCTTCAGGACATAAATTTATCGATTTGATCGATTTCTATCAATTTCCAGAAATAGCACATGAATCGAAATTCTGACAGATTTGGTCACTCACTACGCAGGTTTTAAAAAGGAGATCATGGAGTGCGTAACTGTTTATGTATTCATTCATAATCGTAAATACTTCAAAATATTGTTACATAAACTCAATTGTATGAAATAGAGAGCAAAAAACGTTTATAGATACCTACACGAAAAACACTATCAACAATGCTTGTTTTTTTTTTATGAAATTCAATAGATCGTGCAATTTTTCTTGATATGGGTGCTGCCATGTCATCAATTCATCATCATCAATAATTTATTCAATAACAATTACACATTGTGTTTGAACTTCTTACGATAGTTATACTTAATCAAACCCTACTTACTAATCTAAATAAATTACTGACCAACAATAATCCACCATAAAAAAAAGAATGTGTCAACAATGTGTAATAAAAAAAATCCAATATATAAAACAGCTAAACATGTTTGAAAAAATAAATATAAGATTTTTTTTTTTTTCAAAAGTTGAGCTGAAGGCCTAATACCCGAATTCCAAATTCTAACTTTCGTGTCTTTCCTCTCATTGAAATAGTGTCTGACAGAAGACTGAGGGAGATGCTATCTATACTCTCAAGTCTATAATAAAAGCCTCATTTTAGGGTTCCTTACCATTGTCGGTAAAAACGGAAGCCTATCAAGTTTCGCATGTTAGGGTAACACGTTAATTATTTTATTCCACATTGCCAACTCGTCCACAATGTCAGCTCGTCTATATTCCCATCTGGGTCACAATGCCAACTTGTCCACACACCCAACACGTCCACATTGCCAACTCGTTAATACACCTAACTCATCTGCATTGCCAACTCGTCTATATTACCAATTCGTCTCCATTGGCAACTCCCATATTCCCAATTCGTCCACAATGCCAACTCGACCATATTGTTAACTCATCCATATTCCCTACTCGTCCACAATTCCAACGCGTCCGTACTGCTTACTCGTCCACAATGCCAACTCGTCCACAAATACAACTCGTCCACATTTCCAACTCGTCCATATTCCCAACTCGTCCACATTCCCAACTCGTACACAATGCCAAATCGTCCACATTGCCCACTCGTCCATACACCTAACTCATCTACATTGCCAACTCGTTCATATTACCAACTCGTCTTTATTGCCAACTTATCCATATTCCCAACTCGTCCACAATGCGAACTCAACCATATTGCTAACTCGTCCACATTTCCAACTCGTCCATACACCCAACTCGTCTACAATACCAACTCGTCCTTATTATTAACTCGTCTTTATTGCCAATCTCATCCATATTATCAACTCGTCCGTATTACCAACTCGTCTTCATTGCCAACTCGTTTATATTACCAACTCTTCTTTATTGCCAACTCATCCATATTCCCAACTCGTCCACAATGCGAACTCATCCATATTGCTAACTCGTCCACATTTCCAACTCGTCCATACACCCAACTCGTCTACAATACCAACTCGTCCTTATTATTAACTCGTCTTTATTGCCAATCTCATCCATATTATCAACTCGTCCGTATTACCAACTCGTCTTCATTGCCAACTCGTTTATATTCCCAACTCATCCACAATGCCAACGCGTCCATATTACTTGCTCGTCCACAATACCAACTCGTCCACAAATACAACTCGTCCACATTTCCAACTCGTCCATATTCCCACCTCGTCCACAATGCCAAGTCGTCCACATTACCAACTCGTCCATACACCAAACTCGTCTTCATTTCTAACCCATCAACAATGCCAACTCGTCCATATTGCTAACTCGTCCACAAATACAACTCGTCCACATTTCCAACTTGTCCATATTATGCCCAACTCGTCCACAATTCCAAGTCGTCCACATTGCCAACTCATCCACATTTCTAACTCGTCTACAATACAAACTCGTCCTTATTATCAGCTCGTCTTTATTGCCAACTCGTCCATATTCCCAACTTGTTCATTTTGCTAACTCATCCACATTTCCAACTCGTCCATATTCTCAACTCGTCCGTATTACCAAGTCGTCTTCATTGCCCAGTCGTCCGTGTTCCCAACTTGTTCATTTTTCCAACTCATGCACATTCCCAACTCGTCCATATTCCCAACTCGTCCACATTGACAACTCATCCATATTACCAACTTGTCCGTATTACCAACTCGTCTTCATTGCCAAGTCGTCCATAATACGAACTCGTCCACATTGCCCCCTTGTCCATGTTCCCAACTTGTAAATTTTACCAACTCATTTCATTTTCATTTCATTTATTTCTTTCATTGAACAATATCAATCGTGTTTGAAATAATACATAAAATTAAACAATAAAAAGGACCTTAACTAAATTACGTGTAAGTAAATATTACAAACGTGTGGAACAAAATCATTATCAAAATTAAAAATAAAAGTGTCATAAACGGGTCAAGATAAAATTATTAAATTACAATTCCAAGAATAGGTACAATAGGTCATCAACATTGCCAACGCATCTACATTTCCAACTCGTCCATATTCCCAACTCATCTACAATACCAACTTGTCCTTATTATCAGCTCGTCTTTATTGCCAAATCTTCCATATCACCAACTCGTCCGTATTACCAAGTCGTCTTCATTGCCAACTCGTCCATATTCTCAACTCGTCAACCTTGCCCACTCGTCCGTGTTCCCAACTTGTTCATTTTGCCAACTCATCCACATTCCCAACTCGTCCATATTCTCAACTCGTCCACATTGCCCACTCGTCCGTGTTCCCAACTTGTTCATTTTGCCAACTCATCCACATTCCCAACTCGTCCATATTCCCAACACGTCGACATTGACAACTCGCCCATATTAACAACTCGTCCATATTCCCAACTCGTCTATATTACCAACTTGTCAATTTTACCAACTCATCCACATTCCCAACTCGTCCATATTCCCAACTCGTCCACATTTCCAACTCGTCCATTTTACCAACTCATCCATATTACCAATGTAGATACATTCCCAACTTAGCTACATTGTCAAGTCGTCCATATTCTCAACTCGACCACATTTCCCATCCCGTTGACATGCAAGCGGAAGGACTAAGTTTTTTCTTGTAAAATACCATTTAATTTACCATGACTCATGCCATTTTCCTTGGAATTATTTTTTTGATGGTTTATATAATCACATTTATAATAATCTATCATAAATTTACTTATTTGAATGACGTAAAATTAGTTTTACTATTTTTTTTCTGCTTTGATTTATTTTAAATCTCGCCTATAAAAATAATCTATTCTTGAATGACGGTCAGTTTTTCTAGTCTTTCGAGTACCAGTCCAACTCGCACTTAACCGGCTTTTTTCTCCACATTTTTAACAGGTATGCGAAAAAAGTTTCCATATCAACATTTTAAAAAGAAAAACAACCTGGCGATTTAGAGCATTGACATAATAGCCCCCAATAAAAAAGACATTATAGTTGTCAGAATATGGTTACTGTCATTCATTGTCAACAAACTGTAAAATTATTTTTGCATATTCGTACATGTTTTAAGTGTTGCGGATATTATGTTGCCGACTCAAAAATAATATTTCATCATGCTGAACAACTTACTACAGGTTTGTGAGCAAATCATGCTTATTATTATTCGGTCATCTTATGTCAAAATAGGGATCACAGGTCACGTGGTTAGCGCACAGTAGTTTTTTCAAATCCATTTTTCAGTACTATTTCAGGAAAAAAATAAAATTCCAAGAGTGTTATGCACCTCTCCAGCATGAGACGAATCTAATGACATATCATTTATCAAAATCGGACCATAACTGTAGATCTGATGGGATGTACAAAAATCGGCCTCGCGTAATATATATATAGATATCCTCCATATCAATATTCATAAAATAACCAATGTATACTGACATGTGTATGCGAGTACTCGTATCCATCAACGTTCAATATAGGAACGAAGTGCCACTCGTAGGCGTATGCGATTTCAGTCAGTTCATCTTTCTTTTTAATAGCACCGTTTCGCACTTTGATCAGCTGATTAATTAAGTAAGTGACCACAGCTGGCGATATCCACTCCCGCGCATGGATGCCACCCTCGACTATAACAGATGACCTGCAATGAATAAACTAACTAAGAGATGTCCGCAATTTTGTCTTATATTTTTTCTTTGGGTGGATCCACTTTTTCTTGTTTTTATTCTGTCCCATCACCCAGGAGACAATGGTGATTAAACATCTGAGAAAAGTGTTGATAATTTATAATATTGGTATTCTCAAGAGATATTATAAATAAGAATGGGCTTATAACTGCTGCAATTACAACATTTTTATTGAATATTACCGCCGAAAATCGTAGTTTTAAAGAGTAACCCGGGGGACATCACCATGGCAACAAGCAACAAAGAAATATTGAACAAAGAACCATCTTCGTATGTCTAGCTATCCCTGTACCAATTTGGTTGGACGAGAGGACACAAAACATATGAACAACAGATTGCGCCAGAATGGCATGGCTCCGCGCGCCCATGCAAAACAAAACAAGGCCCACGTGGCTATAATATAATAAAGATTCAAGTAATTTAACAGACTTAGCATCTTAATTATAATATTACAATAAGGCACAAGGCAAACCTCCTTTTACATCCTTCCAAAACCATTTTCAAGCATTTGATCGGCCGTCCTTCAATTGTTTTTCCAATGTCAAACACGGTGACTTCACGTGGGTACTTTTTGCTTAGGTCTGTCATCCAGGCATAGATGTCCTTGGCGCGGTAATAAGCAGTCCAGGTAAACGACGTCATATCACGTCTAGAGTAGGTGTCCACTGTCAGATTATCAAAAGCGCTGAAAACATAATTATTTATGTGTCATTCCGCCTTTTGTACGATAAGCTTTTCTATTGTGCAATAAAAATACTTTAAACCTTTAGAACGCGTTTTTTCTCATTTCAAAATGAGGCTTATACGCCAATAGTTGAAAAAAGAAAGAGCGAAAATATACCTTATCTGTCAGCAGGAAAATTGCTTTGACAGCGTCCGCCATTATCCCATTAGCGTTCGTTGGCGTGGTAGGCACGACAGCACACGACCACTTTAGTGGCTCTTGGCGTTCAAAGGGTTAATGATTACTATTTTTTTGACCGGGTGAACGAAATAAAAAATAAAACAATTGAGTAATATCGTTTCAAAATGAGGACAAACAGTTCAAAAGCACAACTCAATACCCAATAACAGTCTGGGGAAAAACAAAATAAAACCCACGCATATTTACCTTTGTACATTATCATTTAGCGTCAAGATGGGAACATTTAGTTCTCCAGCCTCTATCTTCACTATTGCAGCTTCTTCAGGACTAGCGACAAAGTCGACAGGCGCATTCACTTTGCCGGGCGGTTTCCATACATTTAAACCATACTTCTCAGTTACATTCTTCAAAAACTCCAAATGTTCTTCGTTCTCGGGAACGCTCCGCAAAAGCATATAACCATCATATCGTCTGCTCTCACACGCCCGCAAACAGAGGAATATAAATAAGAGTTTAATCAACATTTTGGCGTGTGGACACAAAAATATAACGTCAACGTCTAAGCCCACTAGATCGCAGTTGCAAAATGTAAATTGCACAATGACCTCTCTCTCCCTGGCCATTATCCCATAAAGTGGTGGAGTCAGCTTTCCTTATTTTGCTTCTCCACTTCGCCCTGTCCTCGACATGGTCTTCGGAGACTTGACACTCACTCTTATTATTTTGCACTACATCTTTCCACCTCGTTTTGGGTCTGCCTCTGGATTGCAAACCTAAATAAAAAAATTAAAACACTTCCGACACAAGTAGCTGGTCATCATGAGACCCTCATTCAATGACCTGACCTTAAAGACGATTCTGACATTGAGCGGGAACGAAGAGCGCTGTCTGTGAGAGCCAACATGATCGCCCGTCGGTTCGTTAAATGTTCCAAAGAAGCGAACGTTTCTCTTTTCCTTTAATTTTAATTTTTTTAAATGAGTAATATAGAAAATGCTACTAAATCTGAATATAACTACAAAATTTGAAATTCTTAGCTTCAATATTGACTGAGATCTTGTCACTTTCCAATTAAAGCTGAATATCTTTGATGATTTTCGGCGGCAAGCGGCGCGGCGAGTTGAGCGGGAGATCCGAGCGCGACGGCCATACGAGTGAGCGAAACCTCGCACTGATGCCGCTACGTTAAGTTTGCACCCTATTATCTATGGACCTACTTAGAAAAACTGAGGATCACTGGAAAAGTCGAAGGCAAGTGATCAAGAGGCAGAAGCCGAACACGCTGGATAGACCGGATTCGCACAACCCTTGGCACTACAGTTCACGATGCTCTTCACACGGCTACTGACAGGAACAGATGGCGGCGCATCATCCGGGAGAGACTGCTTCGAGAAAATGACCACGATCCTCAGCAATGAGGCAACCGACGCAAGGAGGAGGGGGATCTATGGAGAAGCAGAGAAGCTGCCAATAAACGGAGTACCTAGTTCATTTGCAGTCTGCGTGCAGTGCCACAAACTGTTGGCCCATGTCGGGGCATACAGACTATTGTGCAAGTCAACTTGCCGACAGTGTCATGCCCTCTCGCTCACACTCCTTGCATCTTCTATACAGCGAGTGAGACGTCTGACCTAATGTTTATGACTCCATTGGCACTTTCATTTTGGCCCGACAATAGCTGCATGATTGTAATGCAGTTCGGTTGCAGTTAATACAATTGAGAACATTTTTATTTTTTAACCAAATATAGGAAAAAAATATTACCACATTTTTACTGAACTTATTGAAACTTGGAATCAACAATGAACAACTTTACTCCCTCAAAATAATTCCAATGTTACATAAATCCCCAACATCGTCATCAATAGATCAGAGGCACAGATGTTGGCATCGTCTCCGTATAGTGATCTGACGTATCTTGGTTTGGCAGTCATGAGCTCGTGTAACAACATGGACGATTCGGCACACATGGGAAGGAGTTCTTTGTTGGGTAGGGCGTAACCGAAAGTGCCGTCGTCACGAAGTAGGATCGTATAGGCGTATCTGTCAAAAATAAATAAATAGACAATCTGGCACCAATCGACCTAGTTCCAAACTAAGCAGAGCTTGTACTATGGGTACTAGACGATGATATACATAATAATATAATAGTACATTACTGCAGACGCCGGGAAATAAGGGCTTGCCGGCTGAGTAGATATAGACGGCCGACCGTAAGGGAGGCCGTCTAGTGATACGAAGCCGGCAAGCCCTTTTCATGGCTAAGGCATGTATAGTGCTTTTGTCAAACATATGCAATGAAATAAAAAAATACACCACTCAAAAAAACATAATTCAGCTGTTCAGCCAGTCCATGAACATAGACGCCGTGTTTAAAAAAAACATTCATCATTTTCCCTCCCAACCCTCTATATTTTTTTTTAATAAGTAGTCCACGTGTTTAGTGTTCGAATATTAAGGCCATTATACACAATCTGATAATAAGAATCTTAATTTCTATAATAAATAAAATAAAGGCAGAGGATTTTTAATATTGTCTGGTCTCTGGTGACTTTTACGTATAGACAGTATTTTAAATTAATTCATCAACACATTGAATCATACAGATTTGTATTCTTAATATCAGTTCGTGTGTACTAGGCATTAACGCGGTTATTGTTGGTCCGATGGCTGAATGGGTAGCTAGAAAAAAAAACAGCTGTTCATAAACACAGACGCCATGTTTACATTAAAATTAAAAACAAATTACTTCCCGGCCTAGGCCTTCAATTTTTTATGAAATTCCTTCACAGTTCTCTCGTATTGTTCCGCCCGCCTGTTTTAACGCACGTTATGACGATATTTCATTGCATGTTTGAGAAAATACATATATATATAACATCCATGACACAGGCGCAAATACCTGAGTAACCTATAAAATACATGAAAAACATTGTTAGTGTTTTTAATTATGAGGATTGCCCTTGATTTCCTTGGGATCTCATCATCTGATCCTGATATGTTAACAATGGGCCACCTTCTTAGAGTAGGTATATTCTATCAAATAAAAAAGGATTTTGAGTATCGGTCCAAAATGTGCGGAAAAATCGCGTAACATACATACAAAAAAAATAACAGTCGAATAGAGAACCTCCTCCTTCCCAGGAGTCGGTTGAAAAAATGCACTCACTTAGCTTTCATGTATTTCTTTACCCAACTTGCACTGGTTCCCGATATTCTTGTGCCTGAAAAAAAATATTGGCAAAAAATTTAACATAAAACATAACTGGACCAAATTTTTATTTTGTTGTCAATATTTTTTTTTCAGATTTCAATCAAATTTGGTGAATTGGTAAAGTTGCTTATTCTGAACATGGTTGAACATTTTCCATTGAGTTACACAAAATGTATGGAAATTTCTCAACTACGTATTTTTAATATACTTACCTAGGTAAATGCAAAAAATAAACATGATGTGAAAATAAACAAATCTTTTAAAGGAATGTAAAATGAAAAAAAGTAATGCTTTGCCCTTACCCGTCGTATCATATAAAGTCCCGGTAGAATATTTGATATGATTCCGCAGATATAACTGACGTACCACTTGTCTACTATAATTTTCCTGAGAAAAGAAATATAATTATGATAAAAATAAAAAAGGAGATTTAAATACAGAAGAGAACTTATTAATAAAATGTGTTCAAGAAACCCGAAGTGTTCCAAAATTCGTGTACCTACTTTATTATATAAGCAAGGCGCTTACATATAAATACATAGTAATCAAATTGCAATGAAGTTATCAATCAAATATTAAACCTAGTATACTTTGATTTGTTATTCTTTATTTAAGTTTTACGTTCCATTAAAACATTTTTGGAGTAATTACGAAAGCAGAACAGCAAATAAGTACTCAATTTGCGTGTCACCGTCATTGTCCGAAGGTTTTTTCTAAAACGCGAATCTTTTCGAGTGCTCATGGACTATAATGTAATTGACCGACAGTGTCTCCATTCGCTAAAAATGCTTTCGTAGGTCTGCACTCCGAACTCTAGTACCTACCTTACCTTACCATAATTAACGTGACCGTACTCGCTAACGACAGCGTAATCGATTTTTATGGAGAATATCAGTGCCCCTAGCGAATACTTTGTAGAACTACAATTCTCCATACAAATCGTTTACGCAGTTGAAAGCGAGTAAAGTCACTACAAACTCATGGTAAGAGGGTACAGACGTTCGGATGCCAGGCTCTTCTAGGTCGCCTTTGCATTTCTCAACCGGTTCTCGTGAAATTTGGAGATCAGCCGCGATTTCGTTTGTCGCGCGACTCAGCATCTCCTGTCTTGCTTACATGGTATTGAAAGGAAAGTGACAGGAAGTATTTCTCGCGCGACAAAGAGTCGCGTGTCAGTTATGCTAGACGTACTGCACCTCTAGAACAACTGTCACAAGCGATTATTACTCGCGCGAGAAAATTGCTTGTCTTTTCTGTGCCGTAATGTGAGAGGGTGACGGTTAGCGCAATGTCGCGCGACAAGAGTCGCAAAGCATAGTTGTGGTAGACGGACACGTCAGGATATTTATTATCTTTTTTTTTTGTCGACTCATTTTTTCTTAATGTTTCTAAATGGGAGAGATATAGGGGTTGGTCACGTAAAAAATATATATTTAAGCCATTTCAAAAAAAAAATGCGAGCTCTACAGCTCACAAATGCACTGGTGAATAGTTGCCGGCAAGACGTCTTGAACAAAAATGGCGGATCTGCGCATGTAAATTTGTACGTAAATCGGCTACTGCCAGGGCTACTAGGCACTAGGGACTCCCCTATCTCAAAAAGCTTTTCAGCAAATTAAACAGTAGGTAGTATTTTATGTGATAAAAAAGAACATAAGTATGGTGCAAGTCTTACTTTTGGGACTGAGGCCCCTAGACTGGCTGGACCCATATACCCGCCGGGCCTTGTGGGCCTAAGGGTAAATATGGACACTGAGCTTATGCTTATGTTCAAGAAGTTTGCCAGCAACCATACCAGAGAAGAATTACCATTTCATCGAAATTATCTACGTGCAACACGGTGTCCTCATACGGCACTAAAATCTTCTGCCCATACGCGTGGAAGGCGATGTAATATTTCAAGTTCTGCCGATGCTCCGAGATGAAATCCGACATGGCTTTTGTCTCGGGTTCGGAGAAAGGATTCGGTCCGCAGTAATTATCGTCTTCTGGGTTTTTACTGGAAGAGTATTCTAAAACAAAACACCATACGGCATTATTTGATGGTCACGCTTATTTATCTATACCTACTATTATACATTTCTATATTTATATTGAAGATCAGTTTTCTATAGAGAGGGGTTATGATTTCAGGAAAAAACTTGATAGCGTGATGTAGGATCGTTTTTTGTTTTGTATGGGCGCGAGGCGTCATTCCAGTCTGGCCTCATCCGGTCTGACCAAAAAGAGTGGAAATTAAAAAGTGGCAATACTGCAGTGTCGTCCCTTTCTAATCAATCTCAGAAAAAGGGGACCACACTACAATATTGACACTTTTTAATTTCTACTCTTTTTAGTCAGACTGTATGATGGTTGCTTTTTTAGGATAAATAAGTGTCATAAGTGACAAAACATCCGTCACGTTTTGCCATAATGCCAATGTGAGTGATAGATGCTGTGTCACTTATTTATCACGTGTTAATCGCAACCATCATAGGGCCCCCTGTTGTTGGCCCCTGTTGGGCATAATTTCCTTTGCCCTCTCATCACGCCGAAACAGCTGTACAATTTTTAACCAATTTCGTTATGTGGATAGCGGGACATCCAAATATGGTTATAGGATACTTTTTATCCTTATACTTTTACCTCCTAGTACTATTATAAAATTCTAAAATTATATTAAAAAACAGTTTTCTATAGAGGGGTCACTATTTCAGGAAAGAAAATAACAGCGCGATGCAGGATTTGTATAGTCTTGCGGTATAAAGTGCCATCTGTTGGTAAACATTTCTACTATCAACCGACTACTGTACGACCACAGGCGCGACAGCGGCCTATCGTTGTATAAGTCCGGCGTCGGTGACCTTGTAAAGCCGAATCCTTCGACGAGGCAGTCACGTGAATGCCCTTCAGCACCGCGCGCGTCCCGCGCTCGCCACTCGACACGCACGCATAGCCGCGAGTTTTGTTACTGCACACAAGTGTCGCTGTCGTTTCTTTTTAAGTTAGTATATATATTTTTTGGTACTAATCTATTAATCGGTATCGAGTGGACGGAGTACTCCAATAACTACAAAGCTCTTGTAATTTGGCAGTGACAGTTTAAAAATCGGCACGGTGTGTTTCCGCGTAAAATACGAACAGGAGTTTTATTTAACTAACAGATCTGTGGTACATACACAATTTGTATAATTTATATTTGATTTAACAAGTTTACTGCCCGTTTCCCATATGTGGAGTCACGGCAAGCTTCTATTACTGAGACATAAGGTTCACATGACAAACTGAATCAGTGAACGGTGGTTCAAAATCAGGAGCGTTTCAACCGCTACCTCGACTTTCATTACGATTACTGTCCAATCGTAACGGGGTAAATCGCGGAGCGATTCGACCGCCTGTTCCAGTGTGTTACAAATTATTCATAGATGCTGTGGTAACGCCGTATTTTTGCGTCAGCATTCTGATGTACGGACAACGACGAATTATCAACATTTCATTTTCGTAACTTGCGAATACAATGAACAATTCGTAACACACGTACATTACACTGGAACAGGCGGTAGAACCGCTCCGCGACTTTACCCGGTAACAATTGAATCGCTTCTGATTTTCATCCTAGTGTTTGTTCATTTCCGTAGACACACGACAACGTAAATTAGATTAATTTTACTCAAAATTGATCTGATTTAGAAGGTAAATGAAAAAAGCGGTGGTGGCACTAGTTTTGCATTACCCGTTGCTCATACAACGGCTCGTACTTACGCGTGTAAGTAATGGTTTTATCACGAAGTGATTATAGAAGAAGAATTGCTTTCAATGGGGCTACGAGTCAATTAGAGAAATTCGACCCTGACTTTTTTAACTGTCCCTGTCTACGGAAAAAAAACACGAACCCTATATTTATCATTTATGTAGGAGAAATTGACAGTAGCATTATTCTAACTAGGGTAAACTTGATCGTGTTCAAGACTTACTTCCAAAACTTTCATCAAAATTTCTGTTCAAATCGACACCATAAGTTTTGTTTGCTATGTGCTTCCTATTTTTTCTCCACAGGCGATCCTGTAAAATTATTAATTTAGATATGTAATTAGTACATTATTGTCGAAGCGAGAAAAGTAGGCAATTGTTGGCTGAGTATTGATTTGAAACAGACGGCCTTAGGAGTACCTACAGATTCTGACTTTTTAATCGGTACCACCGTCACAAATTATGTTGTGAATCGAATCAACGATGACCTACCTTCCTATAAAAAAACTTACACCCCAAACTATAGTGTGGCTACTGAAATATTACATGATTTTTTGGTTCGAGATTTAAAAAATCTTGGGCGGTCACGCTTTGTGTAGTGGGAATTATAGTTTTGATACTAGAAAATATTTTAAATTTTCCGTCCACACGCACGTAAGTTACCTACGGAAATAAGTTAAACATGTCAAACTACGACTTACCAGCCCAAGATTTTTTAATTTCCCGCCAAACATTTGAGTAATATTTCAGTAGCCAGACTATAGTTCATTTTTATTATTAAAGCAGTAACATCTTCTAGCGTAAACTAAATGCTTAAACAATTAAAAAATAAATATTTAAAAATGCCAATGCCAATATATTAAAAAAAAATCGACGGAGTTTGAACCCGCGTTTCTAATAAAGTTTCCAGCAACTTACCATTCTATGAGAATAGTCGTATCCATCAGGATTGGCTACTGGAATTAGATACCAGTCATAGGCCTTAACCAATGTCTTCCAGGCATTATAGTAGTAAGACTTGTCTGCCCGTGCTAATTCATTAATAAGGTACGTCACATACACAATGGAAGTCCATTCGTGACCATGGATACCACCTTCCACTATGACCTTGAAATAAATAATGATATTTACTTTTCATAAAAAATAATCGACTTCAACGATGAAAAACCGTATTTCAAAGAACAATTACAGTCCTTGAGCTGTCAGATTGCGACTCGGGTTTGGGTGAAAACTGAGAAGTTCTTATCTGGATCGCGTTAGAGTGAGCGAGACAGGTATAAAACACGAATCGCATTCTGACAGCTCCCGCACTATGCTAGTTAACAAAAAGAATTGTTTAAAAAAATGTAGCAGACCAATTTAAATATATACAAAAACAAATCGGTTCATAAATGAAGGAGTTCAGAGCTAACAAATATAAAAAGTACAAACGATTTGAGAACAAGCTCTTCCTTTTTTAAGTCAGTAGTCAACAAAGAAAAAGAATTAGACCCTCACTGAATTTGAACAGGTGTATTGTGCCATGGCAGGCTACACCCAAGCCCAACAAAGTGGCAAATTTTACATATTGGCATCGATTAGACATGTTATATTAATAAAAAAAAACACTTTGAATTAACAACTGGTGACAATCAAAAGTCACAAAAATTTCCGTCACTGCCGTAAGTCAGTAGGTATCTATATCGTCGTCGTTAACAGGCGGCATAATGATGACCATGGGAGGTTTTGTGTTTTATACATAGAACATATTTAGACATCGGTTTCATGCTAATTCTGACAACAGTTCAGTGCGTAAATTTTCATGAGTTCAGACCGTCAGACCGTCAGTACGAGAGAATTACAGGATCATTTGTTTATTGTATTAAGCGGTTTACACCCACGTTAAATTGTCATGAATGGCCCGACATATTTCAAACTCATATGGAGCTTTTATCAGGGACTGCCCGTACACCGGCGCGGCAACTTCGTTACTGATTCTTTGATGGACGCTCCGCTCTAGCGCGCGCCGACGACAACAGCTGGGGGTGCTTGCGAGCCAACGCTTGTCCGTGCGGCAATCCAACGCCATTTTTGTCATCCGTAGACATAACGCACACTTGACTAATGGTGCCCACGGGATTGTCAAAACGCACAATATGTTTCGCCGCCGGAGGCACAGGCCCATGCTGGAGGTAAAACCCAACCGCCGTCTCTTTCAGTGTAAACCGCTTAATAATAGTTAAACGAAATTTCTCACGAAAGTTTTGATACGATGTTTCATTCGGACCAGACTATTGGACCGAACTGACGCTAGAATGAGCGTGTGACCGGTGTAACTTACCTTGGGTTTTTTAGCAGATTGACCAAAGTTTATATTATATACAGAAATATCCCTGCCTTCTGAAGACCTCCCTATAGATGCATGAGATCCAGAGTAACTCTTGTTATTGCTGATATCACTGAGCCATTGATAAATGTCTTCCAAGATATGGAAATGTTCAAAGGAATATGTGTCCGGTCTGTGGTTTATATAGTCAATAACAGTTTGATTATCAAACGCCCTGGAATGAAAAGTTGAACAAGATTTAATTCAATAAAAAATACGAATTAATTTACGACACATTCTCAAAGTTTTGCAGAAATAAAATATTTAATAAACTTTTTATTTAGTTTCATCTGATACAGTTTATGTATTTTTGCAATCAAATCTTGCATGTTAAATGTACTTTTCTCAAACACGCAATGAAATATCGTCATAACGTGCATTATATAAGGTTATAACAGGCATCGTAGTATCACGTTTTGGGCAGAACGACCCGAGAGAACTAGGAATTCCATACTAAATTTAAGGCAAAATGCGAGTGTGAGTTACAGATGTTTTGTCACATATTAACCATCATAGGCCTGATACAGATCTAATCATGTGTAAAAATAAAGTACCATTGGCAATATAAAAGCTTCTTTCTAAAATATTTATTGTTATAAAAAGCCTTGTGTTGCATGCTTTCGACAAGCGTTACGATAGGCCAAGGATTAGGGAATGCAAACCGGTAAAATTCTCTATGGAAGTTACCGGGAAAATATCGATAATCCAGGAATTTCCATCCAAAATTTACCGATTTGCATTCCCTACCTAGGATATGGACTCTTCAATTGTAAAAAATACATACTTTTGAAGATCAGTCATCAGCACAGTAAAATCTAAATTAAAGTGCTCTGCCCTCTCTTTAAATAGTGAAATGTCTGTTGGATTGACGATCATCTGGACTTGCGATCCGATCTGTATGAAAAAAAAAGTGATAGGCACATGTTATATTTGATAGGTACAATATTTTTTATTGTAAATACACCGCCATTTCTTATCGAACCATTGATACAAAGATCAAGGCACAGAGAACAAACAATTTCCAAAATCAACAGACAAAAGCATAAGGAAAAATTCATAGGATCTCCTGGCGTTGGATCGGTCATTCGGAGGTACCGGGATGTGTGTAGATAAAATAGTATATGCAACTTTACATAATTAAGTCTTAAAACACTTGTGTGATCCTATCATGAAACTCACCTTCGGCTCGGTTCCTAAAACCACACTCGTGTTTAAGACCTCTCAACATATAGTATTTGCATAAACTACTAATAAAAAAACAAACTTACCCTATGGGGCTTAGACCAAAACTTAAAATCCATGTATTTTTGTGTTTCCAAACTATCGAGATATTTCAACTGGTCCATTTTCTTAGGTATTATTGTAATGAGATGATAACCGTCATAAGTCTTGCCTTGACATGTTTTAAAATTGGTTATAAAAAACAAAATTACTGCAAGAACTTTTGCGTTCATTTCTCATAAATATTATATAAAAATAATAGAATTATTTATAAAAAATAGCCGGTGTGATAGAAGAATTTGATTTCCAAATTGAGTTGTCATTTTTGACAGTTTATTTTATTCTTAATAATTGTGCAGTCCAAGTTATTTTAGTGTCTTTGGATAAAGTCCGAACAAAAGAGTTTTAAACAAATAATATCTTATCAGCTATTAGAAGGTGCCTTCGTCCGTGTATTTTTTTTTCTTTACCATATTGCCGGGTAATTATTATCCTATCCTATAACCTATAAGAGATAGTTGCCCTATACCAAAATTGGTTAAAATCCGAACCAACATATTTTGTTGGTAAACATTTCTTTGTCCGCTCGTTACGCCAAAACGGCTGGACGGATTTTAACCAATTTTGATACGCGCGCGCATACAAATCCTACATAGCACCGTTAAGATAGTCTACATTACTCTACGAAGGCTGATCGTAGAGTATGTACGTGTGAAGACCGGAATTATCCTGAGGGTCGTGAAGTTGGAGTCTCGCCACAAAGTGAATTCTTATGTGTTGAGGTTTCCGACTGACCAGCTAGCGACCTTCATGACGGAAGAATTTTAGCCGAAAGGTGTTTTCTCCCGGCGTTTCCGCGGTCGGCTACCCAACACCATAGAAACCCAAGTTTTGGAATTTTATAATCCGTAGGAAGTTATTAATTGTGGTGGTAGGTTATATAATTCGTGATGGTGAGAGTATTACAGTATAAACCATAAACAATGCGTTTTCTTTCACCTACAAGAATAGAGCAGTAAGATGCTAGGAAGACATAATATTGTTTTTTACAGAAACACTACAAACCTATGAGATATGCAGTTTAAAAGGGAGAAGCAGACTCTTCATACATATATCCAAAAGTGTCCGCTGAAAGGAAATTGGTGGCTACTGTGGCTGAAAGTAGTTCCGTTACTTAGCAACGGTTTGTTTGTAAATTTTTGATAAAACTTAATTATGCGTTTTTTAGGGTTCCGTACCTCAAAAGGAAAAAACGGAACCCTTATAGGATCACTTTGTTGTCCGTCTGTCCGTCCGTCCGTCTGTCAAGACCCTTTTTCTCAGGAACGCGTAGAGGTATGAAGCTGAAATTTATATCAATTACTCAGGTCTACTGTCCCTTGAAGCTGTGAAAAAATCAAACTTCTAAGCCAACGCAATCAAAAGATACAGCCGTTTATGCCGCAAATTTTCGACACTTGCAAGGGAATCAAAACCTACAGGGTGCTTCCCGTGAACTCAGAATCTTGAAATTTGGTACGAAGCAACGTCTTATAGCATAGATAAAGGAATAATTACGAAAACCATATTTTTTTTTTTTAATACCTAACTTTGCACCTAATTTATATGGGGCGCTATACATACCAGGTGCAAACTTAACTTAACCACTTAGGGATGGAAAGTGTTTGTACGGAACCCTCGGTGCGCGAGTCCGACTCGCACTTGGCCGGTTTTTTTATATATTTAAAAGAGCTAAGCAGGTATTAATCTGGCCACCTAAAATATTATTCAATTCGACATAGTTCACTCCGTCTTAATCTTGGAATTTTCACATACTTTCTTGCTTCTCTAGCGCTATTGCGGAAGGCATTGGAACTATGTACTGCTTACCTTACCGCTGGACATTTTTTGAAATATTCTATTCTCCCGTGAATGTTTCCCTTTTACTCTCCATACTAAGAGATTACTGCGTAAAAAAGCGGTGGTAGCCTAGTGGTTAGGGCATGCGACTTTCAATCCGGAGATCGCGGGTTCGAACCCGGCCCGTACCAATGAGTTTTTCGGAACTTATGTACGGAATGTCATTTGATATTTACCACTCGCTTTTCGGTGAAGGAAAACATCGTGAGGAGACCACCTAAGCCCAATAAGGCCTCGTTTCCCCTCTGGGTTGGAAGGTCAGATGGCAGTCGCTTGCGTAAAAACTAGTGCCTACGCCACATCTTGGGATTTAGGTAGCCGACCCCGATTGAGAATTCATTCTCAAAAATGGGACAAAGGCTAGGAGGATGACTAAGAGATTACTACGTATCAATTCTGGAATGAAACAAAGAAATCTTCAAAAATACTGTGCACAAAAAGGTTTACAAAGAATGAGAATCCCATCAGTCCTCGCGTCAGTAACAGATTACTTAAATTATATTGTTTACCCTCCTTCCAAAATAAAGGTCGTGTTAAGGTAGTTTTACTATAGCTTAATAATCACTTTTTCACAACACTGACTTCAACGAAAAGAAACATAAGGAGTTACTATTAAAAACACCGAAATCGCTCGATTCCTCATGAATTTCGTTGACAAATCTTCACCTAATATTTATGGGACCACTATTGAGATGCCTACTGACCTAAAATAAAAATGTAAAACACCCCCATCACATTAGCTGATAATCAAGAAATCCTCATTCAATGAGTGATATAGAAAATTCTACAAAAATTTAACATAGCTACATAATTTGTGATTTTGGAATTCTTCACTTTATCCAATTAAAGCTGAATATCTTGAAAATTACTGGTCTTATTTCCACCACACACAGCTAAGAACTATCTTGACGGATTAGTTTTTCGATAAAAAAAAACCGGCCAAGTGCGAGTCGGACTCGCGCACCGAGGGTTCCGTATAAACACTTTCCATCCCTAAGTGGTTAAGTTAAGTTTGCACCTGGTATGTATAGCGCCCCATATAAATTAGGTGCAAAGTTAGGTATTAAAATTTTTTTTTATGGTTTTCGTAATTATTCCTTTATCTATGCTATAAGACGTTGCTTCGTACCAAATTTCAAGATTCTGAGTTCACGGGAAGCACCCTGTAGGTTTTGATTCCCTTGCAAGTGTCGAAAATATGCAAATTAGGTGCAAAGTTAGGTATTAAAAAAAAAAATTATGGTTTTCGTAATTATTCCTTTATCTATGCTATAAGACGTTGCTTCGTACCAAATTTCAAGATTCTGAGTTCACGGGAAGCACCCTGTAGGTTTTGATTCCCTTGCAAGTGTCGAAAATTTGCGGCATAAACGGCTGTATCTTTTGATTGCGTTGGCTTAGAAGTTTGATTTTTTCACAGCTTCAAGGGACAGTAGACCTGAGTAATTGATATAAATTTCAGCTTCATACGTCCACGCGTTCCTGAGAAAAAGGGTCTTGACAGACGGACGGACAGACGGACAACAAAGTGATCCTATAAGGGTTCCGTTTTTTCCTTTTGAGGTACGGAACCCTAAAAACGCATTCAAATTGGTCGGATGGACCTAACGGAGATACGATTCACAGACAGACAGCTACACAAATACACAGACACAAGTAGATACAGACGTCAAACCTATAACACCCCTTTTTTTTTGGGGTTAAAAATACAACCAAATTTAGAAAATTCTTCGTGTTTGAAATTGGTGGACAAGTGCGAGTCCGACTCGCGTACAGAGTTCCGTACCATCGTATGCAACAATGCCGATAAAACATTTGTCTTTATGATCCCATGCCATCAGATTATTAAACTTATTAGTATTAAATTTTCTTTTTCTTTAATACAATTTGATTAGGCAAGATACTTTGTCTATACATAACATTTTTTGGAAAACAATTTTTGTTCTTTTCTTTTTTTCTTAGTTTTAGTAAAACACTGTTTGAGATAATTTCAATGACTTTATTGCTTGTTAAGACTGCGCCGAGCGAAATGTGAAAAATAGGCAGTTGCCGTTAAGTAGACAACGTCAACACTAATTGTTTAATCCATTTCTAAACTATATATTTAGCACTTCGAAGAATATTTAACCCTAGAAAACTAAGCAGTTGGACGAAAATTGTAAAATCGTAAGCAGGCGTTAAGTGTTTTTTTTATACCTAAACAATGGAAATATATTCTGATTTTCAGTTAAAAAAAAAACGAATGCTTACATTACAATTTGTTCGCATCAAATATTTCAACTATTGTTTGGTATTAAAGATCCAGATTTATCAAAAAGTGCTTTTAATTCTCCATACATTTTTACTATGGCGGCCGCGCGCCGTTCTAAATACGCATTCCCCGCGCTCTATGGTCCAGTCGCTAACGCTCGGCGCAGCCAGTCTTAATGGTTCAAAAGAAATTCAATCGAAAACATTACCTTGAAAACTACTTAAACATGTTTCTTCGTTAATATTCTCATAGTATCATCATAGCAGCCACAGAAATGCCTATTTTTTAACCGAATTCAAAAAAAGGAGGGGGTTCTCAGTTCGGATGTATGTTTTTTTTTTTTTTTTTTTTTTTTTTTTTTTTTTTTTTTTTTTTTTTTTTTTTAATGTTTGTTACCTCATAACTCCGTCATTTATGAGTTGATTTGGAAAATTCTTTTTAGGTTCATGAAGAGACATCTCAAGGTTGGTCCCATAAAATTTTGGTGAAGATCGGATGACGAGATCCATGAGGAATCGAAGGAATTCCTGAAATTTTATAGGCAGTCATAATATTTTTCATATATTTTCTAAAATTATTTAAGTATTTGCATATGGTAGTCATCATCTTCCAATGCTGAACTGATGATGGAAGGTACAACTCCTTAACGGTTAGGAGTTAGGAGATAATTAAAACGACATGCATTCCTTCAAGACCTCCCTGATCACCCCGCCATAAGTATTTCATATGAATCACTAAAAAGCGAAAAAAAAAATTTTTACAAAAAAAAGAACCGCCTTCAGTAAAACTAAAAATCCAAAAATAACCCGTTCAAGTACAGGTTACATTTGACTCACCCTTTGAAGTCGGTGCCAAACCTTACGTAAACTTTAATATATAAATATAATAACAGTGGTTTGGGATCGACTTCAAAGGGTGAGTCAAATGTAATCTGTACTTGAACGGGTTATTTTTGGATTTTTAGTTTTACTGAAGGCGGTTCTTTTTTTTGTAAATTTTTTTTTTTTTCAAGTGTCGATTTATTACGGTTGATAAAATAGAGCCATATGAGAGACAGACGTTCTGTATAATAATAAGACACTTGAGAACCATTGCGTAAAGAGCCCTAAAAAACTACAATTTCTTTTCATGAATTTCATAAAATTACCATTAATGAATAATAATAAAACGTCTGTCCATCCACATAAGCTTTTTATGCCTAGGCTAACCATCCCTCTGAGATTTATAGGGTGGCCGTAAATCCACCGACTATTAAGGACTGAGGTTCGGTAACCACACTGCGATTGTGTGGACTCCTGTTGTTCAAGTTAGGGATATTTTATGCTTGAGAAAAGGGAAATTGGAAGTTTTTCAACCTTATGATTAGTTTTCAGCCCTGGGATTCAGGGCATCATGCTGTGGGTCACATTTTCAACCGGCGTCAAAAAGAGTAGGTTTTCAGTTCGTCGGGAGGTTTTTTTTTATGTATGTTATCAGATTACTTGAAAAAGGTTGAATGTTCTAAAATTGTATTGAAATCTGATCTCTATAGACAGGGGTCATTGTTTCAGGGCAAATCTTAATAGCGCGATGCAGGATTTGTCGCTTTGGTGTTGTTGGTAAATTTTTCTTTGTCCTCTCATCACACCGAAACGGCTGGATGAATTTCAACCTATATTGGTACTGAGCATCAGAAAATTCAGAGACGGTTATAAGTATCTTTGTGGAAATAAAAAAAAAATGGGTACACAGACCAAGTTGCGGACAGCTTCTATAACTATATCGCTTGGTGACAAACAAAACTCATTAAAATTTATATCACTGCTTTTCAAAACCTCGTATCTAGACAGTAGATTGACACTCAGATAAGAGCTTTTTTTAAATAGTCTTATATCTATCTACCGCATACATATTTTGGTTATTATTTCTTGTGCTTGACATTGTTATATTTATTTTAATTATTATATTTTTATTTTGACGATCATGATGTGAATACTTATATTTTTGACTAGGTACCTACTTAATGCAAATGTATTACAGTTATTTTCACATGAAATAAATGAATCTGAAAATCTGAATCTGAATCATAGGTGCAAAGGCACAAAAATAAGCCGATTGTACGAAAAAGTTAATTACGAAACTACTTTAAAAGCTGTTAGCATCAGTATTCTGCACATTTGTTATCTTATATTCGTAAAAGAGTACAAAATCCAGCTAATTAAAAGTAGTAATTTAATGAAAACGGCACCGACTTCAATGCCAAAGGAATAAGTTTTGAATAATGTGCAAAGTTGCTCTAGCTGGCGACGCCGCTGACTTTTTTTGGTCTATTAATTAATTACTAGCAGATATTGCAGACTTTTCTGTAGTTTGTGAAGTGAAAAATACACTTTTGTTTTTATTCTCAGAACTTGGAAATTTTGGTGGCGTAAAACTGAGTATCGAAAGTACTGTCAATTTTAGGGGAGAGTGAGGGGATTTGAAACAGATGTGAGTTGAAACAACGTGAATTTATTGGATCTGCATTCATTAGCAAGCCCGCGGGCAGTATCTAAACAGTATTTTTGCCAGCTTGCTAACAAATACGTTGGGTTACCCCACCTCTGTTTCAAAACCCCTCGGTCTACCCTAATAGATTAAAAACAGATTACGACGAGGACTGACACATTTCCCAAGTAGTTAAACTAGCTGAGCTATTTTTTTTTTTCAGAGTGGTCCCAAACTTTCATTACCCTTTTCTGATTTATTAGCCCTTTCTAGAGCCTGAAATTTCACCAGACCAAAATTCCATATGAATCTGTTACGTGGTTAAGCAAAGAGAGGCAACAGACTAACAGAAAGAAATACTTCGTATTTATATATTTATCAAAGTACATATTTTACTAAATATCACCTCGGACCATCATACAATCTTCTTAAGAATCTTTTCCCAAAGTCCGTTATAAAAACAATTCCACACTGTCAACTCGCACGTTACCGTTGACGAAACACCAATTTGAGCTAAGTGCCCAAGCTTGTATCCCAATTCCTCGGATTTATTATCGCACAATAAATTTCCCGGCCCTTTTCTGCCCCATTAAATATCCCGAAAATCATCTTAGGGCACACCGCGGAATATAGTCATTTGTCCGATTTTATTTTTATTTTATTGTTTCGAAATAAGCGAATGAGGTTAGGCAACGGAGCTTGAGTTTACGACCGGCCAGTAATCTGAACTAGAATGCCCTTGAGCAGTAAAGTTTTGAGTGCTAAGGTGTGTCGCTATTTGAACTACTGCAGTGAGAGTAATTGTGAAATGTTTATCATGAAAAGTAGTCCTTTTTAGTTTAAGGGATTGTTTTGGAAATGTTTTGAAATAAAAATACTTTTATATCTACTCTCGCCTAGTTAAAAATATTTAGCAAAAATAACAAATTTAAATTAAATAATCTGAATATTTCAGTTCTCGAAGTTTTTATCATTTATTATGGTACCCAAGTTACTTTTATACTCACGATGCTCTACAGCTGATTGCATCGTATTTTACACAAATAACAAAATAAACGTACTTAGCTACCTCGGTCGATTGTTCTGGTCGGTATACGTTGTTCACGCTCCTGAATTGGAATCCTGGCAATTTGTATGATGAACTCGAATATTTGTCCCTGGGTCATGGATGTTCTCTATGTATTTAATTTTATTTATTTTAGTATTTATATCGTCATCTAGTGCCCATAACACAAGCCTACTAGAGCTTACGGTGGGACTAGATCGATTTGTGTGAGGTTGTCCCATATTTATTTACTTACTTTTTATTTATTTATTTATTTTAGGAACACCTAATACACTAAATATAGAAACTTAAATATAAATATAGAGCCAATTACAGGAACTCACAAATAGTTGCTGTACATATGAAACATACACTTATGTAAACAGCTATTTTATAATACCATAACTTTACGCCGCATTGCTCCAACATAATATTCCCTTCCCTTTTCGTAACTACACTTTGAGTAAAGTAATAATAATGTTCACGGCATTTTCATACTCGGTATCGCTAAATAAGCAGTAGTTTCGAACCTCCTCCAAACTTTCCTTGTAACGTTTAACATCGCGGTACGTTCGCCAAATAACCATAGCTTATTATTACAGAAAGTCCAATTATAATTCAACAGCTCATATTAAAAATAAATGAAGGATATTTTGGCCCTTTTTTGCAATGCCCGCTCTATTTTTGGTCTAGAGGCTAGTACATAACATGTACTTATTTAAAAAAGCAACGTTAAAATAATTATCTTCGTTATTTCATAACGTTTACATTTTGTGTGTTATCCCAAGTAGCACAAACTGGGTCTAAATAGCTCGTATATCATATCTAATTAGATGCTTAAGTGAAATTTACCACCATGACTAAGTGCTATATAGGTGGCAAGAACCCTTATGCCACCAGTATAGAACCAAAAGGAGAAAAATTGCAGCCTATTTTTGGTGCTAAATAGAATCCATAAGAGATCTCACAATTACCTTAAGTGGTAATTAGAACTATGGGTGAAAGTTATGCGCAGTGAACGAATGAAAACATTTCAGTTCGGTCAATGAGTGATAAATGAGTCGCCAAAATTATCTTTGAGTGGCGAGGCAACTGTCAAATTGTGTTTTATTAAAAGTAATACGTGATCCGCCATATTCATTTTGGATTTATATGTCTGTTTGATTGTGATTAAAACTTTACGTTATACAAGCATTGAAATAAGCACGAAATTCTTGCGAATTTTTTTTTACTGTGAAACTATAGTATGTTTTCTTTGTAAATTTCGACGCGCCCTTCATTTGATCAGGAATATTAAAAAAGAGAGTGCTAAATTAAATAAGGAATAGATACTGATAATAAATAAAACTGTTAAAAACCTGACCTAATGATTGTAGGTTACGTACAATGTTAAAGTAACATCGTCACAACTATCAAAAGTCTGTGATTATGCGTGAGTGTGATAAAATTCTGGTTAAAATAATCAATTTTCATAGGCTTCCATTTGTAAACATGGCGAAACAAAAAAGATCCTACAGTGTTTATTTTCACTTATTTGTTCCTTATTTGGAACTATCAAGTCTAATAATCACTTATTTGTATCTTGCGAGTGGCAAAGCAGTGAATGATATTACCAATAGTAATTATTTGCTCTTTTGTAGACTATTAAACAAGCAAGACTATCAAATATATTTTGACAAGGCGCAAATAGGAACTATAATAGAACTTTTAGTTCGTTAGTGGTTTGAAATAAGTGAAAATTACTGCTTTTGGTTCCAAGAACCTCCTACTGAGACCTATTTATGCGTTGGAGTGGCAATAAGGTACTTCTTAGGCCTTAAAGTTGCAATATTTTTTGGTTCCAAAAGAGCCGTAAAATTATCCCTTTAGCCACTATTGGTGATATAATTCGCTATTGTACTAGTCATTTGGAACTTTTAGTTCCAAATAAGGGTATGTTCCCACTTATATGTAAAAGTTGCTTATAAGTGATTTTAAGGCCTTATATAGCACTATTGCTTCTTATTGAGTGACAATTTGAACCTTCATGCAACTTTAAGTAGCAAAATCGACTTTATCCCACCATAAGTAATAAAGTAGAAACAAAAAACGCTCCTATGCAACTACAAGTGATAGGATGAACTCATATACAGTTTTGAGTTGTGTTTAAAGCTATAAGTTGTATCAAACACTGTTAAACCACTCATTTAGAACTTAAAGCTATAAGATAAGCTGCAAAATTCACTAATGTGCTGCTTGGGATGATACTGTAATTACGAGTAAATATTGTATTGACTAATCAAAATGCTATCATTTTGATTATATTTACCCAGTTTGTAATCTATGTCTACGTTTTAATGAGATGTATAACAACGCAACGATACAACTATCAAAATTACGTGAAAACATTTAACTTTGCCCATTGCCATTATACAATAAAAAAATGCTTTATTGACCACCAAAATAAGATTACAAAAAAAAACACAAATAATAATTTAGTTCATGAACACAGACGCCATGTTTAAAAAAAAAATACTTCCCGGCCTAGGCCTTCAATTTTGTATGAAATTCCTTTACAGTTCTCTCGAGTTGTTCCACCCGAAACGTGATGCTACGAAGCCTGTTATAACGCACGCTATGACGACATTTTACGTTAAGACACAATAATCTAAGTCTAGCACTAATGTGCGACATATCGTCGTTCCAATGCTAAACTAACATAACTGCAAAAAACTAATTTTACAGGGGAGCGATTTTAAGTTGGTAAAAAATTTATATTTTTTTTTCTCGGTTGTTTTTGTAGTTATAATAGAACTGTTTTCACACAGTGTTTTTAAAATGCATGTTTTATACTATCAATTTGGCTACTCCATAGAAAGGAACAAAAAGGTAAGATTATTCACCATAGTAAATTTACGAAAGTGCCACTTTCGCAAATTCAAAATGCATTTTTTATTTTTAAACCAAAGTAAAGTTACGAAAATGCCGCATTCGTCGTTTTCGTTTGGTGAATGTAAATGCTTTCCCATTCATTTGCTATCATAACAGAGTGCGAATCTGCACTTATTTTTGTTGCCAATAACGTAATACTATTGTATATAGTCTAAAACTTATCGCATTCGACCAATAAATAATGTTCAAATGCTAAAATGTGACGGTTCAAGCAAAAGATACCACGTGGTCACTTACATAAGGGGGCGTAGACAAGTTATTTGTTTAAACATGCAAACAAATTTCGCGCTCATGGTAAGCGGCACAGTGGACTCTTTTTAACTGAAAACGTCACATAAGTATATTTATTTTTGTACCTGTCAGTCAATAAATGCAGTTAAATTGTATCTGACTGACAATTGTAAAATTTTTTAATATAATTATGATTTACTTTCAACTTATGTTTAGTAAACTTAATAATGACATATGACTTTTCATGTTTTTATTAACTACTTACAAGCGTTAACTTATACTTAATGGTAATTGATACCGATATTCAGTAATTAAACGAAAATAATAGTTTTTATTTTCTTATTAGGCAGCTTTACAATAATTATAAACTCTGGTAAGCTAGGCTATCTAAGTATTACGTATAGTCTGGCTAAAATATCTTTCCCCCAGCAATTTAAGTTTTTTATCTGTAAATCGGCATATGACAACACTGAAGATAGGCCACTAATTAGTCTTGATACTTGTGTATTACTCTTAATCTTTAAGTTTTAGATTTTAGTATAAGAACGTTAGTGTTAGATTCTATCAAATTTAATATAAATAAAAAAAAGATCGTGGTAAGTTATGCTTGGATCAATATTGTAATTATAAAAATATTTATAAATTATGTTTCGGAGGACTTTTACGTTGTATTAAGTAAGTTTACATACTGTATTTCTCTTTTACTGCAGTTTATTGATATTCTTACTCTAAGGGCTCAAAGGGGATTAAAACAAGATAAAAAATTGTATGGGTGAATTCGAAATAAAAATATGCCAGTACTAAGATTGATGGTTACCCTTTGATTGTTCGTTCTGTTTTTCTTATATATCGCCATACTTAGATTTTTTGTGTTTGACAGTTCATTTGCTTGGAAGAGTTAATACGGAAAAACTACACTTCCGAGTTGGGGATACTTTCGTAATATGAGTGATAATATTCAGAAACAATATTTTCTGCTACCAAAGTTTAGATAATATGTCACTAATATGCAATACCATAATTATAGTGGTAACTGTTATTGCTATAATTTGTCTTAATGTGTAGTTAGTTTTGTGATTTAATTTGATAATGAGGATTTTACCTTAAATGTGGTATTAAAATTTATTTATTTTGCATGTTGACTTGCATGTCGACTGAATACTGATTCTATGTATAAGTATCGTAAGACCTAATTTGTTGTAACGTATTCTGGCAAATAAACATTTCGATTTCTACTTACCAGTGTAATTGGTGAGAGATACAAAAATATGCATCTATTTTTGTTCGAAAAACCGGGTATATATGGCTCAGTATAGTTCTTATAAATTGTTTAACAAACTTTTAACTCGAATTTTACCCCATTTTTCGACAGGGGTTTTCAAAAAATTCTAAAATCTTATTAAAGTATAAAGAAGTAGGTATTAGTTATCTTTATTTGACGAAGTCTACACGACACTACACAAAGAAGGCCACGTTTCTTATACAAGCCCACCTTCTATTTAATCCATTTCAGGGATGTATTTAAAAAAATGCTGAAACTTGTTATCTTAGTTTTTAATGAAGAACTCGAAATGTTACTCGAAGAATTTCAAGTTCTTCATACAAACTTTCACCTCCCATTTTACCCTTTTAATGGATGAGTTTTATCACACATTTAGGTTCTTTCATCGGTCTTGCTTCAACGTCTTTACCATTTAGGCTTTTATATGCTTCCCCTCTGTTATGTTTATCCCTTTGTTCAAACGCAAATCGCATGAATTTTATTTTTTATACTTAATTGACAATACTTAATTTGCGAAAATGCCGGATTCGCACATTTACTTCTAGTTTCACCTACTTCAAATGCATTAGTCACAATGACAAACTCGCGAAAATGCTAAATTCGTAAATGTCTAGCTACCGCTGTGGGTATATCATAATCGCCACCATAGTAAATTAACGAATCTGGCAGATTCGCAAGTTCGCTATGGCTACTTATGTGAGCAGGTCATAATAGCCACCATAGTAAACTAACGAATCTGGCAGATTCGCAAATTTGCTATTGGTTATTTAACCGGCTAGTGATAATTATGACCATAAAAAGTTAACCAAAATGTCAGATTCGTTAGTTGACCATAGATGTTTTTCCTTCCTCAAGCTAAGAAAAATGCCTTATCTACATTTTGCAAGTTTACCATGGGGCAAAAAAATAAAAGTGCAGATTCACAATATTGTAACTCTGGAACCTTAAAAGCTAGAGCTCTACAAATTTGTGACATTGTGCGGGGTTATATTTGGTACAGATTTACATCAAAAACTCAATTTTGAAAAAATGTCAGTTATGTTAGTTTAGCATTGGAACGACGATATGCGCAATGTGTGCAGTGAAATGATCTGTGAAGATTGTTCACTGAAGACATATTGAAACGCAGCAGTTTTCACGCTAAGTGCTCTGGCTTTAGTGTAGCTATGTAGTGGAGGCATGTTGCACTCGTGAACTTCACTATGCGTTTATATTTACAGTATTACTGCAGATACTTCAGTAAAATAGAGTGTATACTTCTTGCTTCGGGTTATATATTATGAAATTTCACGTAGCAAGTTACAAATAAAGGAATAATATCACTGTATTTTCAACTGCGTCTTCATAAAAATCTTTATATGGAATTAAGTATTTTCAATAGGTTACATACCTAGTGGTCGATCGAAAATGGATTTTCAGCCGAAAACGAAGACGTTACTTCAGCTTCAGTCTCATTCCAGCCGAAATTCAAATCAAACGAAATCGCATCGCACTTTTCGGTTTGTCCGAAGCTTCGGCTGGTTGGGAAGTATTAATTCTACTTAGACGAAGTCGCGGGCAAAAGCTTAGTTCCTAGCACTGTTAATATCTTCTTCGCCGAATTCTCGGTGTATACTGGCCCGAGAAAATCTCCAACGTAGACCTGTGGGAACGCTGTGGTGAGACTCCGATCGACCAGCAAATCAAACGCCGCAAGTGGAACTGGATCGGCCACACGCTCCGAAGGGACCCTGATCACATTCCAAGGCAAGCCCTAGACTGGAATCCCCAAGGAAAGCGGAAACGTGGTCGCCCTAAACAGACCTGGCGGCGGACGATCACTGCAGAAGCGAAGGCGATAGGAATGACCTGGAGCGAAGTGAAGCGCGGAGCCCAAGACCGTTCGGGATGGCGACGTACTGTGGACGCCCTCTGCCCCATCCAGGGGACATAGGACATTAATTCAAGTAAGTCAGACTGTTAATATCGGATAAGGAATGTCATTAAAACATTTGACAACGCTGTCTTGCTTTATGAAGCTATTTTTTCACGATAAAAACATATTGCACACAACAAACTTTATAACGAGATTGTCATCCCCTTTCAGACTTAACCGTTGTATAAAAATCTGTCCAAAGATAGCGGATAGCTTTTTAATTTCTTGGAATTGCCTGTTAAATGACTCAACTTTGGGATCCTTTGGTCCCTTGGGCTCCATAGTCTCCTCAGAGCGTCAGAGCTCTTGGAAAATTGCAGGTTTCGGCCCATGAGCATTTTAAGAAGCTGTCAGTTGACAATGAGAGACGGGAGATTACCAAGTTTAAATATAAATGTACCTTCTTGAGTAATATGGAAAGTTTTCAAAGCGATGGTATTTAAATACCTTTTAAGTACCTTTTCGGATACTAGAGAGAAGATTTAGAATATTTGCCATATATTTATTTATTAGTTGCGCCGCGCGATTTTAACCCACGGGAATTTAAAAAATCTGGATAAAAAGTAGCCTATGTGTTAATCTAGGACATCAGCTACCTCCATCCATACCAAATTGTTTCAAGATTGGTCCAGAAGTTTAAGCGTGAAGAAGTAACAAACATACAAGCATATTCGCACACTTTCGTCTTTATAATATTAGTGTGGGCAAACAAGTACCTATGACTACACTGATTTCAAGGCATTCCTGGGCATCAATATTACAAGGTTTAAAAAAAAACATGAATAGAGATCTGGAGGATAATACATAACATTACGATAAAAAAAAAATTATTAGTAGACTGATAATACCGCATTTAAATACTAAATAAAAAAGGCACATAATACAAAGTAAAGGCCCAAAACACCAGGCATAGTCACTATTAATTAACACTCATTATCATTATTTAGCTAAGGGCGTATACACACGGGTAATCAACTAAAACAAAGGCATATATCACTCAGAGATGATGGATAAGCCGATACGTCAGTACACGCCCTAACAAAAAGTGTCATGGTTCGGTGGTTCCGAACTCTACCATCCCGGGTTTTAGAATCAAGAAAATAATTAATTTTATAGATGTTTTAGTATTATGAATTCGTATATATACGATATATTTTTCAAACTCCTCCTTATTGATAGGAATATTGAACCCACGCCTCTCCTGCGAAGTTTGCCAGATAAGTTTCGAAATTATAGTTAAAAAATTAAATGATACCTATTTAGCACATCCTGTTCGTTAATTCAAATACAATATTGAATAAAAAATAGAAGGGCAAAGTCTTGTTAGGCACACGTCACTCATAAACTACGGATAAATATTAGAAAATGTAGATGTTTTTTCCGTATTGTAAAAAGTTTCAAGTGATAACATTCTTCAATAATACGGTTGAAAGCAAATAAAGTGGGTGCAATTTGCATATAAATTGTAGGTATTTGGTCATTAAGCAACCGATGAAAATTTTATGTGACATCTCTGATTAAATTCAATGTCGAGATGCGACATGTGGAAGTAGATTTAGACACTTTTACTTAGTTCTTGATATTAACTGACAAATAATACTAAGTTTATCTGTAACTTAACTTATATATATGACTTACTTAAAAAATTGGAACTGGATTTATTGTCAGGATTAATGGCACCTACGCATAGGTTCAATTTATCGTGTAACTCCTTGGTTTGTATTTTAATAAAATTGATCTGCATAATATTTTGTTAAACGTCGTAAATTGACTAGAAACTTCAAGTAGAGTAAGGACATACCCTAATGTGTGCCGCCGCTGCTTAGTCATTGTAATACAATTTTGTTTTCGTCCCACTAAAACTGACGGGCTAGTGTGACAGCCAACGTTATATTAGCTTGTCTACAAAATACTGCATCATTACCTCCTGATTAATCATCGTTCCAACCAATTGGGTTAAAAGGCTAATATTATCAACGATCGTCTATAGTACGGCTTAAATATTCTACGTTACCTCGTCGTGACACGTCACGATAAATGTTAAAGTTAAGGTCACAGCACGATGTCGTAGTTCTTCAAGGAGTTCATTAATTTCGACGTCGCGCTTGGCGTACTGCCTTGGCTTACTTAGCCTGGCGGTCCTGGGTTTGAATCCCGGCCGGGGCAAATATTTGTGCGATGAACTCGAATATTCGTTCCTGGGTCATGGATCTTATTCATGTAAATTGATTAATATTATTATGTATTATCGTCGTCTAGTATCCATAGTACAAGCTTTGCTTAGTTTGTGACTAGGTCGATTTGTGTAAGACTGTCCCTTAATATTACAAATTGGACAAGTGCGAGTCCGACTCGCGCATGAAGGGTTCCGTACCATAATCATTTTTTTTTCTTTAAATAAATAAAAAATCACCGTATTGAGATACAGCCTGGTGACAGACGGACGGACGGACGGACGGACGGACGGTAGAACGGACGGACAGCGAAGTCTCAGTAATAGGGTCCCGTTTTTACCCTTTGGGTACGGAACCCTAAAAAGAACAAGTGGTATTCGATGATATTCGATGATATTCAATATCGGTTACTAAAGAATCATTCCCAGTAAAATAAATGAGTAATTAGTACCAATGAAGAAAGAAATACATTTATTCGTGACGTGGCCATAAAACATAATAACATATAGTCAGCCCACGCAAATAAAGGGTGAGGTCTGACTCTAAAGGGTGTGACAGAAAAGTAAAAAAGAAAAACAATAGGCAACTATAATATTATTATGGCTGTGCCACGAAAAGGTCCTACGAGCCAGCGCTGATCTTCCCGTGGGACCATAGGTGGCGCCACGGAGAGCTGCACGCACGAGCGCTGATCGCATTTAGGATGCGTAAACCTGACCGCAGAAGCGCTGTCAGTGTCACGTCAAGACTGTGAAGTCAAGAGGCATAAACTAAAAATGCGACGAAGATGCGACGATTGCATCGTGCGCAAAGCCTCAAGTAAATTACATAAAAATAATAAAATTGAAGCTGGCTGTACTGGCATCGTAAGTAAATGGTAAGATCTGTCCATCACCAAATTACCCCCGTTTGGCCCAGTGTTAGCTGTCATGTAAACACATTATTAACGATGAGGACTGACCAATCTGTCTAGGATGCGAATCGAGTTATATTGCACCTTACTGCGGCGCAGTAAGGTGTTTCGGAAATGTGTAGTTTAAATTTGCAAGCTTGCGCCTTAGCCATGAGCATAGTAAATAAGTATAACAGTAAAACAATTTCATTTAATCGCTAAACTACACATATGCGGATTTGTATCTTTGACGAGCTATAACAAATTATGAATACATGCATTACATACTTGACCGAGTGAGCAGAGCGACTCCATTTTAGCTTGGTATTTTTTTTGTACGATATTCGAATGTCTAATTGTCCAGATTTCCGTCTGTTCACTACAGGTCGCATTTTTCAAACGATTCTCATAAATTTTGAGAGTAGGTTCGATAAGTATATAGAAATTGAGAGATTAAAAATATTTCGAGCTAACAGAACATACATTGCCGAATCCTAAGCCGTGAACCAAAAATTTAAGTTACTAACGAGTTTTCATATTTAAGGCCAATTAAGAGCATTAGCTCCAAAAGCTAACAGTTTTATTTGTTGAAGTAAAACTTACTTTCTTTAAACATTAAACCATTGTTACAAATATCAAAGCTCAAAGAAAAATTTAGATGAGTTACCTGGTGGGAGAGATCGGGATTTAAACCCGGTACCTACCTCTGGATTTCCGGTCCAGCGCGTTAACCTTTCCGCTACAGGAAAAATTCGAAAGGTTGCTTGGGAGTTAGCAAGCAACCTTTCCAATTTTTCCTTATGCTTTGTGCGTCGATCTTTGAATTGTTTATTTGGAAGGCTTTACACCTTAGCGACCTCTATTTGAATACGATAATATTCAGTAAATATTACCAACTAATATACTCGAAAGCTATTTTCACAGCTCACATACTGTTTAGCCAGTATTTACTGTGCCACGTTGAAGGGACATCCAAATAATGGCGGTCTTGTGCACATGCGTATTGTCATAGTAATAACGTAAACTTGAGTTGTATTCTAAGCTATAGCACAATCGACCTAAAAGCTGTAGCAATATAGACTGAAATTGAAGCATTTGTCTTACGTTATCTGCGTGTTGATACTCACCAGTCGCAGTTTGATTCGGGAAAAGGGAAATTGTATGTATGTATGTTTATGTGTTTGTATGTAATGAAATTATTATATTATATGCAGGAGCAATCCTCTGTGAGAGGTACGCGCCAGCTATGGGGTCCCCTGAGACGCAAAGCAACCGAGACCACAGCAACCGGGCCGACCAGGGTCCTAATGTCTCTACCGCAATAAATGTTATTGGCAAATTCTTGATACAAGTCAGCGAAAAATATTTAAGTGTTGTAAAATTTTAAAAAATCTCAAAAAGTAACCGACTGATTTTGGGAATTCAAATTGCACTTTGAAACCCTTATTATTCCATCTGCTATCTGCGTACCTTTCATATCTGCGAAACACTATACTCGTAAGGAGTTTCGGAAATGTGTACCTCAACCAGAAAAACATAAACATTTTCAATGTTTAAAACCTGCGCCAAAATTCTACTTAAACGTGTAGATGTAGATGTGTCATAAACACCATTTTAATATTACAAACCCCTTATCATAACAAAGATCATTTTATAGCAACTATAAACATAATACACTCAAGCAAAGTTAATCAGAAACTAAAAAGGGTCGGTAAGATCGTTATCTAGACAAAGCCAGGTGACAACAGTAATATTTCATTTTATTTAACTGCCGGAACCCCTGATACCGCAAATGAACCCATAAACTACTTCCGGTTATTATTAAACAAGATGGCCGTCATACGGCCGAATTATGATAATGTAATATTTTAAGCTGTCTAATTTACTGTTACGATGTTCTCTCTGGACAATCTATTTAAAGTTTTATAAGTAAGTGCTTTAGGAGATGCTCGCAATCCGTCCACGTGTTTGTTTTCTTTACCATATAGACGGGTAAAAAGTAGAGTCGGCCCACAATATCTCTTCCAAGCCAATGAACTGTCAAACACATAAAAACTAAGTAAAGAGTAACCAACAATCTTAGTAATTGCATATTTTTGTTTAAATTTTTTATCTTGTTTTAATCCCCTTAGAGCCCTTTAGAGTAAGAATGTCAATAAATGCTGAAGTTACTGTTTTGAATTACAGTATGTAAACGTACTAAATATAACGCAAAAGTCCTCCGAAGTATATTTTATAAATCTTTTCTAAATATTTTAAAAAGCACAATACTGATCAAAGCATAACTTACCAAGATGTTTTTTTTAATTAATATTATTTAATTTGATGGAATCTACTACTAGTTTAATGATTGAATTAACACACAACTAATTCGTGCCCAATCTTCAGTGTTGTCATATACCGATTTACAGATAAAAAACCAAAATTGCTGCGGCAAAGATATTTTAGCCAGACTATATCCTATTAGCTATTATTTATTAGATGTCCAGCTATCTTGTTATTGTTTGTCAATGAATTGCAATTTTAGGACAGAATATAACGATCTATTAAATAATGATCATTAGGTATATTGGTTAAATTATTTTATGTTACATACAAATACTTTCCTATGAAAATGTAGGTACATAAAAATATAGGAGATATCAGAGACGAATCGAATTGATTCAATTGGAAATTCCCTTTACAGTTGACGCTATGGACCGAGTGTACTGAAATATAATAAAATTTATAAAAAATGTTGAGAGGAATTTAACAATTCAGTAGCTGTGAGTTACCACAGAATAAAATGTTATAGAAGGTTCACTTTTTTAGTTTTTGACGAAAACAGTATAAAAACTTTTTTAGAAAACAAACATTTAAAAAATATGCATTGTCGAGCGAAATTTGACTTCTACGACGTGGAACCCGTTTCGAATGTATTTTAGCATATGAACTGTTTTTATCGGTTGTTTGTGTAAAACGTACGTAGGCTTCTAGCACGGTTCACGATGAAATAAATTTTCTCACTTTAACAGTGTAGAGATACAATATATTTCCAGAGACAACAATTGAACACATGATAGGTACATAAAAAAAAATAAGAAAAGATAACTACACTGAGAAAAATACTTTGAGCGGGATCCATTTTCTATATATAGAGATTCTGATAAATACTCAACTAAGCACGTCTTTCAAAAAAATGTGTACCTACGCACATCTTAAAAATCTCATTAAACATACACACTCGTAAAGCAGTTGGGGTGTAACATTTTCATAAAACATTTTTAGATCTAAAATCCCTGTTCACTCGAATTATCACGATTCCCGCCTCACTTAACATTTCATGAGACAACATTTTCTACTTCATAACTCGAACGAAATTCGAAACTTTTCGTTAACATTGCACCCTTGAACAAAGGCTCCTATATTTTGCTGTTGGATTCCAAGCAAAATTTATGTAACAACTCTGAAATGTAATTAATTGCCACTTAAGGAAACTTTGAAACTCAGTCAACATTGTTTAAGGAAAATAAGATAAAAGCATCAAGTGCCTTTTTGTTATATAATTAATTTTCGACGAGATTATTAATATATACATATTGTATGTAAAGAGTAACTTGGGTGACATCCTCGTTTGTTAAGGACAGGTTCATGTAAGATTTGCCAATAAGTAAATTAGATTAAAATCATGATACTGTAAGGTGCGTAAAATTTACGAAAATACCGACCAAAATGCGAGTCGGACTCGTGCACCAAGGATTCCGTACAACTAATATATAAATATATAATTTTTTACTTTTTTTTGTTTTCTGGTATAGCGGCAACAGAAAACAACATCCTTGAAAATTTCAACTGGCTAGCTGTCATGGTTCATGAGATACAGCCTCTTGACAGACGGATGGACAGCGAAGTCTTAGTTATAGGGTCCCGTTTTTACTCTTTGGGTAAATATATTGACTGTTCAGTTTCTTTCGGCGTTTGTTCTCAACAGTGGTCTCCTCTCACTCGGTCGTGAAATGCCGGTAGAATTAGACATGTAAAGTGCGTGTGAAAGTTCATTAAGTATTTCATTAAATTAAGTCTAGGTTTTTTTTTAATTAGAAGCAAGACAAGCCATCCAGGTACGCTTTGTGGATTGCGCGAATAGCCAACATGTCAGAGTATAATTGTACCTGGCTCCACCTTCTAAAATTGGTGCGTTTCCGTGCACTTCTAATACTTTCAATTTTCAGGATTCTTTTATGAAGATACATTTTATGATCTGTATATTAACTCTTTTTTTTTATATCATAGGAGGAAAACGATCAGACGGATCGCCTGATGACCGTGACCCGGTTACCGTCACCCATATACAGCTGCCACACCAGAGGAGTCACAAGTGCGTTGCCGGCCGCACAGGTGGGAGTACGCTCTTGAAGATTTGAAGGTCGTATTGGTCCGGAAATACGGCAAGCGACAATAGGCTATTTGACTGATGTTGAATTCTACAGCGTACTGTAGTTATATGAATAAAATTAGCTAAATATATCACGAAACAAAGAAAAAAGATCCAGAAACATCTTTTTTGGAAATATGTGACTTCAAAGGTACGCAAATTTTATGATTTTTTTATTAATCCAAAATAAATTTTGAAAATGTTTTTGGAATCCTCATAATTTTACGAAACAATAATTGTATGACAACTATGAACTTAAACGCACTTTTTCACGATGAAAATGCCAAATTTCTTAATTTTTCCATACAATTATTGGTACCTATACCGGCCTGTGACGTCACTAGCCTGACGCGTTTTGTATGGAGCGTTTTTAGCGCTACGTAGAAATGTTGAACTTTGACGGTCATTTCTGACTTTTAGAGCAATTTAAGTGTAGTCAGTCCCATATAGACATTTGATCACAATAAAAAATAGAATCGATTGACATCCTCAAAAAAAATTAGTCAACATGTCCATTCATTCCACAATGCAGTCGTGTGAGGCAGGAAATTTCTAGAAAAACTCACAGCTGTGAAACGCAAACTCGCGAGTGAGACCGAATTTATTTATGTTATTTACACTTAGCTACTTCCTCATTACTGCATACAGCCATTAATTTAGGAGTGATAAGCGACCAGGCGTCGCGCCGAGTTGAGAACTCGACGATTCAACGAAAACTTGGGTTCCGTGTGAAGGGTGTCTTACGTAGCGAGTTATTGTTCCGTGTTGGGAACTTAGTTGCTTGCTACTTTGCCGTATTTAGTAACCAGTGTCAAGTGGTGTCGAGTTTCATTGTGAATACAGCAGATTTTGAGAATCAAGGTTACTTTATACTCACACTTTCGTAGCAGTACGTCGAGAGACGTTAATTAGGACGTGATTCGCCACCGCGGAGTGAACTGCGACTTTTATCTTAGGAAAACTGCTACTCCGATTACAGGCGATCATTTTTCATAGTTTTCATGTAATGGCGATGCATTGTGCCGTTTTTGGCTAAAACTTTTTGTATGAGTTTTGTCTGTGCCGCAGCATGCAATTTTCAAAATGGACCTGTGTCCATGAACGGAATCATACCGGGTCTATCCCTTAATTTCGTTTGTTAAATACGTTATGAATAGGTAATAACACAAATTCATCCCCGTTTTGGGTTCACTAATATTATGTTGCAAAAATTTGATTGTCACGATTTAATTTTGCATAATGAGCTTTGACAGAAAAATCACGTTTTCCATATTAATTTCGCATATTATGGATCAGCATAATATTGTCTATCACTTTATAGTTTTAGATGTATACATAGGTAGATTAAAGTGCAATAAAACTAAACCTAAAAATTAAACTTAACAAGAACACACTAAAATTAAACTAAATCTAAAAATGGCCCCTGCGCCATAGTGCCGAGGATGCTGGCGGCATTTCCTCTCTCCCTTTCCTCAGCTCTCAGGTCACCAGTAACATCAATAAGCCTCTTCGAGATATCTTTGAAGAGGCTTAATGCGCTGGGGCCCCACGGACCCAGGGCCTCGACGGCAAAAGGTAATAATATTTAGGTACATGTCCGAATATTTATTTCGCAGAAATCTATATCTCGTAATATTCATTATTTAGTTGACATGGGGAATAATCAAAGATTTTTTTATAATACTTAAACGTAAATTAGACCCATACGTAACGTATCTTAGTTGATTATCAACTCTTGATCGATTTGATATCGTAGAGGTGTTACCTACATAACATAGACGACAAGAATAATTTCCTCGCCAACATTAAAAGCAAATCAGACCATCAATAAACAGCTTTCAGCCTCATTGCTGTCAATGCTAACAATGCAACACGGCTACTCCATTACAGAATCGCGTCAAGTCACTGCCCATTGACAGATGATACCATTTCGGCCAGGAATCGAACCACTGGGGGAACGTGCCTAACGATCCATATGATTTATTACTGTCATTACTTCACACTGATATTAAAATGGTAATTATGACACTATTTTTCATGCTATTATGAACTATATGAAAAGCATACAAAGTTTAGTGTTAGCGTAGGGGATGTGTGAGTTATGATGTTTTTTTGTTGGATGCGTTGATAGAAAAGGACATTATGAGCGGCCAATTTTTGCGTTTTTGAGCAATTTCCTCGATATAATAGGATTTTTCTGTCCGTTATACAATATGCAATTAACAGTATTTTCTCATTTCTAGTTGTAATTTATTTCTAATTGCTTTTGAAAGTTTTTTGCTCATGTAATTAATGAGCTAAAGCCCAGTTTATAATGTTAGTGGTAAATATGTTTATTTGCGTTAAAAAAAAAAACCGTTGTTTACCTTATGTTGGTCAAAGTAATAAAATATGGACTAGCAAATAGTAATAAAAATAGATAGAAAAGTAAACAGAAAATAAAATATTTCTATCTCTGTGACTGTCGTCCTTTTTGCATACGAAAACTATTAGTGAAATTGTAAAAAAAGTATTTTAGTGATACGCACTGGTTGTATTTGCACTCAAAATACATATAAATTTATATCTAAAAAAATAAATCCCGAAAGAGTATAAAATATTGTATAGATGATCAACTAGTTTTCTGAACAGATGAAATGCTGTTTATAGTCGAATACATTTAAAAAAAGAACGCCCAGTGGTTCGAACATCATCTCGAATGTCATCGCGTGGCGACAGCTGACGAAACGAGACGTCACATCCCCATCAATTAGACAAACTTTTTTACCGGTTTCGGTTTCCGGTTACCTTTTACCGAATTGGTATCGGGAGAGCCGTGAGGATGCGTGAATTGTTTCATGATGACTGTTAACGAGACCGCGTAAATAATGTTTTAATGTGAGTGTTTGGTTTTTCATCCCTTAATAGACTTTAATGGTGCATGAAATTAATGAGAATTTATTAATAATTCGAATGCGTTTGCGTTTTTTTTAATAATGTACATAGTTGAATGTTTACCTGTGAATACAAATGTGAACAAGTTTTTACGAGGCGGCACGCAATGTTTGAAGAATTACAAGTATCCAGTTACTTACAGCAAGTGTTTTAGGTATTTTGTAGGTATGTCGAAAGCTTGTTTATCATCATTGCAGAAAAACAAATTTGCATAAGAAAGCATAATGTTACGAGCGTGGGGTTCGTATTTGATAGAAAAGCACAAATTAATCCACTAAATAAAACACTCACTTTATTACCCAAATTACGTTTTCTTGCATTGTATTTCTCCTGTATATTTTATGAGGTGTGCAATAAAGAGTACTTGTATTGTATTGTATTGTACGTACTGACAATTCACACGAACTGTACTTAAAATCCACTAATTAAAACACACACACACTATTTCACAAATTATGCACTCACTATTCACACGAACTGTACTTAAAGCGCACTAATCACTTATGAGTCTCTTTCCGAATATCCTTTTACTCGCACTGTATCGCAGTTAAAATGTAACTAACTCGCGCCGGCCGTCGGCGCCTTATATATCCCGCGGAACCGCTTTCTCGATGCGTTGTCCACACACATCGCGAATATTCTAGTAAGGTCCAGCGTAAGGGCCGAGAACATTCGAGGCCATATATGTCTCTCTCTAATGGAGCACTCTCTGTCACTCCCTTCTCGAATGTTCCGAGTATAGCTATCTCTTTCTAGTAGTCCCATCCTTGTTACACACTTCTCGAATGTTCTGAGCATAGCTATCTCTTTCTACTAGTGCTATCTCTGTCACTCCTACGGGATATTTCGCCATATAACGATTTGCGCTTCAGAGGCCCATAAGGGGTCCTGAAAACGCCTGAAAACGGGTTTTCAGGTTATGACGTCATCTGATAGAGGGTGCCCTGAAACGGACTGAAAACATGTTTCAGGCGCCTGAAAACGACGGCAACTTGGGTGAAATTTCGATCTTTAGATATGTGATAGAGCATCTTCTGAAACGGCCTGAAATGACTTTTCAGCCTGCTGAAAACGCCTCTAAAGCACTGAAATTGACATTCAAAGTTTTTGGCCTAACCTACCGGCGTAACACTAAGAAATACTCACAAAACCCTCTATCTAGTGTAGATAGAGCGTTTCAGTAGATTTTGGGCGAATATGTCAGTGTGGAGAGACACATCGGTAGAGTAAGTAATACTTTGGTCAACCGGACTCGGTCAATTTCACGAGTGTACAGCTTGCTTTCAACCTACCGCACCGTGCTCTGCACCACAGCACGTGGCGTAAGCGTAAAGACCGGTAACACAAATCCACCAGCTGTCAATAAGTCAGTTGATAATTATTTAATATTTGGCGTTTTTTACGTTGTTTTTTTATGTCCGATTTTTCCGGGACTCATTTTAAAAGTTTTTTTTTTACATTCTATGCTAGCACCAATCAACCAAGCAAACAAGTACTAAGTAAATAAGACATAATAATGTATATCGAATGTGGAATAATTGACTGCGAAACATTAATAAATCAAAAAAATCTAGTGTAAATAACGCCAGTCTTATTCCTTATGTTTGTTTTCAAGAAAGTACGTACCTTATGTTTGTATGAAAGTTCTATTTCTTCATACGGAAACGAAAAATATCAGGGTAACACTGAATAGAGTAAAAAAGGAGACACCCTACCGTTTTTATGTTCACAGAATTAACAAAAATGGTGTCTGTCTCATTAACAAGGACGCACCTCGTTTGGTGAAAAAAAAGATTCGACAGTTTCGTGAATTGACATGGATGACAGGAATTATCGTCGCGTGACCACTGCGCGGGAAATATATTCCAAGGGTGTCATTTAAAACTGGGCTTAATTTTATTGTTTCGATACGCTTCTCGTTATTACTAATTAGGGGAAAAATAGAAAACTTTTCTTAAACAGAACTGAATGCGCTTCCTGGCATATGTTTTTTTATTGAATAAAAATATGATGCTGCTATGATTCTTAATAAAAAAAAATATTTTAAATATACATCAATACATACATAGTATAAAACAAAGTCGCTTCCTGCTGTCCCTCTGTATGCTTAAATCTTTAAAACTACACAACGGATTTTGATGCGGTTTAATAGATATAGTGATTCAAGACGGAGGTTTATATGTATAATACATGCATAATATACCATTACACCCATGCAAAGCCGGGGCCCGCTAGTAAATTTATGAAGAAATAGATTTATATAGACGTTTTATATAAAACAGACCTATGTATTTATATGTATAAAAATATAGGCAAGTATATTGCGGTGACGTCACTAGTGAACATAATTTGTATTGCAAAACAGCAAGGACGAATGAAAGTCGAATCAAATAATGGACAAGCAAAGAATTCCAAATGTAGTTGGTTGTAATATTATTAAAACTATCGTGTGCCATCTTTTATACCTAATTATAAAATCGGTTTAAACTCACGTAAAAATTGTCAGGAACGGCCCGACATGTTTCGAACTCATTTGGAGCTCTTCATCAGGGCTTTTGGGTCGCGAGTCGCGTAGCGCGTAGAGTTTAAACCGTTTTTATAATTATTGTTGTTGGTTATGTTCAGTTTTACTAGCATTTTCTATATAACTCATTGAATGAGAGTCTCATGATGAGCAACTTGTGTCAAGGGTGTTTTAAATGTTTAATTTAAGTTGTTCTACTTATCACTTTGTTTAGTCTGTAAAAGACTGAAAGGCTTTTGATTGAAAGGCAGGAACTGGACCCAATCACCCACGTGTGCGGTTATGAGTAGACTTCCACTCCTGTGGCGCGGAGATAATACCATTAACGGCTTATACTCCCACACAAAGTCTGACTCACTGCTAGTGAGGGCTAAACAACCCTGATACAGTTCAAGTCATGTAAAAAAATATATCGGCCAAGTGCGAGTGGGACTCGCGCACGAAGGGTTCCGTACCATTATCTGCAAGTTTGTTATATGGGAGCCCCCTTAAATATTTATTTTATAAAAAATTTAGTATTTGTTGGTATAGCGGCAATATAAATACATCATCTGTGAAAATTTCAACTGTCTAGCTATCACCGTTCTTGGGATACAGCCTGGTGACAGACGGACGAACGGACGGACGGACGGACGGACGGCCTGACGGACGGATGGACGGACGGACGGACAGCGAAGTGTCAGTAATAGGTTCCCGTTTTTACCCTTTGGGTACGGAACCCTAAAAAGTAGGCTTCGCTCCGGGTGATTCACGGCGCATAATGAACCCATTTTGATTATGTTTAGAACCAACAAGCCCTAACCACGACTTTACAGTGATCGCACTCACTAGCGATTGCGTAAATGATTTTGTATGAAGAGTTGTAGTTCTACAAAGCAAGCGCTAGGGGCGCTGAACTAATCTCCATACAAATCGTTTACGCAGTCGCTAGCGAGTACGGTCACGGTAACTCGTGACAAGGGTACTGCGCCCCGCGGTTTTATCGACGTTCGGGATAAAAAGTAGTCTATGTGTTCATCCAGAGTGTTAGCTACATACCGAATTTTATCAAAATTGATCCAGCCGTTTAAGTGTGAAGAAGTAACAAACATACAAACACACTCACAATCTTTCGCCTTTGTCATATTAGTGTGATAGTTCACGAAAATATGTTTAAATCTACTGTACCTATAGTCATAAAGAGCATGATTAATTATTTTAATATAAGATAAAATTGATTAAAGAGAAACATTATCCAAATATTATCGATATTATACATAATTCATCATTGAAAGTGTCAATCATAAATTACTTATTCATTAAAGCAACACAGTAGGACTAAGTTTTATAACAAAACTTTTAAAAAATAAGTTGAATAATGACTAAGAGATATTATGATATAAATTACGTTATAAGTACCGATCTCATGGTAGAGTATTAATTACAGGTACAGTGTCCCTTGCATAGACCGTTGCAGTCTAATTTCATTATTAGTCCACACTACCTACGCATCAATGAACTACGTATATAAGATGAAACAGAACTATATACAGTTCTGTAATTGTCTCAGCAACACAATATCCCCAACCAAATCGCACGCTCGATTCGTAAACCACAATCAGAACTATCAGATTAATAAACCAGAACTGTTCGCGAAGAATCCAGGGAGATGTTTCGCGGTCCTATTGTAAATGGCTGTTTGACAGATTTTAGGTTTAATTGAATCAAGTTTAGAAAATAATAAAAAAGTACCTAGTTATGTATACTACTCCTTACCTACTCAAAAACCTGTAATACAAATATTATGAAACATATTGTAATGTCTCATTATTTTAATATCGGTACACACTACAATTGTTACAAAAAACCATTGATAATAAGATCAAAGCCCAAAGAAAAATTTAAGTGCGTAACCTCGAAAAGTTATCTGGGCGTTGGGTGGTGGAAAGGTTATCACGCTGGACCGGTAATTCAGAGGTACCGGGTTCGATTCCCAGTCTCTTCCACCAAGTTACGCATTCCAGATTTTCTTTGAGCATTGTATCAACGGTTTAACCTATAAAACAATTTAAGGAAAAACAGTATTATACAATTTAAAAGGTCCTCCTGCATGGTCCTCAGTATGCTGGCGGTCTTACCTCTATTTACAGTCAAAGATTCTTTAACAGAGGTAAGCGCCACTCTGGGGTCTCCCGAAGCGGGTAAGTTTAGGATATTTTATTAATGAGTTAATTGAAAAAACCGGCCAAGAGCGTGTCGGACCACGCTCAGTGTAGGGTTCCGTAGTTGCCCATCCTTGACAATAGACGAAAATTACGAGAAAGATTTAAATTACGATAAAGATTTCAAGCTCTATAAAAAGGTCGTAAACGCCAAAATAACAGTAATTACTTATTACCTTCTGGAAGTTATCGATTATACGCGCCAGATTGAGCGAAATATTTTAATATAGTATGGCACTTAGCCAATATGTGTAACGTTCGAAGTGTAGGGACACCGCGCGGCACTTACATCATTTTAAAGAAAATTATGATTTTTTGCGATACCGTTGATGACCGTAACTTCGCCTATGCTTCCTATCTTCGCCTACCAAATATTTCTAGAGTTTTCAGAAGTATCTAAGTGTTTCTATGAGATGCGCATAGCTCCTCATACGACCTTTAGATATCTCTTAGAAACACTTAGATACTTCTGAAAACTCTAGAAATATTTGGTAGGCGAAGATAGGAAGCCTAGGCGAAGTTACGGTCATCGACCAAAAACGGCTCAACCGATTTTATTCAATATAGTTTTCAATGAAAAAAAAAATTAGTTTTTATTTTGCCGTTTTGTCGGCCTGGTACAAACACATAATCATACCAAATTTCAGCTTTTATAGTACTAATGATCACGGAGCTAAGCCGCGGACGGACAGACGGACATGGCGAAACTATAAGGGTTCCTAGTTGACTACGGAACCCTAAAAAAGGTGAATGAAGTGGTGGTTGAAAATTAGAGACACTATGGCCAGTCAACACCTACTGTCGACCTATGTCAAAATATCCGTGCACCGAAAACTCCACTACTTTCAAACAGCCCATTAGACTTATCTTTTGTAAAATATGTGTTTCGTAAAGTATGTGTCTTTGTGTAAAGTATGTACAGATATTACATTGTAAGACGCTTTTTTTTTTGTTCATTACAAACTAAGTTTCTTAGTTAATGAACAATATAATCAAATCATGCACGTCAATTTTAACTCATTTACTCACTCACTGTCGTATACAATACGTATAATAATTTGAAGTGCCCAGAAACTGCTTAATGAATAATGACCTCAGTAAAAGGCTCATTGAGTCTACTGGTTACCGAAGAGCTGGCAGCTTCCTAGCACAACGCATCAGCATTGCGATTCAGCGAGGAAATGCTGCCAGCGTCTTCCATTTCTAGATTTATTTTAGCTCAATTTAATTAATTTTAGTTCTTTAGTTTTTCTTTTTAGGCTTAATTTTAATTTAATTGTCCGATAATGTAAATGTTTTCGATGAAAATAAATTATTTGATATCTTGGAGCTGATCTGATGATAGAGACAGAAGGTGGCCATAGGAACTTCTAAACAGCACAAGATAAATCCATTGAGTTTGAGCTCATTTTACTGCTCTTGATGAGGAATTAATTTACGCGTGGCAATAAAAGCGTTTCCCAAAAAAATATTTTTGAAAAAACATTAAAATTTTATAATAGATATGGTGGAAAGTGAAAAATCCAGAGTTCAAAAATATTTCCGCTTAATTGAATATCCAAGTTGGCCTCAATAAATTAATAAGAGCAGTCTTACGCAGAAGCTAAAAATGCAAAAATATTCTCGGCTCCGAGTAAATTTCTCAACTCTCTCCGGTGCAATTACTCGAAAAATATCGTGGAAATGAACTAACTAACGGCCCCTAATTTAGCCAACTAATTAACTAAAATACTGGAGAATATTCCAAGAATTCTCGCAGAAAAAGTAGTTAAACTGGTAAAGGAAGTACACATGCGTATTCCCTCGGCGTAAATGGAATGTGGGGGAAAAAATGGTTGAATCCCTTATTTCATAGTTTCATTGTGGCGGGGGGTGTTGTTTGTGATGAGCGTAGCGATACGTGTGGCCTAGGTATGTGACAATAGGCTATTTGACTGATGTTGAATTCTACAGCGTACTGTAGTTATATGAATAAAATTAGCTAAATATATCACGAAACAAAGAAAAAAAATCCAGAAACATATATCTTTTTTGGAAATATGCGACTTCAAAGGTACGCAAATTTTATGTTTTTTTTTTTATCCAAAATAAATTTTGAAAATGTTTTTGGAATCCTCATAATTTTACGAAACAATAATTGTATGACAACTATGAACTTAAACGCACTTTTTCACGGTGAAAATGCCAAATTTCTTAATTTTTCCATACAATTATTGGTACCTATACCGGCCTGTGACGTCACTAGCCTGACGCGTTTTGTATGGAGCGTTTTTAGCGCTACGTAGAAATGTTGAACTTTGACGGTCATTTCTGACTTTTAGAGCAATTTAAGTGTAGTCAGTCCCTTATAGACATTTGATCACAATAAAAAATAGAATCGATTGACATCCTCAAAAAAAATTAGTCAACATGTCTATTGTTATACATACCGTCTTCTTGATTTGGAGGATTTGAACCTCTAAATTGTCTTAAAATAATTTTGAGAAAGTTAACGTCCTTGTTCAAAATTGCAAAATGTTGGGTGTAGTTTTATAATCTCATTTATGTTATTAGATGTCCCTACATGAACAATGTATACGATTGTGTGAAATAAAAAGAAATCTTCATATTTCTTAGTTAGGGTAGTACTGTACACTGTACCGTACCTAATGCAGTGATTTTTTTTTAATTGTAATATGAATTAATTTTCGGAATTCTAATGTTTCATACATCAAAGTTTTCTGATATTTTAAACTTCAAAAATATATTTAGGAACTAAAGTAATATACGTCCGTACAATTCCACGTCGTAAGTCATCACCCCTATTCGCTATCCGCGTTCAGCTCCATAACCGCTACCTTATTGCATGGAATTGTACGTGGAATTGTAGTAATGTTGACAGTATGAAGAATGTCCAAGGGGCGATAGGCGTAAGTTATTTTAAGCTGCTACCTATAAGGCGTTTAGTCATTACGTTGGCTTGTGGTCATCCCTATTCGCTAGTCGCTCCGCTTATCTCCATAACTGCTACCTTAATAGTAATGTTGACAGTATGAAGAAAGTCCAAGGGGCGGTAGGCGTAAGTTATGTTACGCTGCTACCTATAAGGCGTTTAGTCAACACGTTGGTTTGTGGTCATCCCTATTCGCTAGTCGCTCCGCTTATCTCCATAACTGCTACCTTAATAGTAATGTTGACAGTATGAAGAATGTCCAAGGGGCGGTAGGCGTAAGTTATGTTACGCTGCTACCTATAAGGCGTTTAGTCAACACGTTGCGTTGGTTCGTGATAAATTATATTTCGCACCGCATTTTGGTTTCAAACCGCCTCATTATGAACGTGCTGAAAATAGGTTAAAATTCCTTAGTAAATAAATGAAAAAGAAATAGGTGTCCTGTCGGTGCTTCTAAGCTGTTTCTTAAATGTGCAAAAAAAATATTATAATTATATTTTCTTGCTGGCCAGTCCTTTCAGTTTTTTTCTTTAGGCTTTGTCTCTAAAATCTATCCTAGTAATTTTTAAAACTTAACGGGTTGAAAAAACATTACACTTAGAAATAACTTCTTTTTTGTCACATAACCGGATAAAAATCTATTTCAAATAAAATTTTAACAGAAATTATATTATAAAATAATTGGGCAAGTGCGAGTCCGACTCGCGCATGAAGGGTTCCGTACCATAATCTATAACAAGTTTGTTGTATGGGAGCCCCCCTTAAATATTTATTTTATTTGATTTTTAGTATTTGTTGTTATAGCGGCAATAGAAATACATCATCTGTGAAAATTTCAACTGTCTAGCTATCACCGTTCTTGAGATACAGCCGGGTAACAGACAGACGGACGGACAGCGAAGTCTCAGTAATAGGGTCCTGTTTCCCTTTGGGTACGGAACCCTAATAAATGATGTACCCACTTCTGTATTGAGGTACTGTTTTGCAAATTTCCTATATTTTGGTCCCCTTACCTAATGACTATACCCCGGGGATTTCGGGGCAATGATTGTTAAATCTAGGCCGATAGTAAGCGTCAAATCATACGTGCACCAAAAACCCCGCGTATACTAATACACCTAATCCATCTAAAATGGCACTGTCCATAGATATATTTTATCTGTATCACTTCTGATTACTACTACTTGAAGACTTGGCTTTGCTATTTCACATGAAAGTAAAGTCCATCACAAAAAAATCCAATGGAATTCTAAAAGCGACACCAAAGGTAAACTAATTAAAAAGAAAAATTATCAACAAATCATAACACATTTTGAAAATCCGGTCCGTGGAACCCTTTTGATCGCTAATTATAACAAATAAGCATCCGCTTAACTAAAATAACTAAACCACTATCACATTTTAAAGGTACCAATAAACTACTTTTAACATAAGTTTATGTTTCTCATAATGGTTCGCGACGTCTACAACGTATTAAAAAGTTAATTTTAATCACCAAAATATCTAGACCTTTAGATTATATGAAACCTGCTTCTAAAGACAGGTCTTGTAAAGCATCAATGACCAGTTTACAATAGGTCCCTTGTTGTCTGGGGTTTATTTTGGGATCGAGGCCAGACAACGCTGGTGTGTGATTAGTCTGGTCACCCCTTTTTCTGCTCATTAACGACTTCTGAATGATTGATGCCACGATGAGCTTCGTTGAGAAATTTAGCTTCGTTTCGTTTTAGAACTTACTAAACACAAGTAAACTATAATATCTTATTTAAATTACTTGTTTTGTTTTGCATTATTTAATTTGATTTTGCATGCAACTTTATTCGTGTAGATACATCACTTCTTTTTTATTTCGGCATAGTCGCGTAAAATCCTTCAACCTTTCTTCGATGTCCTATAATTATCCCTGTCACATCAATCATTAATAATGTTTTATTATTTTCTTGAATATTTCAACTTACATAAGTACATGCAGCGCAATGCGAATTAGGACTCAGAGTATGGCAAAACAGAAATAGAAAACCAAATTGAGTGTAGGTTCATAAATATCTGAACATGACTTTTATTTATTAATTTTTTTCTAAACTACTCAAAGGTTTATTTTAAATAAACACATGACTTTTATTGTTTAGGCATTAGACATATTTCAGTCGCAGTTCGTTCAGGTATTTATGAACGCATTATTGTAAAGGGTAGTATAGTCGTGAGTAAAGTACAGTCAACATCAGATATGTTTAACATAGGTATAATATACCTATATGTTTGATGGCGTAAGATTGATTTCAATGTCGAAAAATATGAACAAATTTTAAAGGATCTTTCATATTTATACTACTTAATTTGCTACAATATTTATAAAAGTAAGGAAAGAAAAACTTCAGATATTTCAGCCTACAAGTATTAGAAAAATAAATGTCAACAAGGTAAATCCTGCGTAGAAGTTTAATTTTACGAAAGGTTAGAAGGGAAACAATAAAAGAGAGTCATTATAAAATATTATCATATAAATTGAAAAGATTTAGCTTACAGAAAAATACATGGAGTTGAATAGGGCTCTTATTAATTTTAGCGGTCGACTTTTTAATATAGATTTATTACTATTTGTAGTCGCGATTTCCTAGAAATGATTCCTTCTTCTTATGACTAGGATACCTACTCAAAGTAAGTATAACTAACTGATCAACCGATATTGATGACCCATAGTGGATCTTGGCCTCCGACACCAGACCACTCCAACTCCAACCTAAGGGAATAATAATAATAAAATACTAGGTCGATGCAGAGTCAGCCACCAGCTAAGCTTGCACCATAGATTGGAGCGGAGTTTTTTTTCTTTTTTTCGAAATTTTCTCTTCGTCACGACCTAGCGAAATTTAATTTGTGCATTTTTAAACAAAAATTTCTAAAATCGGTTGAGAACTCGCTGAGATCTGCGCATTGTTACAAACTCCATTCGAGTCGATCCATGGGAGCTTCGCTCGCTTCGCTCGCTCCGCTCCAATAATAACTAGGTCGATGCAGAGTTAGCCACCGGCTAAGCTTGCACCATAGATTGGAGCGGTTTTTTTTTTTTCGAAATTTTCTTTTCGTCACGACCTAGTGAAATTTAATTTTTGCATTTTAAAACAAAAAAATCTAAAATCGGTTGAGAACTCGCTGAGATCTGCGCATTGTTACAAAGTCCATTCGAGTCGATCCATGGGAGTTTTTTGTTTTTTTTTTATCATAACTTTTTAATTAAGAACAATTTCAAAATTTTCTCTTCACACGACCTAGCGAAATTTAATATGTGCATTTTAAAACAAAAATTTCCAAAATCGGTTAAGTACTCGCTGAGATCTGCGCATTGTTACAAAGTCCATTCGAGTCGATCCATGGGAGCTTTTTGTTTTTTTATCATAACTTTTTAATTAAGAACAATTTCAAAATTTTCTCTTCGTCACGACCTAGCGAAATTTAATTTGTGCATTTTAAAACAAAAATTTCCAAAATCGGTTGAGTACTCGCTGAGATCTGCGCATTGTTACAAAGTCCATTCGAGTCGATCCATGGGAGCTTTTTGTTTTTTATCATAACTTTTTAATTAAGAACAATTTCAAAATTTTCTCTTCGTCACGACCTAGCGAAATTTAATTTGTGCATTTTAAAACAAGAATTTCCAAAATCGGTTCAGAACTCGCTGAGATCTGCGCATTGTTACAAAGTCCATTCGAGTCGATCCATGGGAGCTTCGCTCGCTTCGCTCGCTTCGCTCGCTCCGCTCCAATAAATTATTAATTATACAGATTTCTCGATAAGTAAATAATAAATATAGATATTATATCATTTATTTTCAGGCAACTGTGGCCCAAAAGTAACATAGATATAATTATAATTAAATATATATATTTATCACTAGGTCCCGCAACTTCTTACAGGGCTAGCATATATAGCCGCGACTTCCCTTGTCGTGCGACTCATCATCACGTGTCTTACTCGCACGGTATTGAACGGAAAGTGAGCGATATACGACACCCTTCGGCCAGACCTCCTTGATCATGAAAGCGTATCATCATCAAGAAATCACTCCTGTAGTGCGGTGATAATCCCATTAGCGGGTTATACTCCCACACAAAGTCCGACTCACTGGTAGTGAGGAATAAACAGCCTTGACCCTGATACAGTTCAAGTCATCAGTAGTTATCATCAAGTCAGTGTAGTGTCAGTCAAAAAATTATCAGTTGTTATCGAAAGATTAAGCGCCACTAATCAATTGTTTAATGTGTTCACACGTGAAGTTGATTATTTTCCAGACACTTAATAATTATGTCCGTAATTTTGTGAATTTAAATCACGTGTCTTATGAGTGATTCTTATCATATCGATGATAATAATAATCCATGATGAATAGTTACAAACGTAGACAAAAGAAACACGCGAAGAAGCATGACTAACGGGATATGCAAGATTTTTTTATGTTTATGCAAGTAGTTTGTTGTTGTTAAGACTAGTACAGACAACAACAAATTAAAAGGTAAAAAACAAAGGAAAAACGTGTTTGGGAAACAATAAGCTAAAAACCTCATTTACTTTAAAAAACATGAAATTCTTCCCAGTATTCTTCAAATACAATAGCACGGTTAATATAAACATTGTCAGGATATAAGAATATGAGAGAATAAAACAAAATGTAGGTGTGATGCCATACCATCTCCATTCTTTCCCAGTCCGTAATGTACCAAATAGCACCGCATTATGATTTGTGGTCTCGTTGTGACATCTGATTTCAGTCATGCGTCAGATTGTCAGGGCAGTCATAATTTATTATTATTTACCTTTGAGAGTTGTGTCATCCGGCGAGGGGTTAGTTATTTTGGATGTAAGGGGGATTTATATGGACGTGTTGTGTTGATGCGTTTTTGTTTAATCGTGAGTTATATTTTTTTTTGAAAAAAAATAAGTTATAAAGGAAATTGGAAAGATTATAAATATTATAAATTTTATTATTATTTTAAATGTGTATCAATGGTTTATTCTGTCGTGCTAAGCTAAAAGGCGGCTTCTGCGGGGCTCCATAGCAAAAGGTCGCCTTTACCTTAGCACGGCAGTATTATAAATATTATTTAATATGCATGCGGACAATTTTTTTTGTGGATGTCAAATGATTCTGTTTTTTATTGGGATCAAATGTGTATTGGACCACCTACACTTAGACTGCTCTAAAAGTCAGAAATGACCATCAAAGTTCAACATTCCTTCAGAGCACTAACCCTTAACCACCTACCCCCCGTCTCACAGACTCATTGAAACCTAAAATTATTAACATACCTATGTGCGAGTATCCTACAAACGTTTGTGTCCTTGTTCGTTATCCCCTCCTGCGTCAGTGCCGCCGTGCCGCGTCGTCGCTCGACAAGGTCGGTCGTGCACGCATTTAATTTTGGTGAGCATATTACTGTCTCCGACCGTCTCTGAGACGGGTGGTAGGTGAATACGTATTTTTTCTTAAGGGTCACGGAGACGGGTGGTAGGTGGTTACGTGACTATGGATACTTTTTTTCTTTACTTAGCCGACCGCTTAGTCAGGTTGGAAGTGCGAAAAACCTGTTTTACTTGTGACCCGAAGAAAAAACGGGACCCAGTACGTATGTTTCTAATGCAAAAAATATATTTGCCTCGAATGTGTAAACAAACTTACTTTCATTGCCGCGAACAAATCGAAGAAATTAGTGGTCTGCAATTTTATAAAAATATTACCTTTATTTTAACGAAACTTATTGATTTAGCATTGTTAATTATTGAATAACTAGAAATAATTACTTAAATCTTTATATAAAGTCAAGATTACTGTTGATCTCACCTTCCAAAGGATATATAGTTCCTAAAGTAGAAATAAGGACTGTTGCCATATGTTTACAGTACAAAAATGTTTTTTTAAATGTCTCCAGAATGATTATTAGTTTAATCAATATTTTAATATGTTTTTATTGCCATTATTATTTTAAATTTCCCATCCGATCTATAAATTTGAATATATAAGGCCGACATTAGGTATCCGTCCTGGAGACGGGAGGTAGGTGTTTGTGTGACTAAAGAAGCAGGTAGGTAGTTAAGGGCTAAAAACGCTCCATACATATGACGTCATCAGTTGATTGGGTACCAGTATTTGTATGAAGAAAAAGTAATTTGCCATTTTTACCATGCGTTTAAGTTCATAGTTGCCATACAATTATTGTTTTATTAAATTATGTGGATTCTAAAAACAATTCCAAAATATCTTTTGGATTATAAGAAGAAATCATAACATTTATTTATATAACTACACTTTCTTGTATAATTCAACATCAGTCGCGTCCGTCTGTCACCAGGCTGTATCTCAAGAACGGTTATAGCTAGACAGACAAATTTTCACATAATGATGTATTTCTATTGCCGCTATAACAACAAATACTAAAAAAAAATGGTTGCCTGTAAAGTCGGTTTTACGGGCGAAGGAAGATTTTACGTGAAAACATCTTTTTCTCGGTAGAATATTTATTTGTATCATATCCATTCACAATTTCCCTAACAACATTTTAAGTGTTACTTTCTGAACGCACCCATCACATGTGTCATTAATGTCATTATAGTGTCATTATTTTACATGTTTTAAATCTAAATATGCGATAATCAGACTATTATGTTGTTATTAGTATGTTGTCGATTCCAAACCCTTATTTAGTCTAGATCTACATGTTATTCTAAAAATACCGAACCGACGGAACAAACATCATATGTTTGACAGGTAAGTACGAACAGTTTGTATTTGTATGGGAATATAAAATTATCTTTTTTATTATTTTCCACTCATTTATTCAATATTTTCTCACCGTTTAAACCTTCCCTTGACTTCCACGAATATTTCAATACTAAAATTAGCCAAATCGGTTCAGCCGTTCTCGAGTTTTAGCGGGACAACCGGCCCTCCTAACAGACGTTAGCGGGCGTTACACTTTTTCATGAGTGACTCCAAGCGCAACCTAATTTAAGACGTTGTCACGTCAAAATAAAATAAAATAAATATTTAAGGGGGGCTCCCATACAACAAACTTGTTATAGATTATGGTACGGAAACCTTCATGCGCGAGTCGGACTCGCACTTGCCCAATTTTTGTTAGTTATTAAAATTCCGACGGTCAGACGGTCACTGTGTCAATAAAGAAATAATGAACTTTATTCTGCAACTAAGCCACAAGGTCACTTTTACATGTCTGAGTCTGTCAACATACTTAATTAGTTATATACCTAGAGCAGGCTACAAGGGGATGTTCGTTTGCAAAAATAGCGCACCTCAATCTGACTTGTGATATATATTGTATAGATCCCAGACATCGAACAAACAAATGTTGCCAACCAGTTTTGTGGTCCCGCTCCCCCCACCCCGGCAATTTAAATTCCATACAAATTTAAAAAAAAAAAGTCATCAAGCCATGCCGTGTGGGGTATCAAATGGAAGGGCTTATTGAGTAGATCACGAATATATAGCACACTATAACATTTCTTACACTTTCTCTAAGATTTTTTTGAAATTTTACTAAAATGCTCCTTTTTCGAGTTAACTTTAAACCACTATAGATTGAAAACTAATGAATATATTTTTATAATTATTATTTTTAATAACTAACAATAGTCCATTAATTTTTTTCAAAAAATCAAAAAAATCAAATTTCAAAAAAATCTTAGAGAAAGTGTAAGAAATGTTATATATTCGTGATCTACTCAATAAGCCCTTTCATTTGATACCCCACACGGCATGGCTTGATGACTTTTTTTTTAAATTTGTATGGCATTTTTAATTGCCGGGGTGGGGGGAGCGGGACCACAAAACTGGTTGGCAACATTTGTTTGTAGGATGTCTGGGATCTATACAATATATATCAGAAGTCAGATTGAGGTGCGCTATTTTTGCAAACGAACATCCCCTTGTAATAGTTAGTTATTCAATTCGGACTGTAACATACCGAATGCTGTGCCTGGTATTTTATTGAAATGTAAATCTAGTACACCTATCTGGGCATATTTTTATTTTGTTGTAGTTTTTTTTTTCTCAGATTTCAATAAAATTTGGTTAGTTGGTAGTGGGTTACAAAAAATCCATACATTTTTTTGTAACTCAATGGAAAATTTTGTAGGACATATCGTGAAAATGGGCTTACCTTGTTCAGAATAAGCAACTTTACCAACTCACCAAATTTTATTGAACTAAGAAAAAAAAACTACAACAAAATAAAAATATGCCCATCTACGATTAGTAATGATGGCCCTAATTGACATTTTCTCGTGAGATTAAAAGTTGTATTTGTTACGTACAAGTAAAGTACATCGTGTTAAGTACATGATGATAAAGTTGATTTTGGTGGTGATTGATTTATACCAGGTGTTGCCTGTAATAGGAGCAATAAATTAAAATATAGATTCTACTCTTCAAATTGAACAACATTTGTTCAGCAACTCTAAAAAAAAGTTTTCAGAATTTTAGTATTTCAAACAACTTAAATAGTATTTTCAATGTACGTCGTCCAACATTGACATTCCCTGAGCATTGAAATAGCTGTCACTCTACTAATATCGGACATTTCGCAATACATTGCTTCCTTGTCTAAACATTATTCTACAAAATATCATTTAATACACGTTATTTTTAGTAGTTGCTTAACAAATGTTGTCCAGTTTCAAGGGAAGAATCTATGTTTTAATTTATTGCTCCTATTACAGGAAACACCCGGTATATCGCAATGGATCTTGTAATAATGTTAAGAAACGCAAATAGTACAAAGCACAATCCGCGCCTTGTATTTTTTTCTTGTTTAATTGCAATGGTGAGAAACAAGCGTACCTGATGGAATAGTATGGGAAATCCTCAAAAACTGGACTTGTGTATTTCATAGTGAACAATGGAGGTCTTTTCAAAATGCCTTATTTTTATATGAGTATCATAGAGAAATAATCCCTTTTTAGGGTTGCGTACCCAAAGGGTAAAAACGGGACCCTATTACTGAGACTTCGCTGTCCGCTCGTCCGTCCGTCCGTCTGTCACCAGGCTGTATCTCAAGAACGGTGATAGCTAGAGAGTTGAAATTTTCACAGATGATGTATTTCTATTGCCGCTATAACAACAAATACTAAAAATAAAATAAAATAAATATTTAAGGGGGGCTCCCATACAACAAAGTTGTTATAGATTATGGTACGGAACCCTTCATGCGCGAATCGGACTCGCACTTGCCCAATTTTTAAAGATACTCCTCAATGATCCTCTCCAATAATGACAATACCAATGATGTCAAATAAATCTCTGTCTGCCATCTTCAGTATGACTCCGCCCTAACTTTACCTTAAATGCGTTGAAACTAAACCCCGAGTGAGAGAGACGTCACGTCACGTCATAATTCTGTGTTTATTTAACCTTTTTAACACAAAGTGCCAGACAGTGGTGAAGCTTTAATTAATGTCTGCAAAGAGAAGGTTGAACGTCGCTGGTAATACCTTTAGTATACCTTAGCATTAGCATGTTTTACTAATTACCTTTCTTCGAACAAAAATCTACCTAGAAATGTTTTTGCAAGACTAAATATCTGTTGTTTACGTCTGCTTGTAGTTTAGTATATATTTTTTGCATTCGGTGCTTCTTTGAGTATTTTCGTCGATGTTTAAACAAACAAAAGAACAAATAAAGATTTTCTTATTTATTAAGTGAGGGCTGCGCAACCCCGTGAGATTGCCTAAATAGCTGGTAAATGTATTTAAGGTGGTTGAATTACCAACCCTATTTAAGCCATTTATTTTTATAATATTTTTTCCCGACGTAAACAATGCAAATATCGACACACAAAGCAAAAGGAAACATAGGAAAGGTTATCTAGCGTTAGAGTGGTGGAGAGGTTACACTGGACCGGTAATGCAGAGGTACTGGGTTCGATTCCTGGTCTATTCCGCCAGGTTACGCATTTCTATTTTTATTTGTGCTTTGCTCTTTGTATCAATGATGTAAGTAATATAAAAATTGTGCAGTGTACTCACAAAAAAAAAGTAGAATTAAATTTTCATTCACGTACCTTTGAAGTAGCAATACTTATTTCAAAATCCCTTAACGTTTTTTTTTGCTATGTCAGCATATTGAGCAATTTTGATCATGTAATGTGCATCCCTATTATTGAAAAAGCAAGATCCCTAGGCAGTTTGTCCTTCGGGCATTTGATATCTAATGTGCATTTAGTTCGTTGTAGATTTGAAGCGGACAAAGCAAATCCGAATACAAAGTCACCGAAACCACATTGTACCTGCAAATAGCTATTGCGCGTTCGAATCCCTGGAGAGACATAGCGTTCTCTTTGTTGTCTTTATGGCTTTCACTAATTAGTTAACAACTCGGGGAAACGAACTACTTGATTTATTGGTGCTCGTTATAGACAATGATGAATCTCGCGGTTTTTTTTACCACAGATAATCAACTCTAACCTAAACTACCTTTGTAGAACGTACCTACTACCTAATGAATGCTTCTTGAACTTCAAACAACATGGCTAAAATAAAATAATAAAACTGTAATTATAATAAAAAAATATATAAAAAAATATGTTTATTCTTTATAAATTACCGAAAACTATAAACACTTATTTAATATATGGTTGTGCAAATTACTTGAATTATGAAATGAATTTATTGTACAAATAAATTAAATGTATCTGTTATTACATTCGTTTGCGTTATTGGAACAGCACAAGCATGCCCATAGTCACCACTAATGACATAATAGAACCGAAGACAGTCCCAGATCCAGTATAATAGCCCAACTGTCTGGTCACCCTGTCCATTTCAACCAGAGAGTCCATGATTTCCTCATTATTGGGGATGATGTCTTCTGCGGGCAACAGGAATCCGTATGTACCCGTGTCTCTCAGTTCGAAAAGGTATGAGATTGGTACGTTTCTAACACCTTTTACCCAGTCAAAGCTAGAACCACTGACGGCATCTGAAATAAATCAAAATTCGAATTAGATTATTACATTTATATGGACTTTAAGGAGTTTCACATGACTCAGTCCTTCTTTATGTGTCGTCTGTATAATGGGATGTGTTCTGAGCAATTGTTTGACATGATGCCCACGGCTACTTTCTACCATCACACTGCTCGCCATCGGCAGGGTGTTCATCCTCACACACTGGAGCTTAAATGGTCGAAAACTGTGCGGTTCCAGAGGAATTTCCTACCGCGCAACATTTTGAATATCGTTTAATGATGCCCGAATAACATATTATTATTATTTTTAGCCTGTACTGTCCCACTGCAGGGCAAAGGCCTCCCTCCCTTTCTTCCAGTCGTCTCTGATCAAGGCAGCAACGGACCAATCCTTTCGGAATGTGTCTAGGTCGTCCCGCCATCTTCGGCGTGGTCTGCCAAATTAACCCGAAATTAAATTAGCCCGAATAACATAAATCAAAATAAATCCTTTATAATGTCCTGATAAAGCTGAACTTTTGCTAAAACGGGGATTTGGCAAATGTCCGCCCTTTATTTTTTTAACGAAATATTATGTTTCCATAAATATTACATAAAAATATCAAAGTGATATGTCAACAGCGAACATGTAACGCCACATTTTGCAATATGCAATATATGCTGCAATGCATTCTCTATGAAAACCCTGGATAACTTACATAAAATTTCCAAAGATGTTCCGACTTCGTAGTGCGTACCATGTCTTGCTTCTAATTTCTCTGCTGCACGGATGGCGACCTCAAACTTAAAAATAGAAAAAAAAACATTTTGTTACATTTAAGTGTTCAACAAGTAAATTTACGTTGCCTAGTAAGTCAAAAACGAACAAACCAATAAACATACTTTCGCTAACCATAATCACAGCTGAAGCAAATCAAGACTGCACGAATACAGCGACATCTCTTGCTAGTTATTGGAAACTTAAACATTAATTTCAATACGTTTCACTTACCATATCAGCGTAATTAGGGGCCTGCAGTACGTCGATCCCACTAACGTGGCTGTAGGGTACCAAGATCATTTGGGAGTAGGAGTGGAACGCAAAGTAATAGATCAGCTCGCCACTTTGCTGTAGACGAATCACGTGGTTTGAGATGGCTTGGGTTTCTAGCTCTGAGGCCGGGGTGGGGCCTGCGTAGGTTTCGGTGCAGGGATTTTGTGAGGCTCCGACACCTGAAAAGGAGGAAGGTTTAATTTCAATATATTTTTTGCTATAAGGGTCAAAAATGCAATTTTATTCCGCGGAGTCAAATATCACTTCATGGATTAGCTAACCACAATATTTTCAATGTGAAAGGTAGGTAATCTGAATCCAAACCTATCTTCTAGATTTGCGGAACACTTATAGAACAAATCTGCTACAATTGTAAAGGGTGATTTAAATTGCGTTTGGCGTTCATCTCATTAGCTTAACGTTAATGATGACGAGGGATACTCATTTTCATATACGATAAATAATATGCACAATATACTTCGCAGTATATTTTTCCCGTGACTGCCCGGCATCAACGTCTTCTGATGCTATCATCTAGTGTAGAGCGATTCTGAAAGTTCTTATCATGACAAAACACGAGCCTATTATACCTTGAATGAAATCAAGTAATTAAGTGCTAAATAACTCACTCATCCAAAGGTAGTTGAAGTTTCTGTTCAGGTCGATACCGTTGCCCTGGTCAGCATCGTTTCCACACATCACATTGTTTGCGGTGTTTCGGTTTTTCCTCCACATACGATTCTGCAAATAAAAACAATATCCTCTCAAAACATATAATATGATCTTGTATATTTCGCCAAATATACGCTAATTGCTTATATTGCTTAATGAGATACATATATAATTTGCATTAAAAGGCAAAATCATTAAATTAAAATGGTTCACTCATTGTTCTGGAGAAGTAAAGCCTTCTGTCAATCGTTTTACATAGTAAGTGGCCTGTAGATAAGTTACACCCAGAGAACCCTCAACTTATTCCGTGTTTTTTTGTCTGTATATAAATAATAAATATAAAAATATAAATATTAAGGGACAATCATACACAAATCGACCTAGTCCCAAACTAAGCAAAGCTTGTACTATGGGTACTAGACGACGATATACATAATATATAATAATATAGAACAAATATTTTGCACAAATATTTGCCCCGGCCGGGATTCGAACCCGGGACCGCCGACTCAGTAGGCAGGTGTCTACCAACCGAGCCAAACGCGTCGTCAAATATATATTTAGAATGTCGATGGGACTATTCAGATTCTGCAGAATCTTAAAGAAAAACATTTTGAACATGCCAATAATAAACTTACATTTGTGAAAGTGTATGCATATCCATCAGGGTTGACAACGGGAAAAATGTGCCACACAAACGTCTCAGCCATACTCCTAACTGCAGGGTCATCACTTGTCAAAAACTCTTTGATGATCCAAGTGACGGTAGCTGGTGAGATCCATTCTCTTGAATGAATGCCGCCTTCAATCATACCAATCAAAGGGTTGTCACCTCTTTGATCAGGCTTGTAGTCAATGACGACGCCTTTGATCGGACGACCCTCGAAGGTGGTTCCAATGGTGATGGTAGTGACGATGTCAGGGTACATGGTTTCTAGCTCATCTAACCAGCTGTAGATGTTATCTAAACCGTAGTATCTGTCCCAAGTGAAGGAACCGAGAGAGCTGCTACGTCCATTGGTGTTAGGAATGGCGGTCTTTAGTTGATTATCTATTAATCTGAAAGGACGTAACAAAACTTTTGTAAGTATTATATTTGTAGTCAAGACGCTAGAACTATTTTTGTTTTGAATATAGCATAGCCAATTAATTAGAAACAAGATAAAATGTATTCATTCATTTGCCATGTTAGTAATATGTTCATAGTTTTCTTATTTTGTATTTTCCTTATTGACCTTTATCTGAGATACAACATTGTTTAAAAAACCGACTTACTCCTGCACATTGGCAATGCTGACCGTCGTGTCAAGATTCACACTCCTCACGTAGTTCGAGAATTCTTCATCTTCTGCAGGAGCCACCATTATCCTCACCTCACTGCCGACGTTAATAACATCCGTCCAAAACTCATATCCATCCTTCTGCAGATCAGTGAGTATTTGCACTTCAGCTTCATTCTTGGGTTGTACGTTGTATACTTTATAGTTTTCATAGCTCACCATAGCATTTGCTATGGCTATGAGCCCAAAAAATACTGCTATTTTGGAAACCATTTCAACTCCCGTATAAGTGTGTCGTGTTTTAAACGCACATAAAATAAAATGGTGTTGGGCTTATTGCTTATAGCATTATCAGGTTTAACTTATCATCATTTATCATATTATTATCATGGTAATCTTAAGAAATTACTATTTAATGCCCAAATGATAGACTATCGATTAAAATATTCAGTTTTTAAGCACCCACAGTAATATAATATAGTAAATGTTGGGAACATTCAGGTGTTTAGAGCATTGCATAAAACGATATGTATTTTTTGACACGTCTTGTACTGTATCATGGCTGGTTAGCCCTCACTATCAGCAATTTTGACTTTGTGTGGAATGAGACAGCAAAAGTAGCTGACCATTTAACTATTGGCATAATTATGTCAAATTGCATAGTAAAGTTGACAATTCTGACTAACAAACCCACTAACGGGAATATCTCCGCGCCACAGGACGAGTGATTGGATGGGTTACGTCTCGTACAAAAGTAAAATGATATAATAGAATACATCTTTTTAAATCAAATTATTAGAAAATATGAAATAAGTAGGTACAGTATTGTAATCGCCATAAATATAAAAATAAGTTTTTTGCGTAAATTGCAATATTTATTACAATGGAAAATAAATTAAAACTATACATAATAAAACTTAATTAAAAAGAATCCCGTCGTCTGAGGCATCGTCCCCAGCACGCTCGCCGCGTTTCCCCTTTGAATGGCGAGGCTCAGTTTGCTCAATTGTAGTATTACGTTTGTCACGTGTGAAGGTTTTTTTAAATGTTTTTACGGTTCCGTACCTCCGAATGAAATAACGGAACCCTTATAGGATCACACAGTTGTCTGTCTATCCGTCTGTTACAGACAATTTACTCGCAATCTACTGGACCGATCATGTTGTTTGGTACATATATGTAGGTATGTGTCTCCTTAGACACGGATTACATTTTTGACCGACTTCAAATAAAAGGTAATTTACAAAGTTCGCGTTCTATACGCTCGCGTTTCCATCTCGTTATGTTACGCCTGAGTAATATGTAGTATCATTTTCTGGTTTCTCATTGTAGTTAGTGTATTTTAGCTAATGCATACAAAGTATTACACTTATTTTATTAACATCACAGATCCTTCATTAAATTAAGTATTTGTTGAAACCTGAGAATAAACTCTCAAATATGAGCAATAAGCTGTTTTTTTTTTATATTTTTATTCAAGTATAATAATGTGATCGATTTTGTACTAAGTAGATTAATGTTAATGTTGTGCTTTGTGGTTGTTTAAATAGTTGTATAAAATTATCAAAACGATGTTTTCAAGAACAATATTATAACAAAAAAATTATTACAAATTATCACAGACATTTTTTTTTTTCATTTAATTATTACGGACACAAACAATGAACCTATCTCGAAATAAATAAATAAATATTAATGGACAATCATACACAAATCGACCTAGTTCCAAACTAAGCAAAGCTTGTACTGAGTACTAGACGACGATATACATAATATTTAAATACATATCTATATATATAACAACCATGACCCAGGAACAAATATTCGAGTTCATCACACAAATATTTTTCCTGGCCGGGATTCGAACCCAGGACCGCCGGCTCAGTAAACAGCTGCACTACAAACCGAAATATTGCCGCCAAAATATTGTCTCTGAATCAGAACTCAGTAAAACATAGCAAAGAAACCACCAAACGCCACTAAAAGCAGTGACGTCACTACTGTCCCAGCTGCGGACCGTTCGTAATATTTCAGATCTCTTGTCACCCTATCCATCTCGACTAAGGCATCTATGATTTCCAGGTTATTTGGGATAATTTCTTCTGAAGGCAACAGGAAGCCATGTTCACCCAAATCTCGAAGTTCTATTAGGTATGCCACTGGTATGTCTGCTGCGTTTTTGGCCCAGTCGAAACTCGTACCACTCATGGCATCTATGGACAAAGAATGTGTTAAATTGAAATTCGAATTTGATAGAAAATTCTAGACCTTAGGGTGAGTAGACGGATAGCTAGACCAATTCATTCGAACTCGTCACTTTGTGTCTATGAAAACAGTCAGTCATCATCATCACATCATCGATATCATAATCATCACCATCGTTATCATCAGCCAATAGACGTCCACTTCTGGACAAAGGCTTTCCCCAAAATTTTCCACAGCGAACGGTCTTGCGCCGCCCTCATCCAATTTCTGCCCGCAATTCTAACCAGGTCGTCGTTCCACCTTGTTGGCGACTTTCCCATGCTGCATCTTCCAGTCTGCGGTTGCCACTCAAGAACCTTTCTATCCCAACGGCCATCAGTCATCGGCCACTTATGAAAACAGTGTTTTTGATCAAAACACGGTCTTCTCCGCTCCGTCTAGCGTTCGTGTCAGTGAAAACGCACCCGTCGATAAGTAATAATGCAAAACAGTAATTTCATGGCCTGGAGTGGCGATCACGTATAGGAAAGCGCAGCGTGGGTGGCAGGTTGGCAGGTGGGCGGATGACCTCGTGAGGGTCGCGGGGAGTCTATGGATGTAATCTGCACAGGATCACACTTTGTGGCGAGCTATAGGAGAGGCCTCCTCAGCAGTGGACATCTTTGGCTAATAGATAGATGGTCTTGTGTGGCGGTTCCCTATGCTGGTTCCGCATTAAATACTAACAAACTATCCTACTGGCCTCCATTTTATTTATCTTTTTGTTTAATTTGTTTTTTTTTCAACTCCACTGTTTTTTACAAAAATCATTTCTGATAACCTTATTCACGGTCTTAATATTAAACAAAAGCTATTCAAAACGTACGAGCGAGAGGCCACCTTTTAATTAGTACAAGCAACTAAATATTTATAATCTCTAGTCTGTATTTATTAACAAAACAAACTTATTATGAATAATATTTGCCCGTGTAAATTAATGGTACTCAAATATTACCATGCATATGCACTCTCTTTAAACTTTAGAGATATTCTGCACCACTAGTTTGATCAACTAAATTTAGGAACGTTTGGAGCAAACCATCAAGTTTTGCAAAGTTAGATCAACCGATTTGAACTTTGTTTAACTAAAACATAACAGCTTATTCTGCATATTGATGGGGTTATGAAGGGTAACTTACACATAACGTCTACGGAAAGGCCGACTCTATATGTGGTGCCGTATCGTCGTTCTAACACTTCGGCTGCACGCGCCGCTATTTCAAACTGGAACAAAAAAAAAACATACTAAAGTAAAAAAAACATCTAGAACAAAATAGATAAATCTGTGTGTTTTGTAAGAGGATTAGTGTCCCCGCTATCACAATAAATTAAGACAAAAGTGATATTTGGTGGGACGGCTTCCGTCTGTTTTTCTCTACAGTAATATTCAATAAATAGTAAAAAAAATAAGTATGAATATCATGGATATTATTCATAAAAAAAAATACGAAGAAAATTTTGATATTTTTGCCAAATATTCACGGAGATATTTTATTGTTTGTGGATTTCAAATGCCACCAGGTCAGCAAGGTTGCAAAATTATCAACGAACATAATGCCATTATAATATGAGCATGCAATAGATGTCATGGTTGTGTAAAATAATCAGTCGATTGAAATTGGAGCTTTTGAAGTTCTCGTTTTTTTTTTAATTCTAGGTCGTAGGTAGTTGGGTGTAGGTAGGGTTATAAGTATAAGATTCTCACCATGTCAGCATAATTATCAACCGTCAATGCTTGGTCGATGGTCAGGTGACTATGGGGCACGACTACCAGCTGCGTGTAGGAGTGGAAGGCGATATAGTATATTATCTCCCCTTGGTCCTTCAGATTTAAAACGTATCGTTGTATGGCTTGCGTCTCTGGTTCAGAAGCTGGCGACGGACCAGGGAATAGGTTGGAACAGGGGTCATCTGATGTTCCTGCAGCTGAAAGAAAATAATATTATTTATAAACTTCTTCGTTTTCTATTGAATTATCTTATTGTCTAGAGTTGCCTCTTCTTTAGTTTGCTTTCTATCTATCTAATCTGCAAGGTAATTAATAAAGATGTATTGAAAAGTTTTGCGCTATTTATGATTTCTCATGATCCTTTTGGATTCTATACGATTATACAGCCATGTTCTTTGTCAATTATTGAAAGAATCATAGCACTGTTTTTAAGAAAGTAATGAGAACTCAACGTTAAAAAAACAGAAGGCAACACGCTCAAACATATTCATATTCAGACAAACAGTACCCTTACAATGAGTTAACCTGACCGTACTCGCTACCGCCTGGGTAGACGGTTTGTAGGAGAATAGTACAGCGCCCTACATTACAAATCGTTTACGCAGTCGCTAGCGAGTACGGTCACTGTAAACTCATGGTATGGGTCCAGTGATTTTTTCATGTCACGTATACGTCGATAATACAGTTTTTGATTATTTATTCACATCCTCTAACAAGTATACCATATTATTAGATTTATTAGACACTACACTTACTATTCCACACGAAATCGAAATTCCTGTTAAGATCAACGCCGTTGCTCATGTCATCTTCGACACCCGAACCCTCACAAGACGTGAAGTTCGCTCTGCTACGATTTTTCCTCCACATTCTCCGCTGTAAGAACAAACATAAAATTCTTTATGAAGTCACATAATATTTTCATGCTTATTTCATTTTTGCAATTTGGGTACATATTTCAAAATATCATTATCCTATTTAATATGTATGATGTCTTAAGTTTAATTATATTTAAATACAACACAAAACGGCTATATTAAAAATTTCACTTGCCATGATTAAAGTACCACTTTTAATTATTCAATAAAGAATATGCCCTATGTTATGTACGCCATTCGCAAAATGGATCATAAAATCATAACCTAAGAGAACAAATATTTTACAATAGGTACTTAACAATATTACAGGTTTTTCTATGTAAAATATTACAGGGTTTTTAAAATACTTACGTCAGTGAAGGTATAAGAATATCCATCCGGATTCACAACAGGGAAAATATGCCACTCAAAACTAGAAGCCAAGGCAAAAACTTCAGGATCATCGCTGGCCAGAAATTCTTTGATAATCCAAGTAACAGTTGCCGGTGAGATCCACTCTCTAGCATGAAGAGCGCCCTCAAACATTCCAATTTTCTTTTCAGTTCTTTCTGGATGGTAATCAAGTACAATTCCTTTTATCGGTCTACCTTCAACGCTTTCGCCCATGACTACTGTTCTGACTATATCTGGAAAAGTTTCAGCTAGCTCATCAAGCCAAGAATAAATAGAGTCTAGTGTGTGATATCTGTCCCATGTGAATGACAATAATGTATCCGCGTTTCGTTGATAGCTTCGTCGGCTTCCTCTGCGTCTTCCACGAGTAATCGTGTAAACATAGTACCCATTACTGCCTTTAATACTTCCGCCACTAATACCACCACCACCACTGCCGCCACTAATACTACCACCGCTGATGCTGCCCCCACTGCTGCCACCACTTCCTCCGCTGCTACCTCCACCACCACTACCTTTTCGTCTGGATGCAGGGGTCATTTGATCGTCGATTGCTCTGAAATGTAATAAAGTTTTCTTTTAATTTTTTTTATATTAATTCAGTTATGTTGTTTTCTTGTTTCATTCATTTATTTTTGATTGATTTTCATTAACAGTGTCGGCACTTTATTTCTTTTACAGAAAGTTTACTAACAGAGCTGTGTCGGTATAGGTAACCATAGCAGATATATTGTAAATATTATCTAATTAAGCAAAAAATACTGAAGTAAAGCAAAAAGTAAACATACCTTTGCACATCATCAATCACTAATTTAGCTTCAATATTATCCTTCTGTAACATTTCAAGAAACTCTGCCTCACGTTCCATAGACACCATAATTTTCACTTTATGATCAACATCGTAACTATCGTCCCAGAACTCAGTGATCCCACTTCTTTGTATTTTGATCAGACTTTGCACTTCATCTGATGTTTGAGGAACGACTTTGTAAACTTTGTGCCCATCGTAGTTTTTAGGTTCTGCGTAGATTGTTGTGGAAATAGCTAAAATAAGACAAACTACTTTAAACTCCATGTTTGCACTGTGGAGTGATAAAGATTGCGACATGAATGTTTATATCAGTGTATATCAATAACTCGGTTTTATCTAATCTGGCAGATAAAGTTTTAATTAACAGATATTATCTGCACGAGACATTTTGATAAAAATGTATTTAGTATACCAAAAATACAGTAATGCTATATGAATTTGTAATTAACTCTGATAAGTAATTAATGTAATTAAAAAAATGATAGCTTTAGTGATTAAAAAACAAGGATATTAAAGTAATTAATCCAATTTAAAAATTGGCAGCTTTATTGATTGAAAAATAATGACATAAAACAATCTCCTTTTGTACAATGTCGTTGTGAAATAGGTAATTAAAAAAATGGGTATAATTACAAATGCAATAAATTGTTTTCTTCTTTTTATATCCTTTAACTTCCTTTCCTAATTAGAATAAATAATTAATTTAAGGTTTCGATGGTAATATTTTTCTTGTTGGTGTGCATTAAAGAATTGTTGTATTGTATTGTATTGTAATAAATGGTTTATATTTATTTATCCACTTTATCTGTAAGGAATTTTCTAAAAATAAGTCACAAATACCTTCGACATATAAAAAGTTACCGTAGTCGACCTAGTTACGTTGTTTTACTATTTATTATTACCTTGGTTTAAAAGTTTTACAATACTCAATAGTGTTGAAATATGCTAAGAATCTCGATGAATTCTCAAGTTAAACGTATTTGTTGTCAAAGATTAGGAAAGTCGTCGACATTTGTTGTAAGTAACTTTTTCCTGCTTTTTTTCCTTTATTTATAGGATAAAGGATACGACAGCGTCGAATTAGAAGGCCAATGAATTGCCAAAGAATAAAAACTGCTACTGGTCTCCCCGCTGAAAAGACCGTGAATCCTAAATGAAAGAAAGAAGACTAGGTATCATTTCTTAGCGTATTATTGGTAATAAGGGATATTCTCACGTGCCTATCGGATCGGCGGCATGCGCACCGATTCAAACCACGCGACGCGGCGGGACGGCGATAAATATAATTGTGCTCTGACCCACCCAAGCAGCGGCCGACAAGTGCGTTAGGGTGCTTACACACTCCACTGTAATTTATTCAGAAATCAATCCTGCCCTATTTAGCATATTAATCTTTATTTTCTTTGTCATTGTTGTATAGATAGTCGCACTTGCAGACAAACTGTATAAACAGTATTGCCTAACCTAGCTTGTCACGTGACATATAAGAATATGTTATTGAATGGTAAGAACCCGTCTCCGAGAAACATATGTACACTCCCATCATCGAATGATAATCTCTAGGACATTTATATTTCACATTTTAAAAATACATCTTGTAATGGCGTCAATGTCAGGTCATCAACATTTGTGTAAGCCTGATTAAATTTATAACACAGTCATGTTTTCGTATAAAGACTTCACATTCAAGCATTATCATTACAGATTAAATACATTTTGTGAAATGTCCCAGAGATTATCATTCGCCGGCCGGGGTTTACTCGTTTTATCTTGTAAATAACAAAGAGCGTAAGTAGTCAAACTATAAAGAAAAGAGCAAACAGTAGGATCATACAAAATAAAGGTCTAATCGTATAAATTATCAAAATCCCATGCCCCAATATTTACTTATAATAAAATAGTTATATTAGTAACAATTCTGAAATCATCAAATTTAGAGGATGATTATAAAAATATCCATAAGAAACAGTCCTGGATCCATTTTTCAAATAGGTACCGCATTTAGTAAATGGTGTCAAAATAATGACTAAAGATTTTTTGACAAACATTACCATTTAGACTATTAATAATAAAATTATGCGAGTCGGAGACAATCTATTGAGTGAGTAGCTAAAGAGATCCTCCAGTGATAAAGACATTGGGCCCATGGTCAGCTGACATGACAAGATTCATGAAGGCTTTATCGAAACGGCTGATCGACGCTTCGGGAGACCCCACAGCTGGCGCCTACCTCTGCCAGAGAATCTCTCTGGGCAAACAAAGAGGTAACGCCGCCAGCATACTGGGGACCATGCTGCAGGCGGACCTTTTGGATGGGGTATTCCTTTTATGACCCCCCTTTTTTATTATTGTATTTTAGGTTATTTAGAGTAAAGTTTTATACATTTTTATATTTGTTTTAACTTTTAGATATAATTAGGTATGTAGTTGAGTTATGATTTTAAATATGTTAAAATATGATTGTTATTTAGAATAATCGAGCAGTGATAAAGTGTTTGTCAGCAAATTAAAATCAATATTATTAATATTATTACAGTATATATGAGTTTTTAGATGGATATAAGTAAGTACCGGCTCAATCACAAGTCCGTCAACTATAATTTTAAGTGACTTGTAAATGTAAATGTTTACCAATAAATGCTATGAAGTGAACACAACATTGACAATCCGTTGGATAAGAGTAGTCGTTGTGAATCTTTGTCGGCATTTTTGTAAATCAAAATATTATAAGAATTCAAAAACAACCCAGTCTGTCTACAGCTTTATAAGATCACAGTGTACGAGGTACGGTCCAGGAAGACGGGTACATCAACGGTACGCGTCCTCGACCGTTGCAAAATTATTCACAAGGCCCTACCTACGTAATTTATCCTTTTATTTAACGTAACAAGACCCATAATAGATGAAAAGACAAAGTTGCATCGTTCGCATCTTGTTCGACAGCATGTACGTTATTTTGTATTGCCATGTTTCTTTCTTTTGAGTTATTGCGGTTGTGACAAACGACAGACTTTGCATATTATACCTTGCCTTGCCGTCGTTTGGTTAGGGAAAAACTATTCGTGTAAAAAATTTGTAGGTAATTAATTTTGGACGTCTTTTCAGCCTTCACGTACTCTATTAACTAGCAGAATCCCTCTAACAGGTTTGTAGCAAAGTATTTTATAAATTTTTACACGTTTCAAATGCTAGATTCCTTTCAAGCTATGAATATTTGTGAATTTCTGATAGCATTATTCGTCTTCTATCCAATAACATGCAGTCCAAAAAAGGGCAATACAGACTATCTTGCGCATTTCCCAGTAGATTTATTGTCGAAACTATTTTACTGATTTGGGCTTACTGACAGTTCCCTGCCTGTACGTTTTTATGTTGTTTACAGATTTTGTTGAAACTCTGCCATGACACTAGTATCTCGATGAAAAAGAATTGCGTCTATAAACGCAAACAAAAAATCTCAAGTAAAGATTTTTCCCCAAACTTAGCACAGCAGTCTGCTTTGTTTTTTTACACACTACCACACACATTGTTTAACAAACTACCCACGAAAATTAGGCATATTTGCCTTTTAATGTTTAGTTAAGAAATAGTTAATTACTATAATGTTAATGATTAAGGTGATCTTAGGTTCGTACACAATATTTCTTAGTTCAATTTGATTACCTACTGAATTTCAAACATAGCCTATATATTGTTTCTAAATAAATCCTATATCATAATTATATTACCAAAATATAACAGTAAACTTACAAATATTACAGTAATGCCAAGTTCGAGCGCCATCTTTCGGGAAAATACAGATTTAATTTAAAAATACCTCGAGACGTCTTCATTACCCAGTACGGGTGCGTAAAGCAGTACGGTACAAAAGCAGATCTCATTGTATAGGGTGTTTAGGAACAAAATAATTTACGATCAGTACGGAACCGCTTAATCAGCGTTCGGTTCATTGTTAACCCGCGCGGCTTGGATAATGGCACTATTGTCTCTTAGTATCGCGATAAATGTTTGGTGCAAGCTACAAGACGGTACAGTGCACGTGGATATTGGATATAAATAAATAAATATAGTGTAATATGTAGGTTTTCTCGTGAGCTCTGAAGGAAAAACATGTGCCTGGGAAGGAAATAGAGCTAATTCGTGCTATATACAATCAATGTGGCATATTATGTTCGGTCGGCTGCTGCAATCACCGACAAGTTCAATGTCACGGTTGGCTTGCACCAGGGTTCGACTTTAAGCCCTTACCTCTTCCTGCTTATTATGGATGCTTTGTTTTCGGATATTCAGGACAGGACATTAAGTTTAACATGTGTATCTGTGTGTCTGTCTGTGGCATTGTAGCTCCCAAAGGGATAGACCAACTTGAGTGCGGCTTTTTTAAATTGATTTTTTTTTCCGTCGAGATGATTCTTAGTTATGTTTAGTGGAAATAGCCACCAGTAGTTTCCAATATATTTAGCTTTAGTTGGAACAAGCAACAAGATCTCGGCCAATATTGAAACTAAGAGTTCCAAATTTTGTAGTTAAAAAATATATATATATAAGACAACCTAACACAAATCGATCTAGTCCCAAATCTCAAGAAGGCTTGTGTAATGGGTACTTGACGACGATAGCATACGTACTTATATAGATAAACATATACTTAAATACATAGAACAACCATGACCCAAGCACACATACACACACACAGCTATGTTCTGTTTTAGTAGCATTTTTTAGATCTCTCATTGAATGAGGGTCTTATGATGACCAGATTGTTCCGAGGTTGGTTTAATCAACGTAACGTGAATGTGGTGTAAACTTTTGTTATATTTTTTATTTTAAACAAAACTCACCAAATCAATAACCCACGTTGCACATTGCGACACACGGCCCCAATCGCGATAAGTCCGGCATCGCCCTCGCACCACACCAGCTTGTTTTCCCCAATGGATTGCCTGATAACCATACCCCGGGATTTTTGGTGCACGAGTGATTTGACGCAGTTTATTTGTTTTGGTTCACGAATGAGTGGCAGTGGGCGGGGCACATAGCACGTAGAACTGAAGGCCGATGGGGCAGAAAAGTTCTCGAATGGAGGCCACGTATCGGTAAGCCCAGCGTGGGACGTCCACCCCGACGGTGGACAGACGACCTGGTAATGATTGCAGGAAGCCGCTGGATGCAGGCCGCTTCTAGAAGTCGCTGGGGAGGCCTACGTTCAGCAGTGGACGTCCTGTGGCTGAAATGATGATGATGATGATGAATGAATTGACGTCTACTGTCGGGCTAGTGTTAAATCATCTGTACACCGAAAATCCCGGGGTATGCTGATAACGCTGCCATCTTACTATAAATATTTCTTTCTATACGTATTACGTATCGGTATATCGTGATGTGTTAATAAAAAAATATAAATAAATAAATAAATAAATATCAGACAACCTCACACAAATCGATCTAGTCTCAAATTAAGCTCAAGAAGGCTTGTATTATGGGTACTAGACGACGATATACTTACTTATTTATATACTTGAATACATATAACAATCAATGCTTGTACGATCTATGGATGGGTACTAGAAAACGATAATAATTTAATCCATACTATATACAATACTAGCTTTTGCCCGCGACTTCGTACGCGTAGAACTCGTTAATTGATATTGACAATAAAAAAAAAACAATTAGACTTTCAACCCTTTCAGGTATTCAATACTCGAATGGAATCTAGTTAGTAGTTTAGTTCTGGGCTATTGGGTGAAAGCCATGGACAAAATGCAAAACATCCTTTTTTTTATATTTTTGGAGTTGCAAGGCTAAGTCCCATTCGATTCAATAAGTTATCCGAGGCTAAGTCCTATTCGATTCCATAAGCTATGCTCAGAAATGGCTCGAGATGGTGACGGTCCATAATCAACTGACGAAGAAGGTATGGTTCTATTCACCAAAGAATTTTGTCACATTATGAAATTGGGACAAAATAATTATTAGGTAGCTACTATTATTTTTCTAACTTGGTTTTTACAACTTAGTTCATTGAAGTATAGTTCAATAAATTATGCTAAATGATTTATTTAGGTCAGTAAAAACATGTAATTTTTTTGATTTGGAGACATGAGCAAGCTACATACTGTTCATGAGAAAAACATTTCGTGCCCAAATGTATTCCTGCTACTTTTCATGTTCGCCCCTGTGATTTATTAATAGTCATAGAAAATGTAAAAAACTTTTAATGGAAACTGTAGACGTTTAAAATTAAATTTGTAAATTATTCGGTATAATTGGAACACGTGGTATAAGTACACTTTGTCCCTTGGCTTCTCCCGTTAAAATCGTGCCCTTCACAATGTATTTCCCTAATTAGGTGATTCTCAATCTAGCGCCGTTGCCAAATTTGGGTGCGTCTAAGTTGCGCATTAACAAAACTGGTACTTTTTTTGTTGATTTTGAAAACAATATCATTTTTGAGGCCAATATGGTTCTTTCACATAGCCAGTTTTCGTCATGAATATAAGTGTGCCTATAAACCGACCATGAAAAAATGCTCGGTCGGTGATAGAGCCAAAAAATTGCACTTTTTCTATTTCCTCTTATAAGTATCATAATAAGGCTATCCTTCTCCATCAAAGCGTGTCAGGCCCTTGACTTAAGCACGTCGATTATGTAGCATAATAATTGATTGACAATTCGGGTCTTGTCGAGTATCCGAGTCTAAGATCCGAAAAATACAAAAACTTTATGCACTAATACTGTACTCGGCGATAAATATTGCACATCGGTCTTTAGCCCTTAATTTGACAAAAGATGACGAAGGTAGCTGGTTCAAGCCTTGTTATGGTAAAATAGAGCAAAATATTCTGGTTCGAAAATAATATATGGAAAAAGATGGTCAAAGAATTTGTTCACCCTGCCATACACGCCAAATTATGGGTTAGAAAGAGGCAATTCAGCAATTGGCTGTTTATTTACGACGATTTCCGAACACTGGCGACCTTCCATCAATCATTGTTTAAAATTAAGATGAATGAAATGGGAATGAACGTAAATACTTTCTCGTTTATAATATTATTAGGATTATTTATATATTTTAAGTATCGTATCTTTGCATACTGAGTTATTTACTACTTTATTTATACTCAGTTACCAAGCGGAGGTACATAATCATAGCTTGTAGGCACTATTTTCAGATGATGTACGTATCGGAACGTGATACCTACCTGAAGGGCTACTCCGATGTTCGAAATTTTACTTTCGTATAGTGCTATTCCATTCACTCAAATATACCTTGACAGGAGATCGAGAGGGATGGCACTATTCGACAGTCAAATTTTGAACATCGGAGTAGCCCTTCTGCAATCACTGGTTTGACATGTCTTGCCAGATGGGTGTGTCACGTTTGTCAAATCAAATGTGATTGATTCAAATTTGTAAAATTTTATGTATTTGATTCTTGAAATTACGCGATTAATCGAATTTTGCGGATACATGTTCCCATATCAGAATTTATTGTTTTTTTCCAAAGAATAGTTTGGTATGCGTTTGGTGAAGGTCTATCGTAGGTAGATTAGTTTACGTCAAAACGATGACATGTAGGGAGTTGTTGCAACTACAATGATTTGCTCTCCATACAAAGTTTAATCCCGTTTTTCACGGGAACACTACATTTATTCGGGATGAAAAGTATCCTATGTCCTTCCCCGGGACTGAAACTATCTATATACCAAATTTCATCTAAATCGGTTCAGCGGTTTAAGCGTGAAGAGGTAACAGACAGACAGACAGACAGACAGACAGACATACTTTCGCATTTATAATATTAGTATGGATTACTATAACTATAACTATATAACTTAACTATATATATATATATATATATTATATATTATATATATATATATTATATATTATATATATATATATATATATATATATATATATATATATATATATATATATATATATATATATATATATATATATATAATATTATAAATGCGAAAGTGTGTCTGTCTGTCTGTCTGTCTGTCTGTCTGGTACCTCTTCACGCTTAAACCGCTGAACCGACTTAGATGAAATTTGGTATGGAGATAGTTTGAGACCCGGGGAAGGACATAGGATACTTTTCATCCCGAATAAATTTAGTGTTCCCGTGGTATGAGCGGGTAACACCGCGGGGCACAGCTAGTAATATATAATTACATCCATGACCTAAGAACAAATTTATTCGAGTTCATCACACAAATATTTGCCCTGGCCGGGATTCGAACCCGGGACCGCCGCTCAGTAGGCAGGTTCTTGCAAACTGAGCCAACCGCGTCGTCAATTTTATTATGATTTTATTTTAACAATAATAAAAGGAGGTTTTATTGAAGATTATTATCATATTCGCCCAATGTACCATACTCCAACTCGCTTGTGCCCCAATTGATTAGTTCCTGGTGTCGTCGAGAACTTCGGCGGTGCAACTGACACTGTTGATCACTTGCAACATTAATATTGGAGTTTCACAACACTGACATACTCCTTACCTCCTAACTAGATATTTTGTTTATTAACATGCAAACAAAAATCGAATATATACAAAAGGGACAACAATAACATTTCAAGAGGATGTACATCATATATCTTGGTGGAATGTGTGCGGAGAGGGTGTCATAGCTCAACCTTCAGCATTGGAATCTGTAATGCTGGGTTGGCCTACCCTGAATCAGAGCAAGCCAAATTATTATATACTAGCTACCCGCCCCGGCTTCGCACGGGTGCAATGTTGATAAATTATGCATGTCCCTGGCCTCTGGATAAATATGAAAGGTACGTGTTGATTAGGGTATTTCTAACTGATGTACAAAATCCCATGCCAAACGGCACAGTGTTTACGGATAAATAACTGATTTACGATTTATTACTTCGAAAAAACCATCATGTCATTAGTATCACATTAATCTCAGCGTTATTGATGGCAAACAACTGTTACAGTATGTTACTATTTATTGTTGATTTGCTTTAATTTTTGTTTATTTTTTTTCTTTATCTAATCAAATAATAATTATATATTATTAGAGCATTCCTGAGACAACTATACTCGGGATTTTGGTCTTTGTCCAGAAGCCGAGGACACGTATATAAACCTTTCCCTTGAATCCGTTGCGTAGTTTTAAAAGCATACATAGGAACAAACATACAGAAGCGACTTTGTTATATACATACTATATAGTGAAGTTTTATAAAAACTGAAGTAAGTAAATTACAATATACATCAAAGAATGTATGCAGCTCGTTCAACGACCGAACTTCTTAAATTATTAGATTAAAATAAAAATATTGTATATAGTCCACAAAAATAAATGTATTCATCTAAGGCTTGATTGAACAACAGGGATGAAACTTTATTCTTATGATTTTATTATATCTTCGAGGAAGTCTTATTCCAGATTAGTAGGATCCAGTCTAAATGGTTCCCATATCAAATCATAATAGTACATTACTGCAGACGACGGGAAAGAAGGGCTTGCCGGGTGAGTAGGTATAGATAGTGTTGCTAGAGGATAGTGATACGAAGCCGGCAAGCCCTTTTCATGGCCAAGGCATGTATAGCGCTTTTTTCAAACATATGCAATGAAATAAAGAATACAACACCTACAAAATATATAACTCGGCTGTTTAGCCTGGTGACACAGACGCCATGTTGAAAAAAAAAAACTTCCTAGGCATTCAATTTTGTATGAAATTCCTTTACAGTTCTCTCGAGTTATTCCAATTTGAAACTTCGAAGCCTGTTATAAACGCACGTTACGATGGCATTTCATTGCATGTTTGAGAAAATTATATTTTCCGCCACCAACTCGGCTGGACTTGGCTTACATAAAAAGTAACTACTTATTCATTCATTATACCTTTATCCTCGTGACTTTTATGCCATCTGAAGACTGCGTTTTTAATATCCAGCTTCTTAATTAAGGGCCTTATTTGCAAAATAAGCCGGAGCCCCTACCATCATTTTAAGTCATTTATTCGTGACGCAATAACATTTCGTCATTGTCTGGAAGCCTAATTCGATTGACATTAATAGTACTATTTGGACAATTTGCCAGTGATAATACACACAATTCATCGTAATCGACTTGTCGAGACAAGAACAAGACATTTAGAGATAGAAATAGGTTTAGGAAAAATAATTATCATTAAATGCGGTAATTTGAACGTCAACTCTACCAGCGATCAATTCATCTAGTGTTTTGTTTAAGATGTTGGAATTTACACTGTAAATACAATAATTATATAATTAAAGCTTTGCTTAGTTTGGGACTTGGTCGATTTGTGTATGATTGTCCCATAATATTTATTTATTTATTTATAACAAAACGGGACTTAATCGTGTTCAAAAAGTGTTTATTTAATTAACTCGACGTTTCGAGTGTGATGTTACATTCATGGTCTCGAAGGGACTTTTAGGAACGCGTTTATACCCTGTTTTGTTATATTAATGTGTGAAAATCGTGTAAGTTTAAATCAATTAAATATTCATAGTTGAAATCGATTTGATTGTTTTTATAGAACAAAATATTACAAAATATTTTTATCTTTTGATCATTGCAAACGCCTTCTGAAGACTACTTTTTTGGTCGTTTGTGTAAAATGTGAGGTATAGTCGCGGTACCTATACTTTTATCATGTAATATTTTTCTACTTTAACCCCATATTCCTTCATAATCGAAATAGCTTCGTAAACTTAAAACTCGATTACGTATCAATATCGCGAAAACCCCGTAGTACCAGCGCAGGTGTGGCGCCGGCATTAAAGCTATTACAGACTTGGCTTCGTTTATGACGTCATTGTAGCCGTAAACGTCATTACTGCTGGCGTCGCGGGCCCAAGACTCCTATCAGCGTCAATTTCGACCGAAATTCCATTTTCTGGGCATTTGGGTTTAGTAAGGAGGCGGAAAATTTAAAGAGGGCGAAAATGAATAATTTATTTGAGTAAATAGAACGACGCCTGTTGTGGGGATGTTTTTAATGCCCTGTTAGTGGCAATGGAGACGGTTTTTGTGGGTTTAGAGTATTTTGATGACGTTAATGATGATAACAGACTATTTTTTTTATTTAAACTTCTTAAAAAATAGGCATTCTCTACCCGTCAACCATAAGGCCAAAAAAGATATTGTTGGAGCAGAATCGTTGGACAAACAAAGCGTGTAGTTATGCATATGCATTATTACGGGTGCAATATTTTCGTATTCATTAAAGCTTGATATATGTATATTATAATTATTACATATGTATGAAATTATCTGTAACAAAACCTGATTATCTATTTTATGAGGTTATTGCAATTCATTTTGTTTGAAAAGAGACTGATTGGAGAAAATATTTTGTACTATTTTATAATATTTTGAAGCGCTGGTAGTCGTTGTTTTTCGTATCACATGCTAAATTTCTACCGATATAATTCGCCAACCCGGTTGCGTTAAGCTTGCGCCTCATTTATATGCAGCACCATAGATACTTACCAGGTGAAAACATAACTTGACCGGGGAGCGAAATGTCACTTTAAGTAGCTCGAATAATCGTAATCGTAATCATCGCGTTTTAATGACAGTTAAGGGTGATATACCTGAGACATCGCTTATTTGGCGATATCTCAAAGTAGGTATACTCGACTTAGCACCCAGTCTCTCTATTTTACGCGGTAACGCGTGACATGTGCTAAGAACATAGAAGAGAACTTTCTATACTTGTGTCGTTACAAGTGGTTAATATTGAGCTCAATATTAAACAAAGGCTAAAATTGACATTTCATGGTATATGCCCGGAATTTTGCTTCTGTATGCAGACTTTAGTGAAGTGGTTTAATCAAAATAAACATTATAACGTTTAAAGATAGAAGATAACGAAATGACAGGCGGAAGCATTTTATCTTGCTATTTTTTATATAATTAATCATACTTCCTTTTTAATGTCATATCAAATTGTAAAAATAAGTCCGTTATACAGTTGTGATAAAGCTATTGATACAAATACAAAATATTGTTACAATTGGAATACCTATATATCTCAATTCCTCTTCATTTACGAGAATTTAGTACCTACCTATTCTGTCAAATATTTTCTATCAAACAAAATTCGATGAAAACTCTGTCGGTAAAAGGGACGCCACTTTCCCCCGTCTAAAAATTTAATATATATATATATATATTCATACGTATTTTTGGAATGCTAGTGAGAATATTAAAACAATGTTTAAAAAAATGTTACGTACAAAGCCATTGAATTTCGTATGATTTAAACTAAAGAAATAGGGCTCTAAATAGGTAGTAGCGGTGTGAATAATATATGTAATTTGATATTATAATTATTTTGTTGAAACTATGTGACTGTTCTATTAAAAAAAAAGCCGTTACACTGCCGTCCTGTATCACAAACCAACAAACACACTTTTGGATTTATATAAGTATTACGACGACTGTCTGACCTCGGCTATCCTATGCGGCCTTTGGCCAGACCCTGCAAAAGATATGGCTTTAAGATAACTCTTTAGTAAAACGTTGTAAGTGACAGCTTCCTTAGTTAGAACATATAACGTTCTTCCATTAAGCTAAAACCGGACACTATATAACACCGTATAGGAATGTTTTAATATTTTGTTGGGACAACCGTATAGGGTTGTCAGCTATAAATTTTATTTAAAATATCGATGACAGCTTCCGCGTTCCGAGGAAGGGTCGGACACTCAAATTCTTATTCATAATATAAATATTGTTGTCCTACTTTCACGTAATTGACGTGCAAGTAGGTATGTTATACTGTAAATAGGCAGTACTACCATTAGTTTGAATTATAAAGATAGCCATACTCGGAAGTAAGAATAATTAAATGAATCGCAATTTGCACGTGTAATGTAATGTACCTGACACCACGAACAGCGTTAAGCCATTGTAGTAAAAATGTTTTTAAGTTTATTATATTGTTATATTTAAAATGTTGGATTGTAAGGCATTTATCTATAAACCTTTAATGCCTGCAAAAAAATTGAAATTTTATTTCTTTTTTAGGGTTCCGTACCGTAAAGGAAAGAACGGAACCCTTATAGGATCACTTTGTTCAACCGTTCCTTGAAGCGGTAAAAAAAATCAACTTCTAAGTTAACGTCAACGTAAAAAAAGATACGGCCGTTTATGCGGCAAAAAATGTATATCTCGACACTCAAGGGAATCAAAATTTATAGGGTATTTTCCGTTGAGCTACTTGGAACTATGAAATTTGGCATATAATACCGTTTAAATACAACAAGTACTTATATAGGAAAAATCGGAAACTATAGTTTTGTAATTAAGTCATGAAAAGTATAATCTTTATTTAAAATACGTAATCAATCATCGCGGTTTATGCAACGGTATAATTTTACACGGAACCCTCGGTGGGCGTGTCCAACTCGCACTTGTCCAGTTTTTTTATTGCATTGGGATAGTTACTATTTAACATCAAACGTAACTTAGATATTTATTTTTATTTCCTTATATACCTACTTGATTGGAATGTTATTTTTTTCTAAACTTGTTTCTTGCAACAAACATAATATCTAATATACAAAGTACGTATTGATTTCAGCAGGCTGCGATAAAGAAAAGGTTGCAGCTATCTGGCAACTTTAGTTTGTTTTATTTTCAACAAAACATCGACTATCCCATCTCTACGCGATAAAACGCGGTGAAACAAAAGCGGTATCGCGGATTTGAACCGAACGGAGCGTAAATCACCGGCCATATTGTTCCCAGTGTTCGGCTGTTATCGAAAAAATGATCGCTATCGATAAACGCGAGTGTTGACGACACTATAGAATGGGATTCTTTGACTTGAAATAAAGATTGAGGATATTGTTAAAGATTAAGACGGTAGTTTGTTATGGAATGTATCGTTCCATCGTCTGATTATTTGTGATCAACCGTAACAGGTAATAACGCGATTTGAAATGTAAAGGTCCTCGTGTAAACTTATTTCTTCCGGAGTTTCTTTTTTTGATAATTTTTGCATGTGGCTGAGGTGTTAGTAGATTAAGATGGGAGTTTATTCAAATTTTAGTTTTTTGGCGATAAATATAAAAGAAGATAAAAGTAGTACATACCTATTGTCAATTCTTAGCGCGCAGCACAGGGACTACCCACTAATCTACGTAACAGGGACGTTATCATAAAATTTTAAAAGATAAAACAAAATTTAAAAAAATATATACAACAAAAGATTTATTCAGGCTCTTTATTAGATTTTTTTATGTTTATTTCATTCAATGTACCTCAAATATGCTGATATAATATATATAGGTAATATGTTTATTTATATTTTTTAATAATACACTTTCTATTCATTCGATCGATGTAATAGACATGCCCAGTATTTATTGTAGTTTATGTAACCGTTACATACTGAGAGGTATTCAAATACGAATGTGGTTTTATAAACGAACCAAAAAGGCGAGTTTTATACTCTAGTATAAAGCTCGCCTTTGGTTCGTTTCGTTATCAACCATAAAATCATCATGTTATAATTATGACGATGTGTATAAAATAATGTTCTTAAATAAAAGCTCTTATTTTGGTCATCCATGCCATGCTTTACCGCCCCCGCTGCCAAGTAATATAGGTATGGTTTCTGAACTTGGTATAGTAATTTTACAACATGGGTATGATGTAGATAAAAAACTTTAATGGTATTGCGTGTTACAGCTCCACCTTCCGCTTTTGTCCGGTCAAAATTGGAATGTATTCGTAAGTGCGGCCATTGGTTGTACCGCCACGCCCCACAGCACATTACCTCGCGTTTTACGCAAAAAAATACAGTTCTTAACAGGCCTTTGTGGAGATCAAGACCAAGAAAGTGACCCTTTTGACCCTTCAATTGTGGTATTTAATTCAGTGCTAATTATTACTACAATTTTTGTTAAGGAGGTTATTCAATCGGTTATTTATCAAATAACTTTAATGGCATTGCGTTATGTGTAAATAATTTCCTGCGCGTTTCATTCGCCATAATCATTCCTCATTACTGCCGATGCTACATTAAGGCCAACCCCATTAAAACAATGTCCCATACATCATCTCATACAAACTGTCCTCTGCCATTATGCATTGTTCGTGTTTTTCATTTGATCATTGGTTTTTCTTTTTAACACCTGTATAAGCAACATTGGTCATCTATTTTACAAGTTTTTGTTTAGTTTCAGTTTGACCAACTTACAGTCCGTGAGGTCTCATATTGCGCTTTGCGTTTCAGAGAAAACTGAGAGGCTCTTATCTGGATCTCGTAAGAGCGAGCGAGACAGGTATAAAACGCGAATCATATTTTAACAGCTCACACACTGTACTAGTTTCCGATTGCAATATCGTTATGATCTGAAGCGGATCTGTTGATTAATCTGAAGAGAGAAGAACACCTATATTTCAGATTGTGAGGAAAATTGGCTATTGTTTTACTATTCCAACTGTTATATATTTATTTATTGATCGTGCGAAGCGTCTAGCGTCTCCGTTTTAAATTAGCCAAAATCTTAGCCATACGAAATTCGGACATAGGTACCTACGCTTTTCGGATGACCAGCGGCCATGATGATCGCTTTCATCACGCGATAAATAAGTGACAAAGCATCCGTCACGTTAACATAGGATGAGTGCGAGTGACAGATGCTTTGTCACTTGTTTATCACGTGACAAACGCAACTATCATCATTCATCAGTTGTCCAGGTTTTTTTTTATGAACAATTTGACAGTTCTCATTAATATCGGCCGAAGAGATCTTTGCCTTCACAACTTAATTAAAAACAAAGCTAGTCGATTGTTGACACTTGTCAATGGCAACATTTTCACGGTTTGACACTGACTTGTGTCAAAATTTCAACGGTTTGACATTGACAAGTGCCAACCATCAACAATATATATATATGAATAAATAAATAAATATAAATATTATGAGACAATCTTACACAAATCGACCTAGTCCCCCAAACTAAGCAAAGCTTGGACCTACTATGGGTATTAGACGACGATATACATAATCCATGACCCAAGAACAAATATTCGAGTATTGTATATATTTTAATTAAGTTTCAAAGGCAAAGATCCTTTCGGCTACTATTATTGAGAACGGTCAAAATTATCAATAAAAAAAAAAAACGTAAAAAACATGGTATAGACAAATGAATGACCTGCTGCAGTTCGTAGATCCTTATACCAAGTCTTCCAAAAATCTTACCAAGCCTATTTCATTGTTGAACGTACTGTAAGTGTACATTTTAATAAGTTACCTGAATAATTCAATACCGGTTTCACCTGCAATGAGGCGGAACTCCCTACAGAATTATTGTCAATAACACTGAAGGCCGATAGAATGGACAGTAGTTGTATTAAATTTCCTCCCCAAAGTCACAATGACGTAGACGGAGGCGAGTAGGAAATAACTGTGTACAAAAATAGAGGATTATGGATTTTTGAATTTTAGTAGAATATAATATAATGCAATACAAGTACTCTTTCTGCACAACTCATAAACCATATAGGAGTAATACAACGCAAGAAAAGAGGTATACAACAGGCGGTCCTATCGCTAAAGAGCGATCTCTTCCAGACAACCTTTGGGTAGTGGAGAACTTGAAAATAAATTGCTCTTAAAAATGTAAATTAAGTATTTCCCAATAAGGCAACAAAACACATTTGTCCGCTCTCTACTGACATCGGTTACTGTCATACTTTGAACATGTAATGCAAAGAGGACTTTTGATACGCGGTCAAAGGCGAGAGAGGCCACGGCACTCCACAAATGGATGACCAAGTTAGCGAAACCATTTCTTTAAGCAACTCCCCATTAAGGGAATGAAACCTTGTGGTCAAGATCCTCAGGAATGAGGGAAGAACTAAAGAAGATAAATTTAATTCACTAAAAAAAAAGTACTTTGAAATCATATAAAGTGTCGGTCAAACAGACGCAGAACGCTGATTTGACAGATTTTGGCGATATTTTTAATTTAGCAATACTTCTCACGACATTATATCGAATATAATCAGAGCGTTACCGGAAAGCGAACTTTTCTTAAAGTAGCCAAAAGAAACGTAACCATTTTTTATTTTTACTAGTCATAAAAAAATGGGCCAATACTTAACTAATTTACCAATTATGTCCGCATCTCGATTACTGTTCTACTCCTAGAGAACGTTTCCCGATTTGTACGGGAAAGAAACGTTCTCATCAGAGATGTGAAATATCTTAATATCCTAGATAAAAGTATCTGTATCTAAAATACAGATACAAGATACAAAATACGTATTTATATCTTGTATTTGAAATACTTTTTAATTTTTTTATTTTCCATCTTGTAGTTAGATATATTTTCCTGGTATATTAGTATTTTGAAGATACTATATTCCCTTAGATACTTTTACTAAAACAAACTTCGAAGATTTTCTTTCCGAACGCAACGCAGAGCGTCGTTCAAAAATTTAGTTGATAGAATCTGGCTACCGAAATATTACCCTTAGGGGCCTTAGGTTTGGTGGGAAATTGAAAAAATCTTCGGCAGTTCACACTTATTGTAGTTGGAATCACGCTACGCGTACGAAAAAAGCCGCTTTTTGGCCCGGTGTGACATAAAAGTATTTTATCTTTAAAAAATATTTGAAAGATAGGTATTTTGTATCTAGTATTTCAGATACCTTTTTAGAAAATTATTTATATCTGTATCTGAAATACTTTTTTGTGAAGTATCTTGCATTTGTATTTCAGATACTTTATTTAGGGTATCTTATACATCTCTGGTTCTCATAAACATTATCCATACAAGTCGGGAAACGTTCCCGAGAACGGCACATCTCTATCAACTCCCGAGTAAGTATTTTGCGGTGACGTCACTATTCCACATGATTTCTAATTTAAAACGGCAAGGACGAATAAAAATCGTAAAATTAAAGAAGAATAACTTTTCACCGGCGTCATCTTGACAAAATTCAATTGTGTATTGCGGTATAAAAATCTCATTTCTGACGTTTTTATTTAATTTCGCTACCCAAAGGTTGTATGGAAGAGATCGCCCATTAGCGATAAGACCGTTGTTTACCTCTATTGAATGTTACGTGTAATCTGAATTTGTTTGTATTTATTTCCTGTTGAGGTGTGCAATAAAGAATATTCTATTATATTCCATTCTATTATATTAAAACCCTATTCCCAGAAATGGTTTCGAACAAAGGTAGAAAACATTGATGTACTCCAATTGAGGTCATGGGTTTGACAACAGGAAAATACTCCCCCATTAGTGTACCCCGAAGCTCGAAGTGCACGGCCCCCTATGTGAAAGCTTAGCAGACGGTCTCTAATCTAATTTCTTATAAGCTTTGATGCACTTAACGGGAATACTGGAGGCTTTTTCTCTGCTGTATAGTTTGCTACAGTGCGGGTAATTTTATTTAGTGATGGAAGTGTTTAGTTAGTGTAGTGTTAGACTGTGGTATTTGGGATGTAATATTTGTTTTGTGAGTGGATAGCTATAGTTGGATTTAGTACAAATAATACTTAGGAAATAAATAAATTTAAAGTAAACTTCTGAAAACAATTGTGTCAGCTAATCTTAGAAACTAACTTAACTCAGCTTGGCCACGTGGAAAGGATGGATGAGGATCGAGCTGTGAAGAGAGCTTATACCGGACAGCCACGCGGGAAACGTCCAGTCGGACGTCCCCGATATCGGTGGAGTGACCAAGTTATTAAAGACTTGATTGAACTTCATCGACCGGAATGGCGGGAGCTAGCTCAGGACAGAGGAGGATGGCGTTCTCTAGTGTCGGAGGCCAAGATCCACTTTGGGTCGTTGAGTCAGCGCAGTAAGTAAGTAAGTAATCTTAGAAACGCTATACTTTAAACCTATTGTTATTTTCATCCGGCTCGAAAAAGAGGAGATTATATATCAATTCGGTTGTATTTTTTACCACAGAACTCCGTCATTTATGAATTGATTTCATAACTTATTCAGTTGTCCTCAGAAATATAGTTTCTTCTCGTCAAAGTCAGTACTTTTGCGAAAAAGTAATTATTATGCAAGTAGCACTTAACTTACTGAAATAAAGGGAGGGTTGGAATAAGTTTAGATTCCATAACATTTTTAAAAACCCTATTTTTCCCTCTACCCTAAATGATCTTATATTGTCATTTCAGATTTACATCGTAACGATATATGAGGAAAATGCACTGTTTTCGTGTACAAACGTAAGTATTCTATTTGATTGCTAGTTTTCTGGCGTAGTCCATGGCGTGGTCCATGTGGGAATGTGGAGAACATCCTTACGGAGGCAATGATCTGATATGGTTTCTAGAAAACAACTGCCACAGATGTACAATGAACACCTTCACTCAACTCGACCTAGTCCCAAATTAAGTTCAAGGCTTGGGTACTAGACGACGATGAACATACATGAACCAGGCACAAATATTTGAGTTCATCACTGGGATTCAAACCCAAGACCTCTGGCTCAGTAGGCAGCTGCACTACCACTAGGCTAACTGTCTCATCGAGAACGTAACAAAAGGTTTTAAAATGGTCTACACAACTGAAGGCCAGCAATTGTTTTTTTCCCAACAATTTTTACATCAAACAGTCCTCAAACGGAAATCCAACAACAAACAATTCTTATCTAATACGGGCAGTAACCAAGACAGTGCACCACATAAACCGACGTACAGTCCACCACATAAATATGTTCGGTAAAGATTTAACACCCGCTGTTACAGAGATACGTATCAGGTGAATCTATTGCCAACCGAAGCATATGTACGGCGAGCCGTGTTTGCCGTTTTGTGTAATTTATCGATGTTGACTGTACTTTTGCGTGGAATTTTTAATAGGGTGTACTGGGTTATGATTTTATTTGGATATTCTTATCTTGCTTGTTAGTTTTTTGGAAGTGTGACTGACACTATAACAGAATCACACACAGTCTATGAGACTTTCCGACTACAGAAGGCCTATAACTTAAAATAAAAAAGCCGGTTAAGTGCGAGTCGAACTCGCGCACCGAGGGTTCCGTACAAACTATGAAAGCACAGCATATTGCTCTAACGAAAAGACGAACTGTAGGTACTGAGCAACAAACTTAACTTTACCGTTGGAAAACTGTTTTACGTACTTCAAATATTTTTTACGATTTAATCACATACTTTTCTGATTTTCCCAATACTTGTAGTATAAGACGGTATTTCTTGTAAAATTTTATAGATCTAGGCCAACGGAAAGTACCCTATAAATTTTGATTTCCTTGAGAGTATCGAAATAGACGTTTTTTGCGGCGTAAACGACCGTATTTTTTTAACGTTAACTTAGAAGTTTGATTTTTTACAGCTTCAAGGGCTTGTAGACCTTAATATATGGTTTTAATTTCAACTCGATACCTCCACACGTTTGCCAGATAAAGGTTCTTGACAGACAGATGGACGGACGGACAGAGAACGTATCGTGATCTTATAAGGGTTCCTTTTTTTCTTTATTCCTAGTTAGTTTATTCTGAGTAGTGTTTGTAGCACTAGCGCGAAGGCTTGCGGTCCTGGGTTCGAATCTCGACAAGGGCAAATATTAGTGCGATGAATCGAACATGTTTGATCATCAATACATATTTGAGCAGAAATTTAGCCGTGTAGGTAAGTGTGTATGCCTTCATGCAGTAATTACTCGTAGTAAGTACAAGTATTGCTTAATTTGTCTATCCTTGTCCTCGTAAAAACATTCATAATTAGGTATGGATTAATTAGAATTTATTGAATAGCAACAAACACAAAACGCCAAACTTTTGACATCACGAACAGTAGAGCATTACTTACGGCATTCGCCTTCCTCAGTATGACAATGACGAACCTGTACGTAGGTATTTTTGTCTAATCTTCAGGTAAACTTAAAGGCGAGCTCTAAAATTCCACGAACCATTTACACTGGCCACAAAATAAATATCACTCAACTAAAAAAACAGCCGCATGCTGTTTAAAAAGAAAACTATTTCAAAAATCGAACGTTAACGGCCACCGGGCAGCCAACGAAAAGCGCCTTCGAACTGCTTTCGAATCGGGAAATCTGGCCAGTACTGCCCGATTTGAAATTGGAACCTATAAAGGCGCGAACTGGCCGGAAGTCGGACGCGGGCTCCATCAGATCTGTATCAGGACAGACGCCCGCGAGCGGATTCATTTCCGGTCTACACGGTTGCATTTTGAATTTTAGAATTCCATTCGTTTGAATTGGGTTAGATGTGATTTTTTGATGTTGGCGGAATTGTGTTTTGTTAGTGTTTCAGGTGGAGAGGAAACTAGAAAATGAAATAGGACGGCAACGGGCTGAAAACAAATGGTTTGGTTAAAAAAGGCCTGTCTGGGATTTAGAAATATTCGAGAAAAATCTTCGTAAAAATCAGCCTGTTGCGTGTGCAATTTAAAACAGACTATGGAGCTAAGGATGCTTTGTTGGCATTGGCAGCATTTTTCACAGAAGTCCATTTTTTATTCCATTATAGATAACATATTTTTATTCAATTATGAATGAAGTGTCGATGAATTCATTACAATGACGTTTATTGAAGTGTACTTTTTAGGGTTCCGTACCCAAAAGGTAAAAACGAGACCCTATTACTGAGACTTCGCTGTCCGTCCGTCCGTCCGTCCGTCCGTCTGTCACCAGGCTGTATCTCAACAACGGTCTCAATGACAGTTGAAATTTTCACAGATGATGTATTTCTATTGCCGCTATTACAACAAATACTAAAAATAAAATAAAATAAATATTTAAGGGGGGACAAACTTGTTATAGATTATACATATGTATAGGTACGGAACCCTTCATGCGCGAGTCGGGCTCGCACTTGCCCAATTTTTTCTATTTCATTTTTATCAATTTTCTATGTTTTCTATTACAATTCTGTGTTGACTTTGTGTGATTAAAGGGTATGATTTTTGTATTAAATTTTTTATATAAAATTGATCCTTTTTATTTAATCGTACCTATTGTGAAAAGTTGTTGTAGGAAATTATGAATCTATATCCAGGTTACGAAACCAAAAATGTAACGAGAAGAAAATAATAAATTAAAACGTATAGTATAATATATCAAGGGAAATCGACGATAAATCTTTTAACGTTACCTTATGTAAAGCAAATAATCGGCAAGGCACGAACATTTCTGAAAACAAAACACAGTTTGGCTTTACTCCCCTCGAAACATCCTTCCAAAAGTTTCGAGACTTCACTCCACCCACCGAAATCATTACAAATTTTCAGCATCATCGAACTTAATCATATTTCCACATCCACGCCTTAAAGCCCTTTAAAGCCGTGAACAACAAATATAAATAAACCCCTTTCACGCGTCCTAAACAAAAATACAATTTCCATGAACGACTCCACTTGAAGGACCGTAAAACGTAAGCCCTTAAGGGCTTGATTTTTACGCCGCGTTTACGCCTGGTTTATGGGCGTAAACGTATTTACGCCTGCTCAATATTGATGGGTGTACGTGGGATACAGTTTTGATAACGTTCGTTTGAGGCTGGCTATGTAAACCTATAAATAAAGTCACTATTATTTACCCGTGGATTCACCTGTGCGGTGAACTTATTGGAACATCAGTACCCTATGAGATAACGCGCCACACGTTAGGTTTCTTTAGATCCCCAAAGGGTAAACTACGCAGAAATAGGAGCCCCGCGTGAGCGAGGTTCGCCTCGAAGGACGTCTATGCCTTAAACCATTATGGTTGAAAATTATTATGCTACAAAATGTTATACGTAAAAACATTATAAGTAGGTATCGATAAATGGGTGAATCAACTTTTAAGGTACTCCTTTCACAGCCTTAGATAAAAAAATTTTTGTTTATTTTTATGTTGTATTTGCTTATAATTAAGACGTTGTGGACAGGATATTGTATTACATTTTCACATTTTAGGAGTAGCCGCGATGTACGATGACTATTAATTGCCGTATTATCAAATTTTAAGTTAGCTGAGAAAAAATTGTCCCTAGCGTTACGGTGCTTAGAATGCATATTTACATAAATGAAACAAGTCCATGGCAATATCAAATTGGTTTAATTATTTGTAACAATTTTGGGCATTGGTCTAGTGTTACAAGGTTCACTCTGGTGGTATTTATTACACAGTTATAAGCATGAATAGGTCCACTACGTTACTTCAGTCTTTTTAACAATCATATTTTCTAAATAAGTCTTTATTTATCACATTAGGTGAACAAACCACTAGGTAAATAATTAGTCCCATTAAACACAAACTTACCTCAACAAATAGAACAAAAAAATAATAATATGGATGGCTTCAATCTTCTAAACCATAGAAAATAAAATGGGGACACTTGGTAACGCCAGAGACATAAGACTGGTAACGTTAGAGAAAGTATGAGATCAACAACATTCAATTTTAAAGAAATTATCTAGTGAACGTAGTCCAGAAAAAGAAAAAATATTAGTTTCAGCTTAAAATTAACAAAACAACCAATTATGTACTCTAAAAACAATCATAATCATATATCCAAACCTGTTTGACTTCGTTGGTTTAGATTAATATTTATCAAAAAGAAATAACATTAAGTGCGATTGAACTTATGAAGACGATTTGGCTATTATACCCCTCTTGCTTGCTTTTATCGAAATCGCACAAGTGCGATCAAGATATATATACCTACAATCCGAATCGTGTTCTCAGTTCAATCACACTGTAAATATCTACGTAATAATCAACAAGTGGTAGAATTATAACTATATCAATCAGAACACATGAGATCGTTGTTTATAAAGTAATAATGAGATCTATTCCACGAATCTCTTACAACCCTGGATAGCATAAATGCAGAAATTATCATGACTAACCAGCACAACTTTGGTTTGGACTACTTTTCGAAAACATTTACCGAATTTTCGAAGTAATAATATGTTCGAGAGCCTTTTTTAACTATATTGGGATATGGAAGTCGTTCAATTATATCTTTGTATTCTATATAAGATACATCTTTTTCATCTAACCGAAATTGTAAAGCTTTTTTATCGACGACTCTAAGGAACATCACTTTGACTTCATCATCTTCTTCAATGTCCGATATTGCTTTACAGGCGTATTTATAAGTATTAACTTTTGTTTTACCGATGTCCACGTCAACATTTACCAACAGAAAATCGCCTCTGCCTATTTTAGCATTTTCCTTGTTATAGCTTGAACAGGGTTGTTCATCACCTGAAGAGTTTCCATAAACTTCTTCGTATACGTTATTTGTTCTTCTATTAGTAATGTCTCGCAATTCTAGCAGCGGTCTGTCATCGTCAGAAGAATCATCAACCTCCTGAGCTTTAGGTATCAATACTTCAGTTGTCACTTCTGGAATTGCTGGGCTCTTAGGATCTATGTCACTAATAACAGACCTTACGTCGTATGTTTTTGGCCCCAGACACACGCAAAAACCCCTTTTTCCGGAAGCCTCTTCGTCGCAAAAGCAGCTAAGCTCTCTATAATTCAATGTCCCACGACTATCAGTAAACACCTGATGGACTTTCAGCGTTCCTAGGAGTCTAGGAATGTTACTTGGGAGGGCTTTCTGTTGGTCCGTTATCTCGTTCTCATCAATCAAAAACAGTTTTATTTTACTGACGGCACTCATTTTTTCATAAAATTGAAAAACATCAGCAATATCTTCACCTTTTGCAACCATTTTGTCTGCAGTTCTTTTTAAAAAACCTCCGACTCCATCTGCTGGCCCTTTGCCGTGGCCGGCTTCAAAGAAAGACCACGTCATATTTTCAAATTCATAGTCGAACAACTTCGTGCACATCAAAAAAAAGTTTTGTTTTTGTCTGTATTGTGTGCTTGGTCCGTCTGAAAAGAAGTGAACAGTATTGATGCACACGAACTGTGACCGTATCCATTTTAAAATCGGATCTAAATGGGCCCAAATTGCTGCTGGCTGATGTATACAAGAAGCCGATACAGAGCAGAAGGAGTGAATTTTGTGTCCTTTGCCAGTTTCGTAATCATATACATACACAATTACGGTGTGCAAAGAAATTTGATTACGGGATCCTCCGAAATGGTGATGCTGAATTTCCTTATGATACTTGCAGTTGTAGTTTTCACTGAAGTCGACCAGAATGATGCATTCGGTTGCTTGCAAATGTTCTAAGCACTGCCGGAAATTACGAAATTGACATTTTATGTTATAGATATGCTTTTGAAACGTTGCCAGGTCTTTTTCAAATCGAATGATAAAAGATTTGATATCTTCGCTTTTTTCTTCCCGAACGTTCTTGATAGCTTTAGTCGTTTTACCATCTTTCTTGTACACTTCTTCTTTCCGGATCCACTCCATCCATTTTATCGTTCCATATATTTTATTTTCATTGTATTGAATTTCTTTATCCTTGCAGTTATCGCAGATACCTTCCATGCAGTTTTTTAAATTTGAATCACATACTCTTGCTTGTATCAACAAATTTGGGTCGTCGGTTCCAATTATCCCTTTTTTCTTCAAAGCAGTTGCCTTGTATGCAAAGTTTGCATGTAGTTTGCACAAGCACGTTTCTCTAGCATCGACAGACGGAACCACAACAAAGAAAGGCTTATTTCGGGTGAAATAGAAGTAGGAGCATTTAAGCCCTGGATTTTCCTTTTTGAAAGTCTTGTACAAACTTTTCATCGTGTCCAATAGGTATCTTTTCTGCATTGTTATACCTTGTCTGATTAGAACTTCCTTTTTGCCAGCAGTTGCTCGCGTTATGTCATCTCTGGAGAAAAAATCCTTTATCTTCTTTTTTAACAGTGTCGCTCTGTCGAAGTGATACTGATTTTGTATTATTTTGTCTGCACCTAAGTTTTCTGTTAGTAATCTTTTCTTTAAACGGGATTTTTGTATTTCAGCAGTCATAAAAATCTTCCTTATCGTTGATCTTTCCTTTTTAGACTTAGTATTTTTGAATGTCTTTTTTATAGCCTTGCTCAATACGGTATACCTTAAATCATCATCTTTCCTTGTTTTCTTTTCTATTTCTCTATGGTACCTTTTCTTATACTTTTCACATTTTCTCTTCAGTTGTTCAGTTTCCTTTCTTAACTTCACATTTTCTCTATAGACTTTTGATCTATCCCTTTTTACTTTTTTACGCCCTCGTTGTTTAGCTGATTTATCATCATTTGGTTGATTGAGCCGCTGAACTTCTGAAAACTCTGTCACTAATGGCACGGACGATACAGCCGATAGACTCTCATGTAAGGGCGAAGATTCTCGTTCAAGAGCTGGTGAAGGGGGAGTAGTAGGTCGAGGTGACATAGGTGGTGGTGTCAATGGTGGAGCCTCATCTTGAATATTTAGAGGATAAAATCCAGGTTCTGACACAGGAGAGCTTGGTGGTGTGTGTTGCAACAATCTATCTACATTTTGTTTTTTCTTCCGTAGTTCTCTTTTACGTAACTTCCAAATCACATTTGCATTAAACTTTTCTTTCGGTGTTAAATCTTTCACTAATCTTTTATTTTTATGATAACGTTCCCTCTGTTTTCTTTTAGATTCTTCGTAACATTCTGGTTTGTTTTTTAGTCGTTCTCGATAACGCTTTTGCTTCTCTGCTGAGCTGAGAGGCATCTTTGTATTTCGTAACGTTGACCACTGCAAAAGACGTATACTGCATAATACAATCATGTTTGGACATTAAAATTATACAATAACTATGAATTAAAATATTATAAGAAACCCCTGATACGATTTTAACTAGCATGACTAATAATCACCGTACAAAATGCATTTTAATCTAGAGTCAAATGAAATAACCTTATTGTCTCTAGCGTTACCTTTAACGCAAGAGACATTGTCTGTTGCGTTATCGGTAACGCAGGAGACTATTTAGCACAAAATACAAATTTTAATAAAATCTACTACTTCCACTACATTTTTACGCAAATTACATTAAAACCAGACAACATTCACACGTATTTTAAGTAATTTTCGTTAAGAATTCCAAAATCTTACCCGACTTTTCGACGTAACGCAGCAGACGAACAAAAAACCCACGCATCTCCTTCGAACACTTGTCGTCAACTGGCGATTCCCCGCCCCGCATGTAACCTTGAAGGACCCCGGCCTTGTAAACTTAGATACCTAATGCCCGTCTCGTGAGCCACGATCAACGCCATCTGTCTAATAGTGACAACGACTTTGCACAGTAACTTAGCAGACATTCCGTTTTAACGAACTGTTGGGACAAGAATTTGTAAAATTATAGAAAAATAATTCTATAACATATTGACTATATTTAAGTTGCATCATTATAAGGATATCTTCTTGTTTCTATTTATGATAAAACATGAATACGTCCCCATATACTTAAACTTTATAATTGCTTGTAATATGATGATGCCTATAGTCTGGGACATAAACATTTTGTACTGGTACGAACTTTTGTCTGCTAAGTTACTGTAAATAAAACCACATTTTGTGACTATAATTGAATATTGAATGTGTTTATATATTGGTTTTTAATCTAATATTGCATTAACCTAAAGAGGGAAGTGAAATTATATTTGAGTTTTGATATATCGTTTTTTATTGGCCGGGGACACGAAAAGAGTACTTTAAAAGTTGATTCACCCAAATATGCTAGTATGACATTTGATTCGTTTTAATTAAAAAGGACCTAATTCGAGATTGACATTTGAGTGATCGCCAAACGTCAAATCTCTATTAGATAACAGTTATATCGCCATTGAACTGTCATTTAAATGCGATGAGCTTAAAAGGGACATATGTCATCTCAATTTTGGAAATACGAAGGCGATAATGATTGTCAAAAATGTTATTCATGTATATAAATTTCTGTTTTGAACGAAACGTAACGGACCAATTTCACGTACTATGCGGTCAATTTAAAGTATGCGCCTGTTATTTATGCCGTCACATACAAAGGAAACGAAAATTTTGCGCGTCCGAATTGACGAAGTTGCGATGTTCTAGCGATATCGCCACTTGTCAAGTAGGCACACGTCAAAAGTGACAGATGGCGATGAAAAGGAGAGATCTCCATTATATCTCTAAAATTGGTCGAATACCCCCCTGTATGTACCAAAAATATATGACAACTGCTGAGTATCTCATCAAATATTATGGCTAAAAATGTATGATACAATATGTATATTACTATAAATATATGATTATGATTATAATACGACTATTCATTTATATGCACAATGATGGTTATGACACAAGTTGTTATGCGTATCAAAGACATGGCTTGAACTTGTATGCAACCGTTTGCGAGTTTCTTTTAAAATCTGCGCACCTTTGTAGCCAATCGCAGTTGCACGCGTATTTTGGTCACACTGCCACGACCAATTGAGTTGCACTTTATAGAAAATACTAATATATAATACAATTTGCAGGCAGTTTTTGGAAAGATTAAATATTTTGTGTCTTATTCCGTGGTCACGTACTGATGTGCCGGGGGAATGTTTCCAAAATTTGCGAAGGTTTTCTCGAAGGAAATTTCTCAAAACTACGCAAAGGAAGTTTCCCAATTGAAATATTCTTTTAAATTCTATAAAAGTTTCCAGAAAATTTCGGAAATATTCTCAGTTTTTTGGAAACTTTCTCCAACTTGCCCATCCGTTGGCCATACGCTACATCACAGAGTACTGATTGGTTTGCTCACTGTATTCATCCCTATGAAACGCATTTCGAGAACATTCGATTCGGTTTCGAGACATAAACTTATAACAAATAATTTCACTAGATCTAGCCGTATAGTTAGAGATCGTGCATGTCGTCCTCAACCTAGGACGAATTTATAGCAGGAATATATCGCTACCAGCAGACTTAAGTAAGCAAGGAAAATCGCAAATCTTTGTTTGGAAGCGTGCCGAGAAGATTGTCGAGACGGCTATTATTTTTTATTGCACGTCGAGACCACAGATTCGGATCTTACTGTAAATCATATTTACTTAGGTCTATTTTTCACAGATTTTTATGGGGAAAATAATCTAATATAAATTACTTGTACATTATTGGAAACAAATCAACAATATAGAGATCACCAGGTGCAGACTTAATTTCCCCCGGTCAGTTAAGATTTGAAAACAATTTCGAGTAGTTTTTGAAACAAAAATTATCAATGAAAAATTCAAACTGTAGGTTTTAAATATATACAAACAAATCACAATAGCCCTGTTCTAGGTAGTAACATCAATAATATGCTAAGAAACATATTGTGTGATCATAGAGAAAAAAGTCTAAAACAATCAACATTTTAAAAGGAATACGGCCTCTTAATACGTACAATGACACGCATCTGACCGCTCTCTGAAACACATGGAAGACGCATTTGAGTAATTTTGTTGCTGTCACAACTGTTACAATAGCCACAACTAGTACACAATACCTATGGGAGCGATTGCACTACAAGCCATGTAACTTTCATGAACTGGCGCCAGCCCAGATATTGAATATTGGATGAATCCTGCTACTAACAGTAAGCGAGACGGACATACACGTCCGTCTCGCTTACTGTTAGTTTTACAATAATTGTAGAACTAGAATTGCTCATGGTACAAGAAAACAAGGTATGACACTCCGGTTAGAGATACTTTCTACGTCACTGCTTAGTTACAAATACAAATACAAATTCTTTATTGGTAACACCAAGTTACATGTCAACAATTTTCATCATGGGTAGGTACTTACTTATTTTACAAATGACAGAAGGTTTTTACTTATGATTATCACTTAACTTAATATATGGTTATCACATTGTCTACATTATTATTATTATTATTTTTTTTTTTTTTTTTTAATTAATTGCATTAAGTTGCCGCTTTATGGCAATAAAGTAATTATAAGGGAAAAAATGATTGCCGCCAGTCGTACAACAAATATAATTATACATTTTATGAATTACAGTTGCCATCTTATTTGACTAAATTGTATTTGTCGTGATAATTGATTTATTAAAACACTCACGATTTTATGAGAAAAACACAAATAACAAGGGTATCGGGGGGTTCACTATTATCTTGTAGAAACTTTTTTGACATATATTTGTTTTGCATAACGATACTTGGCAGAAGTAACGTTTGGCAGAAACATCTTACGCAGAGTATGCTTTGGCATAAATCATCGCAGATTTTTATAACACCGAATCTTATATTGGCATAATGTTGATGAGCATAACAGTCTTCTAAACGAATGGTACTTTCGCAGATAATTTTTTTGCATAATATTTTAGGCGGCATAAAGTTGTCAAGCCGAATACCATTTGATTGCAAGATAGACTTCATTGTCTTATCTTGTTGTACAGGACATATGCGGAATACCTAACCTAATCCAAGTCGGACCTGCCCTAAGGTGCAATCAGTACCTAATTTATGTACTACAAATTGTTGTGATTACACATTTTGTCCATGGAGTGGTATGGTAGCCGGCCGATGCCGCGCGGCTCGCTCGCTCGTTAGGGTCTCAGTTCAACCTAACACTCCTCCTCGCTTCGCTCATCGTCGTACCTAACCTAATCCAAGTCGGACCTGCCCTAAGGTGGAATCAGGACCTAATTTATGCATTACCATTGTTGTGATTAACAATTTAGTGGCAGTTGCCCCGCGGCGGCAAGATACCTAACACTGCTCCTCGAACCGCTCGTCGTCGTACCTAACGGTACTTACATTCTACTACGTAAAGTTTACTTAACGCACTTTTCTGCTAGTAGAGAATAATTATGCTATTGTAGTCGTATGCTATAGGATTATTATGGTACATAAAATTATGCTAAACCAAAGTCGGCCAAAGAGATATTCTACAAAACAATGTGCTGCAAAATGTGTCGTATGCGAGGTAGTAGTAATGCCAACTATACCTTTATGCCATCTTACCATTCGACCGAAAGTGTTTCTGCGAAACGTGTTATGCGAAGTGTATTTCTGACCAATATTATTCTGCCAGATGAGGGTAACCCGTATCGGGGACTATGATGATACACCACTGGCAACACAGTGAGTGTCGACCACGTATAGGAAAGCGCAGCGTCGGTCGGCCCCCGACTAGATGGACGGATGACCTCGTGAGGGTAGCGGGGAATCATTGGATGCGGTCTGCGCAGGATCGCACTTTGTGGCGAGTCATGGGGGAGGCCTATGTTCAGCAGTGGACGTTTGTGGCTGATAGATAGATAGATAGAATATATTTTATATTATTTATATAAAATGTGCTTTGTTTAAACCTTATAATAGAATCAGAAGACACAATTTGGAGATCGAATATCAATAGAAACGCTGCTGAAAGCCACCAACTAAGACACTGAATATTGTCGCTTATACAGGGTGGAACATTTCTAAAGATTGGGCTGACAGGATAGTGTCACCTGAGTGATCTACAATCGACCTATTATAATTGTAAAGCTGGATTTAAAAGTAAAAAAAAGTCATCAAATTATAATATTTTAATATCAGTGACAACCCTACTAATTCAAAGGTTTTATTTACATTTTAAATTGACATCTGTCTTTAACTTAGCGATGTTCAAAAGATGCTAGGGTTGATATGTGCAGATTTTTATACTAATGTTTAACAAACTGTATCTCAAAAATGGATAGAAATATTTACATGGTTCATTGGTAAAAAATGAAGTAAGTACTCAGTCTGAACATTTCCCTGTTTGCTTAAAAGTCCCTCGATCTGTTCCATCCTGTATACAGTTGTAAAGGTTATTTGAATTAGAATTTATTATTAGATATTTTTTCAGAGATTCACCCGTGTTGAATAATTTTGCTTATCCTTACGAGCTAAAGATAAACGTCTCTCCTTCTCACTTACAGAAAGTTGGAAAATAATTTGAAACGAATACTTTTTTTAAAGGTTCTAATAAGGTAAATTGCAATTCTTTTTTTTTTACAAATTTGCTATTACTCCACTGCGGGGTTAAAATATAGTTGGACGACCAACAAACATACCTTGTATGGTTTGTAAAAAAAAATATTTATCTATACCTCTACATATATAATAGCTGCAAGTTTCTTATAGATTCACCGCCCGCATAACATAGTCTGGATACTATACGTTTAGTGCACTTGTTCTGAGCTCATCCAGGTACAAAATGCGATTACCGTCCCTAATGCGCCTCTGAGAGCTCTAATATAGATCACACAATCCACATAGACAGTTCATAATTTTGCAGTTGCGTGGTTTACTGCCTACGCGCAAATGTGTTCGCAAACGCATAGGTTTTAGGATAAAATTCATAAGCTTTAACATATAAAGCTACTTGAGGAATTGTCGTAACATACCTACTTATTTACGGATAAATAACGAATGGTAAATTCTTCGAACGAAAACCCCAAATAAATTAGAGGACGTAAACTGCTGCTAACTGATGGAAATCACAGAAGTTGATAGATGCAAAAGGCGTGTGTGTGTGTGTGTGTGTGATTATTTGTTGTGGAAATCTTTATAAAGTAGACGAAAGTGTGACGAAAGTTCAGCAGTGGATTCTGATGATGAAGCTTAGTTAAGTTTCTTTTTTTTTCCAGCCCATCGAAAATTAGCACTATGCCTTGTAGTGGCAAAATGCTAAGTTTTATATAAATATTTTATTGAATATTGTGTTTTTTTTACATGACAGATTGCTGAGCAAATCGTTTTTTCTTTCATTAATGTGACCTTAATACTCAAACATATTATTACCTATTCTTTTTGTGTTTTCTAAGAAGTAACCTGTCTCAACGCCTCTTTTCTTTGCGCAGTATAAACTAAAGTGCGAAGCAGTCTGCTGTTAAAGGTAGAGTTAATAATACCCTGTTCTATAATCCTTTGAGGAAAGAACGAACTTACGATAACGAATGGTTATAAAAAAGGAGTGTAAAGTAATACGTTTATTTTATAACTGAATCCTTTAGTTTCAGCGAGTTAGTTTTTTGAAGAATATTTTCCTTTTTTTCTTCAAGAAATTAAATTCTTCAGATTACTTAACGCTTACGATCGTTCCATAAAAATCGTAACAAAAAAAAAAACAAGAAAATAAGCGCAACTCCTTTGCAATATACATTATAAGTAGTTATTTCCTGTATCATTGAATGGTTGTTTTAGTTTCAACTAGTGTGTAAAAGATGTAACAAAAACCGGTCAAGTGCGAGTCGGACTCGGGCACCGAGGGTTCCGTAAACACTTTCCATCCTTAAGTGGTTAAGTTAAGTTTGCACCTGATATGTATAGCGCCCGATACAAATGAGGTGCAAAGTTAACGCAAACAATCCCGTTTGTTGTATGGGAGCCCCCCTTAAATATTTATTTTATTTTATTTTTAGTATTTGTTGTTATAGCGGCAATGGAAATACATCATCTGCGAAAATTTCAACTTTCTAGCTATCACCGTTCTTGAGATACATCCTGGTGACAGACGGACGGACGGACGGACAGCGAAGTCTCAGTAGTAGGGTCCCGTTTTTACCCTTTGAGTACGGAACCCTAAAAACACCAATTCAATGAGCTTAACAACGATGGGGTTATCTTATGGTAGGTATTTAAGAGTCCCATGTCCATCTTTCATCTCCATCATCAGATCAGCTCCAAGATAGTAAATGCCTGCACTGTCGTGTGAACTTTATATACATACTAAGTTTCATGTCGATACTACATTTTAGAAGTAAGTAAAAAACTTCCAAGATTTGATTCGATTTCATTCAAATAAACAATGCAATGGAGAGGGCTATGCTCGGGGTGTCTCTACGTGATCGAATCAGAAATGAGAAAATCCGTAGACGAACTAAAGTGACCGATATAGCTCACCGGATTAGCAAGTTGAAGTGGCAATGGGCAGGCCACATAGCACGCAGAGCAGATGGCCGATGGAGCCGAAAAGTGCTCGATTGGAGACCTCGGACCAGCAAGCGCAGCGTAGGACGTCCACCTACAAGATAGACAGATGACCTTATAAAGGTCACCGGAAGGCGCTGGATGCAGGTCGCTTCCAACCGGTATATATGGAAGTCCAAAGGGGAGGCCTATGTTCAGTAGTGGACGTCCTATGGCTGAGATGATGATGATGATGAAACAATGCAATGATCGACACACAAAGCATAAGGGAAAATTCGAAAGGTTATTTGGCGTTTGGAGAGGTTAACACCGTGGACCGTTTATCCAGAGGTACCGGGTTTGGTTCCCGGTCTCTTCCGCCAGGTTACGCATTTATTTTTTTCTTTGTGGTTATCGTATCAATGGTTCATTGTTAGCTATTTACATAAGTTACAAGTGAAGCGAATAAGAGCGTGTTAATAAGCCGGCCAAGTGCGAGTCTGACTCACGCATCGAGGGTTCCGTACAAATACTTATCCCATCTTAACTGGCAGGGTTAAGTTAAGTTTGCACTTGTTATGTATGGCAAAGGATACAAATGAGTTGCAAAGTTACCGCAACCAGGTTCTCATTATCAGGACTAAATTTTACTTTAAAACATGTATTTTATTCTGTTTTTAGTATTTTTCATTATAGCGGCAATAGAAATACATCATCTGTGAAAATTTCAACTGTCTAGCTATATAGTGTACCATTATCGAGGGACAAAGGTCACAAAAATCACGTTTGTTGTATGGGAGCCCCATGTATTTTTCTTCTGTTTTTAGTATTTCTTGTTATGGCGGCAAGAGAAATAGGTACATCATGTGTGGAAATCTCAAGTGTCACGCTATCACGGTTAATGAGATACAACCTGCTGACAGACAGACGAACGGACAGACGAACAATGGAGTCTTAGTTATAAGGTCCCGTTTTACCCTTTGCATTTTAATAAACACGACAGCCTGGTTTTAGGTGTCTTATATACTTATAACTAACTGGGCACCGCGGTGATACCCGCTAATCCCACGGGAACACTACATATTATCAGAATAAAAAGTAGCCCATGTGTTAATTTAGGGTGTCAGCTACCTTCATACCAAAATTATCAAAACTGGCCTAGCCGTTTGAGCGTGAAGAAGTAACAAACGTACACATAAAGACACTCACAAACTTTTGCCTTTATAATATTACTACCGACCCGCCCCGGCTTCGCACAGGTGCAATGATAAATTATGCATATATTATACACACAAACCTTTCTCGTGAATCACTATTGAAAAAAACCGCATCAAAATCCGTTGCGTAGTTTTAATGATCTAAGCATACATAGGGACAGAGAGAAGGAAGCGACCTTGTTTTTTCCCCATTTTTACCCTTTGGGTACCCCCACAACAGTCGTCTTTAGGTCTCTTATACATATTATAATAGCTAAAGAGCCTGACGTTACAATATTTGACGCGTCTGATTATACTCCCATCCTAGATTCCAAGTTGCGCCGCGACATTGTTCTCAAGTTATTTACCCATCAAACTAAGACTCGGTAAATACGTGGTTAGGTTAGTTTAACCGGAGTTAACTGCAGTTAACTGGGACCGCGTTAATCTTAGCCGAGTGTATGAGGTGGTGTGTCTTAACGCCTTTACAGGGTGGTGCCAGGCAGTGAGCGATTTGCACCGGGTTTTTCATCAGAAGCTAAGGCTATATCAAAATTTAAGTTACTTAAGAGCCCACCCATGCACAATTCGTCAGGTGAATGATCCTAGATCTCAACATCCCTAGTGATTAAAAATCTGTCCCTTGGAAATAAGAAACTTAAACAGTTTTTCTTCAATCTTGTCAACGTGAAAACACGATTGGTATTAATTTTCTCGATACTTTTATCTCTCAAACGTAACCCTTTTTTTAGATATTTCCGGTTGGATCTTCAAAACCCTTTCGTTTTTAACAATGTTTTTTAGCTTAATAGATGCACAATTATAAGTTCTTAAAAACTGTCAAACTATTTTCAATATAAAATGCACACGTTTATAACACAACTCAAAAAACATGATTTCCGCGCTTCCGAGCACGCACTTCCATCTCGCTCACGCTTACGCTCAGTGAGAGAGAGAGCTAGCCAACGCGTTGGCGCCCTCATAATGTTTATTTGGTAAATTTTCTGTTACATATTCTACTGGTTAAGCTCAAATTACCAATTTCTCTCTCTAAGGTCTCTGTTAAATTCTCGTAAAAGTACGTATTAGCAAAAACCGGCCAAGTGCGAGTCTGACTCGCGCACCGAGGGTTCCGTACAAACTTTCACTCATCTCAACTAAATTGGCCTGGTTGAGTTAAGTTTGCACCTGAAATGTATGGCGCCGGATACAAACGAGGTGCAAATTTGACGCAATCGAGTTCTCCAAATATGATGTTTGAAAATTACTATATTTTCAATGATTTTTATTACAAATATACCTATAGTTTTCAGATTTTTATAAGTATTTGTAGTATGTGACGATATTACTTAACAATTTTCATAGTTCTAGGTCATCGGGAAGTACCCTATCATTTTGATTCCCTTGAGAGTGTCGAAATGTACGTTTTTTGCGACGTAAACGGCCGTATCTCTTTTTCACGTTAACGTAAAAGTTTTATTTTTGCACAGTTTTAAAGGACCGTAGACTTGAGTATATAAGGGTCTTGACAGACAGACAAACGGTCGGACGGACAACAAAGTGATCCTATAAGGGTTCCGTTTTTTTCCGATTGAGGTACGGAACCCTAAAAACAGCCCAAGTAGCACTACTGCTAATTTAAGGTGAATAAAGGCTGTATAAGCCCTTCTGCAGCTTGTTTGCTTCTTGAGAGGTGTTTACTAAATTGCAAATTATCGTCTTGTCTTCCGAAGCGCTACCAAAACTTTATTTCTAAAAAGTATGTGTAAATATGGCTCTCTGCCTTTTTGCCGAACGATTTTTCGTCGAATGTTTAATTTCGCCGAAGTATCATTTCGCAGAAAGCATTTTTCAGTGAAACTGTAAACTATTTAGGATTGTTATAAAACAAACCTAACCTAATCTAACCTGATCTATAGGATGATATTTACAACAATTATGAAAAATTTATAACTACAGAGTACAGAGGAATACAAATTCTGGAAGTGAAAATTCGGCGATATGAAACATTCGACGAAAAATAGTTCAGCGCGAAGGCAGGATATCTGTAAATTATTATGTACATAGTATAATAACAGTTCTGAGATCAAATGAGAAGCGTCTAAATGTTTGTACGAGAACTTACAACAATTTAATAGTTTTGTTTTTTTTTTTCATTTTGTGTAATCCATCGACACGTACAATTATACAAGCCCCTGCTGCGGAAAATTTAAAAAAAAAAATGAAATTATATCCGGAAATTTCTGGAAACATTCACAAGAATTTGAGGGATATTTCAATTGAGAAATTTCCTGTAGGAAATTTCGACAGTAAATAGGTAAATAATAATAATAAATAAATAAATATCAGACAACCTCCAATACACAGATCGATCTAGTCCCAAAATTAAGCTCAAGAAGGCTTGTGTTATGGGTACCTAGACGACGATATACATACTTATATAGATAAATAATATATACTTAAATACATAGAACAACCATGACCCAAGCACACATATTCGAACAAATATTTGCCCTGGCCGGGATTCGAACCCGGGACCGTCGGCTCAGTAGGCAGGTCTCTACAAACTGAGCCAACCGCGTCGTCAAAACACAATAGTACAACAAATTTCGATGTGTAAAGTTTCGCTGGAAACTTTCCGTCAGGACATCATTACGTAGGTACATAACTTTGTTAGAATTAAGAAAACACTGGCGTTACGGGTTCGACATTCAAGTAGGATGCCTCAAAACCGCTAGTTTTCTAGCCACACTCAAAAACCAAGAAACAAAAAGCGATTGACACAAAAAATTATAAACGCCCGGCGCACGCGCGCGATAGCATCACGTGACGTCCGTTTGAATTTGGAATGCGCCCGTCTAGAACGTAACTGACGTTTGTGTAACGCATCTGTGGTTAGAATAAAAAAGGGTTCTGATGTTTTGTTCCTGACATGGTATACTTAACATCAAATTGGTGCTACCTCATATTTTAGAATATTACTTTTTTATATACGTTATCCGAAACTTTTAACCGAATTGTGTAAAATGGACACAAGCAACCTAACCTAACTTACGTTTTTTACTTAGGTCAGTTTGACATAAAGCTATAAGCTACAATGTGCCCATGGTTGTCTTGTGGTTGGGGACCGTAGTCGGATAAAAGTATTCTATAGCCATCTGCGGATGCAGTAAGTCTAACGCGATCAAATGAAAGTCAACCACCTGTGACAGTATAATTACGTCAGCGGTTTACTCGTATGTGGGATCTGGGGCTATGGGGACGAGCAGTAGGTGGTATTTCTACAATAAGACAGGCCACGTTAGCCACATGGGAGCTCACCAACGACAAGACCGGAGTTGACAGCAGTCGTCGTGGCCCACACCGGCCGTGAAGTGTACATATGATATCCCTCCGTTTCCGTCCATCCGTTTAGGACTGTTGAAGACGCGGTTGGCGCAGCTTGTACTGCACCTGCCTACTGAGCCGGCAGTCCTGGGTTCAAATCCCGGCCAGGGCAAATATAAGTGTGATGAACTCGAATATTTTGTTCCTGAGTCATGGAGTTATCCATATATAATATTATTTATATCGTCGTCTAACACCCATAGTAGGAGCATTGCTTAGTTTAGGACTAGGTAAATTTCAGTGAATTTCACTTTCTTATTTTGATATCGTTATTGTACACACATTCCATTTTACAACTTTTAAATAGGTATTGAAGTTTTACCCGACTGCGAAAAAGAGTTATTAGGTATGCCTTTCTCCTCAGTGAAGTCCGAACTTCTAAGTATATTTATAAAAGTTGGATTACAAGCAGTCTAAATTCATTGCTTCCAAATCGCGCGCTGTGCCAAACATTTGATTAAATCCTGAGTTACGGACACGCTTGTAAACGGTTTGGCACTTCGCTAAGCTGTCTTAGAAATGGTGTGATCTACTTTGCTCTTTGTTTATGGCTTGACGCTCACGAACAGGGGCATAAACAACGATAACTTACTCGTACTTTTTGCTGTAGTGAATTAATCTAGGGAATATAAGTCAAAAGCCAACTTATTCTACAACATTACTTATACCGGGTGTTTCCTGTAATAGGAGCGATAAATTAAAACATAGATTCTTCGCTTGAAACTGGACAACATTTGTTAAGCAACTTCTGAAAATAACAATAGTAATGTTTAGACAAAGAAGCAATGTATTGCGAAATGTCCGATATTAGTAGAGTGACAGCTATGTCAATGCTCAGGGAATGTCAATGTTGGACGACGTACATTGAAAATACTATTTAATTTGTTTGAAATAATAAAATTCTGAAAACTGACTTTTTTTAAAGTTGCTGAGCAAATGTTGTTCAATTTGAAGAGTAGAATCTATATTTTAAATTTATTGCTCCTATTACAGGAAACACCGGCGGTGTGGCCTATTTTTTTAAAGTTGCAATAAATTAAAACACAGTTCCTATTCTTCAAATTGAAGAACACTTCATAATATTTTATTTAGTCCCACAGTAAGCTCTAGTAGGCTTTTGTTATGGACACTAGATAACGATAAACATAACTATATAGATAAATACAAATAACATCCATGACCCAGGCACAAAAATAATCGAGTTCATTACACAAATATTTGCCCTGGCCGGGATTCGAACCCAGGACCGCCGGCTCAGTAGGCAGCTGCTTTACCACTGCGCCGCGTTGCCAAACAAATTGTTTAGCAACATTAAAAATAACTTGTACTTTAGGCCGCCTTATTCCTTAAAAAAAAAAACTATATTATGACAAATATATTGTTAACTTTAACCAACTTTTTGAAGTGAATAATACTTTTCCCTGAGTTCTAGGTAGTAACATAGCTATTTCATTGCGTACAGTCGAAAATAAGATGAAAAGAAAACAATTCTCTGCATGAATTTTGTAAATTGCGATTAGTTTTTGAAACAAAAAATATGAATGAAAAATTCAAACTGTAGGTTTCAAATATATACCAATAAGTTGCAATGACCCTGTTCTAAGTAGTATATGATCATGATCATAGAGAAAAATGCCAGCATTTTTGAACGGATAAGGAGCCTTAGTACAGTCGCCATTAGATATATCTCAGCATATAAGGCGTTCATAAATATCTGAACATGTAACATATCGCCCAGTCAATAAGAGTCGTGTTCACATATTTATGAACGCCTTATATGCGGCGATATTTTTGATGGCGACTGTACAAGTAATAATTTGAGATGTTTATTCAAAGAAGCAATGTACTTATGAATTGGATATTAGTAGTGTGGTGAGATATATACAGCTAGGTATGTCAATGCTACGGGGATGTCAATGTTGGACGGCATACATCGAAAATACTATTTAATTTGTTTAAAATAACGAAATTTAAAAAAAATAATGTAACTTTCTGAACAAATGTTGTCCAGTTTCATGAGTACTGAAATAATATGGTAAGTATAATGTTAATTGTAGAGTAATTGAAAAATATCCTTAAAAAAATGTCGTTTTCCGTCAAGTATATTTTTCCAAACCTAGGTAAATTCTGCATGGAAGACTTTGTTTAGTACTCGTATTTAATTTTTCCTGCAAACCTACGAGTACTAAATTCCCTTTACATTTTCGTATTCACTAACCATAAGCGGAACGCGCCCGACGAACCACACACAACATCAAATATCCACAAGTCGCAAGACGCAGGCTGCGTCTAGTGACGTCACGCTATCGATAATTATTCACATTTTCGTAGTTACTAGACACAAGCGGAACGCGCCTGACTAACCACGTACAGCAATACATTCACACGTCGCCAGAAATAAAGAAATACACAAGACGCAGGTTGCGTCCAGTGACGTTACATTATCGATACTATCGATAAATACATTACATTCTCGAATTCACTAGATCTAAGTGGAACGCGCCTGACTAACCACGTACAGCAACATGTCACCACGTCGCAAGCCGCAGGCTGCAGCGTCTAGAAACGTCACAATATCGATAAATTAAAATGAGGTGTTTTACGTTGATTTAAAACCCGCATTTGTAACGACCACAATAATGAGGTGTATATTCGTCTCTAAACGCGGGCAGCATCTTAAATTACTCTTAAAAATGTCACTTACTCCACTGGTATCATCATCGTCATCTGTAGCCTAGCTCTATCCACGTAGCCTTTTCATGGCCGCGCTACCTAACGCACCTGATTTTACCACATACAGCAAAACATCGATACGGTTTAAGACGCAGGATTGCTAGTGATGCCTTATTATCGATAAATACATTTATTTTAGATACGATTCACAGCTGCATCTCTTACGGTCACAATGGAATGATCACTTGTCTCTAAACACAGACTGTACGTCTGGTAACGCAATTCTATCATGTACAAAGAGAAGTATAACAATAGTACCTATCATTTACTTGTAGTTAGCAAAATCACAAACATAACAACTCTTTTCAATACTTTAATATAAAAACACAGAACCTCAGAAAAAATCAGCTTCCGACTCGTAAAAATATGTAAGTATTTTATGCAGTATTTTCATTTCAGTGCAGATAGACGACATCAGTGACTTTTCATTGTTCATTGGGCAATTTGACGCACCCATAACTCCAGAACACTTTTAAGAGTACCTTTTTACAGTTTCTACATGGTATATACTCGTAAAGGTACGGTTAGTTTGGCTTGGTTTGGTAAGGTTGGCCCATTGTCTACTACCTTTTTTAAATATTTGTGTTTGTGTTTAATTTTTGTATTGTGTTGACTGGAAATTATTACATGCGAAAGTTTGTGATTGTGCTTGTATGTTTGTTACCTCTTCACGCTCTTACGGTGGGACCAGTTTTGGTAAAATTTGGAATAGTAGTAGCTGACACCCTGGACACAGGCTACTTTTTATCGCAAAAATATCTAGTCTTCCCGTGAAATGACCCGGTAGCACCGCGAGGACCAGCTATATAAAAAAAAACACAACATAAGATATAATACATATGTAAACCTTATTAAATACATAAATAAATAAACACACCTTAATTAGCCATGCAAGTATTTACCTGCATATGAAACGTCTTTTTCGCTTTGTCTACAAGTGTATTGATTCGACATCATAGTGTCGATACAGGTTATTAATTCGACATCAGTCTCGATAGTCGTTTTGGCGGAAACTCCTGGCCAAGTTTTGTTATTAAACTTGTTGGCAAAGAGTCTCGACCTTAAGAAACTCTCGCTAGATGGCTAGATCAAGTGTCTGATACAGAAGGCGGTACTCCTAGACGCGGCACGTATCGTCAGAAGCTTTCTCTCTCTGCGGGTCAAACCAAATAGTGTTTTATATATATATAACGCTAACATAAAATAGAGAGGCTAATATTTAACTAGAGGACTTTTATTCTTCTTAAGGAATAGGTCATTACTGTGATAAAAAATACAGGTACTTTATCGTTCTCCGGGATTTATACCATCTCCATACTAAGTAGGGACAGTTTTTACGTGAGTTTAAACCCTTTTTATTATAATTATTAAAGATGTCTCTCATTTTTGTATTGTGAATTGGCTTTATTCTGAGAATGTACATAAACAGATTTCCTCTTACATTATAATAAGATACGTTAAACTCATTAAGGAAGGCAGTCCTTGCGGTCTTCATCTAAAATGTACCTTTAGTAGAATTTACGGTCTCGCTTAGTATTCTGGCCGATGTTACTTTATGAGAGCCACTTACTACAAACTTGCATTACGTACAATGTAGTTAAATAATATAAGTAGCGGAATTTTATAAGAAAACTAGAAACTTCGTCCAATTAACCCCTTTTTTCACTCTTGGGTACAAAGTATCTTTTAACCAACTGGTTACTCTTGAACCGAAACTCGTTAAAATTGTCAGGCTGTTTTGATGGCGTTGTAATCGATGCATATACAAAACAAATTAAAACGTGCATCGCTAGATGTCAGGATTTATCTCGCCATCATGACCTCTCCCCATGGAAAAATGGTTTTCAATTTAATTTTTGTAGCGTACTATCAAACCATACTCCAAAAAGCCGTCCAGCTTTTTTGGTGCGATAGATAAGACTGCTGCAACTACATACCTACCTATTTAAAATATTTTTCTTTTTTACGTAAAATGTGTTTTTTTGCTAAAGTTGTATAATAAATAATAACAGTCAGAAAGATTTTTTTACAAAGATAAGTATTTAGCAGTCGATCATTTTATATACCAAGGCCCAATACTACTTGAGACTACACGGTGACAGCCATAATGTGTGTCTTTTATCGATACTTGTCGTTATAACCCTACCTATTTTTCCATTGTTACCGCCCAATGATGTTCTTAAGTTAAATAGGACCTTAGTATATAAAATGGTACAATCAGTTAATTTACATCTACACACTTACGAGAAAAAAAATATCTGAACACGACCCTATTAATTGTCAGGAGCATAAAGTCGTGTTCAGATATTTTTGTTCTCGTAAGTGTGTAGATGTAAATGAACTCGACTGTACAAGATATGATTTATCTATAAATTCAAAATAATTACGACATGTGTTACAACTCACAATGTCTCTAGACTAACCGCGATTCTGAACTAATCATTAAATCGTGACTAACTAATATAGATTCGCTTCCAAATTCCATCCAACACGTACATTCACGATTAAATCCCCAACTAACGATTCCAAGTTGTAACGAGTGCCGTAAACTCCGGGCTAATTTCCCCCGAGCTAACATGCTGATGTGTTATGACGTCATAAAAGGAACGACTACGGTTTATGAATGTGACGTCACTTTGAATTTTGAACGGTTTTCCATTAGTGAATAAGGATTTGATGAAAGTTTATCGATATGTGTGTTTGTAACATCACTATTTTAACAAAAAAAATATTATAAAATCAGAATAATCCTCGGAAACGATTCGTTTTTAATAATAGTTGCGGAATTTCATTAGAGTTGTTTTTTTTTAATAACATCAATATTTTTTATGTTTATATGAGGCAATAACACAAGGCATCCAAAGTAGTTCAGTCTAAATCAACTTCATCTGCCTGGAAGAAAAAGTCATAAACCTTTTTTTTTGCGTCTCCGTAGTTGAGTAAAAATATTATAATATTAAATTTAAAACATTAGTACCGAGGCCCGTACACACGATCTAATTTCCCCCGAGCTAACATGCCGATGTGTTATGACGTCATAAAACAAACGAAGACGGTTTATGAAGGTGACGTCACTTTGAATTTTGAACGGTATTCCATTAGTTATCGATTTGTGTGTTTTTGGAACATTTTAAAATAAATAATATTGTGTTTTGTTATAAAAACTGCTTGTACCAGATTAGGGTAAAGCGTATAAAGGGTAAGGAGTTTATTGCTTCCCGCGAAAATTAAATTTAAAATAATTTAACAAAAAAAATTACGTGATCAATACGGAACTAAAATTATATAAACGCCATCTACCGCATACCTCTGTGACTTTTATGAAACTAAGAAACTATCAAACTATCGATATATCGACATAAGATGACAACACTAAAGCAAACTCACGGCACATTCCAAGAACGCAGCACATGTGTGGAATAAATTGTCCGTAAAACACAGCTTATTTTGCATAAAATCATATCTGTCTTTACGAGAATTTCTGTCGCAGTCTTTATAAGGCACTTACGAGAGCACTGTATATTTGTTTAAACTGGAAATAAACTGATCAAAAAAGTTTCTACTAGATCAGTTAATAATAAATACCCCATAACTATATTAAAGTCTGTTATTTTAAAATCTGTATATAGTTCGACCTTATTAATATTACTAAGGCCAAACTATATATGAGAGAATACTCTAATTATTATATACTTTTAGGTTCATTTTTTAGATATGCGTAGTTATAAAAGTGAGCGCAGCATTCGCCAATAAACGTATGTTTGGCGAAAGTAAGATAAATGTACCAAATGTAAGCATTGCATGAGATAAATAAATAAATAAAGTAGTATTTTCTATAGTTGGATTTAACCAATACTGGTATTATTGAACGAGCTTGACCAAAAATGTCTTTCGTATGTCTCGTTTGTCACTATGTGTCATTTCCCACCAGATTTCCGTGAAATTTTGTGAGGAGATTCAATAAATACAAATTTTCGACGAATCTGTTTTTCGTTTTTTTCTTTTTAAGTAAAAGAAAACAATTTTTAACCTTTCCGAGCGGAGTGAGAACTCTCATTTATGCCGCATTGTGTCACAGATTTGATGAGGTCTGTCCATTGCGTTGGAGAGCGCCCACGTGTTCTTTTGCCCTCGACTTTCCTTTGCACCACCAATAGTTCCATGAAGTCCTCTTTGCATATCTCTCTTTTTTTTCTTGAGTTCTTTCAGGATTTAAACGTTGGTTCGGTGCGCAGTCCACGGGATTCTGAGCACCACATTTCCAGTGCGAACTATAGCTACCTACCTAGTTATTTATAAGTAGTTTTGAAGAACATCATAATATTAACAGATACATAAACCCGGTTAAATCACAGAGTAGCAGATTACGAATAATCGGTATAAATTCCCAGTTAATGTCAGAAACACTCGATTGAAACAACAAAGGTAAATACGGACAATATTCAATTTATCAATTTATTTAACGATATAACAACGCGCCGGTGCTCCAAATGGAATATAAATGAAGTTTCACCTGATAACCGTGGTATTTATTACGTTCAGTGTTGTTTCGGCGTTTCGAGTGTTCACTTTTTGGAGGGTAGAAAGGAGGAGCGATATCTTACATAGGAGAATGTTTGAAAAAGTCGCCACCGGTAAGCGGTAAATAAAAGTTTCAATGCCGTCCGCAATAGCGCCAGAGTTACCCACAAGATAGTATGAAAAAATGTTAAGTGTTAGACGAAATTATATGTAATTGGAAACTTAAATATTTAATGGTGACCAGAATAATTCCAACTTAGTTCCATTAAGTATAAAAATACGGACAATATTCAATTTATTTAACGATATAACAACGCGCCGGTGTTCCAAATTGAATATAAATGAAGTAATAACCGTGGTATTTATTACGTTCAGATTTGTTTCGGCAGTTCGAGTGTTTTCTTTTTAGAGGGTAGAAAGGAGGAGCAATATCTTTATTTATCTTCAAAAGTATCCACTGAATGGTGTTAAATTGATAGCGCTATCGTGACTGAAAGTAGTTACGTTACATTAGCAACGGTTTGCTTATACATTTTTAACAAAAGTCATCGTAAAAATATGTGTTTATCCTGTATATACTTAACAAGCTGCGCCGTGCAATCTTACCTGCTCGTCCCACGGGAACACTAAATTTTTAAGGATAAATAGTAGCCTGTGTTGATCCAGGGTGTCAGCTATTTTTAATTCTACACATATCACTCCGTCTAAAACTTGGAATTTTTCCATACTATCTTACTCTGGCGCTATTGCGGACGGCATTAAAACTCATGTTTACTGTCGCGGGAGACTTTTTCAAACATTCTCCTATATAAGCTATATCCTATATTGCTCCTCCTTTCTACCCTCCATAGTTCACTTTTTGCGAACTATGAATGTTTTACTTTTATGATAAATTTTCGAATGCATTTTAGTGCCGTTTTGCTTTCCGGGATTTTATCGTTAACTAGATTTATAATAAAATCCATATGAAACGGGTTTACTCACGTCGTTTAGGTCGAATATTGCTAAATATTATTTCTTATGGATTCTAATATGTGACTTACGGGAGTTTTCGTAAAAAAATAGGTAAGTAGGCCACAAGGGCACTTTTACATCTCACGAGGAGGGGACTGCTGTTGAGAAGAAAGCCGAAAGAAACTCAACAGCAAGTAGGTTTGTTACGTAAATTATATTTACACAATTATTATGTTTTGAAATGTTAATTAGATACCACTGTTGCTTTTGGTACCTGTCAACTCTGTTATCTGTAATATTATAAAATTATAGATTTGTATGGAGAACTAGTTTTCTATTTGGTCATGATTTCAGGAAACAAATTCATAGCGTGATGCAGGATTGTCATTTGCTTTTTAAGGGCGCGTGGCGCCATGCCAGCCTGGCGCCATCTGTTTTCATAATTTCTGTCGTTCTCGCATCACGCCGAAACGGCTGAAATCATAACCCTTTTTCAAGAAATATATAAATTGAAATTTTTATAATAATAGAGTTCAACTCAACATTCAGAGATTCTAAATAGAATTACCAAGATTTGATGTTTTCTTCTATTTATTTGAACTTTAGATTTTCAAGATACCTTTTATGTAGGTGGCCCTTTGTCCGTGATTGTAGAACAGAATATAGACTAGACTAACAAAAATAGATACGACACTTGGGCACGGCAGCTCATTTATGAACACATACGCGGTGTCAGCGAAATGCACTGTCAATCCGTTTGTCAATATAGTCACCCGTGAGTGCTTGAGAGGAATACAGACGAGCGTTACCGCGGCGTTTAAAAACAAATTAATGGAAAATGAACTATATTTTGTAGGTAAATTGTAGGTACAAAGATGAGAAAGATATTTAAATGTGTACCTAGCGATGACTTTGGACCGGTAATCCAGAGGTACCCAGTTTGAAACCCTCTTCCGCTAGGTTCCTTCTTTTTACAATTTTTGTGCTACAAGATAGACCAAAAAAAAAATGTGGTGTACCAAGTTTCACAGCGCCATCTCTCGCTTGATCGTTCACTGCTGTAAAGTAGTATAGTTAGATGTGAACATTAACGTATTCACATAGAGGTCACTAAGGTGTAAAAACTTTCGAATTAACAATGCAAAGATCGACACACAAAGCAAAAGAAAAAAATTAAAAGGTTATTTGGCGGAGTGGTGGCAGGTTAGCACGTTGGACCAGTAATCCAGAGGTACCGGGTTCGATTCCCGGTCTCTTTCCCCAGGTTACGCATTCAAATGTTTCTTTGTGCTTTAATCTTTGTATCAATGATACAAACAAAAAAACTTGTGGTGTACCCACATTAAAATTAATAAGACATTACATTACATGTTTCATAAATTTATATTTTGAAAGTTTATTACATGTCATCAGTGTATTTTAATGTGTAGATTAAGTAAGACATAAGTATAATTTCAAACTCAATTTATATTGTTATTGAATAAATAAATCTAATCAAATCAAAGTAGGCCACAAGCGAACTTTTACATATATTTCGTCGGCATTTGAGTTTTATGTCGGCATCTCAGAAGTGGAGCACTGTTGAGAAGAATCAATACAATTAACTCCAAATTATCTAGATATCAGTATCGCTTATTTAAAAGTATTTGTAGTGTAGATTGTTAGCGAGCATCGCACCATCTCCCGGGCTTCAAATAGTGGCAAAATTTAACATAAAAAAAAACAGTTTTTTTTAAAGGTTGGGTCTTAACATTATCACGGGCATTGTAATGACGAGGATTCAGAATCAATAAAAAGGATGCATCAGAGTGCCGGGCCTTTTTTTTTGTTGGTTTTCGTTATAGTGGTAACATAACAAGGTGTGCGTGCGTGTGTGTATAATTGTAGTTCTTTGTAAGTTTATATTGAAGACATTGACCATTAACCGTTGTTTAAAAAATATCAACTTGCTTCCTTTCTGAGCACTAGCAAGGTTGTCTGTAAAGTCGGCTTACGGACGATAATTTTACGTGATATATGATACGCCAATGGAGTGGAAGAGAGATAGATGCGTCACAAGCCGAACGCTTAGGCCGATCGTGCCTTTCTATCGCTTGTACCGTGCTCTCGCTTGCACGCTCGGCTCAGGCGGAACGTGACAATGAGACATGCTTTATCGTGCGTGCAGCCGGCGTTCATCGATTTATTAGACGTTGTCACGTCAAAACACGAGCGTTTTATAACCGCCCGTCTACTCCACCATTCCTACTAAGTGAGCGCCCACGTCAAGTGCTAGGTAAAATATTCATAATGGTAAAAATGGAGAAATCTTGTCACAGCGCGAAATATGGAAAATGCAAGTTATATCATGCAGAACAGTGACTGCACCCGGACCTTGCTGGGTTATTCTATTTTATTTTTACGCTAGTGTTTTTCTCGGTTAACTATAAAATTAAATAAAATACACGAATGTTTGCAGGTCAGCACATCTTGCTGTGACATCGTTTGCCGCGCGGCTTGTTTCGACCCGCTCTTCGCGTCACCCGTCTTGCTTACACAGTATTGAAAGGAAAGCGACAGGTATTATTTGTTGTGTACACAGTTGTGCTACAGGTGCTATACAATAAAACGTACTGTCAAGGAAATAGAAACACGTACCTTTTGCGCTCTTGCCACGATTACAATAAGGATCAAAAAGGTACGCGTTTCAGGTACTGTACTTCGTGTTACTAAATTTTCACGTAAAGTCTGATTTTTAATTCCGTGGAGTTCTGACAACTGTCGAAAATTTACGTTTCACGAGTTGGCAACATTTTTTGATACATACTCGTATTTGTTTTAATATTTTTTTTATTGGCTGGGACATCTGATCTCTCCTGAGGAGTGAGGCACTCCTTTGGGAAACAGGGCGTGATTATACGTTTCATTTAACGTAAACTCGCCAGAAGCGGAATCATTCCACTGCAAGTTAGTCATTACATTACATTACATATATTTTTATTTAAATGTGTATAGTACAATTGTAAATAATGTAATCTTAAACCAAAGGTTTGCACAGGATATATGGTTTATATGAGATGAGAATGACACAAAACGTTAAATTTTTCATAGGTACCTCGAAAAACTATAATGGAAAATCTAAGTTATTATTTAGCTATTGCAACGACCAAAGAGAGTACATTTTTTTCGTTCTCTATGCTGCACCATAAGGTACGGTGTAAACATACTTAATATAAATGTTTAGCAGTATATCGTTGTTTTCTTACTGAAATTATTATGTTATACATGTCATTTGCGATCTCTTTATTGAAAATTCCTTTAAATGTACGTATAGATATTAATATTTTAGGCTCAACATGTCTAAGAGTGTTTTTCTTTGATAAGATAACGCACTCGGATTGATTTTCTGAATAAACATTGTACAAGGCAAAACAGAATCTCATAAAACCTTTATATTATCTACTGAAACTACACCGCTTTGAGTTTCCCTGCTTTTGAAGAATTGAAACTAATGGAAATACCGCAACTTATCAACCTTGTTATAGATAGATAGGTCGGCGAGCTGGTTTCACCGTTAAACGGAAGGTTCTGTCGAGGAGATTTATACAATAGAGTGTAAGTCCTCACAAATAAACAATGCAAACATAAGGAAGAAACCGAAAGGCCTCTAGACTTGGGGTGGTGGGGTGGTTGACTCACTTCAGTAAATCAGTGGTACTGTATTCGATAGCCGGCAGGCTTCGCATTGTTAATTTTTCTTTGACTCGTGTTCATGTATTTACTCGCTCATTTCTCGCCCGTGAATATAAATTACACTCGCCTGGAATCACGTATCTCACACACTTGTATCATAAATAACTAAGTATTAATAGCCTTTTTCACATTTTTACATCTTGAATGTGCAATTACAAAATTACTTGCGATTAGAATTTCATGGGGGCTATATTGACTCCTAGAATTATTTCATCGAATATTTAATTTCACCGAAAAATCATTTCACAGAAAGCATTTTTCATTGTAACCATAAACTGAGATTATTATAAAACAAACCTAACCTAACCTAATCTATAGGATGATATTGCCAAGAATTAAAAAAATATTAGAGGAATTAAAATTCTGCTAAACGATTTTTTTGCGAAATCAGTTTCTAGGAAAGAAAGTGCTCCCGAATTCCAATATTATAAACGGCGACCCCATATTTTTAATCTCAACAAGGAATCCTAAAAAACTCTCCGCTAAACTTAAAGGCTAAGCCAATCTTTTGTAGTCAAAGGAATATTTTCATAGTAAGATATAATCGGGGAGATTCTTGTTAAAGATAGCTTTTTGCATGGGTCCGTCAAAAGATTATGCGAGGTAAGTGCAATTTAGACACGCTGTTTTGGCTAGAGCAGATTTTCGCGAAGGATTTTTTCGTTATTCAGGGTTTTTGCGCTGAAAGCAGAATTCTATTAAAAATTTTACACTAGATGAGCTTACAAGAAAGTATCTGATATATGGTGACTTACTTCATTTATTGCATTTTAATCATGTTGTACATTAGGTCTTACTTAATTGACAGCATTAAATATTTTACCTAGCTTTTTATCGATATTATCAAAATAATGAAATATTTGCACATTTTTACACCTTATAAAGTATCTCAATTTGTGATTGAATAATTCATTTGAAAACAAGTCAAAGCCCAGTAAATCATAGTTTACAGACGTACATGCAAACATAAACAGACGCACAACAGTGATCCTATATAGGTTCCTTTTTGCCAAATTGTGGTATGGAACACTAAAAGATATCTGTCATATACATGAACAAATAAAAACTAAAACCATGTGACAAAATAATGAGATCTAGCAAAGCTAACGGAAAATATGAAATCCAACAGTCCATTTGCAAACTAAGTAAGTATATTTACACGTCGAAATGTTACATATAAAGCCTTCGAAACTAGAAACGAATTCACTTCTAATATATTGAATTTACCTCAACACTACACTTTCTTAGTTTATTTACCCATTCAAAATTTCACCTAAAAAATCACACTTTAAAGTTGAATTTCATTGGGCAAAATCCTCGCACCTTACCACAGGATCTTACAAATTCTGTTGTTTAAGTTTGAATTTTGGACCACGGTTTTAAAGTTCCTTTTACATTAGGATATTTTTTGAAAAGGAAGAAAATACGTTGCAGGGTGTGTCTGAATCCGGGCGAAAATCTCCTTCCGTCTCAGGTAGTCGGAATTTCTGAAATAAATCCGGACAGTTTGTGAATGGAATTTTTAAATTAGCTGATTTGAATACAGCTAGTGTTACGGTTCATGGTGTCCGTTTTATCTGATAGTGTGGCTTGGATATACTGTTATACAGAGTGAATAGGGGGAATGGGTTGATGTAAGAATGAAATGTCAGAATTAAAGGTAAAAAAAAAACTTGTATGTTGCATACCAACAAAATATTCCTAGGAAATCGATCAGCCTGAATTTTATTCAATAAAAGCAAATGGTTTAGAAAATCTTATTTAACCCCTAACCTCTTTAGGATGGACCTGGAAGAAAGTGGTTAACAATTATCACGATTAGAAAATCGATAATTTTGTATTTTATTTTTTCTGCATAATTAACCGGTTAATAAATAATGTTTGTTGAATAAATATTATAAAGTTAATTTGCAAGCAATCGAGTGTTTTACTAAAGTGATTTTCCATACCACAGCACTTTTTAAAAACATTAAAATACCTTAATCGAATACTTATACGAGTATTATCTTCAGACAAGCACGTGTGCACAAAGAAAGCCAATCTTGGTGCAGTTTCGCCCCGGTGGACGAGTATTTTGTCATTTAATGCCATCTACGAGGGTATGGATAGGAGAAGGTTGCAGCGTTGAGAAAACTAAGGTATTTTGCTTCTAAATCCTGTATATTATTAGTATCAATCTCAATTATTTGTACCACTGTAGATATATTGGTACCGTACCTAAAACTTCCAAATGTAAAATAAGAATACTGAAAGTAATTTAGACTTAATATTTAATAATATTTATGGGCAGTGGCTAAGTTACAAGCTTATATGTTGACGATGTATGATTATTACAAATGAGAAATCTATCTATCTATGTATATTTGACATTTATCAGCAACTGTGTTTTTGAATTATCGTCTTCATGTCACCTGAATGGTGTTGTTATCTTAGAATTTCAGCATTATGCGAAAATTGCAACGATTTACCACTTACGCTTAGATACAGCCCTGTGACAGACGAACAGACAAACAGCGGATACATAATAGGGTCTCGTTAACGTAAACAGGAATCGCTAAATGTGATGCTGAGTGCAAAACTCGGGAACTGGTGGGCTAATTAACTTTTTTTTATTCCTTGAAGTTTTAAAGGCACTTATTTAAAAAAATTGGCCGGATAAATATATAATCCTCACTTTACTGCGTGTAACAAACCAACACAGTCAAATAGATTTTGACAGAACCGACGTCTCTCAGGTCTGCAAGTATCATGGACATTTTACTAACAGTTTCTCTGTCGGTTAAACTTTTTTGACACAGTGCTCACTCCATTAGATGTAACTCCATGGCTATTATTTTAGTAATAAAAATATAGGTACGGAGATGTTGATCATTTTATTTTGACGTTGTTTTTATTTTTATTAATATTTTGATGATTACATTTTGTGATTTTTAATGGATTAAATTTATGAATCAGCTAACTTGTATTTGTTTTTTTTATGAATTTGTAGTTTATTTTTGTGTATGATTAGAATAATAATTTCGTAATGATTTTATGTTTTGGTAATTTAACTTGTGAATATGAGTTTAAGAATTTGATCAGATCAGTATTTGTGCTTTTGATTTGATTTAAGATTTTGATATTTAGTGTGTTTTGTTTTTGACAATGGCAATTATTTTAATGTTTTTGATAATTTGAATTTTGTACAATTTTATTACGAATATGTTGTTATTGAATAAAGTTTAACCGTGGCTAAAATTGCGGTGTGTGTGATGCCCCGCATCATTATAAAAGATGAACTTTAACCCTTAACTACCTACGTCCGATTTCTATAGCACAACCACCTACGAGAGGTCATGGAGACCTCTACTTGAAATGGGTCTAAAATATTTTTAAGTATTTATATTAGAGGTACATTTATATAATATTTACCATTTTAACGGTTTTGGGCATTTATTACCAAAAATCGATACAACATTAATCAACAATATGTTCTTTAAACTTAACATAATAACATTCCCTTATGTTTTTACGAAAAAATATTTTTAAAACATTTGGAACATGAGATCACAGAATATGCTGACACTATATATTTTTTTCTTGGTAAATCTTAAAGTACAATAATCAGTCAAGCAAATCAGCTATAAAATTTATATAAAAGTTAGTAATTTTTATAAAATTGCAAGCACTGAATGTAGATTGGTTTCTTGCATTCAATACATATGTACTGCGTCTTTCGCTGCTTTTTGGGGTCACAAGTTGAGCAACATTTTCGAACTTGCAATCGTTCTTCAGCATTGCCTGGGACCTGTCTTTGCTGGTAAGTCTGTATCTTTGTTGAGGATATTGTTGATATTGATTAATAGGTCCCGTAAAGAACTGATGCCAGATATCCAGTGGACTCGATGTAGAGGTCAATACATCGCGGTAAGCTGGTTTTGATACCTGTGCTTCATTGACTATATTTTTTGACGACGCGTTTGGCTCGGTTTGTAGACACCTGCCTACTGAGTCGGCGGTCCCGGGTTCGAATCCCGGCCGGGGCAAATATTTGTGCAAAATATTTGTTCTTGGGTCATGGATGTTATCTATATATGTATTTATATATTATGTATATCGTCGTCTAGTACCCATAGTACAAGCTTTGCTTAGTTTGGGACTAGGTCGATTTGTGTAAGATTGTCCCTTAATATTCATTTGTTATTATTTATTTATTTATATTATGTTGCAAGGTCCTTAATCGTAGTGATAGTGGTTCAGATGCCCACCGAAAGTGATTCAAGCAGAAATAGTTCTTCTTTTTAGGTCTTGATCGCCGTTGTAATAATGGCACTTCGTCGTCTGAAGCAAATTGCTGTTCGTGATCTTGCTGCACTACCGGTCTAGGTCTCGATCGTCGCTGTAATAATATCACTTCATCATCAGAACATGACCAAAGCAGAATATGACTATAGCAGAACATGATTAAAGCCGAACATGACATCCATCTAAAAACCCTGGTGGTTCTTAGTTTGATTCTACCTTCATCATCCGGCAAGTCATCTTCATGAGGGCACTTCTCGTAACCATCTTTCGATCGTTGCGTCATTAGGAAGCATTTTTAACTAAAACTAAACATGAAATGCGTTCAAGTATTGAAAATTACAACCTCATAAAAATAAACGCAATCACCTAGGCAGGGTCTTAGAGACCAGCAAGATATAATACGTAACCACCTAGGCAAGGTCGCTGAGACCACTGACGACAGTTTTATACTCACCAAATTCACAGAGGCACACTTCCGAACGCGTCGAACGCATGGCTGGCACTGAGACGCCAGCGGGGAAAGGTACAAGGTCACAGAGGTCCGTGCCATGAACATGCGATGAGTTATTCACTAATTTTGTATTTGTCTGGTCCTGAGGACCTTGCCTAGGTGGTTAAGGGTTAATTGTAGATAAAATAACCGAACCTGTAGGATCCTAAAATCCTCTTTACCACTATCATCTCCCCGTGGTCTGCGTCCGTCGGCTGAGATTTCACCATCCTTCCAGCATAAGCGCACGAAGGAGTCTTTTGTCGACTTTTAACGCCAGAGTACCGATATAAATTGGATAAAAGGGTGCCGAGATTTTTTTTCTACACAGGGTGGAGTGGAACGAAGGTCTTGTCTGTTTAATGTGTTTTTAGGATTAGAAAATTGTTTTTTCCAAATAAACTATGTTAATATCTGTCGTCGTTTTCAAGTTAAAGTTTGTTAAGCTCTTAGCCAAAAACTGCGTGTTATATCCCTATTTATTACAAATAAATACATAAATACCTATGTCATCAGTCATTTTGAAATGTAATGTAAACAATAAGCCAGAAGCGGTAGGGTTGTACAAAGAAAAATAATAATTTCAATAGTTTCGTGTTTTTTAATAAACAAATAAAATAAATAAACATTATAAAGGGACAGTCTTACGCAAATCGACCTGGTCCCAAAGCAAAACTAAGCATAGCTTGTACTATGGGTAGTAGACGATGATATACATAGATATACATAAATGTATACATAACATTCAAGACCCAGGAACAATATTCGAGTTCATCACACAAATATTTACCCTGGCCTGGATTCGAACCCAGGACGGTGGTCCTCCAGTTCAGTAGGCAGGTGCACTACAAACTACGCCAACATAAGCATTTCATTATTGCAGGTCGATTCTACATCAAATAGAAGACTATGGTAAACTTATAGTTCTATGCTGTGTAAATGTGACAGTGTTTTGACCAATTTGGTTTATTTTCTTGGTCAAAAGATACCTTTAACCTGAATACCGAAAAAAGTGACTTCATTCTTCACCGCGAAAACGAAGTTGTGATTAATTTAATAAGGTCTTTGTTTAAAGACAACCATGTTAAGCATCCGAGAAAATACTTCAAATCTGATTTAATTAAATGTCATGACTGTTGACTAAATGTTGCTTTAATCAAAATTAAATCATACCCTCAAGTGGTAAGACGTAGGCTAAGCCAAATTTTAACAGACGTGCTCAAATGTTTATTAAATATTGAAGTATTCTTCGTGATTTCATAACGATTATTAAGCTTTATTAACCTTTGTATGAAAATTCATAAGTAAGGAAATGTTTTTAGAATCATTATTAATCAAGATTACGTTTTTCATTAAGTTACTTATTTAATGGAAAATCTGTAGTATTATAATGATGATGATAGGTATTTTAAAGGTTAAAAATATAAGTTTAACACTTTTCACAGATTATGTTGACGGCAGCCCTAAGCGAACATAATTATCTCGGGGTGGGAGTGGACTATGCAAGAGGCCTGAGAAATCAAAAGGCGGTCATACTTCTTGCCACGTCTGACGACTGAGATAGCCTGCAAGAAGCCATCAAGCCTCAAAAAGGCATTTCTGAGACAAGTTGGAGTCGTAAAGAGGATCTGCAGAAACCACCAGCGCTGGCGAAGCAGAACAATGTGGCTGGCTAGGCCGAATTTTGCTTTAAGTACTAAGCTGGCTCGGCCACCAACACTAGTCAGTCTTTCTTCAGTTAGGTACAGTATGTTTATGTACATGGCGCGCCTATTTATTTCTATAGTGAAATAACTAAACTTATATTAGCTAATTTTCACCTTTTTTACATGTTTCTTAGCTACGAGTACGTCTTTTAATTACAACACTTTCTACGCTACATCCAAACGACATGACAGTATAGCTTAAACTACAACTTTGTAGCATTGAAACTTAAGGTGCAAACGTACAAGACTAGAAAGTTCTGACACAAATGCGCCAAAAGCGAAACTTGGGAAGTGTCCGGCAAATCGTGTAGTGTGTCGAGTCACACGTGAGAGTGCTAGTTCATGTCGGACATTTTGTCTGAATGTGTCTTGAGTGTCGCGAAACTTTTTGATGTCATCGCTTGCTGATTCTTCTTTATCCTTACCCAAGAAGGGCTCACGACCCGCCGCGTACCGTGCTAACAACTACGGTTTGACTCCACCTTCCGATTTCATTCGTGCGCTTCTGATGCGCGTTTGTAGCTACTCGCAGTGTCACACATTACCATACACCATCATCAACTGGTTCGTATTTCACACAAACAACCAATAAAATACAATTGCCAGACTGCGTTTGCGAAAATCAAAAGATAAACTGTTTAGTGTTTCGTTTTTTGTTTAAATATACATACCACACGGGCAATTAATTTTTATATATCTTTACAATAAATAATTATAGGTCAACCTCACACAAATCGATTTAGTCCCAAAGTAACGTACTAGACGACGATATGTGTATATTACATACGAATAGTACCTATAGATGTGTTCATAAGCTACGTAAGTAAATTAAAGCATACCATGTATGACGAATTTTAATTATATATTTTAGATACAAAACAGATATCCGACAAAAACATGCATGTATAATTTTGCGTTGGTGTGTGATTAATTTTGCTAAAAATTATCGGTTATATCTAACAGCTTTATCCCACTATAAAAATTAAGGTGTCAACATTTTATTAATAGTCTTATATAATTAAGTTGTCTCAAATAAAGACGTTAGTTTCGTTATTGTGGGTCTATAAATTGTTACGTAGGAGTGATTTGTGAGTCGAAATGACGGGTTATGACTGTTACGAGTGGAGAAAAAACATGGCTACTGTTTGTATGCACATTGTGGGTGTTGTTGGTAACTAGTTGAGTATCATTCTCTATTATGTCTAATTGCTTAATAAATATTTTTAAAATAGTTTGGTTGTTTTGGTAGTGTCACACAAAAAAAAGAAAAAAGGTGCTGATAATATACCTACATTAAAAATAATTTCGTAAAACCTAATTGGGTTCCGAAATAAAATATTGTCATACAAAGTTAAGTTTTAGTTAATGCAATATTTTCTTTTTTATATAGGTATATAAGACGACATCTCTTTTTAATTAATTATTTTTGTTTTAAGGCTCTACTGTATGTTGGTCTGTGTCACTGTGTGTCACAGGCTCACAGCTCTGTATATTTGAACCCGTAGGTAGAAAGAGACTTCACATTTTGGCGCATAATAGTATTATATGTAACCGTTGTATAAGAGGGGGCAAAAAACGTGAGTGGCATGGGTTACGATGTGAGCGTAGCGAACATCGTAAGAAAGATGCCACGAGAGTTTTTTGGCCTACTTATACAACGTTGCATACAATACTTTTCTACGACTCGACATTTTATAAATAAAATGCAAATAAACAACAAAGAAAATAATTACATGTTCCCGCTCGGAATCAACAAAAAAAAATAGTCTCTGATACCTTTTTTTTTATTGACGTCCATCTGTCCAAAAAATATGAACTCATACATAAAGGTATACGTTCACTATACTAAACATCTGTCAAAAAATATGAACTTATACGTAAAGGTATACGTTCACTATACTAAACATCCATGCACTGAAGATAAAACTTTTTTAAGTTGGCAGCAATGCCTTAATACAATAAGTTTTTTTTAAATCGCATCAAATACAATCACTAAGGAACAGAGGAAATCCACTGAGTTTTTTCGTGACCAAAATAGCTAAAAGTTTCCCTGAAGCTCATACCGACAAATTTATGATCCTCCATCAAAATATATGTGGCCTGTTAAGTAAACTAGATATTTTAGAAGTGGAGCTAAACGATTTTCAAAGTAAATATCAAACCATTGATATACTCTGTTTCAGTGAAACTTTTGTTAAGAAAGGTTGTGAATGTAATATAAAATTGATCAACTTTGAATTGGCATCATCTTACTGTAGACAAAAAAGTAGAGGTGGGACAGCAATTTTGGTCAGAAAGACAATGGAAGTAAAACCGATCGAGTTTATGTCAAACTTAGCATCTGATTTTTATTTCGAATGTTGTGGAGTTGAGATTAGTGCTATAAATTTGATAGTAATTGTTATCTATAGGATACCACAGCAAACAAAATCGTATATCGGTGTTTTTCTACACAAAATGGAAATTCTACTTCAATACTTAAGTTTAAAGTATAAAAAAATTAAAATTGTACTCTGTGGTGACTGGAATATCGACATTTTGCAAAAAAAAAACAGTCACAACGAATATTACTAGTGTTTTGCGAAGACACAACTTTAAGATGCACATACAAACACCAACTAGGCTGAACGCCTGCATTGATCAAATTGCAAGCAATATGCGACTAGTTAAATCTGACACCCACACATTGCACCTATCTGATCATGATACAGCCCAATCCATTCTGTTAAATATTGAAAAGATTAAATCATATACGACCTGGTTCGAGTACAAAAGGGACTACTGTATCGACAATATCCGAAAGTTCCGCGACAGTATAGCGTCGCTCTCTTTCTGCGACGTTCTAAGTTCAAAAGACGCCCAAGCAGCGTTCACACATTTCTATGAACTACTGAAACTCTTTTACGATCTTTGTTTCCCAGTTATTAGAGTTAAAGTTAGCAGTGAGCAAGCAAAAGTAAGATGGGTATCAAAAGGTATTCGTACGTCATGTCGAGCAAAACGTCAAATGCTTATTCGGAGTAGAAATACTAGGCATAAATCAGTATCAGATACAATGATTATAAAAAAATATAGTAAATTATTAAAGAGATGTATTCATAACTCTCAGAAAATCCATACTATATACTATATACTATATACTATATACTATATACTATATACTATATACTATATACTATATACTATATACTATATACTATATACTATATACTATAAATACTATATACTATAATATTATAAATGCGAAAGTGTGTCTGTCTGTCTGTCTGTCTGTCTGTCTGTTACCGCTTCACGCTTAAACCGCTGAATCGATTTTGATGAAATTTGGCATGGAGATAGTTTAAGATCCGACGAAGGACATAGGATAGTTTTCATCTTGGAAATTATCCCTAAAAAGATTGAAAAGTGAGTAAGTAATTCATGGTGACATTGATGATCCTGTAGAGAATGTAATAATTTGACCAAAAGCACAACTGCTCTTACATTTGCTTAGGCGCTTTTAATAATCCCTTTTATTAATTAAGGTGATTAGGTGTATATCTATCGTGTTGTACGAGGTTGCTTCCATATTTCCAAGTTCCACGCGGACGTAGTCGCGGGCAAAAGCTAGTTTGTAATAATAAGTATATATCGAAAAGTAGTAATAAATGTAAAGCCACGTGGAATTTAATATCTTCTAGGACATCAAATTTGGAAACTCAGACTAATATAAATTATTTAAAAACAACCGCTAACAAGATAGTGAGTAATCCCCATGACATCAGTGCCGTTCTAAATGATCATTTTATTAAAGTATGTATAGTGTGCGTCCCGTGCGTAATACAGACAGCGAGATCAAGACTCGAAAAAATTATATCGAAAAAAATCGACAAACAATGTTTTTAAGTCCTATTTGTGAAGATGAAGTGTATAAACTTATAAAGTCACTAAAGAACACTAAGGCTTGTGGAATAGACGATATCTCAACTGAAATGATAAAGTTAACGGGATTATTTTTGAGCCGCCCGCTTGCACATGTAATAAATCTCTCTTTTAGCCAAAGTTACTTTCCAAAAGAGTTAAAAGTGGCTAAAATAAAACCGCTTTATAAAAAAGGGGATCGTTGTGATCCTGGTAATTATAGGCCAATTGCTATTGTCCAATCCTATCGAAAATAGTTGAGAAGGCTTTTTGTGTCCGATTAGTTGACTTCCTAACGAAGCATAATATCTTGCATCCTAATCAATATGGTTTCCAACAAGGTAGGTATAATACAGAGATGGCATGCTTTGACTTTGTGAAATACGTGACTGAATCCTTGAACAATAAAATACCGGTCATGTCAATTTTCCTTGACATGACCAAGGCATTTGACCTTGTTGACCACTCTAAATTGCTGGATAAATTGGATTCTTATGGAATCAGAGGTATAGCAAATGACTGGCTCAAATCCTATTTATCAAACAGGAAGCAATGCACAGAAATAACCAAAATCGAAGAAGATAAAAATCAAATCCGTAAAGTAGTGTATCGGTCACCTGATAGTACTGTAGTTACAGGAGTACCACAGGGCAGTAATCTAGGCCCATTGTTATTCATAAATGACCTTCCAATGGCTACAAAGCCCAAATCAATCCTTTTTGCGGATGATACGACCATCATTGTTAGAGGAGACAATCCACGGTTGTATGAATCAGATATAAATGAAGCTTTATCGAATATAAATCACTGGATAAATAGCAATGAACTTCTAATCAATCTGAGCAAAACTGATTTTATGCAATTTAGGTCAGTCGGGGCCAAACCTCCTGAACTAGATATTAAAATTGAAGAGATTGCATTACAGGAAGCCAGTAGTGTTAAGTTCTTAGGTATAAATATAGACCCCCACTTAAATTGGAAGGAACATATCGACTCGGTATGTAAGGTTAGATCGTTTCATTTACGCACTGAGAAAGCTTAGACAATGTGTCTCTGAAGAAGCTGCAATAACAGCCTACCATGGACATGTATCCTCAATTCTTAGTTATGGCTTAATATTATGGGGTAATTCTGTAAGTGTTGACAGGGTATTTCTATTGCAGAAGAAATGTGTGCGTGTAATATCAAATGCTTGGATGGGGTGCAGCTGTAAACCAATTTTCAAAAAACTAAATATTTTACCACTAGCGTGTATGTATATTCATAAAATTTGCAATTTCGTTAAGAAATTCCCTAAATACTTTACAAAACGATCGGATGTTCATTCTAGTGATATAAGAGAGCAATATAAACATCTTTTATATCAGCCACGCTGTAAAAAGGATGTATATAAAAGGAATAGTTATAATATGTGCATTCTGATTTTCAATAACTTGCCTGTCCAAATAAAAGCACTCGAAGGTAATGCCTTCAAACAAGCACTAAGAAGTTGGCTCCTTGAAAACTGTTTTTATAGCGTTCAAGAATTTATAAATTATAAGCATATAGCATGACATAAGTTTAAAAATGATTGATAATTGTTATTTTTATTTTTATTTTTATTTTACTGTTTTGACCATATATGTACATATATTATAATATTATAATGTTGGTACTATTGATGCACATTGCGTTCAAGAATTTATAAATTATAAGCATATAGCATGACATAATTTTAGAAATGATTGATAATTGTTATTTATATTTTAATTTTACTGTTTTGACCATATATGTACATATATTATAATGTTGGTACTATTGATGCACATTGGTTTGGATGCCTTTAACTGTAAATATAAAAGATTAGCGTAATAATTATTCCTTCCTACCCATTTATATACAATTGCATGCTGCTGAAGACAGCCGAAAAAGGTGGAACTTTAACATAATATTAAGACATGTAACTAACCCTTTTTCTGCAATAAACATTATCTTATCTTATCTTATCTTATCATATTGTATCAATGCAGCTGTTTATCTTGTAATCTGTGGTACTAAGTGATGCTTTTTTGGCGACATTATAACATCGTTTAGCAGTGTTTTTTGGGCAGTAGAGTATAGACTTTTACAGACTTTCATAATTTATGTCTTTATATTAGAGTTAGTAACTATATAAATGACAGAATTAAGTACTGGAGTAGAAAAAGTTTATTTTCACAGCTCCGCTATGACAACAAAGTAGAAAAAAAATTTTTTTTTTTTTTTACTTGAACAGGCAATGACTAATCGTAATTATGTACGAGTATGCACTTCCTCAAAAAATAATGACTACTATAAAGTATAGAACGACCAAAGTAACAATAATTCTTTTTATAGGCGTCGTTAAAAAGTACAGTATCAACCTAACTCAGATTTAAGAATATTTATTTTTAATTTGCCCTTTCAACTTTCCCTGGACTATAAAACGTGAATTTACAGCCTCCTTAGGAATGTCTATGTTTACAAAGAAAAAACACCCTTAAGACTTTACCTATAGGAGTTAATCGATTTTTTATTCAGTTGCAAGGTTCTATAGCAATTTTTGCATGATGAAGCAACAATGTTAATAAAAGTATAAACATGAGTATTAAACAGCAGTGAAATTGCAGTAAAATACAATGTTATTCGTTTTGTATTGGATTCCTCGCTAAAGTAGCAATTTGACCCAATATGAGATGAGTAATCGTGTTTGTAATCTTTTTTTATAGCAGATTGGCACATTTGAATTTGTAATAAAATATGTAACCGATAAGATAATTCTAGTTTCCGTTCTTTATTTATTATTTATCCATCCAGTGCAGAAAGGTAGCGGACAAATTAACTACCTACTGGCCTAGTAAATGTAATTTTGCATCATCATCATCATCATCATCATCACCATATCGGCTGTTAAACGTCCAGTGCTGGACAAAGGCCTTCCTTAAAATTCACCACACACGACTAGTCGAATTTTGCACAAACAACCGAGTAAATAAATTACAATCTCAGTCGGCTTTTTAACCGACATCAAATGTCGGAGCAGTTTTTTTTTGTGTGTGTTTTTTTTATATGTTCCTTAATTACTCGAAGAGGACTGAATCGATTTAGGAAATTATTTGGTAGGATACTTTTTAGTTGATCCCATTATCAAGAGAGCATCTGATGATGGGATTATGAAAAAATCGAGGAAAATCTACAAAAAATATGCACTTATCCTGATTTGGGTATTTTCAGTAATTTGCTCAATTGAGTTCCAAAAATGTGTTTTTTTATTACCTCGACGTTTTAAACGTGATGTTCATAGTCTCGAAGGGACAAAGACACTAGGAACCTAAAACCACTTTCGAAATGTCGAGTCCCGTTTTATTATAATAATGCGTGTAAGTTTAAATTACTCAATTTGATATCGGGAAGCATTATTTCGTTTCAATGTTGTCAGTTATTATTTGTTAAAAAGTTATGATACATCACGAAGGAAATTGTTCTTAAGTGTATTATTTTGAGCCGCTACTAAAAATCAGTATAAACGAAATATTTCTCAGAACTGCACTTGTACCTGTTTACACCGACCGACCAGTCAAAGATAAGGCCAGTATTTTAATAACACCGGCAATTTATTCCCTTGAAATATGAATTGGGCGTGCAGCCTCTAGGCTAGAGCTGAGTTATGGCCGCAAACGTAAGAATCTAATGGCAATTGAAATGTTTGTGATGGGTACCGCTATTTTTATGGTATGATGGCATTTTAATTGAACAAATTATCACTTTTAAACAAAAACAAAAACTCGACGAACGAACATTACTTAAAAATCACACTTTGACAACGCGGTTGGAGCTGTTTGTAGTGCACCTGCCTACTGAGCCGGCGGTCCTGGGTTCGAATCCCGGTCGGGGCAAATATTTGTGTAATGAACTCGAATATTTGTTCCTGGGTCATGGATGTTATGTATATGTGTATTTATACAGGGTGTTTTTTTTTTATTTGCGTTAACTTCGACATAATGCTTGTAACGTTAAAATGAACTATCTTGTAAATCAGTATTAATTAAATTCGTTTTTTTTTACCTTTTGATACAAACTAATTTAATATTGAGTTTATGACCTTTGTAAAGGGCACTTTTGAGTTAGAGAAAGTTAGTGTCAATTAAATGACAGTGTTAGAATTATGTAAATGACAGCACGTTTACAAATTTAGCTCAGTGGTAGTTTGATTGCTTATCAAGTAGGAGGTCCTGGGTTCAAACCCGGTTAATGCATTATTTTTTCTTTTTTTTTCATAAATTGGAAATGAAAAACTTTCATTTCAGACAACTGTGAATCATGGGCCCCATGGATACCTTAAAACTGTATTTTTTTTTACGAATAGGTAGGTAATGCTCCAGTAGTAGCGGTAGCTACGGAATATCAAAACAATTTTATTTGATTCCTAATTTTTTCAACCCTGTAGACTTTTAACAGTAGTACCTAGTTAGTCATATTTGTGGAATAAAATAAAATAAGGGAGCTTTATAAAAACCGGCCAAGCGCGAGTCGGACTCGCACACCGAGGGTTCCGTACAAACACTTCTCATCTTAACTGGCCGGGTTAAGTTAAGTTTGCACTTGGTATATAAATGGCGCCGCATACAAATGAAGTGCAAAGTTAACGCAACCGATCACGATTGTTGTATGGGAGCCCCTCTTAAATATTCATTTTATTCTGTTTTTAGTATCTGTTGTTATAGCGGCAATAGAAATACATCATCTGTGAAAATTTCATTATCACGGTTCTTGAGATACAGCCTGGTGAGACAGACAGAGACGGACGGGCAGACAGCGGAGTCTCACTAATAGGGTCCCGTTTTTACCCTTTGGGTACGGAAGCCAAAACAAAAGCAATAAATATTGAAATACCCGTATTCATTATTATTAACACATAATGAAATTAGGACTCCTAAGGCAAGTTTCGGGTTATGTTTGGACAAGGACAGGAAGGAAGTTACGATTCCTGCTCTTGCAATTTGTGTGTAGTGCATCCACAATATTTTTCCGATCAGTTGCGTTAATAGTTCATTGCAAATTCAAAATTGTCTTGTGGCAAAAAACCTTTTCGGTAATGAAATGATAGACCGTATCGCTTTCACAATCTCCAATTTTCGCTCCAAACTACACGCCGCGTAGCGTAACAGTCGGACGGATCCTCTACGATTACGTTCATTATGCCGATCTCATCATTCAACGCTCAAATTTGCAAATCCATACTAATATTATAAATGCGAAAGTGTGTCTGTCTGTCTGTCTGTCTGTCTGTCTGTTACCTCTTCACGCTTAAACCGCTGAACCGATTTAGATGAAATTTGGTATGTAGATAGTTTCAGTCCCGGGGAAGGACATAGGATACTTTTCATCCCGAATAAATTTAGTGTTCCCGTGGGATGAGCGGGTAACACCGCGGGGCACAGCTAGTCGTTTATAATTCACTGAAGAATGTAAGTATGTCGGAATTGTCGATTGGGATATCGGCGGCTGACCTTCCGTGTTGCTTCTGCGGCAATGTCTTATTGAATTAGCAGCTTCCTCTTCAGGCGGAGAATTAAATCGTAGCATAATGAATCAAACAAAAATGTATTATTGAAAAAAAAACAATATCAACCGTAACAAACTATTGTCAAATCGACGTGTCACACAAACTGAAAGGTAACGTTAAACGAACTCCTTATCTTTGACACATTCCTGTTTTGACCTTCTTGTCATGCATGTGCAAGAACTGAAACATCTTTAACAGAACGAATTGAAATTAAATAATATTTGGTTATGGATTAAGAAGACTTTACACTGGTTTAACGTACTTAAGTGAGAAAATTAGGATCTTGAATATTTTAATCACATTATGAGTTAAGACATTAGTTTCTTGGAGAAATTTACTTAATTCGATCTGAAGAATGTGCCCTCGAAGTTAACGCAAATAAAAAAACACGTTGTATAATATTATGTACCTACATCTTTGTCTAGTAAGCATAGTACCATCTTTGCTTAGTTTGGGACTAAGTAGATTTGTGTAAGATTGTCCCTTAATATTTATGTATTTATATTGATAAATGTAATTATGATGTGATGGTATTTTGATTGAATGAATAATCATTCCTTAACGAAACGAAGTTATGTTTTATGACAATGGGACCAACTTGATTCCCAAATCGTTTCAGTCATTTACAATAACATATTTTGACAAATATAAGAAAATTAGAGCAAATGTATAGATTTCAAATAGAAATTGTTTGTGATGGTTTTTATATATGATGATATGTTAAATCAGTGTATAAAAGTAGTGACGACAGTGATGATGTTTTGCTGTCCTTGTCATCTATATTTTGTGATCACTTGTTTTTTTTTATTTTTATTAATGGAATATGGACTAGAACAGCAAAACAACATTTTGGCACTGATTAAACGATACAAGCGATCGAATTGTTTTTATTTATTTATTTATTTCTATATTCGACAAGTTAAATGAACATTAACACTTAGGTTTAAAATAATATATCAATTAAAACATTCAATAACACGAATGCATAAAAAAAATTAAAGGCATTAAATAAAAATAAAAATGCGAATTAAATAACTAAAATAATAAAATTCAAGGTTCATAAGCAAATATTGAAATGAAATACAATTATTATTAAATACATGTCAATATAGTATAATGATAACATAAAAATTAAAAAAAAAGCTGTTAGCATAACATATAGCTAATATAGAGTAGGTACATATAATTATTTACATTTCCTCAATTTAGCTAAAGTGTCCTAAAAATTTTACGTTCAAAATAAAACAGTGATGTGAAATTTTGAATGCCCAATAAAACTTCGGAACCCTTTTTATTACGTTGACATTGATTGGCGATCAATTACTTTTTTAATCAAAATGTTTACTTTTAATGACGTCTTTTAAATGATTTACTTAAGCAATTCCGTTGATTTACTGAGTTTTATTTTACTGTGACCGGAAAGTAAGGAATTAATAATAACAATACACAGTGGCGTGGCGTCGAAAATCAACCTACGCAAGCCGGAGCAGAAATGGCTTACTTTTTATCTGAGAGCGATAGAGAAAAGTGATGAAACGCTCTAAAATGGGCAAGCCTGTGCGAATCGGATCATATGGACGCCTGAGTGAAATATTCACCCAAATCATCGTTTGATCCCATCCGTAGACCATTATAATATTTCGATCATTTTGTAATAAAGTTTACACTTTTACGATACCCCTAAAAATAATTTAAAAGCTGCCATAAAACATTATTAGTCCACATTGATTAAAGGGGTGCGTAACGATGGCTATAACAACTTTTGATATAATTTCAGTCGGTATAACGCTCATTTGATATAATTATTGAATGATATAACAACACTTAATATATCAACATTTGATATAATTATTGTTTCATATACTGATCATTTTATCGAATAACATTGAATATAACATTCTTTAAGTATAATGCATATTTCTTCTAATGAATTTATGGTATAACGTTTATTTTATCTAACGTTCATATGGCATTAGGTATAGGGTATAGAGAAATAGGGGGGCGGGCGGGCGGGCGGAGCCCCCACAGGGGGGCTCGGGGGGCGAATCCCCCCTCATAAAAAAAAACTGAAACCAAAAGTTCAATTAGAAACGTAGGTTAGGTTAGGATAGAAAAAAAGGGAAAAAAAGAGAAAAAAAAAAGGTTTGAACTGCATCCCCCACAAAAAATGGACTGCTACCAAAAAATAGGTTAGGTAAGTTAAATTATACCATATTATGAATTCGAAATTATACCATATGAAATTATACCAAATGTTCTTATACTAAATGAACATTATACCATATGATGGTTATAGGAAATAAGTGTTATACCAAATGATAAGTATACGAAATAAAAATAGATATTTTAAAATTATACCAATGTTTATTATATCAAATGAGTCATTATACCATATGAAATTATATCAAATGTTGTTATATCCAACATAATTATACCATAATGTTATTAAAACTATCGTGAGACATCTTTACTAATTATAAAAACGGCATAAACTCACGTAAAAATTGTCAGGAACCTTCCTGTCAATTTTTACGTGAGTTTATACCGTTTTTATAAATACTTATACCATTTATTTTTATATCGATCATTACACACCCTGATTAAAGTTATACGATACAAATGATTATTTCACTAATAGGTATAAGTCAAGGAACGGGATTTTAATTTATGTCGGCTTTTAGATTTTTTACCTTATATCTTTTCTGTATTGATAGATAGATTGATAGACTTGAAAAAAAAGTCATTAGTTTTGATCTAATATAAATAGTCTTTATATTTACTTTGGTTTTTAAATAAATGAAAAAAAAAATATTTCATTAGACTGAAGCTCGACTAATGGCCTGGATATATATATAAAAAAACCGGCCAAGAGCATGTCAGGCCACGCTCAGTGTAGGGTTCCGTAGTTGCTCATTATTTACAATAGACGGGCTTAAAACAGCGGCTTTAAGCCCGAGGTTTAAGTGACGACTAAGATTTCAAGCTCTATAAAAAGGTCGTAAACGCCAATGTAACTGTAATTACTTATTACCTTCTGGAAGTCAACTTACGTCCTTAGAAAATTATGAAATTTTGCGATAACTCAAAAACGGCTCAACCGATTTTGTTCAATATAGGTTTCATTGAAAGTACTAATAAGGCCTCATTTTCATGATTTTTTCCATAATTGTTTGACCTGTGGTTGAAAAGTTAGAGGGGGGGACACTATTTTTTTTATTTTGGAAGCAAATATTTACAAAACTGCTGACTGTATCATAAAATAATGTTTAGAGACCCCTATTATTTTTAAAAAACCTATTCAACGACACCCCACACACTAGTGTTGAGCGGAAAAAAAAAATTACCCCCACTTTAGGTGTTAGAGAGGTACCCGAAAAAAACATTTTGTTTTAGATTTTATTTTACCGTTTTGTCGGCGTGATACATACACATACTCATACCAAATTTCAGCTTTTTAGTACTAATGATCACGGAGCTAAGCCGCGGACGGACAGACGGACAGACGGACATGGCGAAACTATAAGGGTTCCTAGTTGACTACGGAACCCTAAAAAGGGAGTTTGGGCACCCAAATCTTTCTTTTTTTTGCTTGATTCATAATAAAAATTAAAATGTTTTATTTGCTTCAGTACAGTATACAAAGGTTTTATTGACATACAATAATACCTATATCGCAAACGAGTACCTAACGATCTTCGGAAAGGTATTTACTATACTTATTTTGTAGTAAATTAATGTCCCACTAAAAACGAACAAGATTTAATGTCCCGACTTTTGTTTGTTAATCAACCAAATCTGGTTTTGGCAGTGACCTGCGGCCATTTCGTTTTATGGGCTATTTCGTTTCTATCTTGATTTATTTCTTACTTTAACTACAATTTTCGAAATGTACTTACTAGTTTAGTACGAGGAGTAAGAAGCGGTCGGAAACGGTAGACAGATTTATACCGCGGTAAATACGTCATAGGAAACGATAATGCGAAAAGGCTGTTTTTGTTGGACCTAACACTAAATAGTAATTGCAGGCATATAACAATAAGAGCAGAGGAACGACCCGCGTGATTCTATTACGAATTTATTTTTTATATGTCCTTGAGATTCTATACATGGCGTTTATACAGGGGTCCTGTTCCCGTTTTGCCAAAATTATTTTGGTTAAATTTTACTACCCAAACAACCACCAACTGTTTATTTTTGCCTGCTATTGCAATCTTTGGCGTAATTTCAATTTGAAATTTGAAAATTTTCATTTCGTCAATTTTTTATTCAGAAAAGTATAACTACGAAAACAGATAATAAGGTATTTGACCTTTTAGCAAATGCTTTATTAAGGGAAAAATTATAAAATACAAAAGAAGGTTTGGGTAGGTATGGCAACGGGGACCTAGGTACATATGTTATCGTATACAATATCAACAATACGCTGAAATTAACGTGTTTTGTATGGCCAATTTTTCCTAAATTGATAATTAACAAGATAATGAACTCCTAAATCGACCAAAACTAACTCCGCCGTAGCTCCGGCGCTGCGGGAAGAGCAGCCCAGATATATAGATAGTTTCAGCAGGTACACGTAATTTCTACTTTCGAGTACTTATTTCAATACCGCATCCAAAATTCCCAATCCCGAGTCCGCTCCGTCCACTAAAACTTGTTTGTCCATAAACGCGCTAATTGCCGCGTGAAATATTGGTGTCCCGCTTTATACCCCCTTTATTGGGCGTCTGATCGGCCCCATAAAGACGGTGAACACCGATGTTTTGTCCACATTCATTAGCGGACAGTCTCAGAATAATGTCTATTATGTGGACAATATTTTCAAGCCTCAAGTCGACGCTTCTATAGTCGAAGCTCATTTGTCCGAAAGCATAATACGGTATCTGACTCAAGTGAATAGTAGTTTATGTGACTGTACATAATGAAGGGTATTAAACACGAGTGTGGCTTTATGAAACGAGCCGAAGGCAAGTTTCATAATAACATCACACGAGTGTTTTAATGCCTAATTATGTACAGTTACATACACTATTTTATCTAGCCTCATATCATAAGCCTCTCCATGATGCATTCAGGAGTCGCACATTATAACAAATATTACTCGATTATGGCGGTAATGAAGTTTTCTGGCAGCTGTCATGCTTTTTTTTTATTCAGAGACAAACTAGAGTCGGCCCCGACTATCATATCGTTCGATATCTTACTTACGTGCGACATTTGTCAAATTTGATTGCAAATTGAAAATTCATTTCGAACTAAACGTCATCTCGACTGATATTAGAATAGAGGTCAAATCAAATTTCTTTGTTTTTCAGAGATGTTCGAAATCTGAATAAATAATATAATCGAAATCGATGTTATTATTTAGCAATAATAACATTTTTACAGATAAGAAATTTGTGCTAACTAAACAGTCTATTTTTATGGTGGTCATAATGTGCGATTCTTGAACGCATCATGGAGGGTTTATGATATTTGGATAGATAATAGTAGTTTATGCAACTGATACATAATGAGAGGCCTCAAAACACGAGTGCTTTAAGGCCTAATTATGTACAGTTGTATACACTACTTTATCTACACATATATATCATAAGTACTCTAAGATGGGTTCAGAAGCCATAAGGAAATGACCGGCACCACTAGTGCTACCTGTAAAATATCTAACACATACACTAATGCAGTAAGAAATAAATCTGAACAAATACATAAACAGATTATTTATTGTAATAGTTGTAATTTACATTTACATTGAAACAAAGATGGGTTCAGAAGCCATAAGGAAATGACCGGCACCACTAGTGCTACCTGTAAAATATCTAACACTATACACTAATGCAGTAAGAAATAAATCTGAACAAATACATAAACAGATTATTTATTGTAATAGTTGTAATTTACATTTACATTGAAACAATATTTTCAACTAAAATGTGAATGACAATAAACTTTTCACAATTCCACTTTCGTAACAGCAAAGAACCAACAAACAAATGACAACAATAATGGCGGCAATTCGAACCTCCGTCAAGACGAATGTTTTTTTTTTTCTAAATCATATACAAACGAATGTATCCATATTCTCATGTCACTCGAGATCAAATGTCGTGCGGTTTTTATAAAAAAACATACTGAATTGACGTTTCGTATCGATAACAATATTAATATCTATGGATACTAGAATAGAGAACAACTTGTGTTTTGACAGCTGTTCCTAATTTAAACTCGTAACCTTACAAAAATCGGTACTGTAATAACATTACAGTACAGATTTTACCTACTACCACAGACAAAAAAAATCTCATAGTAAAATTGGTTGTAATAATGCTGGTCATTTCCTACGATTTCTGAACGCATTTTAGAGCACTAATGATATGTGCGTAGATAAAATTAATTATGTCATTGAAACCACTATACATAAATTCAAAGCACGCATTCGAGCAACCAAATAAAATACCACTAACTTTTGGACATTTTACTATTTTTATTAGACAAAAACTAAAAAGACGTGTTTGGAGTGCTGATTTTTATGACGTCACTAGCCAGTATCTTCATAGAAACTTCATACTCACAAATCCTTTTTGACATCCCATAAAGAGCAGCTGATTTGAACTGTCATCAAATACTTACGTTATTCCGAAAACCAATTTCTAATAAATATTTTTGAATTTTTTTTTTGGATATCATACAAACCTTGCCTAATATAATTATAATATGTAACATATCATCTACAGGAACAACTATTATTTGGCGAAAATTCACTATCAGATTTATGATTTTTTTTAATAATTATTCATTTGGACAAATAAAACATAGAAATTGTTGGGTGTTCCGAGAAAAATTGAAAGCCCATGCAAATTATCTGTCATTGAAACATCAAAATAATGACCAAAACCCCCTCTATTTATTTGCCTTATTCACCTCCACAAAGCCACCTAAATCCAATCATAAATAATGCATCATCCCCCCACTTAATATTTTACGATCCACGCAGACCCCTATTCTGGCAATTATATCGTTCTCATATTTTCCAATTAAGTACAATATAGCCAGCTGAACCTGAAAGGAAGGAAAAATATATGAAGCCCGTACAAAGTTAGGGCCTTCTTGTTTTGGTCGGGGATGTTCTCGTTCGTTAATCCAGGAATAATCGTAGATTTTGGGGTGATATGCGGAAACAAAATTATCACGTAACAACCGTGTGGTGCAAGAAGGCTTTAGCTGGTAAAATATTGTATGCCGAATATTGTCCTCATTAGGGCATTATGATTATGATGTACATTATATTTTTTTTGTAGATAGCATTTACAGTGAGTAACTAAATAAGAGGGCCGTATGTTTGTTTGCCATCGTCGCAGTATAATAAAACAAAAAATATTTTGGCTCAGTGAAACAGTAATGTACAAGATCTTAGCCTGCGAAACGAGAGCACGCCCTTGCCCCGGATCCTGTGCAGTTTCTCGCCAGTTTTCTGCTTGAAGCTTACGCAGGTCCACGTCTCCCCAGCGGAATCTGGGACGACCGACCGATTTATCGCCCCAAGTATGCTCTTGTTGTCGCGCGATCTTCTTCCATTCTTTGTAGGTGACCGAGCCAACGTCTATACCTCAACCGGCAAGCCTTTCTTTCGCGGCGGCTGCAGTAGTATTGCTAAAACCGCTCCCCACTCATTACTTAAACACAGCGCATTAATGATGACAAATTGGCCTTTGAAAACATCCCGCTAATCTATTTGCGGATTTAAAACGGCTGTTAAATCTTGTTATTGTTTTGGAATAGCGACCCTTTTTATTTGAATCCCCTTTTCGGTCAAAATGCGGTTAAATTGCCGAGGCAAAGTTTAAAACGTGCTTAAAGTATTTAAATCCAATGTCACGATGTAATTAGGTGCTTTATTTGTGTTGTGGGTACCTATTTGCAAATGTTTGTGTTAGTGTGTCACAGTTTGTATAGAGTAGGTATTTGTATTGAAAAGAAAAAAATAATCGCCTCTGATGCGTATACATAGTAGGTTAAATCGTTTTTACTATTGTAATAGGTAAGATTTAAGGAAAAAATACTGTCAAGTTTCTTTCGGAATTCTTCTCAACAGTGCCCTCATCTTAGTAGAGATGCCGGTGACTAGACGTGTCAAAGTGGCCTAGTGACTTACTTACAGAATAAAGTTCATTATTTCATTAAACTAACGATCACACAATTAGCTTACACACCACATAATTTAAAATTAGTTTTTGTTTGCCCGTTTATATACCTACTGATTAAATGTTTAACACTATTACATTTTAAATGTGAAAATAAACAGGGGCCTGACCCTTTTTCCCTACCCTTTTCCTGGCTCTATTTGGCCAGGCCGTTCTTATTTTGTTTCAAAAAATCCCGTTTACAACGTGACTTTTTCTAGAACACGCGGAATTAATATTTCATTTTTCAATTAATAATCCCGTTTGGTGCAACTTTTTCCGGCGGTTAACAAAGAAAATTCCACCCTCGTAGTTAATTAAAATGGCATTCTGGGTGTGGTGGCAGTTTGAGCGTTTTTCACATCATCAAAAGATTACTAAACAGTCCAAACCCGACCCCGTTCTTTCTTTGAAGAACATACTCGTAATATGAATGAATGAATGAATGAATGAATGAAAATTTATTCGTAAACATACACGAACTGGACAACACATTAGAAATTAAATACAATAAAATAAAATTCTAGGTGTGTATGCCACGAAAAGGTCACACCTCAGCATAAATGCTGGCCCGGGAACCAGCGCTGGTCTTCCGGTGTAACCTATAGGTGACGCCACGGGAAACCGTACACACACGGCCGCACTCTAATACTGAACGCAGCTTAAGCGCAGTGCCAAGACAATGACATTGACAGAAAGTGCTGTCAATGTCACTGCAGACTGTTAGCGAAGAAGAGAATATCTCAAGCTACTAAACGAAGTTATGAATGCCACTGACTAAATTTTAAAATCTTAATTTGAGGATACAAGACATGAAGACACCCGCAAAATCTTCGCGTGGACTGTGTGGATGAAAAATGTATAATTGTGCCACACCGTAATCGGATAAAAAATATCCCATAACGATCTCTAGAGTTATCCCCGTATAAATTAATATTTCAATTTTGTTTAGCAGTTTAGACGTGATTGTGGAAATAACAATATTATAAACATTACATACGAGTACATGGAAACAAAACTGAAATATAGGTCAAAATCGCATTTATTAGGCAAAGACGCCAACGTTTTCTTAAAATTTGTGACAACATTACATAGATAAATATTTTCATTATATTTTTTAACATCTCGTATGGGCTTAGTAAGCCACCAGAAACGGTGTCTCCCAAACATTACACCATAAATCGTATGCAATAGACGCAAGAGCCTATATAAGTGACCATTTTATAAAAAAAAAATACTATTGTTCCCAAATCACTACATAAGTAGTATAAAACAAAGTCGTCCTGCGGTCTGCCCACTACTATTTATTTATTTATTTATTCAAGTGTAAAGCTAAAAATATATAAGTACAATTTCCTGCAAAACGGTTTGTACTGTTTGTCTGCAGGTATGAGTACCTATCTATATAATATTTCGACAATATAGTTATTGCTAAATACTTGAGTGACACTTTGAATTGACAACTTTATCACTCTAGTGTCAGCAATATGTGCTTTTTTAAGTACTTTTTAAATTTGGACTTATTTTGCTCGTGTCGGATATTCTCGGGCAAACTATTGAGTATGTAGGGAATCCTTTTGCTCAATGTTCTATCTCCATAGTAGTTCCTGACCCTTGGTACTTCAAATTTGCCCGCGGATACCGACCTTGTTCCATGTTTATGTTTAGATCTTTAGATATGTATGCTTAGATCTTTAAAACTACTCAACGGATTGATGCGGTTTTTAAAAGCTTTTTTCTACTCCAGTACTTTTTTCTGTCATTTATATAGTTACTAACTCTAATATAAAGACATAAATTATGAAAGTCTGTAAAAGTCTATACTCTACTGCTCAAAAACACACTGCTAACCGATGTTATAATGTCGCCAAAAAACCAGCACTTAGTACCTCAGATTACATGATGAACAGATGCATTCACACCATTTGCAAATTAAAAAAAAAACTTATGTACTAAGGCATTGCTGCCAACTTAAAAAAAAAGTTTTATCTTCAGTGCATGGATGTTTAGTATAGTGAACGTATACCTTTATGTATAAGTTTAATTTTTTTGACAGATGTTTAGTATGGTGATCGTATACCTTTATGTATAAGTTAATATTTTTTTGACAGATGGATGTCAATAAAAAAAAAGTTTATCAGACACAATTTTTCTTTTTAATTTTGTTGATTCCGAGCGGGAACATGTAATTATTTTCTTTGTTGTTTATTTGCATTTTATTTATGAAATGTCGAGTCGTAGAAAAAGTATTGTATGCAACGTTGTATAAGTAGGTCAAAAAACGCTCGTGGCATCTTTCTTACGATGTTCGCTGCGCTCACATCGTAACCCATGCCACTCGCGTTTTTTGCCCCCTCTTATACAACGGTTGCATAAAATACTATTATTTAACTTGCATTGTATATATGTATGTATCTAAGTATGTTTGTTCGGGTGAAATCTTGCAACTCAATTTTGAAGCAGATATCGTCAACCGATTGAGCTGAAATTCTGCATACTCACTTAACTTTGATGACAATACAATAATATGGCACCATGGGGCTGATCTGATGATGGAGCCGGCAGGTGGCCATAGGAACTCTACGAGTATAATAGAAAAAGCAATCCTACCGAGCTTGGGCTCTTTAGAATCGTCTCAGTGAGCATTTGATGGATATTCAAAGAAAAATACAGTCGGCTATAAAAGCTTGCCACTAAAATGACATTTTTGACAGAAACTTATTAATAGACAAAGTGATTCAAGAGGAAGGTTTATCTGTAGGTATAATACCCGTGCACCCATGCGAAGCCGGGGCGGATCACTAGTAGCATTATATGTTAATATGAAATCGATTCATGGTATAAATATGAAATCGCTTGGAAAGGGGAGCCACTCGACAAATACCCCAGTATTGGAGGAAGCTGCATGTGCCATATTGAATTTCATACATTTCTATCACCAGCCAATACCGTTCGTTTAATAAATCTTTAAATAATAAATGCCATGCTTTTAACGCCTGTTAGTCTTTTTTCTCTCAGAAAATATTCGAATCTGCGAATGGATTTTAAAACGAATACTAAATGTAAGCTAAAAAAATATTTCTCTCGCATTTATAATATTCTTTTTACAGGAAATAATGTAGAATTGTTCGTTGATCATATTTATTACTAGTATAATTAAATAGGTATATTTTAAAATAATACATAACGTATTTTTGCTGCTAACTAGTTTTAAACAGTTTTTCCTTTTTAAGTTGGGAAGTCATACAGTTCGTGACTGATATGATATTATGATAACTGATTATTTGAAAGTCCTTAGTGTAGCCCGTAGTCACACAATAGCTGGTTATTGGTATAAATAAAAATATCCACGTACGGTATTAAATTATTGCCGAGGTATCGTAAACCTACAGCGCTCGTGTGATACAATATTTATTTTTATTAAGTCGTTGCACGCATTGGTATTGAATAACGGTCAGTTTTGGCCGTGACACAGAATAAAACGCTTGTTTGATCTTCGCCAATCGCCTGAGAATTGGATATGCAATGCAATAGTACAACATAGTTGTATGAATAAGCTTAGCTTATCAGTTATGCAATATGTCACGGTCACAAAAAAAGAAAAAAAGAAGAAAATAATAATATTCTTCAAAGGTATGTTTTTTTTTAGTTTTTTTTTTATCCAACAGAAGTTTTGAAATTGTTTTCAGAACCCTTATAATTTAACAAAACAATAATTGAACTTAAACGCACTTTTTAACGCTGAAAATGGCAAATTGTCTCCATACAAAGACTGGTACGCAACCAATAAATGATTGTAATGTAAGGCCATTTGTATAAAGCGTTTTTAGCGCTCAAAGCGCTTTTAGCCGTGTAAGTTCAACATTCCTAGTTGAACTTTGACGGTAATTTCTGACTTTTAGAGCAGTCAGTGTAGAGTTAGTTCCATATGGATATCAGAACTCAATAAAAAAAAAGAATCGGTTGACATCCTCAAAAAAGATTGTCTACCCTATTGGGATATCCATACTAATCCATACTAATATTATAAATGCGAAAGTGTGTCTGTCTGTCTGTCTGTCTGTCTGTCTGTTACCTCTTCACGCTTAAACCGCTGAACCGATTTAGATGAAATGTGGTATATAGATAGTTTCAGTCCCGGGGAAGGACATAGGATACTTTTCATCCCGAATAAAAGTAGTGTTCCCTTGAAAAACGGGATTAAACTTTATAGGAGAGCAAATCATTGTAGTTGCAACAACTCCCTACATGTCATCGATTTGACGTAAACTAATCTACCTACGATAGACCTTCACCAAACGCATACCAAACTATTCTTTGTAAAAAAACAATAAATTCTGATATGGGAACATGTATCCGCAAAATTCGATTAATCGCGTAATTTCAAGAATCAAATACATAAAATTTTACAAATTTGAATCAATCACATTTGATTTGACAAACGTGACACACCCATCTGGCAAGACATGTCAAACCAGTGATTGCAGAAGGGCTACTCCGATGTTCAAAATTTAACTGTCGAATAGTGCCATCCCTCTCGATCTCCTGTCAAGGTATATTTGAGTGAATGGAATAGCACTATACGAGAGTAAAATTTCGAACATCGGAGTAGCCCTTCAGGTAGGTATCACGTTCCGATACGCACATCATCTGAAAATAGTGCCTACAAGCTTTGATTATGTACCTCCGCTTGGTAACTGAGTATAAATAAAGTAGTAAATAACTCAGTATGCAAAGATACGATACTTAACATATATAAATAATCCTAATAATATTATAAACGAGAAAGTATTTACGTTCAATGATTGATGGAAGGTCGCCAGTGTTCGGAAATAGTCGTAAATAAACAGCCAATATCGTATATCGTAAATAAACTAAAAAAAATTAAACTGCCTCTTTCTAACCCATAATTTGGCGTGTATGGCAGGGTGAACAAATTCTTTGACCATCTTTTTCCATATATTATTTTCGAACCAGAATATTTTGCTCTATTTCACCATAACAAGGCTTGAACCAGCGACCTTCGTCATCTTTTGTCAAATTAAGGGCTAAAGACCGATGTGCAATATTTATCGCCGAGTACAGTATTAGTGCATAAAGTTTTGTATTTTTCGGATCTTAGACTCGGATACTCGACAAGACCCGAATTGTCAATCAATTATTATGCTACATAATCGACGTGCTTAAGTCAAGGGCCTGACACGCTTTGATGGAGAAGGATAGCCTTATTATGATACTTATAAGAGGAAATAGAAAAAGTGCAATTTTTTGGCTCTATCACCGACCGAGCATTTTTTCATGGTCGGTTTATAGGCACACTTATATTTATGACGAAAACTGGCTATGTGAAAGAACCATATTGGCAGCAAAAATGATATTGTTTTCAAAATCAACAAAAAAAGTACCAGTTTTGTTAAAGCGCAATTTAGACGCACCCAAATTTGGCAACGGCGCTAGATTGAGAATCACCTAATTAGGGAAATACATTGTGAAGGGCACGATTTTAACGGGAGAAGCCAAGGGACAAAGTGTACTTATACCACGTGTTCCAATTATACCGAATAATTTACCATTTAATTTTAAACGTCTACAGTTTCCATTAAAAGTTTTTAACATTTTCTATGACTATTAATAAATCACAGGGGCGAACATGAAAAGTAGCAGGAATACATTTGGGCACGAAATGTTTTTCTCATGAACAGTATGTAGCTTGCTCATGTCTCCAAATCAAAAAAATTACATGTTTTTACTGACCTAAATAAATCATTTAGCACAATTTATTGAACTATACTCCAATAAAGTAGGTAAGTTGTAAAAACCAAGTTATAAAAATAATAGTAGCTACCTAATAAATTTTTTGTACCAATTTCATAATGTGACAAAATTCTTTGGTGAATAGAACCATACCGTCTGTTGATTATGGACCGTCACCATCTCGAGCCATTTCTGAGCATAGCTTATGGAATCGAATAGGTCTTAGCCTCGGATAACTTATTGAATCGAATGGGACTTAGCCTTGCAACTCCAAAAATATTAAAAAAAGGATGTTTTGCATTTTGTCCATGGCTTTCACCCAATAGCCCAGAACTAAACTACTAACTAGATTCCATTCGAGTATTGAATACCTGAAAGGGTTGAAAGTCTAATTTTTTTTTTATTGTCAATATCAATTAACGAGTTCTACGCGTACGAAGTCGCGGGCAAAAGCTAGTAATAAATAAATCATTGTAATTGTTTTAAGTATTATTTACAACAAAATTACTTACTGTTGAGTTTCTTTCGGCTTTCTTCTCAACAGCGGTCTCCTCTTGCGAAATGCCGGTAGATTCACAATCTGACTTGTAAAAGTGCCCCTGTGGCCTACTTACTGAATAAATTATTTCATTTCATATTTAATTTCATTTAATTTCAAATAAATATTAAGGGACAATCATACACAAATCGACTTAGTCCCAAACTAAGCAAAGCTTGTACTTTGGGTTACTGGACGACGATATAAATAATATATATAAATAATATGGCCGTAATTTGTATTATCGTCGTGTATATTATAAATACATAAATAGATAACATCCATGAGCCAGGAACAAATATTCGAGTTCATCACCCAAATATTTGCCCAGGCCGGGATTCAAACCCAGGACCGCCGGCTCAGTAGGCAGGTGTCTACAAACCGAGCCAACCGCATCGGCACACGTTGTCATATAAACGCGCTGACCACAAATAAATAATAGTGGTGGATTATTTAACCGAATCTGAAAACGCAGCGTTTCCGCAGCGTGTTTCCGCACAGTGCGCCCGTTGTATTTTTTCCGTACCCCACGTCTGCGGTCGTAACAGGAACTAATTGCTTTCGGAAACGCTTTATGCGATCATATTTCACGTGAAAAATGATTTATCTCTGGCTTCTTTGTCGCATTTTCGTATGTAATGGGATATGACTTGATTGCGGGATTTCAAGGTATTGATTTAATTACCTAGCAATAGACGGAAAAGTAATTGATCCTTTAGTTTATTTATTTCTTTAGGGCAATACCCAATATTACAATTTGTTGAGCTGTGCTGTTCACAAGATACCAAAACAAGTCTTCAAACATATCGACCACTCTTAATAATCAACTATGGCCTGGGCCAGGAAATTAAACAATTATCGATTACAATCAATAATTAACAATACAGGGCAAATATTTGTGTGATGATCTCGAAATCTTGGGTCATGGTTGTTCTATGTATTTAAGTATGTATTTATCTATATAAGTATGTATATCGTCGTCTAGTACCTATAACACAAGCCTTCTTGAGCTTAATTTGGGATTAGATCGATTTTTGTGAGGTTGTCTGATATTTAACCAAATTAACAATTACAATTAACAACTAACAAATCACACGTTAACGGACATAGAACCATTTCCAAATTGCATACTGCCGCATAGACGACTCATACAAAAAGGTTCTAGCCATAAACGACTGAAGGCATTTTCCTTTATATCAAAACTATGAGAAATGTTCGGCTCTAGGCGGTGTGGCAGTTTTGCGAAGATAAAAGTCCCCGTCGACGGATACGGTAGGTACCGCGTCACTTGATGTATAGTTGCCGAGAAACTTCTTGAGCCTAACCTTGACTGCGCAGTAGCCGATTTACGTACAAATATGCATGCGCAGATCCGCCATTTTGGGTCAAGAAGTTTCTCGGCAACTGTACTGTCCGTGAAGGTAATGTACATAGAAATAGCTGTAACAAAAATATACATTCTGTGAAAATTTCAACTGTCTATGCGGACCTATAACGGTTCATGAGAAAATGCCCGTTTAACGAAATATCATGCAAAAAGCCCTTTTTTGTATGGGAGCCCACCTTAATTATTTTTTTTTATCATGAATAGTATTTTTTGTTATAGCGGCAATAGAAATACATCATCTGTGAAAATTTCAACTGTCTAGCTATCACTGTTCTTGAGATACAGTCTGGTGACAGACGGACGGACGGACGGACAGCGAAGTCTCAGTAATTGGGTCCCGTTTTGGGTACGGAACCCTAAAAAGTAGCACTAACTGGCCTAGGAATGCCAGGACGTACTACCGGATAACATATGGTTAGTGAACAGAAGCCAACCTAAATATATGTATAAAATATAATTGTATGTATAATTATGAAGGTTATCGTTGCAATAACACTAGTCTTCCAGACACCGGATTATGTCCAAATCCCCGTCGACCAGTACACGTCAGTGCACCCTAAGCACCGGTTACTCCGGACAGCTATCATCGGGCACGCCGCGTGAAACTACTTGGCATAACGCCAGCTCTATTATCTTGCTATGGTTTCGGCCGCCAGTGTACTGCGGTTGCTGTGTAAAAATGCGCTGGCAGGTTTGTGTTCCTTTTAATCCGAGTCTGAGTGGAGTTTTTTAGTTGAAACAAAACACTATGCAGGAATCCTCAGTGATGTATATACCCAGTACCTAGAATATAGTAAGCAGACTATAAGTCAACATAAGATTTTACGTTATCTCTCCGTGGTTATAAAGTGGTTGTAGGTTATAGATTAACGCGGGCTTGTTTCCGCAACTCGACGTCTTACGAGTGCAATGCAATGCGCCTTTGCGAGAGAGGTTGATGGCGCTAATTTTGTCAACCCAACTCAATTGATGTTGCCCAAGTCTGAAGGCGACCTCGGAGACCAAAGGTGCGTATTGTGTGTGATATTTGGTCAATCCAGGACATTCTAGAATGTTGTAAACGGCTGTCTCCTCTGCCTCCACGTACGCTCAGCAAAGAAGACTATCATTAAATTCAAATTCAAATTCAAATTAGCTTTATTGACACAACATTAAAACACAATATTAACAATATAAGTATACATACAGAAGCGGGGGAAAAAAAAAACTATAGGTCTATGCGTATACAATATTATCTACAAAAAAATGAGTAAACAATTTTTTTAAGTTAAACGGTTTTATTGAAAATGTACTAAAATGTAAAAAATAATGCGGTTGGTCCTAGGTACCAGACATCACACCACTCTCGTCATCAATCTTGGGCATGGATAAGACAAAAAATAAAATCGTTGGGCGCGTGTAGCCAGCCAGCGTATGATATAATGATATAGCGGTTGACTTGATAGAAATTGCACACGCCCAACGATTGAACTCATCAAGATTAGCTACAAAATTTTTTTACTCATTTTTTATTTTCAAGTTTTTAGTTTTTAATTTTTTTACATACTTCTCTTTCTTTTTAATTCATTCGGTAAGTTCCTCATTATTACAAGGTTTTTTTATGGCCCAGTAAATTATGCAACTTTTAAACGGACGGTAAACGTTGCTCCGCCTGGGTCAGCGGTTCAATCACGCCTGGTATAGAACCTGAATCCAGATTATTCCAGAAAGCCTTTGATGGTGCTATTGTTTTATTACTGGTGACATGTGTTTGGCAGCGGAGACATAACGAAACGAAAACGAAAAAGTAACGTTGTTCTTCAAGATAATTCTACAGGTAGATACCTATCTTAATGCGCCAGTATTTTAACGTTCTGTTTGTACTTGATTAGGATAACAACGTTTGGTGCAAATTTCACAAACGTGAATGAACAATGTATTAATAGCATTTTCGAATTGCAGATGATTTCCAGTTCTGCATTGCAGGTTACGCTCACGATGGTTATTTAACCTGACTTTGCGTTGCTCAGGTGTTTCGGACGATACCAGTTCTCTTTGTCTCTCACGTTGCCCTGTTATCCTGGGGTCGTATCACTCAGGTGTTTCGGACGCTACCAGATACCTTTGTCTCTCACGTTTGCCTCACAACCTGGCCACATGTTGCACAGGTGTCTCTGACGCTAACCGTTTTCTTCGTTTTTTGTAGTCGACTATGAGTTCCAATTTCACTCTCTTTTGCACGCTTTGCTCTATACTTTTCTTTAGCTTTATTAAGCCTTCTTTTTCGTTGAGTTGCTGTTTCTGTTTTATTGTCATTTACCATTTCGTTCTCATGAGTAATGGACATTAAAACAATCAACCTACCTGGACCTCTGTCCAATAGAGGGGCAAGGCTATTAGGCAACAAGATGTGCCCAAGTCTAGAACCAAGATCCATGCTTGAATCCCGATTCTAAGTTGATGAAGTCCTTTGTATTGATAAGTTGTCTAAATTTCATCATTGTATTGTACCATCATTATATTTTTATTGAAAAGTTGTCTAAATTTCATTAGTCATATTACTGTTAAGAATTGATTGCTCTAAACTCTACGATCCACTATGCAGCTTTCGACTTGCCATTTCATTTGATATCCATCACCCGTATTGAAATAATTATTAAATCGCCATCAGTCATCGCCGGCCATCTTAGATTTTAAATTTGTCAAAGCAAGGTATTACAGTAGTCTATTACTCAAGCCCTTCCATTTGATACCCATATTGAAGGGGTAGTGAAATCAAATCACCTTTTATCTTGTTGGTGGCCATATTGGATTTTCATTTCTTTTTCAAAGTGTAATCTATTCTACTAGGCAAGACCTTTTATTTGATACCCATATTGAAATCTGGCATTTCCGGCGGCTATCTTAGATTTTTGTCGAAACATAATACAGTATTCTATTACCCAAACCCTTTCATTTGATACCCATATTGAAGGGGTAGTGAAATCAAATCACCTTTTATCTTGTTGGCGGCCATATTGGATTTTCATTTATTTTTCAAAGTGTAATCTATTCTACTAGGCAAGACCTTTTATTTGATACCCATATTGAAATCTGGCATTTCCGGCGGCCATCTTAGATTTTTGTCGAAACATAATACAGAATTCTATTACCCAAACCCTTTCATTTGATACGGGTCCATATTGGCTCACATAAAATCGATCCTCCGAATTTTTCTTCTACTATCGATTTGTAGTCAGAATCATCACTCTTCCGAATTTTTTACTTCATACTTTTGTCCGTCATAAATTTGTACTACTACTAACCGAGTTCATAACAGACAGTTTTCAGAACATTGTATAATTCATAATGTCGTCACTAAGATTATGTGTGTAGTCATAATTCTGATTTTCATATTTATTTTATTCAGAACTATAAATTACAATAAACTTGTCAATCATAACATTTAAACATCGATACAGTTTTTCTTCATAACGTTTTTATTCATAATGCTTGTTTTCATATTTCTTTCAATAATAACCATAAAAATTCATAAACATTGTAAATCATAACATTAAACAGAACTCTGGAGTCTACTCATATTAAAATTGTTGATGTCGAAACATTTTGATTACATTTGTATTGTTGCTATAATTCATCATTGAGGGTATCTATCGTTTTGCACTGACGCTACGTCTTAACTCGGCCGGCTGCAAGAGTAGGGGTTTTGTAAAGCCACGTTTTGTACAGCCATATTTTCCGAGTCCATTATGACTCAAAAAGCATGCAAGCATTTTGACGCTCCGCTCGCTTCGCTCGCTCCGCTATACGTGGTTACAATACAAACCTAACCTAACCTACAGTTTTCGGTTTTGGACACATGTTCCATTTTGGCGCAGTTCTTCCTAACGGTATGTAATAGTATCTGATTACTTACTAAATACTGTTTCTTTTTTAATCAATCCGGGCTATGCATTTGCTTATTGATTTTTGATGTAATAGTAGATTATTTACGATTAAATATACAAGCAAGCATGCAAGCATTTTGACGCTCCGCTCGCTTCGCTCGCTCCGCTATACGTGGTCACGATACAAACCTAACCTAACCTACAGTTGTCGGTTTCGGACACATGTTCCATTTTGGTGCAGTTCTTCCTAACGGCATTAGCATACTCTTACTTACTAAATACTGTTTCTTTTTTAATCCATCCTGGCTATGCATTTGCTTATTGAATTTTGATGTAATAGTAGATTATTTACGAGTAAACATACAAGCAAGCATGCAAACATTTTGACGCTCCGCTCGCTTCGCTCGCTCCGCTATAAGTGGTCACAATACAAACCTAACCTAACCTATAGTTTTCGGTTCTGGACCCAGGTTCCATTTTGGCGCAGTTCTTCATTACGGACTCTTGGCAAAATTTAAACCATTGCATAATTTTCTATAGTACACACGGACTCTGAAAACGTGGCTGTACAAAACGTGGCTGGACAAAACGGGTTCCAGGTTGCAATAACGTTAGTTAGTGAGATGTTAGAATTGAACTGAGTGTTAATACGTTATCTTATCAATATGGAGGAAAAATATGTTGATACTTTTAAAACAAGTCGTGGGGGTTTGAAATTAAATGTGGACGGTTTCATATACGACGTAGGTAATTTTATCCGCGTTGACAGTGTCAAATAAGTCCCATTATATGTAAAAAAAAATATATTGATGTCGGAGTTTATAAGTCAACACAAGTCAGTGTACTAACTATATGATAGTGAAGTTTATGAGTACAAATAAGTCTACTTATAAAATATATGATAGTGAAGTTTATGAGTAGAAACCAGTCTGCTTAAAAAAAATGTGACAGTGAAAAATAGGATCAAAAACAGTTATGATGAATAAATGTATGAAAACAAAAAGTAGTATTAGAGATATTTATGATATATTACATTATGATTTTAAATGGTTCGGAGTTATGATCGGTAGTAAGAGTGACTAAGTATGAGTAGTGACTATTATGATGAAAATTTTTATGAGAAACATTTTCGGAGTTCCAATAATCGGGGTTGAAAAATTATGTGAACTTTGGCGCACCCCATTTGATACCCATATTGAAGGGGTAGTGAAAAAAAAAACACCTGCCATCTTATTGGCGGCCATATTGGATTTTCATTTATTTTTCATATTGTAAACTATTCTACTAGACAAGACCTTTTATTTGATACCCATATTGAAGGGGTTATGAAAAGAAAAATTAACCTGCCATGTTATTGGCGGCCGTATTGTATTTTCATTTTATTTTCACAAAGAATTCTATTTTACTGATCGAGCCCTTTCATTTGATACCCATATTGAGGAAGTAGTGATAAAATTTGTAATCCACCATTTTGTAGCGGCGGCCATCTTGGATTTACAATAATGCCGAATGTATTAAATTATATTGTCACCAAAACTAAAGATGCGTACCAAATTTCAGATCAATACGTCGACAGGAAGGGGGTCAAATTTCAATTACTAGATTTGACCCAAATAAACAAATAGGGCAAGCTAAATAAAACCGTTTAAAAAACAATAATGTTGGCCAAGGGTACCAAGCTCAGCATATGCTGGCCGTTGGACGACCAGCGCTGATTTTCATTAACACCTCTAGGTGTTAATGAAATTCACTCTAGTGAATAAGTGTTTTTTTATCATGTCCATTTATCGCTCCAGTTACGAGCTGGAGCTGGGGCCTCTTTGATTGCCTTAGATTGAGCGACTGTAATATAGCATGTACCTTAAACGCACCCCAAACTGACAGCTATGGGATGTCACTTTTTGACAGCTCTCTCTTACCTGTAACCTACGACTGGAAGCATCGATTTGTGAACATTAAATTAAGATTAATATAAAACTCATTAAAATAAAACCTCGAAGACTTCAAGCATCTTTTATTTAAATATCATACATGGCGCAGTCGAGAAAATTATCAAGTTCTGCAAGATTACGACGGATTTGATAAGGTAACCTACAAACCCTAGAGAACATTGCACATGGACGACATCGACACCCGAACAGAAGAAAATTGTGACGAGAAGTCTAACAACATGTGTGCTGTCGAATATAAAATGCCGCAAGGCCTAGATTTAGAGGATTTAGAAAACAGTTGGCCTCAATGGCAAAAATTCAAACTGTCTTTCCGGAATTTCGTGCTGGCGGCGGGCTTGGAGCGAATAACAGAAGCCAGAAAAGCGGCTATATTAATTAACTGTATTGGGCAACCTGCACAGGAATTGTATTTTAATGTCCTCAAAATCGAGGGGAAGGACAAATTGGAAGATGTGATCCAAATTTTCGACGAGTTCTTCAAACCAAAGCAGAATGAAGTTATAAACAGCTACAATCTTAACAAGCGTCAACAAGAAGACGGAGAAAGCTTTGACGCATTCTACTCGGCAATACGAAGACTGGCGGAGAACTGCAACTTCGGAGAACAGAAGGACAGGATGGTGCGGGACAAAATTGTGATCGGAGTTCGGGACCCAAGAATTCAACAAAAATTACTGGAGATTAGGGAGCTCACTCTGGAGAAGGCTGTTGATATCTGCAGATCGGCGGAGCTGTCCAAGGGATTTGTCAAGACTCTCAACAACCCGGAGGTGCATGCAGTGCAGGCAGACAGGGCACAACACCTCTCCAGTAAAGCTAAGTATTTCACTAATAATAATAAAAATTGGTCTCAGAATCACAATGCTAATAAAGATAATCGGTATAGTAAATTTTTTTACCATTGTAAAAAATGCAACACGGAGCATGGGCCAAGGCAATGTCCTGCTTACGGAAAAACATGCTCAAATTGTAAAAGATTGAATCACTTCAGTGTGGGCTGTACTTTTAGCAAAAGACGGGTTGATAATATTAACAATAACAGTGATAGCGATGAGGCCTGTAATAATGTACAAGACTTATGACTAGTTTACTCCATCAATCTGGGTAACAATGAGTGGACTGAGATGCTGAGAGTAGACAACAAGAAAGTAACTTTTAAATGTGATACAGGGGCACAAATTAATGTTATTAGCTTAAGCGATCTCAAGAAAATTGTCAATGATGATAATAATATTATAATGTCTGAGACAAATACATTAATTGAAGTCTTCGGGGGAGGGAAATTAATCCCATTGGGTAAAGTCACTCTAAAATTGTTTCCTAAAGGTACAATCATGGACAATGAAGTTATAAAAACTGAGTTCTTAATTTTGAAAGAAAAGGTTCGACCAATTTTGGGGTTAGCTTCACTAATAAAACTAAGACTGTTAAATAATAATAGTAATAATGTGGACACAATTAAAACTGATACTCTAATTACTAATAATAAAAACATGTTAAAGACTGATCCTCCTACTAATAAAAGTAATAAAGACTGTGTAATTAATAAGAATATTGAACTGTTTCAGGGTGTGGGCGAATTTAAAAAGCCACTTGAGCTGCGCATTCGACCTGGTGTGGAGCCTGTGGTGAGACCTCCGCGGCGGGTGCCCAGTGCACTCATGACGCGCCTTGCGGACAAGTTGGCGGCCCTAGTGAAGCATGAAGTTATTGCGAAGGTAGATCACCCTGATAATTTTGTCAGTAACCTTGTAATAATTGAGAAAAAAGATGGTTCCTTAAGAATTTGTCTCGATCCGAAGGATCTGAATCAGGTACTAATTCGAGAACATCATTTGATACCAACTTTAGATGAGATATTACCAAGAATATGTAACAGAAAATATTTTTCTGTATTGGATTTATCGGATGGTTTCTATAACATTAAGCTTGATGAGAAATCTAGTAACTTATGCACTTTTAATAGCCCATTTGGGTGCTTTAAATTTTTAAGGCTTCCGTTCGGGATCTCAATCGCACCAGAAATTTTTCAAAAATACAGTGAGAGAGCATTTGGAGATATTCCTGGTGTTATTGTTTATTGCGATGACTTATTGATATGTGCAGAAACCGAACAGGAACATGATGCAATATTAGACAAGGTGTTTAGTAGAGCCAAAGAGCATAATGTACGTTTTAACAAAAACAAATTCCAATATAAATTAAAGCAAGTGAAGTATTTTGGCCACATTTTTTCTGACCAGGGTATGCAGATAGACCCTGAGAGGGTCAGTGCTATTATTAATATGAAAAGTCCTAATAATAAAAAAGAGCTTCAAATTTTCCTAGGTATGATAAATTATTTAAGAAAGTTCATCCCGCACTTGGCTGACATTGCATCACCTTTACAACTTTTGCTAAAGAAAAATGTAGAATGGATCTGGACGGAAGTTCATGAGAAAGTGTACACTAATATTAAAAATAAAATCAGTACAGCTCCCATCCTTCAAAATTTTGATGACAAATTGCCCATAACCATTCAATGCGATGCCTCTAAAGATGGCCTTGGATGTTGCCTTCTTCAAAATGGGAAACCAGTTTGCTTTGCATCTCGTAGTTTAACATCAGCAGAACGTAACTTTTCACAAATTGAAAAAGAATTGTTAAGTGTCACCTGGTCAACACGTAAATTCCACTATTACATATATGGGCGTAAAGTTACAGTATTGAATGATCATAAACCCCTTGAAAGTCTCTTAAAAAAGCATCTTCATGAAGTCCCGTCACCCAGATTACAGAGGTTGAAGCTCAAGTTACTAAGATATGATATAGAATTTAAATACTTGCAAGGCAAGTTTATGTACATTGCTGACTTACTATCGCGCTCTTATCAAGTGTTGCCGGATATTGATGATTCATACATGTATGAAGTAATTCATTGTATAGGTCTAGCTCAAAACCTAGAATGTACTGATGAGCAAAAAACAGTGCTAATTACTGAAAGTTCCAAAGATGACGAATTAGAATTATTAAGAAACTATACTAAAAATGGGTGGCCTACAAATAATAAAAATATTCCTGATTGTTTACATGGTTATCATAAATTAAGAGGTGAACTAGCCGTAGACAACAGCTTAGTCTTTTTTAATGACAGATTAATTGTACCTAAAAATTTAAGACAGTCTTTTATTAAAACTTTACATGAAGGACACCTTGGCATGTCAAAAATGAAACAGTTAGCAAGAAACCTTTATTACTGGCCACATATAGATTCACATATAGAAGAATATGTTAAGCGATGCTACCCATGTCAAACATATCAAAATAATAATATTAAAGAACCATTGCTGCCACATAATATACCACAATTACCATTTTCTAAGTTAGCAGTTGATATTATGGATTTCAAAACAAAGAATTACCTCATAATTTATGATTATTACTCTAAATGGTTAGATATAAAGCGAATAACAAATAAAAGCTCTAAGTCCATAATTGATGCTTTAACGGACATTTTTTCGCACTTTGGCATCCCGGCCGAAATAGTGTCTGACCATGTTCCATTTGATTCAAAAGAATGTAGGGACTTTGCTCATGAGTGGGGATTTAAATTCACGTATACAAGCCCTAGATACCCCCAATCAAATGGAATGGCTGAAAGAGGCGTCCAGATTGCGAAAAAAATGTTATATAAATGTTTGGAAGATAAAAGTGACTACAGACTAGCATTATTAAATTATAGGGCTTCACCCATAGCTGGTACAAACTTAAGTCCTAGTGAACTTTTAATGAATAGACATCTAAAAACAAAATTGTTAGTAAGTTCACAGTATTTACAACCAAAGCTTAATGTATGTGTAGAACAGCAATTTGATAAAATTAGAAATAATAATATTAGAAATTATAATAAGACATCTAGAAGTAAGAAACAATTTGTAGTTGGTCAAACCATCTGGTACAAAAAAGATGTAAATAAGAATATTTGGTTACAGGGCAAAATTATCAGAGATAATGGTATGAGGTCATATGACTTAGTAGATGATAATAATAATGTTAGATACACACGAACCTCATTTCATATAAGGCCGGCATGACTTCGTGCTTCGCTGGATTCGTTGGCTGGTTCTCCACAGTGGGTCGAATGAGTAGTTGTAAATATGTGTTCAGTAAGAATGTGTAAAAATTGTTAAGATATTTTATTTGTTCTATAAGTGCAGTATGTACAAGTTCACTTAATTTAACTTGTTTTAAAAGGGGAAGAAGAGCCTGTTTAAGTAATCTCACTTTTAATGTAGTAAATCTGTGTAGCATAATTTAAAGTTCAATAATTATAAGGGGAAAAGTGTAAGTCAAATTGAATTTGTTCAAAAGGGGATGATGTAATATAGCATGTACCTTAAACGCACCCCAAACTGACAGCTATGGGATGTCACTTTTTGACAGCTCTCTCTTACCTGTAACCTACGACTGGAAGCATCGATTTGTGAACATTAAATTAAGATTAATATAAAACTCATTAAAATAAAACCTCGAAGACTTCAAGCATCTTTTATTTAAATATCATACAGCGACAACCCGGGATAGATTGTTAAAGGATCCTCTCTGAACTGCCTAGTGCGCCAGGACACGACAAGATGCAGAATATTGCGGGTGAATTTGAGTTGACACGAGTTTTGAATCTGTAGGCCGCAGGGGCTCTAGGAATGATGTGTAACGCGAGAACTGTGTTTATTGTCAAACTATGACAATCTTACCATTACCTATGATAGCACCTCAACAGAAACGCTTCTCCGTCCACATTTCTTGAAATGTACCTACTGTGCTAGTTAGTCAGCTGTAGAGTTACACAGGGATGTTTCGTGAGTAGATTTGGATCCCGGCTCCATAGCGTACATCCATGTATGTTTATAGTTTTTAAATAGAGTAGAAAGAAGAAGAGGGCGCCAGTCATTTTTATTTATACTCAAAATGTCAAGAGTTTTATAGGAATGATTGTTTAGAAAGAGATAAATTTCAAACAAAACCTTGTATGTAACACTGTAACAGTTACACTCAAAGCGAGCAATTCCTGTCTATGATATGGCCCATGGCCCCGCAGACATCAAGCTATTCTAGGAGGATGTGCCACTTTAAATCGTCACGAAGTTTAAAACTATAGATCACAGGATCCCTAAGTATGCGTAGCATGCAATGGATGTCAGTTATCGACCATCTATGATACGGGTCAGTGCGTCACAGTCGCCCAAGCTATCATCTGTATATCGCCATATTTAAAATCTCAACAGCCCTAAGAGATCCCGGTCGAGCCATTTCCTCGCTTCCTGTTGCGAAGTGGCGTTCCCTGTTCTGACCGCTTCGGACGCCATCCATCTTGTGTTCCTTTTTCTAAATAAAAATGTTTTAGGGTTGTGTGTCAAAAAAGAACTACAGAACCCTAATTAAACCTACGATATCTTCACTGTTCCACCGGCATTTCGCCTTTACTGTCTCATCATCATCAAACGCTTAATTAATAATTATGTATTAAACTAAACAAATACGAGATAATTAAATTTAAAATTAACGGGCCCCCAAAGTTTATAATAAAAATATATATATTTTTCTTGGATTCGTACAGATCTTTTATCTCACATACTGTGCGTTTTTCTACAAATGTCCCACTTCGCACGACGGCATTGTGGAATGAATTTTCCCTTTCGGTATTTTCGGACCTTCAAACCTTCAAGAAAAGAGCGTACTCCCACTAGGTAGGCGGGCAATGCACTTGTGACTCCTCTGTCACAAGTTAAGGGTGTCACTTTCCACTAGGCGATCCGTTTTCGACCGTATGTAAAAAAAAATTAACCGACTACAAATTAAACTGAAAAGCCAAAAATAACCCGTTCATGTAGGTACAGTTGTACCCGTGTATGTACATTTGAATCTCCTATTGAAGTTTAGTTTAGATTTCGTATAAGCGGCAGAAAATTTCTGCCAAATGAGCATTATGCGAAACATCACTTTCGGGAAAACAAATTTTTGCCAGATGAGGGTAACCCCACCATTTAGGTTTTATGATCGAAGTTCCGGGTACTAATCTTATTAAAACTTTCGTGAGACATATTTAATTTACACTCACGTGAAATAGTCAGGAACGGCCCGACATGTTTCGAACTCGTATGGAGCTCTTCATCAGAAACGGCTGCCCGTACTCCGCCGCGGTGCCGCGCATACGAGTTGGAAACATGTCGGGCCGTTCCTGACTATTTCACGTGAGTGTAAACCGCTTAATACAATAATCTTCTAGTAGGTACGCTTCACTATCACTATATCTAGGTACTTACATAGTATAAAACAAAGTCGCTTCCTGCTGTCTGGCCCTATGTATGCTTAGATCTTTAAAACTACGCATTTAATGCGGCTTTTTTTAATAGATAGTGATTCAAGAGGAAGGTTTATATGTATAATACATGCAAAATTTATCAGCATTGTACCCGTGCAAAGCCGGGGCGGGTCGCTAGTTATATAATCCGCGCCCCAGTGGTGACTGGATCCGGAAGTCGCGTTTGAAACTCCGCATACGTCTTTTAATCTCGTAAAGGAGACTTAACAACCGGAAATGACATATTTTCCACATACCTACCTGGCTGAAAGCTTTAGTGAGAGTTAACAGGAAACACGCCGCCATTTCCCGGCTACTTCCGGTGGCTTAGTGCTTGCCGGGCGGTGCTTTTTCTGTGAGCTTTAAATAAGAGCTTTGTTAGATAATACGTGGTTTAGTGGTGAAAATTGTATTTATAAGATAAAATATATATTTATATCCTGTTTTTATTAACATAATTACTAAAATGGCCTAACGGAGACCTTACTGGGAAAGTGAGAAACGACGATTTTGTGACCCTAACCCTCAACTATGATAATTGTTTTTCTTATCGACGTGGTTGGCACAGTGCACCTTCTTAATGAGCCGGCGCGTGTTCGAATCCCGGCCAGGGCAAATATTAGTGTGATGAACTTGAATATTTGTGCTTCAGTCATGGTTGTTCTAAATATGTATTTGAGTATATATTGTTTGTCTTGGCCAGGACCCTGCGCGATTCAGTTATTCTCGAAAATACGATTTATGTAATTGGATTCGACATTATCAATTATGATTAAATTATCTGCTCGGTATCGATGTCTTAAATAGCATGCGTATATTGCAATAAAATACTGGCAACACTTCGCATAGCGAAATCCTTTCCGAAGACATGGGGCGGCCATATTTTATTTTTCAGACGAAAACCATTAAGCACATCTGAAGGTAGGCGCAACTCCTTCGCTCCATAAATAACAAGAACGCGCGTTTAATGGAAATAAAGATACAATTTAGTTTTTCATGGAAACGACTGGCAGATGTGGTTTATGGGGTTGATGGTTGTGTAATGTTCCTTTAATTTTTCCATCTGTGGCAAATAGGGGGAGATGCATTAAGTTGGAATTCCCGATTGTTTTAGTTGTGCCAGTCCTGAAACACTAAATTAACTCAAAAACTATATTCTCTGACAATAAATAGGGTCTACTTCAAAAAACAGGAGTTCTGCATAAAAAGTTTTTTTTTCGAATTTTTGTCATAAAAGAATTATTTTCACTAAGAGATTATTATAATCGTGGGTTCGTGGGTTAATTATTAATTTAAGTGTGTATCCTAAAAAAAAACCTCAACAGGGCATTAATAGCATACCAGGGCAGTGGGTAAGGCTCAGGAGCGTTTCGAACGCTCGTTGACTTATGATATATTTTCACGACTAATTAACCTTGTTTTCCAAAAAAAAAGCTTTACTCGGTGAGCTCATCAAAGCGCTTTTTGCGAATAGTGATGAACTCCAAAAATAAGATGGTATTCATCTAAATTTCGTAACACAAGGGATCGAGCAGTTGAAACACTCTGAGCCTTACCAAGGTACCATTTTTTTCATACTAGATAGACCCAACATAATGTACAAGCTCTTTTCGTAAGTCACGATATCCGTGTACATTACCGCCGCTTCCCAATTAATCCTAGGAGCTATAAATTTGTCCCCGTACCGCTCTCTAAGTAAATCAGTGCTCTTGTTTCCGGCCACTCGCACGCGAAGGGTTCAGTACTAACGCATCAAACTATACACAACACTCTTATATTTTAAAAAGGCTTTAGAATATAAGAGTGTTGTGTATAGTCTATATAGGGTATATAGGATCCACAGTGACCACTGTATAAAAACGTCCACTGTGTCAAAACGACCACTCTGTGTCAGAAGGTCCACTGTGTCAGAATGTTCACTATGTCAGAACGTCCGCTGTATCAGAACGTCCACTGTATGAGAACGTCCACTGTGTCAAAACGTCCACTGTGTCAAAACATCCACTATATCAAAATGTCTACTGTGTCAGAACGTCCACTGTGTCAAAATGTCTACTGTGTCAGAACTTCCACTGTGTCAGAGCGTCCACTGTATCAGAACGTCCACTGTATGACACAGTGGACGTTTTGACACAGAGGACGGTTTGATACAGTGGACACTGTGGACCCAAAGGTTCTAAACTATGTAGCATCGTCTGAACTCCGTTAGCATCGAAAAGAAAGCAGCAAGCAGAACTGTGGAGGGGAATACCTTGGCGGGGATATGTCAGTGGAAGGGATGTGTGTTTCTGTTGGTTTTATTTGTGTAAAAGGAATTCAGAATAAGTTCTTGTTTCAGAATAAGTTCTTGCGCAGGATGACAGATACCCCATGGTTTGTGACCAACCTGAGCCTTCACCAAGACGTGGAACTTCCCATCATTTTTGTTTTTTTTTTCTAAAAAGCGTCTAAGCGCTTCTTCTTTGTAGCTCCCAACCACGGGAACCCCCTTATAAGGAAGGCAGCTGACTAACTTCCTTGAGCTCCCGATCCCTTAGTGGATCCCCCTCACAGATTATGATTGCAAAGAGGTCGGTTTACCCGACGTCCGAAGTATGTACTATCTGACCCGGACGATGAGATCACAGAAACCATCCAAGCGATGGTCGCCGCGAACTCTCCGAACTACGCCTCAGCGTAATCCCCGCCGGCGCGGAACTACCGTTACTTAGTTCGCATTTTTTTCTTTTTCATAACCCGATTCTCTTTCCCCTCTCCTAGCCCCAAGTCAGACTGATTCGGTTCAGTCTATTCATGACGCAGTCGATGCGCCCAGTGCGCCCGCGTCACCCCAACCCAAATTACCCCTGTGGCGCGGAGATAATCCCGTTAGCGGGTTATACTCCCACACAAAGTCCGACTACTGGTAGTGAGGGCTAACCAGCCCTGATACAGTTCAAGTCATATCTTAAAAAAAAATAGAAAAAAGAATTATCTTGATTAATTGAAAACTAGCTGTGCCGCGCGATGTTATTCGCTCATCCCACACTAAATCGGGATAAATAAAACTGCCTATGTGTCAGTTACCTTCATACAAAAATTTATCAAAATGTATCCAGCCGTTGGAGCGTGAAGAAGTAACAAACATACACATCAACACACTTAGAAACTTCCGCCTTTATATTATAATATTACTGTGATAAACAAAACAAGGCACAGTTTAAACAAAACGAAATATGTATAACTTATATAAAGAAACATAAAGAAATTCAAAACAAAGCATAAACAAACTAAAACATCAACAATTTTATCCTTCATTTACAATTCTTAGAGCTAATACTTAATCATTCTTATTATATTACATATTAGTTTATATATTTGCAGGTATTTTATTGATTTGCATTAATAATTAACATTGGCGATGGAAATTGTCGATCGAAGTTAATTATTGAAATGCCGTAGGTAGCTATTCTATGCAAATGATTGATTGACGTCTTACATAATACCGATTCCTTATATACTACCTATTCTACGAGTATACAACTACAGTACTACACTTTGTATACAGTAATTTGAAGAATATTAAAAGGTGTTTACTAGTGGCTAGCCTTTGGCATTTATTGAAAATTTATCTGATTTTGAAGATAAGTCGCTAGTTTCGCATTTTACTTTTTAGGCAGAGGTGAAAATAATCTTGATTAAGTAAAACGAGTTCAATGCTCTTAAAGCCTCTCATATTTCTGAAAAAATACATTTCTCAGTGCTAATTGAAAGGACTTTACATTGATCTCCTTCTAGACAAGCGAAATTAGTCTGGAAGAGATTTCTTTTAAGCAAACAAATTAATCACCGCGTTACTAATGGGGCGATTTGTGAAGATTCTTTTTTTGGGTCCCGCAAATAGCGCGACTCTAGACAAATGTTAATTGTTTTTTTTTGGCGCCTAATCTATGAAATTTATATCTTAAGAGGGGTGCGAAAAAATGCAATTTCCTTATTGGAAGCAGCGAAAAATTCCTTGGTCTTCCTTCAAATTGTGGAAGAGGATCCACAGGGGTTTAAAATATATATTTGTAAGCCTGGTGTAGTGTCCCACTGCTGGGCAAAGGGCTTTCCCATGGATTTCCATTCGTCTCGGTTCTTATCTGGTTCTCGCCAATTAATGATGAACGCATCTAGGTCATCGCGCCATTATAGCCTCGCCACCTGTGAGCATTTTTTGGCATCCCACATTTACCCACCAAATGTACCTACCTTTGTGGATGCATGCAGCAAAAAAGAGAATCTTATTGGGGAAAAAAACAGCACCACAACACACTAAAACTGGTCTACACACCAGTTCATATCAGGGTGTCCGTCTGGAATTCTATATATTCTTCGTAGATCATCATAATGATTTATATTCTAACGAATATTGAGACCATCAGGGAAAAGTCGCGTTCGTTTAATGAAATTCTAATACGGAACCACGTACGCCAGTCAGAATAAAAATGAGCTTTTCGCAGGAATTAGTAAGATCTAAGATAGCTAGGCATCTGTTAAGTGAAATTTACGACCCGACTGGGACTAAGCTCCATACGTCTCATATTTTTATATTTAAAGGTACTATTTCGCACTTTTATGTCTTCCTATCTATTTACTTCGGCTTCGTATCTATTTAGCAGATTTTAACCTAAAGACGTATTTACATTGCCAAGAGGGGCTCAATACGCGCCGTGAGCCGAGCTAATAGCATACACTAGTATGCACCATGATTATTGCCTCCACATTCCCCTTTGGCTCGCTCAAAATCTGCACGCATTCATAGCCACTCAAAGTGTCGCAAACGCATACTCGTAGATAGGTAGCATTGTCACGCCCCATGGCCTATTGAGTCGCATAAAAAGCGAACAACCAATAAATCAGGCGGCTTACGAGTACTCAAGGAAAGTGAGGATACGTGAAGGCATCAAACATTGAGTGCCGATGGAAAACGGGTTCTACAAATAAGTGACAAAGCATCCATCCCTCACACTCGCATTTTGTCAAAACATTACGGACGCTTAGTCACTTATTTATCGCGTGATAAAAGCAGCCATCGGCCCGCAGGTCACCGCTGACTGATATAGAATATACCAAGAATGGATTCATTGGCCCAGGGCGCTAATTCGAGTGTGCTTTAAGATATGTCTAAATAAGCGATGTCTCATATATATCTCAGGAATATCGCCATTAACTCTCATTGAATCGCTATGTTCCTGATTCAAGCTGGATATCTCAGATGCAACAGGTAAATGAGGCGCAAACTTAATTTGATCGGGTTGGCGAAGTGGCGAAATATGAGTACCAGGTACATCCATACGATGTGGTGTTACGTCCGCTGGAAGACTGGCTTCTCGCCGAGGGTGCACCAGCTGCAGTCCTGCCACTACGTGCACTTCAGCTCGTTCGTGGTGCGCGTGCCGCGGCCGCTGCAAGACACCATCGCAAGTGCAGGCTTCTGGCAGAAGGGTATCGTGTTTCGGCAGTTCCGAGACAATGCCGAATTCTACAACCAGATCAGACGACGCGACGGGGCACTAGTTTTAAGTATCGTTTATATGTATATTTGTAGATTACAGTACCTAGTTTTTATAACTGTAATGCTGTGTAACTTATTTGAATAGTACATAAATCTCCACTTCGAGATATTACAGACAGAACTCGGTAAATAATACCAACTAAAGTAAAATAATACTTTTTACTTCTGAATACAATCCCTTTATGACTCGTAATGAACAGAAAATATGCCAACTCCATCCAGAATATTTTTCACGAAAATAAAACAGGGGCTGAAATATGTCTCCAGGGTTTCAAGTAAATTTCCACCCCAGCCCCATTTTCGATTTGGCTACAAAATGTAGGGAAGTAAATCAGTATTTGGGAAGGGACAACTTACAATTTATTGCTAACATACCCACGTGCTGTTTTTTTAAATGTGTAAAAAGGGTTCCGAAGGGTGACGTGTTTGCGAAAATATGTTTGTCCGGGGGAGATTAGGGTAGTAATTGTGGACGGACGCAATTTAATTTGCTGGTGAATGGGCTTCTTAGACGTCGTTATCGTGAACACATTGATAAAGTGCATTAGAACTGTAGGTATAGAGCGTTTCTGTGGTCCTGACTTCGGCGTACACATTAGTAGGTACTGAAATGCAACAGAGAAACAAACAACATTCAATCATACAATTAGAGTTACCAAAAAATTGATAGCACAGAAGCCAAAACTGTAGTTCATACATTACCTTTTGCTCTGAGAGTACAGAAAACATACAAAATAATCATCAAACATACTTAAGTTTAGGTAATTGATTATGTGCCTATCTAGTGACTTATAAAAATTTTGAGGCTATGACAAGAACAAAAACGAAATAAGTTACAGTTAGAGTTGAAAACAATAATACGATCTTGATTTTTATGAAATAATTTAAAATAGATCTATTAGAAAATATAAAGTAGACTTTTCTTATTTACACGATGTGCTTAGATTTTACTATAGGGTCTACCCCCTCACTTTGGTATACTCATTTTGACAAAGTGTCTGTAGATTTTTGTTGCATCTCGAGTTATTTGGTAAATATCCCGTCTCCTAAGAAATAGTTGTCATCCCAATGAAATTCTAATCAACACTAATTTATCTTCTTATTAACCTTAATTGACTGACGTTTCGACGCAGTTGCATGCTCTGTGGTTAAAAACGTACCCATTGAAATATTCAGGCATGACAAAATGGTTCTCGAAATTAATAAAAATAAAATAATTAGGAACAACTGCTTGCATAGTAGGCGTTTGAATACGTCTTATGGTAAGTAGACCCCGAAACCCACGGAAAAGATTAAATAAAAGATAAAACAAAAATTCAGAGGATGAAAAAAAAAAAATATTCTGTGAGACGGCCCTTGCATGTAAAAGTGAACGATACGAATGGCTGACGACAACTGTAAGAAAAATGTGTAATGAATTTCTTCTTTTTTTTTAATAAACTATAATGAATAATAACATTAAGATAGAAATAAATAATAAACGGCTTCCTTAAGGAAACGATGCGATATTATTCTTTTGTAGTGTATGTCACATAAAGTGCATCAATTTATATAGTTTCGGTACCTACATGGCGAGAAGCTGTGGCTGAAAAGCCTATAGAAACTTAAAAACCATTTTCAATTCACCTTTAACACATTACATCAAGTATAAATCTAAATTGCGATCCAACCTACGAAATATCCTTTCTTGCAGCTTAATCGTCAATTGTATAACATCAGATTCACCTATTCGTTGATTTTAATGTTATTCTACTGATGCACTTGCACTGGCTTGCATAAACCACACAGAGCCTTGTTTTTCTGACAACAATACTCGCCGGTTTCGTGTCGCCTGTTCCAATTAGTTTCGGATATATGTCAAAGGTTTCGTCTCTTTGCCGCACAAAGCATTTTGTGGTGAAGTGATCCTGCCTTGCCTGTGGAGACTGAAACGTTGACCGAAAAATATTCCGTAGTTTACATCAGATCTCATTGACTCATTGTAGTCGTACCTATTGCGGTGACGGCTGGCTTTATTCGAATGTTCTTTGTGATATCACTGAATAAGCGATTGCTACGGTGTATCTACAGTACAGTCCGGCAAGAAAGTGTGGAAATTAAAAAGTAACAATACTGTAGTGTCACCCTTTTCTTCTTAGATTGATTACAAAGGGACGATGCTACAGTATTTTTACTTTTAAATTTCTACTCTTTTATTTCGTACCATAATAATTATCACTTTCGACTGTCATTAAAATGCGATTTTTGCGATTCTATCTGGATAGTGACATTTCATGTTACTAACCTGGTCATGTTAAGATTGCGCCTGATACCTATGGCGTCGCATATAAATGAGACGCAAACTTAACGCGACCGGGTTGGCATAATAGATTAGACGTCGGAAAGATCCATAACTCTATAGCTGTCCCTGGCTCTGGTTTTGACGTATGCGCAAATAACACGTAACACAATATAACACGTAGGAGTTATAAAATAAAAACCGGCCAAGAGTAGGGTTCCGTAGTTGCCCATCCTTCACAATAGACGGGCTTAAAACAGCGGTTAAGCCCGAGGTTTAAATTACGAGAAAGACTTCAAGCTCAACTGTAATTTACTTATTACCTTCTGGAAATTATCAATTATATGCGCCAGATTGAGAGAAATGTTTTAATACGGCATGGCACTTAACTAATATGTGTAATTTTCGAAGTATAAGGACACCGCGAGGCACTAACGTCATTTTAAGGAAAATTATGAATTTTTGCGATAACTCAAAAACGGCTCGACTGATTTTATTCAGTATAGTTTTCATTGAAAATGATTATAAGGCCACATTTTCATGAATTTTTCCATAATTTCTTGACTCGTGGTTGAAAAGTTAGAGGGGGGGGACACTATTTTTTTATTTTCGGAGCGAATATTTACAAAACTGCTGACTTTATCAAAAAATAATGTGTGGAGACACCTATTATTTTTAAAAGACCTATTCAACGATACTCCACACACTAGTGTTGGAACGAAGAAAAAAAAACACCCCCACTTTAGGTGTAGGGGAGGTACCCGAAAAAAACGTTTTATTTTAGTTTTTATTTTACCATTTTGCCGGCGTGATACATACACATACTCATACCAAATTTCAGCTTTCTATTACTAATGATCATGGAGCTAAGCCGCGGACGGACAGACAGACAGACAGACGGACAGACGGACATGGCGAAACTATAAGGGTTCCTAGTTGACTACGGAACCCTAAAAACTATTTAAGTCTTATATTTTTTTAATTTTAACATCGCCCATAAAAACAGATTTTAACATTCCGCATTTGAGCGGTGTTGTAGAAACTATGGGGGACTGGTAAATAATGGTCTTTAGAATTAATTTCACCATTTCTGCTTTTTGTTTAATTGTACAAAAAAATATAACTTAGTGCAACACTACCAATATAGCACACTAATATTATAAAGGCGAAAGTTTGTATGTGTGTTTGTGTACAGTTGTTACTTTGTTACGCTCAAACGGCTGAAACAATTTCGATAAATTTTGGTATGAAGGTATCGGACAACCTGTATTAACACATAGGCTAGTTTTTTCCGAAAAAAAATTTTTTTCCCGTGGGACGAACGGGTAAAACCGCGCGGTACAGCTAGTTACCCATGAAAACAGATTTTTAACATTCTGCATTTGAGTAGTGTTCTAGTAGACTATGGTGGATTGATAGAGAAAGCTTTTCAGCATTAATCTCACCATTTCGGCTTATTATATTGCACAAAAAAAATTGTCCAAGAATGGCAATATAAGCCGACCTAAATCCTAAATCTGAACCTCGTATAACAAAGTTCCCGATGCCATAGTGCACTTAAAATGCAAGTAAGACAATATTGCACGAACCTAACTCAATTTCTCGGCGCAAACAAAGTCCGGCCCGCCGGTGCGGACGTGTCCGGGACCCACCTGCCGGGATTCAGCGGTGAAATTCCGGACTTTGTACATTTTAGAGAATAATAAAGACTTTATCACGAAAATATGTACTTTTATAGTGGGAATATTGTACTCTTTAGGAGGTACTTATGCTATTCGAATTAATAACCGATATTCAATCAAACATCATCATCATCGACTTCTGGTCAACGTTCGGTCTTGCGTCGCCCTAATCCAATTTTTGCCCGCGCGCTTTTTTTTTTTTTAGACATGACTTGAACTGTATTAGGGCTGGTTAGCCCTCACTACCAGTAGTCGGACTGTGTGGGAGTATAACCCGCTAATGGGATTATCTCCGCGCCACAGGGGTAATTTGGGTTGGGGTGACGCGGGCGCACTGGGCGCATGGACTGCGTCGTGAATAGACTGAACCGAATCAGTCTGACTTAGGGCGGGAGGAGAGTGAAAAGAGAATCGGGTTATGAAAAAGAGAAAAAACGCGAACTAAGTAGCGGTAGTTCCCCGTAGTTGTCCGCGCGCGTTTTCCGTCGCATTTTTATACGATGCTACAGACATCAGTTGGCAACTTTACTTGGCCGTGTAACAATTTGAAATATGTGTGTCATGTAATACTTGCCTTTCTTGGAGGTAGAAGCCGACACAGCGGCAGAACTCCTCATAAATTCTTCGAGACATTCTTTCAAAGTGTCATTCGAAGACAGCGGTCGACGCAGTTCAAACAAATTAGCGTCGGCAAGGAATCGTTTTTCGTCACCTGTAAATAGAATAATCATCATCATTCTGCTGCAAGAAATCCAATTTTTGAAGCTTTACAATTTAGGGATGTCACTTACTTAATGTACTTATTACTTGAGATATACCGGAAACATCGCATATTTGGTGATTTTTCAAAGAACTCGAATTAGCGCCTTGAGCCATTCTAAAAGCTTAAATATTTAACGTTTTATAATAATAAGAATGTAGGTAACCGAGATAGCCGTTATTTAAACATCACATTTAGCCTCAGGCTTGCAATAAAACTCCTCAGTTTCATGAAACAAAGTTCGTTCAAAAATTTGTCCACAACAACGGTTCTAACCTGGAGCATGGAACGGCAACATTTCAAGCCAACTTCGTATTCAAAAATTGAATATCAATTTCAAAAGCAATAACCGTCCCAGTTTCATATTTCCTGGAGCCCGCGGTTTCATACGTCGTCGTCATCGAGTCGAATGTTTAAAAAATGTCGCGCCGCATGCGGTTTATCGGCGACTCCAATAACTGTGTCCGTGATGTTTCTGCGATTTTATTGAGCCATTAGATGGGACCGCGGTTCGTCAATTTGAAAGCGGTCTAGGGGACAAGTTACAGGTAAACACCGGCTTTACACTATCGGGAAGTTGGCCGAAGTATGAGTTTCTGCAGCGTATTGCCTCTTCACTCTATCATACTCACCCAACCTCAGTCAACTTCGCGAGTAGTGTGGAACGGCAAGGACGCAACTAAACGGTGGCCGCCGTGTTGATACTTTAATGTTCTGCCGTACCATATCGTTGGTGCGCGCGGGTCGCCTTACATGCTCCGTCTAGTGGGGGTTGTCTGTGTATGAAGGCCAACACGCAGCAAGTTCGCCACGACGCTAATTTGTATAGCAAACTCGCTCGCAATTATAGCAAGTGTGAAAAGGCCCTAACTTGTACCACACAGATTTGGTATTGCGATCGGTACGAGTATGATGGCAATAAAAAAGGTCTGAATGAGTTCAAAACAAAACCCCTAATAATGTATTTTTGGAATAATTTATGACCAATTTTTATGTTTTTAGGTACCTTTTTAAATCAGATTTATACTAAATCTAAAGGCCATTTATATTTTATGATTCGGTTTTTAGTCCGTAATAATAAAGTACTTTCTTTAAGTATATTGTAAATCTCAGTATTCGGTACTAACAAGTAGCCAGCATTATATAGCCGTAACATCGAAAGTTTCAACTATTTCATAAATACTATGTGTAATTTTATACTTTTGAAATTAATAACGTAACACACACGTAATTAATAGACGATGTTGGAAAAAAAAAACTATTATTTACACTGACATACTGATACCAAATCACCGTAAAACGGCATATTCGTAAAATATTTTGACGAATTCAAAAACTAAATAGGAATACTTCGTTCTTTTCAAGGAACGTCTTTGGTACAATGCCACGAGGCCCATTTTTAGACATAGTTTAGTTTTAGATTTAGTTTAACCATAAGTACAGTATATATATTTTTAAATAGACATATTTTTATAAATAATGTGGTATTACCACATAAAAAAAAAATATGAATCTATAAAAAGATTCTATACAAATATTTAGACATATTTTTATTACGATGAAATGAAAATAAACACTAATTTCAAAGTAACTATTCGTACATTTGAATATTATTCTATTTCATCTAAAACAGAAACAACTAAAACAAACTACCACCTCAAACAAAAGACACAATCAAAATATAAACAGCACGAGATTTAATAAAATCTCGCTCGACACAAGCGTTGTTCAAACGTTTGACGAGCGAATTTTATTTTAAAGCAATAGTCGAGAAATTTAGCGCAAATCCTGGTGTTCGGTATATTTTTAGCGGTATTTCCAGCGATGGCCGCAAAGCGAGCTGGTATGGAAATCCGGGAACATTTTCCAAACAGTGGCTTGAATGTCTGAGGCGGTCTAGCGACTCGTACCATTGGTGCAATTGTTTTGCTAAAATATTTTCTTATTCGAGATACGAGTATTGTCTAAGCTTATAATTTAGTTTAGACAAACACTTACTTAAAACTTGTTAGAATACCAGTCTCACATAGGTATCTGAGCGCCACCATGGAGGCAAAGGAGACAGCCAACTCCATCATTATAGAATGTCATGAAGTGGTCATCCCCAGAAGTCATCGGCAAATTAATGGATTGCTAGCCTTTCTTGTAGTGCTGGGACGGCAAGAGTAGTGCCATCAACGCTTCATGCTAAATAGGTGCAATATAAAACGCCGAGGTACGTAAAACTTTTCAGATGTGTTCTTATAATTTATGTTGAATTGATATTTATTCGTACCGTAAAGAATATTTCTACTTTATGATTTAACTCCAGATCAATAAACACTGGTAGCTCTGTGAACTAGTCCTTACGAATTGCTTCAAAATGGCTGAAATAACGTTTCAATCCCCATATGGATGCCATTTTGAAAATCTTCGAAAATGTGAATCGACAAAAAAATCTTTATACTCATCGAACCTACATTTCATAAGAATCGGCTGCAAAAAGCGATCTGCAGGCGAGAACAAAACATCCGGACATACAAAAGAATTGTTGGCCAAGCTGAAACGGATATGCTTCGTCTAGATCAAAAATAGGAAGTCTAACTATATTCTCATAAGCTACGGACCCATGGTAACGCCCCAGCAGCCACTCCCAGACAGTCCACAGGCCACTTCGTTCTTTGTCCCTCCTTACAATATTTTGTTTGCCGTCTCCTGAATGCACCCGTAAGTATTTGTGTCCGGCTGATGAATGGCTACCACCGAATGAAGTTTGCTTCGAGTCCCAGCGGTGGCTTTGGAAATGGTAAGGGGAGAATTGCTCTAAGTTGTTGCTTTTATCTGCATTAGATTTTTAACAACTTGCTTTGCCTTGCTTGTGTTCAAGACGGTACACGGTACGGCAAATGTTAGCATACAAGTTACAGCGACAGTCGCTATAACTTGTATACTAACGTTTGTCTAACGTAGGAACTATTTAAGCTCCTACAATTCCTACATACTGCGCGTAGTCAGATTACATGATTGGTGATTAGTAGTGATTATAACAAAATGGTCCTTCGAACCGGACTCCTTCGTAATTACCCTCTATTCGTAATACAAATTGCACACGTTGTTGTTCTACGTGTTTTATTTACATTTCAATGTCAACTTGTTTGACGTTTTTAATACAACAATAGGGATAATTGATATTTTTGGGTAATTTCATCAGTCTCCTTACTTAAACCTTTTTTGTTTTGGATATTGCTGACAATTAATTCGTTCACTTATAGATCTATCAAGTAAGAAATTTAATTATAAATATACAAAAATACCGAGAGTTCTATTTGGGGGGCTTTATTTGGTAAAATACTAATTTATTTATTTATTAAATAATTACAAGCAAATTCACAGTACATGAGACAACAAAAAAAAACAAGATATTCAGTCTTAATACATATATTGTCATCATAATATATAGTTGGAACGAATGTCTTATACCTGACTTAACTTTGACTTAGTACTAAAGAACCCTCTGGGTTCCAAAATAGTCGTACCTTACGGTATTTTACTGAGGTACATAGAGAACTGAACAAATTCATAATAATTAACTCACAATACCTACCATCTCATAACAATATAAACATTAGTTGACACTTATGCAAACCGATCACTAGGCATTCAATTAAATCTTTCACCCCAATTTTACCGTTCAATATATTCGCTCAACAATGCCATTTACCCAGAGTCGACATTTTCCTCTTATTCACCGCCCAAGGCCTACATCGTCATTCAAACTTCGGAACATCTTCAGACCCTAAACACCCACACTTCTCCGTTTGCACAGGGAAAATGGAAAAACTTTGATTGTTGTAGGTTTTTTTGTCACTCCATGATTTGGGCATTTTTATTCAGCTTTTGTTGTCTTAAATAGCGGAAGTTTTTGTGTCTGACAACGTTTGTGTTTGAATTGCATAGGTTTTTGGAATCCTTGTGTTGTTGTTAGACCTGTTTATGAGTTGAGTATACATATTCGCGTTATTTTGGAATTTAGTCGAAAATAAGCTTAATGATTATATTGAAGCAAAAAAAAATGCTTTGAGCGGGGTGTGAACCCTCAGAATTAAACCATCAAAGCCCCTAGCCAAAGCATCGAATTTTTCTACCAGTTGCTTTCTGAAATGCAGTTTGCATTTCTACATGCATCGTAAACAATTATTTTTTCCCCTTCTATATAAACATTTAGCTATCGCTAGCAAATGCTACTGCTTTAATAAAAATTTAAGATAAGCTTATTGTAAGGCGTCATGGTAGACCTTGTAGATGGCGAGACAAACTTGATGCCTTTTACCAAGGCTAGTGGGAAATTGCTCACGACTGGATCACATGGACAAATTAGAGAGAGGCCTTTGCCCAGCAATGGGACGGCATAGGCCCTTAAATAAATAATAAGCTTGTGGTGATTAATCATATCTACCGCAAGGTGAAATTATAAGGAACTTTTGAGTTATTTGGTACTAAGCAAAAAAAAAGACTAAGTCCGATTTTTACAACCATTACTATATTACAAATATAAATGTTTTGAGATATAAGACATTTTGTTCTAACTATTGGGATGGGAACATAATATTAGGGCTATATTCTTACAATCACAACACGAAACCTTTTTAGTATCTTATCTTATTATGTCCTAAAACTACTCTAAATGTTATCAAATTACAAAATACGATATATTTTCTACATTTCAGACTCCACACTTTCACAGTCAAGGCAGCATCACTTCTCCAAAACATGTTTTGTGTAGCAGAGAGACGAAACCTTTGACATATGGCCGAAACTAATTGGGACAGGCGACACGCAGCCGACCAGTGGCATTGTTGGCAGAAAAACAATGACAATGACAATAACAATACTACCAAAAGTTTATATTGAAGCAAAGAATTGAAAAAAAAAAAAAACTCTTAAAAGACCATTCTCTTTTCGTCTAATAGAGAAGATAGACGTCTCGTGGAATTCAAGGAAGTGGCTATGGACAAAGTTACATGGAGACAACTAGGTAAATACTTCATCACTCATCAGGTAAACCAACAAGAGTTTGACTTTTAAATGTCTGATGATGATCTAATCCATACTAATATTATAAATGTAAAAGTACCTACGTATGTCTGTTACCCTTCATTTTGATGAAATTTTGTAAAGAGATAGTTTGAGTCCCGGAAAAGGACATATGTACACATAGGATAGTTTTTGTTTCGGAAAACTCTAATTCTATTCAGATGAAGTCGCGGGAAAAGCTAATAAAACGATATATCACGTTGACTACTAATTAAAATATATATCAAAATCCCGTTTTGCACTAAAGATGTCACGAGCCATTCATTGCTCAGAAACAGATCCGCACAAAGGCCCGAATTTGAGTGCTCACAATCACAAAGGCTTCCAGAGTATTGAACATTGAGCACTGAGCGTTGAGTTGAGCGTACAAATTGGCGCTCAGTGCTATCGACGGTATCATTAAACGGTATAAATACCTCAAATTTATACCGTTTAATGAACTCAAAAGACTGTGTATTCGATTACCAGAGGTTCAAAGGGAGAATTATTTCTTTAGTTTTTGGCGGGGAATCAATGAGTTCGATCAGGTATTTAATTGATACTTCAAATTAGCTGCTTTTATCAAAATGTCGAAACAATTTCTTTTAAAATATGAAACCACTTTCAAATAACTGATTGAAAATGGAAATTGGAGGCAATAGCTCTACACTGATTTAAGCGAAAAAAATAAATGTTTAAGTTTTCGAATTCTATGATTGTTAAAATATGGTAGGTACTTTAATCTCAATTAGAAAGATAACGTCATAACGGCTATCTCCTAATAGACCACATAGCTATAGATGTGAGACTTCTGGCAGATGTCATTATTATAACTTTTCACAAAAAAATTGCCGACTATAACGAGAAGAAATTGTATTTCCGAGAAAAGCTGAACGAGTTAATATTAAAACACTAAAATGGTCATAGATTTCCCTAGAATATTTTTTTCCTCGATTGGACATTTCTACTTTCGAACCAGTCTGTAGAAGCAGATTATGGTAGGGAAAATTGATGGCAGACGTGCGCAGGGAAGGGCACCTACTAGATCATCTGACACATTGAAGAAGGCAGTGGGCGACAGCATGCACCGGGCGGTCCACGTAGCATATAACCGCACTGAAGAAGACCCTCGTACAAAAAAAACACAATAGGTTCAAAAATAACGGAGTTCTGAGGTAAGAAATTACTCCTTAACCTTAAACTCGGTTGACAAGAACATCTCCCTTGGTCCTCTCGAAATTTCGTGTGGTTTGAGTTTGTCAAACATTTCTAGTTACTTAGTAATTGAAGCTTTAGACCATACAAAGTAACTGGAAACGCAGTTCAAATGGCTTTGACCAGCCTGGGCTGTTGAAACTCTGAGAAATGCGCAAATACGAACGGAATTCCACGTTCAGTAGTTTTGGCGTAACCCAACAGAAAATTTACGATTTTAGCATCGGCTAAATGTAAAAATTAAGTGTTTGCACCTCAATGATATAAAAAAATGTAATTTGGTTAATTGTGACTACTTTCACTTCACTCCCTCACCCGTAAACCAACGCAAACCAAGTTTGCGAGTTTTCCCCGGATCTGATAACAGTGATAACTTTATTTTTTAATTCATATTTTTAAAATGGGTAGTTTGCACAAATATAACTTTGACATAAAAAAAACTAAAAAAACGTATTACGTTATGTACTCTACATTACCAATGCATTCTCGTTGCGCACTAAAAATAAAAATAATTCCAAAACGAGTTAAACTAAAAATCTATAAAACCTATAAACACGCATTTTCCCCATACACGCAATTGGCCTTGATGATCTTTCCCCATAGTGCTATTGTATCGGAGGCGAACAAAGTCTCGATCACATTAACAGATTACGGACCCAGTCTGGCACCGAATCAGTTTATAGCTGCCCCTGCTCACACACGCCTGTTATTCTAGGATGTGATTCTAAACAAAGGACCTATTCAGAGAATATTCTAAAAATATATGTTCTATATATACCTAGTCAAAGATTTCTTTGGAAAATAGCTTTATCAAAAATAAGTAAATGTCACTAACCCTTTAAATGGTGCTCTCTTTTATATACTTACTCGTAGGTTCCCATGTGCCATTATTTTGGTAGGGAAGAAGAATTCCAATTTAATGAAATCTGTATAATTATAATAATTGGCCTTGAATAATGTTATTGTAATGTAACATTTTATTAATGCCAATTCATTTTTTTATTTACTTATAAAAGTGTCAATAAAAAAATAGCAAGAGATGTAGGAGCAGATTCTCTAAAATCTGTGAATTACGCATTCTCCAGATAGACGCAATTGTCCCTGACGATCTTGCCCCATACTGTTATTAGCCGAACAAAGTGTCGATCACATTAACAGATAACGGACCCAGGCCAGCGCCGAATCAGTTTACAGCTGTCCCTGCTCAAACACGCTGTTATTCCAGGATGTGATTCTAAACAAAGGGCCTATTCAGATAACTGGAATACCAGAAGTATATCTGCCGAAGTTTTTAATACAACTCTCATTTAACTCTTTTTTGATTTAAGAAAAAGATACATCGATTCTCCATCTGACTCTTGAAACAGACGCAGAACAACTTATCACACACTAAGCTGTAGCGCACCTTATACAATTTAAGTTTAATTGAAGACATTCAAACATGACTCTGGTTTATCATGGCCTATTACCTATTCAAATTTTGTACAAACGAAGTATGAATTAGTATTTCGTCGGGAAATAACTTTTGATAGGTTAAAAATTCAAATTATACTGATGTTTTACAGCAAAAACGCTATGAGCTTAAGAATCTTGGCCGGGCGGTCAATCAGTCAGTCTGACATAAGCAAACGAACGTGTACGTATATGTCGAGTCGATGAACACATTTTGTGAATCATCATCGTCATCATAGCCGATACACGATCACTGCTGGACAAAGGCCTTCCTCGCAGTTCTCCACAACGATCGGTCGTGCGCCGCCTTCATCCAATTGCTTTCCGCGATCCTAAACTTCCCACACTGCGTCTTTCGATACGCGGTCGTCACTCAAGAACCATCATTCTACGACCAATGTGCCCCCTCCACTGCCACTTAAGTTTGGAAATAGTTACCCTAAAGTTTTGGCACTATTCCCAGAATACGGCTCTTGCCTTTGTTCAGCTAATTGGGCGGGTCTGATTGCACTGATGCGCCAGGATTCCCGCATTTGCTTCATAAACGATCCCGCTCGCTCATTAGGCCTCCAAGCAGAGGCTTAGTAAAGGAGAATTGCGTTTGCGCAAGATAACTATGTGTCTGCGCTACAGTTCGTAAAAGGAACATTATTACACTTACTGTCCCCAAAATCGAACAAGCCTACAGTTGAACAGCTAGGTTTATTATTATTATACATATAACATTAGTAAGCATATAGAAGTAATAGATAACCGGGGAAGTGCAGGTCGGACTCGCGCACCGAGGGTTCCTTACAAACACTTTCCATCTTAACTGGCCGAGTTAAGTTCGTACCTGGTATGTTTGGCTCCGGATACAAGTGAGGTGTTTGTTGCATGGGGCCCCACTTAATTTTATTTAGTTTTTAGTATTTGTTGTTATAGCGGCAACAGAAATACATCTTTAAAAATTTCAACTGTCTAGACAGTCACGGTGGATCACGGTTCATGTGATACACAGACAGACAGACAGACGGACAGTGGAGTCGTACGGAACCCTAAAAAATAGAGCTGCATAAAATGACATTTCTCGTCACTACCGGGTCAAGTTAAGCTAGATAGCAGGCGTTGCACAAAAAATTAAGCGCAAACTTAACGCAACTAGGTTGGCAAAGTGTCGATCTACTTAGTTATGGAGACTAGAGCTCTCTTCAAGGTGTCAGAGAGATATACGAGTATATTGAATCAGGGCTCTGATTACTTTGGGTTGGAATCAATAAAAGATCCAAACACCCAAAAAACAAATACAAATAAAGGCCGCAGTTACCCCAACGAATGTCCAGTCATTAACAATACGTGCAAGAATTCTCATTACGGTCACTGGGGGCCTTGGGGCCTAGGGGTTCGGGCTTAGGGGACAGTCAAAGGGTTGGGGGCTTTAAATTAACCGTTTTGTTCAACTTGATGGTGCAAATATGATACGGTTTTGATATTTGGTATGAAAAGTTCGGGTTTACTTTTTTAATTCACAAACTGACCGGCGATTGACTACAGTATCACCTGATGGAAAGTGACTACGGGGTCGACGATGTAGCTCGCCGGTTTAGTAATAGCCTATTCACTCTTACCTTGAACATACCTAAATTATAATTTTCTGGAAAAACACACGAAGGTTTCCATTTCCAGTTAAGTTGGAAGTTATACAAATGTTAGATTATTTAGTTATTCGCTAATTTGAAAGGTAGATACAAATAGCGGACGTAATGCCATGAGGCATCCTCTATCTGTCAACAATCATAAGGCCAAACAGAAACATTATTGGTGCGGTATATACAGCAAAACGCGCGTGCAAACATTGCAACTGTTGATACGGGAATACATATAAATACATTGATAGACATAATATAATATAACTAACAACATATAAATATAAATATATACAGACTAACTTAAAGTCATGTCTCAAACCAGTCATCAGAGCATTATTCGAGTATTTCTCAAAAAGTTTGTACAAGACGTCAATTAAAGTTCAATATATTTTTCATATAATATTGTTACCAATTATTTTAGTAGTCTTATATATACATTAAGGTTCTGTTATGCTTATTTGAATTACAAATAAATTGAAATCAATGTATGTATTGGAAATTACAAAGAAAATTGGTAACAAAATAAGAAAAATATATTGAACTTTAATGGCCAATTTAATTGCCAACAATATTAAGATTTTGTACAAACTTTTTGAGAAATGCGCATTCTTTGCTGCCATAGTTTGCACGTGACCCACAGAAGGTACACGAGATAAACTCGCACTTAAACGGCTTTTTTCATAATACTATTTATTTTATTACAATATTATTTAACTATACTCCGTTCCATTATACAAAGGAACATTTTCTCTAAACTTACTTACGCGACGTACACAAATGAATGTTACTTCAAATAAAGTATAGTTCTTCTACCGTTCAGACTTATGTTACTCGTACATAAAGTTCCCGTGATACATCGCCGAGCCAACTTCAAACTTATGAAGATCTTTTGAACGTAAATAACATTGAGTCGAGTACGTGGTAGATGCTACGAGAGCTACGGCGTAGAGGCGTAGCAATTATTATGATTGGTATGTGGCTACGATTTTAGAAGTTATCAGAAGAATTTATCCTGACGACGATAACCGATGAAGAAAGAGGGATGTTATAAGTTTTACATGTGTATTTTTGTATCTGCGTGTCTGTCTGCTCCCAAACCAACTTGAGTGCGGTTTTTTTTAATGGAAAGACATGTCCGTCGAAATGGTTCTTAGCTATTTTTGGTAGAAATATGACCTGTAGTTTCCAAGATACTCAGCTTTATTTGAAACAAGTGACAAGATCTCAACCAATATTGCAGTTAAGAATTCCAAATGGTATATGTTTATGTTCAGTTTTAGTGGCATTTTCTATATCACTCACCTTAATTAATGAGGGTCTCATCGTGACCAGTTACTTGAAACGGGGGTGTTTTAAATGTTTAATTTAGTTTATTATAATGGCAAGTTGATGAAATGAAAATTCACGTTTGAAGCCTTCAGCGTAATAAGAAACCCATAGGTCCAACAATGGGATATTGATGATGATGATGATGAGTTGTCGTTTTATATATCAGATGCCCCCTTATTATTACAAACCTTTATTGTAATAATCGGTATTCCCTTGATTTGTCTAATTTTTTTTTGTCTAATTTCAGTTTGTCTAACAACTTTTACCATAATGAACATTTTATCTAAAGTCATTATGTATAATATCATTTCTCATAATTATTATTTTGTCGAAACTCGTTTTGCCTAAATGATCATTTTCATAACTCTTGTTTTGTCGAATATTATTTTATCTAAAACTCACTTTGTCGATTCTTATTTTAACTAATCATTACATAGCCGAATAACGTTTTAACTAAAAAGTTTTTGTCTAATTCTGAATTATCATAATATTTACCTTGTCGATTTTTATTATGTATTGATTAGACATAGCTGAAAATTAGGCAAAACGAAATTAGGCAAATTTAGCAGTTAGTTAGGCTAAACACCGAAAACTGTAGGTTAGGTTAGGTTTGTTTTATGACCATGGATAGCGGAGCGAGCGAAGCGAGCGGAGCGTCAGAATGCTTGCTTGCATGGAAGTATATTAAAATTTAGCAGTTAGTAGGTTAGGCTAAACACCGAAAACTGTAGGTTAGGTTAGGTTTGTTTTATGACCATGGATAGCGGAGCGAGCGAAGCGAGTGGAGCGTCAGAATGCTTGCTTGCATGGAAGTATATTAAAATTTAGCAGTTAGTAGGTTAGGCTAAACACCGAAAACTGTAGGTTAGGTTAGGTTTGTTTTATGACCATGGATAGCGGAGCGAGCGAAGCGAGCGGAGCGTCAGAAGACGCAATAATTAAATTAGACGAAATAAGATTATGTAAAAAAGTATAATACGAAACGAATATTAGTCTAAACAAAAATTCGGCAAAACGAAATTAGGCCAAAAATTGATAGGCAAAATATGTTTATACGAATTAAAAACTAGGCCAAATAAAATTAGACGAAATGAGATTATGTGAAATGAGTATTATACGAAACGGCTTTCACTCAAATTAAAATTAGGCAAAGTGAATAGTTATGCTAAATAATATTAGTTTAAATGAAATTAGGCAAACTGAAATTAGGCAAAAAGTTGTTAGGCAAAACAAGGTACAACCGTAATAATCATTGTAAATAAGACACAAAAGCAAAATAACAAATCCTATTCTGGGAGTAAATGCGTCAATTTATGTGAGAAAAATATTCGAAGTTTACATACATATACGTACCAGAAATGAGGAGTTTCGTCATTTGTATCACGAATTCTGAGAATAGAAAAATAATTTTCTAAATCAATTCGAATATGTCCCTTGTTCCTTACAGATAACCGTGGTGAACTATGAAGAATTTTGTTCCTTAGTTATCTCCAAGGATTTTAAATTTTTCGCATATAACTGCTTTTGTATCTGCTCCTCGGAGATAACTATAGCCATCTCCAAGGATTTTATATTCTTCGCAGATAACTGTTTTTGTATCTGTGAGGAAAAACTGTTCCTCGGAGATAACTAGCCATCTCCAAGGATTTTATATTCTTCGCCGATAAATGTTTTTATTAAGTTTTGAGGAAAATCCATTTCTCGGAGATAATTAGTTATCACTAAGAATAAAAAGAACTATTTGGAAGTTCAAACTGCGCTAAAAAAAATCTTCACAGTTCACCAGTTACAGTTAACAGTTAGCCACAGTTATCTGTAAGGAAAAAGGGGAACATCCTCGTTCGCTAACATGTTACAAAATAAAATTGAGTGCCTTTTGTAGAATTAGAGAAAAAAAGCCACTGAGGACTTGACTAAGGAGACAACATGAAATACGCGTCGACCTCAGAACTTCTTCATCTTATTTGTAATTAGTTAAAGATATATTAATCTATGTTATATTTGCACCCCGGATATATATTGTTACCCAAGCCGAGCATATAACAGTACCGCTCCCGAAATGAAAGCTAACCCTTGAGCTGATCAATAGATATCATATCTATATCAAATATAACGACGCCATGAAATCCTGCCTCAATAACGTCGACCCTCGCCTAAGACTCCATATACAATATTGAATAGGCAATACAAGTTTGGACATAATATTGTAAACTACGAAGTGTACTGTGAACAAGATATCAAATGTAGCGCCTTCATCCTTTACAACTTTGATAAAGGCCGCACTACACACCGTTACTGTTATTTATAACTGTAAGTTCATTCTTTTGATAGGCCTCTGACCAGCAGTTTCCTTTTAGAGCTGATAATGATAATTATCTTATTTTTTTCTAAATTAGGCTACAGATGACATATGATTTAAAAAACGCCTCACATGTGTTCATCATGAGACCTTAATTTAATGAGTGGTAATAAAACGCCACTGAACCTGAACATAGCCACAAATATAAGTTTAGATCTCATCTCTTGTTCTAATCAAAGCTGGGAACGGCTGTTTCACCAAAAAACACTTTCGATTCAAAAAAAGCATTCAAATCAGTCATCAATTGAAACTGATGCTAGAAAGAGTCACACAGACCCAGATACACAAACACACACGTGAAAATTGTACCTAACACCCTTCTCGTTTCGGTGAGGGTTGAAAACATCAGCCAGGCTATCATATAGGAACGAAATTTGCTTGTCTCGCGACCATCCACTTCAGTCCGTTTTGGTGTAACGACAAAAAAAGTAATGACTACAGCCCATTAAGCTAGAATTAAATATTCTTGGGGTACAGGTGAAATAAATGGTTCACGTTTCGACCGCATAACATCGAGCGTAAAACAAATATTTTAGTTCATCCCACAAATGTTTGACTATTCCGGGATTCGAAACCTGGACCGCCGGCTCATTAGGCAGCTGCACTACCACTGTGCCAACCACGTTGTCAAACGATATAAGCATGGCCCACAGGCCATTTGAACAGCTCATGAACTAAATACGGTGTGATAAGCAGCCTGATGCGATCGCGTCCCTTTTCATTAGGCTAGTTCGGTTTACAGGCCGATATGAATAAAACATACAAAGGGCTAACACCAATAATTAACGACTTGTTTACTGAGGGTAGCCCCTAGATAAAGTTACTTTATATATCAGGAAGTAACCATCGTAGAGGTACAATGTACAACGTTTGTATATTAATGTTGTTGATTTTACTAACGTAACTACACAACAGATTGTACTGAACAGATTATAGGTAAGTATTGTATTACATGCATATCTATCCGGAGAAGGAAGGCAGCCAGTCTTATGGAAACCCTACCCATGGATTAATTTAGTTAAGGTACCTATTGTCATTGTAATTTCATAATTACACTTATATAAAATCATATTGCAGAAATAACAAAGAAAAGAAGATGCTCGATTAGTTACATTTCAGTTATTTTTATAGAAATCAACTCATTCGTCTGGGAATCATGTTGCCACCCACATTTTTTTTCATAGCCTGTTTAGGTATCCCACTATACACAACGATTCTATTGCCATTGCGGTACCTAAACAAAAGTTCTCTGGTGTTGTGAAAAAGTATAAACACAAAAAGTTTGTCTAGTCACTTTATTTGTCAGAAATTTTCACAGCAGTAGCAATTTTGTAGTGATTGACGTTCAACCTATTTTCGAAACCATAATGCCGCTAAATTTCTACGCAAACGCATCAAAAGTGTTCAAACACAAGGAAGGACGCAGCTATTTAAAGAGCATCAGAGGGAAATTTGAATGTCAAACTTTTGTCACCCCCTAAAGTTTTATAGACGACATACAGGCGTCGTTTGCGACCACAATGTAATCCATTAACAAGTTTCTTGTTCAGCGACCGTACCCTAATTTACCCTTTAATTTGTTGTCATGTAACCCTAAGTACATATCACAGACTATCAAACTTACGTATAATTAATTTGACATGCTGCAAATTTAGAGATATTTTGTCTGTGAAATATTTTAGACTGTGGCGTAAACACCGATAGGGTTGCCAAAATATGCAGGCCCACTAATTTGTCTGACAAGTCAGAACAAGCGGCAAATTTAATTTTCTTAATCGGCTGAATTTGTTTGGGCTATTCGGGGAAGTCTGTCTCAGCGATTAAATTCATTTAGACAGGATTATAAATTTTGTCATTCAGTAAATTGTCTTAATGCGATTAGGGAGTAACGCCAATTTACGTATATTTTTGAAACGCATTTATTGACTCAGTCAATTTTCACTTGGAGTATTTGGGCCATTTTTTCTAAAGTTCCCACTTTTTTTTTTATTTTCGATATTTTGGGTATATTCTACTCAGAATCACGAGCTCTTTCGATCTAATGAGGAGAAAAAAACTATACCAAAATATTCATACATTTTTTGTTTTTCCATTCCGTTACCGCTGTAGTAGGTTATATGGAAATGGTAACGGAATGGAACGAAAAAAACATTGGGACACTTTTTTCTTCTAATTAGATCGAAAGAGCTTAATTAATGCAACAACTCATACCAATCTTCCGTAAAAACAAGCTAAAAATATTTTTTTTAAACAGTAAGGCGGATACTTTATACAGTATAGGTACACGTAAGTTTCATATTTTATAAAAATACGGACCTATTATTGTGCAAATTAAAAATAACTACGATTCCATTTCTGAAAACGTTTTTATTTGTTATAATATTATATAGGTATAGTGCGATTTTTTTTATTTTTGATGAATGATATTCATCACAAACAATATGATGAGTTATGGCTTTTAAATCCCTGATCTTGTCGAAGTTAATTGATTGGAGTGATTACTTCATATATATGATATTTATCTATATTACCTATGATATATACGTAATTATATCTATATGTATTATATTTTGGAATTACACATATTTTATTATATTAAGACATTAGTCCTTATTAGTGTATCTGTGCATACTAACTTGTTCGTTTGTCTATCTTCTTGGATATCCCATTATTTTCTACACGTAAGTTTCATATTTTATAAAAATACGGACCTATTATTGTGCAAATTAAAAATAACTACGATTCCATTTCTGAAAACGTTTTTATTTGTTATAATATTATATATAGTGCGAAAATTTTTATTTTTGGAAAATGATATTCATCACAAACAATATGATGAGTTATGGCTTTTAAATCCCTGATCTTGTCGAAGTTAATTGATTCGAGTGATTACTTCATATATATGATATTTATTTATATTATGATATATACGTAATTATATCTATATGTATTATATTTTGGAATAACACATATTTTATTATATTAAGACATTAGTCCTTATTAGTGTATCTGTGCATACTAACTTGTTCGTTTGTCTATCTTCTTGGATATCCCATTATTTTCTCATTTGCTCAAAGGTTAACGGAAGAGATCCCTTAAAGGGATAAGTTCGCCTTTGCACATGTTTTATTTTTATTTTTTGAAGTTTTTTGAATTGTTTTTGTGTACAATAAAGTGATTACATACATATTTGACCTAAGTATAAGTATAGAGCGAAAACTCAGTTGATGACCAATGGAGCAAAGTATAAAGTCACGGTGGATGGGCAGGACATACATTATGTCGACGAATACATTTATTTGGGCCAGATAGCCTCTTTCGAAAACAGGCAATGTAAAGAAATCGATAGACGTATCGCAAACGCCTGGAAAAGCTTCTGGTCCATGAAGGCTTTATTGAAGGGTGACCTTCCTCTGTGTCTTAAGCGCAAACTCGTCGACATGTGCATACTGCCCATACTAACGTATGGTGCTCAAACCTGGTCATTGACTGAGGCTTTAAAGTCTAAACTGAAAGTTTGCCAGAGAGCGATGGAGCGCAGTATACTAGGTGTTCGGAGGACTGATCGAATCAGAAACACGGAACTGCGCTCCAAAACTGGTATAGTGGATGTGGGTGTCAAGACCGCAAAACTGAAATGGGACTGGGCTGGACATGTCTGTCGCATGCATCCGGAAAGGTGGGCCACAATAGCAACCCAATGGATCCCACAAGATGGATATCGGAACCGAGGCAGGCCGAAAAGGAGATGGCGGGACGATCTGGACGCATTCTGCAAAGAATGGCAGAACCACACTGGCAATAGGATCGAATGGAAAAAAGAAGGGGAGGCTTTTGCCCAGCAGTGGGACACCTAAAGGGCTATTAAAAAAAAAAAAAAAAAAAAAATAAGTAAGTATTGTTTCGTTCATTACCTGTTCAGACAGCCAACGTTATATTAGCTTGTCTACAAAATACTGCATCATTACCCCCTGATTAATCATCGTTCCAACCAATTGGGTTCGAAGGCTAATATTATCAACGATCGTCTATAGTACGGCTTAAATATTCTACGTTACCTCGTCGTGACACGTCACGATAAATGTTAAAGTTAAGGTCACAGCACGATGTCGTAGTTCTTCAAGGAGTTCATGAATTTCGACGTCGCGCTTGGCGTACTGCCTTGGCTTACTTAGCCTGGCGGTCCTGGGTTTGAATCCCGGCCGGGGCAAATATTTGTGCGATGAACTCGAATATTCGTTCCTGGGTCATGGATCTTATTCATGTAAATTTATTAATATTATTATGTATTATCGTCGTCTAGTATCCATAGTACAAGCTTTGCTTAGTTTGTGACTAGGTCGATTTGTGTAAGACTGTCCCTTAATATTAAAAATTAGGCAAGTGCGAGTCCGACTCGCTCATGAAGGGTTCCGTACCATAATCATTTTTTTTTCTTTTAATAAATAAAAAATCACGGTTCTTGAGATACAGCCTGGTGACAGACGGATGGACGGACGGACGGACGGACGGTAGAACGGACGGACAGCGAAGTCTCAGTAATAGGGTCCCGTGTTCTTAACCGTTTCAAAATAGTTTTCCTTAAAATCGCATATTGCAAATATAATATATATTCTTCCATAAACCACGCGTAAACGGAACTTGAAAAATACCCAAAACAATATTCACGAGCCCGAAAAAGAACCACGTACGTACAACATTTAATATTTACACGCCACGTAACTAAGACGGGGAAAAAATCGTCAAAAACAGTTGAAACGTTCTCGCCATCTGTGCTATGATTTATATTCAGTGTTTTGCGCGCAGCGGTAAATCAAGTCGCCAAGTTGCAGAACGTCGTAAATAAAGAATTCTGTCTTTTTGAGTATTAATAGTTGCATTTGAGACGTATTGTCGTAAGATGAGTTTCGTCGTTTGCTTGCGGAAACTACGAGCGAAGTACAGTACAGAATTTTATTGAAACATAAATTGTCAGATAATAATATCTACTGTATAATACTTTTATGTATTATTTAATAACGCTAGCTAATGAGGCACGTAGCCTTAACTTATTAATAAGGACCTGAACATCTACAGTTTGGATACAAATAATTTCTGAGATTGAGCAAAGCGGAATCAAAAATACAGGAAAGCGGAGCTCGTCTGCAGACGAGACAAGCTTGAGAAGGATGATGACTATGGCAGGCTGAGTGACGCGTATAATTTTTTATGTCTATCGTGTTTAAAAAGTCAGTGTTCACAAGATAGCCTAAGTCGCCCCGCGTGCACTAGGCAGCCCGGCTGGTTAGCGGTTAAGATTATTAGAATCCAATGCATAAAGAAATGGTGTGTTGTTCTTGTGGGTCTTTCAAACTAGGAAATTCCAAAAGAATGACAAATGTAATACAGAGGATTAGAGGGCAATGGGAATTTCACGGCACTGATCACGATTATAAATATAGGAGGTACTGTGCTTATTGTCGTTATTGACTTAATTTTAATAAAAATACACAATTGGTCACAATTCCACAAATAATCATCTCCGAAATATTATATATTTTTTACACAGCAGGCAATGCAAGACAATAAACAGATGATTTTTACGATATCCCCTGTAGACCCACCCTTACCCTTATTACGTCGCCAGACAACGGTCGAGATTGGGCCTATCACAAACTAGCGAGCTGAAAAAAATGCGAAATCTTCTTATTGCATAGATGCCACGCGCTCGTGTATCTCGCTCACTCGTATGGCCGTCGCACTCGGATGTCTCGCTCAACCGCTCGCCGCGTCGCTGGTCGTGCAAACTCTTGGTATCTCCGGTATCTTAAAGTTGCTTAGATATAAGGCCACGTTTCTCCTCTCCTGTCTATGGTTTAGATTATCACACCTGAAGGGCTAAAGGAAATTTCTAGCAAAAAAGAATTCCGACCCAGCAAATTTTAGGGGAAGTAAATATTGCAGCTGTCACATTAGTGTATAATCATCTTTAAAACCATCATGGATAGTACCTTTATGTTTATTTGTCACCACATTATATAAAAAACTAGCTTTTGCCCGCGACTACGTCCGCGTGGAACTTGGAAGTATGGAAGCAACCTCGTACAACACGATAGATATCCACCTAATCACCTTAATTAATAAAAGGGATTATTAAAAGCGCCTAAGTAAATGTAAGAGCAATTGTGCTTTTGGTCTAATAATTGCATTTCCTACAGGGTCATCAATGTCATCATGAATTACTTACTCACTTTCAATCTTTTTAGGGATAATTTCCAGGATGAAAACTCTATCCTATGTCCTTCCTCGGATCTTAAACTATTTCCATGCCAAATTTCATCAAAATCGATTCAGCGGTTTAAGCGTGAAGAGGTAACAGACAGACAGACACACTTTCGCATTTATAATATTATAGTATAGTATGGATTCAAAAGATTTCTTGAATGTTGACACTCTCATACGGAAGACGTTTGCTTCCGCAATAATTTTCAGACGCAAACAAAATCCTTAAATAAACTACGAATATATTCTATCGTTTCCTTCCTTTGATTTCAGAAAAGGACGCCAGATGTGAAGACGACTAAGGATTTAGAGAACAGGACCAAACTGATAGGTGGAAAACTTAAATCCTGTCTGGTCGAAAGGATACACGTAGTAAATATTGTAAAGCCAGTAATAATGACTTTCACGAAATTAATTATCTACACCTGCAAAAGATGGAAATAAATTATAATTATAATGGCCTCAATTGTAAGCGTGATGACTATATAATTATATAAATAAATTTTATAACTAACCGACCCTCTCAATAATAATATTTAGATGATAAAAGTAAAATATACATTTCTGTTTAGGCTAAGGCCAAAGAATTTAAAGTATTATTAACTATTGTATTGTTCTAGACACATAAATAGTGATAATCTAATAAGAAATCATTGGTTTGTATGTGACAAAGGCTGTTGATGATTTGTTGTTGCAACTCATCTAACAAGGCCTGGGTTGAGGTTCAGAACTCGTAATTTTTTTTTCGTGCGATAAGTGATAAGATAATAATAATATACTTATATGTGCAGAAGGATCTCTTGATCTGCAATTGTAGATAAGAAACATAATGTGTCTGCATGTTTGCCTGAATGCTTATGAAGACTATCTTGTGCGAAATGTGTTAATATGTATGGAGCTGGGTTCAAAATCTGTTTACTGTCGCTAAGACGTTTCTTTGAATTTCGGCCCGTAAGCCCGTCCACGGAGAAATCGGAGTGAATGCAAAAGTAGCGAAGCATCCGGACAAAGGTATCAGATGTAGTCCTAGAGGCAATAAGCCTTTGGATACTTTGGAAACTTCTGTGATATTAGGCTACGAAAAGCGTGGGTAGGTATATTACACAATGTTAAGGCGATCTTCTTTTGTACCTATGGAACTATGTAGGTAATCGTTTTCTGTTCATGAATCGTAATTTTACTTAAGTAGTAAATTCCAAAACGGAGAAGAGGTGATCGTTGCACAAATAATGGCAGAACGACAAAGATGATAGGGTCGATTGGTATGCTAATACCTGCGTAATTTGGTATCAAAACACTCACGTGATATAGGTACAGGGTGTTCAATCCAAATGGGTCAGTACGGAGAAAACGAAAACTATAAGAGATAGGACTGTTCCTAAGAACCATGCTGTCGATTTTAGATTTAATAGAAACTGCATTATTTTTTTTTTCTATATCTTTTTAAAATCTATAGTAATCGCATGTCAAATTGGACCATTCTTTACAGTGGTTTTGGCCAGGTTACGTAAGAACTTATGTATTAGATTAAAAAAAAAAAACAGTTTTTAATAAATCTTAAATCGACGCTGTAGTTCCTAATAACAGATTTCCCATTCTCTCATAGCTTGTGACTTCTCCTTACTGACCCATTTGGATTTAAGGTTTAAGATATTTATTTCTTAAAAGATTACAAATCACTTACAGAGAAATCCATTATATTCTTAATATCTAAAAGGAGAGGGTACTTTACAACAGGGTTAGTAACAACTTTAACTTAATTATACTAAATAAGTGGGTAGCTTCTACTAGTTTATACAACGATAGTTTTGCAAGTAATAAGCGCATTTGCGGGGCCGGTTAAACTACGTCGTTAACTGACGCTTACGTTAGTTTGTTTAGTGCGAAGAGGGAGCCTTCAAAATGTGCTGTTTAAGGGCCTTTTTAAAAACGATTAGAGATTTGGCGTCCTTTACATCGTTCGGTAATTTGTTATATAACTGTGCCCCTTCGTAAACAATACTTTTTTTACCATAATTCGTTCTTGGTGGTCGTAGTAGTAAATTGTTTGCCTGACGTGTAATCCATTTTTTGTACCTGTGCTCTTTTAGTAAATGTAATTGACAGTGTATGTCCTTTTATTATTTTTCTTATAGTAGAGTTGTTAGTCCGCTGTTTTCTAACATAATTGTGCGCATCGGGTTACAAGCATGAAATTTCTACCACAGATAGAGTGTTCCACGGTGATTATTTTCAGATGTAGAGGGAAGTCAGATTCGTCCCCTGTGAGGCGGGAGAGCGGAGTGAATAGGGCCAAGTATCCCTCTTTTCTTTCTTTATTGCTGGTCAGTGAAGTCTACCAGGACGTGTTTGGTATCGTTTCCGTGTAAAACAAATATCAGAAATTATTTTGTCATGTTATTTTTGTATAGTTCTATATAAAAATATGGGTGTATGGCCGAAAAGGTAAAAATCACAACAAGTTTTTTTAATCAATAAGGTAACTTAGTTCAATTTCGTGAACATTTTTAAATTATCATTATTATTTCAAAAAGTTCATTTAATCTGGTTTCCAAAAATATATGCATGTTGGGCACTTCTCATACAAACAGTAGCTTAAAATTTATCTTTACGTCGGCGTAACCAACGTAAATCTCGGAACGCATCCTATTTCGCTTCATTAAATACATTAAATAATGGTTATTAACATGCTTTTACATATAATATTTACTACATACGTCCTAGAAAAACAAATTAATGTAATTAAAACAAAATATTTTTTTGCTAATGTATCACGAGCACACGGGCTAATCTCAACATCAACAATTTATTTAAGTTACTTTTTGTATGAAGAGTGCCCAATATATATATATTTTTAGAAACTAGATTAAATTTTCTATTTTGCAATATTTTTGTTAGTTGTAAATATTCAGGAAATATAACTAATTTATCTCCCTGAATAAAAAAAACTTGATGTGATTTTTACAATTTCGGAAATACAACCATATTTTTATATGGTACTATGAATAAATAACATGAAAAATTAATTGCTGATATCTGTTTTACACGAAAACGATACCAGACAAGTCCTAGTAGCGTTATCTGATCAGTAATATAAAAAGAAAAATAGGACTCCTTTGTCCTATTCACGCCGCTTTCCCGCCGCACAGAGGACGAATCTGACTTCCTTCCACATCTGAAAATAATCACCGCAGAATATTCTACCTGTGGTAGAAATTCCGTGGTTGTACCCCGATGTACACAATTTCGCGACTTAGCAAAATGTACTAGAACACGCAGGCTAAGCTTAACATCAAAATTTTTTTCAAGGTACTTTTTGTATAAGATGTGCCCAAGATGTATACATTTTTAAAAACAAGATAAAATTTGCTGTTTAGAAATATTTTTTTAAATTGTAAATATTCAGGATAGATAGCTAATTTATCGTTCTGAATAAAAAAAACTTGTTGTGATTTTTACCTTTTTGGCAATAAACCCAAATTTTTATATGAAACTATTCTTAAATAACATAAAAAAATAATAGCTGATATCTATTTTATACGAAAACGATGTCGCACAAGCCCTAATAGCCTTAACTGATCAGTAATATAAAAAAGAAAAAGAGCAGTACTTGGTCCTCTTCACCCTGGTCTCCCACCACACAGGGGACGAATCTGACTTCCTTACAAGTACGCACGTATTGTATTTATATGTTTGAAATAGGTTCAGTGATTTTGTCTCTTTATATATTTGGTTTGTTGGTGTTCTATGTTTATAGTTGAACAATAATTTAATTAACTTATTTTGCGATATTTGGAGGGAGGTTGTATTAGACTTGGCAGCATTGCCCCATATTTCTATTAAATAATCTATGTGGGGCTTTATCAGAGAATTATAGATGGTATAACGAATGTTTATTGGAAGACAGTGAACAATTCCACGCAAAGCACCTGTTAGTGTGGCAAGTTTATTTCGTAATTTTTCCATGTGAGATCTCCAGGTTAGCTGTTTGTCAAGTATTAAGCCAAGGTACTTTTCGTTGTCCGTTTTTGTAGGTTGACGTTGTTTATAGTTAAGGGTAAGTGCTCATCAATGATTTTGTTTTTTGCTGCAAATATCATATACCTGGTTTTAACGTCATTAATTGTCAATAGATTAGATAAAAGCCAGCTTTGCATAATGTTTAGGTCGGTTTGGGCTTGCTCAATTATGGTGTTAATTTTATTTACGAAGTAAAACAAACATGTGTCGTCAGCATAGAGTGTAACATGGCCTTTTAATCCTATTTCATGGATGCTATTGATATAAATTAGAAACAGGAGTGGTCCTAAAATGGATCCTTGTGGTATTCTGCATGAGACTAGTTTAGCATTGCTTCTATTTTCTCCAATTTTGGTTACTTGCATTCTGTTTGTTAAATAAGATTTTAATATTTCCAAAGCCTTTCCCGTTTTTATCTACCGGTATTGTTATAAAACTCGCATACGGCTCGTTTCTATACCCGCCTCGTATTATTAAAGTTTATTTTATTTTATAGCATCTAACAAAATCAATTGTCAACCAAGTGCGCAGTGCGCACCACAAGCGCCCGAAATCCTTTTCTGGAACAGCTGTATTTTTAGAATGTATTTATTTATAACAAAAAAATAGGAAGAAAGTATACATGTCCGTTTTCGGATTCAAAAATTTGTCAAGTCACAGCGATGGTCCGAGAGTGAAGGTCGAAGAGAGGGCGGTTGCCCTCCCGCTCCCCGCAGTCCCCTCTGAAGCCTTGCGTTTCGTTGCAACATGCCCGCCCACGTTGAAAGACTGGCCTTTCAACCGAAGAGTTAGTCCTTGACTGGTAATGGGCATATCTTGCTGAACGCACGACGAATGATGCCAGACGCTGTCCGGATGTCGGCGACGCGGCTGATGCCATCTGCTCCAGGGATGACCTTGACAATTCTGCCGAGCTTCCATCGCAAAGGCGGCAGGTTGTCGTCCTTGATGACAACCATCGTATCGGTTGCTAATTGTCCCGTCGCTTGTCTCCATTTGGTACGTACTTGTAGGTCGGAAACGTACTCTTTATACCATCGGGCCCAGAAGTGTTGTCTAAGCTGCTCAATCCTTTGGTATCTTGAGAGCCTCGAAGAATGAACATCTGCCAGGCAGGGTGTTGGAAGTGCTGTGAGTGATCGTCCGATAATAAAGTGACCAGGAGTTAATGGTAGCAGGTCGGAGGGATCACTGGATAAAGGAGTAAGTGGACGGGAGTTCAATATTGCCTCTATTTGACACAATGTTGTGTACATTTCTTCAAACGTCAAATGACAGTTACCTAAAACTCTAGTTAAGTGATGTTTGGTGGATTTCACCCCGGCTTCCCACAAACCGCCAAAGTGTGGTGAATATGGTGGAACAAAGTGAAACCTAATTCCGTCGTTGGCTGCAGCCTCAGATAACTTTGCAGCTTGACTGGCAAGAAATCTTTTTAAATTATTATAGGTGCCGACAAACTGAGTCCCATTATCGGAGTATATGTCGGAAGGTAAGCCGCGGCGACTAATGAATCGCCTTAAAGTAGCCATATAGCATTCTGCAGACAAATCGCTACATAACTCTAAATGCACACATTTGGTTTTAAAACAAACAAATATTACGATATAAACCTTAATTATTTGACACCCACGACCTTTACGCGATGCAGCCATTATCGGTCCTGCATAATCTACGCCGACAACCTCGAAAGGAAAACCTGGAGTCACTCGCGAAGATGGCAAACTACCCATGAGTGGTGCCACAGTTGCACCCCGCATACGAGAGCACAGGACGCATTTATGATACGTTGACCTAGCTTGAGCGCGACCTCCAATAGGCCAATAGGTATTCCGTACATATGATAACATAGCTTGAGGTCCGGCGTGTAATAATAATTTATGAACAAAGTTGAAGTAAGTTATCGTTATAAAATGCTTTTTTGGCAGGACGATTGGATGCTTTTTGTCGAAAGAATAGGGCGTATTTTTTAGCCGACCACCTACACGAACGAGTCCCTCAGCATCCACAAAAGGATCCAATTTTGTAAGTGGGTCTTTGGCTTTGAGTGCAGTTTTGTTTTTAATAAAATCATATGAATAAAATGCTTCAAGTTGTGCTAATTTTATTAAAATATTCGTAGCCGCCTGTAACTCCTTAGCACTGAGAGGTCCTACACGTTTAGCACCAGGCAAACGCGTGTTATTGATAAATCGTAACACACAAGCGGCAACGCGTTTGACTTTGGTGAAACTCGAAAATTTTGTAAAATTTAATTCCACTAAAGGACATAAAGTTTCGCTAACTGCGTTAGTTGTGATCACTTCGGCGTTTAACTCAGCATTAGAATTGCTTGCCTCGTATGTATTAGGCCAATCTTTCTCGTCCTTTCGTAGAAAGGACGGTCCTGTCCACCAAAGATCAGCAGTAGCAATGGAATCCGCATTAAGACCGCGCGAAACCAAATCGGCGGGATTATCATTTGTAGGTACGTGCCGCCAAGGCCAACTACCAGTAATTTCGAGTATATCGGACACACGATTTCGTACGAATACCTTAAGCTGGTTTGGTAGCATCCTAAGCCACCCTAACACGATCATCGAATCGGTCCAAAACGTGCAGCTATCTGCAGTCATACGAAGCGAGTTTAAAGCCTTTTGATATAGTTGCGCTCCAATCAGCGCTCCACATAGTTCCATTCTCGGGATAGTTACCGGTCTAATTGGTGCTACTCTACTCTTTGCCATCAGTAGCCGTGTAACTATTCCAGCCGTAGTAATGGTGCGTACATATAAACAAGCTCCATAAGCAGCTTGAGAAGAATCTGTAAAAATATGGAACTCTACTCGCGATGCGTTAATTCCTAAGACGCCACGGGGAATACGCAGATTGTTTAATGCTGGTAAAGATCTTATAATCTTGTGCCAATATTGTGAAATTTCTTGGGGAACTTCATCATCCCAAGATATTTTTGCAAGCCAGATCTGTTGCAGCAAAATCTTGCCCTGTACCACGACAGGAGATAAAAGACCTACGGGGTCAAATATTTTGGCAATTGTAGACAGAATAAAACGTTTAGTGAGCTTATCTGGAGTTTTTCCTATGTCAATAGTAAAATACAGTTCATCTGATCGACAATTCCAACCTAGCCCTAGCGTTTTAGATTCATCTAAATTACCTAAATTAAGATTTCTAGATTCGCCTGTACATTCCCTGATGAGACGAGGCTCATTAGATCGCCACTTACGCAAATTCATACCAGCACTTCTTAAAACTTCGCTGACCTTTGATATTGTATTGAGTGCCTCCTGTTCTGTGTCAGACCCTGACAAATAATCATCCATATAAAAGTCATGGGCAATGGTCTCAGCAATTTGAGGGTCAGCACATTCCAATGACAGTTGCTTAAGGCAGCGGACAGCCAAGAATGGTGCGCTCGCGGTCCCGTACGTGACCGTATTTAACTTATAAGTGCACAAGGGTTCAGACGGATCCTTACGCCAAATAATTTGCTGTAAATGCCTATCATCAGGATGTACGACTATCCTTCTGTACATTTTCTCAACGTCAGCTGTGTATACAAAGCGATATTGTCTAAATCGTAACAAGATAGCAATGAGATCGTCCTGAATGGTCGGCCCTACTAGCTGTATATCGTTAAGCGACACCTCAGTCGATGTACGCGAACTGGCGTTAAAAACGACGCGTAATTTTGTCGTAAGACTTGAAAGACGGAGTACGCCGTGATGCGGCAAAAAGTTTCCTTCCGTCTCATTGCTAGTAACCTTGGACATGTCTCCCAAAGTCTCGTATTCATTCATGAACTCCGTATACATAGATTTTAACTGTGCTTGTCGTTCAAGCCTGCGCTCTAATGACATAAAACATTGCTTGGCCCGCTCGTACGAATCGCCCAATGAGGATGACGGCTGCTTTAAAGGATATTTTACCATAAACCTACCATCGGGTAATCGCGTAGTATTTTGAACAAAGTGCTCCTCGCAAGCCTTTTCCTCGTTGGTATAGTAAGCTGCCGCGGGTTTAACTGTAGCTTCGTCTAATTTCCAAAAACGCGTCAATTCGTCATCTCCATTGCTCAATTGCACGAAATTGCAACTTACGCTTTTGGAATTAGGGTTGTTTGCATAAGAGCCCGACACTACCCAACCGAGCCGAGTTTCATAAATCGTGGGTTTGTTTCGCCCCAAGGTCAGTCTACCATTTCCTAATAATTCCCAATAGACATCGGCGCCAATAAGAAGATCGACAGCTGCCGGCTCATAGAACTTAGGATCAGCTAGGACTAAATGTTTAGGTAGGTCTAACATTGATACATTTACCTCACGCAAAGGTAAGTTACTTGTAATTTCAGGCAGTACAAAAAATGATGTTTGGATACTGAAACTTTTATCTAATAATGACGTAAGTTTTGCCTCACACAACTTATTTAATTTAGAGTTAACGTTGGTTATTCCTGACACAGAGGCGTTGACACCCCTGGTAGGTAAGTTCAGTTTCTTACACAAATTTTCAGTCATGAAACTAGAGGTACTACCGTTATCTAAGATGGATCGTGCTACATGAACGTTACCGGCTCGATCGTACACTTCTACCAACGCCGTAGACAATAAGACTTGGCCTTGCATAGCTGGATGAGCTGTCAGCATAACGCTGTTATAGGTACTGCTGCTGGGACCAGGTAGCGGTTCATGTTGATCGCAATTGGTGACTTCAATTACTGGCAATGTCAATTGTGATACTGGCGGAACCCTATCTAAGTGTAGAAGCGAGTTGTGACGCAATGAGCACGACTTACACGGACCACGTCTACAATACTTAGCTATATGGCCAGGTTTCAAACAATTCATACATATTTTCATCCCATGAACCTTATCTGCACGCTCTTTGTTAGATAATGCGAGAAAGTCGGGGCACTCAAATAACCAATGACCACGCTTACATAATGGACACTCAATACTAAATAGTGGGCTACTCACAGTATTGTTTTGATGGGCATCTAGTCCTACGAAACAATTCTCCTTTACCCGTCGTACGGCGGAGCGCGCGTGCGTCCCGGCGGCGAGGCCGGCGCCGGGCGCGAGCGGCCAAGACGCACGTCGTCCCGGCCCATCCATCGCCATTGTCTCCAAAAGATCCGCACGATCGCTGAGGAAATTTATAAGAGAATCGAAAGTAACCTTTCCGCAACTAGGCACAAACTGTTCCCACTCTCGTCTTGTGACATTGTCCAATTTTTGACATGTTATATACACTAATAATGTATCCCAGTATGACGTCGGTTCGTTAAGTGTATTTAAAGCACGAATGTTTTTACATAACGTGTCAATAATGTACCGAATACCTGTTGGTGATTCCCTAGTGATAGGGTTTATATTAAATATTGCTTTGATATGGTTATTCACTAATAACCTACTGTTATTGTAACGATCGCATAATAACTGCCAAGCAATTTTATAGTTACTGCTAGATAACGCTAATGATTGTATTACTAACGCGGCACTGTCTTGTAAAGAGGCTCGCAAGTAATGGAACTTGTTTACATCATCGATGGAGTCGTCATTATTGATTAAACTCTCAAATGTATCGCGGAACTCAAGCCATGTATCATATGAACCTCCAAACTTAGGTAAACAAATCGTTGGCAACTTACATTTTACTTGCGAGTGACGCCTGGTACCTTTTTCGGAACCCCCATCGCTAGCCGGTACCTTCGTATGCATTGTAACCAATTCCGTAGCCGCCGCGACTGTAGTGTAATATAAATTCTCGAAGTTTGACCTTTCGTCCAATTGCACCTCGTCTTCTTCCATCATATACTCTAACTTGGTTTGATACTCGTCGTACGTGTTATATAAAGATTCCATTTTCGCAATACGAAGTTGTAATTCTGTCACCTGAGCTGCACACAACGTCTGATCGGCTATTTCTTGTAAATAACCTGAAAATTTAGTCAATCGTGCCTTAATATGACCGCGTTTTTTAATTAACTCCTTAATTACGGCTTCCGACATCTTAGATTGCACTTCGTATTTACCTTGGACACTAATATACACCTTGTTTCACCAAATCACCAACACACTATTCCGACGAGTTAACTTTTAAACGCAAATTTAATAAAACAGGGCGAAATACGTATTAAATGTTGTTTACAATAAGCAAGATAGTTAAAGTCTGACGATTAACTCGACAGCCGGGCGACCCGTTACCGTTAGTTTTAACAAAGGAACGTCTTATCTGCGCTTAGCCTAATGTACTTAGAATATATGCAATATGATTTATTTGCGATTCGCGCTTATAATTTGTGTATAACTAGATGTAGAATAGCTTTAAATAGCTTCCGTAATACCTTTAACACCCTAAACTATGACCTTTAACTTTAATAAATGGTGTCAAACAAAGGAATATTGTACATGATAATTTTAAATCGAATTGGACATGGATAATACGGGAAATAAAGGAACGGACTCACTTTTCGCTCTGAACCTGTTCACTCGGTATAGTACTTTATGTATTGTAGGTATAGTAGTACTCGCGGGGTCTGCTTTCGTAGCTGAAGTGAAGTGAAGATATCGCCGCACCGGGATGTTTCTGGCTGCACTCCTCACTGGATAAGCATCAGCATGTTGGATGCGCAGGAAATATTCCACTGGATGCGTTTCTTCTTGATTTCAGCCGTAGTGGACTCCTTAGTGTTTCGCTGATTCAAGTAATTATTCGGATCGAAGACCATGTATTTTTAGAATGTATTTATTTATAACAAAAAAATAGGAAGAAAGTATACATGTCCGTTTTCGGATTCAAAAATTTGTCAAGTCACAGCGATGGTCCGAGAGTGAAGGTCGAAGAGAGGGCGGTTGCCCTCCCGCTCCCCGCAGTCCCCTCTGAAGCCTTGCGTTTCGTTGCAACAACAGCAAAAAATTCCCTTGTAATACGCCAATTTTCTTGTAACCTTCCATTAAAAAAACCGGCCAAGAGCATGTCGGGCCACGCTCAGTGTAGGGTTCCGTAGTTGCTCATCCTTCACAATAAACTGCTGTTTTAAGCCCGAGGTTTAAGTTAAGACAGATTTTAAGCTCTATAAAAAGGTCGTAAACGCCCTAGAAACTGTAATCACTTATTACCTTCTGGAAGTCAACTTACGACCTTTTAAAGAAAAAATATGAAATTTGGCGATAACTCAAAAACGGCTTGACCGATTTTGTTCAATATAGTTTTCATTGAAAGTACTTATAAGGCCGCATTAACATGAATTTTTCCATATTTTTTTGACTTGTGGTTCAAAAGTTAGAGGGGGGGGGGACACAATTTTTTTTATTTTCGGAGCGAATATTTACAAAACTACTGACTTTATCAAAAAGTAATGTTTGAAAACCCCTATTATTTTCAAGAGACCTATTCAACGACACCCCACACACTAGGGTTGAAACGAAAAAAAAAAATCACCCCCACTTTAGGTGTTCGAAAGGTACCCGAAAAAAAATTTTTTTTTTAGTTTTTATTTTACCGTTTTGTCGGCGTGATACATACACATACTCATACCAAATTTCAGCTTTCTAGTACTAATGATCACGGAGCTAAGCCGCGGACGGACGGACAGACGGACAGACGGACAGACGGACAGACGGACATGGCGAAACTATAAGGGTTCCTAGTTGACTACGGAACCCTAAAACCACTAGCAGCTAAAGCTATGCCATAAAATTATGACTATAATACCACCTGCCGCCCGCGACAGGAGATAGCTGGGGATATATGGGGGTCCTCTTATTCCGGATTATGGGGCATAATGTCGAATTATTGTATGTTGGGATAATATGTGGCCTTAATACCTGAAGGTTTTTGCTCGGCTTCATTATCTCTGTATTTGTTGGGTGATTTAATTTGTTCGGAATTATGGGCTGTAATGAATAATCGATAGGTAATAATCGCATTTGTTTTAATGCTTACGTGTAATTGTTAGTTTTAATATGAAGTTTAGTTATTCAGAATACGAAGATACTACTGGCTCAGTTTGGTGCCCACTGGATATCCCAGGATAGTTTTATCTTCCTAGATTAAAAAATATAATAATTAATTTTCTTGTTTATTTTTTTTTTCATTGTTTTATTATACTAGGGTGCGGAGGAGAAGAGGCTTTTGATTTATTTAGAAAATTCAAGAATTATATAGCAAAAACACTGAAGAATAAAACTAGACCTTAAAACATAAACCAGCCTTAAAGTAAACTGTTAATGTAAATTACCAAATAATCTGTAGCATTCAACATATTTTTCCATTTCATCGAGAATTATTTTTCGGAAATCATTTACTATTCATGAATTTCATGATTTTCGGATTAATAATAAAAAACCTAGACGTTTTATTAGGTTGAAAATGTTTTCGATGAAGCTAAATATTCGTTGAACCGTTTCTAATAAAATAACCATACGATAATTTTTCCTTAGACTCACTAAAATCTCAATACGTCTTAAGGAGCCTTAAGGAGAATTCATTAACTGAATAATGTAATTTTCTTTTAAACTCTTGTTTTAAACAGTTGAATAATGACTTTAACCATTGAAAAGAAGAAAAGACGGTCACTTAGTAATAAAATTCACTTGTTTCCCTCTGACAAACTAATTAAAGCCCTTAAAATGCTCAACCGTCCGTAGGTAATCCCACCTGCCATCCAAAAGGACAATTTACCTGCAAACTTCCAAAACGACTTAAGTACACTTACGAGTCTCTCACTTACGACATTACACCCCGCTCTTGATACCTTCTTACACCTTAATCTTAGAATGACGTAAGTGAGTGCGTTCGTTAGGCGATATAGGACGTTTTGAGGCGTTGGATATATTTGTGGAAGTCCTAATTGAGGCTCGTGATTGACACTGTGACTTTGCAAATTAATTAGATTTCGTTCGGCGGCCTTATTGAAATATTAGACGTAATAACCCGGCCCTTATTAAGTGAGTCTGCAGGTGGTTTCTATTGTTCCATTTGACATCAAACGGTGTGGGTGTAATTTGAAGGGTCTGTACAGGTTTTAATTTAACTTTGTGACTAGACTTGGGGTGACTTTGATATGGTTGCTATTTCACGCGTTCTATGACGACAATTTTAATCTACGCCATCTTTTATTGAGATTTTAGGGTACGGTCCATATATAAGGTGATCCTAATATTGGCCAGAGCATAATATGTAGCCGTATGGCCTATATGTAAGTACATACTAGCCGCACCGCGCGGTGTTACCTGCTTATCCCTCGGGAACACCACATTCTTCGGAATAAAAAGTAGCCTATGTGTTAATCCAGGACGTCAGCTAGCTTCATGCCAAAATTTATCAAAATTGGTCCAGCCGTTTGAGCGCGAAGGAGTAACAAACATACACATAAACATAAAGTGTGATTATAGATTATTGCTACTTCGAAAGTTTATTTCCTTAGCTTTATTTGAAAACGGCTACGCTAGTGAACCTAAAGCTTTCCTTTTTTAAAACGATACATTATTGATTTGTACCAAAAAATTTTTTGAGGAAGAAAATAAAAAGAATAAAATAATTGCCCATTATTTAGCGAATGAAAAATATCCAAACTAGTCGATAATAATATCAATATGCAAATCGGATGGTATTTTACCGTCAATACTGAAATTAAACAAATATGATCGTATTTTCACAGTTAATTCCATAGTGTTACGAAATGGTTCATTTCAAAACGATACCAAGCCCTATTGTTTAACAAACAATAACAGTCGCAGGTTAAGGCGCTTTATTGCGAATAATAAAGGTTTTAATTTCATTGCTAGACAAAATAAAACCAACGAATCTACAAATGAATAACTACATACGGCCTCGTACCACTTGATTCGCATTAAACGAACTATACCAACTTCCCGTTATCCATTACTCGTTTTCCGTGCGCCTCTAAAATATAGTAGGTAGTCGACGCGCAATGTATGAATATACTCCGAAATATTGGTCCTTGTTAGTGATGTTACTCTAAGTAATCTAGCAGCTAAAAAAAAAGTGAAGCGCGAAATTCAGAGTTCATTCACAAAGGATTTACAAACTCACGTCGGTTTCCTAGATTTTTAGGGTTCTATATTTTTCTAAGCTTTAACTTTCAGTCTAAAATGAGTTGATATCATTGTAGTGTACAGATTCATTATAGGGGCTTTCTGTATTTCTATAATGATCAAGCCAATTTCATGTCGTTAGATTCATATTCAAATATATAACAATAAATATTAGCAGCACTTTTGTACAAATCGATCAGACCCTAACTTCCTAATTCAAGGTCATCACAGAAATATTTGCCCTGATCGGGATTTGTACTCAGGACAGCTAATTTTGTATGCAGCTGCACTCTTATGGGAATGCCACAACTTTGCGCAACCAGCGGCTCGGCGAGCAGTTAAGCGAGAGATCCGAACGCGGCGGCCTTACGAGTGAGCGAGCTATCGCGCGAAGTCGTGGGATCGCTGTTACGGAGCTAAGCTGCCGTGCTAAGGAAAAATGCGACCTTTTACTAAGGAGCTCCATACAAAAAGGTCGCCTTTGGCACGGTAGCAGTACATCGTTAAATGTATACGAATAGATATTACGATAACCAGCAAGTTAACCTTGATGTCGTGATTCTCCGGATGCAGAAGTAGTTTTTCCTTGATAAGTTTCCGCCACCTGTGACTGTCCCTTGCATCATGCAGGTTGGTGTTCAGCGATGAGCGGACCTGGTCTGACCATCTTTTTTCTGTCACCTTTAGAAGTACTAACTTCTTCATTTGTGACTTTTTCTGTCCATGAAAAATAATACAACACGTCGATGTAATTGTCGGCGAAACAATAGGGTACTCGTAATCCTGTTTAGTGAATAGCTATATGCAGGACTCCCTCTTAACATTTTTGCACTGAACCCATTTTATATTTCTCTGCCTTGGTTGGGTTGTCTACCTTTGAGCTTTGAGCCTTTGTGCCATGCGTGAAAAAACAGTTGCCTAACTTGTTTTCGCGAAAGTGATTTATTTTTTCTTTGTTGCGCTTTTGAGACTGAATTTTACTGTATCAAAGGGAAATTCTGAGAAAGACTTTGCATTTTTTTAGTTTACTTTGGTGCTGATTAACTTTCCTGGGATTATAGTAGGGTCAGGTATTTTACTTGGCTCAAATTAAATGTATTTTGTATACAAAGAATGTTTTAAAGTTTAAAATAATGAAGACAAAATAGTTTAATATAGTTAAGCTTATTGGTTTTCTGTATTCGTTTTTTATTAGTTCTTTTACTCGCGGTTGTCACAGCGGTAATGCAGCTGCCTCCTTAACCAGCGGTCCTGGCTTCGAAACTCGGCAAGGGAAAATATTAGGGTAATAATCTCGAATAATTGTTCCTAGGTCATGAATGCATCTATGTATTTCAATATTATATAACTTTATTATGTATGCATATCGTCATCTAGTACCTATAGTACAAGCATTGCTTAGTTTAGGGCTGGATCAATCTTTATAGGATGTCCTGTAATGTTTATTTATTTAACCGACGATGAGATAACACATTAATGAGTTCGATAAATCACCATTATCAGAACAATACAAGTTATTTAGTTATACTCAGTTCACGTTAGCGAACTAGTACCAGAAATCTTAGAAAGCACATAATTGGTCAGAGATAAGGGCGACTCATGCGCACCGGGTGAGTTTACATGGCGGCCGAACTTCAGTCAACATCTGTCTCTTGTACGGTGCGGACGTGCTCTCCCTTCAACTGTTTTTTGTTTTGTGTATGGTGTCCCGTTTTATTTGCGACTCGGCTTGTTTACTGGACTATTACTCGTATCTGCTCACTCTGCGACTCGGATTGTGTATTGGACTGTTTCCCGCTTACTCTGCGACTATCTAAATATTGATTGATGGACTTAATATCCTAAGATTCAGCTTAAGTAGCCTATCTAATATACGCCAATTGTGCGTTTAAAATTCTTAAGTATCAATGAATTAATTAACTTTAAATTGGTCCTTGTTTACTACGATATTAAAAACCACACCAAAAATTATTAAGGAATATTAAAATAAATATTCCGAGCGACGGCATGTAAGCCGAGGCTCACAGTAAGGTGCAATTAGAGGGGCGCAAACACGCCCACAGCCCTTTTTTTGTCCTTTTCATTTGCATACAAAAGTGCAACAGAGAGACCGCTATACTAGCTCGCTAACGTGAACTGAGTATAGGTACACTTTAAAACATATTTTCAAAAAATCATTTCGAATTCAAAACAAAAGTTATCACAACCTCACAAATTTCAATACACGGTTTTCCAATCGGATATTGGCTTTAATTTTGCTCGCAAAGATCCGTGGGAGCTGGCACCTGCTACGTCCTTTTAAACCGGCACCCTTTTTGCTTAAGATTCTACCAAATGTAACTTGCGAAACGAATTTCAAGGCTTGTCTGACTATGCATGTGTTATATGTTCAGGATTTAGTCTATCTGCGTTAGAATATCATTTGCAGATATAATTAAAAAAATCGGAAGGAAACTTTTATCGATATCTAAGCATATCCATGAAATCATGATGTCTTATATTTTATAGGTAAATAGTATTAAATACTATAAAACACATTTCTTGAAGGACATTAACCTCAAAGATGTCCTTTCTTTGTGCAGGAGAATAAAATGATTCGAGGAAGAAGCTGTATGGGAGCGCCGCCGGAACATTAACCGTAGGTTAAATAAACGCAACCAACCCGATATACCTGAAATATCAGTTATTTGGCGACCTCTCAAAGTACCTACACTTGAATTAGCACCCAGGCCATGGACATATATGTGAATTTGAAGTGGGTCTTAGTAAACTTTGTATATATTAGTTTGAAGAAAACCCATCGGTCTCTAATAGTTCTTCATTGGAAAACGTCGGGATCTAAAACTTTTTGACTTCATAATTTTCTAACAAAGTAGGTAAAAGTTAATACGATTGGTTGTTACTACAAGAAATTTGTTGTCTCAAAGTTTAGGTACGCGGAAGAGTGAAGTCATAAAAAGTAATATTAAACGGGTTTGCTGGATACCTATTCTCTGTCTTATGTTATTTTAAGTCGTATGAATGAAATAGCGTATAAAATACTTTGTTTTCCAAACTTAGATAGAATAGGGGCGCGCATTTTAACACTTTGTATGGTAACGCAAAACGCTAGGGAATAATAAAAGTGGAACAAAGTGTGATTCTTTTGCACTACAGTCTTCTATCTGTAATGAAACTGAGAAATGTCACACCAGAATATTTATTTTTATATTTTGTTCTATAATTACAAAGTAATATTGTTACCGTTTATTCATTTATACTTATTATACACAGGGCCGAATGTTCAATCACCAGATAAATTTATCTGCCGGTTAAAACTATTGCTATCCTTTTCTCCCTTCATATAAAATAAAAGAAAAGTGACAGCCAACATTTATCTGACAGATATGTTTTATCTGGTTATTGAACAATCGGCCCACAAACTAGTGAATAATGACAATCTTTTAAGTGTTATTACACTGTCAAATTATAATGAATCATAGTTATGCCTTAAACTACTCATTTTATATTAATTAGAGGTTTGAGACCTTAGACAGCCTTTGCCTTTTCTTCTGCTTCTCTTTCTAACTCCTCTATTCTCTGCAAATACTTTTGCCGCCTTCGCTCCAGCGGTGTTTTTGACCACCATGCCTCGGTTGACGCATCCTGTTAACAAGGGAAAGTTAAATAAAATAGGACGGTGTTCAAACTATAACACAATTTAATTTAGAGAGAGATTTGTAATTCAGACTATCGAAGGTGTATAGGTTGGCTTTTCTTCTAAAAAGTTGGGTGAAATTTACGAAGATGATATTCATATTTTGATTTTACGAAGGACATAAAGAACGGACGCCTGTGATAGGCAGGGCACGTGTTGCGGATGTATGAGGTCAGATTACCCAAACGCCTTCTAGAAGGCCGAACAGAGGCAAAGTAGAGGTAGGCCCTGAAGGTTGTAGGGCGTCGAAGGAAATACCATGATCTTGATAGTTGGAGAAGAAAAGCCTGAAACAGATCGGACTGAGATTTGGTTGAGCAGGCCAAGGCCCACCCGCGGCTGTAGTGCATCAGACGATGTTGATGATGAGTTGGGCGAGCTGAATGTAGTCACTAGAAACTAGTAGATTTAGAATATGTAGATATTACGCAACGTATATTATACCTATTATGTTTCGGCTAAATGAAGTTATTATATTTAGTTAGAATAAAATTAGTCCTTAGTGTCTTTGTGCATGTTAATTTGTTCGTTTGTCTATCTCTTGGATATTTCACTATTCTCCCTCATTTGCTTAAAGGTTAACTGGATGAAATCCCTTATAAGTTTGTCTTTGTATATCTATTCTTATTACCTGTTTCTTATTTGTTTTTGTGTAGCTTAAAATAAAATAATTTTAAGAACTCTTACTTGTTCAGCATAAACAGGTTCCCTGGTACTCAACTGCACAGCAACTTCATGTGCAGTTAAGGCGCGCACACGCAGTTGTAGCCTTCTCTTCGTAGTAAGCAATGTGTCTAAAGCTGATAAAAGTGTTCCTGAAGAAAAAATACAAATAGGCAAGTTATAATAAGATGATGAAAGAACAATGAATCGCAGCAGCATCGTCTCGCAAATATGACAACATGAATGTTGAATAATTTTCCACCTCTCAATAGTCTTAATTCTTTCATCTTACTACACTTCAGAAAATTTAAAATATTATTTTTCCGAATCCAAACAAGCAGCCAGCAAGCAAAGTAGAAAAGAATATATTACCAATAGTATATGAATCGGACACTCTAGACAGACTTGACAAATCCAACCTAGGCGACAGTGCACCGGCCCTGTGAAGTTGCGTTCTCCACATTAGCGATATACTGCCGTAGTCAGCTCTAGGAATCTGAATGATTTTCGAATAACACTGAAAGAGAAGTTTTTGTTCCGCTTCCCAAGGGCATCGTGAAGTGCCGACGAATAAGACACGATCTTCTGGACAAATTCCTACAATAAAGGTAAGCTGTGATAAATCAAGAAACTTAAAAAAATTATCAAAAGATGACGATAACGTTACAAAGATAATCATTTTCGGGATAAAATATCAAGAAAGGAATTTCGGAACCTATACCTTTGATAATTTTAGCCAAATCCTTTTTTAGTCGCTTGGGATCGGTTTTATCTGTCTTGGGTATCTTCTTAACAAATGGTTTCTCAGCATCGTCCATCCATATCACTGATGGCTGGAGCAATCGTGATACTTTGACGACTAAATGTATTAACATAATGAGGCCTGATTTTCCAGGGTACTTCCCAACTATATTGGCTGGAGATAAATCGAATAATACACCTCCAACTTCACTGCAGATGGCGTGGACTAACATCTTTTTTCCGCTGCCTGCTGGACCTGCAACAATTTGCCTTGGTTATTATAAAATCCCACACCTCCTCCTCCCAACACTTAGGACCGTAGATGTGATTGATACAATAAAAATAAATATCGGACAGCCTCAAACAAATCGATCTAGTCCCACAGTCTCAAGCTCTAGTAGGCTCTAGTATTAATATTGTAGGAAACCGTCACATGATAATAGCCCACGTTCCCAGTCATTGTGGGGACAATTGCGAGAAACTTTTGTCACCATCACCAGTTGCTCATTCGGGTGATGCTTATGATGATGATGATGAAAACATGAATGACACAATAAGTGAAAATAACTAACCAAGTGTGGCAATAAATATAAAAAACTCTGTCTATGATAGAATAATAACTGTCTTACCAGATAATAAGACCGATCGAACTAATGGCGCATGTGTTCGAACATGTTCTGAACCAAGAGGCAGAATACAGTACTCTTTTATCAACTGTCTTATATCGCCTAAACAAGGCGCCGCTTCCCGTCCTTCATTCCTCAATTCTGCTCCAACGAAGGACTTTTCACCAACATAATCATCTATTTTCATAATAGGATATGGACGAATGATTCCGTTTGATACTAATTCTTCGAATAGGGATTCCGTTGTTCTGTCTGGAGTCAAGTCTTTTTCTTTCTTCTTTTTACTTTTTTTACCACCACGTCGGACCTAAATTATACAGTATATGGAATCAAATAACCACAGTATCTCACTGCATTGATGAACATTTTTATGATTTATACTCGCCTTCTTTGGAGGTTTCTTAGCCTTTTTACCCTTATGAGCCCTGTCTCTGTCAAATGCCGCTTGCAACTGTTCAAGTTCCGTCCGCATCATCTCATCCACGATATTTCTTATTTCTTGTTCTATTTTAACCATTTTCTCCCTTTCTATCATGTCTTTATAATATCTCTCATGAGGGTTGTCTGCGTCATCTTTAAATTTCCATATATCTTCATATCTGCAAATATGTGTCAAATTTTAAACACTGTTAATGACAAAATTATGGTTCTCTATCGTTTGCCCGAATTTCGTATGCCATAATCTATCACTTGCCATAATATTCATTTGCCATAAATTAAATCTATTTGTCTCTGTAAGCTGAAACTTTTCAGGATTTTCATAAAACAAACCTAACCTAACCTAATGATTTCTCCATGAATAGGATTAAAGATATCCCGGAGAGTTTATGATTTATGAAATAAAAAGTTTATGGCAAGTGATACATTTATGACAAATGAAATTCGGGGAAGTGAGATGCTCCCCAAAATTATACGTATTATAATTTCATTGTATTCTGCACTGGTGTTTACTTGTACTTACTCCTCATTAGCACTGACGACATCTTGCAAAAAGTTCGAAGTACTACACTTGAACAGTTGTAAATCTACTTCTTCGTCCTTATTCTTGTTGTCATCTGACTTTCCATTTTTCTTGTCTTTACTTTCTTTGCTTTTCTTTGATTCCTTTGACGACACAGGTGAAGATTTACTCAATGTGCTATCGGGACTTGTACCTGCAAAATTATAATCCTAAATGGCTTCCAAAAAAGTAGAGTACCAAGTGCTAGGCGTGCGAAAAAAAATATGTTGATAAATTGACAAGTATCGACAAATTAATGCCTTATAAAGCAAATCATATATGATTGCGTATGTAAACGTACGCTTGCCGAAGTAAAAAAAAGTTTTAATTTACCTTGTCTGCTAAACATAGCTCTACTACCGCCACTTTCCTCTGATGGAAGATCAGGAAATCTTCCAGTTCTCTCAAAATACTCTGAAATGTATCTCCTCAATTCAGCCCCAATTTGCTCATTAAGTCTGACACCATGCTGTATTCTCAGTTGCTCTTCAATCTTAACTAGAGCAGTTTGAAATTCCTTTTCCCGCTCTTTTTGTAACTTTCGACGATATTCCTTTATCTGCAAAAAATATTATTTTAGAAAATGTACAATGATCTATAACATTTAAGATCCCTACCCAATTTATGTAACTTTTATCAAACTTGATTCACTTCTAGCAGCCTCATCAGTGTATGTAAATTGTATTGTATTGTAAGGGGAGTTTTAATATATTGGGTGTCTTACTTCTTCGGACTTCTTAATAGCCATAGATTCTGTATAAGGTGGTAATTCCATTCCAATAAGCAGCATTTCCTCCTGCTTTCTTTTCTTGGTTGCCCTTCTTGCTATAAATCCTCGCCAAACACGCTGAATAGCTGTAGCAGCTGATGGAGACATTTCGCCTTTCTGATCTCTCCCTTTCTCTTTAAGCAATCGGATTTCTTTCATAAACTGCCCTCTGGATAAAAACATTTATATTTTTAATAATTGTTTCATCGAATAATTGGTAGGTCTTATTTTTACTACATAGTTTAAAAGTCAACTTTTTTGCATAGTCTCATTCACAATATTAAGTAGCTATTTTATTAACTGTTTCTCCGATGAAAGTTATTATCTTTTGTTTTAATTGATCGAACGCTTAATTTTTTAAACGCATGTTACGAATTATTGGATCTTAGCTCAAGAAACTTGTTTTTATTAAATATCATGTCAACAACATACCTCAATCTTCCTTGCCTAGCCCTCTCATGGCTCTGAATAATGAGCACTGCCTGTTGCTCTGTCAAAACCAAAGCTTGAGGCTTTGGAGGCTCATGACCTAACTTCCTCAGGGTGTCGATGATGAACTGCCTTCTGCTTTCTACTTCTTCCTCTCTTTCCCGTATAAAGTATTGAGGGATGCATGGTTCAGCTTCACATGGTGTTACTTGGAGTCTTTGCAACACCTAGAAAAAAAAAGTTTTGACACGTTCACGGACACAGGATAATTTTGACGATTTCATGCTGCGGGCACAGACAAAACTTATTTCTAGCCAGATATAACACAAGGCATTCGCCTTCATATAAACACTGTGAGTTTCCGTCTGTAGATAGTGTGCCAGTTTTGGGAAGATATAAGTCGTCGTTCACAGACGTCTATAGACGTGGTGCCGAATCACCTAATTTACATCTCTCGGCGTGCTTTCCGTTTTTTTTTGCGCGACTAAGTGGCGTGTATTAAGAGATTTAGAAGCAAACTCTGTATAAGAATATCTTACCTCATCATCATCAAACGTATAATCTGACAGATTCAGTTCCACCAAATCATGTTTAATTTCAATCAGGCGTCCCAAACAAGCCTCAAGCAATCTCTTCACTATCAATCTCTTCTGAGGCTGCAGCAACTGGTCATACACGTCGTCCAGTCGTTGAACAAGGACCGTGTACCTCACTCTGAGTTCAGAGAGATGTGGTTGCAATTGAGTTTTTTCTGCTTCTCCTAGCGCAACTAATGCGTCGTCTGCTTGAGTTGCCTCGCCAATTATCTCTGATGTTTCGCATAGCAAGTCGTTGTAGGTTTTGTTTGACATTTTAATATATATTTTTATCTTATGTACAGTCAAAAAGTGCTTAGCCTGCAGCAGATTTTTTTTGCCATGAATTGAAACGGCGGATTCGGCATTAAGCCAAGTGGTATTCTCTACCAGACAACCATAGGGCCAACCAGAGATACTAATTTATGTGTAAACTGTTTCTATTTATTTTGCACATATTTTACTTCCTTGATATGCCTCTTTTCCACTTAAATAAAGTTATGAAGTGTCTATAATATAATTTTGATCATAAACTGTGTAAAGATTGATATAAACATTTGCACCAAATAGCTTACTATTTTCTTGTCTTTGGCATAGATTTAACCGAGCACTTTATCTTATACCTAGTCTGCACACTGAATTAACGCTCAAAAACACACTTTAAACACTTGCTACATAAAACACAGCTCTAAAACTCCTGCCCCAACAAAATCTTTCCAAACTCGTGTTTATTAAAAGCAAAGTCGTGGACGAACTAAATACATTTTTCTCGCCCCAAGCATGCCAAAGCGTGTACGCGTGGCAACGACTTTATCGAATAAACACATTGTTTCTGTTGGGTGTTTCTATGGAAGTGTTTGTTGTTATCGGTGTTATCATTTTTGTGGGGAGTGATTCCACTAATTTCGAGGACTTGCATCCTAAAACGATACGCTGGGTCAACTACTTTAGTGAAATATTAATTATAATCAGCGTACCGTTTCAGCTTAGTTCAAAATGCTTTGGTATGTCCAGATTTTCTCCTGATCTCGAATACAGGTCGAATCTCTCAACCAATTCTCGTGAATTTATTATGTCGATTCAGTAATACTAATGTTAATTGTAATGATTTTTTTAAATTTAATTCAATAACTTCTACCTATACTACACAAATTACATAAGATAGGAATAAGAACGACGTCAAAAATGGACGAGTCGGTTACGGTATCTTTAACAAATTAGCTCCTGATTAGAGTTCGCGTCATAGTCCTTTGTTTCCTGGAAACTTATTTCCATTCAAATAATTCTAGGAGTGAATAAAATATTGACCCCGTCCACGCACTTTAAGCGGCGACTGGTGAGTGACTAACGCATCGAAAGAAAATAGCGGCCATAATGATGAAAATACTACACCTTGATTTGAGGCCTTCAGATGATTTTTCGTCTATATTTGTTTTTAAAATTTCCCCCACTCCACTCACCTTATAATAAGCGTTTGATCCCGTTCAACTATATCCAAAGAAAAATAAGTATCCAGTAAAGATAACCTGATTAAAACTCCATAAAAAACACCCCACAGTCGCTATCAACAATGTTCCACTCGGATTATTCCGTTTATTTCGGATGAAATTATCGCAACCATGTTGAAGGCAAATCGTTTTAAGTTCAGTGAAAACGGTTGTATATTATTTTTTTATCTGCCATTATTTATCGTTCCGTTATTGGGTTACACGCGTCGTTGGTTCGCTTTGTGCGAAAATAAGTTTTGGTGGTAAATGTATTTATTTCTGTTTTGATTTTGTTATAACTATCAATTACTTATCTCGTTTAAGTTAAGTTTTTTAAATATGTATTGACATGTCAAATAGCCCTTTCCTGGCTAAACGATTAAACCGATTTTGAAATTGAATCAACGATTATTCTCTCGATACTTTCGTTTTATTTCATTTCATTTTCATCCAACAGACTCACAGCGAAAACTTCAACATCAACACGGCTGGCACCAAGATCAGATCCAAAAAAGTCCATCGTCTGGTGGTTCTTCTCTCTAGAGCCCCAACCGTAGCTTGAGTCCAGGCCCCGCTATCAGTAGAATCCTAGAGTAGGTGTTTATGTCTGCATACTTTACCTTTATATTTGTAAAAATCTGTACTTTAGATAAAAACAAATAAAAAATAACACAAAGCATATCAGACATTGATGATACCTATATTATACAACGAACAACCTCTCATCCAAAACCAACCTTTCCATTTTTCAGTGTTCAGTTACCCAATACAGTGACACAGCTATCCCATTTAGATTTACTGCCGTGAGCATTCAACAAAACAGGGTTGTTTTATACTAATCCGCCACATACTAGAGTATTTACTTATGCTAGGCCTTTTCTCAAGGAAATTGCTTTAAACAGAGTCGAGGCTTACGAGACGCTGGGCTGACGTGATAACTGCCACTTAACGTGAGACGCCTTTAAAGGAGCTGCACACTAGACTTAACGGGTAGGTACAGTTCTTTGAAAATAAAGTAATGAAAAGTTAGTAATCGTACAGAAAAGCTTTGTGCTATTTAATCGTATTTTTACAAAGTGAAGTTACCTAAAAGCTTAGATTGCATAATTAACATATCGACCTATCCACACTGTAAACCTATAAAATGAAAAAATAAACTCCGTCGGAGTTCGAAACAGATGAGAATATTGAAAGCTTACCCGTCCGAGTACATTCGGTACAGTGGTACAGTGTACTTGCGGCTCATTTCACGCTGCTTTACAGAATATACATTTCTTACTGCCTTAACAATGTCCCAGAATATGTTGGTTTAACTGACTTATGGGGAATTTCTATTATAGGTACAGAATGTTTCTTACAAAATAAAATATTTTCATAAGTATATTATGGCAATAGTGTAAAAAAGAGTTTCAAAATAAAGCAAATGATGACCACGACCATGACCACGTGTAATTGTAAAGTTCTCTTTGATGCCATTTTTTGACCAAGTTTGTGTACAACACCGTACTCATCCTCGGGACGCCCTCTACACTAGCAGCTAATAAAACACACTATTGGGTTGCGAATGAATAATATTTATTTCTTGAAAGCCTATAAACATTCTCCGGGAAACAAACGATACCGCGATGCAGCATTGCCCTCAAAGTAACACCGCCATCTACCAGGCAATTCGACTAACTTATTTATATATCACATATGGCGCGAACATTTCAACTTAACCAAAAAATCTTTTGGGTGTCCGTTTATCCGGAGTTCCGGTTGCTTTCGCCTAGAACTCGCATTTCTCAACCGATTCTCGGAAATTTTTGTGAGTAGGTTTGTTATTTATAGAGAATTCTTCAATCTGTTACGAAATAAAAAAAAGTGGCGGAAATAAACTCGCGAGGTTTGCAGCTCACAGAGTTACTAGTTTAAAAAGTGTCAGGTAAGTCGCAATAAACGACAGTAAAACCCTATGTTTGAGCACCTTTTTTATGTCATAGGAGCAAACGAGGAAATGGATCGCCTCATGGAAAGCAATTACCGTCGCCCACACACCAGAGCACACACACACCTGCAACACCAGAGGAGTCAGAAGTGCGTTCCCAGCCTTCCAGGTGGAGCACACGCTATTCTTGAAGGTTTGAAGGTCGTAACGGTCCGGAAATACCGCAAGCGACAATTCATTCCACAATGCAGTGATGCAAGGCAGGAAATTTCTGGAAAAACGCACAGTTGTGGACTGGACTGCCTATCTAAGTGGTGAGGATGAAAGAATTGTCGCGTAGAACGATGGCGGAAAGATGCGGCAGGGATCAATCTGAACAATGAACGGAGCAAACCTATAATCAAATATTTTCCCCTTTTGCTTTCATCCAAGTGTTAGTGTGTAGACTCCTTTACGATTCTTGCCTCCAGAGCATAGTGATGTTTACATTATATTACAGGAGCAGGCTTTTGACTAGGCACGACAGTAAACGACTTATTCATAATACTACGATTTGGGTAACTAATTCGTATTTCCAAGTGCGAATTTAGATTCTGAGAATATTACGGAAGTAAATACATAAAACATACTGGAGTTTGACTGATTAATAACTGACTGATTTTAGTTCCTGAGTATTTTTATTCTACTTCCATCCCTCCTCGTCCTCAATTGGTCCCTCAATGCTGAGGATCGTGACTTTGCCGACGTAGTCTAGGGTTTTTGTTTCTAGATTTGTGTACCTGCCTACAGCAAAATGTGTATGCACACGATGCAATAACGAAAAAATATATAACATTACTTACATTTTCACTTCTCCTGCTCAAAAAGTACGTCATTTTAAGTTCGCAAAGCGGGGCTAAAATATCCCCTATAGTAGAGTTGCTAAGCCGCGAAATTGTGCGCATCGGGTTACAAGCATGATTATTTTTTATCACAGATAGAGTGTTCCTTGGTGATTATTTTCAGATGTGGAGGGAAGTCAGATTCGTCCCCTGTGTGGTGGGAGAGCGGGGTAAAGAGGACCAAGTACTGCTCTTTTTCTTTTTTTTATTACTGATCAGTTAAGGCTATTAGGGCTTGTGCGACATCGTTTTCGTGTAAAATAGATATCAGCTATTAATTTTTCATGCTATTTAAGAATAGTTTGATATAAAAATTTGGGTTTATTGCCGAAAAGGTAAAAATCACAACAAGTTTTTTTTTTTATTCAGAACGATAAATTAGTTATCTATCCTGAATATTTACAATTTAAAAAAATATTACTAAACAGCAAATTTAACCTTGTTTTTAAAAATGTATACAAATTGGGCACCTCTGATACAAAAAGTACCTTGAAAAAAATGTTGATGTTAAGCTTAGCCTGCGTGTTCTAGTACATTTTGCTAAGTCGCGAAATTGTGTACATCGGGATACAACCCTTAAATTTCTACCACAGATAGAGTATTCTGCGATGATTATTTTCAGATGTGGAGGAAAGTCAGATTCGTCCCCTGTGCGGCGGGAAAGCGGGGTGAATAGGACACCTTTGTCCTTTTTGATCGGTAATATAAAAAGAAAAAGAGGACTCCTTAGTCCTCTTTTTCTTTTTATATTACTGATCAGATAACGCTACTAGGACTTGTGTGGTGTCGTTTTCGTGTAAAGCAGATATCAGCAATTCATATTCCATGTTATTTATTCATAGTACCATATAAAAATATGGTTGTATTTCCGAAATTGTAAAAATCACATCAAGTTTTTTTTATTCAGGGAGATAAATTAGTTATATTTCCTGAATATTTACAACTAAGAAAAATATTTTAAAATAGAAAATTTAATCTAGTTTCTAAAAATATATACATATTGGGCACTCTTCATACAAAAAGTAACTTAAATAAATTGTTGATGTTGAGATTAGCCCGTGTGCTCGTGATACATTAACAAAAAAATATTTTGTTTTAATTACATTAATTTGTTTTTCTAGGACGTATATAGTAAAAATAATATGTAAAAGCATGTTAATAATCATTATTTAATGTATTTAATGAAGCGAAATAGGATGCGTTCGAAGATTTACGTTGGTTACGCCGACGTAAAGATATATTTTAAGCTACTGTTTGTATGAGAAGTGCCCAACATGCATATATTTTTAGAAACCAGATTAAATGAGCTTCTTGTAATAATAATAATAAGTGGTAAATTTTCATTTCATTCAGATCGACTCAATTAAAAAAATAAACCAAAAAGTTTTTATTTACAATGTACTGGAATATTAACTTAAATTTTATTTTAGCACGTTTTATAATCAACGAAAAGGCTGTAACATTAAATATAAAAAACCGGTCAAGTGCGAGTCGGACTCGCGCACTGACGGTTCCGTACAAACACTTTCCATCCTTAAGTGGTTAAGTTAAGTTTGCACCTGGTATGTATAGCGCTCCATACAAATAAGGTGCAAAGTTAACGCAACCAATCCCGTTTGTTGTATGGGAGCCCCCCTTAAATATTTATTATATTTTATTTTTAGTATTTGTTGTTATAGCGGCAATAGAAATACATCATCTGTGAAAATTTCAACGCTAGCTATTACCGTTCTTGAGATACAGCCTGGTGACAGACGGACGGACGGACGGACGGACAGCGAAGTCTCAGTAATAGGGTCCCGTTTTTACCCTTTGGGTACGGAACCCTAAAAAATACTCAAATTTATTTTAAGAAAAATTAAAAGTACAATTTTAATTTTTTTATTTTTTTCAGTCGAAGTGAAAAGCAGATTTTATTATCTATTATTATTATTAATTACCTCGTGTTATAATGGCTTGTTTTAGCCCCTTGTCAAACAATCTACTAAGTATTACGTACTTCCTAGGTATATAGGGTCGAAGTAATACAGAGTGTGACCTGTAACAGGATCAATAAATTAAACCAGATTTTACTCTTCAAACAGCATTTATTTCACCAACCGTCGATGAGTGTTAACAATGGAGCAAAGAATCGTCAAACCTTTAAGACGCTGTCAGGTATAAGTCGGACTCGCGCATCGAGGGTTCCGTACGAACTATGAAAGCACTGCATACATATTGCTCCAACGAAAAAATAAATTGTAATGAGCAAGAGCAACAGACTTAACTTTAGCGTTAGAAAACTGTTTTACGTACTTTAAAATAAAGAATGAATTTTTTAAGGTTTAGGTTATGTCAAATGTATCACGTTAATTTAGAAGTTTGATTTTCTCACAGCTTCAAGGGACTGTAGAACTGAGTATAGATTTATAGCTTCAACTCGATACCCCTCCAGTCCTCCACGCGTTTCCGAGATTAAAAGGTCGTGACAGACAGACGGGCGGACAACAAAGTGATCTTATTAGGGTTCCGTTCTTTCTTTTTTAGGTGCTGAACCCTAAATATAAACAAACACCCTCGCTGTTATAAACGGGATTAATTGGAAGGATACCTCGTGAATTGTTTACAACCGCCGATGAAGTCATTAAAGGCAATCGACTCGAAAGCGTATAACTTTCGATATATCCAAGTAATCACAATAAAAACAGCTTGTCGAAGGTTTAATAACTTTGAAAAAAGCCGATGTTATTTCAGGTTATTCATTTGTTTACACTACGCATGTTTTCATGGAACTCTTAACTTAGTCATCCGTTACAAACATTTCCAAAACTTGTTTGTTTTTATAGGTTGACTGATCAAGATCTAGATTAGAGCAAATCAAGGATAAGTTTTTCTGCAGGAGTTATTGCAAAAATAGTAACTGATTTCTCTGTAGAATAAAAAAAACGTGAAAATGTTTTTTCCTGCTTACGGCCTTAAACACGGTATGTAACTTCCTAAACGGTGTAACGATTGTGTTCTTTAATTTGATAGAAAGCAGCGTCTAGAAGTCATGAGAATGAAACCAAAAAAAACTAAAAAATTCGAAGTTTCGTAGCTACGAAATGTTGTATGATCACCTGAGGCTATTGCGACTATGGGGCAAATGCGACTTTTGATGATATTATAGAAACGCAACAGTTTTATTTACCACTGTGCTCTCTGGGTGTGTAATGTTTTGCATAACAACAATTTGCGAATTTTCATTTTGCATAAAACGAATTGCATAATTTCAACCTGCATAAGTAATCATATAGCATAAAAACAAAATACATACAAACGAATTGCATAATTTCGAAAATTATAATAGTTATTTGCATATTAATGTATTTGCATAATAGACAAATAGCAGAATAGTCACTTTGTATACTATACCATTGTCATATCATACTTTTTTCAATAAATGTTGTCCAAATTTATATATACAAAAATATAATACATTTTTCTTATTCATTCTTCCCCATTGTCGAGCCAAATTAGGAGCAGTTACCTTTTAAGGGTCATAAAAAAACCCTAACCTACCTATCTCTGGGAGTAGTTTCGTTTTTAGGGTCATAAAAAAAATAACCCTAACCTACTTATCTCTTGAAGCAGTTTAGTTTTTAGGGTAAAAAAAACCCTAACCTACCTATGTCCGGGAGCAGTTTCGTTTTTAGGGTCATAAAAAAACCCTAACCTACCTTTCTCTCGGAGTAGTTTCGTTTTTAGGGTAAAAAAACCCTAACCTACCTATCTCTGGGAGCAGTTTCATTTTTAAGCTCATAAAAAAAAATAACCCTAACCTACCTATCTTTTGGAGCAGTTTCGTTTTTAGGGTAAAAAAAAACATAACAATATTTCAGTAACAACTTTTTATTCTTTTTTTTTAGAACTTATTTGATATGATATTTATGCAACTTGATAATTATTTTAGGTGTTTTTATGAGTTTTAATAAATATTCTGAATGTATGTTATACCAAGTGACTTATGAACATTATAACTAATGTTATTATGATTATTAATGGTTATGATGTTTAAATATTATGGTTGACAAAATTATGAATTTTGTTTTTATGCAATGTGTTTATTATTATTCATTTTGAAAGTAGTTAAATGAAAATATGCTAAAAGTTTTTATGCAACTTGAACCGCACCCGTGCTCTCTATTTTATTTATATTAATAGTTGGCACTTTAGGCAGTAAGGGTATGGGTATGGGTGATCTTTAACTGTTGTGCATTTATGATATCATCAAAAGTCGCATTTGCCTCATAGTCGCAATAGTCTCAGGTGACCTTAGCCAGATCTTGTCTGAATTTTAAAATACATAAACGGGTTTACTCATGACGTAGAAGTTGAATAACGCTCGACATGTTTCGAATCGGTACGCGATTCATCATCAGGAGAGCCGATCAGTCGCGGCGATCGTTATTCGACCTCTACAACGTGAGAAAACCCGTTTATGTATTTCAATATGTGTGAGACTCGCGGTAGTTTTCTATGTAAAATCTTGTTTGAATATTAACTCACTTGCATCCATATACATAATATAAAAAAATCTATTTAATACACCATCTTCTGCAATCAACACTTTATCAGTGCACAGTTCTTCAATTTAAGAGCTGCGCTCTTGTCGGTGATTGTTACGCCAGCCGCTTCTTTCTTGGGCTTCCTCCTTCACTTCTTGGTAAGACATGACTCTCACCTTTTCTTTTACTTGCTCAAAGTAATTTGCCTCGCTTTCCCTGTGGACTAGCCTATTAAAAAATAACTAATTATTTTTTTATAAAGTTTGTTGACTCCAACGACCATTCTTTGATTATCATTCCACCTAACGGGAAGCCATCCCTAGTAGCCTCTTCCTGCAAATGGCCGTCATTCTAAATCTTGTCTGCCTCGTCAGCCGGTGTATTTTGCGTTAAAAAGTCATTAATAAAAAATAATGGAGCACTTCGTGGTAACTTATAAAGAAGTTATCAAACCTAATCCACAGGCCAGACAAATTCAGTGTTTCCCAAACTTGACTCAGAGAGGATAATGGAGAAATTAAAAGCTTGACCGAAGACGTATTCAATACGCCTTTGATTGAGTGACTGACGTTGGACCGGCAATTTATAGGGACTCCCTTCTCCTGAGGTGCTGATTTATTTTTCTTTGCACTATGATCTTTTTATTTGTTCTCGGATCACAAATTGACGATTCTTGTTTAAAATGAAGCAAAAACATTTGGTTTACGCTAGCACACGTTACTACTTTAATAAAAATAATTGATGATTCAGGAAGAACCGTCTCAGGACGTCTCGGGACGAAACTGGAAGCACTTTTCGCCATAAATTCAAAGATGAATCACTAAGGAACGTCACTGATTTGACCTATTTACATTTTGATTAGTGATTAGTACGCATTGATACATTTGCTGCTAAACGCGATTAAGGATTGTATGAACTCGAACTGATCACTAATAAGCAGGCCCAGATAAAGAAAAGTTAAGCAGACTAAACTAGCGAACATTATCTTTGACGCCATTTTCTAAGCCAGTTTCTGGGTAAAAATATAGGTACATATGTCGATGATGGCATCAGCAGATCACATAAATTATTAGTTCAAAAGAAACGAATGCAAATGTCAATTTAATGTTTGATAAAAGTTTCCAATATTCTTAAGACATACCTACTCGTCGTTGGTGTTTTATATGAACGTCACGTAAAAACGTGACGTTACTTAGTAACCCACACTAAGGGTCCGCCAGTTAAAAAGTTTGAGAAACACTGAACCAGCCGTATGAAGCCTATCATTAGTTTTATAACTGACTGAGATGATCCGATATGACGCCATTACCCGATTTATAATGTTTTTTTTTAGTTCAATTGGATATTCTTGTAACAATCTTTCTATTCTATATTATTAGGTTTCCACATTGAAGATATTTTACGTAAATTACGTTATTTAGAAGTTAGTACTTGATTATGAATTTTGATAGATTTTTGGATGTTTTTGTTCCATACTGCCATATTAAAGCTGTTTGTAGCGCCAATATCCCATGGCGGGACCGACACTAGTTAACGTGTTAAAAAAATAGCTGAAACTGAACATGTTTAGTTACTTTTACCCGATTACAGTAAAAAAGGAGAGTTTTAACTTTTTTCAGCCTTTTAAGTTGGCAATCGTCCACAAATTGGATACCTAGCCCCATTCCCTTCTCATGTACATACACTACACGAGTGATAAATAAGTTTACAGACGTAAACATGAAGTTGATTGCAGTATCATCTTACTTTCAAAACACGATCAACAAAACAAAACGGCTAGATAATTCCTCCGCCGGCCGCAATAAGGCCGTAACCCATTAAACGCCAAAGCCGGTCATAATAAAGTCATTATGTGTATAAATGCTAACGAGTATATTTACAGGGCGTCTACGGCGCCATTAAGGTTAACCGTCACGATTTCGGCGCCGAGAGATGACTGGATGAGACATGTCAATTTCATAAAGAAGAACCGGACATGTGCGAGTCTGACTCGCGCACCGAGGGTTCCTTATAAATACTTATCCCATCTTTACTGGCCGGATTAAGTTAAGTTTGCACCTGTACCTCTAGCATAACTGTCATTCACGACTATATCTCGCGCGAGATAATTACCACTCTTTCTATGCAGTAATGTGAGAAAGTGACGGGTAGCGCTATGTCGCGCGACAAGTCGCGAAGCATAGTCGTGCTAGGCCGTCTGGTATGTATAGCGCCAGATACGCATCGCGTCATCACGTGTTTGTTGTATGGGAGCCCCCTTAAATATTTATTTTATTCTGTTTTTTAATATGTGTTATTATAACGGCAACAGAAATACATCATCTGTGAAAATTTCAATTGTCTAACTATAGCCGTTCTTGAGATACAGCCTGGTGACAGGACAGACAGACAGATAGACAGACGGACAGCGGAGCCTTAGTAATAGGGTCCTGTTTTTTACCCTTAGGGTACGGAACCCTAAAAATAACCGGTCGCCTGAGCCAGGCATGTTGTATTTGAAGGTGAAACCAAAGGAGCGTAATTTTGAGTTGTAAGTCGCGTAATTTTCGTATACAATAGCGGCAACTCATTTATTAGCGTCGTCGTCGTGTGGCACAAACAAGAATTTTGTATGACGACGCCGATGGCGTTTTTAGTGTATCTGCCTATTGAGGCGGAGGCCCTGGGTCCGAATCCTGGCCAGGGAAAATATTTGTGTAACTCGAATATTTGTTTCTAGTTGATGGATATGTTATCTATATATGTATGTATTTATGTCATGTATATCATCGTCTAGTGCCTATATACAAGCTTTGCTTAATTTGGGAAAAGGTCGATGTATGTAAGATTGTCCTTTAATGTAAAAAGAGAAGAAAAACCTAATGCTTCTTACGCAAACGAAATTACTCATATCTCGAAAAAAATCGCTCGTAAGACTTCACCTTCAAACGGCTGGACCAATTTTGATAAATTTTGGTATGACGGCAGCTGACACCCTGAATTAACACATAGTACTTTTTATCTCGAATAAATTTAGTGTTCCCGTAGGATGAGCGGGTAAACCCGCCCGGCGCAGCTAGTGTAAAATTAATTAAACACGCGCACAGAAAAGGGGAACATTCTAGTACTAAAAAAAATTTTTTTATCGTTTTAAGATGATAAATAATAATCCAGATATAAAATCAGAAAATATAAGGAAAAAGCTTGTTCTCTTAGCATAGAATATTTTCCTACGCAAATTATTTTTATCCAGTTAAAATCTGTTTAAAAGAGTCCTTTTTTGCGTAAGAACGAACTAAATTATTCAACGGGAAGGGTAAAAGAAATTGAATTGTGTTCACTAAGTCATGAAAGTACGGGCGATGTTGCTTTACATTTTGTATGAGATGCGAGAAAAGGACGGATATCGTGGTAAAAATTGTACCAGCTCAGATTAAAGCTAACAAAGGAGCACAAAGAATGATTCTATTATGTTATGTATGCATTTCAAACGTATCTTTCTGATCTCTTGTGAATGGTTGGTTTATTTTCTGCTATAGAAGTTACCTTCGTCTCGGACTCATTTTCAACAATTAAGAGGCCTTATTCCTTTTAAAATGCTGATGGTTTTAGAAATTTTTCTCTATGATCAAACATGTTTCTTAACATATTATTGATGTTACTACCTAGAACAGGGCTATTGAGATTTATTGGTATATATATCGTCGACCGTAGTAGGTTCAATTGGGGTAAGGGACAAAATACGATTTTTCAGGAGAGGCTGACAAAGTTTTTTTTTTAACTAAATCTTTCACAACTTTTTTTGTAGTGAACCTTTTTTGGGCCTGATTTTACACATAATCTTGTATTTTAGTGTTCTGTCTATCTATGTAGTGCTCGTTTTAATAATTTAGATATTATAGAAAATGACATGTCCCTTACACCAACTTATTTCACTGCTGATGTCCCTTACAGACAGAGTATTCTGTTGTCTCGTCCCTTACCTTGAATTTACCTATTCATTGTATCCACTATATTGATGAAGAAATGGCGTAAGGGACTAGTTGAGATTATGTGTGAAAGAAAAAATAGCGTAAAGGGTTGGTTGTAAAAATAAATAAGTACATACCTTTGACGTAAGGCGTATCTTAACACCGGAAACCTTTAAAACATTAATGTAAGAGGTATATAAATGTATTGAAACTGTGTGCGATATTTTTGTGTGTCCGTTACATGCAATATTTGTATCGTTACACGTAACGTTTCTATCGAGTGGAATAACCCACATTTTTATTTATGATTTTTTTTTTATTATAATCACATTAATTATTTCTCAGCCTCTATGATCGAATACTGAAATAAACAATCAATTTAATTTATACAGCAAAATTATTAAAAGTTTAGGGCTTGTGTTGAACGATAAAAGTTACAGAATTGAATACAATTCAGAAATAATCATTTTACATTTGTACTTTTTTAGGAGTCCTGTTAGATAACATAGTAGTTGCTCACAATTCAGTGCCTCCAGTTAATAAGGGATAACTCATAAACGGCACTTTTCAGATGAGACAAAAAACTATTTTTCAATAGTAGATAATTTACAACTTGAACTTCTTAAGAATGTTTATACAAGTTATAGTGTTAGGCTTTCATTTTATAAATAAAGAACTAATGCGTTGACCCTATAAATATGTTTTTTATAGGTTCTGTTCTATAGTTATAGCTTCTGTTTGCAAGTATTTAAAGACATAACTCAATTTATTTGCACCAATTTTATCCTTATGAACGACGTGCATAAACGAAAGAATACAACTTGTACCTGTGTGAACGACATGCATAAATAAAACGAAACGACTTATTCTATTCTTTATAACGGTATTTTATAAATTATACTACTTGTCGAACTTGAAACTTGTTACCTAAGGAGTCAAATGAGGCTGTATAATAAAATCACCATAAGAGTAATATACTTGAAAAACATCAATGAAATGAAAAGTTCTTTTTTTTAGCTATGAAATATAATCAATATCAACATCAATGTCAGTCAATGAATAGCAAGAGCTCTAGTTAGATCCTTTGATTTTTCAACACTTATCGGTAGCGGAATTTCAGATAATGACTATTAAAGTGTGTCATACTTAGGAATGCCTTTTACTTGACAGTGAAAATTTTCCTTTGCTATTCATCAAGTACCGAGACGATTTTAAGAAGCCCAAATTCAGTAGGATTACCTTATCGTTATCTATAAAGTTTTACCCATGTCGACTATCCGGCCTCATATACCTAATTTCAACTCAGCTAGTCCTCGGAAAATCAATCTAATCTTCCTTAAGATATCTTTAAACATACAATGTGTAAAGTTAATTAAAAACTTTTAATAAGTGTTAAACCCTCCTCCAGTATTCCATTGCTTTTTGTTTTTTTTCGACAATCTTAACCCACTTCTTTAAACTATCCGCTTAACAAAACACTTCACGGGTAGAATAAAAATCACTAGCTGTCGACAAAGAGTTCAGTACTTACTGTCGTTCAGAGACGCCGAACTGACGAATTATACCTAATAACATAAATAGATACTTACATTTCTCGGTGTATTAATGACTAAATTTGAAATTTTCTTACCAAATTTATTTGAATACCTTCATTTATCGTGAAAGTTTGCATGTAAATAAGTCAAACTACTCTAGTACCTAGTTTCAATGATTTAGTAAAGCCAAAAATTAACATCCAGTCTACACAGAAAAAGGTTATAGTCAAACTACGCTAGTAGTTTCAATGATTTACTAAAGCCAAAAATTAACATCCAGTCTACACAGATAAAGGTTAAAAACTGATGAAGGTGTTTTTATTGCAACATAACACTTTCTTTATTGACAATAGATTAAAATAATAAGAAGTTAAATGTGTTTGTATATAAAGGTAACAGGGATAAGTATTCATTGATTCTCACGAGAAAATTAGCGTAACGGTCACGGAATCTAAATATAAATCGGATCAAACCTAAATATCGTCTTAACCAAATTGGTGTAAGGTTCACACTGTTAAAAATATAAGATGGCAAATTGGGGTAAGGAGCATTTTTTTCAAAGCTTGTGCAATAATTTTAAGGTATGGGTGTTATTTATTCATGAGCCAAAAAAAAACATTAGTGTAAAAGCCAGTTTCATAAGATTGTCTTCAAAAATAAGTCATGTAAAGGTAATTCCTTGATTGGAAAGACCTTTACCTTATTCAAAGTGGATTGGTGGCAGTAGTTACCCTGTTTGATGTTGCTTTATTAAAATAAAAAACAGATACATGGTTTTTGTGGGTCAGATTTGATTTTGAACCCATAAAAATCAGTAGTGTAAGGAACACTTTTTTCGAGCTAGATTTTTTTTATATACACCATTCGATAGAGCGGAAAATTCTGAACAAAACTGTATATTCAACTCATTTTGCGTATTTTGTCCCTTACCCCAATTGAACCTACGGCCGACGATATGAAACCTACAGTTTGAATTTTTCATTGACAATTTTTATTTCAAAAACTACTCGAAATTGACAAAATTCACACGGAAAAATAGTATTTTTTCAATTTATTTTGACTGCAAGCAATGAAAGCATGAAATATAGCTATGTGACTACCTAGAACTCAAGGAAAAGTATCATTCTCTTCAAAAAGTTGGTTGAAATTATCAATATATTTGTCATAATATGAAAAATATAAATTTTGAAAGGAATAAGGCCTCTTATGGCCTTGTTCTTAAGATAACCCACTTCAAAATTTTTAGTTATAACCGGTCGAACGAATTCAAATTTCGCGCCCATGCTCGGTTGGTACCATAGACTTAACATATGTCTAATGAAATTTGAATTCGTTCGAACGGTTATAACTATACATTTTTGAAGTGGGCTAAATATCTTAGGAACAGGGCCATCTTAAGCGCAAGTACCTTATATGCAAAATCATGTCAATAAATCGACGATCTCGTATCTGTATAAGGCACCCAGTATACTAGGAAGCCTGGCTGTGGCAGCCATTCGAACATAATGACGATATACGGATGCTCGTGCACTAGGCAGCCACGAATCTTATGTCTGACTGGCTGCCTAACACGGCCGTATTTACCTCTACACCCACAAGGCCTAGGGGCCCAGCCAGCTGGCCAGTAGGCGGCCCATAATAATTTGCTAAAAACCGTTTGGAGATAGGGAATTGGGCCCCAAATGCTAAATGCCTAGGGGCCCTGGCCATCTAAGTACGGGTCTGCTGCTTAGTGCGCACGGGCGCTACAGAATTCAATCCACGGAAAGTTTGTTGAAAGAAAAATGGTCCAAAGAACCGGCGCGGAAAGAGGATGGCAGTTTCCAAATTCGGAAGAATACAGAAATTGAGGGATTAGTAGGCACAATATCATTGGCGGCCTCGCTGGTTTGGCCACGTAAAGAATGGGCGATTTTAGTACATCTAGCTTAAGAGTGACACGCGACTCTTTGTAGCGCGACAAACACTACCTGTCACTTTCTTTTTAATATCGTGCGAGCAAGACAGGTGACGCTGAGTCGCGCTACAAGCGAAGTCGTGGCAAGATATACTAGCCCTGCAGGTGACTAATAGGAGGAGGGCTCGTTGGTCGCTCCAGCGACAGTACAAACTCATGTCGGCGAATAAGATTCGCTTTGGATCGTTGACATCAGGGTATAGTAGTAGCAGTAGCGACAGCAGGGTACAGTAGTAATTTTCGACGGGAGGAGGGAAGCGCTCTTGCACTGTCACTGCATTTACATTACTACTTAGTAAGGGCGGCGAGGAGAGCGAAAACCGGTGCAGTGGGCTGTGAGTCGCGTAGCAGCACGGATAGCTGTCCCTGATGAAAGAGCTCCATACGAGTTCTTCGGATCGTTGCTGATAATTATTACGTTTTATAATTATTTTAGGCCTTATTCCTTAAAATTATGATTGTTTTAGACATTTTTCTCTATGATAAAACATGTTTCTTAACCCTTAACTACCTACCTGCTTCTTTAGTCACAAACACCTACCTCCCGTCCCCAGGACGGATACATAATGTCGGCCTTATATATTAAATTGTATAGATCGGATGGGAAATTTAAAATAATAATGGCAATATAGACATATCAAAATATATATTAAACTAATAATCATTCTGGAAACATTAAATATTCAATTTTTTTACTGTAAATATTGGGCAACAGTCCTTATTTCTACTTTAGGAATCCTTTGGAAGGTAAGATCAACAAAAATTTTTACTTTATATAAAGATTTAAGTAATTATTTCTAATTATTCAATAATTAACAATGCAATATCAATAAGTTTCGATAAAATAAAGGTAATATTTTTATAAAATTGCAGACCACTAATTTATTGGATTTGTTCGCGGAAGTGAATGTAAGTTTGTTTGCACATTTTAGCCAAATAGATTTTTTGCATTAGAAACATACGTACTGGGTCCCGTTTTTTCTTCGGGTCACAAGTAGAACAGGTTTTCCGCACTTCCAATCACTACCAACCTGACTAAGCGGTCAGCTAAGTAAAGAAAAAAAGTTTCCATAGTCACGTAACCACCTACCACCCGTCTCCGAGACCCTTAAGAAAAAATACGTATCCACCTACCACCCGTCTCAGAGGCGGTCGGAGACAGTAATATGCTCACCAAAATTAAATGCGTGCACGACCGACCTTGTCGAACGACGACGCGGCACTGAGGCAGGTGGGGAGAAGGTACAAGGACACAAACGTTTGTAGGATGTTCGCACATAGGTATGTAAACAATTTTAGGTTTGAATGAGTCTGTGAGACGGGAGGTAGGGGGTTAACATATTTTACTACCTAGAACAGAGCTATTGGGATTTATTGATATATATTAATTTCAAAGAGTAGGTTGAAATTATTAATATACTTGTCATAATATAAAAAAAAATTAAAAGAAATAAGGCCTCTTAAAGATGTGTCTGCGATAATTTCAATAATATTCCCGAGAAAATCATATCCAGTTAAATATTATATCCACGTTGTATCCTACATCAGATAGGTGCTAAGGCCGCCGCTTTGTTTCCACTTAACGACCCCGAGTAATAGGGCATTGTCATGTTTTTGCGACCATCCATGTAGGCCAGGACGCCAACGGGTCCACAAAAAAAATGCGTACCACAGACCACACAAATTTCACCTCCAATGTACGAAAGCCTAATGTTCTTTTTATTGGTGTTAAAGTGTAGCTGGCAAAAAGGCAATTATAGCATATATACCTACATATTAGCCTAACAATAAAGGCTGTGCCAGGATAAGCTAAGTGATTCTGCCCCCCTTGAGTTTGGGCTTGTAATGTTTATAGATTGTGTGGCTCTACATTGCTCATTATTGTGCCAAATTTGAGCACCCTAAACGTCAGATGAAGTATACAAGTAATGTTTATGTAAGATGTTTTCGTTTGACATGTAATTAATATAATAAAAAAAAAAATAGTTCGATTTGAGAACCTCCTCCTTTTTTGAAGTCGGTTAAAAATATTTTCCCAACGCACGACAATCGAAAGGAGTTGTTTTTGCTGTAAAACTTTTTTTTTACTCTTTAAAAAAATTGAAAATATAAGTGGCCAATATTTAATATTATGCAACATGTATGTTTCTCTCAAGAGGTTGTAATCATTCCGATTTGAATTATAGCGGTTCTAGGAAATGTACGTAAAGCATTTCATGTAAAGATATCTTCTAGTCCTCCCTCAGCCAAAATTTTGAAAAAAATACATATTATAGGACGTTTGGTGGGTGTAGGTGAAACCAGTGAAAAAATTGGAGGGGCTCTAACGTGAAAGTATAATAGTAATTTAATCATCTTTATTGAATGTACAATATATGCCAAGCTCGTTAAAATAGGTTGACTAGAAAAAAAAATGTCAAAGAAAAATTTAATTTCTTTTTTTTTATACAAAAACTATAACATTTAGGGTGCTCAAATTTGGCACAATAATGTGTAATGTAGAGCCACACAATCTATAAAAATACAAGCCCAAACTCAAGGGGGGCAGAATCACTTAGCTTATCCTCGCACGGCCTTTACTTTAATCGTGTAATATTTATTGTGGCAGTGGCAGTAGTAACGTGAGCTAATAAGCGGATCAAATCTGATCCTAAATGAAGCAGAAATCTTTGTTTTTGAAAGCATTTATGATGCATTACCTACATCTATTATAAATATAATAATGTATCATGGATTTTTAAAGTAAAACTATTATATCATATTATATTATTATATTGAACCCGTAATATTCCAGAACTGGGCAAAGGCCTCCCCCTTTTCTTCCAGTGATCTCGACTTAAGGCTATTTCTGGTTCTGGCCAATCCTTCAGGAAGACATCCAAGTCATCCCGTCACCACCGCGCACGGTGGACTTCCACTCTGTATTGTAGAGTGGAAAGTAGAACAAGGATAATAAAAATATTTAGTTTTATATGAAAACCCACAAAAAATAATTTCATGTGGTTAAGGGGATAAAGCCATTTCTTTCACATTTACTTAATTCTTGCAGATTAAAAAATACAACGCTTTAAGAGGTTTATTTAATCTTTTTACTGCAGTTATTATATTTCGAATTAAATTAATTTAAAATATTGATCAAAGAAAACTTGAAATGAGATACCTGGGGGACGAGACCGAGAATTGAACCCGGTACCTCTGGATTGCCGGTCCAGTGCGTTAACCACTTCGCTACCGGAACTCCAACCAACCTTTCGAATTTTTCCTTGTCCTTCGTGTGTCTATCTTTGCATTGTTTATTTGAAAGGTTTTTTTACACCTTAACAATCTTTTCAATTTTTCTTTGAGCTTTGATATTTTTGTATCAATAGTTTAATATAAAAATTGTGGTGTGTTATATTAAAAAAATGAGACATTACATGTTTCATAAATTTATAAATTAATTTAATTTCATTAACATTTACATCTGACGTGCTCTACTTCGACCAAATTTCTTTCCTATTTTGCTTATATCAAATCCTTCTCCATCCTGCAAACTCAGAGTATAAGGTGGCAAATACTTATTCCCAGTAAAGAGATAAGTATACACCGTGCAAAGATATTGCCATGTCACCATCTTCAGAACACTCCGGAGAAATAGAGGTGGGAAATTGTTGAGTTTTTGTGTCATTTATTATTCGGTTATGAATAGGGAATGCGGTCAATTTTTTATTCCATTCTTTCTTCGTTATTCGTGCCGATTTTGTGACAAATATGCGGTATTTTCTTGAGTTGTCATGCAACTCTTCATGGAATACCTCATAATTACGGCTAAAGTGCCATCTAAGTATGTTGAAAAGTAACTTAAAAGGTATGGAGGTACCTATTGTAAAAATCTTTTATTCTCAACCGACGTCAAAAGACGGAGCAGCTTCTCAGTTCGGGTTTTTTTTTAATGTACGTTCTCCGATTGCTCGAATTTTTTTTTATTCCACAGGTTGCCACCTGTAATCCAACCAATAATCGTACGGCCCACCTGAACATACTTTCTAGTTTCGTTGACGCTCTCTCACATTACTGCACTGTACCCTTACCATGATTTAACGTGACCGTACTCGCTAGCGACAGCGTAAACGATGTATATGGAGAATAGTACAGCACCCCTAGCGATTACTTCGTAGAACTACAATTCTCCATACAAATCGCTGACGTAGTCGCTAGCGAGTACATTCACTGTAAACTCATGGTAAGGGTACTGAAAGAGATAAATATCTCACGCGAGAAACAGTCGCATGTCACAGTTGAGCTAGAGGTCTGGCTAGCTAAGTCTGTCCTTCAAACCATCAAGAAAAGAGCGTACTCCCACCTGAAGGGCCGGCAACGCTCTTGTGACTCCTCTGGTGTTGCAGGTGTCTATGGGCGACAGTAATCGCTTTCCATCAGGCGATCCGTTTGCTCGTTTGCCCCATATAACATAAAAAAGGTATGCCTCATATACCTGTGTATGCATGCGTATATTAAACTTACAAAATCTCGTTATTTCGGGTCTGAAAAAGGGTCCCCATATTAATTAACAAACTTGTTAATAGTCGTGCTTAAAAACAAACCTCGAAAGTCTGAGATCAATTCCTCACTGACCAATTACGCTATTTTGCTCCGGCTTTAGCGTTTTGATTGCGGGTTTGAGTCCAATTTGTTTTGATTAATGGTAATAAAACCTTCATTATACATCATGTGGTTTATAGTGATTGGTTTACTGCGTTTGTAGAACATAATGGTTTGTAATGTTCTTGGAACTACTATTTTATTGACCGAGCGAGGGAGTGTCTCCGTTTCTGCTTGGCCAAAATTATTTCGTATATCCAGAAGTTTGGATGTTAGGACGGAAATTACGAAAACTTTATATATTACTTTTTGTTTTCATTTTCCGAACAAAATATTTAAATTAGAATTCTGCCCAAACATAATCATTTAATTGTCACTTTCTGTCAGGTGAAAATCGTTGAATCTGTTGAATGCCATTAGATGACTGAAAAACTGTAAGTAGGTGTAAACAACTTAGGTTTGTTAGTTATCAATAAGTAAGTAGGTAAGTTAAAAACTTAACACAATAGTAGTAGAAATTATTTTTATTAAACCTAAACGCTTATTTACAAGAATTATCAAAGTAACCGTCTTTTTATTTAAGTGAATTGGCCAGTTACGTGACAGTCAAGAGGTTCAGGTTCAAATCTAAGAGGCCTTAATTACAGACTATTGAACAACTCTTTAACGGGGTGTCTCCACACACCAAAGTTATTTCCCTAGTTTTCTCTAAAAAATAACATGAACTTTTAAATTATTTATACTTAAGTATATATATGTACTTCCAAAGACGAGTACTATCAGCCCTGAAAGTATTGGCGTCTAATTTGTTAGCACCTTATTTATACCTATTCAAAATAAAGTAAGAATCGCAGATTAAAGTCCTGCTTACATTGTAGTGAATCACATTAAAAAAAATCTTTCATAATTTACCTTTGAGTCAATATTTGTAAAAGTAAAATGTGGTATTTCCACATTCAAAATAGAAGCGATCAAAAAGATTCTACAAAAACATAAAATTAGAATATTCGACATAAAATGAAGTAGAAAAATCTAACTAGAAAACGACTCATTTACAAAAATCCTTCCACAATGACAGTTAAGACAATCATTTACCACTACCATTTATATTTCCGTCACACATTTTACTATGGATCCACTCTTGACAAAAAAAAGAAAAACAACCAGAATAAATTCCACAAAACTGAAAACGTGCAGTGATATCGTCTTATGATTGACATGTACAAACTATCCGTGCGCCAACCCTAACGGACAGCATAACAAGTTCCTTACAAATCCCACCCAACTAATATAACTAGAATAAGTAACTGCGACTCAGTCAATTACAAAAATCCTTCCACAATGACAGTTAAAATAATTATTTACTACGACCATTTATAAAAAAAAAAGAATCATAACCAAAATAAATCATTCCACAAAACTGAAAACGTACAGTGATATCGTCTTATAATCGACATGTACAAACTATTTGTGCCAGCCCTAACGGACAGTACAATCAGTTCCTTGCAGATCCCACCCAGGTCATAAAGAATGCAAAAAGTGGTCGGCGTCTAGTGGAATTATCTCGAATGAAGACATTATCCGGCGCACGCGCAGCTGCGCTTAGGGATCCGTGGGCACTTAGATATTTACGAAACCTTGGAAATTATCGACCGAATGAGCGAAGGGGTCTCCATTTTAGCTTGGTTCAAATTTCTTCCGTATGTCTGGATATAATTTTTGGATGTTCAGATGCTTTCCAGCGCATTATTTATTTATTAATTTTTATTTCCGGCTATTCGCGCCTAGACGTCGCATTTCTCATGCGAGTCTCATGTTTTTTTTTTAAGAAGTTTCCATAAATAAAATTCATAGTTTTTTTGTCGATTCAAATTCTGGTTCTTTTTTTTATATCGTGTTTTATTTAGATTAATTAAAATACAATTCGATAGTTCTGAATATTCTTAAGTAGGTCAATCTACCTAGGTACGACTCAGTCAATTACAAAACCCTTTAACAATGACAGGATAATCATTTTCCGACCGTTTAATATTTTATTTTTATATTTCCGTCACCCATTTTTAGTATGGATTCGCTTTTAAAAGAGAAAATAAAAACAACTAGATTAAATCATTCCACAAAACTAAAAACATCAAAAACTTTGCTGGAAGGGAAGAAATAAAATCGGCTCAAGGCTGATTCTAATTAAAGAAAAAAGACAGATAAATAAATAAAAATCTGAAATATCACTTTTGACACTGACATACTTACCTATTATTATAACAATACGGTACATAATCGCGTTCAAAAAGTGTTTATTTAATTACCTCGATGTTTCGTCCATGATCTCGAAAAAAGTTGTGTAAGTTCATTACACTAATAAACTTACTCGTGACGTGCTCGAATTTTTGGCTTTGATTAAAAAATCAAATAAACGGAACCCGCTCAGAATGCACCACTCACTTGTGCATAATTCGCCCGCTCCGAGGGCAAAGTTGAATGACGGTCATGATCGCATTGTGGGCGAAATGGAGCGCAGCACCGCTGATCCCACGACGGGAACAACTATAATACCACAGACAAAAATACGTAAAAAACATTTTTTTTTTATGTTTTTGTAACCAAAAGGTATTTTTATTGTTTTTAGAAACTATTTTTTTCGTTAAAGTCGTTTTGTAGCGCGACAGCCAAATCCCACCCATTCCAGTATTAGTTTATAAGAATTAGTTAACCCTAATAAGACCAACTAGATTAGACTAGTGGCGTCAGTATTAACCAAATTTCACTCCTTTTCCGTAGTCTTAAAATTACGAAACATGGTGCTTCGTGTTGTTTAGATTTTTAGTAAAGCGCTAAGTATTCGTTATTCCATACTAGTGCATGACTGATTATTTCTATGTATAGTTCACCCATGTGCAAATAGATGTCGTTAGTAGTTTTGATAGTCGCATGCAAATCTAGTTTCCTGAAACCTGTAAAATTATAGAAAATCTTGTAACCTACTACTAAAACTATGTTGAATGTATCCCAATCGTAAATCATGTATAATGTCTTCATGTTAGTGTAATAATACCGGGGCTATACGATCTGATCAATAAATAAGCTACAGAGAGTCTGATATTTTATCACTGCTTGATGTTGCTCTTAGATCTTTGTACAGGCATTTAACAGGCTTATTATGCCGTTAATTGTATTGATTTGTATCTGGTTTTCTCATTTCTTTCTCTTTTAAAATAAAAAAAATGCTTCCTTTAAGTAAAATGATGTTTAAGGATTAAAGGCAGCCTCCAGGGTTCGTCAATGTTTTTCACTCTGTATCAGATAAGAAACATTTCTTTGTTTCTCTAGTGAAAACTCGTACTGTACGTACTGCCTGATAGAATTTTTTGGGTTCAAGGTTAATTCTAAGTAATAAATTAATGACTGGATTTACGATTATGTAGGTATGTTAATTTTTGTCAATTCTAAATTCTAAAGAATAAATCTTGGATAGAATACTGCTGTCAGCACTGCCATTTCATTTTAGAGTATTTTCTGAAGTATCAAGCAAGATCCCATTTCTAAACATTGTTTAGAATTAAATACTTAAACTCGTGATGCAATACAAAACCCTCACCATTCTTCAAGCAATTTACTCTTAAAAGTGTCCTTTAAATGCAACCATTTCAAAACGAAAGCATCGCGTGAACCCTTCACAGCGTCGGGTTACGATTATTAAACATTTTAAAACTCCTGTGTTACAATCCTGAGAAAGATGCCGGACACAGATTGTGAAGACCCTAACATTAATCACAAGAAATTGCAGATTGTAAAATTTTACTACGAAACTTTTTTTAGCTGTGGCTGCGGATTATACTAGGGTTGTGTATAAGATTCTCTGTGGGGTGTAAATTGAATGTAACTGGGAACCCACACATGTGGGGGTAATAAAGAAGCCAGAATTATATGAGTGTCATTAACTTGATATTACGCTCCAGATTTCATAATGAAATTATGTTATTTGGCTGGAGAGCGTGAAAATGTGTCTGGATTGTGAGAAGCTAAATGTTCATTCTCCCATGAGGATAACTCCCAAAAGTACTAAAAGTAGTAAGGTATGTTATTGTATAACCGGCCCGTGAAAATGTTGAGATTTACATAAAACTCTCTCAGATGGCAATTTTAGATTTTTGTTTATTTTGTCTTGTTTCAAGTTTGTTGTGACATATTTTATGTACCTACATAGCTGCCCACAGGGTGTCAATGTCAGCTCGAATAGAAACAATCGATATACTACCGTGATACGGTCGTTACATTGTTCAAATAGCTATATAGCGATTATAAAGCCTATATATTACAACCTCACAAACGGGAATATCGTCCGGGACGTCTGTAACGGGAATCCGTTTTACAGGAGTAATTAGAATCGATATACTTTCTTCCACGCACTTGAAGCTGTGAGCACATTCTGATACTTCAAAAAATAACCTAACAGTCAGTGACAAAGTTACCGCAGGGTTGTACGGGCAACAGACCTTCATAAAGAGCTCGATATGAGTTCGAAACATGTCGGGCCGTTCCTGACAATTTTACGTAAGCGCAAACCGCTTAATAGTTTGTTAAATATGTCTCACGACAATTTTAATACGATTAAAACTAACCTGCATGCATATTTTACTACACTTTACGTAAAGTAAATTCTTTTCCTTTACCTACTATCTGGCAATGCAAATGCAGTGAAAAATCCACTGCTCACCAGTCGCATACAATATGGACGAAGATAAACTGACCGAGAATAGCGATCACTCACAAACGCTATATTATTATATGTAGGGATTCATCCAATCGCAATAGCATCGTATCACTAGTTGAATAAGTCTTCATTTTGATTGGTTTAAAGGTTGGATATACAACGTTAATGCTAGCTGATATTTCTTTTTCGATGTCGAATTGCGAAGGATAATTTACACTTAGTCTCTGTGTTTTTAATATTTATGAAAAACTCTGACCTAGATCAGATCAGGTTGGATTACGATCAATATACACTGAACAAAAAAAGTAATCAATTAGTTTAACTAGGTACTTGAGAAAAAGCCATTTAGTGCTTAGTAGAAAGCAAAATTATGCAAATTTTCCAAAAAAAAATTTGTTTACTAGTAGCCCTCAGTTTGTCAGCCCTCCGATTTTTGTAACTAGCAGCTAACATTTGGGCTACTGTTAATACTGATATCTTTTATTCAGTGTAGGCTTTCCGTAGGTTCCGTAGTCGTTACTACAAAGAAATTATTTTCTTTTCTTTTTTGTCGTTACACTCTTGGCAGTGGTCATGGCCGTCATTCCGTACATATGTGGCAATACTAACCACACGAAAGAAATACATTGCACATAACATAATTTTTTCCTTTTCTTGTAATGCACTTTCTTTTTTTACATTTCGACCCCATTTTTAACATATTCGAAAAACTTGATTCGACGAAAAATATCTGTAGGTATAATTATTAAACCTGCTCACAAAATTTCACGAAAATCGGTTAAGGAATGCAGCAGAAATGGAAATCCGGACACACAAAATCATTTATGGCAAATCTGAAACAGAAACGTTTTGCTCGCTCGGTCAAATACGGTTCTATTACTAAAAATCAGAAATGTACCTAATGCTTGATATACTTGTATTGAAATCACATCGAAAAACACGGCTTTTACTTTACAAGTTTCTGCATTACATGCTCGGTAAACTCCGTGACATGGTATTCAGGAATTAAATAAAAAACACTGAGTCAAAAACTGGGTCATTTGTTTTATTTAACCAACCGCAACAAAACGAGCAGTCGTGTAATTGTTTTCCATTTTACAGTAATTGACTTGCGGGCGCCTGGCGAAATGTTTTCGAATTTAATCGAACGAAATTGTATGCTGGGAGTTGGTGTCGAAAATATCAGCTCAATTACGCCTTCAGCTAAAAAGTAGATCTCAATTCCTTTCCTCTCGCCCTGAGTCATCCTGCCGCCCTAAGTCATTCCTCCCGCCCTAAGTCAGACTGATTCGGTTCAGTCTATTCACGACGCAGTCTATGCGCCCAATGCGCCCGTGTCACCGCAACCCAAATTACCCCTGTGGTGTGGAGATAGTCCCATTAGCGGGTTATACTGGTGGATTGAACGTTCGTCGTCAACGAGATCGGACGTGTCCGTAATCATTGCTAAATAAAATTTAATCATCTGCAAAATAGTGACCTAGTCCGGTTCATTAGGCGGAAGCAACAATCTGTGCCCCCGTTATTTTCTGAGGCATTTCGTTTTATAATGAAGTGTTTTTAGTGAATAGATATTTTAATCTAAAACTATAATGTCAGACGACAACAGCCCTTTTAACCGTAGTGGGCTAACGCGCCGAAGCCCACCGCCCACGCCCTCACCCCGGGCTGCGCCCGCGCCCGAGTACCCGCCCGCTGCCCCGCACCCAGGCCCGACCAACAGGATGACCCACTGAGGGTGTGTACCACGCCGGAACTACAAGGTTGGTTAACGTCCATCGAGGAGTACTTGACCGATGTTTGCACCATCTCCACCGAGGGCAAGCTCAACTCCGATCAAAAAATCCGTGTGCACAACCTATGCCGTAAAGTTGCCCACTGCTCTTCTCTGCTAGTAGTTGAATACCAAGCACTGAAACAAAAAGCCATCCAATACTACACTTCCAGCAAATCATTGCAACAGCAAATCCTTGCAGAGCAAGTCAACCTCTCACAGCAGGTCAACGACATTAAGATGTCCATCGCAGAATCGTGCAAACCAAGCCAATCTCCAGTTACTTTTGCCGACATGTTGAAGAAAAATCAGGCACGGTACGTACAGCCCACTAACACCAGCTCGATAGCGATCTATCCTACCGACAAACAGATTACGAGCGAGGAGACCAAATCGCTAGTCCAAAAAATAATCAAGCCGGATGAGATGAACCTGCACGTTAAGGGGGTGCGAAAAATTAGAAATGGCGGCGTCATCTTCAGCACGGAGTCAAAGGGTGACATTATAAAACTCAAACAGGCGGCGCAACTTACGACCTCAGGACTCACAGTGGACGAACCGCAGAAGAGAAAGCCAAGGGTAGTCGTCATTGGAGTTCCCGCGGCCATGCAGGAACTAGACGTTTTCAAATGTATATATAAGCAAAATTTAGCCGACAAAATGTCTGACCTGCCTTTGGAAAAATTTTTGACCGTGACGAAGCTTAGCCACAAGTCAGGCAAAAAAGGCGCTGAGACCTGCAACTATGTAATAGAAGTCCCTGCTCCGATCAGAAAGGCACTAATATCAGGCGAAAGAGTCTTTGTGAACTGGTCTTCGTGCCCCGTGAGAGACTTCACCCTGGTGACGAGATGCTATAAATGTCAGCAATACGGGCATGCGGCGAAATCGTGTAAAAGTGAGGCCGAGACCTGTGGTCATTGCGGCATCGTAGGCCACTCCATCAAGGAATGTACCAAGAAGACCGAGCCTGCCAAATGCGCCACATGCAAGCACTTCAACAAGCCGAATGACCATGAGACTGGCGATGCTGAATGCCCAGCAAGGAAATCAGCTGAAAAACGGTATATAAACTCGATAGATTATGAAGGCGCCTGAGAGCGCCGTCCTTTAATTTTCATTTTAGCTTTTTAACGTAGACATATTTACATTATGAGTGCTAATTTAATTCATGACCTCGATAACTTCTCGATATCAGAATGTAAAGCATGTGATGTAGAAAACTGCAAACAATTTATCTATGCCGACCGTGACCCTTTAACGATACTAACTCAAAACATACGCAGCATTTATAAAAATTTTGATAATTTTAGCATTTTCCAACAGAGACTTGGAATAGATTGTGATGTTATTGTTCTTACAGAGTGTTGGTTAAACGAAGAACGCAATTTGCCTGACATGCCGGGTTACACTATGTATGCTACCAAATCCTATTACAATCAAAACGACGGTGTTGTCGTCTATGCGAGAAATAATTTAAAACTTACCTTTGAAGAGCCTAATATAATAGACTGTAATCGAATTCTGCTCAAAATTGGAACTGAATTTGCAATCTTGGCCTTGTATAGACCTCCTTCTTTTAGAAATATCGATACTTTTACTAACTCCTTAGATAAAATGCTGCGTAATCTATCATCATTTAAAAGTCGTATTCTAATTGGAGATATCAATATCAACATTCATCCAGAAAGCACGGATCCAGCAGCTCAGCGATACTTAAACCAATGCGCTTTCCATGGCTTGCTCCCCGCGCACACGCTTCCTACTCACCAGAGCGGCTCCTGTTTAGACCATGTCATGCTGAAATCAAATCTCCCCGCTATAGCTATAGTTACTAACTCCTCATTAACAGATCACAAAGCAGCCCTACTGACCTTATTTCGAAAACCTCCTGACACCACTCGTACGCAAATAATCTCTAAATTAAATATAAACAAACTTGAACGTGATTTAAGCAACATCGATTTTGGCCTCGTTTATAATTCTGCCGACGCAGACGCAAGTATGACATACTTCATTCAAACAGTCCACCAAGCAATTTTGCATAACACTGAAAACGTGCGTGTAAGTAATAAACATTATAATATTAAACCGTGGATTACTCCGGGTCTTATTCGCTGTATGAGACACAGGGATAAACTGCATTTAAAGGCTAAATCAAACCCGGACAATTTAATATTGCAAACATCATACAAAAGATATCGCAATTTCTGCAACAATTTACTAAAAAAAGTTAAGGCTGACTACGAAAAAAAAGAACTAGAGAGGGCCGGTTCAAATAGTAAACAAATCTGGAAGTGCATCAAAAAAGTTACGTACACTACCAAACAGCGGGAATCTTGTTCAAGTTTGTCACGACTACATACATCACCTTTATCATCAGCTAACCATGCCAATAAATTTTTCGTAAACATAGGAAAAAATCTAGCGGAAAATATCCAGAGCAACTTGCCGCTACTACCTTCGCCCAGTAACTACTTATCCAACAAAAATACAACTAAATCTTTTGTGTTGCTAAATACTGATGAGGAAGAGGTTGAACGGATTATTATGGGCCTAAAAAACGATTCTGCAATTGGCTGGGATGGCATATCAAACAAAATACTTAAACAATTTAGACACATATTTGTTCCCCCTCTCACATTTATTTTTCAAAAATGTCTTTCTGATGGAATCTTCCCTAAATGCCTCAAAAAAGCCGTCGTAGTTCCCGTTTTCAAATCCGGAAATAAAGATCGAGTATCCAATTACAGGCTCATTTCGATATTACCATCAACATCCAAAATATTAGAAAAAATTATAAATAACAGACTAGTAAAATACTTAGAGAGTCAATCCTTATTATCAGAAGGTCAGTTCGGTTTTCGACACTGTCAACGAAGCGAAAGCTGTCAACTGCCGACGCTGTTCATGAATTGACTGATCACTTAGTTCAGGAACTTGATAAGGGTAACCAGACCATAGGAATCTTCCTGGACCTTGCTAAAGCTTTTGACACGGTTTCCACTTCCATCCTTCTGCACAAGCTCGAAGCATTAGGCATTAGAGGCACACATCTTAAACTATTTGCACATTATCTGCAAGGACGCTCACAGTGCACAAAAATAGACAATTTTGTGAGTTCTGATCGTGAAAGTACCCCTTTTGGGATCCCCCAGGGGAGTATAATCGGTCCTACCCTATTTCTGATTTATATAAATGACCTCTGTAATTTGACAATAAAAAATGGTAAAATTATTTCATACGCTGACGACACTGCCCTTCTTTTTTCTGGAAAATCTTCAGAAGAAGTTTATGATCACGCGCAACGTGGTTTTAACGAGGTCAACAAATGGCTTCAGCATCATTTACTAACATTGAATTCAGAAAAAACACATTACATAAGATTTTCCATGCGGAAATTAACCGCGTCTGTGTCTGACCATTCCCTGTATGCGCACAACTGTAAGGATCCCTCTGACGATCAATGTCTATGTCCATCTATAGCTATAACTAATAAATTAAAGTACCTAGGAATTCTAATCGACGAGTCTCTTTCCTTTAGATATCATATTGAAGCTTTATGCAGCAGAGTCCGTAAATTAATATTTATTTTCAAAAAACTACGTTCTATCGCGGACTCACAATTAATCAAAAAAGTGTACTTTGCGCTATGTCAATCTCTGCTAAGTTACTGCATTACTACCTGGGGTGGCACTGCCAAAACAACTCTGCTGAATTTAGAAAGAGCACAAAGAGCAATTCTCAAGGTCTCCACTTTCCGTCCTTTTCGTTTTCCTTCTAACCTCTTATACAAATCATGTGAAATTCTGACAGTTCGTCAACTATATATCTTGAACACAGTCCTAAAACAACATTCCAGACTCCCTTACAACCCTGACTATACTAATAAGCGACGTAAAGACTTTGTTTGCCCAACTATCCATTGCAGACATGCATTCTCTTCAAGATTTTTTCAATTCCTAGGCCCACTGCTATATAACCGACTTAATGCGAAGTTAGATTTTTTCCCGCTTACTTACGTGATCTGTAAGAAAACACTTAAGGTCGCCCTGCAAAACCTGTCTTATGACGATACAGAGAAGTTACTAATTGTATTAAAGTGAGTGATTTATTATTTTTAATTATAGTTTATATACGTTTTACTTTAGGGACGCATAAATGTTGTTCCCGTAGGAACCCATAGTATATATTTACTTAATTTATTAACATAACCATTCAATAGTGTTTAAATTTTTGCATATGAATAAGTTGTCATTGTTTGTCCTTTTCTCAGCCTGAAACACAGGATTATCCTAGTTCAGGCGCGTAGTATTATCGTCTAGTTATAAGTCTGTTTAGTCCGTAGTCATCACAGCTGTAATATGTTTTTTGAATAAATTTATTATTATTATTATTATTATTATTATACTCCCACACAAAGTCCGACTACTGGTAGTGAGGGCTAACCAGCCCTGATACAGTTCAAGGCATGTCTCAAAAAAAAGAAAAAACTCTTCCGGCATATAATTTCTCTTAACAATAAAAACATTTGTTTTTCAAAACCAATGAGTTGAGTGGCCCTATCTAGGTAAGCATGATTCATCGTCGGTTTTACGTCATTTACCAACAAGTGAAATTCAGGGCAAGTTAAGCAGGTAAGCACCTGTTAAGTATAAAAAATGGCACTTGATTAACTATAGAGGGCTACAGTATCATCCGCGTAATAGATTAAGTCGCAGCTCTCTAAATTAAGTGATGACGAGAATGCTTCCTTGAGGGACATCGAAAACAATAGGTAGCTTCGCTGTTACAGTCTCCAACCCTCACATGCTGAATCCGGTTTGCGAGGTAACTTTTAAACCATTCCAGTGCCGAGCCTCGAACCCCTTTGAGTTCAGGTTTTTTTTAGGAGAATATTACACATGTGAGTTTTTTTTCAATTGAAGAGGAACTAATACATAAAAAAAGTAATCACCAGCTCCCGTACCACAGCGAAATTTCACACGACGAAAGCCTACCGAAAATTCCACATCCGACTACTACGTTATTTGTACCTATGTCAATGTGATTAATGGAATTGGCGCCTTTTTACTTTGACAGTTGGGTTATTTAAAAAAGTTTTTTGTCCAGATTACATTTGGTACATTGGACCGAGAGTAAAAGTTCATTGACGTGTATTACACCGATTTTATTTCTTACTTACGTTTACTTAGTTAAGAAAATCATTTACCACTACCATTTATATTTCCGTCACACATTTTACTATGGATCCACTCTTGACAAAAAAAAGAAAAACAACCAGAATAAATTCCACAAAACTGAAAACGTGCAGTGATATCGTCTTATGATTGACATGTACAAACTATCCGTGCGCCAACCCTAACGGACAGCATAACAAGTTCCTTACAAATCCCACCCAACTAATATAACTAGAATAAGTAACTGCGACTCAGTCAATTACAAAAATCCTTCCACAATGACAGTTAAAATAATTATTTACTACGACCATTTATAAAAAAAAAAGAATCATAACCAAAATAAATCATTCCACAAAACTGAAAACGTACAGTGATATCGTCTTATAATCGACATGTACAAACTATTTGTGCCAGCCCTAACGGACAGTACAATCAGTTCCTTGCAGATCCCACCCAGGTCATAAAGAATGCAAAAAGTGGTCGGCGTCTAGTGGAATTATCTCGAATGAAGACATTATCCGGCGCACGCGCAGCTGCGCTTAGGGATCCGTGGGCACTTAGATATTTACGAAACCTTGGAAATTATCGACCGAATGAGCGAAGGGGTCTCCATTTTAGCTTGGTTCAAATTTCTTCCGTATGTCTGGATATAATTTTTGGATGTTCAGATGCTTTCCAGCGCATTATTTATTTATTAATTTTTATTTCCGGCTATTCGCGCCTAGACGTCGCATTTCTCATGCGAGTCTCATGTTTTTTTTTTAAGAAGTTTCCATAAATAAAATTCATAGTTTTTTTGTCGATTCAAATTCTGGTTCTTTTTTTTATATCGTGTTTTATTTAGATTAATTAAAATACAATTCGATAGTTCTGAATATTCTTAAGTAGGTCAATCTACCTAGGTACGACTCAGTCAATTACAAAACCCTTTAACAATGACAGGATAATCATTTTCCGACCGTTTAATATTTTATTTTTATATTTCCGTCACCCATTTTTAGTATGGATTCGCTTTTAAAAGATAAAATAAAAACAACTAGATTAAATCATTCCACAAAACTAAAAACATCAAAAACTTTGCTGGAAGGGAAGAAATAAAATCGGCTCAAGGCTGATTCTAATTAAAGAAAAAAGACAGATAAATAAATAAAAATCTGAAATATCACTTTTGACACTGACATACTTACCTATTATTATAACAATACGGGACATAATCGCGTTCAAAAAGTGTTTATTTAATTACCTCGATGTTTCGTCCATGATCTCGAAAAAAGTTGTGTAAGTTCATTACACTAATAAACTTACTCGTGACGTGCTCGAATTTTTGGCTTTGATTAAAAAATCAAATAAACGGAACCCGCTCAGAATGCACCACTCACTTGTGCATAACTCGCCCGCTCCGAGGGCAAAGTTGAATGACGGTCATGATCGCATTGTGGGCGAAATGGAGCGCAGCACCGCTGATCCCACGACGGGAACAACTATAATACCACAGACAAAAATACGTAAAAAACATTTTTTTTTTATGTTTTTGTAACCAAAAGGTATTTTTATTGTTTTTAGAAACTATTTTTTTCGTTAAAGTCGTTTTGTAGCGCGACAGCCAAATCCCATCCATTCCAGTATTAGTTTATAAGAATTAGTTAACCCTAATAAGACCAACTAGATTAGACTAGTGGCGTCAGTATTAACCAAATTTCACTCCTTTTCCGTAGTCTTAAAATTACGAAACATGGTGCTTCGTGTTGTTTAGATTTTTAGTAAAGCGCTAAGTATTCGTTATTCCATACTAGTGCATGACTGATTATTTCTATGTATAGTTCACCCATGTGCAAATAGATGTCGTTAGTAGTTTTGATAGTCGCATGCAAATCTAGTTTCCTGAAACCTGTAAAATTATAGAAAATCTTGTAACCTACTACTAAAACTATGTTGAATGTATCCCAATCGTAAATCATGTATAATGTCTTCATGTTAGTGTAATAATACCGGGGCTATACGATCTGATCAATAAATAAGCTACAGAGAGTCTGATATTTTATCACTGCTTGATGTTGCTCTTAGATCTTTGTACAGGCATTTAACAGGCTTATTATGCCGTTAATTGTATTGATTTGTATCTGGTTTTCTCATTTCTTTCTCTTTTAAAATAAAAAAAATGCTTCCTTTAAGTAAAATGATGTTTAAGGATTAAAGGCAGCCTCCAGGGTTCGTCAATGTTTTTCACTCTGTATCAGATAAGAAACATTTCTTTGTTTCTCTAGTGAAAACTCGTACTGTACGTACTGCCTGATAGAATTTTTTGGGTTCAAGGTTAATTCTAAGTAATAAATTAATGACTGGATTTACGATTATGTAGGTATGTTAATTTTTGTCAATTCTAAATTCTAAAGAATAAATCTTGGATAGAATACTGCTGTCAGCACTGCCATTTCATTTTAGAGTATTTTCTGAAGTATCAAGCAAGATCCCATTTCTAAACATTGTTTAGAATTAAATACTTAAACTCGTGATGCAATACAAAACCCTCACCATTCTTCAAGCAATTTACTCTTAAAAGTGTCCTTTAAATGCAACCATTTCAAAACGAAAGCATCGCGTGAACCCTTCACAGCGTCGGGTTACGATTATTAAACATTTTAAAACTCCTGTGTTACAATCCTGAGAAAGATGCCGGACACAGATTGTGAAGACCCTAACATTAATCACAAGAAATTGCAGATTGTAAAATTTTACTACGAAACTTTTTTTAGCTGTGGCTGCGGATTATACTAGGGTTGTGTATAAGATTCTCTGTGGGGTGTAAATTGAATGTAACTGGGAACCCACACATGTGGGGGTAATAAAGAAGCCAGAATTATATGAGTGTCATTAACTTGATATTACGCTCCAGATTTCATAATGAAATTATGTTATTTGGCTGGAGAGCGTGAAAATGTGTCTGGATTGTGAGAAGCTAAATGTTCATTCTCCCATGAGGATAACTCCCAAAAGTACTAAAAGTAGTAAGGTATGTTATTGTATAACCGGCCCGTGAAAATGTTGAGATTTACATAAAACTCTCTCAGATGGCAATTTTAGATTTTTGTTTATTTTGTCTTGTTTCAAGTTTGTTGTGACATATTTTATGTACCTACATAGCTGCCCACAGGGTGTCAATGTCAGCTCGAATAGAAACAATCGATATACTACCGTGATACGGTCGTTACATTGTTCAAATAGCTATATAGCGATTATAAAGCCTATATATTACAACCTCACAAACGGGAATATCGTCCGGGACGTCTGTAACGGGAATCCGTTTTACAGGAGTAATTAGAATCGATATACTTTCTTCCACGCACTTGAAGCTGTGAGCACATTCTGATACTTCAAAAAATAACCTAACAGTCAGTGACAAAGTTACCGCAGGGTTGTACGGGCAACAGACCTTCATAAAGAGCTCGATATGAGTTCGAAACATGTCGGGCCGTTCCTGACAATTTTACGTAAGCGCAAACCGCTTAATAGTTTGTTAAATATGTCTCACGACAATTTTAATACGATTAAAACTAACCTGCATGCATATTTTACTACACTTTACGTAAAGTAAATTATTTTCCTTTACCTACTATCTGGCAATGCAAATGCAGTGAAAAATCCACTGCTCACCAGTCGCATACAATATGGACGAAGATAAACTGACCGAGAATAGCGATCACTCACAAACGCTATATTATTATATGTAGGGATTCATCCAATCGCAATAGCATCGTATCACTAGTTGAATAAGTCTTCATTTTGATTGGTTTAAAGGTTGGATATACAACGTTAATGCTAGCTGATATTTCTTTTTCGATGTCGAATTGCGAAGGATAATTTACACTTAGTCTCTGTGTTTTTAATATTTATGAAAAACTCTGACCTAGATCAGATCAGGTTGGATTACGATCAATATACACTGAACAAAAAAAGTAATCAATTAGTTTAACTAGGTACTTGAGAAAAAGCCATTTAGTGCTTAGTAGAAAGCAAAATTATGCAAATTTTCCAAAAAAAAATTTGTTTACTAGTAGCCCTCAGTTTGTCAGCCCTCCGATTTTTGTAACTAGCAGCTAACATTTGGGCTACTGTTAATACTGATATCTTTTATTCAGTGTAGGCTTTCCGTAGGTTCCGTAGTCGTTACTACAAAGAAATTATTTTCTTTTCTTTTTTGTCGTTACACTCTTGGCAGTGGTCATGGCCGTCATTCCGTACATATGTGGCAATACTAACCACACGAAAGAAATACATTGCACATAACATAATTTTTTCCTTTTCTTGTAATGCACTTTCTTTTTTTACATTTCGACCCCATTTTTAACATATTCGAAAAACTTGATTCGACGAAAAATATCTGTAGGTATAATTATTAAACCTGCTCACAAAATTTCACGAAAATCGGTTAAGGAATGCAGCAGAAATGGAAATCCGGACACACAAAATCATTTATGGCAAATCTGAAACAGAAACGTTTTGCTCGCTCGGTCAAATACGGTTCTATTACTAAAAATCAGAAATGTACCTAATGCTTGATATACTTGTATTGAAATCACATCGAAAAACACGGCTTTTACTTTACAAGTTTCTGCATTACATGCTCGGTAAACTCCGTGACATGGTATTCAGGAATTAAATAAAAAACACTGAGTCAAAAACTGGGTCATTTGTTTTATTTAACCAACCGCAACAAAACGAGCAGTCGTGTAATTGTTTTCCATTTTACAGTAATTGACTTGCGGGCGCCTGGCGAAATGTTTTCGAATTTAATCGAACGAAATTGTATGCTGGGAGTTGGTGTCGAAAATATCAGCTCAATTACGCCTTCAGCTAAAAAGTAGATCTCAATTCCTTTCCTCTCGCCCTGAGTCATCCTGCCGCCCTAAGTCATTCCTCCCGCCCTAAGTCAGACTGATTCGGTTCAGTCTATTCACGACGCAGTCTATGCGCCCAATGCGCCCGTGTCACCGCAACCCAAATTACCCCTGTGGTGTGGAGATAGTCCCATTAGCGGGTTATACTCCCACACAAAGTCCGACTACTGGTAGTGAGGGCTAACCAGCCCTGATACAGTTCAAGGCATGTCTCAAAAAAAAGAAAAAACTCTTCCGGCATATAATTTCTCTTAACAATAAAAACATTTGTTTTTCAAAACCAATGAGTTGAGTGGCCCTATCTAGGTAAGCATGATTCATCGTCGGTTTTACGTCATTTACCAACAAGTGAAATTCAGGGCAAGTTAAGCAGGTAAGCACCTGTTAAGTATAAAAAATGGCACTTGATTAACTATAGAGGGCTACAGTATCATCCGCGTAATAGATTAAGTCGCAGCTCTCTAAATTAAGTGATGACGAGAATGCTTCCTTGAGGGACATCGAAAACAATAGGTAGCTTCGCTGTTACAGTCTCCAACCCTCACATGCTGAATCCGGTTTGCGAGGTAACTTTTAAACCATTCCAGTGCCGAGCCTCGAACCCCTTTGAGTTCAGGTTTTTTTTAGGAGAATATTACACATGTGAGTTTTTTTTCAATTGAAGAGGAACTAATACATAAAAAAAGTAATCACCAGCTCCCGTACCACAGCGAAATTTCACACGACGAAAGCCTACCGAAAATTCCACATCCGACTACTACGTTATTTGTACCTATGTCAATGTGATTAATGGAATTGGCGCCTTTTTACTTTGACAGTTGGGTTATTTAAAAAAGTTTTTTGTCCAGATTACATTTGGTACATTGGACCGAGAGTAAAAGTTCATTGACGTGTATTACACCGATTTTATTTCTTACTTACGTTTACGTATATGTAGCTATGCACATATAAGTTAGCACATAACTTTGTGTCATGTATTGACCGCGGAATTTTGAAATTAGTTTTCCATTTCGGACCGGAACAAAACTTGCATCGGCTAATTATTATTTCTGAAGGAAAAATATTTTTATGCCATTTAGGATACTGCATAGGTGTGTAATTATGTAATTTAACAAACTTGCTTATAAAGTACGTCGAATAGCGCATGGCAATGAAGTCCGTAGCTAGGCGTAGCAGTGCGCACTGCGGATGGTAGCCAATCACTTGCTAAACAACGTTTCATAAATATTCATTTTATAAAAAAAAACATATATACAAACAACGTTAGACAAATTAACGATTCCCAAATTAGACGTTGCATAAAATATACTTTTACAAATAGATCATGATACAAATTATTTATTGGACAAAACATGATATCACAAAACATTATTTAGCAAATTATTCATTTATTATTCTAGTCTTAATTGACTATTAAATAACGAATGACGAATGATAAAACAACGATAATAAAATACATTGGTTGGTAAACATTTCGTTTAATAAATCATCATGGTGTGAACGCATGTTTTGTTATTTAAACTTTCTTTGTCAGATTAATATTTACCGAGATATTGAGGTTCAAATGTAATATTACTCATTTTAAAGGGCTCCGAGAAATTCGAGACAAATAAATTTATCTCAATATAACACCTCATTTTTATTAATGTGTTTTATAAAACATGTTAAAATAAGCATGTTTTGTTATTTAATTTTTCTGGCTCAGATTAATATTTACCGAGATATTGAGGTTTTTAGGTAACACGGCTCAAAAACCGAAAACTGTAGGTAAGGTTAGGTTTGATTTATGACCATGTCAGGCTATCCCCACGCGTTTCGGCCGCGCGAAACATTCCAATCTCTAAGTGGCAACCCGGCGCGACAAAATGCCAGTGGGCTGCCACGCCTCGCGGCGAGCGGACGGCGTACAGTTAACGTTTCCTGCGCAACCTGTGCTGTACGATGTCGAAAAATAAAAGTCGGGCATATTGTTTTGGTGGCAACAAAGACGATTGAAAATGATTTCATTTGTTCCAGAACACATTAAACCCTCCGGAATAAAAGATTTTGTTTAAGAATTAACGTTTACTGGGGCACTATTGACGCGTAACTATTAAAGTCTGGGTATTTCTCTAAAAATCTTTATGGGGGCGCCTAGCTTTTTTTCGAATTAATTGTGTTGGTTTGATTCCATGCTGTGTTGTTATTACTGAATGTTTAGTTATACAATCAATAAGTAAAATATTTAAAGATTCACTCTATTATTCGTTATGTTTTAGAAACACGATTACTTGTAGTTTCCTCGATAGTTTTTTTTAAAGTTACCTCAAAAAAGCAACATAAACCCATAGAGTATGTCATAAATACTGCAGGGAAAGTTATCAGTTTTTTTAATAATAACATAACGAGATGTTAACTATAATGTATACGTCTTACATTTTCAAAATCTGTATTATTTTAATAATTAAACCGAAAAAACATGATTTCCGCGCTCCCAGCAGAGATGGGCAAAAGTTAATCGATTAACGATTAAGATTAACTTTTTTAATCTCGATTAACGATTAAAATTGACGATTAGTTAATCTAATCGTACGAGTTCCGATATTAACTTTTTTAATCTCGATTAACGATTAAAATTGACGATTAGTTAATCTAATCGTACGAGTTCCGATTGATTTAATCTCGAAAGATTAAGTTACCTAATTGTCGATTAAATTTTTAATCGATTAATTAATTCGATTAACTTTATCTCGATTAATATTAGGAAAAATAAGATAAGACTTTTTGTAAGTCTAAGTCCCTGCCTAGAACATCTTAGAGTACCGCACTATAAAAACCATCTTGTATTACTGTAACAAGAGGGAAGAGCGGAGAGTGGCGTGCGGAAAGCGGAGAGCGGCGTGCGGAGAGCGGAGTGCGGCGTGCGGAGAGCGGAGAGCGGTGTGCGGAGAGCGTAGTGCAGCGTGCGGAGAGCGGCGTGCGGAAAGCGACGTGCGGAGAGCGGCGTGCGGAGAACGGAAAGCAGAGAAGCGGAAAGAGGGAACGGTCGGATGCAAAGGTAACCAAACGGTTTGAACAGGGTCTTTTTAAAGAAAAAGACCCTGTTCAAACCGTGTAGAGAATGGTGTTTAATCGTCCTGAAGTGGGCAACCCAGTGGGAATCGGGTTGTCTGGACGCCACGCCTCTGCTGACTAGACTGGTTGACCAAACGAGCGAAGGCACGAGAAAAAGCTAGCGTTTACATAACGGAGGCAACCCTAGCGCACATTCCAATGACGTTGCGTCACCCGCGGGAGGGGGCATCGATAGCGATGGCAACGCCTGCCGTCCAAACAAGTGGGGTATCTGTTACGTAGTAACTTGTATATAATCTGTGACCATGTATAGAGACCGTCAAAATGCTTGCATAACAAATGGATCATCACTCAATCTAATTTAGCCTAAAAATGGCAAACATTGAAAAAAAAAAATTTTTAACTCCAATATCTCGGTAAATATTGCTCTGAGAGAAAAAGTTTAAAAAATGTTTAAGTCCCAGAAACGGCCCCTCTTTAAGTCCCTTTCGTTACATAGAGTTATTTTTAATATTTTTATGAAACAATAGTTTATCAATTAACGTTTTGCAAAATAACAGATTTTTAAAACGATTTATTCGTGAAGTGAACATTTTTTAAATGAAACTTTGACCTTCCATATGTTTATGAAGCGTCAAAGTTACTAAGTAAATGTATATTTGTCGAGTAATTATTTGTATAATGAGCATTTTAAGGAATGACAGGTTTGTGAAATGAATAGTTTGTGAATCGTTGTCTTGCTAAGTGATTATTTGTAAAAAGTTGTTTACCAAATGATGATAAACCCTGCGGATACATCTGTTAGTCGCGTTGCCATTCGTTGATATGCGTCGCATTGTACATAAACAACCAATTAAATACAGTTTCGAAGCTACTTGTGTGCAAATCACTTAACACTATGATATTAAATACTAAGTTTCTTGTAAATGCTATTGAAAAATAAATAATTTCGACTTGTGACTATTGCCTAAGTAAATTATCATCATACATCGGGATTTTTGGAGCACGAATGATTTAACACTACGCCGTCAGTAGGCGTCAAACCATTCGTGCTCCAAAAACCCCGATGTATGATTATTATCAAGAATGAACATTGAGTGGCCGTACCATCCTTTTCATAAATTTATCTTACTACTACAACCACTATTCTACAATTCCTACTAACTCGCTTATCTACACCCTATATTTAAATCCGATCCGACCACAGCGATAATTCTTCCCGTTAAGGCAATTTTGAATACATTCAACAACAATAATACCTGGTGTACATCTGTTACTGCTAACAAGGGGGCAACTTGTAACCCAGTGCTAGCTATAATGTATCGTACATTGAAAAATACCGCTGGTTCCATTAAATAATTTGAAACTTTAAACAAATAAATGTTCTCTCTCTCTCTCTCTTTATGACCGTATAGCCTATGTGCTTCAAAATTCACTAATTGTTTCATTTCAATCAAGCGGGCAGTTTAGAAGTTGCGATATTGTAAATGTACGGCTCGCTATGTCTGCGTGACGTCATTGCTTTTATCTTTATCTGTCAGCCACAGACGTCCGCTGAACATAGCCGAACGCTTAGGCCGATCGTGCCTCTCTATCGCTTGTTAGGCGCTCTCGCTTGCACGCTCGGCTCAGGCGGAACGTGACAATGTGCGTGCGTGCAGCCGGCGTTCATGGATTTATAAGTCGTTATCACGTCAAAAACTCTTAAACGTATAGTTTTTAATACAGCTTAATGTAAGTACCTAAAATCAAAATCCTAAAGTCAAAATTTGGTGATATTCTTCATTATAATTACCTGAGTAATACCTTGATATAAGTTGTAAATCTTGGCAGGTTCTTACTAAACTTAAAGTTATTTTGGTTTAAACAGAAAGCTTCAAGCTAGGTACGCAAAGGAAAGTCTATCTTTGAATTCTTTGATAACAATTTATGCCCAAAAATAGCTTTAACTTTAAAAGCCGTCAATTGTTTAATACTAGTATTAACTCAACGGAAATTGTCTAAAACAACTTGACATTTGGCGGAGCGAAGTTTATTTCTCTTTTACGTTCATTGTCTTCACAACTGGAGGTTTTACTAATTAATTATGGAAAATTCAGGCATTTGAGCTTTATGTGAGCGTACGTACTTGTACTCGTTATAAAAGTTACTTGCTTTTTTTTAGCCTATAGGACTATCCCACTGCACTGGGTAAAGGCCTTTCCCTTAGACTTCCACGCCTCTCGATCTTGAGGCACCCACTTGGTCACTTAATTTAAAAAAGTAAAAATGTATGATCGCAAAAAGTAACAAAAATGTGTTTTCGATTTTCTTTATAAAATCATTTATAATCATATTATTACTCGCCAAACTGTTCAGTTAAATAGCATGGTTTGCACATGATGTTCACGCAATATATTTCGGTACGCGGTCTCCCAGGATGAGCGTCATTACGATGGACCAACGATAATATAATCTGGATTCCAGGTAAAGAATGTGGCCACCTCGTTCAGTGCTAAAAACAGTGCTAAACCATTGACACAGAGAAAAAAAGACGTGAATGTATCCATATTTAATATAATAATCAGACATTACATGTATCACAAATTTAACAGAGCTAAACTTTGGACAAGAAGAATTTCTAAGTGTTCCGCATTTATGATACTTGTATCATCAATCATTATAAAGCTTGTATAATAAAAGGTTTTTTACAAACGTAAACGTTCGTCGAATACATAGCGAAGTAGAGAAGGAAGAAGTAGTAGAGAAGTACGAAAATCTGACCCCACCACCATGTGCCTGCGTCCTTTCTTCACGCTTAAGCGGATAGGCCAATTACACCTATTTTTCGTTAACATTATCTAGGCATCCTTAAATTAACATAGGTTACTTTTACCCGACTAGAAGTAAAAAAGAGGCTTATGAATTTACTTCCGCACGTACAAAGTTCACTAGCACCATCTCATATTACCTAATATGGGTATAATTAGGTAATACGAGAAGGTGCTAGTAAACATATTTTTGTCGTTATTTTCGTCACAATACAATATAATTATAGTAAAAGAGTTCATTATCTGTACGCACCCGATCGAGAGCCTACGACCGCCCATGATTTACGAGCACGCTTTGCTAGAGTAGGTATCCCCGAAACATGACAGCCGCGAGTCAACAACGCAAATGCTCCATAAAGCGGCTGCCAACTCAAAAGTTCACAATGAAAGCACTTGATAGCTTCAGTGGGCCTTTTTCGCTAAGTTTTGAGAGTTTGAAATGTCTGAATCTGGTTGGAAACGTGAAAATGTTTTATTAGTAATGGAGTACGAGCGAGACACTGGTAAGTGGTAAGGCTAAGATTAACTAGAAGAGATCCCTTATAGAAATAAGTTTGCCTTTTTACTAGTGTTATATGTCATCATTATCATCATCATCATTATCAGCCGATGGACGACCACAGCTGGACAAAACGGTCTTACGCCGCCCTCATCCAATTTCTGTCAGCGGTCACCTAATATGTCACCACCTTGACTCCCACGTTGCGTCTTGCGGTACGCGGTCACCACTCAAGTACCTTTTTCCCCCAACGGCCATCGGTTCTACGAGCAATGTGCCCCGCACACTGCCACTTAAATTTGGGGACTATCTCAGCTATATCTTAATACCTTCAAGGCCTGGGCAGTGTTGCATTTTCTCCGGCGGTGCCAAATCGACTAAATAATCACCAAAATATTAATTACATGAATACGTCATTCTCAAAAACTTCGAAGATCGCCAAAATTATTAGTATTCCCATTTTCAATTCATTTATTAATACCCTTAAAATCTGACCATCACCCAACTCACAGCCTTATTTCAACCCCATAAAGCTTGAATCATAACTAACCCTAACAAAATCTCACTAATATCATTACGTTTATGAGAGAACAATGTCTCCCATTATTTTATAGAGGTGCGAACGTTTCCTCCGAATTTGACGACAATAAATCAGTTTAGCCTTCCGTATTATTAAACGTACCCCTTAACGTGTGGGGGAGAGTAGAGCTGCGAAACATGGAGGAGGCATTCTATTTTGAAAGCATTTTGTAGGTATCTTGCATAGCATCCATGCTGTTGATGATGAGTAGGTATGAATAAAATCAATAAATAAAAAGCCTTTATCAATTCCTTACATTACTACATTTTTACATCTAAAACGGTAATAGTACATTACTGCAGACGCCAGGAAAGAAGGGCTTGCCGGGTAAGTAGGCATGGACCTGGCAAGCCCTTTTCAGGGCTAAGGCATGTATAGTGCTTTTCTCAAACATATGCAATGAAATAAAAAAATAAACAGTTCAAAAAAATATTATTCAGCTGTTTAACCGGTTCATGACCACATACACCATGTTGAAAAAAAATTACTTCTCGGCCTACGCCTTCAATTTTGAATGAAATTCCTTTAAAGTTCCTCGAGTTGTCCTGCCCGATACGCGCTGCCCAACGCGATACTTTGAAGCCTGTTATAACGCAGGTTATGACGACATTTCTGTCTATGTTAGAGAAAAATACGTATTTTAAACTTAACTTTATTAGGGGAAAGTGGTCACCATTCGTACGCTTTTTCTATTTTATTTTTTTAATTTATGATGGATTGTTGAATTTATCTAGCTTATATACCAAAACGTAACAAATATATTGTAGTTTATTACAAAAAAAACCGAAACTATTATGTCAAAAGGTTATAGAGTTATCGTAATTTTTCTACGATAAAATATTTGTACGAACGTACCCCACGTACGGGGTACGTTCGTACAGTAGGTGGGGTACTTTCATACGCCATGGGGTAGATTCATACAAGGTAATTAAAAAGCCTATTAAAGTCGTTACATTTTTAATAATTATTATAAAAATATTTATTTATTAAAGAACTAACTTAATAATATTTGAATTGACTCATAGTCGATAAATGTTTCTTTAGAAACATAACAAAAAATTAAATCCTTTATCCACAGTTTAGTTTTATTTAATTCTAAGCTTAACAATCAGTCTCAATGAATTCTTTGCAATATTTTTTATGGGTATGTTGTACAGTCTTTGACAATCTAAACTTAAAGTCAATAATCATGCATAGGTTTTGGTTGTTACTTTGGAAGTTATTGCACATTATAATTATTTAAATTAACTGCAAAAGTAAAAAGTCTAGCCATTCTAGCTGTACAGCCCGCTCGTGGTTGTGGATCAGGTAGGATCATGACGACATCGCTGATATACAGAGTGTGTATGTCTTCTATATCAGGGAAAACGAATGACCATGATGATCCCGCTTTATATTTTCAGCTCCATACCCGAATAATGACTAAGAACTTTTCCGACGTAGTAAACAACAGGTCTTTTTTTCAAACTTTACCAAAATAAAACAATTATCTTTGATTTTCTTTGGTGTCACATTTAAATTATTATCGCTACTGCGATCATCAGTCTCTTCGTCCGTATCGAAACCGATTGGAGATGTTGAACTCTCCCACAAGCTAAATTGCGATCCTTCAGATTCCTCTGAATCTTCATCAGTTTTTATTTGCTTAGCTTTCTTTTTCTTTTGTCTTGAACTAAGCTCTTTCAAACTACGTTTCACTGCTTTAGCTCTGGCTTTCCTTCCTGTTCTATTTTATATTTAATTCTTTCTGTTTATGTCTCTCTTCTAATTCAGTTTTTCAGGTGTATCTGTATATATACGGGATTTACCCGGTTTTCTTCCTTTATTGGTTTTTCGTACCATGGTTCTGCAATAAAATATTAATTATAAGGTTTACTTTATAAAATATATCTTTTTGTTAGAAGTAGTAGGTATAAGAAAAATGTTATTATGATGTTCTGGTGTTTAATAAAACCTAAAGGGGGCACATTCGTACGCGTACGAATGTGCCCCCTTTGTTGCTGTCCGAATGCACCCCATGCCTTGCTCAAAATTAAAATACAGCTTTATACAAATTCTAATTTAGTTTGAGAAATATAACAATTAAACCTGAAAATAATCAATGTTAACATTAATATTAATCAATACTATTTTGTCAAAAACATAACAATTCCACTTACAATTGCGAATTAAATTTACGTAAAAAATTTACTCACCGCGCGCGAAAACACGTTACGTCTTGTCAGCCGATGCACCGTGGTGCGACTGGCGCGACACTCTGCTAGCAACATGGCGGCCGGTTTGTCTATGCACACAAGCAAACACGTGTTTGTGTGCCGTTTAGTTTGTCTGTTATACTAACTGTACGAATGTGCCCCGTGTACGAATGGTGACCACTTTCCCCTATGTAAGGACCCCTCTTCGGGTGAACGCCTCCTCCAGATCTAGCCAATGTTTCCTGTCTTCAGCTTTCTCTCGCCAGTTTTTGCCAGCTGTGGCTACAATTTTATCTATTCACCTTTCTTTAGGCCTCCCTCTACTCATAGATCCTCTCGGGCCCTGCCATAAAGTGGTAGTTTTCGCCCACCTTCGCTCATCTAGACGTGCTGTATGGCCACACCATTTCCATTTGAGCATTTGTGAGTATGAGAGAGCGTCTATTATACCCGTTTTTATCTCATGTCCATGTTTCTTCTCTTGTGGATCAATTTTAAATTTAAAACACTTCTTTGCATGGCGATAGATAATGAGTATGATGATGAGCAAAATACCACCAAGCGATAGACAGCGGTTACAAGTTCAATCTGGCGTCAATTCAGTTCATTAGTCTGGTCAGAATGATCGTGTTATCCTCTTGGACTGACGATCTGGACTGGTGAGTGAATGACGGAAACTAACAGTTCACAATTATAGACGCAACTGACCATAATGTCCATGTAAACGATGTCATATCCATCAGCATCGTAATTCGTAGATACTTTTGCCAGTCACGATCGTCCCCTTGAAGCAAAATCATCTTACAATGAAGGGGAAAATTCTCGGAATTACACCCTCACGACACCCCATTACTTATTGTACCATTCGCAAAGGGTGAGATTTTTGCCATTTGTAAGGAGAAAAGATTTGTACCCAGTCATAGTGTTTTCTGAAGTATTATCGATGGACACGAAAATAATCTAATTAATCTACTTTGGACAGCGACTGAGCCTCGCCATCCAAAGAGACAATGCTGCCAGCCTTCTGGGAACAATTCTAGTGAAGGTGGTATAACTTTTATATTCTAATTATATATATATATATATATATATATATATATATATATATATATATTTAGTTGTATAACAATAGTAAAATATACATTATTATTTTATTATCATTAGAAACGTCGAATTTATGTCCAGTTTAGTTACATCGAGCCGTAACACATGCCAAACATGACTACTTCGAATCGAGCATATCGCTAAAGTAGACATATAGAAGGATATACTCATACATAGTATATCCTTCATACTAACATACATACAAAATTATTATTAATTATTATTATTATTAATTAATTATTTATTAAATTTATAAATGTCGAATCTGAAACCATAATATGCTAAACGTTCTAAATATTAATTAGAACAGCCGATCGCTGAATATCGCATAATAATAATAATAATTGGCTGAGGTGACTGCCATGTGGGATAATGATTTTAATAATTTTATATCAATTTTATGTCTGTGTTTGATAATCTGAAATCAATGTATTGGAAATCAATCACAAAGAAAATTGGTAACAAAATAAAAAAAATATATTGAACTTTAATTGACGTCTGCATTATGTTTAAACTCTGAAAAATACTCAGCTAGCAAGTGGTCACTTTGTATAGAGCGTATCACTAAAGTAGACAAGGCGCGAAATATCGGACATATGTCATTAAAGCATCGAATTAGGACTACGCTAAAGCTTTAGTAGGTATATGCCATTGCACTCCCCAAACTTAAACTCAGACTAATTTCGAACTATTCCTGTAAACCCAGGTGCCTCCAGCATAAAACGATGTCAATCACTTGTCGCGTACGGCGATATAATATTTCAAAGGGTTTGCCCTCACGTGAGGGTAACTAAGTTATCGGAGCCCTCATCAGGGCTAATGAAAACATACATGCTCGGAATACCTTATGAGGGTTTCAGTTATAGATGAGGATAAGATTAAGATAAGGTCAGAATGGGCACATCAAATGAAACACTGCATTTTCAACGATTTTTTTTGGAATTTTGTTACGCCACTTTCAGACTTATAAAAAAACTGACAGAAAGGAATGCCTAAGTGCCACGATTTGAGGAACCCTGAAGAATAAGTGGTTAATTAGAACGAGGGCACTGGAGAATATCAAAGACCGTTCCGGTATTTTTTTCTGCTATCGTTTCTAATTATTACATACTCAATAAAATTCATTCTTCTAGATACCATATTTCGCATAGGTACTCTACATTATTCCGAAGTATCGTTTGTTCGAAAGCATCATTACTGTTGTTTCCGAATTTTTATAAATTCAAAAATAGCCTTCTATTTTTTTTTTTATATATTACAACCCTAACTTAACTTGACCTAGTTATAATGTGTAAAAAATTGTATATAGCAATAAAATTTGGAAGAACGTTGCACTTTGACAAATACGAGTATAACTTGAAAAGTGGGTGTTTTCATATCGTACACCTATCTAACCCAACCATCCTTTCCTTAGTCTCCCTCTTCTTAAATAATAATCCACATTCATAATCAATGCTTTTCTTAGCACTCTTGTGACTTTTATCTTTTCATATCTTGTGCCCATATTGTAGGATTTTGAGCGAAATATGAGCAACATTAAAACCGAGATGAATTGCACAAAATGACATCAGCGCTGTCGCTCCAAACGGCAAAGAAAACTACGATTTCGTTCCATTTCTTACACATCTCACGGTAAGAGTGAATTTTGGAGCTAAGTGTCTTATCTGTTTATTTCTTGAACTTTTAGGGGCATGTAGCGCAAAATCCTGAATGATTTTATTCATTTGGCCGCGCGTGCGTGCAAGATGCTGTTTGTTCTATTTGAAATGGTTTCGGATTTGCAATTTGATAGAGATTTTGTTTTACATTTTGGGTCTACAAAGATTTAAACCTAATGCATATTTATGTCCGTTTTAATAGAGTAGATAGCTAGAATAACGACTTTAGCGAAGTAAGGCGTAGAAAACTAAAATTAAGAAATCTTAGAACCCGCTTTTTTATGTCGGTTAAGAAAGGAATGTTAGACAAACGGGTGGGAGACATTTTCTGAACTTATAATAATATGTGTCAAAATAAATAGCGGCCTATCCTACTATGACAGGTATGTATTATTGCTGTATATTTCCTTTAAACATCAGTACATGTTTATTAAAATGCACACTAAACAAATTAAAAATAGTCTGGTCGCTAACGCTCTTTTAGATTGAGGAACTTTTCAAATGAAATTTTCAATTATGATTATGGATATTTTCGAAAATGTAAAAATCTGGTAATATTAATTTTTTTTTCCTTTATTTGATAATACTGTTAAAAAGCTTGGTAACAATGAAATATTGCCAATTGGATGATATTCTCATTTGTGGGTTTGTGCTCGTACTTTTAGTATAGTTAGTTGAGTGTTGTAATAAGTGACAGTGTTTGGTAAAATGTCATAGACCAAATTTGTTTTATATCAATAAATTTTACGAAACACTGTTTTATATATAAGAATAACTGTCTCCTTTCCCCTTTTTGTTTTCAACAGTCTTTTTTTTATCGACCGGCCATCTTACTCTGCATATCTTTGTAAATAAAAAAAAATAAAGTTCTAACCTTTTTTTAAGCAAACCTTACACAACTCAACATAATATCGGGCTTAATATCCGAAACCCTCGTCATCTTTGATATCAAAAATCCCCTTGTTTTAACCCTATCAAACTAAAAATTGTTCCTCGCCCGTTGAACATTAACTACGGAACCCTCTGTTTAGTGGTTAGAGACCACTAATTATTCAGGGTTCTGCATATTGACCAGCGGAATACCAAATGCATTGGCAACCAATTTATAAAGACCCTTTCACTGTCCTTTTGAATAAGTGATGGAAGGGAAATCTGTGGAAGTAACAGGTCAGTGTATTCTGGCTGATGTATAATAACTTTGACGGCAAGCTTGACATTGTTGACAAATCTGACGACATGGTTTTGATGAATAATGTAAACTACTTAACATGTTGGGTATAGTATGTTGGCCAGAGGCTATGGAATATTCAGGGAACTCTGCAGTAAACGCAAGGTTAATGAATGGATCAGGAAAACAGCAACAGCAAGCTCCAGTCTAGCACAGCCATGTTAAATATGTTAGTTCTAGCTGCGCCCCACGGAAACACAAACGGGATAAAAAGTAACCTGTGCGTTAATCCAGGGTGTACTACCTCCATACCAAATTGTATCATTTGTCTAGACTTTTGAGCGTGAAGAAATAACATACATAGAAACTCACAAACTTTCGCCTTTATGTGTAATATATTAGTGTGATAATTTAGGGACTTTGTAGCCAAGCAAACTCTGTCCGCAAGGTTCAACATTTATTTGCAGGTGCATAAAACACACCGAAGTGCATTACAATGAATTCAAATAACACCAGCCAAATTTGATCATGTGCGGAGTTTATTTAGATTTCAGTGTTTTTTTAGATATTTATTTGTTCGATTTGAAATTTTGTTGTTCACTAAGAATTTAATAATAATTTAGAGGAAAAAATGTTGCAGAACTTATTGTTCGAGAGATTATGTGGTAGCTACTACTGCAATTTAGCTCAAAATTCGATAGTAAGTGAACATTTGTTTACAGCCACGAACGTAAATAAGGAAATGTTACTTAGTTATGAAGCAAAATTTTAAAATTAAACCCGGTACTTATGATATCACTATAATTATATTTATAAACTATCGTGTGTCAAGACAGACTGCTGTCAGCGCAAGGCGGGAATAATATCGCATAATCGAGTTGAGCTTACAGCGTCTCGTCAATGGGCCCTGATTGAGTTCTGTAACGACGTTACCGTCACGGGACTGATGAACTTTGCCGCCTGCGGTGTGTGAGGCTGGCGACAGCGTTTATATTGTCCATTGAAAGGTTAGCGTTAGCGTTTATATTGTCCATGAAAGTAAAAACAGGTCCTAATATACAAACCCTGTAGAACACCGGAGGCATGATAACTGATCAATGTGTTCTGTAATGACGTTACCGTCGCGGGACTAATGGACTTTGCCGCCTGCTGTGTGTCAGGCTGGCGATAGCGTTTATATTGTCCATTGAAAGGCTAGAGCGTTAGCGTTTATATTGTCCACGAAAGTAGAAACAGGCCCAAATATACAAGCCTGTAAACACTAGTGGCATGATGACTGATCAATGAGTTCTGCAACGACGTTAGCATCACGGGACTGATGATTTTTGCCGTTTTACAGCGTTTATATTATCAATTGAAAGGCTATCGTTAGCGTCCACGAAAGTAGAAGCCGGTCGATACAACCCTGTAGAAAACCGGAGGCTTGACAACCAAAGACTGATCAATGAGTTCTGTAACGAAGTTACCCTCATTGGACTTATGAACTTTGCCGCCTGCTGTGTGTCAGGCTGGCAACAGCGTTTATATTGTCCATCCGCGCAAAAGTAAAAACAGGCCCTAATATACAACCCTGTAGAACACTAGAGACATCAAGAACATCGAGGATCTCCCAGGAATATTGGAGGAATGACTTTTTTGAAACCAAAGACTAATCAATGAGTTCTGTAACGGGACGGGACTGCTGAACTTTGACGCCTACGGCATGAGAGGCTAGCTATAGCGTTTGTATTGTCCATGGAACTCCGTAATACACAACCCTGTGAAAATCTGGGTACGGAAGTCACGTAACTCTTTATTTTTCAGTGGGCTCTGTCATGATTAAAAAACAAAAACTTAGTTCAACACGTTACTCGCTTAAGAGATAGGTAGTGCAGTAGTTAACCGAGCAAACTTCTATTCCAAGAATAACGCTTACACTCAGATAGTAATGTCAAACTATAATGGTGTTTTGTCATTTCTATCCGAGGGGTCTTAAACACGAGTTTGGTTTAATGAGTCGAACCGAAGGCGAGATGCTAAATTCACACAATTTATACTATTAAGAATAAATATAATGGTTCCCCCCCTGTTTTGGCATAATGTTTTTAGTCATAATTTTGCATGACATCTATGCCATGCAAAGTTTATTTTATTTACTAACTTATTGCGAGGGATGCAGTTCTAACCTAACCTAACCAGCTTTTCTTGTGGCCATTTAAGTATGCCAAGATTCAGATAATAGATAATATGCCAAATACCATTATGCTAAACCAAATTATTCGTAAATATAATCGGCCTAAACATACTAACGGAATACAATTTCGCACAAACACATTTTCTGTAAGTTAGAACTTATGCCAAATAAGGTTTCTACCACATTACCATTCCTCGAAAACTTAATATGCCAAGTCTGTTATGCTAAAGCAGTTTCGGACAAACAACAGTATGCGACATAGAGGGAACCCAAATATTAGGTATATGAACACCGGTGGTAAATCTAATGTTCTCAATAAGAATTTCCATTCGTGCCTTACACCAAACGCAACCGATGGTTCAAATGACGCTGTCTGCAAAGTACGGACAAAGGTGAATTAGTGCGCGAACAGAAAGACGATCCGACATTGATTCTATTACCGGCACGTTAAATACGTAACTTGCTTAACGACAGGTAGTGCAGTAGTTAACAGACTAAACGTCTGACAACTGACGTTTTTTATGCTTGTACATTTTGTTACATATTTCAATTTTAATAGTTAACGAAATCAATATATCACACTTTTTTAAGGCGAAAGTTTGTGAGCATGTTTGTTACTTCTTCAAGCTCAAACGGCTGGACCCTGGTTTTGGTAAGATTGGGTATGGAGACGGAGGTAGCTGGCACCCTGGGTCAAGACATTAGGCTACTTTTTATTATGATAAAATGTACTTATTATTCCCGAGGGCCAACGGGTAACACCATTGATAGCAAATTTGTATATAGTGGCTCATTATGACATGTGAAATTCGAACAAACAATAGAGAACCCATAAACTGTCGTGACAATTCTGAATGTACTCGTGTCTTCACTTTCAAACAATACAAACTTTACATCAAACAGGTGTGAATATTTCTCTGAAACTTTGTACAAAATTCACCCCTTCGCTTATTCTAGCGTGACAACCTCAAAAGGTCATATCTCTACCATAATTTCAACTACATTCGACATTTTAGAATGGTGTTGTGTGCCATAAATATGTATGTTTCGAGTAACGTTCTTCTTTGAAGCGTTGTTTGGCAAATGGGGTGTTTTGAGAATTCGTCAGCGTAAAATATTATATATTTTTATGAGACATCCTTGCTGGCTCGAAAATTATGTCGGACAATAAGTTAAAGAACAGACACAATGTGTCTATCGCTGTATCATTAGAAAGTTAACAACTTTAGGACGTATAAAGGTTCGTTTTGACTGACGCGTAAGTAGTTTGGCGAGCGGAGTGGAAAAGAGCAGTGAAAAGGGATTTACTATGTCATGATTATGGCACCACGATGTAAGTTAGAAAACATTACCTACATTAAAATAAAAGGCTTTTATTAAATCGTCTCATATTGTGTCTACTCTCTCTCTTTCTCTCTATTTAAATCATGAAGAATCAAAAAGAAACATAAGATTAAAACCACAATCTCTGTCGCATTTGACAGCAGACACGTAACATGATCCTTTCTAACTACCTACACGAAAAAGTTAATAACGATACACAATATAAGTAATTTCTGTGACCATTCATCGTGCGAATTTGGTTTGGACGAAGGCAATTCGGATCATTTATCTTCTTTAACTGCCCTATGTTTCCAGTTTCTCTGTATGATTTGCTTCCTGACTTCATTCACCGTCGAGCTAACTTTAGTTACATCCTCACGCCTGTTAATACCCTCTTCCCTTCGTGTATGTCTTGTCAAATATTATTAAGGGTTTCGGTATCAAGCTCTTATCTAATTCCTCGCACTTTTTGATTCCGTTTATTAGCCCTACCGTTTAAATGTTCGCAGCGTTTGGAGTTTTGACTACTTTGACAACTGATTACTTGTAGCTTCCAACCTTGACGCTGGCAGAATTGTCCCAACGGACAGTAGCAATTAAGTTAAAAATTTAATTGAATTGAATTGAATATAATTTCTGAATACAATGACAGTGAAACATATAAAGAAAAAAAGAAAAATATCAGTGTCGCTATTTTCAGTTTTCAGCTACACAAATCTAAATAGGCATAAGGAATTGTTTTTTTCGAGAATGTCAATTGATCCCATTATTATTGAGATCATAATATATGTATCTATACGGGACTACACTCAAACTGATAAAGCAGCTGGCCTACACCCGGCTAAATTGATGTAGTATGTCATTCAATCATATTTTGTATGAGACGTCATATACGGAAGGTGTATTCTTTACTCAATCATGTAGTAAATTTTATTTCCCGGCCACGACCAATAATATTCATATATTTATTTTATTTTATTTATGTATAATGGCTATAAGTTATAGCCATTATACAAGGATATTAACGAAGGATTCCGCGGTCTATTTTTACTACCTACATTAATGGGAACATTTCCAAGCAAGTTGAAGAAAAACTAAATTAATTAAATTTTGCGTTAAATTGAAAATTTAATACTCAAAAGCAGGCAAGTAGTTTGGTTCCCACGCCTCTTAACGCGGGTGGCCCTAAGAGGAAGACTGGGATTTGTGAGTCTTAAGGGGATGTACATATTTACCGGTGAAAACTTGCACTTTGGAAATTGCAGAGACTTTGCTGCAAGATGGTGGATAAAGAGATAATAAGCACTGAGCTTTGCGGGAAACTTGAATATACTTAGTATATTCAAGTTTCCCGCTACTTGCCAGTAGGAAACGGTACGGTAGCAAACAAAAAACTACCTTAAATACGCTTAGTACAAAGGAAGGGCGAAAAAAAGATAGTTATAACCCTCTTTTTCTGTTTCTTATAGGCGGGTAAGAATAATATGCTATGATATAATATGATTAGGTACTAAAAATTCACTTAGTACCTAATCACCAGGCATTGGACTTTCGTTCGCACGGTAGGACTAATGGAGAACTATGGAGCCGTTATTAACATTAAAATAAAATTCATACTCTTACTCATACTCATTCATCTATTTCATTCCAAATTGCCTTTATGGTTATTATGGTTAGCATTCCCAAGCATTAAATGACGAAAGTTATAAATAAAATATTTTCACAATCCTAATTTAACTCAATTTATTGTCAATATCATGCACTTTCTAGTCATAAATGGATATTCGATCAACATAGAACCCAATTTACTCCAGAAAACATGGAAAAACTCAAAAATATTTACGTATTTTATGGTGGCGAAAAAAACAATGCCTACACAAATTAGGTCTTTGTATATTCTTCTGACTTTATCCTTGACTATAGAATTAATAAGTTTCTGTCAAAAATTACATTTTAGTGGCAAGTTTTTGTAGCCGACTGTACTTTTCTTTGGATATCCATCAAATGCTCACTGAGACGATTCTAAAGAGCCCAAGCTCGGTAGGATTGCTTTTTCTATTATAGAGTTCCTATGGCCACCTTCCGGCTCCATCATCAGATCAGCCGCATGGTACCATATTGTTGTATTGTCATCAAAGTTAGGTAAGTATGTAAAATTTCAGCTACATCGGTTGACGATATCTGCTTCAAAATTGAGTTGCAAGATTTCACCCGAACAAACATAACATACTTTAAACATACCATGCAAGCTAAATAAAAGCTTGTAAAATTGCGAATGAAATACACTTATGAGTATGAGTATGAGTAGTATTTTAATGTTGATATCGGCTCCATAGCTCTTCATTTAGTCCTACTGTGCGAACGAAAGTCCGATGCCTGCTAATTTGGTAGTGGTGGTGGCGGAGAACATTGCTCGAATAATAACCGATAAAAGGTTCACGTGTGACGACCACGTGCTAGACGACGCTGCGTAGGGAAAAACCACTACAAAGTGGATCAATGATCTAGTGGAGGTCGTGGGAAGCTCTAAGATTCTTGTATAATATGACTGTTCAACGTATCGTAGAACCGGAGATAGTTGTGAGAGTTTTTCTATAAGTGTACCTCGTTTGGCTGAGATTTAGCTAGGTCTTTTACACTATTCTATTATCTTATAAAAATATAACTACTAGAAGGTGTTCACAACATTGTCCGTGTATTTTTTTACCTCAGTCGAATAAAAAAGTAATATCTATAACCATCTTTGGATGTACAGCTATCCCTTTTCCAGAATTGGTTAAAATCCGTCTCGCGGTTTTAGCGTAGTGAGAGGATAAAGAAATATTTAACAACAGATGGCTCTGTACCCTGTGCGCCCATGCATTCTCCATTGTTCTGACTCTTCCTGAAATTCCAATAGACGAGATGAAAGTTAACAATGACTTACAATCATCCAAAGCTCAAATGTTGTTATGGAAAACTGCTCAACCCAACCAAAATTCATAACTAATTGCATAACTCCAAAGTCCAGGAATCGAGCGTTTCACCCATAAAATGCGAGGTTTGCCGAGTCTGTCGAACTTGCCCGGAATAGCTATGTGTTCGCCAATATCTTGCGATGGGAATCGGGGTTTACAATTAATTTCAGAGAGGGCCTGCGGTTGCTTCCAGATGTGGTTGAGTTGGCTTAGTCCTCTTGCAACCCATGAATATAGTCACCAAAATTCTTTGAAACTGTTCAGGCATTTCTTCAGTTGTAAGGATTACTTAGATTTTAGTATTTTGAATAATGATTTTAGTAGTAGATTTCAGTATTAAGGAGCCCCGGAGGCCCTGCCGAGGTTTTCCTCGGGGGCTACAGTATGCGTTTCTTCAAGAGGGGAGTAAATAGGTTCTTAAAGGGTCGGTAACGCGCGTGTGATGCTCCTGGCGTCGCAGGCGTCAGGCGGCGGTAACTGGTTAACATTAGGCGGGTCGTATGCTTGTTTCCACCGTCGTAGTAAAAATCCTATGACATTATGTGATGGAGTTTAGAAATGGCATACATACATGCGCAGTCCAAACAGAAAGTTGGCCATTGTGGCGCCCAAAAAGAGACTGCGTTTCAATCTATACTCAACAACCAATACAATGCAGCATTTATCTCAAATTCTTCTGAAAATGCTACTGTATTTTATGAGCTGTTTGTATAAAATGTTTCTTAATTGTACATAAGGTGTGGTGACGCGACCGTCTGACCCAACGATTATCTCGACACTAGACACGGAAGGCGAAGCCAGACACCGTAAGTAGGCTCCTAGCCTAACTGGCTATTAGGAACGTGATTTAATATCAAAAAATAAAATCAAACACAAGTAGTACCTAATATCATACTTACCAGAAGGATCCAGTTGTGATATTATGTACCAATCAAGTATAATATATAAGGTGGGGAGATCAAGGCAGATAACTTTTAGTAGCGTAACGAAATCGCGGAATCCGTGCTTCTCTTTACTAACAAGGTGCACTGTGGAATAAACCTTCACACAGAGACACAAATGTGTAGGTCCAATACAAATGGCGAATCGGCCGCAGCCAATCAATTATAAAATGGAGTGCCTCGCAACACACAGCTTTGTTTGCTCTAATGTATGACTGCTATAATTTAATTGTTTAATTAACGTTTCGATCGATTGGCTTTTGTTATATCGTTCCGATAAAATATTATACTGCAGTATTTAATACGTGACTGGTTTGTTTTTCAGCTGTTTCATACATTGAACAAGGTTTTAATAAAAAACTTTATTAATTGTTCATTAAAATAATACTAACGATTTGGGTTTGGAACCTATTGGCATACGTTTATCAGGAAGAAGCAAAGTGACCGCCATAGCTCATAAGAATCCATGGCTAAAGTGGCATTGGGCGGGCCATGTAGCTTGGAGATCGGATGGTAGTTGGGGCATAAAAGTCCTGGTGTGGCGACGGCGTATAGGAAAGTGAAAGTCCCGTCTTAACATTCACGAACTCCGTGTAAATAATATATAAATATTAAGGGACAATCTTACACAAATCGACCTAGTCCCAAACTAAGCAAAACTTGCACTATGGGTAGGTACTAGACGACGATATACATAATATATAAATACATATATAGATAACATCCATGACCTGGGAACAAATATTCGAGTTCATCACACAAATATTTGCCGTGGTCGGGATTCGAAGCCTGTACCGCCGGATCAGTAGGCAGGTGCACTACAACCTTTGCCAACCGCGTCGTCAAATGCATTCATATACCGTTTTCGGTTATCTTGTAGAAGTCGTAACTTTATATATTATAATTATTATAAAATTGAGTTTCTCTTCTTCTTCTTTTCTCAGCATATATGCGTCCACTGCTGGACATATGCCTCTTGCATGGATTTCCAAGCTGATCTTGATGCGGCGATCCTACTCCAGGTCGGCCCTGCCGTCTTTTTAATGTCGTCCGACCATCTGGCTTGCGGTCTTCCAACGCTTCTTCTGAAAAATTGAGTTTGATTAATTGGCAATTATGGCATACACAGTAATACGACGGATACAAGGCAAACATAGGAGCTCCACCCTGTGGCCAACCGCGGAACTAAGGCTTACGCAGACGTGTTCCGAAGTTAGGTGCGCCGAGATTGATTTAAAACGATCTGAGTCTGCCAGCCATTACTAATTCCAACTTGCGCCAACTTCGAATACGGCACTTGGGTGGGAATAAACTTAATAACCTGATTTCGTTTTAAATCCTCTAAACGGAATTTGCCAGCTGTAATTATCGAGAATAGTAATAAAAAATTGTGAATAATTAATGTCTCGTTATTTTTAATGTCTACATTACCTAACACACAATTTTAATTTCAATTCGAAAGGTTTTCTGGCGTTAGTGTGGTGGAGGGGTTAACACGTTGGACTGGCAATCCAGAGGTACCGGGTTTGACTCCCGGTCTCTTCCGCCATTAAATTTTTCTTTGTGTCATCTGTGTGTTAATGGTACGTAATATATGTAATTTCAGAACATCGTTTGTGCCAAATCTGAAACTAAAACACGATTTTGGTAAAGCTCGTAGATCCGGCCATAGCCATACATGCGGTAGAGCGAGACATACCTTGTGTGGGATGTGTGGTGGCTAGGCTAGATCTGGTTAAAGAAACACCCTTTAGCAGCCAGCAACCCGTGCGGCCACCCGCGTCTACTGCCCCCTAAAGCCCATTAGGTTAGGATTGGTTTGTTTGAAAGTGTAACGAATACCGCGTAAGGATGGCCGCCCAAGGAAAATGAACGTGAACTGTTTCTAACAGAATGAATGTTATGACGTTGCTACTCATAAGTTATGAGTAACAACATTAACAAAAATTCTGAAAAACATTAAATTCAAAAACAGTTTTATGGCAATCTATAAAATTCCTCCCTAAACCATATAATATCACAACCTTAGTTCACACTCGTACTAATTACATTTATTTTGCCAGTGAAATTTAAACCACAGAGTTATGCACTAACGCCCTAATTGCAACTACTTTTTCCGAAAAGTTAGTACGATATTACTCTAAGTTATCGATATATTGACCACACAACTGTTACTTAATTGACCAAAAACTTGAGAATATTGTTGTATTTCTAGTTTACTATAATTTTATTTGCCTGCAAATTATACTTACACCTCACTTGGGTCACTGCCGTTAGATGAAATTTCCTCTACGCTTTTTAATTCTTGCAAAACCGTTCCTAGCACCCACAGACAGAGATGTGCTTTTGCGACATGTTCTTGTGAACATTCTAGTAAAATAGGTAACACGGTAGCGTTCAAGTCAAGTATGCAAAACTGACAAAACACTTTTCCACCCCTTTATGTCCCTAGACATGAAATACTATTACGTCTACCGTAATTAAACCGCAAGCAAACGAAACATTAGTTAATTCTCACATTATAAGTTAAAACCTCCCCTATACCCTGTTATTGCTAGGGTGCGTTATCTTTGTTTGTACAGAACAATATGACAAATAACGTAAGTGTTAACAAACATACAAACATGTAAATACGGGCTTACATTTGTTACAGGAAATCTGCGGGTGAATTAAGGAAAACGCAATTTGTATGATATTTTAGGAGGGTTGTTTGACGTGGTAATTATATTTACCTGATATATATGTTTGTGCACAAATATAACGTACTTATTCATATGGATATTATACATATGCTGACAGCGTCTTCGGAACTGTTTCATATTTATTTATCAATTTATTTTTGGTTTAATATTTACATTGTGTGTCTCTGCAAATATCTCCGCATTTGTCCGCCATTTGTACACGTAGGTACAAAATAAGTACACATAAATATTCATGCACCATTTTTGAGAAAGGAACTATACTTGTCTCAGCCGAAAGGGCAATTGCTAGCTTCGTATTAAATTAAACGGACTCCAAATTTATTTCCACAGAAAGTAAGATCAAACTCTGAAAGCTCGCGCTACCAGCACAAAATTAACATCTTTCCAGGCAAAACCGCATTGCTCCGAAATAGCATAATTGGGTATGGCCTCAAAAATATATAATTTCTTACCAGAGGAGCTCAAAGACTTAGAGGTTTACACATTTTAAAGAAAACTTAAAGAAGAGCTCATTAAAAAAAGCTTATTATACAATAGACGACTTTTTTAAAGAAAAGTTACAATGTTATTAATAGTGTGCTTTAAATGTGAAGATTGTTCTGTAATTTAAATCGTAGTAATGATAATGTATATTGTATTAAACATAAAACTAATTTTATGTATATAGCATGCAATAATTCTCTATTTTTAGTTACCTAAGTAATCAAGTTTCACATGCCTAACGGTAGAATATATTATGGAACCAAGTTACTACTGTAAGACCTTATATGTACCGTATATTCTGGTGAATAAATATCATTCATTCATTCGCAAGGTCGTCCGTACTTCCCTCGCTTCGACAATATAAATATACTTAGAAACTTTTGTTTGATTGAGAGCAAACCTAAAAAAGTAATGGAACGTGGTAGCAATTAAACCTAAACCAAACTATACCTTAAACCTTCACTTAGGTATTCCCGAATTATTTGAGCTAAGTGGTCGTCATCAGCAGACAATTTAGGAGACAGTGATTGCCGATATCCGCGGTGACAGGACACTTAGCCTCTTAGAACTTGATTGTCTTTTATGGAATCTGCAAGGATTTACTAATATATCTCTGGACATGGTACTTACAAAACAATTTAAGATTGTATTATTACATTTCAGTTTTAAAACTTGAATATAAAAATAGGATGCTGATCTGGCACATGTGCAATGTATGTGTGTACATTTGTATTTATAATCCAGAATAGAAGGTGCAAACTTCATTCGCGCAGAAGAAAATAAGATTATGAGTTTTTGATTCGCCGTAGTCAGGTAAAAAGTATCCGATAACTATTAGCGGATGCTCGTGTACCAAAAATCGGCCCAACCGATAAGGTGCGATAGAAGGTCAAAGAATTTCATGTTTACACTTTTATATAGTTATCCAGATGTTTTAATTTTAGTTTAAAAGTAGTTGGTTCCGTGACAGAGAAAACGAGTTTTCTTTTTTCAGTTTACCCCCTTACAATGGAAATATAAATCTTAAAAGCGATAAAGTTTCTGAAAATAAATAATAATTATAGGTACGCGATATAATTCGTACACCTTGTTTTTTTTACTGATCTCAGTCAAAATAATTATGTCAATCAAAACATTAACTGTACAGTCAGCATCAAAAGTAGATGACAATTTTAATATGCAATTTGACATAAACTATTAGTAAAATAAACAGCTAATTTTGATGCCACCCGTACATATATAAAATCCCAAATAAATACAAATCTTCTTCTCCATTACTGAGAACCCTTAATATTATCAACTAAGTCGACTTTTAATTAACCTGATAGATCTTCAGATCTTTTACCGTTAAACCTCTTCTATAGGTAACTGCGGAAGGGTGTCTCATCCCTTATTTCGTACATCGGACCAGCTGTCATTTCGGACCATTGAGGCGAATTGACGAAGGCTCTTAGTGGAAATTGTGACATCATCGCAAGTTTTAAGTCACCCCCGGTTACAGTTTGACAGCGAATTGAAAAGTTTCAGGACGTGAAATTTCTTTTATGTTTAATCGTTAGAGTGCCGTTCAGCTTTACATTTTCGGGATAGAACAGGCTTGGAAAATGGAATATAATAGAGGCTTTCAAGCAATAGATGGCAGAAGGGTAAAATGGTACATAAAGTTTTTTAATTAGCTGATATGCGTCGATTTTTGGGAGGATTGGCAAATATTTAATTAATAAACATCGGACAACCTCATACATTTCTTTCACGGTTTGCCGTGAATTTTTGTTTTGATACCACGTCACTGATAAGAGTTCATAAATTATAACCACACGGGACCACAAATCGGGTTTAATCACGTTGTTTAAGTCGAATGTCGTTCGACATGTTTCGAATCGGTTCGTGATTCAACATCAGGAGCTCCGACTGTCGATAATTTAACCACTTTTTAGTAAAAATTCCGAGTTAAGTAAATAAATCGTATGGTTATTCTTTAGAGATCATTGTTACGTTAAGAAAACAAGTACAACAATTTATACGAAATACTTTAAAAAATATATAGGTAAAGGTTACAACAATTTAGAAGTTCTGTTGATTTTTCATGAATTCACTTTAGTCATTCACAATGGGAATGGCGGCCGGAGGGTTCAAGTTTTTGTCCCAGCAAGCGAAGCGTCTTCGTATCAACTTGGACAAAAAATATTTAGTATGTCCAAATCCAGGATGGATGGGTGTCCAGATTCTCGGAAAATTTTCGTATTTTCGATTCAGTTTGTTTGAAGTTTTTCAAAATAGCGGTGATTATGTGGGTTGAAACCGTAAAAATGCCATATTTCTGTAATAAAAAAAGGTCTACAGCCTCAGAGCCACTCGGCAAACAAATAGTTACGCTTTGACTTTAGCACCTTTTTTGAAGTCGGTTGTGAAAGCTGTAGCGGGCCTGTAATGGTTGCTTTTATCACGCGATAAATAAGTGACAAGGCATCCGTCACGTTTTGAAAAATACGAGTGTGAGTGACAGATGGTTTTTCACCTATTTATCACGTGATAAACGCAACCATCATAAGCCCCAGGTCTCTACGTGTGAAACTAAGCAACATACTCTTAACTCGTAAGGAACTTAGGACTGCTAAATATCTCGTGGCAAGCGCAAGCGGTAGACAAGCTTCATTGTTCTATAAGCAGCTTAAAGTCTATTATTTAGGTGTCTATTATTATGTCACGTCGTTGTGAAGGTATTGCGAGCTGGGCGAATATCATAAGGCAGCGGGTATATACGTTCATTTTGGCGTCGTTGCAGTCCTTCTGTAATTTACTATCATTCATTCATTTTCACCAGTCCGAGTACGAGAGGGCTCTTACTGACGGACTGACGCCCAGGAGGTAATGGACGGGTACCCTTTACCCGATCATTCCCTCGTCATTCTGACCTGCCCGCCTAGCACAACTGTGGTGCTTCTCGACTTTTGTCACCCGTCACTCTGTCACTTTACGACATAGCGTCACCCGTCACTCTGTCACTTTACTGCATAGAAAGGTATATTATTAGGCATCGTACTGCAGATAGCACCGTAAGAATTGGAGAGCTATGGAGCCGTTATTAACATTAAAATACAATTCGAGGGGTCAGTATATTAGTCGTGTCTTCTCTAGACCATTCGCTGAAATAACTATAATATCCCACTAGGACACGGAGGTGCCCGCCATTTCGTTTGTGTATTTTTTTTTCTTTACCGTAGACGGGTAAAATGTACTTTGTGCTGCGCAAGTGAATGAATTAATTAATTATGGGCCATGCAATTCTGCAGCTCATTGTACCTTTTCTGGATGACCATGTATATATATGTAACAAAATTGGTTAAAATTTGTTTAGAGGTTTCAGCGTGATGAGAGGACAAAGTAATTATGACCAATGGATGGTGCCAGAGTGGTATACCCAATAATAATATGTCACCTTCGGGAATTATGTCGCCCGATTTACGTTTAATTTCAACTGACAACTTTATTACAGTCAAATAAATAGATAAAGAGGCAACGAGACAGGTAATAGTAAATAAAAGCTTTTAAAGGCTATGTCACAAACTATGTTAAACCTCGGTCAGTTTGAGCCGCCATTTCCTTTGGCGTTCGATGCTCAATACTAAACTTCCGATTGACCGTACGAGGTTATCAAATTTGCCGACCACCCCGCATCCGACGGCGGGGCTACCATCGGAACACACATGTCTGCCTGTTCAGATTCGAATTCAGGCCTGGCAGCTTCCTAGGCAGCAGCACATCAAAAAAAAAACTAAGAAACATCGTTATAGACCCGTTATAACTAGCGTTAGATTTCGATTTATTTATTTCATAACATAAAATGTCAGTATAAATTACGCTAAGACAATTTACATGCATTAACTATTATCGTAAATATATATATATATATATATATATATATATATATATAATAGAAATAAAAATGAGATATAATTATTTAAAAAAACATAACAATTGATTGCAAACAAAGAAATAAAGGTTAGGGCTAAAAATAAAAATAAAAGTGAGATATAAGTAATAAATATAATAATGGTAAAAAACATAACAATTGATTGCTACAAAAGATATAAAGGTTAAGGCTCCTTACCCGTTCAAAAATGTTGATTGTTTTAGAATTTTTTCTCTTAGATTTCTTATATGAAATCTACAGTTTGAATTTTTCATTGATGATTGAGAAAATTTCTTAAACAATCAGGGTTTTTGAATGGATGCTTTTTGAAGGAGCTTTATAATAAAGGATTAGTGAAACCTTGGTAGCACCGCATACACAGCCATAGGTGACTATAGGCGCCTGGCGCAGGCACACAAACTGCGGAATTATGCAAAGCGCCATGGCGTGCTGTGGCGTTTGTTTGGGCCTTCCGTAGCGGCTGAAATTATTTATGGACACTTGTGTTGCTTTTGTGGATTAATGGGTGTATGCTACATTTTTAATTGAAGAGGACATTACAGTATCAGAACACTTCGGGGCGCGTTGCATTGTCAAATTTAAGGGATTGAAAACTGTTGTAACAGATGTCATTCCATAAAAAAATTAGGTACTATTAATTAGGTAAATTTGCAGGGGTTTTGAGACTTGCGTAGTGTGTCTGGATTACCGAATTGTTCTCCGCTGGAAATTATCTGAGGACTTTATGCGCTAATTGTATTGATATTGGGCAAATATGTGTGATATATCTCAAATATTTGTGCCCGGGTCATGGATGTTATTTGTATTTAAGTATGTGTTTATCTATAAGGTATTTTTATCGTCATCTAGTGTCCATAACAGAAGCCTTCTTTAGCTTACTGTGGGACTAGATCGATTTATGTGAGGTTATCCGATATTTATTTATTTAATGGAATATCTCAGTAAAGAATATCGCCACAAATAATAAAATTTTAAATCTTGTATTATAAATAAACTAAGTAAAGAAATAGACTTATCTTGGTTTATTTGCTACTTTATCCATTCTTTACTTACTTTTTCACAGTAAAACGGATATTTTACAGTCTTTCCTAATAGGCAACCAACCTTACGCCCCATGTAGGATAAATAGCATTTTAAGACCCGCTTTTATAAAGCTTTGAGAGACAAGACATGTAACGGGAGTCTTTATGAAGCGCCCTTGAAAGAAGAATCCGTCTAGTTACTGAATTTCCCTTGCAAATAATAGAGCCTAATATAGGGGATGTTCAAAAGAAAATTTGAGACACTGCAACACTGTTTTACACCCCGGTATGTACCACGAAAACTGTGAATATAGGTAATATGAACTTTTTTTTATGTTTTTTTCTATTAATTTTTTCTTAACATTTTGCTATTTAATTTCAATTGTACACAATCACTAAAAGTTTTCCAGTAAACTTTTCTAGGCTCCCATTAAATTTAGTAAGACAAATTAATAATATTTGTATAGCATCTTTTATCGATTCATATTTTTTATGTGGTAATACCACATAAAAAATTCATAATGTTTTTTTAACACTCTTTATTGCCGATTGCATTTTGCCTGTTTATCAATCAATAAGCCCAAACACTATGACTTTATCTTTTGCTATTTTCGAAGTTGTCCTTCCATCTCCATCATATCATAACATATAATTATGCAATATTTAATTTTGGTAAGACAATTAGAATCGTGGCGTCATCTTCAGTGGCACGGAATTTAGTTGACAACCACAGCTGACTGCAGCGAAAAAGGTAAAAAAACTTAGTCACAAGTCTCAGTCTTTTTAATTTATTTTATAAATTTTAGGTATGTAAATATCTGATTTATAACTTAGTTAAAGCTTTTTTTTTATTGTGTTGTACCTGTTTATATATATTGTAATTCCTATTGAATAAAGAATGTCTCAAGTTCTCACACATTCAGGTGTAACCCCAGCTAGTTAGGGTACAAAAGAGCCTCCCGATTGATTCGCCAAAGGTGCGGGTGGTCGGATTGCTCAGAGATCCCGAGCAGGCGTTAGTTAACTATATTTGGTAATTCGAGTGCTTTGAAGAATTCATATAGCTTTTTTTTTCTTTTTTATTTATTCCATCTCGCAGATAGAGTCCCTCTCTATTGCCTTGAGGGAGAATATTATAAAGGCGAAAGTTCGTAAGTGTGCTTATGTGTATATTAGTTACTTCTTCACGCTCAAACGGCTGGACCCAATTTGATAAATTTTGGTATGAAGGTAACTGACACCCTGGATTAACACATAGACTACTTTTTATCCCGATAAATGTAGTGCTGAGGGATGAGCGGGTAACACATAATATATAAAATTAGTTTACTTTTTGTAAAATAACAGACCGTTGGCGCGCAGTGTTCGATTGGCGGCCGCCGCGACTGATCGAAGATCCTGATGATGAATCGCGAACCGATTCGGAACATGTCAAGCAATATTCGACTTAAACGACGTGAGTAAACCGGTTCATATGTATATTAATATGTCTGAGACTCACGAATTTTCTATGTAAAATAAATTGTCTAGCAAAATGAAGTGGGTAATATGCAGTGGGTTAGCTCGCAAGCGCACACTTGGCCTAGACAGCTGTAGTCTAACCCTCGAGAATTACCAACGACCGATGTACGTGGCCCAAGCTTTAAGGTAAGGCTGTAGTATTGTTTAAGCGGAGCGGTATATCAACGCTGCTGTTTATTCCCTTCCTTGAAAAACAAATTCACAATAAGTTTAAGAACAAATCAAGTCAAGAACAAGTTCAGTGTGGAAAAAAAATATGGGGCCAGCCTAGGCTAGCGCCTAAAATTCTTAATTAAGCTAATTTCACTGGAAATCATTAATTATATATTTTTTTGTCAAACTCATCTCTCGTCGTCCGCACATTCCAAAACCTGTCCTCTCTCTGTTCTTCTCTAGAACCCTTATAACCTGACGTAGGTGACAATTTTGCGCGAGTTGCGCGTCAGCGGCAGCGGTGTACGTACGTGTCTCGCTCACTCGTATGGCCGCTGCGCTCGGATCTCTCGCTCAACCGTTTACCGCGCCGCCGATCGTGCAAAGTCGTCGCTCAATGTCGCGCGAGAAATATCATAGGTACCTACCTCTTTCCACTCGCTGGTATTTGTGGATTATCCTATAACACTAACAATACAATACTTTCGAGGAACAATTAAATTCAATAGTTCAGCTGGGGTTCAAAGCTGATACGAGAGCCCTTGAATTTTTCAATCAGTTGTTTCTTGCATGCATTAGGGTAGCATCGTTTCCGGTCGTTAACGTTACAAACGCATTATTTTAACTTGTATTGACAAGATCTCGAATTGGCAATATCAAACGTGAAAGCCTTAAATTTAAAACGGTAAAGCAGGATAGACTTAATTAATTGCCCCCAGAGACTCTGCTTCACGTTCGAACTATTTTCAAGAGATACCTTTTAAGAGTATTGCTTTACAATAATAATAATTATTATGTACGACCTTTTGAACACTCATTCCCAGCTCACGGCACCCAATTGTAAAAACTGTTTTTTAACCTCTTACTTGTACATACGTAATTTATTTATTTCAAAAAAGGAAAAACAAAGAAACAGAAAATAAAAAGCTTAAATACTACTAACAGCTATGTACAAAAAACCTAACATTAAAACAAATTCAAAAAATTACTCCCCTGCGGCATGGTACCGAAAATGCTGGCAGCATTTCCTCGCTGAACAGCTATGCTGATACGTTGAGCGAGGAAGCTGCCAGCTCTTCGGTCCCCAGTGGTCTCTGCAAGCCTTTTGGACAATTCTTTGTAAAGCTTGCGGGCACTGGGACCCCATGGACCTAGGGTCTCTACTCCAAACGGTACAAAATTGTATACGGGGCCGAGACCCCTATATTTGGTGATTTTCAGTTTCTCTGCCGCTTCAGCAGCTGCACCCGCTCTGCCAGATGTTCCGTGAAGGTGGGACAGCGCCAGTATGTCTACACAAGTGGCATCCCACACAAGCACACGTCCCAGCCTCCACGGAACTAGGGACATCCCATCCGGTCTCTTGCCATCGTCCCTGGCGATACCCGATGGCTCCAGTAACGCCGGCACGTTGACGGTGGCAAGAGAGCGGCGGATAATGTCGTTCAGAGTGGCATGTCTCGAGAAGCGGCCTGCACTTTTCTGGCAAGAGAGGCCATGGTGTCCCAGTGTATCGACCGCGCTGCCGCAGGAACATCTATGAGGCGCACAGATTGGCACTCCGAGTCGCAGGCAGGTGGATATGCGGAGGGTTTCTGGCTCTAGAAACGTACCAGTATTGGCAGAGGGGAATGCGTGCAGCCAGTGGCCCGCTTCTTTCGTGCCCGCTGCCAAAATTCTGGCACGTTCAGAGCCCGTACTGCGACTTAGGAGGGAGTCATACGTTAATTTTGATAAGATGTCGTCCCAGGAACTTTGTGATTTTAAATTTTCTGGGTAGTCCTCTCCCGGGCAGGCAATGGACCAAGCTCTTTTGGCCTCCGTTAAGCCCGTAGTCTCATAGTTTAAGGCAGAGTAGGCCCTCTTCCTTAGTTGAAATTTTCTTGAAATATTTTTGATGCTATAAGGAATCCTTGAAAATTATAGCTCCAATTTCTAGAGGCAATTTTCCAAGGCTATGCTGATATTCCCTTTGTGATCGCTCACTCATTGCAAGACCTGCCCTTACCCGATGTCGTACGTGGCCCGTCGTATAACACTAACAATACAACACTTTTGGGCAACACCCGGTTGTTAACGGTACAAACGTTAGCTTGAATTAAAGCTAGCAATAAAATTGCATTGCCTGCCGTATCAACACCACTACTTCTTGCTTAGACTTAATGCAGACATTACTTATTCTAACCTCTTTAATAAAACTAGACCGGGTAAGGAACGAATTATGTCCGTGGCTCTAAAGTAGTTCCAATTCATGAGAAGCTTCTTGTAAATCGGTTGCGATGGTACGGCCATATCCAGCGAAGAGGAAAGGATCTTCCGGAGCAGCCGAGAGGAAGAGGCAGATCAAAATCTACATGGAGATCCAATATTAAAACCGACCTAAGGAAGCTGAATATTGAAGAACAGACGACCCAGAATCGGCCGCTCTGGCGAAAGCTGACAAGCCGACCTCACGTAGGTGGGATAAGGAGAAGAATCTCTTCTGCAACTATAAGATGAACAGATAAATAGACAAAGAAATACAATGTGTTAGTCCGACACAGCCTTCGTTTTTCTTTTGTTTTAGCAGTGGAGTAATAGTACATTACATACCTTAGGGTGGTGAATTGAACGTTCACGACGTCCCAGATCGCAGGTGTTTGTGCGAAAAAATATGCGATCGGGGCTTCACTAATTACCGCCCGCGGTTTGTCTAAAGTTTTACGACTTGCCTTGGCCAGGAAGTAGGAAGAAAAACCCACTTACGGTCTAGGGTGACGTAAAAACAATATCATATTGTATCATCGAAAGCATTTTCTCTGAAACTGAAATATTTTTGATTGCTACAAAATGCGTTGCTGGCAGTGAATGCGTTAAGAAGATGGTGTTGTTTCAGTCACTGCATTGATTGCAATCGAGTTCCACTAGTATCAAGCCACGTGCCGTAATAAAACTACATTGAAACTAAGACAGCTTAGCGTACACTCACGGCATGCCTTAATTCCAGCACGTCAACGACGAAGTTTCGTCTGTGTGCAGCATAAATACTTGTTAGTTAGTTAGTTAGCCAGCTAGCCACGGGAATACAATTTAAAATATATTTATTTATTTTATTTATTTTTATTTTATTTATTAAACTTGATAACACAGCATAACAGATAACCAAGGCACTGTGAAATTATAAATAATAATAATAATTCACCAGCAACTTGCTCTTCGATACGGTCTTGTGGGGTCTGAGGTGCCGTACTATAAGTACGCACCGATGCCAGTTCTCGAAAATGGTCGTGCCACGCTCTATTGGGATCGATCTATCATCACGGACAGGACTATTGTAGCCAATAAGCCTGATATCGTGTTGGTAGATCGGTCCAAGCGCCAGGCAGTGCTCGTCGACATCACCATCCCCCATGACGAGAACCTCGTGAAAACCGAGAAGGACAAACTCAGCAAGTAGCTTGACTTGGCTCACGAGGTGACCGCAATGTGGGATGTTGACTCGACGATCATTGTCCCGATAGTCATTTCGGCGAACGGTCTTATAGCGAAGAGTCTCGACAAACATCTTAAGAGACTCTCGCTAGATGGCTGGATCAAGGGTCAGATACAGAAGGCGGTACTCCTGGACACGGCGCGCATCGTCAGGAGGTTCCTCTCTCTGCAGCCCTAACCACCGGTAGCCTGGGCCCCGCCCCGCTGCCGGCGGCACCCTAGGTTAGATTTTTTTATAATGTATCTATATTTTGTAATTACGTTGTTGTATTTTACTTTTTATATAAATTTATTGTAAAAAACTTAACCTAAGAAATTAAATGAATATACGAAATAATAATAATATAACAATGACATTTGAAAAACATACATTAACGAAATCAATTATACATTACAAATTCAAACTGAAGACAGACGGACATCCATCCTCTCACAGAACTTCAAACATTCATCACACAATAATGCCCATCTGCTCACAAATACGTCACACTCCGGGGCTGATGCGAGGAGATTGTTCAAGAGGCGTAAAGCGCGGACTAGCGGAGATTCTCTTCGAGACACAGTGCGCGACGTCGGCACCGCCAGCAAGGGGTGGTCACGAGGTCTGAAACTAAATTTGGTCAGCGACGGGACGTATAGTCGCACTAACTGCCCTACTAATTCTGTGGAATCAGACTCTCCGCGCAAAATTTTGCTGGTAATCGTAAGAAGAGCCAAATTACGTCTGACCTCTAATATATATATATATAATACCTGTCTGGGACGACCTTACTAAAATGTACATATGTATGTAAACACTTTATTAAATAAAACCTGTATAATGGCGAACTTATCCCTATTAGGGATCTCTTTCAGTTAACCTATATTATTTAGTTATAATTTATCTATTCTTATTACGACTTTTATAGAATTGTCTGCAAATATTATGTTGTATGCTAGAAATATAAGTGAAATATACGATAGTAGATAAGGAAGTTATAATTTATTGACAGCATGTACTTATTCAGAAGTTTTATAAAATACTAGCTGTGCCCCGCGGTGTTACCCGCTCATCCCACGGGAACACTAAATTTATTCGGGATGAAAAGTATCCTATGTCCTTTCCCGGGTCTCAAACTATCTCCATACCAAATTTCATCTAAATCGGTTCAGCGGTTTAAGCGTGAAGAGGTAACAGACAGACAGACAGACAGACAGACAGACACACTTTCGCATTTATAATATTAGTATGGATTTGTTCGCTGTTAGGTTTTTTCCAAAAAATATACCTACAATATAAATAAAATACTTATATAAGTATGTACATAAAACAAACAAGACTCAGCAACAAGCATTCATGCTCACCAAACTAATATAAAACTGTGAGTAATGTCTTGATTTGATTCGAACCGTGCCTGGATTCGAACCCAGAACCACTGCTACGCAGGGCGTTGTACAACAATGTCAATTGAACAATATGTCAAGTGTTTTTCTTAACACGCCATAGCATGTTACCATGTATCCAATCACAACATAGAACTGAAATAAAAATAAGTTTTTAACATAAAATAATTTGAAACACAAGCATTCCAAAACGTTTCTCTTTGCAATTTGAAAAATTAGCTTTGATTAATTATGTAACAACCCAGAGTAAAGTTGAGACAAATCTGAATTTCGGTAAAGCGCTATGCCTCGGTTTGCTGGGAACTTTTGCCCCGTGAGTCTATGTACACAGTTCCTTAACTATTCAGTATAAAAAAATACTACGTATTAAATAAAATAAAAACAATAATTACTAGACTGCGTCCGCAACTTCGTCCTTATGAGGAATCGGTTTTTATTCAAATTGTATTGTATTCCCTCATTTTTTTGTTATATTATGTCGTATTTCTCTGAGATGATAGAGAAGTATGAGTGTATGAAATGAACTGTACCAATAGTTGAAATCCGTCCCGCTGTTTTGGCACGATAAAGCCGCTCATTTTAACACATTTGTTTTTAAGTACAGCCATCATCATCATCCTCATTGGCCTCTCGCATCTAATAAAAGATGATTTAAAAAATAAAAAGAATAATAAATATTAAGGCACAATCATACACAAATCGACCTAATCACAAACTAAGCAAATCTTGTACTATGTACTAGACGACGCTATACATAATATATAAATACATATATAGATAACATCCATGACCCAAGAACAAATATACTAAGACGCTGAGCGAGGAAGCTGCCAGCCCTTTGTTCACCAGTGATGTCGATGAGCCGTTTCGCAAGCTCTTTCAAAAGAATTCTAGCGCTTGGACCCCACGGGTCCAGGGTCTCGACACCAAATGCGGTGAAGTGGTATTGAGAGTCGAGACCCTGGTATTTGTGTATTTTGCGGTTTTCAGTCGTCTCCGCCGCCCCGCAGGCCCGGATCGAGGTCCGTGGAAGGTGTGACGGTGGTATCGACGCACGTTGCGTCCCACACCAGCACGCGACCCATCTTCCACGGGACCAGGGTCATTCCGTCAGGCATCTTGCCATCGTCTCTCGAGACACCATTTGGTTCAAGGATCGCGGGAACGTTGACGGTGGCAAGAGCTCGGCGTATAATATCGTTAGGGCGGCATGTCTGGACAGACGGCCAGCGGTGTGATGACAAGATAACCCGTGGTGTCCCAGCTCATCGACGAATGTCCCACAGGGGCATTTGTGTGGTGTACACACCATAACGCCGTATTCGAGTTCATCACCCAAATATTTGCCCCGGACGGGATTCGAACCCAGGACCGCCGGCTCAGTAGGCAGGTGTCTACAAACTACGCCTACCGCGTCGCAGCTCATGGTAGAAACATTTTTGTGAATTGTGCAGAGTCAAGACACCTCAGTATAAACTACGGGAAACTAACTCAGAACACGGTAATTAACCTTACGTAAGGTAGTTACGTACTGTTCTAATATTCTGCTGTGAATGGCAGGCAACCAAAACTATTCCTATTGTAGCTCATATAATATTCTTCGGAGAAAAAGTTTCGACAGTTCCACAGCTCACTGTTTTTTTTTTTCGGAATAGACGACGTGGGACATTCCAGGAATAACATATTCCAGGACTAGCCAAGGATAATTGACTTAGAGACACATTAGAGTTGTAAAAGTTATTTCAGTGACCTACTTGGATTTAGAAATCGTTTGAATGGAATGGAGGCAACAGGGGACCCACGCGCGGGCAGTTTTCTCGCGCAAAGGCTTTCCATAGCCGGGAATACAGCGTGGGAATGCTGCCTGCGTCATGGGCACCCTACCTAGAGGGTTTTAGTTTTATAAATATTTTTTAATCTAAGTTTTATTTTTAGTTTTAATCCCATGAATTTGTTATTTTTTATGTTTTATTTTTGACCCATAATAAATGATTTTGTTTATGTCTCATTAAGTTGAATGGAAGAAACGAGTTTTCCACTGAAAGTCTCAAACATAATTATCTATTATACCTAATTGAAATAGAGTCAAAATGTAATGCGTCTAATGTTGAAATCGATATAATAACTTTTTTATAAAACACTAATTTTTGTTTACCGTCTGTAACGTTTCGCACAAATTTTCATTTGTTTGAAATCCATTTTATTCCAAAACTGTATTTTTTTCTTAATATTTATCAAACAAACCTACTCTAACCTAATGGGTGCTTTAAAACGATGTTTATAAAATCGTGAAAATGTTACGGGTTTTAGTAAAAAACTACTTTCGGACAAAATTAACATTTGGCGAAACGTTACGTATGGGAAACAATGTTCGGAGTAGAGATAAGATACCAATTCAAGCCATGACAACGTGACACGTAGCGATAGAAGGTCCTTTCTCTGCAAAAGCCATCTGAGAATTGTATTTACTGGTTGTTTGTGTGAATTTTAACGCAATTGATAGGACATTGCATGGCAGCGGTCTGATATGTGTGCTATGACTGTACGAAATATTGGGAGTTATTTTAGGTTTGAGTTTTAAAGCTATTGGATCCTGTGCCTTTCAATTACTTAAACATATCATTTAATACGTTTGACGACGCGTTTGGCTCGGTTTGTAGACTCCTGCCTACTGAGCCGGCGGTCCCGGGTTCGAAACCCGGCCGGGGCAAATATTTATGTGATGAACTCGAATAATTGTGCTTGGGTCATGGTTGTTCTATGTATTTAAGTATATATATATATTTATCTATATAAGTACGTATATCGTCGTCTAGTACCCATAACACAAGCCTTCTTGACCTTAATTTGGGACTAGATCGATTTGTGTGAGGTTGTCCGATATTTAGTATTTATTATTATTATTTATTGTATGGCATATATGTGTCACTGGATGACATATAAAAAGAAAAATGTATGGCACTCTATAGTTAGAATTTTCCCCTTCCCAGGTACGCGACTGCTTCTTCTGATAGGATCTTAAAATCGTCTACATGGCCTGTGCATCTAGTTAAGGGGCACACAAGTTCATAGAATTGCTTAGTGTCGTCAAGTACCTACATCCAAGCATAAACTTTGTCCCAGACATAAATAACGTCAAAATTCAAAACAATAGCATACTTCCTCCCAAAGATAAAGGACATTGCAGTAGGTAAACGAATAATGGTTAAATGTAGCTGCCGCTCCAAAACTACCGCATTGTTGAAACTAATTTACAAGAGATCGCTCTGAGAAGTTCTGCGGGCGGGTACCAACTTCACCATCAGTGTTATTAAACGAGGTTCTGTATTTTATCTTGATTTTTTTTTGCCCGCATGAAAAGTGTTTCCTTATTATCTTTTGGAAACAATTCTTTTGAATTCAAGTGTCACTCTTTAGTTCGAATTCTACTTTGTTCGGTTTTTAGGGACGTTAGCTATTTGAACGATGTCTTGACCCCATCACGAATATTAAAAGGAGACCGATATTATTTAAAATTTATGTCATAAGAAGTTTTGAATTTAATCGCAATTGCATTTGCAGTATTGGTAAAAAAATTAGCTACCGCTCCAAAACTACCGCATTGTTGAAACTAATTTACAAGAGATCGCTCTGAGAAGTTCTGCGGGCGGGTCCAACTTCACCTTCAGTGTTATTAAGCGAGGTGCTGTATTAAATTTTATTAAATTAGAAAATAAGAACTCGTTTTAAAATAAGTTGACAAAATGGTTGCACGATAAATGTTTTTACAGTGTTAACGAATATTTGCATGGGTAATTAGTTCATTCATTTTTTGACTTATTTAAGAATATAGAGGCTTGATAGTTGTAAGACAATGTAAGGACATGTTATAAATTTTGACACTTGGTTTTTTTTTTGTAACTATTAGGATTAGGTATTTGACAGCAAGATGTTTTATTAAAAATTAGTAATAATAATGACATTGTAATAATGTTGTAATAATTTGCACACCTGCATGCAGGTTGAATATGATGTACAAATTTAGCTTTTAAGATCTTATCCTGTTACCATATTCTGGCAAATAAAAAATTTTGATTTTGATTTTGATATATTGCACATTTTTTTACCATTGCTTTGCCTGCATGAATAGTGTCTCTTGATAATCTTTTGGGAACACATATTTATTGAGTTCAAGGGTCTTTGGTTCAAATTGTACTTACTTTAGAGCTTAGTTCAGTTTTTTTTTAGGGACGTTAGCCATTTGAACGATGTCTTGTTTGTATCACGAATATAAGGAGGCCGATATTATTTATTTACGTCATTAGAAGTTTTGAATTTAATCCCAATTGCATTTGCAGTATTGGTAAAAAATTTAGCTACCACTCCAAAACTACCGCATTGTTGAAACTAATGTACAAGATATCGCTCTGAGAAGTTCTGCGGGCGGGTCCAACTTCAACTTCAGTGATGTTAAATGAGGTACTGTATTTTATAATGCACATTTTTTGGGTTCCCGACCCAAAGGGTAAAAACGGTACCCTCTTACTAAGCCTCTGCTGTCGGTTTGTCACCAGACTGTATCTCATGAACCGTGATAGCTAGCTAGCTACTCATATGAGATACAGCCAACAGTTGAAATTTTCACAGATTTTGCATTTCTGTTGCCGATAATATAACAAGAAATACTAAAAAATAGACTGAAATAAATATTTAAGGGGGCTGCCATACAACAAACGTGATCGGTTGTGTTAACTTTGCACCTCATTTTATCCGGCGCCCTACATACCAGATGCAAACTTAACTTAACCCGGCCAGTTAACATGGGATAAATATTTTTACGGAACCCTCAGTGCGCGAGTCTGACTTGCACTTGGCCGGTTTTTTTACCACTGCTTTACCCGCATGATAAGTGTTTCTTGATTATCTTTTGGAAACACTTTTATTGAAATCAACTCTAAATCTTTGTTCAGTTTTAGGGACGTTACCCATTTGAACGATGTCTTGACCCTATCACAAACATAAGGAGGCCGATATTTCTTTTACGTAGATACCTATGAAGTAGGTGCTCTGTAAGTACTAGCAGTAACTCCCGCGGAGCGGCGGAACAAACGAGGTGATCCCACATCTTTATTTAATCTTTATTGCAAAAAAAGTCAGCACTAATCCTCATATGCGATTATGTTCTTAAGACTACCCCGCCGGAGATACCGCAATCTTATGAAAAATCATCTCTAATTTTGGTATTCCATGCCCCATCCCCAAATTCAGATACAATAGATGAATACTGTAAACGACTACGGGGGTGCAGTCAGATGTAGCTATTAAAAGAGCAGAGGTACTTCGTATAAGTTTATTGCCCGGAGGCCAAAGATAGACTAACACATAAACATTTTATTGCATTGACGGATGTCACACGTCTTATTCTAAATATAAAAATGACTTTATTTTTATGTCGGTGGCCATTGAGCACCGATAGTGAAGTACCACCTTCACATTTCCCGCCGTCTCGGGTTAGACGAGGGACATTCGTCTTACTATAGAAACACTAGACAAAACTACTCCTGCCTAACACATAAGAGGTTCCTACCTATGCAGGGATACCCATACATTCATACCCAGATGGTCTCTTGCTAAGAGATAACCAGGGTCAGGACATGTGCGGACACTAGCCTATGGCATATTACATAATCCGACATGTTGTCTGACATTGGCTTCGCCTTGACAAAAACCCCGCTAAAAAGGCAAGGCACCAACTCGACTATCCCAAATGTCATTCGACTTAATAGATTAAAGCATAGACCATTCGATACATCAAGCTTCAACAATTTAATCGCCTAGTGTAAAACCGGCTTAAATAAGTTACCCGATTAAATCGTCTCGAATGTTCCCACCTTAACTGCCTGGAAGTATGACACATGACACACGTCGCATGCCCCAAACAATTATACTACGATGCGTCACTGCCCTTATATTAGATGCTTGAAAACATTGTCTATGACACTCGCTTCAAACATCCATACAGGACTATCAAATAGTGACGCCCATCTACCATTACCTTTATATTAGAATCCTGAAGCATATGAACTATGCTTCAGAATTCTGTACCTTTTATCCTAAATAAATACCTGGACTAAATTATTATTTTTAGTCCAGCCATTTGTACCTAATTAAAAAGTCAACCTCATAATTAATCTTACGACCATAGACCATAGCAGTACACGTCATATTGATATATCAAATGCTATGTCATTGTCAATTCGTAAAATTAATAAAACACGAAACGAAAGTTAATTTTATTAAAATCCTACCTAACTCCTAGTTAAAATTAATAAAATTATTTATTTATTACAGCAATAAAATAAAATCTTCAGTCTGCATCGGCCTGATGCAGGGTGCCGTGTGATCCTTGGCTCGTCATGCCAAGATCCCACGCTCCTGCCGCCGCCTGGATGTAGAATGCGTGCTGCATTCTGACATCCCAGTAGCTGAAATCCCAGGGAGCTGGGACAGCCCTGGCTGGCCTCCACAGTGTAATACATGAAAAGAAAAGACTAAGTGTAACCATCAAAATGCTGGAAGCAAAGTGTTATAATTAATTATTGGAACTCTGTGAAAGTAATAAGTTGAAATTATTTCAAGTAAAGGTATTGAAAGTGCAATAAATTCAAAGTGCAATAAATTTATAGTGCAAGTAATCAAAAATTGAGCTACATTTCTAAGATAGGAAACCCAGTTTTTTAATAAGGAATAAAGAAATTAAATTATAGTTACATAGATGATATTTATAAATGCAACAAACACAATTGCATCTAAGTACAGTCAGCCTGAATTAAAAATTTCTGAAAAATAATAGTTTTATTATTTACACCCTAGCAATATAGAACTGTTTATATAAATTAGAATTAACGATTAGAGAATTTCTTTAGTCTAATTACATGAATTATCATTTTCTTGGCACAACCATTAGGTGGGTTTTTGTACCACATAATTCAATGAAGATAACCGATGGATTATCTTATAAGGTAATACATGTCAGACCAGAAAGATTTTGTTTATAGGACCTTATAAACATCTAGAAATACCATATAAACAGCACTATTATTATAAGACAATTATTTACATCCATTAGGATGTAACGTTACATCCTAATATACACATATTCTACAAATAATGGTTCATTATTGCCTGATATAAGCGTAGCGATTCGAACGGCGTCCACATTATCCAGCGGCGCCTGGGCGATCCTCTGCATTCCAGCATGCTGTTCCTGATGTTGCTCCTTTTCGACGAGCATTCAGACCGGCACAGCACATGATGAGCAAAGAAACTTTTACAAGCAACATATTGAGGAACTAATGAAATTGGCTGAAATTGATAGCTTCCACTCTTTAAGAACATTTGTTACATCACTTAATATTACAGAAACTAAATGTTTTTCACTGGAAAAACTCCATACTTTCACTGACAATTGCTTGTCTGATGTCAACAACGTGTACTTCAAGCGTATAGGAATAAATTATTGGTGATTCTTGCGATTTTTGTCGATGATGATCATAAAATCCTTGTACATGATTTTGGCTCGACGGGAATTCGTTGTTCAACTGTGATATGACATTCTCAAATGATGTCTGAAACTAATCTGTAATACGGGTCTCGAAAATTATACTGCAATCGCCATTTGTGATTATTTTAATTCGTATTTTTCACTTGGGCCATTAATTAAAAATCTCCAACGTCGGAAAAGCCATTAATTGTGTTCGTTTCCATTTTTGTATGAAATCCAAACAAATTATATGCACAAACAGTTTAAAATCGCACGAAATGGAAAATGGGTGATTAATAATTTCAATGATTAATAGACTGATTATCGCTCAATATCACCCGATCCTTTGCCACCTTCGCTCCTGTACGGCTCCTATACAAACCGTAAGCTTTCAGCACGTAATTGTAATATATACGCAAGAATCCGTTTGTCGACCTGCTCCACAGTCTTGCTTTACGGCAGTGCCGTAATTCGATATCTTCTTCTTGTGTGCTTATTGAATCTGTAAAATAAGTATTAGTTGGGAGCGGGGAAACTCAAAACTTCGCGCGACTCTAAATATAGGTTTTAGCACTCTCCACCATGTATACGATACAAGAGAGAAGCTCCGGGGGAGCTTGGTAAAATGTGGGAGGTGCGTTTTTTAACCGTTTCGCCCGAAGGCTACAGATAGACTAACTAAACATTTTATTTCATTGACGGATGTCACACGTCTTATTCTAAATATAAAAATGACTTTATTTTTATGTCGGTGGCCATTTAGCACCGATAGTGAAGTACCACCTTCACAATACCTACATAGGTATACATTCATCTATTGTATCTGAACTTGATATAGTAATTTAACAATATGGGTGTAGATAAAACTTATTATTCTCTTATTCTATCATGTCTCTATGGCATACTGTTATCAAACTCTATTAATCATCATTAACTAATTGGTCGAAAGCGGAACAGCCCTCGTGTGTGTGGCGTTATTCATTTGCCCTCTCTTACATGTCTGAGAAGTTCCGTTGTAGTTCCTGAACAGTTTCTGAGACGCTCTTTGTCAGTTCTTTGCAACAATAACACTTGTTTACACCACTATAAATTATCTCAAACTTAAGCAGGGCTTGCGGCTTCCTTTGGTTTAAGATAGCGCTGAAGAGATAAGTAAGATACAGCTATAAGATGACGCGGTTCGCGCAGTTTTTAGAGACCTACAAAGCCGGCGGTCCCGGGTTCAAATCCCGGCCAGAGCAAATAGTTGTGTGCTGATCTCGAATATATTTGTGCTTGGGCGGTGAAAGTACTTTATTTTGTGATCCTCGCCTTGAGGGAAAATTAATCCTTTAACGAAACTGCGGACACTGCCAGCTTAGGTTAATAGTCCCTAAATATCCAAAATGCTCAGCAAAAGTGTTAAAATAGCCCTTTAGTGCTAAGTTTTCAGACAAAAGATAATTAAGACTATGTAAATGTAAGTGCGCAGTAAATATAGATTGGGATATTTAACTCTCTCATTAACGTAATGAACTGTTTACTGACTATAAACTTCTTCAGTTTTGTTGAATTTTTCATGAATTTTCTGGATACTTGATTAAGTGCTATACAATTTTATGAATAATATGTTTTCATTTACCACATTACGCTATTCTACTAAATGCTACTAATATTATAAAAGGGAAAGTTTACGTCTGTGTGAGTGTGTAAGTTTGTTACATCTTCACGCCGGAACGGCTTAACGGATTTGCATGAAATTTGGATCAGAGATAGTTTATACCCTAACCTAAACTCATAGGCTAGGTACTTATTGTTCCAAAAAAAACTGGCTTTCTTATGAAAGTGTATTTGAAACCGCAGATACGGTGAATAGAGACTAAAGTACTATGTGTGACCTTACAAACGGTCCGGTAGTTTTGAATTTTTGATATGTTGTCTAGGATGGTTAGTCAGTGTTTAAAATGCAAAATGCACAACTCCCCCCCCCCTCCGCGCCCGCCGCCATATTGAAAAAACCGGCACTTTCTTCATATTTTTGCTCATATCTTCCTTTAGGAGCATTTAAGCTAGAAGAAAGCTTTGAAAATGTTATAGAGAGGTTAATTTACTACATTTTCCATTATATATTTTTTTTCTAGGACAGATAGTTACGGAGATATCCACATTTAAAAAAACGTAAAAAATCGCAATTTTCTACTGAAAAACAAACTTTTGGATTATATCTTCGTTTAGGAGCATTTTAGCTACAACAAAGCTTGAGCAATGTTGTAGAAAATTAAATTTACTATAATTTACACTTAAAATTTTGTTTCAAGGACGGTTAGTTACGGGGATATGCACATTTAAAAAACAGGAAAAGTCGAATTTTCCGAAAATTGCTCAAAATTCTTGGTTTAGAACGCTGTCATTCAGTTACGGACTAGTCTAGGACAAATTAAAACATGTAGGAAATATAATTGCTTATAAAACTTATGTCCATTTTTACATAAATTTTCGGAAAATGTGACTTTATTTTTTACATATCTCCGTAATTATCTGTCCTAGAAACAAAATTTGAAATGTTAATTATAGTAAATTGAATTCTCTACAAAATTGCTCAAGCACTGTTCTAGCTAAAATGCTCCTCAACGAAGATATTATCCAGAAGTTTGTTTTTCAATAGGAAATTGCGATTTTTTACGTTTTTTTAAATGTGGATATCTCCGTAACTATCTGTCCTAGAAAAAAAATGTATAATGGAGAATGTAGTAAATTTAACTCTCTATAACATTGTCAAAGCTTTCTTCTAGCTAAAATGCTGCTAAAGGAAGATATGAGCAAAAATATGAAGAAAGTGCCGGTTTTTTCAATATGGCGGCGGGCGCGGAGGGGGGGGAATTGTGCATTTTGCATTTTAAACACTGACTAACCATCCTAGACAACATATCAAAAATTCAAAACTACCGGACCGTTTGTAAGGTCAAAATCCTTTATTCACTGAATTAAAAGCTAGTTTGAACATATTTTGTGTCAATCAGTAAATTACTTTGCAAAATGTGGATTATCACGCATTTTAATACAAGCATGACGTAAAAACTAAAAACTACACAAAATACTTCACAAATCAATTCCCAGTTACTTTTGAAATGTTAAAACGTTTCAAGTGATAATTGTTACCATGGCATGACAAAGCGTTGGGCGCAGTGGTACTGCACAAGCCTACTCAGCGGACGGTCCTGGGTTCGAATCCCGGCGGGGCAAATATTTTTGTGGAGTATATCGTCGTCTAGTGCCCATAACATAAGCCTACTAAATGAGCTACTGTGGGGCTGGATCAATTTTATGAGGTTGTCCGATATTTATTAATGGCATCGTCAATGTAAGTCGAATAGGCCCCTTAATTTGATCTGATAGTACCGTATTATGCATGGTCGAGTTTTGCTATTATAATATAAATAAAATTTCTTATTTAATTATACAGATAATTCAATTCTCTATCCTACACCCCCCTTCTTTGAAAACTCGTTCAATCGCGATTACCCTCTTAAATTTTCACGAAAATTCTCAATACCTTCTAATCTTGTTATCATATTATCACCAAAATCTAAGCTACAATTTCGGTGTAACTAACAATCTCGTGTCTCATCCCACTTCACAAACGCTCTCCAAAGCTATGCAAATTCTGACAAACATCTTTAGCGTAAGTATCTCGGAATCGTTTCGAATAACTCGATCCCAAATTGCCCTGTTAATCGGCCATTCGTTCAGAAATTGCGTTATTCTCGGGTATAAAAGCGAGGATCACCTGAGTCGGTATTACGTATCGATTTGATCGCTATCGCTATTACTAAAATCTACTTAGTCTTTTCCATTCGTCCCTCTCTAACTCCACAACGGTGGAAAAAACACTTCATGTACATTCAAAATATATTTATATTCCCAATAATTACAGAAAGTATTAAATGTATACTAAAATGTAAACCTTAAGAATGAAGCATTCCTCACAAAACTAAAAAGCTACCCTAAAAATAGCAACCCCAAGATAAGTGAAGCAGAACCACATATCTCATCATATCAGCTGAAAGATGTAACTGCTGAACAAACCCTTAAGCTTCTCCATGACATCGTCGTCATGCGCAGCCCTCATCTAACGAGTTCCTACGATCCTAGCCAGATCATCGATTTTTTGGGAGACTCCCATACTTCATCTTCCGGTACGCAGTTGCTACTCAAGGACCTGCCTTCGATTCTACGGGCAAAATACCCTGCCCACTGAAGTCTGGCAAATCTCTGAGCTATATCGACGATCTTGGTTCTTTTGGAGGAGATCCTCATTTCTGATTTGATCAAGCAAAGCTTTCTCCATTGCTGTTTACGCTCGATTGAGCTAGAACTACTCATATAGTGCGACCACCATCTGCCACAGTCTTCACACACAGAGCATTCGAACGCACAGACACTGACAATCGTATGTTTCAGCGTGAGAGTTGTAGTTCCTAATTTCGAGGTTTCACAGATAGTTGGTCGCACTATAACCTCGCAAGTATACAATAACTCAAAATAAACTGACATATAGTGCCCCTCCGGTAAGAAGTCAATTTTGGGACCTATTATCGTGTCATCTCAATACATTCTATAATTTTAAATCGATTTTAGGTGACACTTTTCATAATTTGAACATCGGTGATGTCCAAAGATCACAAGATTTTTTTTAAATCCACTTTTTATGCCCTCTCCAAAAATATTAGTTATTTATGTACCTATAACTGGCGCAAGTAGGTATACAATTAGCTCAAAAATAGACCGACACTGTGTCGACAAGATTTTAATAAGTTAAACATAAGATAGTCAAATAATATCGCCGATGATTTCCTCTGTCAAACGATAGGAATACCGATAGTAATATGATATACACAGAAGCCGAGCGAAGTGCTAATACAGACGGGGTGGCAATAAATATGCAAATCGCCTTCAGACTCGGTCCGAGTGGTAAAAACAAGGTGCTAATGCAGTCGCCCGTTCTGTTCTCTATGGTTTCCCTAATCCACCTAATCTTGGGAAGTTTAAGCTTACGACGTAATGTGGTTCTGAATAATGTTAAACATAATGACTAGTAGCCCTGTGAGTTGTAGACCTCGTGAATCTCAATTTTTTTTACGTTTTCTAACCCGATATTTCCGCCATTGTAAAATCTTTGAATTACTGGCTCGACAAAATCAAGTATGAAAATTTTACGAAAATCGGTCGAGGAATGCGACTTGTATGAGAACCCGGAATTCGAAGATACGAAAGATTTTTTCGCCAAGCTGAAACGGTAATTTCTAGTAATATTTATATTAATTTCATACTTTTCTGTGTAAACAGGCTCCCTTAAATTTCTTGGCGCTTTCTGTTTATTATCCATTACGTAGCCATAATGTCGCTTTTGATCAAGTATATCGCCACTTACGTACGAACACGTCTAGCATAACTGTGACACGCTGCTCTTTCTCGCGCGAGAAATATTATAAATAAATAAAATAAATTATCTCTTATCTCTTTCTTCGCTGTACTCTCAGAAAGTGACGGTCGATGCTATGTCGCGGGACAATAGTCGCGAAGCGTAGTTTTGCTAGACTGTCTGGTGACATTTTTGATAAGCATATGTTTAAGGCGACAGGTAATGCGAAACTAGCGCCACTTTTTTTTTTTATTATATCTTCTAAACCAGATCAATTTCCAGTAATTGCAATATTTGAGGAACTGGAAAACACCTATAGTATTTATTAAATTATTATACACAATTTCTTGTTCTTTAGTTGTCTCTAAAAACTTGCCCAAAACTATTGTGGCCGCTTTTGACGTGAACAAGTTTTGTATAAGGTAAACTACAGTGAACAAATTGTATATAGTGATTTGATAAATATTAAAGGCTAATTTGCTAGCTCCTAGACTTCAGCTATTTCTAAAAAAATATCAGATTATGAAGGTATAAGAAAAAAGTCGAAAGTGCCGCTAGTTTCGCATTTGCCGTCGGCTTAATATCCAAAGTCGATGATACTATTAACTTATAGTGCCAACTTTTCTGTGAACCGAAGGGTGTCACCACAATCTTCACTCACAGAACACTCGAACGCAGAGACACGTCAGTGTCTCTCTCGACATGAGACTCGTATGAAATTTTAGCATGACAATCGTAGTTCCTAATTACGCCGTTTCACAGATAAGTTGGTCGCTTTATAATTCAGCTTGCACCGTAAACACCGCGATTCAATGACAGAAAACGGCAATATATCGGAGACCTAGTCGAGATATTCCTTTTTCAGACACATATCAAAGTACGATCGAATTAGCGCCCTTCACTAATACTTTTATAAAATTCTAAATTTTTATTGAAAATTATTTTCTATGACTCCTCTCATGATTCATGATTTCAGGAAAAATCTTAATAGCGTGATGCAGGGTCGTCTTTTGTTTTGTAAGAGCGCGCGGCGCTGTGTAGGCCAAGCGCCATCGGTTTTCATCCTTTCTTTGTCCTCGTGTCACGCCGAAACGGCTGGACGGATTTTAACCAATTTCGGTACACGGATAGCTGGACATCCAAAGATGGTTAGAGGATACTTTTTGCCCGACTACGGTAAAGAAAAAAAGTACGTCGCGTATAAAACAAAGTCGCTTCCTTTCTGTCTGTCCCTATGTACCTATACTTAGATCTTTAGAACTACGCAACGGATTTTGATGCGTTTTTTTACAGAGTGACTCAAGAGGATGTATAAGTATGCATAATTTATCAGCATTGCACCCGTTTGAAGCCGGGGCGGGTCGCTAGTTTCTAAATAAAATTTTATTGAGTCCTTCGCCCGTTCAGACGTACAAACGGACGGTTCTCATTACCAGTGCTACATTACCATAAATCGCCGGCGTCTGCCGCAGACGCGCCTCCATTGTGCCCGCAGATAATTAGGCCATTATATGAGGAATTTGAAAAGAAAATTGACATTTTCATAAGGCTTGGTTCAACATTGCCTGATAGATGAGACTGATACTGAGCCGACGGTCATGGGTTCGAATCCCGTCGTGAAGAAATATTTGTGTGATGAACTCGAATATTTTGTTCGTGGTTACATGAATGTTGTCTTTATAACAAGTTTTGCTCGTTTGGGACTAGGTCGAATTGTGTGAGATTGTAAAAAACAGCCAAATTTTAAGATAATATTTTCAGGTTTTTATAAACATCATTTTAAAGAACCCGTTAGGTTATGTTAGGTTTTTATCTTGAAATATGTAAAGTTTCGGAAAAAAATACTTTCGGTCAAACGAAAGTTTGGGGAAACGTTACACAAGCATAGAAAAGTAAAACTCATTTGGTAATATTCTTCATTACATTACATTGCCCCTCGAATTTTCAAAATTTCAAACTACATTGATGGTATTTTGGAATTTTTTTTTCGTGAGAATTGGTAATACAGATTTCTGTAATTTGCGTTTCTCCTAATTAATATCACCCTCTACCTACTATAACCTATACTGTTGAAGGGGTAATTGGAATTAAGCGAAATCGTAATCCAAAGCAAAAGTTTAACAACGATAAGTCTTGACTTAATGCTGTAATCGTAAAATTAGGGATGAAAGGGGAGAATAAAATCTACCCCTACAGTTCAAATGAAACGGCTCTGATTAAAATTACCAAATGTTAGCACAGTCGCAGTCGGTTTGACGGAAAGTGCCTTGTGTGCGTTTTTATAGAATTGCTCCATCGAAAAAAAATCATCATTTCAGCCATAGGACGTCCACTGCTGGACACAGGCCTCCTCAATAGACTTCCACATGGGCCGGATAGCAGCGACCCGCATCCAGTGAGTCCCCGCAACTCAAACCAGGTCGTCCGACCACCTTGCGGGTGGTCGTCCTACGCCGCGCTTGCCGGTACGTGGTCTCCACTCGAGAACCTTTCTGCCCCGACGGCCATCGGTCCTTCGAGCTACGTGCCCCGCCCATTGCCACTTCAGCTGGCTTACCCGGTTTGCTATGTCGATGACCTTGGTTCGTCTACCAATCTCCTCATTTCTGATTCGATCTCGAAAAAAATATCACACTAATTAATATTATAAAGGCGAAAGTTTGTGAGTGTGTTTGTTGCTTCTTCACGCTCAAACGGCTGGACTAATATTGATAAATTTCGGTATGAAGGTAGCTGACGCCCTGGATTAACATAATATATAGGCTACTTTTATCTCGAATAAATTTAGTGTCCCCATGGGATGAGCGGGTAACACCGCGTGGCGCGGCTAGTATTTTAATATATTTAAAGCTAAGGTAATGGAACACATAATACAGCAAAATTTACTGCATTTACAAGTTTTGAGGAAATTTTAATTTTCATACTGCTACGGGAACGCAGCCATAATAAATTACAGTAGGACAGCGGGATAAGTTGTCAAATATAAAAAAGCCAAATAATTACTAAAATCTCTGGAAAAGTTTTTGAATTCGGCGAAAAGCGATAATTTAGAAAATAAAGTAATTAATTAACCATGAAAGAAACAGGCTGAAAAAATTATCAAATAGGAATTACACAATATCTTACACTAGAGTCGTTAGTACGTGGTTAATACGTGGTTGTTGGTAGCGAGATGCATAAATGATACAGCATCTCTCGCTATTCAATAAATATCTGATATTTTTATTCATATACCAAGACCTGATTCCACTTAAAATCACAAAAAGAAATATTTATTTTTGCTGACTAATTGCTTTAATGATCTCAGTTTTTCCACTTAAGAGGCCTTATTCCTTTTAAAATGCTGATTGTTTTATACATATTTTTCTATGATCAATCATGTTTCTTAACATACAATTGATGTTATCTAGAGCTGGGCTATTGGGATTTATTGGTATATATTTGAAACCTACAGTTTGAATTTTTCATTGATAATTTTTGTTTCAAAACCTACTCGAAATTCACAAAATTCACGCTGCAAATTAGTTTTTTCAACTTATTTTCGACTGCACGCAATGAAAACATGAAATAGCTATGTTATTACCTAGAATTTGGGGAAAAGTATTATTCGCTTCAAAAAGTTGGTTAAAATTATCAATATATTTGTCAAAATATGAAAAAAAAAAACAAAGGAATAAGGCCTCTTAACACGTGTCATTATTACATTACAGTTCGTATCCTCATCATTAGTGTGTCATTAGTTCCTTTGTGACCGCTTAAAGACGTTCTCGATTGGTTATTTAAATTGAGTTTATCATTTATTTATCACATGTTAAACGTGACTATCACAGGCCCACATAAGCCAATTCTCACCAAACGAACTACACAACGCACTAGGGTTGTGCCCTAGGGTCCCTAGGGAAGGGGTTGCAACAATAGACCACTTGCCAGCCCCTGTGATCTCGAGCGGTAATGACTGCTTGTGTTCACTCACCGGGACATTTTTGTAGGTATTCGATGTACCAACTCGTAAACTTGATGCGTTTTATGACTTTTAATTATAGTTTTTCCATCAAATTATGATTTACATTTCAGATTATTATTTTCCCGAGACCGGTGGCAGGCACTTGTTTTGAAGGCCAAGACTCACTTTGGACGCACCACAGCTCTAAATCACAGTAGCTCGTAGTATTTTATCTTAAAAATTAAAATAATATGTGGAGTGCCGTAAAACATAAAAAAACCTAAAACAATCCAATAAGTTTCAAATCCATTCAGTGGACAGTGGTACAGAGTTCTGAGGTATAAACCTTACCTACTTTATGAAATTTAATAACCTATACGGTGGAGTGATAATGTTTTTTCTCAAACATGCAATGAAATATCGTCATAACGTGCGTTAAAATAGGCTTCGAAGTGTCAAGTTTCGGGCGGAACAATTCGAGAGAACTGTAAAGGAATTTCATACAAAATTGAAGGCCTAGGCCGGGAAGTAATTTGTTTTTAATTTTAATGTAAACATGGCGTCTGTGTTTATGAACAGCTGATATATATTTTTTTCTAGTGGCTACCCATTCAGCCATCTGACCAACAATATCCGCGTTAATGCCTAGTACACCCGAACTGATATTAAGAATACAAATCTGTATGATTCAATGTGTTGATGAATAAATTTAAAATACTGTCTATACGTAAGTCATCAGAGACCATAGACAATATTAAAAATATTCTGCCTTTATTTTATTTAGTATAGAAATTAAGATTCTTATTATCACGTTGTGTATACTGGCCCTAATATTCGAACACTACACATGTGGACGACTTATTAAAGAAAAAAAATGTAGAGGGATTGGAGGGAAAATTAAAAAAACTTTTTTTTAAACATAGCGTCTGTGTTCATAAACTGGCTGAGCAGCTGAATTATGTTTTTTTGAGTGATGCATTTTTTTATTTCATTGGATATGTTTGAGAAAAGCACTATACATGCCTTAGCCGTGAAAAGGGCTTGCCAGCTACGTATCACTAAACGGCCTCCCTTACGGTCTGCCGTCTACTCAGCCGGCAAGCCCTTATTTCCCGGTGTCTGCAGTAATGTACTATTTTTTTATAATTGTTAAAAATTAGCAGTACCTACGCATAATAAAAAATAGTAAACCGTTACAGAGGGAAAACAGTTCTTTTTTTTATAAGCCCTTGAAACTTCGCTTTTCGGGAAGGTATTGGGTCTGTTAGTGATTTAATTACATTTAAATAAAGATAAAATGATAATATTCTAATATTTTACATAGAAAACTCTCGTGAGTGTCAGACATATTAAAATTCATTATGAAACGGGTTTAAAACGTCGAATAAGTCGAATATCACTCGACATGTTTCGAATCGGTACGCGGTTCATCCTCAAATCAGCGCTCTTGAGAATGGATCGCGAACCAATTTGAAACACGTCGGGTCGATTTTAATAATATAAATATTTCTCTCAATCTTCATAATATCTATAGTTACGAGTATATACCAACCCAATTTCGCAAGTAACCAGCTAGCAATCAAACTAAATAGCATTACTATTAGTACAAAAGCTGCGCCGTACAAAAGATGGAATAACTAATAAAGCAAATAGTTGGTTAGGAGAGAACTTCCCAGAATACGGTATCATTTTCCTGCGGCATAATTCGACGTTACAAACGCCACACATCTCAAACTCGTGTTATATATGTTCCATTCAAAGTAACCGTTTATATTTTTTTCTTCGTTGAAATGAATAAATAATTGACCGAAGGAGCGAAGCGTTTGCGTTCAAGCTTGGCCAAAAATCGTCCGTATATCCGTTTGTCCGGATTCGGGGCTATTCTAGCCTACAGGCCGCATTTCTCAACCGATTCTCGTTAAGTTTTGGGAGAAGATTGAATAATGTTTTTTTTTTTTTTTTTTTTTCAAGTTAGTTTTATGAAAATTTTCAAAATGGCGGAAGGATATAGCCGGCATCATGGGTAACCCTGCTGCAGAGCCATAATCTGGGGATATCAGTTCTAGGTTAGGTTCTCTTAGAATAGGTTAAGTTAGTTATTGTGGTTTGTGTTTTAATAAAGTTTATATTTCAGCATACAACTAGCTTTTGATATTTATCGTTAAGACACTATACAGAAGCCGCACTCTTTTGTTATTTACCGCTTTTGCAAAGGAATTAGCCTACTCGTATCTGATTGGCCATTTTTAATGAAATACGACGCTGTTGGTTGTAGCTTCTGTGGGGCGTGGCATACTTCTAGGGTTGCCTACATTAGCGAAAGGGAAACTACTTCTCTGTGTTTGTACTTATTTTAAAAGCTTCTTTTGACAAAATACGTTCCACATAAGACGGACCTAGCGGGATCTTCATAATGATGGGCTCTAAGCGTGCCTACTGGATCTTTGGATTGGTTTAACGTAACAATGTACGGTTTTTGCTTTTCAAAACATCAGGACAATTTTATGATACTGGGTTTAAATGTTGTGGTGAATCGAAAAGTGAAAACCGCACATATCTGCGTTGAACCTATCTTGAGATCTAGTCCATATTTCCAGGGTCCATCATCAGGTTAATTTGTTGTGGCTGTAAATGTTCAGTAAAGTGAGCAGAAAAACGAAAACCACACTTGTCTACGTTGAATCAGTCCCGAGATCTAGTTGGCAAGTGTCCCATCAGATCATGACTTAATGTCAATGGGAAAACCGTAGTAGTAACCGTATTCTCTTACTATAAAAAAAAATGATTTACACTTTACGGAGATAAGCGATGAACTTACGTACAAAACGACTCAATGTAGCGTACACTGAATCTCTTCCTTTGTAAAGTCGGTTAAAAATAATAAAAATTCGTAATATTATATAAATAAATAATAAAAATATAATCGATGCGTTGTCTTCGCTTCGAACGTGCCGACCCTAGCCGAATAAAGGCGGGGCGTAGGGCGGGCCGGAGCACAATTGCGACCCGGAATTAATAGGTATATTTTTTGACACTTGGCGCGGAGTGAAACCCCCTTGACATCAGTAGGTACTACGTATTACTACCTCATACACTTTTCTTAAGCCCAAATAATATATACAATAATTATCGAAAATGATCACTGATTTTTTTATTGAAGTATAGCAGTATGTACCTACTTAAGCAAGTCCTGCTCTGAGAATATGCTCATTTGGGGATATCACAAAGATTCATCGAATAGGGCTCAGTATCGTTTTCTGCCTCTGCCAATAAAAATCAACTGGGATATAATAATTTATCTGGCGTCTGTAGTGCGACCGTGATTGGATTGGTTAAAAAGCACTTATAAATCAGGATCAAAAGAGATTTTTATACGCTCATAAATAACGCTCCTGGCTTTACATAATTATTTTAAAAATATAAGTAGGGATAGAATTGTAAGGTACACCTATTTATCGGCAATGAGTAAAAAAAATATTCTACACTTAGTTTTCGCATGATTGTCATTACCTCTAATAAGTGAGAGTGCTGAAAATACGATTAGTTACAAGGTTAGGTTAAAAGGTTAATATCTTATTTATCACCTATTATTACTTAATTGCCTACCTAATAACATAATAACAGGTATACATACTACCGTGTGTATTTGTATTCAAAAGGTACATTGTTATCAACAGTTTAGTATCTATGTATAAGCAAGTATAGACATTTATTGAACGCTGTTCTCAATATAGGGGAAATGTTATATATTAAATCCAAACATACTTTACCGGTGACATAATATATATTAACCATGAAATTACAAGTTTCAAGTGAAACTAAGTTTATCAGCTATTCCCTTGTCGTGTCGTATGTTTGATCTCATTTATCATTCCCTAACTTACGTCGTTAATGCCCTTAGAATTAAAAGGACTTAACTGATTTGATTTTAAGACTGACATGTGACATTTTGTCTAAGTGGGTTAAGTATCAAGTGATCACTTTGCCAACCTCGTATTTGACGAACACTTTTGATTGGAGAATCACCAATGAAGCTATTATATTAGAGTATAATTTTGCCGAAATATTCTTCCGAATCGTAATTTAGTTAATACAGCCTTAAAAATCGCTGATGGCATTGTCGAAATATTTGCGAATTTGCCCTGTTTTTGTCCGTCACTTAAGTTTTGTAAATAGAGATGGCCTTGTTTCTAAGATAGCCCACTTCAAAATTGTATACCTAGTTAAAGCCTGACCAGAAATATATGATATATGAGGATTGTCAAGAGGGCGCTATTTATAAGATTTATATGGCAACAATTTCGCAACCAATCGCAACCCACTTTAATGACATTACTTTAAATACCTGTCAGTTCCACTATGTAAACCTCGTAATACAATTTTATGGAATGCACTCTTTTTCTCACTGTTTTTCGTGTAATAAACACGTGTACACATTATTTATAATATTACTTTCACAATTGTGAATGGTTTTCGGCATTTTCTTTGCATAATCTTAAATATTTGTCTTTTAAAGAAAGCACCACAAATGACATTCACATTGTTGACAAACCATCATAAAATCATTGCCAGGTGTAAGAAATTAGTTCCGGTGAAATTCCGCAACATGGCGCATCCTCACATATTTCTGGTCAGGCTTTATAACCTTTCGAACGAAGTCAAATTTTGCGCCCATATGATGGACACGGAACATATGGATGTAATATGGTATGGCACCCATGTTCGGTTAGTACCATAGACTTACGTACTAACCGAACATGGGCGCGAAATTTGAATTCGTTCGAACGGTTATAACTATAAAATTTTGAAGTGGGCTATCTTAGGAACAGGGCCATCTTTGGCGAAAGTACCTTAGTGCAAAATTTCCCATAGAGTAGTTTATTATGTACCTATTCTATATCTCCTAGTGGCTCTGTAAGCTGTAAACCTAGCAAATTTGTTACGAAACGGCTGAAATTTGTATGTTGTTACGTTTTCAACTACCACAACTTGGCCATTTTGAAAAATTCAGCAAAACAGTATCGACAAAAAAGTATACAATGAACGAACCTATTTACTCACAAAATTTCATGAGAATCGCTTGAAAAATGTGACCTCTACTCGAAATCATCCAGACATAAGAAATAATTTCGTGCTCAGCCGAAAAAGAGACGCTTAGTTCGCTCGATCAACTACATTTTTATTCGCAGTTTTATAATGGACACGTAGTGTTAATGAAGACATATTGCGTATGCATTATCCAATGAATATTGCGAAATAAAAGATTTCAATATCAGCGCGCATAGAGGCATTCGAGTATATCGTTAGAGATATCGCCAAACACACAGATCGCCATTAGATCTCAGTCATGTCGCCTTTGTACGTCGAGCATACCTTTGACAGGCGACTCTTTTCCGCGTGACAAATACTACCTGTCACTTTCCTTTCAATACCGTGCGAGCAAGACGGGAGATGCTGACTCGCGCGACAAGCGAAGTCGCGGCAAGATATGCTAGCCCTGAACTGTCATTAAAACGTGAAGGCGATAATGACTGTCAAAAATGCTATTCCTACCAGGGACCTAATTCGAGATTGACATTTGAGTGATCGCCAAACGTCAAATCTCTATTAGATAACTGTCATTTAAATGCGATGAGTTTAAAAGTGACATATCTCATCTCAATTTTGGAAATACGAAGGCGATACTGATTGTCAAAAATGTTATTCACATGTAGGTATATAAATTTCTGTTTTGAACGAAACGTAACGGACTAATTTCACGTACTACGTAGTCAATTTAAAGTATGCGCCTGTTATTTATGCCGTCACATACAAAGGAAGCGAAAATTTTGCACGTCCGAATTGACGAAGTTGCGATGTTCTAGGGATATCGCCACTTGTCAAGTAGGCACACGTCAAAAGTGACGGATGGCGATGAAAAGGAGAGATCTCCATTATATCTCTAAAATTGGTCGAATACCCCCCCTGTTCGTGACAAACTTTCTTTGCGTGCCAAAATCACTTTACGAAAACCAATAGAAATCAACAAAGGGCTAAACAGTAATTAAGCATTACAACATCCAATACAATTAATAAAACTGGCAATCGAGTTTGTAAACAAGCCCAACTTCCTGTAATAACGGCCAATCTCAAGTATTAATGGGCAGCGCGAACTTATTGGGAAAATGAAGGAGAGTTGTTAGGAAGACACGAATACCGGTGAAGTCCCAACTAGCAAAATCAGTACTTATTGTATTCTTCAAGACTACTTTATAAGATACTTGTAGTTTGCTACAAGCCTGGGATTTGGGCGCAGTTATAGGAGCATTATTTGCTTATAATGCTCTTATAATCAACTCACAGAATGTCAGAAAGCCCTATAATACACTTGCAGGAGCACAATTGCTTCTATAATGTTCTGAGACTACACATTTTTAAACACAAATAATCTTATTAGTATCTGACATAAGTATATTACTAGAGTAATACTGTTTATAACGCACTACTAATGTTCTTAGTTATTAGTTATAAGTACTTATTATAAAAAATATTTCTTAGTTGTATCGGCCGGTTGGTGTGTTTTGTTTTATTGTGATAAAAAAATATCTACACTTAAGTATTTCTACTTCCTTTTAATGTAACTCTATTTTGTTAACGAAAATCGTATATTGGTTTTACTATAAAATATTGTGTGTGAACTCGCCGGGGAAGTCATTTTTATTGTAAATGTCTACCAGTAATAGTTTAATTTCACAACGCCCCTTGAAAAGCATCACATATCATAAATATTGTTGACATAATATTTCAAAAATTATTACGAACATTCGCCATTTTTTTAAATTACTCTTCATTGAGTTGTTATACGACAGTTATAGGCAAATTTGCACTTAAAGCAGACTCAATCTAGACAACTCGCCGCCATATTAATGAAAAATAAAAGACAGTGTTGCCAGAGCCATTGTGTCATAAGTTACGTTTATTTTGATTTTAATAAAAATAAACCGGCGCGAGTCTTATTCGCGTACCGAGGGTTCCTAAGGTACCAACTATGAAAGCATAAAATACTGAATACAAAAACCTTGGCTTGTTAGTCTGAAATAATGTAATGAATCAAATGGGGAGTTATAGCAATCCATAACTCCCGCAGGAACTATAAAGGCCTTTGTCCTTCAGTACACCTGCATGTAATAACATATTTTACGAGCGAATGTGATGAAAAATAAGTTTGTAACACCAAGAAAAAAGCTGTCACTTCTTAAAAATATGGCCATAGACGAATATGGTCATATTTAGCACACGAAACTGTGTCATCGTCATCATCATATCAGCCGTCCACTGCTGGACAAAGGCCTTTCCAAATTTCTCCACAACGATTGGTCATGCGCCTCCCTCATCCAATTGCTCCCGCAAACCTAACCAGGTCGATCCGCCAGGTTGGCTTTCCATGCTACGTGTTCCGGCACGCGGTGTGACGTGAAGCTGTGCGTAGAGTTAAAAATTTGCCTTACTAATTCCATATAGACCAAAATAATGTTGTATGCCTTCGGACTACACATTGAGGTTTAAAAATAATTACATATATCTTGAAAACTATATGACGTAAAAATAAACTACACGCAGATTTTGAGTCCAAATATATACTCTCAGGAAAAAATATAACTGAAATATCTTTGTAAACTTTAATGCTCTCACTTCATAATTTTTAACAAAAACCATTGTAAAGTTACGATATGTGCTCAGAAATCAAAAGTTACTTACATGTTATGAGAGGGTCAAAAGTTACGAAAAATTTAACAAATGTAACCATCTGGCAACACTGATCATGACAGATACCAAGTATTTACTAGTAAAGTGATTATTCGAGTAGCTTATAAGGTTGCTTAATCTAATAACGCTCTTATCCAGGACAATTACACTTATATGAATCTTGAAGAAGACTACTAAGAATGCAAACTTATAATAACCTCAGCTTAGTGTCTTATAAAATCTTGTACTCTTATAAAATACTACTGTAGGATCAAATATTATTCAAGACAATTTAATCTCTCTGCATACAATTATAGGATACTTATACTTATAAGTGTCATTCAAGATAATCTTGTAGCCAACTAGAAGACTGTGCAATAAGAACGAATGATCTTGAGAGTATTTACGCTTGTGAAATGCTACTATTAGTATAAGTATCCTATTACCGTCCTGGGTGCTTGCCTTAAAGCATACTATAAGACTGAAATATAAAAATGAATGCTCTTGAGTATGTTACAGCTTGTTAAATGCTATTATAAGTAGAAGACTCTACAACAATGCCTTTATAAGAACGTTAATAGTAGATATTTACTTATAATATTTATTTATAGGATTACTTTGCTAGTTGGGGTGCGAGTCTTAATCGCGTACGGAGGGTTCTGTATTCAAAAAACGATATGTCGTGATTTTTTAAGACGCCCAACGTACTTTTTTAGGGTTCCTTACCCAAAAATGTGACCCTATTACTAAGACTCCCCTGTCCGCCGTCTGTCTGTCTGTCATCAGGCTGTATCTCATGAACCGTGACAGCTAGACAGTTGAGATTTTCACAGATGATGTATTTCTGTTGCCGCTATAACAGCAAATACTAAAAACAGAATAAAATAATTATTTAAGTGGGACTCCCATACACCAAACGTCATATTACTTGCGTAGCTTGATTGCTTAAGTAATTTTCGTAGACATGACGTTCTGTATGAGATTATCTTGCTTCTGTGGATATTGTAATTTCCAAATTTTCAGCTCGGTTAGCGGCACTAGATCGAATTACATTCAGTCCATATGAGGCTCTATCGCGACGAGTCAGGCGGCAGTTAGGCCTATCTTAGCAAACAGTTTAAGGACAGTAACGCCATCTATTACCAGAATTTCCGATCACATTATTAACTAGATCATGAAATTTCAAAGTATTTAAATGAAACCCAGGCCTTTCATGATTTAGCCACGTAAGCGCTTTATCGTTCATTGCTACGATATTCTAGGTTGGATGCCCTTCGAGCGTCTCTGATGCTACCGAACAAACCTTGCCTACAACGTGCTCCGTTCTCACCGATCTGCAAAAAATCTATTGAATGTATCATAAAATAATCGGCCAAATCTCGCAATGTTTACATTTTCAGCTCGGATAGCAGCACTAGATCAAATTATATCCAGTCCATATGAGGCTATAGCCATGAATCAGGTGGTAGTTAGGCCTTGCTTGGCGTATAGTTCAAGTCCAGACCGCCTATCCTAAATTCGAAATTTCACGGATTTATACAAGTTTGGCATAGTACAGGAAAGTCAAGGAAGTGGCTATGGATAGAGTTAGATGGAGAAAACTACATACTTTATCAGCTACACCGACACGAGTTTGACTCTTAAATTTATGATGATGATGATGATGATTCTGACCAATATTGGTACCGAAATAGCTGGACATCTAAAAGTGGTTACAAGATACTTTTTCTACTCCAGTACTTTTTTCTGTCATTTATATAGTTACTAACTCTAATATAAAGACATAAATTATGAAAGTCTGTAAAAGTCTATACTCTACTGCCCAAAAAAACACTGCTAAACGATGTTATAATGTCGCCAAAAAAGCATCACTTAGTACCACAGATTACAAGATAAATAGCTGCATTCACACAATTTTCAATTAAAAAAAAAACATCGCTGCCAACTTAAAAAAAAAAGTTTGGTCTTCAGTGCATGGATGTTTAGTATAGTGAACGTATACCTTTATGTTAAGTTCATATTTTTTTGAAAGATGTTTAGTATGGTGAGCGTATACCTTTATGTATAAGTTCATATTTTTTTGACAGATGGACGTCAATAAAAAAATGTTTATCAGAGACTATTTTTTTTTAATTTTGTTGATTCCGAGCGGGAACATGTAATTATTTTCTTTGTTGTTTATTTGCATTTTATTTATGAAATGTCGTGTTGTAGAAAAAGTATTGTATGCAACGTTGTATAAGTAGGTCAATAAACGCTCGTGGCATCTTTCTTACGATGTTCCCTACGCTCACATCGTAACCCATGCCACTCGCGTTTTTTGCCCCCTCTTATACAACGGTTGCATAAAATACCATTTTACCCGATTACGGTAAATAGATCAGTTTTACGCGGACGAAGTTGCAGGCCAGTATGCTTTTATAATATGATACTTTGTATGCGACTAAGATGAAGTCACCAGTCGCCTGCTTTACTGTATAAAAACTGTTTACTGTTCTAAAATGTAGGTTGTCAGCTTAGGCATGTACCGTTAAATGATATCTGTGTCGTAAGCAAAATGTCAAAATCGCTTTTGGCACTAGCTGTAACTCCAAGTTTGTATGTGTTACTAATCCATCCATGCATGTATTTTTTTCTTGTGTTGTTAATTATTACATATATGTAAAAAACCGACCAAGAGTCTCGGTCCCGCAGAAGTGTGATTTAGAATCTTATAATTACAACTTTTCAATGTCACTTATTACTAGCTATAATTGGAGTTACTTCTACCATATGTCCGTTACACCCACGCCTTGAATTTAAATGGCGTCGTGGCTAAAATGTAACAGCTGTGTTCCATATTAATCAAATTAAACCCCCGAAATTCGACTGTAATAAAATAAATCAATAACTGATACCGTTACGGTTACCTATTCCAGATCCAAACAACATTCGCAACAGTGAATATAAAATTTGATCCGTTTAGGGCTTCCCGTTCATGTTCGGACTATCCCGTTTCAGAGTAACCATCTCAAATAGTTTAAAAAATTTACAGCGCTATAAAACTTCACAGTTTTACGAGAGACCTCTGGACTGTCGATTGAAGTGTTCCGTGGAACTGATATGCTGGTGTTATTGAATTTAAAGGATTTTGTAGTAAAATTGAATTGTATCGATGTGTAGAAAATATACGAGTTTTGTGTGTTTTATTCTGTCATTGTATGCAAGTTGAATTTGTATTTTATTTGATTTCTTGATTGTACCGGCACATTTAGATCATATTGGTGAAATAAAAAATTATGAACGTGAAAGTTTGTGAGAATGTACGTACCTGTTAAATCTTAGAATAAATACTGGCTTCACTTTGGCAACCTAGCCAGCACTTGAAAGTGAAGCCAGTTATAGTTAGCCTCGGGCTTAGTTTCGTCTGTGTGCGTCACAGCGTCAATCTCATCTCACAAGCAAAACGTCTCTATGATCGGTTCGTAGACACGCACACATAAAACCAAAAGCGGCTTCATGTTTCGAAAATCTATTGTGTGATGAATTGATGACTCGCGTTCTAGGCGTTTTTATTCTTAGACTTAAAAGCAAATACTACGTAAATAACAGATGCTCATAAAACTTATCAAAAATATAAATTAAGACATAGGCAGCAATTTATAAGGATACTCTTTCATATGAAAGTAAAATGGGAGTTGAAAGTGATAACTTGAACATAAGCCAGAATTTTTACTGTATTTACCATGCAGTACTTGTAAGCGGTAATGTTGTTGTGATTAAAACATACCTACTATGTTATATTTCAAAAATAGGTACATTAAGCCTCCCCGCGCGATGTCAAAACAAAGTATACAAGTACAGTACAGAACAGACTTATGCTAATGGAAACCAATTTGTGCGCCTAATACCGCACTGTTTCAAAAGGTCTTAAGTGTTTACAACTACAGCGGCTTATAATCTCTTCCCGTATTAAGAGGTAGAATACTACCCATACCGAACATTTAAGCCGGCGGAGGCTTTGGCCAAACATTGGCGTATAAGCTGTATAAAAAGCATACCAATTCGCTATTAACACAGTAACATTATAACAAAAGTATAATAAAATTGGTCTTTGTTTTAGTTCTTGTGGATTGTTTATCGTCTTGTTCTGTAGTCATCTTTTTTTTTGTTTATTATTTAGGTTAGACTCGATGTTAGGTAGTGTGAACCGCGGGTTTGGTCCCGATTATAAAAATATAACACCACTTTTTATTAAAACAGAATGTACTATAAAAAATACACAGGTATAGAAAGATCTAAAGAAAATTAGTGACCACTTCAAACTGACCGGAGTGAATATTCAGTGTAAGTATATAAGGCGAGTTTGTTCGTCATTCCTATTTCTGCAAATATTGTTAAAATAATTGTTAGAACTGTTGGAAATCGATTATTTGGGCGAATTTTTATTTTGTATAATATAAGGTCGATTTCTTGTTTTCTCAGATTTTAATCAAATTAGGTGAGTTGGTAAAGTTGCTTATTCTGAACAAGGTAAGCCCAATTTCACGGTATGTCCTACAAAATTTTCCATTGAGTTACAAAATATGTATGGAATTTATTTAACAAAACTTCGTATTCTGTACTAAAATTTAGTACAATATGAAGAGCTCGAAATGAAAAATAAATAAATCGACAACAAAATGAAAATTGGTCCATGGGCCAATTTCGGTAATACATTTTGTATAACTCAATGGATAAAAAATAGTAGGACATATCGTGAAAGGCTTACCATGGTCAGAAGAAGCAACTTTACCAACTCACCAAATTTTATTGAAATCTGAGAAAAAAAAGAAATCGACAACAAAATAAAAATTGACCCATTTATGTATCCCGAAGCCACTCCCGAGTGCGATCCTAATTAGATCATACTTAAAATGACTTAGCTCTTCCGTTGCGGTAATAATCGTGTAAAAAGAATGACGCTAGAACCGCGCGGTTAGAACGCTCGGAGAATCACCCAGCGGTCAGCGGTTATTCCAAAGAGGCCGTCGTTTACAGGTTACTTAATATTAAGGGAAAATGTTTGATGATGAAATGACCAGGACCACCCGATCGGTAGGCAGCTACACTACCATTGAGCCAACCGCGTCATGTCACGTTTCATTGTTATAATTTTCTAATATACACAAAGTAGATGATCTTATGAACACGAGTAGTGCTGTCGCCCACACTGTGGGTAGAGTTTGACAAGTGTGCAGCATGACGCGGGGATTAGTGGAGTGTTGAGAGACAGCGCCGGACGCAAGTGGTGAGAGATAGCCGTAAATTCATTCGGCACTTCTCACCACCAGCGAGGATGCAATTAGCTATCGACTATTTGCTCGCTCAAGAAAAAAAGAAAAGATATATTAACTGTTGATCGCTAGCTGTTTACATTGGCGGTGAAAACTACGTTTTCAACTCGCTCAGCGATACTATCTTATCTTATGGTCTTATCCTTACGGATATATTTCGACCAGTATGATCAGTCGGATCTTTTGTGCAATATCGGATGTATCGGATGATGGAACCCAAGAACAACAATGCCTGGATTTCCATCGTTTCAGGATAGCGGGTACCGAATTTCTTCATTCTAAATCTGGCGAGGTCATGACATCCGCACAGTATGTGCTTCATTGTTTCTGCGTCCTTTGATCCAGTGACCTGTGAACCCCCCGCTATGAATTCTGAGCTGTCCTTTACCACTAAAAACAAACCCGAAACATGGTAAAATCTTGATTCTTGCACCACAGACAAAGAACACCACGTGTTGATGCTATTCAAACGTCGCATGAGGTCGCTTAAAGTTATCGGCAGCGACAACGCTCAGCGAAGTTTCAGCGCCGCGCCGCCTGCTCAGTAATACAACAATTGCTTTGTATTCTACTTATGTTGATGCTATGCACACTTTGAATGTATAGTCCTTTAAAATATACATTATTAATAAAACAATAACTTATATTCAAGATTAGCACTCGTTGATACGTGTATACATAGTTAGAATCACTATCACTACACTACATAGTAAAAAACAATACGCTTCCTTGCCGTCTGTCTGTCTGTCTAACCATATGTATGCTTAGATGGAATTCATACCATTTCATCAGTGAAATTAAAGATTTGGGACTAACTGATGATGAAATTATGGTTTAAGTGTGTATAATCTTGTTACTTGGACCACAGACGAAGAAGCACCTTGTGTTGATGCGACGCAAACTTCGCGTGGTGTCGCTTAAAATTATCGGCAGCGACAACCCTCAGCGAAGTTTCAGCGCCGCCTGCTCAGTAATACAACAATTGGGAGAACTTGGGAATTATTGTCGTATATTAGCAGATGGCGCCTCTGAGATTAGAGTTTAATTCTGATATGTTTTAATTGTTCGTCTGCGCTCGGATTTGAGCAAGATTAATCTAGGATTGTGTTAAGTTTTGGAGTATTTTTGTTAGATTAAGGAAAGAGTTACTGTTTGGTTGTTCGACTGTTTTGTTTGTACTTGTTACTATCCTCGTTCACAAGGACTAAATTCCTCTATGACTGGACTAGATTCGGCTATGCAAACAAAATGTCGTAGTTACAACAGTAAACACAATGTTTGCTGCCCCAGTTACCTAATCCCTGTTCTAGATGCTATTCGTATGGAATCGATAAACTTTGACCATGAGGGTGTACTGGGGGTAATGCGAAAGAAAAAATTAATGTGCTCCACTGCAATGTAATCCGAAGTCGAATCTGCGACCATACGTTTCCGGCGTAGTGCTCTCCCAACTGAGCTATTACATCGCTGCGGCAATCATTCAAAATCTTTGATTCCATAATTTTACGCCCTCTGCGTCATATATTTTTTTAATGCTTAGGCGTCATACCCTAGGATGTGCATTTACATGCACAATCTCAAGTCCCCATTGCTTTACAGCAAGTGTAAGGATCGCGAGAGAGATTGCGCTATTATCAATATTTTTACAGAATCTTTATTTTATCCAGTGCAGTTTTTTTATCCAGTTTCTATCCTTTGGGTGAATATTTATAACATGAAAATATAGTATTTGTACATTAAAAACAGAATCAATAAAAATACTCCATTAATATATCGTTTGACCACGTTTGAAACGCCTTTGAAAAGCAAATTTAGTTACTAAACGCTAAGTGCACTTATGAATTAGACAACAATTTGTAAACGTTTTTATCTCGCACTAAATGAACACGTCAGAATAGAAATCCCAATCGGCGTCACAGAGCTAGAGGCGGCCTTTGGGAAAACCCATCACAAGTTGATACGCAGACCGGGTGGACTTCCAGCTGTCGGGAGACCAACTTTAATTGGTCTGCGCATGCAATTTCTCTGGGCAACAATTGTCTTGTGGAATAACGCGGCAATGCGTTTGAGTTTAGGTACACTAAGACTAAGACCTGGGGTACGAATATTGCTAGTTGTTATTATAGAGCCACATATTAGATATCCATCACAGCATGTACGGCAGGGAGTTTCATATACCTACCTAACTGAGATGGTGGACTGTATGCCAATAGAATCCCTTCGATCTATAGGTACGTCTAGATTTACTCATACATCACTTCTGTGGCGCGGAGATAATCCCATTAGCGGGTTATACTCCCACACAAAGTCCGACTACTGGTAGTGAGGGCTAAAGATCCCTGATACAGTTCAAGTTATGTTTAAAAAAAGCCTAGATTTATAAACTGCGTGAAATGTTGATAAATTGTGCAGTTTTTATTTATGCAGTCCTCTGCTGGGTGTAGTTCTCCTTTAGATTATTATACATTTAGCTAGCCGGTCACAGTAGAATACGCGTCGTTTCATGAGTATTACTCAGCATTTTCAACGAAAAAAGTATATGTCGATTTTAGTATACAATTAATATGCCAGTAGTACAATTTAAGCTACTTTTGGTGCCGACCGTACTATAAAAACTTCATCGTAGGGTAAGGATTATTTTCAAACAAGTGGGTATACACGAGTTCACATTGAAAGGATTGATATGTAAGGAAATAAAAAAGGAATTGATAAGAAGAGTCCTCTCGATTTCGTCAGGATCCCATCATCAGACCCTTATCTGATGACCATAAGACCACCTGTCGTCCAAGCTGAGTAATTGGGGAATCCCGTGGACATAGGAAGTACACACGTGGATTCAAAACCCCATTAATTAGTGACATTCGCAATAACAAAATGGCGGTGTACGTGCATTGAATAACGGCGACCTAAAGACACGGGCCGGTATCAATCCGGGTGAATTTATCGTCCTATCTGCAGCTCGGGCTGAATTATTCCCGTTCTTTTGGAGGGACAATTGGTGACTGCCTTTGATTTAGTTCTGGGACGTTTTATTAGTATGTAGTTTTCGGAGCATTTTCTAATGGATGTAAGTGCTGTAAGTAGAACTCTTTTTCTAGACTACTGAAGGTTGTGATTTTTAATCCTGTCAACCAGTTATCGCTATCGTATCGTAATTCCTTTGATTTAGCTCTCGGACGTTTTAGTTTTCAGGGTATTCTCTAATATTTGGGTGTAAGTGATGTAAGTAGGACTCTTTTTCTAGACTACTAAAGATTGCGATTTTTAATCCTGTCAACCAGTTATCGCTATCGGTTGTGTTCAGTCTTTCAAATCTAATAGTATCCTATAGTAAAGTATCTCCTAAAAGTTCAACTCAAATTCACCCAGAATGATTCCAAAAGGCACCAGTAACCTCCAGTGCCTGTTTCTCGGAACAGCAAATTTCATAGATGCACTTTAATGCACTCCCGGCACAAAGCACGGACCTGCCTGAATATTTACAGCTGCAATCATCTTGAGTGGTCCAGCTTGCTGTTATTACAGGGTATACTTATGGAGCGGGTCTGGGTCACTGTACTTTATGAAATACTAAATTGAAGTAGATTAGGTAATAATTATAGTGGTATATGGAGTAAATATTACGCCGTTTATTAGGTTGTTAAAAACTTGAGGGATAAAGCAGCATTTTGTAAAAGGGCCCTTTTAGTTGCGTGCGACGACGAGCGAAGCGAGTACAAGTGGTAGCTAACGGGTAATCACAATGAAAAGCAGATAATTGTTCGCGCTAGTCAGTAACTTTTTGACGGTTACAGCTAAGTTGGGGATATTTTAAGGCCTCGTTAGATAAGGACCCCAGAATTAAATAATATGTCACTGGGTTTGATAGATTAGCCTAACTACATACTTAAGATTTGAAAAAAAGCACGTGAGGCTAAAATAAATATTTAAATCTGATAATCGGAAAGATAAGTACAATGTGAACGTCCCTATCTATGCATCGGCACGCAAGCATCGGCTAGCACTAAATCAGAGCAAAATGTCAAACGCTGCTTACGAGCGACGACAGTGCGCAATGAGCGGCGAAATTGTGCTAGACTGGAATATTAACTCCGTTTCGACCTAACTGACTGCGCGACCAGCAGTGAGCAGTTGTGCGAGAGAGCCGAGCGCGGTGGCCATACGAGTGAGCGAGACACACGTACCTACACCGCTGCCTCCATGGCGCAAAGTCGTGGCGTCTCCGTATTAAGGCCACCTGTATATCGTCGCCGCACGTCTGTCTACTTTAGCATATGCTCTATTTTAAGGAATCGTTATATTTTTTTCTAGTTTAGATGGATAGGCTACTTTTTTTCACAGACCACGTCTCACGCTTAATCCTATAACGTCCCTAGATATATTGAGAAACGAACACGTAAACCTGAATATCGTACGAATAACTTCAAGTACTGCCTTATGCATCGGCAAGCAACCTGCCTAGCACTAAATCAGAGCAAAATGTCGAACGCCCCTTACAAGCGGCGACAGTTCGCAATGAGCAGCAAAATTGTGCTCGACATCTGGAATATTGTCTCCATTTCGAACTAAGGCCGCTAGTATATACTAGCGTCGTCTGTCTACTTTAGTATATGCTCCCCTTCTAATTTCAACTTTTCATTGTCACTCAATGCAGTTAGAATAGCAAAATCTATATACGATGCTTTATTTACGGCAAGATATCGATAAATTGGTGATATTACGTCCCTAAATATATTGAGAAACGAACACGTAAACCAGGTCAGGCCGTACTTAAAGTACGGCCTAATGCATCGGCAACCAACCTGCCTAGCACTAAATCAGAGCAAAACGTCGAACGCTCCTTACGATCGACGACAGTTCGCATGAGCGGCCAAATTGTGCTCGACATCTGGAATATTATCTCCGTTTCAACCTAACCTAAGTGCTCTATTCGAAGTAAGAACATTTTTTTCCGATTCATATGAATAGGCCTCCTTATTTTCATACGCCACGTCTCGCAAAAATATCGCTTAAGTACAAATTTTCATTTTCACTGAATGCAGTTTGAATAGCAAAATCGATATATTATAACTTTTATTTGGGCAAGACATCGAGAAATTGGTGATATCTCAATTACTTAGTCCAGTATATCGAGCGAATAACTTTCAAGTACGGCCTTATGCATCGGCAAGCAACCTGCCTAGCACTAAATCAGAGCAAAACGTCGAACGCTCCTTACGAGCGACGACAGTTCGCAATGAGCGGCCAAATTGTGCTCGACATCTGGAACATTGTCTCCTTTTCGATCTTACCACACTCATAGTCGCATGCCTACTGAGTCAGCGATCCTGGGTTCGAATTGGGATCCCAGTAGATATTTGTGTGATGAACTCGAATTATTTGTTTCTTAGTCATATTTTTTCATGTTTTTAGAGCCTCGCTCTTTTCGGTGAGGTAATCGCCACACTTACCTATTTCTTGGTCTCCTAATACTTTCTCCTTCACTTTATTAATAGTACATTACATATCTAGGGCGGTGAATTCATGAACGTTCCAGATCGCAGGGGCTTTACGAATTACCACCCGTTGTTTGTTTAAAGTTTTACGCCTTGGCTTGGCCACGAAGTGGGATTTTCTCTCCGCGAAGCAGGTAGAAAATCCCAGGTAGCAGGTAGTAAAGATTTTCCTGAGATAAAATATCTCCTCTCCGTAGAAAACTGATCTTCAATACAATTTTAGAATTTTATAATAGTATAGATGGATAAGTATAAACATATGAGCTTGTTTAACAACAGAATTGAATGGAATATAAAGCGAGGATTGAAAATAGTTGAAGTAAGATCCTAATATTCTTATCGCAACCACAGAATAGATAATAGTACAAGTACAGAAGGCACACTACTTTGATCTTTACAAAAGCCGCTTTTTTTAGCCGAAAAAATATGATTTATGGCCCTTCTCAAGTCGTCGTCCCCAGCGCAAGCCAAACGGAACGTTAAAGCTGCGCGCCAACGGTGAAAATGAATTGGCTCGCTTGCCGCGTCGCCGAGAGCGAGGGCTGTCAACGACTAAAAATAAAAATGTATTTCCCATTTATTTCTTGCATTCAATATAGAGAGCAATATATTTATATTCTTCATACATTATATATTTTTTTAATATCATATGTTATGTAGGATTGAGTGAAAAGGAACGTAAGAATGACGTATGTATAGTGAATGAGATAGCATGAGGATGAACTGAACGAGTGTGAAAGAGATGCGTGAATGACTTAGGTCATTTTAGATATAAGCGATGGCGGCGGTCTCCTATTGGAGAATCGGTATCGGTGTAATGGTGAAAAGACGTGTCTGCTTTGATTTTTATAATATAATTTTAATTGTTGTGAAAAGTGGTTTTACTTCGTCGACCAATATCCCACAATTTTGGGGGCTCGTCCGGGATAGTAGTCGATTGAAGTATTAACTTGAAAACGACGAAGAAGATTCGACGGTTAGATCGGTGCCGCCGAACAAAGGAAGTACCGTTACATCCACGAGTGGTTCAAAAGTGCAAGACGGTTTCAACGACGACGTACGACGATAATCACTGCGAACCAACGTGAACAATGCCGAAAGACTCCAGGCGAAGCAGCAGACAAGCGGACTACAGCGACGAAATAGCTGAAACATCGAGAGGTGACGGGATGATGTTACATCTCACGAACGAGCTTATCCCCAAATTCACTGGCCAGGAGAAGACGTATCCTGCGGCCAGATGGGTACAAGACGTGGAGGATAATGCTGAACTGTGTGGATGGTCTCCGTTGCAGCAGTTGTTGATGGCGAGGCGGTCGTTGTCGGGCACGGCTTTGTTGTGGCTGCGCGCGGAAAGGACGTTCAAGACGTGGAACGACTTTAAAACCGCGATTTTAAAAGAATTCCCTGATCACATCGATTCGAAGACTATTCACGACATGATGAGTGCACGACATAAAAAAAGTCATGAGTCATGCATCGACTATATGATGATTATGAAGGAATTGGGCAAAAGAGGCAAGATGCCAGACTATGTCGCGATTAAGTACATTGTCGAGGGCATAAAAGATCACGAAATTAACAAAATAATGTTATACGGCGTTACTTCGTACACGGAGCTGAAAGAAAAACTGAAGATTTACGAACAGTTACGAGAAAATATGACGAGTAAACACACACAAGAAAGGCGGACGAGACACGGCGAGAAGAACCGGCGAGTTTCACGCTGTTTTAACTGTGGAGAAGAACATCACACATCGGCGGAATGTCCTCATAAAAGAAAAGGCTTGAAATGCTTCAAGTGCAATGATTTCGGCCATATTGCATCGAATTGCAAAATGCAGCTGCCACAGACTTCGCAAGGACGTGAAGGACGTAGTGATGTGAACGCGTCGACGAGTGGTGAGGTTGGCAACACTACAAGGAGATGGACCAAGGAGACGGCTGGCGCTAGTGTCGCGTCAAAGCGGAACTTTTACGGTTCGAGTTGCAGCACTGCGCACGATGACGTGAACGAGATTGAGATTGACGGATCGACCAACATGACAGATCAGTGCTTGACAACTGTCATGTCAGACTTGCAGCAGCAGAGCGTAAACAAGAATGGACATACAGATTGGCGGTTGAGTGTCGATCGCGGACGGTCGATTAAGATAATTAATATTGTTTTATATACGTTATTCTTGGTTTATGTCCAGATAATTGTTGCTAGTCCGATATTGTGTGGTGGTGGTGGTGGTATCGGTAAGTGTTTGTTCTTTGTGCGTGTGTATATTTAGTGAAATCTTTGTGGGGTTTGTTTCTATTTGGAGGGTAGTCTGCCAGCATCCTCATGAATGAGGATGCTGGCCTGGACGATCCCGGGGAGGGGAATTTCTTCTCTGGGTTTAAAAATGTTAGCTTAGCTCAATTTGAACACTTCGAAAAATCTCAGACAGATACATCTACCCCCATAATGACAAAAAATAAAAATTCGAGGCAAAGGGCCCGCGAAAGAAAGCAAAAAGTTAGGCATAGCACTTCGCGATCCCGTTCTAGGACCCCGCCTCCGACGAGGCATTCGGAAGACTCGGATGTGGAAGGAGGATTGCAATCGGCACACGATTCCCAACTGCCGTTAGGACAAAAATCTTTGCAGCAATCATTATCGCCACCGTCTCCTCCGGCACATCTTATTACGTCACCCCCAGATGAGCAAATGGACTCACAGACTCCATCTTCCCCTTTTACTCCTATCGGACGGGAGCGGTACAGTCAAAATGATCAGGGACCATTTGTCGTACACGTGCAGAGAGTAGAGACGGCTCCGGATGCTGGCACAATTCTACACCCGGTGACTTTGGGGCTCTTTTTACAAAAAAGGAAAAGAGAGTTCCCAAACATTATCGATGGCACTGTCAAAAGGATAGGGCGTAACCGAGTGTCCATCAATTTTCATTCAGGTGAGGATGCTAATTCATTTATAGATTCGCCTACATTGGTACACCACAAGTATAGGGCATTCTTACCCTCTTTTAATATAACTCGGATGGGACTGGTTCGGGGGGTGCCAACGGAATGGACCCCAGAGGAAGTGCTGGAAAATATCCAAGTTCCGACGGGTTCTGGTGGTGCCCGCCCCTTAAAAATAAGACGGCTTAATTATAAAAAATCAAAACCTGATGGCTCTTATTCCTGGATGCCTTCCGAGACGATAGTTGTGACATTTGACGGTCAAACCCTACCACAACGGATATTTCTCTGTTTTAACTCCCTGCTCGTGGAGCAGTATCAGTACCCCACTATCCAATGCTTCAGGTGTTGTCGATTCGGACACACCAAAGAAAAATGTCGGTCACTTCCTCGATGTTTTCGATGCGGCGAGTCTCACACAGGGGACTCCTGTGATGTTGACGCACAAGAGTCATACTGCTGTAACTGCCCTCGGGGATTGGGAGCGGGTCATTTTGCCACAAGCAAATCTTGCCCAGAGTATAATCGGCAATTAGCAATTAAAAAAACAATGACCAGCCAAAACATCTCGTACACAGAGGCATCAAACGCACATGGCAAAATTTTCCAAAAATCTTATGCAAATGTCACAGCTATCTCCCCTCAGACTCCACCTCAGGTCAATACGTCCTATACAAAAACCGTTTTTCGTAATCCCCGATCCCCACCTTCATTGGCAAAAGGATACGACCGAAAGGCTCATGAAGCAATAATTAGGAACCCTAACATTGCATCTAGTCCAGTTACTCAACAACCGCCCCAAAAATCAAACGAGGACCTGATTAGCGAGTTGCTGAAGATACTCGTTTCTCTTATAAAAGTTTTCTCACCCTCCAGCCCTCTGGCTGATTCTTCTCTGTTGTCCCACGTTGCCCCAATGATTTCTTCTTTCCTATATCAATCTAAACATGGACTTAACAGTACTACAGTGGAATTGTCGTAGTATTACAAATAAGAAACAAGAGCTCATTTATCTGACTAATAGATTCAATCTCTCCGTTCTAGCCATATCAGAAATATGGCTAAAACCCGATTCTAATTTTGTTTTACCTACTTTTGTTTCCCTTTTGAACTGTCGGGCAGATGGACGCGCTGGATGTGCCTTGTTCATTAGGGACCATATTACATTTTCTTCTGTGCAGATCCCTTCTCACAGCGATACTTTTCATACTACCTGTGCACGTCTAGAAGGTATTACTTTTTTGTCAGTGTATATTCCGAGTCCCTCACTAGAGATTATCAAGGAATTGGAATTAGTGATTAAAGCTCTCCCTCAACCAGTTATTATATTGGGCGACTTTAATATTCACCACACTTTGTGGGGATGCGATGGGAATGACACTCTAGGTGAAAAGTTTATAGAGATTCTTGATTGTAGAAACTTATGCTTACTAAATACTGGGAAACCAACTCTGCGCGGCCTGCCTAATCAAAATACTAGCGCTGTTGATCTGTCTTTATCTTCCCCCGTACTGGCTTCTTTTATTTCCTGGGAAATTTTAAATAGCACCCACGGCAGTGATCATTTTCCCATCCTCGTAAGCCTCCCATTTTTATCTGCAAAAAGGCCAGACATTATTAAACCCTTGCTGAGCTATAATATAAATGGAGCTGATTGGGATAGCTACAAAACGTGCCTTGAGAGTGAAGTTAACAGTCTTCCTCCCATTACTTCAGACTCTATTCAATTTTGTTCCGATGCATTAGTCTCAGCCGTAAAATCGTCAGCTGATAAAGTTTTCCCCCTTAAAAACACAGCAGTTGGTAAGTTAGCTTCACCACCATGGTGGGATAAAGAGTGTACACAAAGTGTTAAAGAAAGGAAAAATGCAGAAAAAATTTACGCTGCCAATATGTCTGCAGAAAATTTTCAAAATTTACTAAACGTATTGGCTGAAACTAAATCTTTACTCAATAAAAAAAAATCTGATGGTTGGAAAACATTTTGTTCATCCTTAAGCCCTTCCACCCCGGATACAGTAGTATGGAATAATATTCGGAAATTTAGGAGAGCATATAACCCTCGAAGCTGTTCTTATCCTAGTTCACTCGTTTGGGCCGAATCATTTCTATCCAATATTGCTCCCCCTCATGTCCCGGCCGTATCCGATTCACCCATTGGTCTACTTAACAATTCTTCATCTGATCCTTTAGATCAAGTGTTCACAATGTTAGAACTTAAAAATGTGTTGGGATCATTGAAAGACTCAGCCCCAGGGCATGACGGGATTACATATTCATTTATAGCTAAAGCTGGTGAAAAGTTTTTGAAATATTTCCTTGACCTAATTAATTGCATTTTCATTAAAGGCCACCCGCCTGTTTCCTGGAAGTCACAACTAGTAATGCCCATATTAAAGCCAACTAAAGACCCCAATGATGCTCGATCGTATCGACCCATTGCTCTCTCCTCGGTATTAACAAAGATTCTAGAACATCTTGTAAAAAATAGACTAGAGTGGTTTTTAGAGAGTAAAGACTTATTGGCAAAATCCCAATATGGGTTTAGAAAGGGAAAAAGTACAATGGATAGTTTGAGTATTTTCACTTCTGATATTCGTCTCGCCTTTGCAAACGGTTCATCAGTGGTTGCTGTCTTCTTGGATGTGGAAGCAGCCTACGACAATGTACAGCTCCCCATTCTCAGGGACAAACTCCACAAGCTGAGAATCCCGGTGAAGCTGGCCTGCCTTGTGGGAAATCTCCTTTCAGAGCGATGGATTACTTTTCGGGGGAGGGATCCCCTAATTAACCCCTCAAGAATGGTGTGGAAAGGCCTTCCTCAGGGGTCGGTCCTAAGCCCTTTACTGTACAACATCTACACTCATGATTTGGAGGCCTCAGTCCAAGGGTGCCACATTTTACAATATGCCGATGACATACTAATTTATTCATTAAACAGTAATATTGATTATGCCACTGAAACTATCTCAAACTCCCTAATTTCTTTAAACTCCTGGCTAAATAAAAATGGTCTATCGCTTTCTCCTTCAAAAAGTTGTGTAGTGGTTTTCTCTCGTAAGAGAAATATACCCATCATTAGAGTCACCATTGGTGATTCGGAAATACCGGTGCAAACGTCGTATAAATTTCTTGGACTTATCTTGGACCCTAAACTAGACGGTGCCCTTCATTTTGATTATTTATTAAAAAAATGCGAAAGGGGTCTAAACACCCTTAGATGCTTATCTGGCGTATGGTGGGGGGCTCACCCCACCTCCCTACGACTAGTGTACAATGCCATCATTAGAAGTGTACTGGATTATGGCTCGTTTCTTCTTGAACCAGGAAACAAATTAGGACTTAGAAAATTGGATCTCATTCAATTTAAAGCATTAAGAATCATTTCCGGCGCAATGAAGTCTAGTCCTACCAACGCTTTGCAGGTAGAATGCGGTGACCCCCCTCTTCATCTTCGTCGTCAGTTTTTAGCTGACAGCTATCTTTTTCGCTCTCTTCAAATTTCCCATCATCCTATAATACATCGTTTATTTGATCTAAAAGAAGTATCCTGTGGAAATAATAAGGGACCACCTTGCCTTGTTAAAAGTCTCCTTAAATTTCAATCTCTTAAAGACCCAGTTTTTCATTCTTCAAAAATTCCTCTTTTTCAGTTTAATTACGAAACTATCATTCTGCGCCCTCGCGTTATTCTGAACTTCGATATTACCCATGATGATCCTCATGCTGATGAGTACCTTCGCCAAATTCTTTCCCGAGGATGGCATGACTGGAATACCATATATTGTGATGCGTCAAAGTTATCTCCAACCGGTTGTGTGGGTGTGGGAGTTTTTCACTTGCAATATGATATTGTCCAAAAAGTGAAATGCCCTCCTGAAACCTCGGTATACACTGGGGAATGCATGGGAGTTCTGGAAAGCGTAAAATACGTCTTACTGTTTAAACTGAAAAAGACTATAATTTTTTCTGATTCGCGTAGTTGCTTGCAAGCTTTGATATCAAACCCTTTCTCAGTCAAACTCCATAATCCTATAATTTACCAAATTAAGGAGCACTTGTTGATTTGCGAAAGGGAAGGATATGAGGTTGCATTGGTATGGGTTCCAGGCCACGCTGGAGTTTTCGGCAACGAAAAAGCAGATCAAGTCGCCAAGGAGGCAGTTGTGTGTGGTGACAAGGTCCCTTTCCGTAATTACTGTCACGATTTAATCCCTTTAGCTCGTAATTATTTAATTCAGGCGTGGTCCGCCTCTTGGAGGTCTTCTAGCAAAAAGAGAGGAAGGATTTATTCGTTAATCCAACCTTCAATACCACGAAAGCCCTGGTTCACAAAGGTGTTCCTACAAAAGGAGTTCTGCACGACCATAATACGAATGAGACTAGGACATTGTTGCTCCCCTTGTCATTTAGCCAAAATTCACATCCGGGACTCCTCTCTGTGTGAGTGCGGGCTGGACGATGGGGACCTCAACCATATTTTTCTTTCTTGCCCTTTACTCAATCATTCTTATTTATATAGTCAGCTTATAAGTAGAAATGTACCATTCCCAACTCGTGTCTTAGATTTAATACAAAATTTTGACAAAGACATTCTCTTAGCCTTGGGAAAATTTTGTGAGATTAATAAGTTAAAATTATAATATATTCAACTATATTATTCTCAATAATGATTGGTGTATGTTCTAATTAATACTAATCCCGTAGTTGTGTTTTCGTTAATCTAATCTTACTAATTATACTAAGATTTCCTTTTCAGGACTAGCAACTTGTTTTTTTTTTTTGTAAGTTAGTCGCGTTCGTGTGCGTTTGTTTTTCCTCACTAAATCGACATGACACTGGCTTAATCTATCGACATAGCCATAAAAAAAAAAAAAAAAAAAAAAAAAAAAAAAAAAAAAAAAAAAAAAAAAAAAAACAAGAATGTGAATGCAATTTCTACGACGAATAAGCCTACGACACAAGTACTAGTGTTCGGAAAAAGTGTGTTAGCGTTAGTTGATTCGGGGTCTGATGTGAATCTAATGTCAATCGAGTGTTATAATAAGTTGAGTGCGCCGGAGTTGGACTTGAGTGCGATATCGTTGTCAGGGCTTGGCGCGAACAAAGTACAATGTTTCGGACGAATTAAGTGCAATATTGAGATCGACGAACACTGCTATAATGACGTTTTGTTTTATGTCATACCTACGGAGGCTATGCCTTATAGTATGATTATTGGTCAAGATTTATTACAAAATTGTACCATGCTTATGGAAAATAACCTCGTTAAGTTAAAGCCGGTCGGTAGCTGGGTGTACGAAATAGGAATATGTGATTCTTTTCTTGTAGGTTCAGAGGTGAGTTCAGATGTCCAACAACAAGTGAACGAGTTGGTGGAGTCGTATGTACCTAATAAAACAAGAGATGCACCGATTTCGCTGAAGATCGTGCTTAAAGACGAAATTCCCGTGGCTCAACGACCGAGGAGGTTGGCTCCAAAGGAACAGGATGAGGTTAACCAGCAGGTAACAAAGTGGCTTGAAGAAGGAATAATAAGGGTAAGCTTTTCAGAATATGCTAGTCCACTAGTGTTAGTAAAGAAGAAAGACGGCACATTACGTGTATGTGTTGACTACAGACGACTGAACCAAAAGATTGTTAAAGATGAGTATCCGTTGCCGGTGATAGAAGATCACATCGACAAGTTAGCAGATGCTAAGGTCTTCAGTACGCTGGACCTGAAAAATGGTTATTTTCATTTACCTGTAGATGAGGAGTCTATTAAGTACACTGCTTTTGTGACACCAACAGCGCAATATGAATTTTTGAAAGCACCTTTTGGTCTCTCAATATGTCCAAAAGTATTTACAAGGTTTATAACGATTATCTATAGAGAACTGATAGCTAAGGGAGTGGTTATAATATTTATTGATGACTTAATTATTCCAGCAGCTAACGAAGACGAAGCCGTAGCCAGACTGTCTGAAGTCCTGGATGTGGCATCCCAACATGGACTCCAGATTAACTGGAAGAAGTCGCAACTGGTTCAACGACGTGTAGAATACTTGGGCCACATGATCGAGAATGGCGAGGTCCAACCATGCGAGGAGAAAACCAATGCCGTGGTAAGATTCCCAGAACCAGTTGATCTAAAGCAATTACACAGTTTCATAGGATTAACTTCCTATTTTAGAAAGTACATTAAAGACTTTGCCTTGATTGCAAAACCCCTCACTGATCTATTGAAGAAAAACAGTCCCTATGAGTTTGATGAAAAATGTAGAGATTCTTTTAACGAGTTAAAGCAAAGATTGGCTTGTCAGCCTGTACTAAAGATCTTCAATCCCATGCTACCCACAGAAATGCATACAGATGCATCTGCTGTGGCTCTGTCCGCAATTTTGTTGCAGAGAAGCGCGGACGACGGACAACTTCATCCGGTTTATTACATGAGTCAGGAGACCAGTCCTGCTCAAAGCCGTTACAGCAGTTATGAACTCGAAGCATTGGCAATAATTGAAGGTGTCAAGAAGTTCAGGTGTTACCTGTATGGAAAACGCTTCAAGATTGTCACTGACTGTAAAGCGTTTCAAATGACACTCAACAAGAAGGAGTTAGCCATGTCTACGAGGGTGGCCAGATGGATATTACTCCTGCAAGAATATGACTTTGAGATCGAACACAGAAATGGAAGCAAAATGCAACATGTAGATGCTCTTAGTCGGAACCCATATGTAGCATATTTAAAGAATGCACCTATCCATGAAAGACTGAGGATTGCTCAAGGAAATGACGAAGGATTACAAGCAATTATTGAGTTGCTAAAGGAAAAAGTACAATACAAAGATTTTTATTTAGAGCATGGACTGCTCTACAAAGGTGAGCAGAAGCATCTAGTTGTCCCCATGTCACTTGAAAATGAGATTATAAAGAGAGCTCATGACATGGGACACTTCTCAAAGAAGAAAATGAGAGAATTAATTAGTAAAGACTATTACATAAAAAACTTAGATAAAAAGATTGAAGCACACATTGTAACATGTATCCCTTGCTTGATGGCGGAGAGGAAACAGGGTAACCAAGAAGGTTTTCTGCATACTATTGAGAAAGATGAAATACCGATGTTTACCATGCATGTGGATCACTTGGGTCCCATGACCGAGACGAAGAAGCTATACAACCACATACTGACGATGGTGGACGCTTTCACCAAATTTGTATGGCTATTCCCCGTGAAAAGTACCACAAGCAAAGAAACGATTGATAAGTTGAGAATACATCAACAATGCTTTGGAAATCCATCCAGAATTATAACAGATCGAGGTACTGCATTTACTAGTACACAGTTTCAAGAATATTGTCATGAAGAGGGCATAGAGCATATTAAGATTACAACTGGAGTGCCCAGAGCCAATGGGCAAGTCGAAAGAATACACAGAATTGTTATCTCTATACTGACTAAGTTGTGTATAGAAAACCCGACCCAGTGGTATAGACATGTCAGTCAAGTACAACGATGTATAAACAGTACCTACCAGCGCAGTGTAAATACCTCTCCTTTTGAGCTATTAATAGGAACAAAAATGAAATTAAAGGAAGATGTGGAAGTTTTTGAACTGCTAGAACAGGAGAATAGAGACAGCTTCATGCTAACGAGGGAAGACAATAGAAGGAGAGCGAAAGAACAAATACTAAAAGTGCAGGAAGAAAATAGACGTACTTTTAATCAGAAAAGAAAGGAGAGTACTAAATATCAAGAAGGTGATTTAGTCGCAATCAAGAGAACACAATTTGGCGTAGGAATGAAGCTGAAACCTAAATACCTAGGTCCCTACCGAGTTGTGCGAGCTACTGGGAATGACAGATACCAGGTCCAGAAGGTTGACGACTCCACTGAAGGGTCTAAGAACACCACCACCTCCTGTGACTACATGAAGCGATGGCCTCTCAGTACAGGATAAGGGCAGGTAATTTAAACTGCTTGTTTTATTTTGTTTGTTTTATTTTATTTGTTGTGTCGCACCGATTTCTATTTGTACACCCAGATACGGCAGTATACCAGTTGTTGTTATGTTTAATATTTAATATTGTTGTAAAGTATATGAGTACAGTATGCACAGTTTACTGAGTATGACGAGTTATGTTTCAATATACCTACTTGCTACCACTGTACCATGTTGCCTAGAATAAGATTGTTGTAAGAATAAGAATATTAGTCGTAGAAATATGTCGGTCTAACCCATGTCTAGATTAAGTTAGCTCAGATGTGAAAGGGTTAATCTTAAATGCAGTTCACTGCTGTAAGTCTGAGGACAGACTGCATTTCAGGACGGCCGACTGTAGGATTGAGTGAAAAGGAACGTAAGAATGACGTATGTATAGTGAATGAGATAGCATGAGGATGAACTGAACGAGTGTGAAAGAGATGCGTGAATGACTTAGGTCATTTTAGATATAAGCGATGGCGGCGGTCTCCTATTGGAGAATCGGTATCGGTGTAATGGTGAAAAGACGTGTCTGCTTTGATTTTTATAATATAATTTTAATTGTTGTGAAAAGTGGTTTTACTTCGTCGACCAATATCCCAATAATTTATATTATAATATAGAGGAGATGTACAAGATTATGTCTATAAAAACATTAAAATAGGAACTATAACTAAATAACATTAAAAAAGATCGGGACCCCGTGGTAGGGTACCCAAAACGCAGGCAGCATTCCCGCGCTGGATAGCAATGGCTAACCTTTGCGCGAGAAAGCTGCCCGCGCGTGGATCGCCTGTCGCGTCCCGCAAGCGCTTGCTGACACATTTGACCAGGCGGCGTGCCCCCTGGCGCCATTATATTTATTATTTCATTATTTAACTATAAAATAATCAATCTCAGAATTTGGACGAAAAAACCACCAGGCCGCAAAACAGTTTTTAAAAATTTTAACACGTATAATATAATAAAATAATGCAACGAATGCGTTACCATGCAATTAAATTCTTGAGATTCATTTTGTTTTTGCTTAGTTGTCCGATATTTATTTATTTATATATATTCATCACTACACACCTAGTATAAAACAAAGTCGTTTCCTGATGTCTGTCTGTCTGCCCCTATGTATGCTTAGATCTTTAAAAATACGCACGGACGCACCGTGCGAAGCCGGGGCGGGTCGCTAGTAACAAATAAAACATGTACGAAGGCGAACTTATCCCTATTAGGGATCTCTTCCAATACATTTCTTTTAACTCATTATTTATATATTTTATATACTTACCTATCAAACTATTACTCAATCGTTTATTCATTACTAGTAATTTTACAAACTTGATATTAAATATTATCATAAAAACCTCTATTATTGTTGATTTAGTAGTAGACATACTTATTTTACTAGAATTTAAATTGACAAATAGGTATCAGCAAATAATCTACAATTGACAATTAAAATTGTTTTGAGTAACCAGTGTTAAATATGGAAGTAGATACACCTGCAATATGTTTTTTATTATTATTCAGTTACTACTTATTATATATTATGTTCATTTTCTTACCTTTCGGCATCCTTCGGACATGTTGGGAGAGCGAAAAACGCGTGATTCCAAATCCGATCATTATTCCTACAATCCGCTGCGATACAATATCTTTTCGCTTTCTTTTTACTCATTTAAACACTAAACGCAAACAGATGAATGCGGAACGTTCACTTGACGTAAATAATGAGCGAGACGCGCGCGAAAATCGTGGAGGTACGTGTGTTCCGAGACAGAGCGTGTCAGCCACTGAATAGGACGCATGCATGCGGCCACCGGCATGTACTTGTAGCGGGAAACGTTAATCGCGGAGTGCGCCCCGCCTGGTTTCACGCAATGGTTAAAATAATGTGACCGATCTCCGTAAAACTGAAGCTTTCGCTTCCTTGTCTATATCTATTATACATTATGTATGTTGGTGAAACCACCAGCAGGGCTAGCATTATCATGCTGTGACTCGACGAGCATCTCCTGTCCTGTTCGCACGGAATTGAAAGGAAAGTGACAGTTGGTATTTGCAAAGTTATGCTAGACGTACAGATCGACATGAATTTCCACATAGCGAAACAATATTATATACTAGAAGGTGCCTTCTTCTGTGTGTAACTTTGTGTGTGTATTTTTTTAGTTTGCTTAGTCTAGTTAAAATTATCCTATAGATATCTTTGGATATTCATCTAATTTTCTAGCAAAATTGGTCAAATTCCGTTCAGCAATTTCGGCGTGACGAGAGGGCGAAGTGTGGCTGGCGCCGCGCCCATACATATCCTGAGCCGCGATCGTCCATATTACAATCAATACAATTTTAGAATATTTTAAAAGTATAGATAAGTTTGCCTCAAGGTATTGAAGTTACAAGATTTTAAAAAACGCAATAGAAATGTTAAGATAAATATGTTGAAAATTGTTTTGAGACAGTATGGCTTTACGGATTGTAATAGTAAAATATATATACCGGGTGTTGCCTGTAATAGGAGCAATAAATTAAAACATAGATTCTAATCTTGAAATTGAACAACATTTGTTCAGCAACTTTCTATAAAAGTAGAAATTTTCAGAATTTCATTATTTCAAACAAATTAAATAGTATTTTCAATGTACGTCGTCCAACATTGACATTCCCTGAGCATTGACATAGCTGCCACTCTACTAATGTCGCACATTTTGCAATACATTGCTTCTTTGTCTAAACATTATTCTACAAAATATAATTTAATAAACGTTATTTTCAGAAGTTGCCTAACAAATGTTGTTCAGTTTCAAGCGAAGAACCTATATTCATTGCTTTTTACATTAGTACATTAACACATGAATTAATTATTACTTAAACTGAAATAAATAACAATTTTTCACATAAATTTATGTCTCATTTAATGTGGGTACACCACAATTTTGAGGAGGTGTAAAAACGTTTCAAAATAAACAATGCAAAGATCAACACACAAAGCATAACGGAAAATTCGTCAGGTCTACGTGGAGCGAGGGTAGCGAAGTGGCTAACGCGCTGGACCGGTAATCCAGAGGTACCGGGTTCGATTCTCGGTCCCTTCCACCAGGTAGCTCCTTTTTCAATTTTTCTTTAAGCTTTGATCTTTGTATTCATGGTTTTAATTTTTCACATCATAATTAAATTACATTTCCTACAAGGAGTTTGTTTTGGGCTTGTATTTTTGATATTTGTACTGTACATTTAACTTCACCATGTTTTAAAAATATAGCATATTAATTGTTCCCGTGGAACCCCAAAAAAAGCCTCCAAAAACTTAATCGCGCGTTAATAAATTGATAACTATATCGGGACCGGATTGCCAACGCCGCGTTATTCGATACAATCACTATCTGAGTTGTGTTATTTGTGTTTTTCTCATAACACAAATCCGCTAAGCCTCCTGTTTAATTCATCGGAAAATTGTTTTGGATTTCATATCAACTATTTTATTTTGCCGACGTTTCTGCCAGCCAGATGGACCGATCACTAACACAAACGAGATAATATTTTTGATGAAATTAGGACGGATTTCGTTACAATACATTGTATTAGAGTCATATGGGGCAAGTGTGAGTAGTGGGTAAGTGTCCGCAATGCCATATATTTCAGTCTGTATTTAATGGGTTTGCGCACACTTACCGACTGCGTACACTTGTCCTACTTGACTCTATAAGAACTTTGTAAACCGATCTGCGATCAACTATTGGTACAACATGGGTGACCGATGTTAATATATATATGTGTTAATTTTTTTGTAAAGCAGTAACATCTGCTAGCGTAAACTAAATGTCTATACAGGGTGGAACAGATCGAGAGAATTTTAAGCAAACAGGGAATTGTTCAGACTGAATACTTAATTTTTCACCAATGAACTATGTAAATATTTCTATCCATTTTGAGATACAGTTTGTTAAACATTAGTGTAAAAATCTGCACATATGAACCCTAGCATCTTTTGAACATCGCTTAAGTTAAAGACAGATGTCATATGATATAAAATGTAACTAAAACCTTTGTACTAGTAGGGTTGTCACTGATATTAAAATATTTTATTATGATTACTTTTTTTTACCTTTAAATCCAGCTTTACAATTATAATAAATCGATTGTAGATCACTCAGGTGACACTATCCTGTCAGCTCAGTCTTTAGAAATGTTCCACCCTGTACAGAAGCGAAAATTTTTAAAGATCATGCTTTGAGCGGAATTTGCCAGGCGAAATTCTATAATCATTTGCGTAAAAATCGAAATGGTCCGACACAGAACATTTCCTTCCCACTCAGTTCCTAAAAGTTCCTCAAAATTAGTTGAGCTTATTGGTTAAGAGGAGGAAACAGACGAGAACGAAACCTCGTTTTGTATAAGCCGGTTACGATAAGTTTGGACCTCATTTGTATCCCACGCCATAGTTACCAGGTGCAAACTTAACTTGAACTGGTAGTCTGGGAAAAGGAGCAGTGATCCTCCTAACATTTATAACAATTTGAGCGATGGACAGACGCCGTGAGTTATTTCTCCATTTTTTTATTTAATTCAATCTTAATACTACTCTTCAATAGAATATAATCGAATACTCTTTATTGCACACCTTTTTCTATAAATGTAGAAAATATTAGCCTGACATGTTTAACATCTTCCTTTTGATTTACTCCTAATGGGTAAAAATAAGAACCTGTAAAGCACAACTCAATCACCCCGAGAAACCAGTTGACTCAACTCGTAAAAGAATTAATTACAATCTAATTAAATGACTACTTTGACGGAATAAATTAATTAAGAATTCTAGGCTAGCATGGTGAGTTTCTTAATGAAACGTTTTGAAATTTCTTATTTATTTTCCTTGCGACATGAAAAATGAAAGGGTTTCAAAAATGACAATAGAGTACCTAAGCATATCTTCAACAACTCTGCCATGCAAATGTAATATCTTATAATCTAATCACATTATATTTAATTATTCATAATACATTTTTAAATTGGGAATTATCTTTTAAATAAAACAATTTAAACGGATTATATCGCGTATATAATTATTAGAGCCTCCCTGACGTGTCAACCTTTGACAACGGTATCTGTAAAGCTACCGAAACGTTTAAATTAAATCGTTTTATTTAAATGTGTGGCAGTCGCGGAAACCGAAGAAAATATTGGAAATTATCTATTAAATTAAATACTATTAAGTTAGTATTAATAAAAAGCTATACAAATGTCAATTAGATTATTCTAGTAATCATAAAGTTATTAAGTGTCCGTTAATAGTGTAACTAGGTAAAGTTTCGAGTTGAAAACCAATGCCATATCACATCGATCGGAGTAACGTTATGACATTATAACGTGGAAATCTACGTTTATTAATTCATTCAAAATATAAAAGCTTCGCTCTTGTCGGTGAACTAATCGCCACTCTTCACTATTACTCGATAGTGTTTTATCTATTAATATAAAACCAATTTTATATCCCTCTAACTACTTACTAAAAGATCAAAATAAGTATCCGACAGTAACATGAAACCGAAACCTAATCTCAACAACGAGATTCGGTTTCGGTTTCATGTTACGTTGCGTCGTCGTAACGTGGAAATTTGCGTTTATTAATTCATTCAAAATTGAAGAGCTTCGCTCTTGTCGGTGGAGTAATCGCCACTCTTCCCTATTCCTTGATATTATTGGTCTATTTATGTATATAAAACCAATTTTATATCCCTCTAACTAGGTCAAAATGAGGGGTGCGGCTGATGATTCTGAGCCAATATGCACCCCAAAATGAGTGTCCTAAAGTAACATGAAACCGAAACTTAAGCTCGGTATTCGATATGTAAAAAAAATACTAACTAACTTTAATTTTTACTTGGAATCAAAGCTGAATGACAAAGAAAAAATATCGTCTCCCGTTTCAACAAGGCGAATGTTTTCTTCCCGTAACAAAAACATGCTAGTGCCCTGAAAGTCTGTTCGTGACAACTTCTATTTTCCAGTGGCCAATTAGTTACTTTTCAACTCGTTTTTCTTTTCAAGTTCGAAGAAGCAATCGCTAGATATTAATAAGTGTAAAATTATCGTAATTGGGATATATCAATTTCTTACGACATATGTTAATTTCTGGGGATAGGACTCTCATATCGCAATAAACAATTACAATGTGATAATATGACACCTGTGAAAAGTTATTCATGTTTAATGTTTCGACTTTCACCTTTTCACTGCCGTTTTTCAGTACAAGCCAAGTCAAATGTGACGTCATATCAAAATACTTTTTAAGGAGAAAAACAAACGTAGATACGTTGGCAAATGGATGCAATTATTATATTAAATTGACCTATATTTTACAATTAAAAATAAAATACGGGTTATTATTTTTTAGATATCTCCCAATTAGGTGAAAGTTTAAGTTAGGTACTCCAATAAAATGTTAAATATGTAAGTGTAGTATTTTTTCTCCGGGAAATGCACAAATTATAAATAACTAAGGATTTAGGCAAATATCATTTGCTAATGACGAGTCGCGTAAATTTTTGTATTTACATGAAAAAAATATATAAAGTTTTTGAGGTTAAAGTTTACAGGTTTACCCTGTTGGGATTGGGTCATCCTATTAAGTAAGTTAGGTACATTAATTCCTTAAAAGACAATGATAAATGTTCGTGCTGCTACCCTTTATCAAACTTTAATACAGCATTATACATCTAGGATGCAATTCCAGAAGATTAAGTTATAACGGAGAGTCCAATCAAACCATGCTTATAAATCACAGGTTGACACTCCTACTAGAATAACGCCACAAGTGCCTATGAAGCCTATAGCAAATTACGACATTGCTCAAGCAGAGACAGCAGTTCACCACCGATGCCCGATTCCATCATTTTGCGTGACAGATGGCTTCCTAGCTACAAGTATATCAATTGCAGTCACGTTCACTGTAAGCTCTCAATAATAAGTTTGATTTTTCGGCGAATCAACGGTACATTAAGGTTGGTGTCAGCTAGGGTTGTAACAATGATTGATTTGTAGTAAAACGTTATTGATTGAGTTTTTAGATGCGAATACTGAAACTATTTGAATGGTCGTGTTGTTTTGAGTTTGTAATTTATTACATTTTATGTACTTACCTACATACTTTATTCATAGACTCTGGTGTAACTATATAAAATTCCACATTTAACAGTTATTTTGGTCTTTCACGAGAAAGTGTTTTAACATCTGTATTCTTCGATATTTATATATAACAGTTAATTTGCAGTTACGTGTTAAAATATTTTTTTTGCGATTACAAACTTACTTCCTGTTGGTGAACTAAACCACCTAGTGGTACCTACCTATGTATGGGGACAACAGTTTTCCAAAGGCAAAGTTTGTGAATCTTTTGGCTAGAGCAATACTCAGTGGTTTCATAGTTTGTGCGGAACCCTCGGTGTGCGAGCCCTACTCGCACTTGCCAATTATTTTTTTAAATGTACTTGTTATGTTTATTAAGCTTCTCAATTTCCTTCTTTGTGTGGAAAATTGGTAATTTCCCAATGCTGAAGGAAATGTATGTAAATGAACACAAGAGCAACGATGTACCTACGACGCTTGACTTACCTACTGTTTTCATTTTGTTGGAATTTCTTTGTGGAGGCTGCAGAAATGTTTTATAGTGCGACGTCTGTGCGTGTGGATACGGCAACTCTTAAGCTTGAAATTGAGTACTTTTGCTGAAATTTTAACAATATTTTGCAAGTGGGGCAGGCGAATAAATTTGAGTCTAGAAATAAACAAGTTAAAAATGAACGCAGTTGTAATATTTATAATTCAAATCACGGGAAGGCCGGGGCTGCGTTCACAGATAAATTGTTATATTACTTCTACAAACGCATCTGATGATAACAGGTGAAGAAAGGCAGTAAGATATTTGTTTGTCGCCCTTCTCCATGCTTAAACTGGTATAAACTTCAACAATGGACTGCCCCTGCACCTCTGGTACAACTCTGACACGCGAATCTTTCTCGCGCAGGAAATATTAATAACTATCTCTTTCTTCGCTGTACTGTGAAAAAGTGAGGGTTGATACTATGTCGCACGACAATAGGCACGAAGCGTCTAGGTTATGTCAAATACTGACTAAGACCTACGCTACTCCTAAAACCGACTTCCTCCCTTCTCATCTATCTTTCGGTCCGTCCGTCTGTCTATATTGAAAAATATACAGAATACTTGTATCAGTCACTTAATTGACCGTGTCCAGGACACCACGTCGCGTTCACGAACCAATATAGTCGATAAAGTTTGAAAGTCGGCCACGTTGAAGTGGGACCGGGCTAGCTACAGCTGTCGCATCGCATGCCGGATGACTTATGGGTAGACCACAGCGTGGAAGCCACGTATATCGAAACGGGAACGCGGCAGATCTAGTTGGCGATGGCGGGACGACTTTGGACTGTTTGCTTAAGGACTGGGTTATTTAGCTTAATATAGAGATCAATGGAGGAAGAGGGCGAAGCCCTTTGCCCAGCAGTGGGACACAATAGGCTTGCAATTATAATAATAACTCGTAATTAGTAATGAATCATCAAAATGCATGTCTTGTCGACAGTTTTTTGTGTGTATACTGATCATGTGCGCGACTAAAAGGTTAAACTTTCTATCACTCAAAATCATGAGTATCTACTATCATCAATCATATTTTTTCTATCAATCATGATAGAAAAAAAGAGTGCCATTTTAGTGTCACACTAGTTTTGTGTTTCCCATTCCGTTATTACAATACAATAGGTTAAAAATCCTTTACAGTAACGGAATTTCGGGACACATATTTTTCCTATCAGAAAATACATAGTAGAAAAAGCATTCAATTTCCAAACTCGCAAAAAAGGGATCGAGAGTTTTCAATAAAATGCCACCTTCATCCTTCGTTACTTCAGTTTTAAATGGAACAGCCTTAAAATTCCATGCCTTTTTCTCTTATGACGTGTGTTCGTAGAACAGGCGTGCGTCTTTTTTCTTTCTTTCTTGCGTATGCAATGTTAAAAGAAGCTCGTGAGAATGTTTTAGCATATTTCTCGGAGGAAAATGCAGTTTTGCTTAGTCATATTTTAGCATTAATAGAGATTCTGTTTGAAAAATTGCCGTCGCTGTTTTTTTACTTTTGATATTAATGTCTGCCTTGTAACTTTGGCCGTGTAGATTTTAATATATTTTCCTAAAATACTCATCCCAAGTTTCATTTCAAAGTAGATTTTTAGACAATCCTATGTTGATGGAATTTCTGCTTCGAATAACGAAAAACATCAGGATACAATTTATGGCATAATATAGCTCAACAGAGTGTTTTTCAGCTCACGCCAGGACTAGGATTAAAATATTCCGCAAATTTGAAGTAATATTTGCATAATAAAGTCAAAACTATCTAGTGATGAGAGACAAGTTTTTATCAATAGGATTCAGTATTTATATAGCAAGAAGAACGAAGGATTGCAGCAGCATTCCGGTAAACAATGTTTTTAATTTGGTTAATGACATAAATGTCTACAACACGCGTGCGAATCCTCTGGAGATGCATGCATAAGCTACTGTAATCGCTTACCATCAAGCGGGCCGTGCGCTTGTTTGCCATCTCTGTAAAAAAAAACACATTGCTCATAGAACCGATAGCCGTTGAGGCAGAAAGGTACTTGAGTGGCGATCTCGTACAGGAAGACGCAGCGTGGGATCTCAACAAGCTGGACGAACGACTAGTTAGGATGGCGGGAACCCGTTGGAAGAGGGCGGAGCACGATCAATCGTTGGGGAGAACTTTGGGGGTGGCCCTTGTCCAGCAGTCTGATAAGATAACTATAAGTGATAGCTCAAACTACTCACGAAGAGACTGAATAAAAGAATAAACATATTTCCCCAGTATATCCGCGAAAATCGACAACATACGCTGAAAAGAGTGTTTATGATTTAAAATGGCAATGTAATTTAAATATCTCGGTATCCTAAAATCTTGCGCCGTATAGCTTGGATTCCAACAAACAGAGCCGCGAATGGATGCAGAAAAGAGGCCAGGGCCATAATTCGACATAGCATTACGATATTTCTAAATTTACATTATAATAATATCACAGACAAATATAAGTTACAAATTAAGTAGATATCAGAACTTTTAGAATCATCATTCTCGGTTCTTCAAGTAGCAGACTTGTACAAATAAAGCATTGACCATTTCACAGCATTATTCTTCTGCTGTTTTACAAATTATTCGAAGAGTTATGCCAGCAAATTAAAACATGTAGTAGCATCGCTCTTATAAGTATAGAATAAAATACTTAAGTTAAAAAACCGTAACTTAAGTGTAATAGTGAAACTAATTCGTAAAATGGCTCTTGGCGACCAACACTCGGTAAATCAGACGATCTAGACTGCAACCAACTGCCCCTTAGTCGGTAGGACATATACAGGGTGACTAGAAGTCGAAAGTTTATTCTGGTTTTACTAGGGAAATTGTAGACAGTGTGTCTTACAGATTTCAGAAGGCATCTTGCAATAATACGATGTGATGTGACCCGATTAGGACTTAAACACAACCAGTGACGGCCACTTCAATTAATTTTGCTCTCATTTTGCGAACCCTGTATATGAGACTCAAAGATTTCTGTAATTAAAAATAATGTTATAAGTACGTACGATGATGATAAACTTACAAAAAAGTGCAAAAATCTGAGAACAAAAATGTTCTTATCACGACTTAGAGTTCACCCTGTACATTTCTTCACAATTTGAAAACAGACGGAAAGATATTGGGATTTCAGCTGCTGCAAGGTTTAATACTAGTAGACTGTAGGCCGCTAGGGCAAATTTTTGACTGGCGCGTATAAATAAAGCGGAAAATGTAGCGTGGGAAGTCACGCAAGATTTTGGTAGGATCGCAGGGGGCCGCTTGACGCCTAAGACCGAACATTCTTGGAGATACTTTATCCTCCTCATCAGGAGACCATCCTACTCATCACAGGAGACCATCCTACTCATCACAGTAAGTCATCTCAACCTGCAGCCAGATTCGGTTCAGTCTATTCACGCCGCAGTCCATGCGGCGTCAGCCCACTCCAAAATTACTCCTGTGTCGCGGAGATAATCCCATTAGCGCGTTATACTCCCACACAAAGTCCGACTACTGGTAGTGAGGACTAACCAGATGATACAATTCAAGTCATGTCTTAAGAAAAAAAAAACCCCTTTGCATAGAAAACTCCTGTTGCTCTCAGACATATTAAGCGATGGCATGTAAAGTCGAGCTTCCCGACTAGCACAACTTGGCTTCGCGACTCGACATAGCATCGCCCGTCACTCTCTCACAATACTTTGAAGAAAAAGACAGGTAATATTTTTCACGCGAGAAAGAGTGTCACAGTTGTACTAGAGGTGCTGTATTCGACTTATACGTACGTAAATAAACTCACAGCACGTTTAATATCCTTTTGGTTGGAAACGTCACATTATTTATTGTTTAACTCTATACCTAAATATCTAGCCAGCAGTCAAAATAAAAGTGGTTCGGAAATTCCTAAACTAAGTGTAGCTATTAGATAGTAGTCCTATAGCTCAGTGGTAAGAGCACTGCTTCAGGATAAACGGAGGTCGTGCGTTAGAATCCCACTTAGACTTCAGTGGATTGCATACAATTTTGGCTTCTTATTCTATCAATAATATTATTAAACCTATCAGGAGACATCTTTAATAATTGTAAAAACGGTTTAAACTCACTTGAAAATTGTCGGGAACGGCCCGACATGTTTCGAACTCATATGGAGCTGTTCATCAAGAACAGTTCTTATTTTATCCTTTATATCTACGAAATATCTAAGAAATGTGGTATCGCCACAAAAAATAGGATCAAAATCGATTCTGTTCAATATATGCGTATTCTTCCTACATTTTTTTCAAGCAAGTCCCTACACAACGGCACCCCGTGTTAGCATCTACAAAGAGTTGTTTGATTTGACAAATTGCATCCTTTGTCGGTCGAACTGTCGATAACCCCACTATTTGTCGATTCGCTCGCGTTATACGATTTCATTCCGGCAAAATATAGTTTTATACAGCTATTTCTAAATATTTTATAATATGCCGTCTTGGGGTTATGGAGCCAGTGAGATATTTCTATGCCAATCGGGACAATTTCATCTATAGAGAAAAGTGATGTGATGAATGATCAGAAATGACGGAATTCTGAGGTAATGAGACAGAAAACATACCTAGGTACTTACTCGACAAACTTTCTCTTTTTTGAAGTCGGTTGAAAAACTAGTTTTTTTTTTTTAGGGAGATCAAGATGTATAGGCAAAATAACTCCATGCGATTTAAAAACATATTTTAGTCAGAAAAAAACGTAAGTTTGTAACATGCCATCTCAAAGAAAACATCTGAACCTTACAATAACAAAACAACATACAGTCGATTTGGATACTACCTCGTTTATTGAATTCGGTTGAAAATTAAGGAGTTTTATAAGAAAATACTCCCAGTCAAAATAACAGGCTTAAAATCTATGGAAATGTTCCGTTTGACAAACACATCGGCAAATTATTTATAGCGCGAAGCTGTTTGCTCTCAGGACAAGGCAATTCTCAAAGGAAATAAATAGGAATATTGTGCCTTTGAGCCAGTCGCTCTAATAGCTACTACATGTAAAGTTTAGCTCCTTTGCAACTGTTCTTTGTTCCTTCGATAAATAACGATACCGGCAAAGAACGCCCCAACGTTTCTTAATACCATTTCGTAATGAGGGTTTGCTGAAATAGAAAAAAAAACCGGTGTAAGATATATTTGAATGGAGCCAAAATCTTGTCGAATTTGTAGATTCGACAAAGTATTCAATCTTATAGAGACAGATCACTTCAATATTGTGGTCCTTGATAATGACATTTATTGCAGATAAATGACATAAGCGCGTGATAAAACAACTATAGGCTCGATGATGATGATAAAGCCGATGATGATGCACGTCTAGAAAATATAAGTTAATTGACCGAAAGAAATCGACTAGAAAACCGATTCTCGTAAATTTTTGTGAAGGTTTTCCGATTTATACGGGTATTTTCTTGGCAATTCGAAATGGCAGAGATATAAAACGGCTAATTGAAGATTCTACTTCGTCAGGATGTAAATTAATGCACTCCACTCATAATCATAACGAACTTTGAGTTCATAAGATTCAGAGAAGACACGTGCAGACAAACAAATGAAACAAAAGAAATACTACCGAATCGAAACTATAAACTCACCACCATCTTACTGAGAACCCACGGGAACCAACTAAGCAAAATAGTAGGATTTGAATAAACACCTCTTAATTTAGGTACAACAGACAGCCCCTTATACAGAGCATGCATGGAGGCAGAAGAAACAAGCAGACATATTCTACTAGACTGCAAACAGGATGAAGTACCTAGGGTCTCCCTATTCACGCAAAATAGGCACGATGGATGTCGACTTGCGGAAAATGCCCAGCGCAACCAACTAACGGGCTTCGAGTGTAAATTGCCAAAACGATACAACTTCTCGTTTGCGTTTCTCTAAATAAATAAGATTGTTACGAACGAGATCGAGACGTTTTTTTGCATTAAAAACAAACTTACACTTCCTCCTCCTCAGTCGTTCACTCTTGACAGTGTTCGTGGTTGTATGATGAGACGTACCTATTGCAGATAATGCAGCTCTCGCACGGCTCCACTTGCCACGGTCTTCAGCGTTACAGGATCATTTGATTATGATGGTTTGTGTCGCAGCTTTTATCGGTACCCTTACCATAAGTTTACAGTGACCAGCCTTGCTTGCGAGTGCGTAAATGATTTGTATGAAGAATTGTAGTTTTACAAAGTATCGCCCTTACCGGCGCTGTACTTTTCTCCATACAAATCGTTTACACAATCGATTCCGAGTACGGTCACATTAATTCATGGTGAGGGTACAAGTCTGTCCAATGCGTAGGTGACGGACCTCGTCACCGTTTGCCTTCCACTCGTTCCTTGACGACGAGCCGTGCCATGGAGTTTTGGTCTCGTGAAAAGTGCCCGAGGTATTTGGGGAATCTTATTCGAACAGTTGCCGATAATCTAAACATACACTAGAATTCCTGGTTATTGTGTCGGCAGCTGAACTAGAACTTGCAACAGACGACCTGTCCAATTCGGGGTTCAATACGTAAGTTAGCAAACATTGACAGGCTAAAGAAGCCTCGCCCCGCTGGGTCGGGTCAACGATAAAAACTTAATAAATATTCTACCTTATCAAATTCCTTACACGCAATAAGATAGATGGCTTATTCAATTTGACAGTCGTTACTGAATTTAGGAAACATGAACGGCATTGAAAATCTAGAAGTCTTATCTGAAACTCGCAAACTACCGCGTGGTAGGCCTTTCTGCGCTCTGCCGTTTGATAAATGGTCGCTCAACATTGCCATTTTAGGGCATCTCTCTGGGCTACGTCGCTGATGGTATTAGGACAAAACGGAACGTAATCGCTTTAAATGTTTACGGAATCCTCGACCCGGTCAAATTGCCTTTTGATTACTTCGCGTTGGTAATTTTCGAGATTTCGAACGGCTTGGTAAATTGTTACCTCTATGGTCTGGAAGAAGCTGTAGAGATAGCTAACCGTTACTGGCGTATTCTTCATTGGCTTGAAATATGGTTGGTAAAAGCCGCGGACCGCGATTGTTATCTTTGCGGTCAGCGAAGAATATATATTTTTTAAACCCGTCTAGCACAACTATGCTTCGCGACTCTTGTCTTACTTCGCCCGGTCCTTCGTCACTCTCCCACAGTACTAAACAGAAAGAGATAGATAACATATCTCGCTCGAGAAGGAGGAATGTCACAGTTGTGCTAGAGGTGCAAGAGTGCCGATCAGTCGCGGCGCGCAGTGATTGATTGGACACTGCCGCCACTGATCAGACCATGAATCGCGAACCTATTTGAAACATGTCAAGTGATATTCGACTTCTAAGACTTGAGTAAATCCGTTTCGTATGTAGATTATGTCTGAGACTCGAAGACTCAAGAGAGTTTTCTATGTCAACCCACGTAGCACACAGAGGGGTATTTCGCCCAATTTTAGAGAGATGATGGAAATCTCTCCAGCTCATCGCCATCCTTCACTTTTGACGTGTCCCTACTTGACAAGTGGCGATATCCCTAGAACATCGCAATTTCGTCAATTCAGTCATGCTTAATTGGCGTTTCCTTTGTATGTGACGGCATAAATAACAGGCGCATACTAAACTTGACCGTGTAGTGCGTGAAATTAGTCAGTTACGTTTCGTTCAAAACAGAAATTCATATGCATGAATAGAATTTTTGACAACCATTACTTATCGCCTTCGTATTTCCATAATTGAAATGACATATGTCACTTGAAGCTCATCACATTTTAATGACAGTTCAAAGGCGATATCACTGTTATCTAATAGAGTTTTGACGTTCTGCGATCTCTTAAACGGCATTCTCGAATTAGGTCCCAGGTTGCATAAGTGCTTACACATCCCTTATACGACTTATTTTAGCTATGTAAGGGCTGTATAAGCTCTTATACAGCATGCGTGCTACTTGGGAAATACATTTTTGTATGTAAAATACCAGTCAGGTCTCAGCCTAGAATAGATTGAAGTTATAACCGTAACATTATTAGCCGAAGTTGTGTTATTATTCAATAACTGCCCCGGTGGACCGGATTTCAATTACGCAAGTTTGCCTAGTTCCAAACAACGCGCTTAGTAATTAGGGACTCCCGGTAGGGCCCGCTCTTTGGACGCTGGAATTAATGGAGATCATTATAATTATTTTCTCTCACAGACTTATAATATTAGTATATGAAATGGTTCTCTTCCTTTTCGACGAATTATTTCTCGTCGAATGATTAATTTCATAGAAAGTATTTAGTCTGAAACCGTAAACTATTCGTGGTTGTTATAAAACAAAACTAACCTAACCTAATCAATAGGATGATAATTTCATGAATTGTGAAAAAGGTATGACTTCAGAGGGTAAAAGATTTGTGAAAGTAAAAATTCGATGATATAACCATTACATTGCTTAAACATCTATATGTTAACATGAATCGAATAAACCCTTGATTGCTGTAGTCTGTACAGCGCTGTTTCAGACAGAAGTTTAGCAATAGAGGATCGCGTAGACCTCCTTAGGGTATGGAAGCCAAAAAAGAAATATCTACTACGAAACTCGGTTTTTATTAACACCTGTTCAAAATATCAACAATATATTGCGTAAAATGCTCTAATTATCTTTACATGGCAACCTATCAGGGTAATGTACGTCCAAAAGCAAAATCTAAATAATGCGACGTATGGTCGTGATTTGCGATACATCATTTAATAACTAATGTCCATCATATGCTACTGTTTAATATATTATCCTAAAAACCCTGTCGACGTTGTTATAGTAGCCAACAAACCTCCAATATCGGAAGTCTCAGTCGCCTGTAGGGACGTCACAAAGTTAGAGCAGGTGTGACCGCCGCGGCCACGACCCGGGCCAAACTGTAATAAAATATACTTCATTAATAGAGGGTCGGGTACACTTGGAACTGCACTTAATACTATTTCTTGATAGGTGTTTGCAAAGTTAGTTCGGCTTAAACCTCGCTCTACACCAGTGGTGGGCAATCTTTCTACATGGGGGGCCAGAAGCTAAAGGATATTTCTGAGGGGGGCCAGAATTGCAGTAAAAATGTACTATTTTGATTTGAAATTGTTTACTAATCAACGAATCATATAAAAGTACCTATAAACATTTTGTATCGTTCGTGAAATCGTTTAATCATAATGAAATGATTTTGCTTTATACGGCTGGACCATCAAAAATTTAGATTTTGACTCTAAATGTAATTAACGCGGGCCATACTAATTATTTCGAAGGACGGGGTGTCGGGCCGGATAAAGTCCTTTCGCGGGCCGGAGCTGGCCCGCGGGCCGTACTTTGCCCACCACTGCTCTACACACTTTCTTCATCTGTCGATCGATTTAGAATCTTTATACCTATCTACGTTATTTTCTTAACTAAAGTCTAAGTGTTAAACGAAATGTAGGCTACAGAGGCCTCGCTAAGCTGGCAACGTTTATCAAGTCGGTAGAATATGATTTTATAAAGAAAGAAAGAAACATTTATTGCCACAACAAAAAAAAATAGGTACATGGAATAAACAAGAACAGCATTGTCAGTACATTGTTCACCCAAATGATTCCGTGTGACAAAAGGAGCGGACTCAGCATGTGCTGCGACAGCCATGCGTCTGCGCAGCGCTGGTCTTCAGGCCGTCCCTTTTCTCACTCTGAACCATTGTCATGTTTGCGGGTGCGACGAAGGTATACATGCATGTATGTGCGTGTACACAACACACATGACATAAACTTGATCCACGATTTTATGTCAAAAGCCACGAATATTTAATTTATTCTCATAATGAAAGAAACTTGAAACAAAAAGTCCCGTCAAAGGGGTGTTATCTCGTCTTGTTTACGAGAAGCATAAAGCTAATACCTTTGTCCTTTAAAAAACAAAGGGGGAATCTGGAGAAAAAGTGACGATTTGAATGATAAGAGTTTCGTGGGGTTGAGAGAAGCCGCTTTCATAGCGGCCCTGTAATGACGGCATTGGAGTTTTGCTGTGCCAAGAAATTAAGGACCAAGATGGTATACATACTTTTAACAAATAAGGAGGTTTAATTTGTTTAAAATGAACATAATTCAGCTGGGTTTAGTGCTCACAGAGCCACTAGTCTAATTATTATAAAAGTCTAGATTTGTATTGAAACAAAGTTTTCTGTGGAGAGGGGCCATGATTTCAGGAAAAATCTTAATAGCGTGATGCAGGATCGTTATTTGTTTTGTATGGGCGGGCGGCGCCATGCGACCCCGGCGCCATCTGTTTTCATAATTTTCTGTGTCCTCTCCTCAAGCCGAAAGAGCTGGACAAATGTTAACCAACACCTTATAGTTTAATAATCACTACATAGTATAAAACAAAGTTGCTTCCTGTCTGTCTGTCTGTCCCTATTGTATGCTTATATCTTTAAAACTACGCAACGGATTTTGATGCGGTTTTTTTAATAGATAGAGTGATTCAAGAGAAAGGTTTGTATGTATAATACATGCATAATTTATCAGCGTTGCACCCGTGCGAAGCCGGATGGCTAGTAAATGTTAAATTGTTTAATGGATCCCTACTACATGCAAAAATACTACTAGGTACACACAATAAAGGGTTTTCCTACGTTTTTCCCACGGTCTGCAATCTTCTAAAGTAAAACTCAGTGTTTAACCATAACCATAAATTAAAACGTTACTCCATCTTAATAAGTTTAAGGATAAGATGAATGAAAAGTAAAATCTTATACGTCTTATAAACTTGCTGAATCAAATTATTTTTCATCTCATTATGACGGTAGATGCCCCTCTGACATAATAGAACAAGAAATACAGAACAGACTTTAATTCAGATTACTGACATGAAAAACGAATACACACTAATTTTGATTCTTGCTATAATGAATATTTTGTTTTAACCCCCTGAAAAAAAAGAGAATTATTTAAACGTATTATGGCGATCTCCGAAAAGCAACTACATACTTATTTTTTGACCAAACGTTTCAGCTTGGACGAAAATGCTTTCATATGTCAGATTTTGTGAATCGAAAAAAATTGAGTCCTGGGCATGGGAGTAACGATTAAACTATGCTTATAAATAAAGGTTTTAACTTCTTCATTTTTCACGTCCTACGTAGCTGATCATAATCCTCCCTCATGGTCGCGTGACTGATTATCAATTCGTGACGAACTTTAGTACCTCTTCATGCATACGACCGGGATTCATAGACATGATTGTAAACTGGGAGTGCATTTTTTCACATAACGATTGATCGTCGTAACGTATTGTTTGTCATAAAATCGTTAGCCATAACTCTGAAATTATTAACTTTACAAGTGTTTTGAGAGTAAAACCCTATTAGATTAGGTTAGGGTATGTATTATAACTAGCGTACGGACATACGGTGGCAATCTGACAGTGTGACCAGATTTAGCAAAATACTGCGATTTTGGCAGAATTTGAACCCCATTTTGATACTTAGCAGATTATACTGCAGAATAGAAAAATTTAGCAGATTTTGGCAGAATTTAATAAAACTTTAGCAGAGGTTTAGCAGCAAACAGGCTTTTTAATTAGCCGAGTTTAATTTGAATATGTGCTCAACAAAATAACTACTGTTTTTATTTTAAATATGTTAGTCAATGCAGGAAACTCAAAGACTCTGTATAAAAATGTAGATGTTAATATGCCAAATTAATAGGTTAGATTAGGTTATCTGAGTTATGATTATTAATAAAAGAAATATACTTAAATTGTGATTATTATTAATAATAAAAAACAATCGGTCATGAGTCATGAGCGTTTTTATTTTGTATATTTTCATACAAAATTTGAGTTCGATCGTTAGCAGAATTTAGCAGAATTTACCCGAGCAGCTAGCATTATGCTCAATTTAAATCTGGTCACACTGCAATCTGAACAGAGAGGAAAATGGAGTCGCCTAGGTATATTTTATGATTGAATGAAAAACGATTAAATAATTGATTTCCCTAAAACATGACACTTCTTAATTCTGGTGGATCATTTATATTGTTTTATTTTTATACTTAAACACTCTTGTGTGCTGTTTTATTTATGTTATAATTATAACATATATCTATATAATATAATTCATGTAGTTTTTTGCCAGTAATGCAGGTTTTATATGGTTAGAAAGTATATCGATTAAGTGTGAGAATTGTAAAAGAAATGGAATAGCATATGGTATGTAACATAACATTTCCGTCATAGTATAAGATATAGATAAGACATAGAGTAAGTCATACAAATTTTGGATTTATTCATTTAATTATAAAAAGTTGATAATAACGAATCCATTTTTCTCTCTGTTCAGATTGTCACCGTATGTCCATACGCTAATTATAACAATCCTGAAAAGTTGTTTGTTTCAGATAAAAGCAGAAATTATGACTACGAAATTTATTACTATTGACAATTATGAAATAAAATTATGCGAGCCAATATGGACCCTTGTAAACTCATCGCCGAATCTCAATCACAAAATTGCAGTCAGTTAATGCCTACTGTATGTCTTTAAGTATCCTGCAAGCAGCCAGGTGCATTTAATATCTGCACCGTCCCCCGGCGCGCGCATTATTCCCGCAACCCGGTACAAAGTCTGGGATGAGAGAGTGAAACTGGGCTCGGATTTTGTTCGTCTTGGTCTTTTCTCCATGGGTGAGGATCCTGACCTACTGTGATCTACACATAACGCGGGCAAGGGCTAAATCGTATACATATGCCAAGCGAGATAATTTTGGGGATTTTGCAAAAACACGGATAGTTACATAAAGGGTCTCTCTAGCGATACAGCGCGGCAACTTCAAAACGATCCGACACAAAACATGAAATACATAGTATACATTACATATATTATATATATGTACTACATATATTATATACATATTCATCCATTCAGTAGATTGGTTAAGCTTTGGAGGAGGAAAAAGACAAGAACGAATCCTCGAAAAATTATCAGTGTTATATCCTCTCATAAGTTAGTCAAAAAAAAACAGAAATAGATAAATTATTTAGTTTTTTTACCTCTATATTTCACATAAGTATACATATTTATGTTTTTTTAGTATATTCTTATTATGTCTGTTTAATAGTAATTCGTGTACCGTGTCACTCCGCTGGAAGCAACAAACGACGCAAATTGATACAGTATTGGGGATCCGCTTCTAACGACAAGGGAGCTGCATCCTACTTACAATAATAGGCCATTAGCTCCACCTGGCTTGGAATAAGGGCCAAACTCAAGGCTTCACGTGACGTAGAATGTTGCGTCGAGGCACCGTGGCATTCTACGATACTATTCGTACTGTATTTTTGACGTGATAACGTCTTATAAATCGATGAACGCCGGCTGCACGCACGAAAAATCGTGACTCATTGTCACGTTCCGCCTGAGCCGAGCGTGCAAGCGAGAGCGCGGAACAAGCGATAAAGAGGCAAGATCGGCCTAAGCGTTCGGCTTGTGACGCATCTATCCTCCACTCCATCGGCCGGCATTTAATTCATAAAAATATGCAATTTTTCATCAATGTTTTCTTAAGACGTTATCACGTAAAATTATCGTCCGTAAACCAATTTTACAATCATTTTTTTTTTTTCATAGGCCCGTTGTATAAGGAAACAGAGTATGCTACTCCGAAATGATTGGCGACACTAGCTGACGTCAAGTGGACCAAAGAATATAAGTACGTTGTGACAATCAGGGAGGGTATTCGACCAATTTTAGAGATATAATGGAGATCTCTCCTTTTCATCGCCATCTGTCACTTTTGACGTGTGCCTACTTGACAAGTGGCGATATCGCTAGAACATCGCAACTTCCTCAATTCGGACGCGCAAAATTTTCGTTTCCTTTGTATGTGACGGCATAAATAACAGGCGCATACTTTAAATTGACCGCATAGTACGTGAAATTGGTCCGTTACGTTTCGTTCAAAACAGAAATTTATATACATGAATAACATTTTTGACAATCATTATCGCCTTCGTATTTCCAAAATTGAGATGAGATATGTCACTTTTAAGCTCATCGCATTTAAATGACAGTTCAATGGCGATATAACTGTTATCTAATGGAGATTTGACGTTTGGAGATATCTCAAACGGCATTCTCGAATTGGGCCCCAGTTTCTTTGTTGCCAGTGGTGTGTCATAACCACTACACTAAAACTTAATGTTCCCAATTGCATAAACCTATATTTAATTTTTTTATATGAGTGGCGGAAGAAATTATTTTCATTTATATTAATTTTGTCACTATAAAGCGTAAACAAAATACTCTAGCCGGAGTGTCAGACCTTGTTAGGGTTCCGTACCCAGAGGGTAAAAACGGGACCCTATTACTGAGACTTCGTTGTCCGTCCGTCCGTCCGTCTGTCACCAGGCTGTATCTCAAGAACGGTGATAGCTAGACAGTTGAAAATTTTACAGATGATGTATTTCTATTGCCGCTATAACAACAAATACTAAAAATAAAATAAAATAAAAATTTAAGGGGGGCTCCCATACAACAAACTTGTTATAAATTATGGTACGGAACCCTTCATGCGCGAGTTGGACTCGCAATTGTCCAATTTTTTTTTAATCATGGATATACCTAAAGAAACTTGTGTATATATTTATTGTTTTTGTTTTTTCAAGGTCTCAACGCAGCATGCATTGGGGTCGTAACGTTCCACGCCGTTGTCGTACTGCCGTGATTTTTTATGTTTTAAAGCCGCTTCACCCTAAGGCGCAGTTATAGAGTAGGTACTGGGCATGTATTCGACTCTGATTTTGATTTATCTTGCTATCGTATTGTATTTTTCTTTTATTGATATTACCTGGCTTTGAACTGACTGTCAATCGAATACCCTACTAAGTAGCATTCCGGGTAGGTCTGTACGCTTTAAAAAAATGAGCAAAGATAAATTAACCAGTGAAATAGGTAGTAGATATTAGTATACCAAAGTCATTAACTATGACTTTAATTAAATGGTTTTATTCAGCATTAAAAGCGGATTTCTCTTTAATTTCGTCCATATTTTATCGGATACGTAGCCTGTAAATGGAGGCGAATAGTTGTTGAATTTAATTACTTGCGGATCGTAAATATTCCCGTGTCAGCATTCGCAGACTTAACGTCTTGGGGATTCTTACTTCTGGATTTTAAAACACTGACTACTTCTAATCGGGTGCTTTGGTGCTGGCTGGGACCTCTCATTCTCATTTCTCACATATGAAATGAACGCCTTACAAAGGTAATACGTAGTAGTCTCTTCTCCATCGCTCCCTCATTGCTGAGGATCGTGACTCCACTTCAGCTTGTCAACTGCCTGTCTCCATCGGTTGCGGTCAGCTGCCTGGTGTAGTGCGGCGCTAACTGGTCCGTTGGTATGCTCGGATATCTGGTCAGACCAGCGTTTTGGGCTCCGGCCTCTAGGTCTCTTTCCTTCCACTTTTCCGGTGACCATCAGACGCTCCAAGTTACCCACATCTCGGCGAGCGATGTGGCCAAAGTAACGCTTTATTCGCTGCAGACAAGTGGTAGACAGGCGTTGGGCGTTCTCCATTTTGAGGTGTTCTAGGACGGAGATGTTTGTGTTGTGGGCTGTCCATGGGATCCTTAACAAATGCCGCCAGCACCACATCTCAAAAGTGTCGACCCTGTTCCGGTCATTAGCTTTTAACGTCCATGTTTCAGCTCCATATAGAGCAATTGGGAAGACCAATGCGTGGACCAGATGTATACGTAGTAGTAGGTAGGTTTATTTTATATTATTGTTTTTTTTGCTATTATGTGTTAGTTTTATGGTATTTATCTCTAGGCCACAGTTGCCGGAAAATAAATAATTGATTGAATGAGAGAGAAAGAAAGAGATGGGCGGACTAGTCGGGAACGATTTTTCGCCAAAATGTAACCATGGTAAGTATAAGAAAACAAGGTATGGCACTCCGGTAAGTTAGACTTTCTACGTCACTAATTAGTTGCCGCTTTGTGCTAACAAAATAATCATAAGGTTTTTTTTTTTGCTGCCAGTCGTACAAAAAACAATTATTTATTTATTTATTTATTCAAATTAGTTACACAGTATTACAGTATAAACCAAGGCACTGTGAACTACAAAATTACATTTTAGAAAAGCTTAAATCTAGTTTGATGTAGGCAAGGTAACTGCGTGACTCCGTTGCGTCGTCTGATCTGGCGCAGGATTCGGCAGATTGCCCCGGAACCGCCGAAACACAACACCCTTCGGCCAGAAGTCTGCACTTGCGATGGTGCCCTGCAGCGGCCGCGGTACGCGCACCACAAAAGAGCTGAAGTGCACGTAGAACGACGTGCATTCGTCTAAATTTTATTTTGTGCAGGTAAGAAGGTAATCGGGGACTATTATGGTGCACCACTGGCAACACAGTAACGGATGGACAGAACTAACCAACCAATCATAGCGTGTTGATGTCGTAAACTCCGCCTGTCATTCCGCATGTATTATATGCTCGCTTTCTTACGAGCGTAATTTGAGTCGCGTAATTTCGCGACGCGATACACGCGAGCGCGTCACACTAAGTATGGCGCGACGGAAATTACGCGACTCAAATGACACTTGTCTGGCTTCACGCTTATCACGTGATAAACGTCATAGGCTTCCAGAATGCGGAATTTCGTCAGGCCCGAGGCATTTTTGTTTCTGTTTTACGAACTCGCCATACCCGCTCTCTTCGACATCGTAATCGCGCTTTTCTTTCTCGCCCAATTTGTCTGTTCCTGAAGGGAAAATCTAATGCTCTTAGCGACGTTTTCAATCCAAGTGTAAACACATTTTGTTGAAATGGAATGGAGGATAATTTAAGAGAGTTTCTGAAGGGTGCGAGTTGATTTAAATCGTGTAGCAATACCGCAGTGATCAGTCTCGATCTTAATGTGCAACATTTCATATGAATTGAAAATTAATATAGAGATTAATATTTTTGTGTATCGTTTCGTTTCGTTTCGGTGACTACACCCAGCCAGCAGTTCTGCTGCAAGGACGTGGAGGCGTTGAGCATGCAAGAGAAGGAGGGACAAAGAGGCTCTGCGAGAAAGTTCAGAAGCGCATGTTGACACAGTACCGAAAGTCGTTCAGGGTAGTATAGAAACCTTAACATTCCCTGGCCGGAGCTTTCGGTTCTGAGACAGGGCACGTATCCGGGTCCTCTCGTGTTCCCCTCCGTCTTCTGCCGCTCCGGCAAGATCAACTGGCCCTCCTATCCGAGGCACCGGGGAGCCAGAAGTTTACAGGTTAGGAGTGTAGGTTATTTTGCAGTCAGGATGAGGACTGACGGGAGAGATCCGACAAGAATACTAGCATCGAGCCAGAAAGGAAATAGATAGATAGTTGTGTAAATATATACTGGGAAGGAAAGTGGACTGCGTTTTGTCGTCCAAAGTTTCCGGTTACCAGGGACGTAGGATAAGTTCTAGTGTTGCATGTAGGTTGATGTCGCTGAGCCGTCGCTATTTCTATGTAATTATCCTCCGGTTTTGACTCCGTGTCTGTTTCTATCTATTTCAGATTTCATCAACACTACAAGTGGCCGGATTAATATTTTTGTGTATGTAAATACATATAATATAATAACGGAAATCTACAACAACTATGCCTGGGTAGGGTAGTTATCGTCTTCGACCTATCCGCGAAAAAAATAAGCGGTCGAGAATGTCAAACAAAACGTCTCGTTTTTTTTTTAATTAGACACCAGACTAGAGTAACCTTCTATTATAGAATGAGTATATTTGTAAAAATATAAAAACAGTTATTACATCCTCTTAATCTGCGGAATTCGAATAATTTATAAAATTGTAGTCTTTAACACATGAAATGTTGTCAATTAGGGTTATTTATTCACATGAATATGAATATGAAGATAATAGTTAAAATTATTGAGACCCACCACATTTTGAAACGGCGGATAGTCTTCAAAAGGCTGAACCGATTATGTTGAATGATACGACGTTTAGAATAGATACATGTACATAATTATATACACTATATAATTATTAACCGAAGTCTACCCGACTTCTTATACTCAACTTAGGATCATTCATTGAGGATCTACGCTATCACAATGAATTAACACGAGTTAATTCATGAAACGGGATTAAACATTATTTATTTCATTATACGAACTATACAAATTATAAATACAAAGTACAAAATCTATCAATAATAAATACTTATATATGTTTTACGCACTCAATAAATTCAATACTAGTCCCCAGAAAAAATACTGCGCGTTCGAAATATAAAATTCATTCACAATAAAAGAACCTAATGAATCCTTAATTCCCAAATCAGAACATTCAACAAGACGTTCCATTCTCACCATTCAATTTTGGAACGAATGCTTTCGAAATTCAAAATCAGCCAATCACAGCGCCCCCTGCAAATACGTCATCAATCATGACCAAGAGGATTCCAAATTTAAAAATCTTTCGATGGCAAGATGCATTCGACAAGGTAGACTTTCTTTGTTTATTAGTGACCAATATTTATTTTCAGAACTAAGTGTCACTATTTTGTAACAGCTTTGGAAAAAGAAAGCCCTCTGCGGAGTCTTCTCGTAATTTAGTTCCTGGGTCATTTTATGTTTTGTTGTACAATCCACTTTTTTTAGATTTCTGATATTTTCTACTCAGAAACAGGAGCTCTTTCGATCTTATTTGGAAAAAAAAGTGTCCCAATATTTTTTGTTCCATTTCGTTACCATTTTCATAATAAAACCTATACTATAACAAAGGTTAACTGGAAGAGGTCCCTTAAAGGGATAAGTTCGCCTTTGTACATGTTTATTGTTTTAAAATGTATTTCTTGTTTTTGTGTACAATAAAGTGTTTACATACATACTTATATGTATACATAGAACAAATATACCTACTATAGCGGTAACGGAATGGAAAAACAAAAAAAAAATGACACTTTTTTTCTCCTAATTAGATCAAAAGAGCTCGTAATTCTGAGTACAAGAGACCTAAAATATCCAAAATCAAAAAAAGGTGGTGTGTACAACAAAAAAAAAACCCCTTCTACGAGTAATACATACTAATAGTGTTAATATTAGGTCCTTACATATGAAATTGGCGTTTTGCGAACTGGCCACTTTGGTTCAAAATATGTGGCGTTCGGCTAGGAATTCCAAATTCAAATTTATTTCAAATTTAAGACCATGTATTTCTGTGTTCGAATAACGAAATTTATTTGTTATCGCGTCATTTGTTTTTCTTTCACATCGTTCTGTTCACAATCTGGAGAACTTAAAATATCGCTATATTTACGAATATGAGTTTCACCTCGGCACCAGTGCTGCAGAAACGGCTCGTAGGATTAACAATGCGTATTGGGAAGCTACTGCAAAAGAAAATACGGTACGTTATTGGTTCCAACGTTTCCGTTCTGGAAATTTTGACCTACAGAACAAGCCCCGTGGACGGCCGGAGACACAAGTTGACAACGAAGAAATAAAAGTAATTGTGGAAGCAGATCCATCGTAAACCACGTCAGAGTTAGCGGCAGGCTTCAATGTGAGCGATAAAACCATTTTGATTCAATTGAAACAAATTGGAAAGTGAAAAAACTTGAAAAATGGGTACCGCATGAATGGTCAATCGATCTCCCACTGCTGCTTCAGGACAACGCTCGACCATTTACGGCACGTTTGACGGCCGCAAAACTAAGGGAGCTGCGACTGGAATGTCTTCGACACCCACCATACTCCCCGAACCTTGCTCCAACTGATTACCATTTTTTTCGAAATTTGGACAACTTCATGCTAGGAAAAAAATTCAGTTCTCACGAGGCTGTCCAAACGGCCTTCTAAGATTTGATTGATTCTCGCTCACACATTTTTTTTTAGTAAAGGAATCAATGAACTACCTTCGAGATGGCAAAAGTGCATAGATAGCCATGGTACATACTTTGACTAAATAAAAAAATAGTTTCATAAAAAAAATCGTTTTCATTTCTGCCATATGAAACGCCAATTTCATATGTAAGGACCATAGTTGGGTCATTCTCACGATATGGTGTTCTCAGGCTAATTACCGTAGCCATTTTTTTCCTTCGTTTATTGAAGTCATTATATATGTTATATGATCCTTACTAAGCTATATTATTAATATATCTAAATGGCACTATACTGGTGTAAGTACCTTTCGAGTTATTATTAGTTTTATTTTTTACTTGAAACGGTAATTAGAACTAGTAATATTGACGACTACGGTAATTATTAATTTGTGTAATTATTAAATAAGACCAAATAAAAACAACAATTAAAAGAAAGTTGCAATATTTGAGATATTTTTTCGATCAGACTGGATTAGAATAATAATAAGACGCTCGACAAACATCTTACGAGACTCTCGCTAGATGGCTGGACCAAGGGTCAGATACAGAAGGCGGTACTCCTGGACACGGCGCGCATTGTCAGGAGGTTCCTCTCTGCAGCCCTAACCAACGGTAGCCTGGGCCCTGCCCCGCTGCCGGCGACACCCTAGGTTAGGTTTTTTTTTAGAATGTGTTTATATTTGTAATGTATTTTTTATATAAATTTATTGTAAAAAAAAACCTAGCCTAATTATAAAAGCGAATAAAGGGAATAATAAGACTCTCATTGCCAATGAAGCTAATCTGTTTTAGGGGGGGCATCAACCGCCCCCGTGTGATGCGCTACGTGACACAAGCCTTCGCGGGGACTGGTACCAGGCCCTGCGATTACATACCATGTATCACAGAGCGCACTACCTAAAGCACAAAGTTTATGCATGGGCAAGCCGTATTCGTGGCTACAAAGAGCGTGTGGATGGACTGGAGTCCAGTGCTGGAGCTAGTGCTCCAGCACTGGACTCCATTCCACTCCAAAAGAGACGGTAGTCCGTCTCTTCCAAAGTTACCAAAGGAAGGTATACCGAAAGTGGGAGGGAACCGACCAATGTGTGAGCGACGGGCAACTACCGGATCCTACTGCTATGATTAACTTCTGGCGTAGTAACTGGTCGGTGCCAGTCGAGCAGACCGAGGGCGAATGGATGAATGTTGTCAGACGTGAGTGTGAGCCGATCGAAGCCATGGGGGCTGTGACTATCAGCTCCGATGAGGTCAGGTGTGCGGCCCGTATGACCCAGAACTGGAAAATTCCTGGGCCAGACGGGTTGCACAACTTTTGGATCAAGTGGTTTCGATCCTCACACGAACGTCTGGCAACACAATTTCAAGACGTCCTCGAGCTTGGTCCCCTACTATCGTTCATGACTACTGAGGTTCCATAAGTCCGGTAGTACCACGGAAGCGAAAAACTATAGACCCATCACGTGCTTGCCCACCTTATACAAGCTCCTTACGACCATTCTGAGAACAAAAATTAACCCGCACATTGTTGCGAAAAACGTTTTGGCTTTTTCTCAGAATGGATGTAGGGTTGGGTCCCGTGGTACTAAGGAGCTATATACTCCTCATTGACACGACCATTTGCCAACAAGTCCGGGGGACAGGGGGTCCCTCTCGGCAGCTTGGATTGGCTATAAGAAGGCTTATGATTCCGTTCCTCATTCGTGGCTGGAGAGGATCTTAGAACTGTATAAAATCGACACAACTCTAAGATTCCTCTTAGGCGCGTGTATGGGGCAATGGACCACAGTCCTTCGTTAACCAGGTGGCGGGGATGGTCTCCCTGGCCCGCAGAACTTGATAAGGATTGAGAGAGGTATTTTCCAGGGTGACAGTTTTAGTCCTCTGTGGAGAACCACAGAGGACTAAAAGGCTAGGCAGAAGCCTAGCCTTGAATTCGCTCAGCACTCTGCTGAAGGATTCAGGACTAGGTTGCCGGCTTCGAAGGTGAGGCCATTTCTCATCTGCTGTACGTGGATGATCTTAAGCTGTATGCACCAAACCGCCGGGATCTGGTGGATCTACTGGAAATAACTGAAACCTTCAGTAGCGCCATTAAAATGGAGTTTGGTGTAGACAAGTGTGCGATCATGCATGTACAGCGGGGGAAAGTCGTAAATTCAGCGAACTTGCAACTTTCTGAGACAATGTCTCTCAGGTCTATCTCCGAAGCTGAAACCTACAAGTACCTTGGTATGTCACAGTCATTGGGTATTGCTGACGGAGACATTAGGCAGGCGTTGAAGGAGCGTTTCTTTTATCACTTGACAAAAGTACTTAACAGTCTTTTGTCCGGTGGCAATAAGGCGCGCGCCTTCAACGCTTGGGTGATGCCTATGCTCACTTACTCCTTTGGCATACTAAGGTGGACTCAGACTGAGCTGGACGCCCTGGATACGAGGGTCCGTCAGCTGCTCACTACGCACCGCATGAGACACCCACGCTCGTCAGTTATGAGACTGTACATCCCGCGTAAGTGTGAAGGCCGTGGCTTTTTAAACGCCAAGGACCTCTATAACCACCAGGTGTGCAGTCTTAGGTAATATTTCCTAAACAACGAATGTGGGATTCATCGCGATGTAGTAGCAGTTGACAAAGGCCTCACCTCTCTCTCCTTAGCAAACGAGAACTGGCGCAGACCAAAGGTGCTTAGCACCGATGACCGCAGAGCCCTATGGCTCTTCTTTAGCAGGGCCCTATGGAAGAGCAAGGAGCTACACGGGCGATTATACAGGGCCCTTACAGGGCCCGATGTATATAGATGGACAGACAGACGGATGGACGGACGTAGTATTTAATTTGGCATTCATTGTGTACGAAACCCTGAAAATGCTTGTAAGTACGGTACTTTTTGTAACATTCTTTTTTTTATAATTTTCGTATTACGGGAATTAGAAAATCTACGGTAATTAGCACCACGGTACTTAGAACAAGGGCAATTTTAATTTTATTTAAAAATTACAGATGACATTGCAAATAAAGGAATATCGTTATACATTAAGGCCACGTGGTACGTTCATTACAAAAAATAGCAACACATTAAGCTAACAAACATAATTAATACACACAGGAACGAGAATTATACATTTTGAAAACCAAAGGAACGGTAATTAGATACTTGCGTGAATTGCGAACAGAAACAGGAATACAGTCACGTCCGCTCTGTTCGAATGCCGTGGCACTACTAGTCACTCGCGTTTGATGTTACGGTGATGCCGCGATCTATCGTAGTTTAGGTATCAGCACTCCGGAAAGGAATAGGAACGTGAATTATACCGTTTGACAGGACATTAAGAAATTTTTGTGTATTAATTAAACGTGTGGTCGTAGTGTATAAATTACTTTATTATACTAAACATTATATATTTGGCCACTGAATATTGTGTTGTCACAAATGTACTTCATTCCTAGCTAAAATGAGACGCAAGTTTCCCCGCTAAGATAGGATTCGGACAGCCTACGGTAATTGGAGAACAAGTATTGTAAAAAATAAATAAGCTAGATACCGAACTGTTAGAACTAAAAGATCCAAAATACCTCTAGACAAAAGTATTGCCTATGTATAAAAAAAATTGCATCCATCTAATGTTACATATAAATGAACTAGAGGCCCGCGCATGCAAAAAAAATGAGTTTTGAGAATGGCCGAGTTATAGTTAATTACCACTTGTAAAGTTGCTGCTTTTTAACTAACAGTAAATAAAATGGCTGATTGTAAACACATTTCACTCTTATGCGGTTATTATGTCTATTCAGAAGATATACTGGTTAACTTTCATTAACAATAATAGCAATCTATATTATAACGTTGTATTGGTAGCACTTCTGTGAAATCTGCCCAAAAGACCAGCATCTGGGCGATTCGCACGGAAGCGTTCACTTTTACGGTAGAAAAGGTCAACATCCATCAGATTACTTGCATTAAGGACTGATGTTTTTGAACGCACCTTTTTAGGTTTTTTTATCGTCGTCGTTTGTTTTTTGAGCGTTTTTCAAAAAAAGTGTACATGGCAAAATTTGAATGTCCCACACGTTCAACGTGTTTTTTTTTTACTTTACCTTTAGTATTTGGGTATATGAGTGGTATCATTTGATTCTGTAGATGTGGGGCATTCATTTTATATTTATAAAACGATTATATTATATTTATTACTAGATTTATTGCAAAATAAAGATATGAAAAGTGCTAAAATGGGTATGTCCCACGTCGACTCAGTCATGTTCAGAGGCTTGCAGAAACTCGAAATAAATTTGTATGAATATTGAATGTGGTCACACAGATAAAGTAATGAGTCTAGATTTTAGTCGTGTGCTTTATTTATAAACAAATACGGTTTATAATGCCGAAAAACTACTTTTTCCACTGTCCAAAGAAATCGACAGACCGGAACTTCCGGTTATAGTCACAAGCGATTTTAACATACTTGTGCAATCGATATTCCCCAAAAAGCGTTAATTTTTCAATCCTGGCAACATTTTAATGCTATAGGCAACGGATTTCATTGCAAATATAACGTCAGTTCCGTGAAAACGGTGACGAAAGGTGGACGCTGTGTCAGTGCGCTAAAAATAGGATTTCGAGTTAGTAACAGTTTTTTCGGTAAGTAGATTATAATTAACTTTTTAAACACAATTAGACATAGAAGAAACTATCGTACTATCCGAAACTAAACCAAAAACACATTGAATTGGTTCAGAACACGTTGAAATTTTGATTTTAAATTGTCGAGGTAGAATTCGTCACGTCCGATTCGTGACGTGATATACTACCGGAACGATTTTGTGACGAATTGGAACTATAAAGCTTAGTACACAATCGAAATGTGACCGATGTTTTAACCGACTTCTAAAAAAGGAGTTACTTAGTTTGACCCATATGTTTGTTATACATGCATGTTTATCCGCCATTATCTCGCATTTGTCAGAACCGATTTTGATGCGGTTTTCAGAAAGGTATGTGTTATCTCCGGAAGAAATTACTAAAAAGCAAAATAACAATTAAAACATTTATAAAAACCGGCTAAGAGCATGTCGGGCCACGCTTACAGTCGAGTTTTTAATTAGGCGAACTAACTTGACAGCTGAAAGTGTTGTCAGAAATGAAGAAAAAAAATTGTGATTGGTTTATGTCGATATAACCTTAAGTATACACCCATAAACCTTAACATATTGCAATAAGGTTTATATTTGTTTATAACTGTCAAGAAAACAAAAGGCAGACAGCGTTCTAAGCGATGTCCTAAAATAAAGTTCGTTCGATGTAAGTATTTTAATTACAACCGTTTTTAGGGTTCCGTACCCAAAGGGTAAAAACGGGACCCTATTACTGAGACTTCGCTGTCCGTCCGTCCGTCTGTCACCAGGCTGTATCTCAAGAACGGTGATAGCTAGGCAGCTGAAATTTTTACAGATGATGTATTTCTATTGCCGCTAGAACAAAAAATACTAAAAATAAAATAAAATAAATATTTAAGGGGGGCTCCCATACAACAAACTTGTTATAGATTATGGTACGGAACCCTTCATGCGCGAGTCGGACTCGCACTTGCCCAATTTTTTATTAATGAGAATTAATACTGTTATTCTATATTTTGAAATGTTCATGTTGCTATTACTTGCTAAAGGTAATCGTAATATTGTATGTTTTATTTTAAACATTTTTAATAAAACATTATTAGTAATCTATAAAAATAGATAAATAACACTAATAAAACTTTCAATATTAAGATTATCATTTACTCGTGAAAGATTTTTATGTAATACATTATAATATACATGGTAAATATTTATTATTACTAGTTTAATACATGCTTTATTATTACATATATAAACTAGTAATAATATATATTATACCATTTTGATTCCGTTGCAATAAATACGATTCATGACATAATATTTTTGTGATTTTATTTCAATATATTCAATCTATGTACACTATTCCTTACATTTTCCAGTTAGTCACATGAGATTCCGTTTAGTTACTGTCCCAAGATTTGGGATGTTGAAAATAATTATTTCTGGCTGCTGCAGTGCAACAATTCACATATTTAAGCGTTAACATTACTAAATGAATATTCCTTAATGTAATAAAAAATATTATTCGTTGATTTGTCGCATTTTAATTCAAAAAAATACATGTTTTAGCAGTCATTTGGTGGTGATTGTGACGAACTGGACCTTTATTTTATCCTCAAAACTTGCTCGTTCCATTAATTCTATAAATTAAACCCGTTTTAAATAGTTTATTGTCTGTATTTTAAATGTGTAAACTAAAACTGGTCCAAATAATACTTCAATCAATTTATACTGAATTTTATATTAGTGACTATCCGGAACTAGTTTCACCACAATCTGAGTTTAAAATGTCGATATTTTCTATATTTTTTAATATTTTAATGCCATTTTGTCAAATAATACACTATAACTTATGGGGAATTAAATAAGCCACGAAAATTTAAAATCGGTGTTATAAAAAAAAACCGTTTTCCGGTTCGTCACGTGTACACTTTTTTTGAAAAACGCTCTTTTACAACTGTCGATTATTGTGATGGCAGCCCATGGAGTGGCAACAAGCGGCTTATGTCGTAAAAGTAAGGATTTCGAGTGAGATTTTTAGTGGTGTTTCGAAATTGTCAATTTGTACAATTTTATCGCAAAAATTTCAGTGTTTGAATACATTTCTGTGGTATATCGTGTTGGAGATAATTGAACCAATAAATGTATCTTGCTTTTTATCTCTTCTAATTTATACTATAACGAATTTAAGACAATTTTATTGGCACTAGTTAATTAACCGTAAAACCTCCCTTCTAATATGGGGCACACAGCTATGATCCAATTATTATGGAGTATTTTGTAAGTTAGTACTGTTATAACTATGATGCAATACAATTCAATGTGTATGCCCATACACACGCGAACCTAAGAGCTTCATTATGGCATGGAGCATGGAACGTTGGATTAAAAATCAATAAACTATAAATAATCTCTTATCGTATAAAATTTACCATCTGTTTGGCTCTCGCCACGCACAAACAGATTATGCAAACTAAAACCAATTATATTTCCGCATTTTATCTGGCTTCACGCAAAATTAAACGATATTTTCCAAATTTACAAAAAGTCATATATAATTTTTCATTGAGCACCGATTTTAAAACCTAGTTTATTAGACATAAAAGCCCATTTTTAATGTATTTCTTTTTCGATTATTAACGCTAGAGGTCGCTTCAAGCTTTTAGGTAATGAATATTTTGGTAATTTTAATAATGATAGTGCAATTATTCATTGTCTGGCATACGAAATTAAATATTGGGTATATTTTATGATGATTTATAACGGGGTTATCAAAAGAACATACATAGTGATGTCGTTCTATAGTAGAATATTCAAAGGATAGTATTTAGGGCCCAGTGCAGATTTATTTCTTAATAGGAAGTTAAAATGCATATTCATTTTTAATTTATTTATTAAAACTTTATTGCACGAAATATATAAGTTGTTTGATATTTTTCACCGCTTCAAAGAATTTCAGACCTCAGTATTTTATATTAATTTCAGTTTGATACAAGTATTCCAGAAAAAAGTTATTGACAGACGGATAATAAAACGATTCTGTAAGGGTTGCGTTTTTGCTGATTGAGGTACGGAACCCTAAAAATCTAGTTACCTATAAACCTATATTGCAGGATGTAAAAAACCGGCCAAGTGTGAGTCTGACTCACGCACCGAGGGTTCCGTACAAACATTTATCCCAAATGTGGGTGGCTAAATTCACCGGCATGTGATTGCGGAGCTCCTGTGCAGACTATCCACCACATCCTCTACAACTGCCCATACCGGAAATACGATGGGGTATCCCTGGATTTATTCTCTCCATGTGTGAAGGCAGCCCGATGGGTGAAGGAGCTAGATGTTAAATTATAGTTACACATTTTTTGTTGTATGCGACTTGTATGCTATATGATTAAATAAATAGTAGATTGTACAAGTGCATAAAACGCACCATTTTACACGAGACGTTTATCCATCCGAGCGAGCTTGCGAACGCGGATGAATATAAAGTCGAGTGTAAAATGCGTTTTGTGGACGAGTTGCACACTCTACTTTTCACTTCGATTGCGAGGAAATGAAACTGGATCATGTAAATATTATACTTAAAAACAAAAAATAAAATTTAAAGTTACATTAGAGCAATGAGAAATATTTAAAGTAATAGTTTTTCCTGGCATATTTAAACATTTATTTGTTCATTAAACGAAATAAAACTTTATTCTAGTTTATTCTATGAAGTTTTAAGTTTTTTTTATCTGTTTATTAAGGAACTTTTATCATTGTTATTATTATGTCAGCTAAAACCCGTTCCAGACCTTCCGATTCTATCCGATTTATCGGAAGAAATCGGATAAAGTGTAGTGTATTCGATCCTAACAACTGCACTACACAAAGTCAAAGTGTTTTATTTTGTATTACACATTATCCGATTTCTTCCGATAAATCGGATCGAATCGGAAGGTCTGGAACGGGTTTAAGTTTTAAGGTGTTCGTGTGGCTGTTGGACCGATCGCCTTGGTCTTCGACGGCGATTTTACTTTATGCTCTAGAGCATAAAAAGCGATTTTAGGTCGCCTACGCACAGCATAAAGTCGAACTTTTAGAGCATGAGAAGTGAAAATAAATTTATCCCATCTTAATTTCAACTGTTTAACTATCACGGTTCATGATGCCTGGTGATAGACAGACAGACGGACGGGCAGGAGTCTTAATAATAGGGTCCGGTTTTATACCCTTTGGGAACGGAACCCTAACGTACGTACTTAGGTGGTCTCTCGGTAGCACACCGTAACAATTGTGGTTAAAACCCGTTCCTCATACAAATTCACTTTTATTGTACGTGCCCAGTTTTCTTAGCCGCGCTAAAACCCCAGTACTTATATACAAAAACGGAACGTCATATCTGAACGGGCGTATACGGTCAGTTACGTCTTTTTATGAATATAAAACAAGTAATACCTAGGCAGGTGTAAACACAGAAATGGTTTATGCCTCGGCGGAGAGCGTTTGTGTGTACAAAGTTTATGGTCGGAAAATTGGCTTAAGTCGCGGGAAACAGGCTTTGTGTAACTTTTGTTTGTGTGTTCTGCCTTTATATTCTATTTGCTATTTTTCGGTGACAATGTGCTCCTTATGTAGCTTGATAGAACTGGAGAGACAACTTGTATTTTCAGCCTTTGGGATGTATGAGCCGAGGGCTCTGCATCAACAAATGTTGTTACCCTAATATTCAGTAGCTATCTGAGGTAACATGACGTCGGATGAATAGTATAGAGCTGGGTTATTTCGAGTTTTCAGTGAAACGAAAGCTTGTTTCCTTCGTTCGTTTTGCGGGACGTTAAAAAAAAGTTACTTCTAGGTTTGCCTAAAAATACGTCAGTCGAAACAGAAATTGGAATTTAATTTCAGATTTTCCATAAGGCATTCGTCAAACCTAGGATAAAACAGTAAAACTGACTATCCATATCGATTTGAGCTGCATAAAAAGTTACCTGCTACCTCCAGTAGAGTCGGGTTTACTGCCAGGTCCGGCCTGGCAGTACACAATGAAGACTTTCCCCTTCCAGCGATAAAAAAAAAATATCCCAGTAATCTGCATAATACCTTTAAATATGATACCATACGTAACCTAGTTTAGTTTATTCTAATCACCAATGGTAAAAATCACGCCACATCAAGTTTAAACATCAACCAAATTAATCAAAAAGAAATATTTGCGTAAACAAAGGTTATATATACAATTGGTGTTAGGTATGTAATAAGTTCAAAGTCGCTCAACGAGCAATGGAGAGGGCTATGCTCGGGGTGTCCCTACGTGATCGAATCAGAAATGAGGAAATCCGTAGACGAACTAAAGTGACCGATATAGCTCACCGGATTAGCAAGTTGAAGTGGCAATGGGCAGGCCACATAGCACGCAGAGCAGATAGCCGATGGGGCCGAAAAGTGCTCGACTGGAAACCTCGGACCAGCAAGCGCAGCGTAGGACGTCCACCTACAAGATGGACAGATGACCTTATAAAGGTCGCCGGAAAGCGCTGGATGCAGGTCGCTTCCAACCGGTATATATGGAAGTCCAAAGGGGAGGCCTATGTTCAGCAGTGGACGTCTTATGGCTGAGATGATGATGATGATGATGTAATAAAGCGATCCCATAGCTTGTTCATACCCTAGTGCAAAAATGTTACAATAATTGCTTAGCTGCGCCGCACCACAGTGTAATAAAGAGTACTGCGGTATTACCCGCTTATCTCACAGAAACACTACATTATTTTAGGGATCAAAAGTAACTTTTGTGTTATCCAGGGCGTCATCAACCTTCATACCTAAATTTATCAAAATTGGTCCAGCCATTAATGCGTGAAGAGTAACAAACATACACATAAACACACTCACAAACTTTCGCTTTTATAATATTAGTGAGATTATTCTAATACATGTCAATCATAAAAGTTATTCAAATAGTATCTAACGTCAATAACTTAAATTACCATCCGTCCCAAATAACTCCCAAACGTGAGGACAAGCTGCAAACTATTCCGTCGCCGCGCAGCGGTGACCACACGACAGCCGGGCAGTAATTAAATTCGGCTACTTGCCGAGTTGCACCTGCAAATGTTGTTACCCTATCCTAATATTTAGTGACTAGAGTTTGTTACCGGTAACCTTTATCCATATTAATTAACTGGTGATAGATTTCGGTTACTCTTTTATAACATTGTTTTTTTTTTTATGCGTAAAGAAGGCGGAGCATTTTTTTTACATGACTTGGGTTAGGACATTTGGTAGCCATGGAGTCGCTAATTGTAATTTTAACATGAGTTGAACTGTATCAGGGCTGGTTAGCCCTCGCTACCAGTAGTCGGACTTTGTGTGGGAGTATAACCCGCTAATGGGATTATCGACGCGCCACAGGAGTAATTTGGGGAGAGTGACGCGGGCGCACTAGGCACATGGACTGCGTCGCGATTAAAACTGAACCGAGTCTGTCTGACTTAGGGAGAGGAGGGGACGGGAAAGAGAGCTTATAGGTCTATTTTTTTAAATTTGGAATACTAAACTGACAGTAACAGATCCAAGGGTATACAAATATTTATATTTAATTAAATTGAAAACATAAAATTGCCAGGTAATAACTTTAAGTACCTACAGTCTTTATTTATTAAATAAAGTTTTATTTAACGTTTATTTGTTACCTAGTGCGGCAACTTCGCGAGTTAATGTCAGTGTAGCTTACAAATAGCTAAGGGTTTCCTTAGAGTTTCCTCGAGCACTGGTGTTTACCTCTGAGCTATGGAATGCCGTGGCTAGTGCCTATTTATAACACCCGTGACATGCCAGTACTGCGCGGTACGAAAATCAACCCACATTAAGATATTTTTTATCGTCGTAAAATAGTTATTTGCTATGCAAGGCTGCAAAGTTGTTATTTGGCGCGAGTGTTGAAATTGGAAGCTAAGCGAGCGAAGGTATCCAAAATTGAACCATGATCGAACGTTCAAAGATAGATTCCTGAGCGTAGCGAGGCTTTCAAGACACAAAAAGCCAAATAATTTAGCAGGCGTGCGGAACACACAACTTTTCACCTCACTACGGCGAGGAAATTTGCGAGATGCAACAAAAACAATTAAAATATAAAAAATAATCATCTTTAATTTAGCCCTCTATTTAACATAAAGTTCATAACACTACTCAACTCCCCAAATGACATAACACACTCAAATCCAAATCAAATAAACAAACGAAAAACACACATAAAAAATTTAAGTACCTACATGCATCACACAGACTCACGATCATCGTGCACGAAACGCAAATAGCTTTTGCACGCTAGCGGATAAAATAGACTTTAGCCCGCAGATCTCGCGCTGAAAACGGAGGTTTTCCGAGTGAGTGAAGTGAAAACCATATCCCACGAAACGGTTTATTATTTATTTTTAATTAACTATTTATGAATAATGATACAGAGGTTAAATATACCCCTGGCACCTGTACACACAATATTTTAGATCTCATTTAGGGCTCCATATCCGTTCAAAAATGCTGATTGTTTTTTCTTAACATATTATCAATGTTACTACTTAGAACAAGGCCTTTCAATGTTACTACTTAGAACCTACAGTTTGATTTTTCATTGATAATTTTTGTTTCGAAATTGTAAAAATTCACACAGTGAACTGGTTTTTGCAACTTATTTTCTACTGCACGCAATGAAAGCATAAAATAGCTATGTTACTATCTAGAACTCAGGGAAAAGGATCAGTTCACTTCAAAAAGTTGTCCAATCCAGATAACTCATTTCAATTTTTCTTTGAGCTTTGATATCTTTGTATCAATAGTTTCAAAAACTTGGTTGAAATTATCAATATATTTATCATAATATGAAAGAAAATGAATAAGGCCTCTTAGAACCGCGTCGCACTCACGCGACAGAGCAGTGCAAATAGATAGGACGTCGCACCTCTTATTTCCCACCGGGCCACCACTCATATTCGTCTTTATGTGGCGAGCGCCAAGACGCTAGAAAATGTAACCTCGATTCGCGAATGAGTGATTTGAAAGGAAAGGTAAATGTGTCTGCTTAGTATGTCTGGTAATGATGCAAAGAATTTGGATAAACCCAAAAAACCTACTTTTTTTTTTCAATCGTAAAATATTGGCCAATTATAAACTACCTACTCAGTAGCTCTGTGAGATGTTTGAAATTTGTAATTTATTACTTTTTTTTTGTATTTTGTTGTTACATTTTGAATCCTCCTATCTCAGCCATTTTCAGAAATATCGTAAAACTGAATTGACAAATAAAAAAATTACGAATGAACCTAGGGTTGAACGATCGAAGCTTCGGTTACAATACGACCGAAAATGTGCAGATCATTTTAACATATGGACATACGAAAGAGTTTTGGGCAAAAAGGAAACCGAGAAGCCTCGCTCGCCTCGCTCGCTCCGTCAACAACAACATTAGTTGATACAAAGGCTGAAAAGTTGTCTCTCCAATTCTATCAAGCCATCGAATAAGACACACATTGTCGTCAAAAATAGCAAATAGAATACAAAGGCCGAACACACAAACAAAAGTTACACAAACCCTATTTCCCACGACTTAGCCAATTTTCCATCCATAAACTTTGTACACACGAACGCTCTCCGTCGAGGCATAAACCATTTCTATGTTTACACCTGCCTAGGTATTAATTGTCCTACATAATACATGAAAACACATAACCGACTTCCTACCTGTTATTATTATTATTTATTTATTTAGTCTAGTTATAGCTGTGCTAGTTAGTATAGTTGAAAATGTAAAAAAATTTCAAAGCCAACAACATAAAACAATGTTGCGAAACATAGCTCCCGTTTTGTAAATTAACAGTAAATTGTGTCCCGCTCCAGTCAACATTTTCGAAAGCGGAGTGTAAAAATAAGTTGACCACGCGGTGTAATTGTTCAATATAGGTGAGCCATCTATAATTTTACGAGTAAAAGGAACAATCATAAATCAAAACATATTCAATACTATACAGAAAGTTACTATCCTTATATCCGAATCGAAATCCAAATCAAACCTCAAATTTTAATCCAACAAAACGAATGGCCGAAACAAATCACGGCATAGGTCCAGAGTTACGGCATATAATTAAAAAATATCTCCGAGTGTTGCCTCACAATTTATTCGAGGTGCTTCTAATTGGTAGAAGCGGTAATTTCCCGTAGGACTGTGGGGTGCAAGTTGGGAGACGCAAATGGAATTTAGAAATGAATTCCACGAAAAAAAATATTATAGATTTTTAGAAATGTCAGCCATTTAAGGGATGTTCGACAATATGGTTGATGAGTGGAGTATTTATGAAATTATGTATGCATAAATGTATGCGCTTTTTTATTGGTCGAATTGGGATGGAAAACGGTAAGGGATGGTAAACAGTATTTCTATCCGCCACGAAGATTAAATTCGACATTACTTCAGGGTTTTTTCTTACCAACAAAAAATTATGGCCACTACATACGCGAAAAGGTAATCATACCCTGCAGTTATTTTCAATATTATTGGAAACTATCCGCCGTATTTTTTTAACTTAATCGGGAAAAAAGTATCCTATATGGTTGGTTCAGATCCGTCCAGCCGTTCTGGCGTGATGAGATGACATAATTTTATCCTAAAATAATGACCACTATTCATAGAAAACCGATTTTCAATACAATTTTAAAATTGTATGCTTAGAATAAACACAGAAACCTAGTGAGCGCTTGAAAGTGAAGCCAGTTTTAGTGATCCAATGCCTGTCACGGGCTCAGTTACGTCCGTTTACGCGTATATCACAACGTAAATATCACAAGCAAAACGTCTCTATGATTCGTTCGTAGACATGCACTCATAAAACCAAAACCGGCTTCATCCTTCGCAAATCTGTTGGTGAAGACTATCGTTCTAGGCGTATAAACTAAGGCACTGTGAACTACAAAAATACATATATATGAAAGACTTAAAACTAGTTAGATTTAGGCGACACAACCGCGTGGCTCCATTGCGTCGTTTGATCTGGTGTGGAATACGGCAGATTGTCTCGGAACTGCCGATAGACGACACCCTTCGACCAGAAGTTTGCGATGGCGTCCTGCGGCAGCCGCGGCAATGTGTGTGGTAGCACACATTTATTCTGAGTATAGATATAGTATATTTCAGATAGCTAAAGTATAAATACTTAACACATACTTAATATTATTCGTATTCGTCCACATGACCATCTTTTCGTCCTTAAAAAAAATACTGAAATCTTGTAACTCAGACCAGCCGCCGCCGCCCGATAGTATAATTCTCAAACCGCCTGAATTATTTGCTAATGACTCCCTCTAATGGGGTTACTTTTGATTACGATTAACCGTTTCTTCACGTAATTGGGACTTCTGTCTTTGTGAAGGGATTGATATTAATTTGATAATTGCGTGAGCCAGCGAGGTTTGAAGGGAAATTATTCAAGTTAATTCGGATAATCGGTTTAAAGAATCTTTATTGTCGTCTAAATAAAATTACAAAAATTTCACTTACCTACTATACAACTTAAAATTAAGTAGTATAATTACTTATAAGCAAGCATGCATTTCAGTACATGGGATTTCGTACAGGAAAATTCATTACTTAGTCTACTTACATATAAATCCATTGAACACCTATTAGGCAGAAAAATCTCTAAACATCATAAATCAGCTATTCATTAAATTTGTGGATAGACTTGTTTTAGCATCGATATGCATTCCAGCATTCATAATATTTATCTCGGATAAATTAAGTATGCACCTGATTTGCACGCAAACATATTGGTGCCAGTAGTACATAATGGTTTGAATTTCCCATTTTTCTTTCTTTTTCGTTGCATATATTTACTTTCTAAATAACTAGTGTAGTTGTAGAGCTCTCGAGTTTGTTTCAAAATGGTTAAAATTGGTATTTTTTCTTTTTTCGTTTTTTATTTGTATATCAGCCATTTTGAAATAAATCCAAATACGAGACCGACGGAAAAAATGTATATAATTAATGAACCTAATCATAACATTGAGAATAGTTTGAGAAATACGACCTCTAGACAAGAACAGCCAGAAAGCATTTAGACATCCAAACATCCTAACTTCCAAACATGCAGACATAAAATCGGTGACAGTCACTAATATAGTTAGGTTTTAGTGCCCTCAAACAAACATCCGATGACTATCAGTTTATCTGTTAATATTCCGTGTCGCTAAAGAATTTTTTCATGCTTAAAAAACCTTTTACCTCTGCCGATTTCAAACGCAAATCCCTGAAATCATTAATAATGTAGCAAAAAGCGTGAAGCCCGAAAACCATGGATATGAAACGTATTTTATTATACAGAAGAGCAGTCGGGGAGGAAATAACACAGATAGGGAGTGCAAAATATATATTACCATAAGAAATCCGTTGCGGACACATTTCTGGTGTCCAGCGAGTTGATGGGGGCGTTTACACTAACCGATTATAAAACGCACAGGTGAAAGAGTTGATGAGTGTCCTTTCCATTATCATGAATTTCTTTCGGCGTGTCTTAACAGTGCCGGTAGACTCAGATTTAAAAGTGCCCTTGTGACCTACTTACAGAATAAAGTTATTATTCCGTTTCATTCTGAGTAGCTTTGTCTAGGCTCGAGAAAGTATAGTTGAGTTCACTTAATTCAGTAGTTATCAGTTAGTACTTTTGGCAACATTTTTTAATTGTATTTTGTTATTGAGTTGTCTTTCTGGTATTTTATAGTTTTTCTTGTTCGTTTATATAATGTTAGGTATTATTTTTTGTTTTTCTTTGGAGCTGTGCTCACGACGCAAACATCGCATATTTGATTTAGTTTAGATGGTTTAGGTAAGGTTATTAATATCAATTGACATTTGACGTGACACTGACAGCGCTTGGGTGCGTTCAGGTTCACGCATCCTAAACGCGATTACCGCTCGTGCGTGCAGCTCTCCGTGGCGCCACCTATGGTCCCACCGGAAGATCAGCGCTGGCTCTCGAGCTAGCATCTTGCTGAGGCGGGACCTTTTCGTGGCACAGCCATAAAAAAATAATTGCTTATTGTTTTATTTTATTTTCTTCTAATTTCTGTCACACCTTTTATGTAATTATGTTTTGTGTCTCGTCACGAATAAATGTATTTCTTTCTTTCTTTCTTTCTTTCTTTCTTTTAGAAATAAAAATGACGTCCGGTGTGTTGTTCGCGAGTGAGTGATTCAAATGAAGTATATAATTTTGTTCATGTCAGTAACTCACTCACTCACTGAAGGATAAACCAACTCACTCTATCAGTATCTCTTTCGTTCGTAACCACTCTCCACTCAATACGAATAGAACTGAATGATGCCATTTGAAATTATGAAGTTACAAAAGGAATTAACAACGCAAAAAACTTAATTTTTCGATTATTTTGAGATGAGTGCCATTTTTCCAATAGCAACGACATTAATATTAATTTTGCGTACTTTATTAATACTTCTTACGAAGCATCATTCAAATAAATCATTTAACCAAATGAAAGACATGAAAAAAATAGTATGATGATATTATGATGGAGCAGTTTTGAGTCTAAATCCACTGAACGAAATTAAGGAAATTATTGATATATGTCGCGAAAGCTAAAGACATAAATCGTTCTCCTTCATTTGAATGACATGATTTGCGCATCTCTACCCTGTAGAATTGGATTCAGAGAACATATACGAGTAAGTATGACCCATTCGTCACACCTAGTAGGTACAACACATAACTGAAGTTCACATATAAGGCGATATATCGAACAGATATCGCTAGAAAAGTCGAATTAAACCTCAGTAATCGTACCGTCTAAAAGCGGACAGCACGCCTCCTTATGCAGAATATATTCGGTTTAGTAGGTTTCCATGTAGACCTGTGCATAAAATATGGTGCTCGCTACTTTTCACCGACGACTTGTAACAAATATTATTTATATTTCGTGTTGCTAACGTATTGTGCCACTCCGAATTCAATTTCACAGTGTTAGGATTGTCACGGTACTTTTCTGGGAAAGGAATCTGGTTGCCAGGGTCTAGAGGTTTCTAGATAAATGGCCGGAAAAGACGCGTTGCGTTGTATTTGGACGCAGGAAGTTTTATTTTAAAGTATGAAAGTATACTGGAGAAGGCTCAAATTTTTTGTTTTGTATACCATTGGTAGTGATTTATTTTTACAATAAAATTTTAATAATACATAAATAAATATAACGGGTGTGGCGTGTTGTAAGCACAATAAATTAAAACATAGATTCTAGTCTTCAAACTCAACACCATTTTGTTCGACAATTTAAAAAAATATATATTCTTATCAAACATTTGTAGTTAATCAGATCAAACAAATTAAACAGTATTTTCAATATACGCCGTCCAACATTAACATGTCTCTCATGCTTATAAATATCGAATAAATCGCAATACATTGCTTCATTGAATAAAATTTTATTGTGCAATATATTATTTATTATTTTAATTTCCAAAAGTTGCTTGTTTAGTAGTGAGCTTGTAATGTTGCTTATAATATTGTTAAGTTTGAAGACCGGAATATATATTTTGATTTATTGCTCCTATTACAGGCTAGGCCCGGTGTACCACTTAAATACATCTCCGTATTAATAACCCATAAAAAGCCAAAATATAAATTTTATCTGTTTGCCGATTACGAAATGTAAGACCACGTAATTGTTTACAATTGGTACCAGTAGATTTTCGATCATTCGGATTAACAGTTAATCATATCTAGAAAGGAGTTCCTCGAAGATAAACTTATAAAAATCCACTATCAGTTACCAACTGTAATTAGTGATAAGAACATTCTAGTATGTGATTTTACAAACATGTTACGTTTTCTATTAATATTTTTTTTAATAAATGTAGTTTTAAGTGAAAAAGATGTCAAAGTGGTTGTTTTGGACGAAGGCGGTGTACAGGGAGAAAAGTACTGGAATGGGGAATTCTATGAGTTCTTTGGAGTGCCGTATGCCACGGCACCAACGGGAAAAGACCGGTTTCAGGTTAGTAGTTATGATATTTTAATAAGTTGGTTTCATTGAAAACGTACTTTATGAAACAAACAAGTTACCTAGCTCTTATAATACATAATTAGAATAGTATTTTATGCAACCGTTGTATAAGAGGGGGCAAAAAACGCGAGTGGCATGGGTTACGATGTGAGCGTAGCGAACATCGTAAGAAAGATGCCACGAGCGTTTTTTGACCTACTTATACAACGTTGCATACAATACTTTTTCTACGACTCGACATTTCATAAATAAAATGCAAATAAACAACAAAGAAAATAATTACATGTTCCCGCTCGGAATCAACAAAATTAAAAAGAAAAATTGTCTCTGATAAACTTTTTTTTTATTGACATCCATCTGTCAAAAAAATATTAACTTATACATAAAGGTATACGATCACCATACTAAACATCTGTCAAAAAAATAAACTTATACATAAAGGTATACGTTCACTATACTAAACATCCATGCACTGAAGATAAAACTTTTTTTTTAATTTGGCAGCAATGCCTTAGTACAATAAGTTTTTTTTTAATTTGCAAATTGTGTGAATGCAGCTGTTCATCTTGTAATCTGTGGTACTAAGTGATGCTTTTTTGGCGACATTATAACATCGGTTAGCAGTGTGTTTTTGGGCAGTAGAGTATAGACTTTTACAGACTTTCATAATTTATGTCTTTATATTAGAGTTAGTAACTATATAAATGACAGAAAAAAGTACTGGAGTAGAAAAAAATAATTACATAACTCAATTGAGCAATCTTCTGTGAGTTTTAAACGGCCCGTTACGTCTGTTAATATTGTCCAGTAATCTAGTCGTTAATATTAATGACTTAACAAAACTATTATAAAATTGTATTGATAATTTTTTCTGTGAAGAGAATTTCAGGAATAATCTTAACTAACTCTAGCTAAGCTAACATTGGTTATAGGATACTTTTTAACCAACTACTGTAAAGAATAAAAAACGCGGACAAAGTTGCCTCATCTTACGCTCAGTGTACGCTAAAGCCTGATTTTGATGGCTCTGATAATGTTGCGTTTTCTGCAGACTTCCCTTAACTTCTCCATCGCAGTACCGGTTAAAGCCATGTGACCTCGCTTTACTTCATTAGTTTATTCAACAGGCAATTTATACCAACGATTAGTTATTATACCAACGGTTACTTATGACAGTTAGAAAACAATAGTTTTTTAAAAATGTCGATTAGTGTGTCCACTGAAAATTATAGGTACAGTAAAAAAGTCAAGTAAATATTCTTTTTTTCAGGGTCCATTGCCAGTCAAACCATGGGGTGGAGTAATTCCAGCGAAAACCAGAAGCACTAGATGTTTCCAAGCTTATTTAACTGGAGATGGCGAGGAACCGATAGTAGATGGCGATGAAGACTGTCTAGTCATGAACCTTCTGGTTCCCAAAATAGCTAATGAAGATAACTTAGTGCCTGTAGTTGTCTATATACATAGCGGAGCCTTTTCCGGTGGCAATGGAAACATGGCAAACTACCATTACCTTGCCAGGCGTGATGTTCTTGTCATTAGCTTCAACTTCAGATTGGGTGCTATTGGATTCGCTTGTCTTGGCAATAAAGAAATTCCTGGCAATGCCGGTTTGAAAGATCAAGTAGCTGCTTTGAGATGGATCAACAAAAACATTGTTAAGTTTGGTGGAGACCCCAAGAAAGTTACTGTAGCTGGATTTAGTGTTGGTGCAGCGATGGCCGAGCTACTAACACTATCTAAGACTACTGATGGTTTAATTGATAAGGTAATTCTCGACAGTGGATCAGCACTATCTCCATTTGCTATTAATAGAGATCCTGTTAACACAGCGAGGAGCTTGGCAGTGGCTATTGGTTTCAAAGATACAGGCAGTCTAAGAGATTTGACTGAATTTTTGTTGGAATCGACACCGGAAACCTTAGTTTCAAAAGGCCATAATTTCTTTTTAACAAATAGCACGTTTGGATTTGCACCTTGTATTGAAAATGTTCACGATGGTATTGAAGCATTCTTAACGGAATCTCCATTAGATATCATCATTCAAGGTAAAAGCAAACATGTTGCCATGTTGACTGGATTCGCTAATATGGAAGGATTAAGCCGATCAGTCAAATTTGAAGACTGGATTCCGAAAATGAATGAGAAGTTCGATGACTTCCTGCCCGCCGATTTAGTTTTTAATGATGATAAATCTAAAGAAAACTTTATCAAAAAAGTTAAAGACAAATATTTCAAAGGAGAAAAAGTATCGCCTGACACAAAACAAGGTTATGTTGATTACTTTTCTGATTCAATGTTTAAATACTCCATCTTGAAGTCAGCCAAAGCACATGCACAAAATACAAAAAGGCCCCTGTATTTATATGAATTTTCGTACGTCGGTGAATTAAATACGAAGCACTTTTTCATGGATACAATAACAGGAGCTAGTCACAGGGATCAGACAGCGTATGTGCTAGATTTCTATGGCTTTACTAATAAATATAATGACCTCGATATGCGAGACCGAATGACTTGGATGTGGGCTGATTTCATCAAATATGAGTAAGTATAATTTGTATCCTTATTGTACATATAATAATTTATAATTACAATCTAACACAGCAAGCATTTATTTTTCTGTTAGTATACGTGATTTACCTATGTATATTAGTATTTCTTAACATAATTTTTGAGGAATATCCCTCTCAGCTTTTTACCTTAGTTTTTCCTCGTAGGAAGGGCATTTGGTTTATCCTACCGAAAGTATTTTTTTATACTCGCGTACCTACTTTCATCTGTCAATTATAATTTCACAGAAAAAATCACAATAACGCACTTTTTAATCCTGTACCAAGATTCTATACTCTATGGCACCCGCTACAGAACTTATCTCTCTACATAACTCTAATAATTTCAAAAAGAGAACATCACCATATTTGATTTCAAAAAAAACATGCTAGGTACTGTTCACTGACTGGTTAAAATTACTTGTCAAAAAATATAACCAATCACGAGGCAGCCGCCATGATCATCGCGATCATATTTTTTTTAAGGGGTCAGTCTTAGTTGAATGAAAAAGGTTACATCAAAAATAAAAATTCATAGTGGGGAATGACGATTAAAGTAAAAAATGTTTTTCTGTGTTTTGCTATATGCGTATAAAAAGTATTGTATGCAATAGTTACACAATTAGGTCTTAAAATCTCGTACCTTACTTAGGCCACTCGGCAAGCCTCGTGACCTAAACGCGGTACTCCACTTTAAGAACCTTCATTGTGCAACGATTACATAAAATACTATATTAGCATAAAAGTAGCTTGAAAGTAAGCCTTCACTTTGGCTCTATGTATAAAAAACCACGTGGAGCCGTTTTTCCGTTGCTACATTGGAGCATAATATACGCTTTCACATTTCTCTTTTGCATTTCAGTATAAAACCGATAATGTTATCCTGTTTTTCATAGGTAAAACACTAAAGGCAAGTAGCGAAACGCGCGCCTTATATCCATACAATACCTATATAAATGAATTCATAAATATGATACAACGTTCACATACCGGAAAGTCGAGTTTAAATTCAAAATTTTCTAGAACACTGCACAAACCAGGAGTACTTTTGTTCACTCACGTGGATGCTTCCAGAAAGAGACCATTCAATTGGAAACCTCTGTTTGAGCCAAACTGCATCCACGAATTGTCCTATGTATAGATTTATCGAATTACGGACTTGTATTCATGGCAGCGATGTTGTGAAATCGAAAATGAGAGTTGGTGACTAGAGACCGGTTAAAAATTTAAAGTTTTAAACATGTGCCTTTTACAGAATAATTTTAATTATAATTATCTGAAAATAGATCTTAACACAAAGTTATTGAAAAAGTATCTTCTTCTAAAGTTTTCATGATGTTTCTTTTACTGTGAAGCACAACTTACCTTAGTAATGTTTCTTTTTTCAGGGATCCAACAGCTTACCAAAGTCAATTAGTTGATTTTAAATGGCAGACATACTCAAATAAAGATCCTAATTACTTAAAAATCGGTACTGTTCCTAAAATGAGTATACACCTTTTCAAAGACGGATACCAGTTTTGGAGTGAAGTATATGAAAACTATTATTGGAATCCAAAAGCACCAAAAATTATCATTGAAGCAACGAAACCTGAAAAGAAAGAAAAACCTGAAATAAAAAAGGATGCAGGCAAATCAGACAATAATAAAAATACAAATGAAAAGATAGACAGAACCCTTTTACATGAACCTGTAAAATATGAACCAAAGACTGATAATAAACTTGCTGATGATGACAAATTCAAAAAATCACAAGAACCTGAAGATAAGGAACACAAAACCGTGCGTATTAATGAACCGATGAAATCAAGAGTGCCGAAAGAAAATTCAAAACCGAAATCCAAATCTGAAGATCCTGATGTAAAGAGCGGAGCAAGTAAAACAGAACTTTGAATTAAACATATTTTTTATGTTATTAATCGCAGTTTGCATTTAAAATATGCTTCAAAAGAAACGTAACAGCTATTAATTAATGTCATAACTATTTAAAACACGACATTTTTAAACTATTAAATTAATATCGAGTGGTGAAATAATTTAACCAAAGCTTTGCAGTATTAACCTAAAAGCTTTATTTTAAATATAATTTTGCACATACGAGTACCTATTCAAGAAGTTGACTTATGTACACAAAGGTAACTTGGGTTATAATTTTTTATGTCGATTATATTATTCAGTGCATCTATGCAACGAAAAGAAAAATGAGTAAATGTCCTATTTGCGCTTCAACTATCCGTAACGGTAGTTCGGATTAAAATCTGAAATTACTGTATCTTCATGTCAAGTGTAAAAATTGCATGAGAGCAACAAAATATTCTTCTAAAAACGTGCGAAAATATTGTAATTTCGTTCGATATAGTGATTCAAAGTTTATTTGAAGTCACAGTATTACCAGTATTACGTAAGGTTTTCCTTTATCGTTTTAAGAAATAATAGACTAACTACTTATAATAAATAAGCCTAGAAATATCATAAGCGAAACATCTCTACCATTGGTCCGTAGACTCGCACACATAGAACCAAAAACGGCTTAATTTTTTGCAAATGTATTGTATGAGTATTCTCTTTCTAGGCGTATATTTTAAGACTAAGGATTTGTGAATTATGGATACCTTTATATATATATATATATATCTTTCCTTCAAACGATATTACATACTTTACAATAATGTGTGCATAAATTGCTGTCCCTCGAACATATTTGAAAAAGGGGACCTCTTGTTTGGAGGTGTCAGTCACACTGATGCGCCGTGATTCAAGTTAAAAACTTTGAACGATTTTATAATCAATACAAAGAGAATAAAAAAATCTGACCTAACGGGACACAACTCTTCATTACGACAATTATTTAGAAAACGTTAGAATTGAAAATAATTGACTTGTATGTCTTGGACCAAGTCGCAGTATTGTACCCATCCGTATGGAATTCATTATTTTAAATTACTATTATAAAAAGAAGCAGTAACATTATGCAATACCGCATTAAGTAAGTATGGGTTCCTACATGTATAAAGGGTTATTCTGGGATTAGAAACCCAAAGTTCGTATTCCTCTCGCTTATATTAAAATGAATGAACGACACGGTAACACACAAACTTCGGAGTTCGGAGTAGTCCCTCTCGTGCCGAATAATTAAAAGTATAACATCTGTAATTATTGATATTTGATATGGTAGGAGCGCTTGCCTCTCTGGCGCAATGGACATCATAATTATATATTTTTTTGACCAGGCCTTTATCCGATATAATCAAATAAAGGATAAAAATGTTGATATATTTTCATTTTTACATTTTCGAAAGTATCCCAAGTTACTATTAGAAAAGCCATTTGAAAAGTTCCTCATTCTTAAAGAGCGTAGGCGACAAGTGTCAATGGTGTGTTTTATAATTAGTCACAGCCGAGCGCAGTACATCATTCAGTCGGGCTATTACTACGGCGGATTTACTGTTCTTTTTGTAGGCTGTGCCTGTCAATTTACCGCAAGGTGACGTAATTTGAGCGCTGATTCTTTGGCGACGCTGCTTTCATCTTTTTTTTATATTCAAAACTAGTCCATATAATCAATTAAAAATAACATATTTGGGTTCTATGATAATAAAGAAACGAAATTTGTTTAAACTTAACACTAGTCCTGGCTGACCTTAATGCGTTAATCGCCTCAGTTTCTATCTTAGACCACAACGTAACCTAAAGCAACACAAGGGTTAATATGGTATGGAAAAGCGGCATTTTGAATTTTTCAATAAGATATATCGATCCTGAGGGGCGAGTCGCAATCGACAAAGGGATAGAAAATAAAAGTGCGATATTTTGCGCATCAATGCGTGATTTGTTCAGGAAAAAATCTTCCGGAATTTATAAATCCGTTTTATGTATTACAATAATAAAATCAGTATAATGCGGCATTCAATAAAACTCTGGACTTTTCTACGGTTCGTTAATAGAAATAGAACCCTACAGACTTATTGGAACTAATGTCTGTTAGAACTTACAACATTTTTAGATTGCCCATGGTCCCCATCGTAAAGGTATATTTAGTAACTTTTTCCTATTTCTGTAATTTTAAATGCTATTGGATTTGGTTAGCGCTATGATAATTTGGCTGTCTGTCATAGTAGTAGATAGGAACGAGTACGAAAATGGTGAATTAATCTGTTAAATAAATGTGTCAGACACAGTTCGTCCATTTGTGGTCACACAAACACAAATCTAAATGAATATGTTAGCATTGCAAATCAGTTACCCAAATTAGGTGCCTAATGTGTATCAGCGAGGCCAAACAAGGTTATTAGTGATGTACATGTCATTAGATGTCATTCTTATGGCATAAAGGGAAAAGGAATGTTAACGTTGTAAGTAGTGTAGATGTTTTGAATCGTCAGGAATGCGCAGCGCAAGGTACGTAATCAATATTTCATCTCTATTTGTTCCTGCTTTTTTATCAGCTCCTGACAGGTACACAAACGATGAAATGACTGTCCATTAAACTAGCTGGTAAACATTAAACAGCTATCTATTATCCATGTCACTCTAATGCGCTTCTACTAAACTTCCAAAAACCCACCTGAACCAAATTAAATATTTGCACAGATATAATACGCTTATACATCCAACCCCAAAGTTTACAAAACGTCAAATTTAAACCGTGAACCGAACCTCTAGAGAGCCGCTTGACGGATGGTCGTTGCAAAATATTGTCCCTATTGAAGGGTTATTCTGATGCGACTGTAGTCCCTATCAACATTTGTTATAAACTACAATGAAATATAGCATCACCAAGCACCGATGAACTTCGGCACCAGCAATTTTGGACGGACAACTTTGAATGTTCAAATGCCAGGTTATACTGGTTGTGATATGGTATACAAGGTTCAGAATGGAGTGAATTAAAGTGTTCCAGATGATAGGAGATTTTGTATAATGTATCCGAGAGGCACAGGTGACAACGGAGATAAACGAAGCCTATTTATAAGTGTCAAAGTCACAACTCGCGGGGAGAAAAATGAAATGTTGTGACAGTCATTAAGAGCGCTGTGTATTTTGGGGTTTCTTTGGAGTTTTATCTAAAAAGTGGTGTTTATTTATGACGGGGAAGTTTGCTTATGATTCTTGTACAGATCATAAGTTATGTAGATTTTATTGGGAACGTGCACATTGAAGGTGCTGATACAATTTATTGGATGACCATGAAATTATATTTTATATTGATAGTCCTCGCTGTAAGATCCTTACAGCAACAACTGTCAAAATAAAATATAATTGAATAGTCTTCCAAAAAATTTACTAGGCCTACTGTTGCAGCCATTCCGATTTTTTTACCTTGACGTTGCACGTTGTTAATGCTGATACTATAGTTTCTGCACGTTATCTTGCATAGCGAAGATGCTGCTGGCTGGTGCCGCGAATCTGAACATTCCACCTTAACATTACTCGAAATTGACAGTTTAAGTACTGAGTCGGCAGCAGGACTACAGTTCGTGCATATGCCCTATTACTATGTCGATGACATGTTTTATGGTCAATAAATTCCTCTTAAATATTGTAAGGCGGAAGTCCATATCAGGGATTCTACAGGCGTTTCAACCGCCGTTAGTCCGCTGTCAAAAATATTGAAAGTATCAACTACACCAAGCTGCAAACTTTCATGCCGAAACTCAATACATATTACATACCTACTCATTCTTACCATACCATATATTATTATCTAAAATTTAAAGCATATTATGACCCATTGCTTTGATATTTATGGTAGCAGACTGAGGGCGGTAGAATGTAGGTCTCACCTACGGTTTAGCAGGTGAGATCAAGGCAGAATGATATAATATTGTAGCCCTGTTCTTTTTTGGAGTTTACTCCTTAAGAATCATATATAACGTATCTGCCGTGCTAATTTAAAAAGTCGTATCTCAGTATACGATCGGGGTAAAAATACGACTTCTTAATTTAGCAGCTTATGCGTTAAGCGTTATAGACTAAGATCCCGATATAAAATGACCTTCACCGAGATGTTACATAAACATCTCGGTGAAGGTCGCTTTATATCGGGATCCTATACTATTATGTGCGAGAGAGAGCCCAAGAGGGGTTTCGGGATAGTGGAAGGGAGACAAACTAAATGCTCCCAGCTCCCCTACCATTATGTTCACATAAACAAGCTATGAAATTTGACATTTCGAATGCCTGCATGAAGTAATGATAATGCTTGAAGCGGCGTCCGGTAAACTTGTGTATGTGTATCCCTTTCACTCATATAGTGTATAACACGAGAGTGAAAGGGACGGCACGATACGAAGTTCGAAGTAAAAAGAATATGTAACATTATTATAAGTTTTGCTGTATATTATACTCGTATATTAATATTATGTAAGTGCCTACCTTCTCGTTCTTGTTTGCAGCGCCCAACAGGGTACATAATGTGATACTTAAACTATTTACTTCCACCTGTATAACCATTATGTGCAATAAACGTGTTGAGTTATGTCGGGCTACGTGGGGGTGAGCTTAAAGAAATGCAGCGAGAGGTACTTTTTGTCGTTTATTCAGCAACCGTAAGAATCCAACCATCTATACATTTTTTTACAATTGACGGATGTCACGCGTCCGTTCTTATATTTAAAACGTACTTATTTTTATATCAGTGGCCAACTCCACTGAAAGTGAAGTCCAACCTTCACATTACCTATATATTTTATAATCGTTCTTAAGGCCAGGCGCGCACCACGATTTTAGTCGCGCGATAATTTTGTCGCAGAAATGCAAGATATGGGTTTATATCAGAGATGGGCATTAATCGATTAATTTTTTAATCGATTAATTAATCGATTAAAAAAGTTAATCGTTAAAGTTAATCGTGATTAATTTAATCTAGATTAAATTAATCGACAGTCTTCGATTAACGATTAACTAATCGTCACATTAATCGATTAAATTTCACGATTAAATTCTCGATTAAAAGTTGGAACACGCTCATTTTGTGCTTTTTACGACAATACATACAATATATGTCGTGTCCAGGGACTGAAAAGGTACCTTTAGAAACGGTTTGAACAGGGTCTTTTTCTTTAAAAAGCCCTCCGGGAGTTCCCTCTGCCCTCTTCGCTCTCCGCTTTCCGCTCTCCGCTCCGCTCTCCGCTCTCCGCACGTCGCTCTCCGCTCTCCCCACGCCACTCTCCCCTCTCCGCATGCCGCTCTCCGCACGCCACTCTCCGCTTTCCGCAAGCCTCTCCACTATCCGCACGCCACTCTCCGCTCTTCGCACGCCGCTCTCCGCTTTCCGCACACCGTTCTCCGCTCTCCGCACGCCACTCTCCGCTTTCCGCACGCCTCTCTGCTCTCCGCTCTTCCCTCTCCGCTATTCCCTCTTCCCTCTTGTTACAGTAACACAAGATGTTTCTTATAGTGCAGTACTCTAAGATGTTCTCTAGGCAGGGACTTAGACTTACAAAAAGTCATACTAATATTAATCGAGAAAAGTTAATCTAATTAATTAATCGATTAAAAATTTAATCGCTAAAAATTAATCAACGATTAACTTAATCGAGATTAAATTAATCGGAACTCGTACGATTAGATTAACTAATCGTCAATTTTAATCGTTAATCGAGATTAAAAAAGTTAATCTTAATCGTTAATCGATTAACTTTTGCCCATCTCTGGTTTATATGAGAGTGCGCGCACCACGATTTTCATAAACCCATAAATACGCTTATTTCTGCGACAAAATTATCGCGCGACTAAAAAAAAATCGTGGTGTGCGCCTGGCCTGAAGAGTAAACTCCAGTCGTGCGTCGGAGTCAGCTCACACACTTTTTTTCTCATTATATCTCTTTTTAGAAAGCGTTTCAGTCGTGACAGGAATTTCAACATTAATATTAGAAACCACATTGAGTTCTTGTATGTTAACAATGCAAAACTCACCAGTAACTGCAGTAAATTAAGTAATTATCAGTAGCTCGAACAACCCCATACAAAGGAATGTTCGGCACTCCGACCACGTTGTCATCCGATCGACGGCATTCGATACTGGCGTACAGGATGACTCGAATAGTTCTCATAGTTAACATTTTCGGTGTCCTATAATTTAGATGAAGAATTTAGGGGCTGATTTTATGAAGGGTGTGTGGAAATTAAGTATGTGTATTGACTAGTGATGTATTGATAAGCGTTATATACCGAGCAAGCGACGCGTCTCACTTTTAGCTTGGGAAAAATGCTTTCGAATGTCCTTAGTCCGGATGTCCGTAGTCCTGATTTGTTGTGGCATTTCTTACAAACAGTTTTCATTTTAAAATTAGGTAATTACTTGTTTTTTTTTTATCGATTCAGTTTTTTTATATGGGGGTTGAAAACGTTTTAAACCTTAGTTACTTGTACCTATGAAATAGACTCGAAAAATCGTAGAACTTGTATCTAGCCGACTGCACAAAAGCAAAACAACTCAACTATAAAAGGTTTGATTAATACTTAAGAAATGGGGGATTATTTGAACTGAACTGAATAGGTATTTGTTAACCGTCTTATCACTCTGTCCCTTAATATTGATGAACTTCATAATGAATTGTGGCACCATATTCGGTTGAGTTTGAGCTAAATGGTTGTCTTGTAGCAATTGTGTAAAATGATGTTGATTGCTATAATGAATTGGCTAATATTGCGTCGGTCCGACCAACTCCGCACTGCACTTGACTCCAACTTCCACGACGCGCTCGAGGCGGCCGAGGTCCGTGGAAGGTGGCGCAACATCATCCGGAGGAAACTGATCTATGGTGGTTGCCCTCAGCAATGAGGATTACGATGAACGGAGGAGGAATATTGCGGGCACAGTCATACTGTCATAAAACGGTTAAAACGCACAAATAATCACCTAAAAATGCAATTAATTGATTAATAGTAAACTCGAAAAAATTTAACAGCCTATACACAGGTACGGTTAGCAAATTCCGCAGATGCCTGTACTAGGTAAACCCTGGAACCTGAGGCACGTATCCTTGCCGTAGCGTCAGCAAATACCAAGTAAGAGATGTAAATACTATGATAGCTGTATACCAACAAAACTATAACACAACACTGATTATCAAACTTAAATTGAATGGTTGGGTTTCTCTATGACATGCTCGCGTGCATGCATTTTTAATTCACATTTATAAAATGGGTAGTTTGCACAAATTTAACATGGACAGAGAAAAATTGTTTTTTCTCTGTCAACCTTTGACAACGGTAATAACTGGAACGCTACCGAGACGTCAGGGAGGATCAAATAATTAATATACAAATACAAATCCTTTATTGGTAACACCAAATTACATGTCAACAATTTTGAGCATAGGTACTTACTTATTTTACAAATAGCAGAAGGTTTTAACTTATGATTATCACTTAACTTAACTTATGATTATCACATTTTCTAAATTATTCATTGCGTTACTAAATTCATTGAATAAGTAAATATTATATTTATTTTAATACATTTGACTAGATGAAGAAGTTATTCATAATATTTATTTCTAATTACAATAATAAAGGTACCGGGTTCGAGTCCTGGTGTGGGTTACGTGTGAGCGCAACTCAATATTTATTTGCGTGTTAATCTCTGTATCTACATAGCAAGTTATTTATAGTATCAACTTATTGAATGGGAAGCTCATACAACACGACGATCAAATAAAATGCATGGTCAAGGAGCCACTAACGTAACCTCCACCTGAATACCGCCGTATACGCGATATATTCCGTTTAAATTGTTTTATTTAAACATCACACATATCAAGGAGAAGATAATATCTTCTCCTTGATTTCATTTAAACCCGACCGCGCGATGAAAAGTTTTTGCCGCTTCCTAACATTCTTCGAGCGTTATAATTTCTTTAAAAAACCGCAAAAATCTCAAAGAAATCGATCCCCTAAATTCCTTCCCGGATGACTGTGCAATTACGAATATCGCTTTAGGGGGTGGTTTCAGTAAAACAGATGAGAAGTCGCGGTGACATAGCCAACGTGCACAACGAAGGTGCTGCCATCTAGTGTCACCAAACCGAATTCGCCGAAGCCGTGTTGACGACGCAGTTGGCGCAGTATGCAGTGCACTTGCCTACTGAGCCGAAGGTCCTGGGTTCAAATCCCGGCAAGGACAAATATTTGTGTGATGAACATGATCATGGTCATGGTCTATACATATATTATGAATACCGTCATCTAGTACTCTTAGTACAAGCATTGCTTAGTTTGTGACTACGTCGATTTGTGTAAGACTGACCCTTAATATTTATTTATCTAATCGTTTACATTGACATTGATAATGCTGCTACCTATAGTTCCTGCACGTTCTCTTGCACACGAAGGTGCTGCCAACTGGTACCGCCAATGCGAATCTTTCAGCTCATCAATACTTGAATTTGACATTTAAAGTATACTGCCTCTGTAATTCGTGCGCGTTTTCTATGGCGGCAGCCGTTGAAGTGAGAGTTGGAAACTAAAATGAAATATTTCTTCGATTTATAGTAATTGCAAACCAACAATAAAATATACAGCTTTTAATAATCCTGCATCCACTGCTAGCTTCTGTTTGTTCCAATGGTTGACTGGTAGAAAATTATTACCGGCATTAAGTCCGCCATATGTACTATTATGTATTGTGCAATAAAGTGTAAATCATAAATTATTTTTCTATTGACAGAGGAGAGGAGACATGAGGTCAATAACCTTAGAGGGCCAGGATACCTCACTCGTAGAACCAAAGGGTCAGAAAAGCTCTTGAGTGGCGATGCAACTTGAGGAGGCCTCTGACAAGGTTGGCCGACGATCTGGTCAGGATCGCTAGGTCATTGGACAAGGGTGGCATTACCAGTCGTTATAGAGAACCTTGAGGAATTCTTTGTCTAACAGTAGCCTTAGTTTTGGCCTAAATCATGATGATTAATTATTGATGGTGATTTTACGGTTGATAAAAAAGAACTAACATCGGTTGCGACATCCGCAATGCGACTAACGCATCGCTAGTCGCAACAACTAACCGACACCTTTACCATCGCCTTCATCGCACCGGAAAATTCCTATTCGAGAGCTATAAATCAGTTTTCCGTTTATTAAAACACCCCCGTGGCACCGCGACCCCTAAGTCATTGGGGTTGCTCCCGTTGTGTCCTCTGAGTGCCTACTAATCTACTCCGAGTATCAAAATATCAGGTACACAACTTCAAATTACAACCTTTACTTTAGTACGAGTTATCACACTAATATTATAAAGGTGAATGTTTGTGAGTGTTTGTTACTTCTTCACGCTCAAATGGCTGGACCAATTTTGATAAATTTTGGTATGAAGGTAGCTGACACCCTGGATTAACACATAGACTACTTTTCATCCCGAAAAAATGTAGTGTTCCCGTGGAATAACACCGTGCGGCGCAGCTAGTTATTTATATAGAGTCACAGAGACGAACAAGAATGTTATATAACTGGCTCTATTGCCATTGATAGCAGTGCTCAAATAGATGCGAATAACGCTTATTTATAATTTACATCATCATGATTATTTCATGTGAAAATAACGATTTTCTCAAACATTTAAGAGTCAAATTGACTCAATAACTATAAGATTAGCGTACTTTGACACGGTATCTCTTCTTTTATAGAAAAACACATCACCAAATGCTTCATTTCATAGAATTTCAATTTCATAGACAAATTTTTCCTCGGAAGTCATTAATTTTTCTGAAATCTTGAAAATATCAGCCTATAGATTAGGTTACATTCCAAATATTTTATGGTTTCAGAAAAAAAAAACTTGAAATCTTCTTAAAAATGAAAATGCGATGAAATGATTGTCTATAAAAACATGGGTAAATCAATTTGACACATGCATATTGTCATGTCTCACGTCACAATTGGATTACACGCGAGCCGAGGGCGAGAGTGGACGTGTGATATTACTATGTGTGCGTGCGGCGAGCGAGCCGGTGCTACAAACATATACCTTTTGCAGGTAGTTCCTACACCCGGTATACAGATTTTCTGTCCATAACAGGAATACTCCCGCGTCATCTCTGCAGCAGGGGGCGTGTAGTGCTCTTTTTAATCTTTTCCGTGTAATCTTCTGTGCTCCCGGGATAAACTGTGCATTGTCAACCGCAGGGGAGGTGTGGGCGATCGAGTCAATATTTATGTAAAAAGCGATTGGGATAATATTTAAGGTTTAATGTTACCTTACATTATGTTACACAGGGGGTTTGAAAATAAACTGTAGGTAAATGTAGAATTTAAATAGGTAAAATATCAGAGCAAATAGATGCTCATAGATGCCGCAAAATTTGTCCTAATATTTTTAAAAGCTTCTCAGTAATTTGCAGAACCCTAATGGCCCTCCAAAACCGTTCAATTACGACCCTGTCATACACAATGCCTATAAAATGATTGCTTGAGCCCTATGCCTCAGTGGTCGCGCCAAAGAATAAATGATTTGATTGGAAAATTCAAGTTATACCATTCTGTTGTCGCCGTGTAAATGTGGTTTGTTCATCAATTTCGCTGAAACGAATGCCTATTTTGGATGACGTTTGTTCATTGATTTTAGCCAGGGCTTTGTTGGAAAAGGTTTTGACATTGCATTGCATTATTATTGGATATTTCTTCTTTAACAGACAACCTCACACAAATTGATCTAGTCCCACAGCATAGATATAGTATTCCCACAGTAAGCTATAATAGGCTTGTGTCATGGCGCCACTAACTAGACGACGATATGCCTATATGACATGACCAATATCAGTTACCTATGTTTTATTTGTGTTTGTACTTCGTATTTTGAAGTGAAAACTTCTTTAGCGGCGCTTGGCAATTTTTAGATGGGTAAAAAATGTTAAACTCGCGACAGCTCCGCGCGACTGATAACAGTCAGTCGGTAACCTAGCAACCGTGTCTGTTTCAAAGAAAGGGGGCCTTGGAACAACAAAATGTTGTAAGTGACAGATGGTGAAGCGTAATCATAAACATACATTAGTAAGAAATAGAGATATATAGAAATCAAGTGTCAGTGAGATATAATAAAATCGGAGTTTTCAGTTCTGCCGGCACTCCCGGAGTGCAACCCGTCCTTTTTTTTTTGTTATACTGGCACAGCATAGGGGCTCCTTTTCGCCTGACGGTAAGGCAAAAGGAGAGCCCAACTCGCAATGGCAACGGTCAAGAAACCAACGGTGCCTTGTTAGTTGACAGTGTTGACACTGCCATGCTGGCCCAAGAGATGCTTCTTCGCGCTTCGTTATAAAGGCCGTTCCGTTTCTATATAACAATAAAAAGAAGCGTTGTAATCTATTCACGTTATAACACTTACAAACATAATTAATGTATGTTCATGGAATGGAATATTTCTCCAATTTAAACCGAACTTAACGCACATATCTAAACTCAAGGGAAATTAACTACAGTGCAAACGGATGGAACAGGTTAATTAATTGAAGGAACACCTAATTGCTTGTTAATGCTCTTGGAAATCTTCAAAGAACGCGCTCTAATGAAGAAACGTTTTGTTCTGTGCTATTATAAAATTGCATTAAATAATCAGTTTTCAGTGAAGAGGGGTAAACATTTTAGAAAAAATCTTAACAGCTCGCTGCAGGATTTGTATAGGCGCGCGGCGAGAGATGGTTCTAGGATACTTTTTCCGAATTCGGTACGGTAAAGGACAAAGTTTCTCTATGCGCGAGTGCAATTCTCGAAGTAGCGGGCATCATCTAGTAATAATCAAGATTAAATTATATATAAATACTCGTATAGGTAATATATATAAATACTAGAAAGTGCCCGCTACTACGTACGCGCATTTTTTTTATAGTCTGGTAAAAGTATCCTATAACCATCTTTGGATGTCCAGCTATCCCTGTACCAAAATTGGTTAAAATCCGTCCAGCCGTTTCGGCGTGAGGACAAAGGAAATTATGAAAACAGATGCCGCCAGTCAGACAAGGCACCCATACAAAACAAATGACGATCCTGCATCACGCTGCTGTTAAGATTTTTCCAGACTTCATGACCCTTCTCCGTAGAAAACTGATTTTCAATTCAAACAAATCTAGAATTTTATAATAGTATAGATGTGTGTGTTTCCGAAAATGGAAAATATGCATATTTTACTCAGCCGGGTAAGGATTGTTTTGAAAAAGTTTATAGAAAAGTTTAAAAAGTACGAGTAACGTTTGTGAGATATACAAAATAACCTGACGAAGCCTGCGATGCAGACCAGAACTTATTGTAATTTTTCCTTTCGTGTGTCTTGTAATAAATGACTTTCTAAATAACTTTGGCATTGTTTTTTTTTGTGAATAGCGATGTGAGAGGCTTTGGACCAGCAGTGGAGGTTTTACTACTGATATAATGATGATAATAATTATGACTACTGTACGATGATTAATTGCGAAGTACTTATGAAAATCTGAAATAACGAAAGTAAACGAGTGCAAATTGCCTCGGAAAATCACCATTTTGCACAGATTCGAACACAAACCTGATTACGGACAGACGGTCATCGCACATACATATTCATACACGGCTCTAATGGAACATTTCCACATCTGTGCTTGCTCTTTAATCCTGCATTTCCGTTCGACTGACGGGATTTTCGGAATTTCGTGATAATGATTTATGGTGAGAAAATAAATTTGTACTCGTAGATAGTTTATTGTTATTGCGCTGGAGATATTCATACATACCTAGATATAGGTACAACGCAATATGATAGACCATTGAAAAATTCTGAGACTTTATTACATCTCCAATTTCAACGATATTTCGGTTTTTCCCTCAAATACTACGAAAGACTTTTAGTCGAACGTTGACACGAAAGAAACATGAAAGAAACACGAGTTAGAGCAGTTGGTCAACAAAAAAAAATCGGTCCGATAAAATAAAATAAAAAGTTTGCGTAAAAAAATGATAACTTTACTATTTCACGTTTCAATTACAGAACTAAATAGTCTCGGACCCAATCGGTTCGTATAATCGAGGTTCTGCTGTAGGTAGCTGTAGTACCTACATCGAAGTTGACATAAAAATTGACTAACAACCTCTGACAACTTTCCGGTTACCGTCAACGTCAATCTTTGACAGCGGTAACTGAAAAATTACAGAAACGTCAGGGAGGCTCAAATAATATACACGATATAATCCGTTTAAATAGTTTATAATTATATGTGTGATAGCGGAAAGCCGCACCTTTTGAAATCGGTTGAAATAGAAACATGATGCAATATTACTTCGAGCTCATGGTAAAATCGCGGCCAGAACCTAGAATGAAATAACAATAAAAAAGTCATTAGACCGCAAATAACGAGACTTGCATTCTAGGAACGTTTGAGGTCTAGCAAAATTTGACGATATAAATAGAAAAAAACCTCCCCGTCGAAATATCGTACGAAATTGTCTAGACGACACCTGCTGTGGGTTTTGTCATTCTCGTTGTTGTCTCTGGATTCACTCTTAACGTAATGCAATTTTAATATTGCAGAAAAGAATGATACATAAAAATAATTAAATATCAGACATAGAATGGAATACAATCGACCTAGTCCCAAAGTAAGGTCCAGTCCAGTACCCTTACTGTAGTGTTTGTGGTTGATAAAACTTATTAGGTGGGTAGTTATGACGTTGTCTCGAAAGTACGGGTGGGAAGACAGTCACGTCAGAGCCACCGGCTGAGACGGACGTCTGACCCGCTGGTGCCATACCGAGCCAATGAGTCCGGCTTACCTATGGGTGATTCAGAGATCACTATACCCTTATGATTTAACGTGACCGTACTTGCTAGCAACCGTCTAACAAACGATTTGTATGGAGAATAGTACGGCGCCCCTAGCGGTTACATTGTAGAACTACAATTTTCCATACAAATCTTTTACGCTGTCGCTAGCGAGTACTGTCACTAAACTCATGGTAAGGATACAGAAGGCTTGTGTGTCGCAGCGCTGGTCTTCCGTCGAGCCTAAGGCACCCTAAGGTAGGTAGGGTAAGGGTAGAAAAGTGTTGGCCAGTACGTGTATGTTTACAAATAAATTTTCATTCATTCATTCAAAAGCGCATGGAATCAACAATTCGGGATGATTATTTGTCTACACGCATTTTTTATGTTATTTCTATTAAAAATATGTGCGGCACGGCATAAAGTCCGCCATTTGTATTTTTACTTTGGTATTTAGTGTAATAAAGTTTAAAGAAATAAATAAAAATAATAAAAAGAACCTGATATATTATGGGTGGGTGGTTACCTACTACTAATGCCGTCTTACTTTTGCCAACTAACCATACTTACTTCTATAGTTTTGTGATAAGATGGGTAGTAATAACGACTTTTCGACATTTTAATATGGTAAGCGCACTTGTCCCGCTGGCGCACTTTGACCCGACCGACCTTAGCGGTGTTTATCCCAAATTCGTAATTCAAAATTCAAGCCTTTATTCTGCAAGTAGCTCAACAAGACAGCTCTTTTATATGTCAGATTCTAAGTTACATATAAAAAAGTAAGTAGCAGATTTTTGCAACAGACAAATCTCTGGCCATATTTTACAAGGAGATGTAGGTATATGTATTGTCTCCGGGTCTATTAAATTAAAATAAAGTTATCCTACACTTTCTGAGACGTAGTGTCTCTAGACGTCAAGATTAAAATAAAATAAAAATAAGCTTATGTTTAATGGAGATGTAAAGTGTCTCCGTGGTAAATTAAATTCGGAAATGTAAAACGTCTCCACAGTCATTTTGGAGATGTAAAGTGTTTCCAATTGTCATTATAACCGTCTAATTTAAAACCCCCGGCGTCTAATCTAAAAACTTTACATGGAGTCAGTAATTTTCATAGCTGCGGTATCGCTGATAAATATTCACACCGTGCGACATCCAATCGCACGACTTTTAATTGAACCCCAGCGATTATCCCGCCAACTGTCGCATACATTTGAATAGGGAAATGACGTCCATTTTATTTGTTCTTTGGATGTTTGGCGGTAATTGAATTTGAGCTTCGTAATTTTTCCTGTTTTACAATAGAATTTATTCTAATCTTATTAAAACTTTCGTAAGACATATTTAATTACTAGCTGCGCCTGCGGTGTTACCTACTCGCCTATGGGCCCTACAGGAACACTCAATTTTTCGCCGCACTAGCCTATGTGTGATTCCTCGTTGTCAGCTACATTTATACCAAAATTTATCAAAATTGGTACAGCCGTTTGAGCGTGAAGAAGTAACAAACATACAACATAAACACACTCACAAACTTTCGCCTTTATAATATTAGTGTCATTTAAAGATTTCATCCATAAAATATGGATAAATCCATGATAATATTTCAATTGTGCCATAAATATTGTCCAAGACAACAGTGTTGTAGAATTGACTTTAAGTTTTCTTTGTATCTACGAACATAATTCATGTTGTCATTGTAAAATATTTTAGTACTTAGTTTTTACAAGCTTTAATTTAACTTACAATGTTGTATGTGAGGTTTTTGGTATTTTAAATAATCTAAAGTCAGATAGTGCCCCCGGGTGGGATTGCATATCCACGAAATTTTTGAAAATGGCTAGTGATAAACTAGTCCCCTTAATAGTACGCCTAGCAAATGTTTGTTTCAATCAAGGTGCTTTCCCTAGTGCACTTAAACAAGCAATTATCACCTCTGTGTTTAAGGGTGGGAACAGAAGCAACGTATCAGACTATAGACCTATCTCCGTTATGCCAGCAATATCAAAAAATCTAGAAAAGCTCATAAATAATAGACTTGTAATTTTTTTAATAAATTTAGTATCCTTTCAAAAGCTCAATACGGTTTTCGGCAAGGCACCTCGACTGAAGATGCAATAACAGATTTATCCTCTTTAATAGTAGATAGTGTCGATAAGAATAAAAATGTCTCGGAGTATTTTTAGACCTCAGAAAGGCCTTTGAAACAGTCTCTGTTCCCACTCTTGTCAACACTCTGGAGGACATAGGTATACGAGGAGTTCCCTTGATGTTACTAAAAGATTATCTCCAGGATAGAAAACAAAAAGTGAAGATAGGAAATTATATCAGCGACGATCGTGATGTAATCTACGGTGTCCCTCAGGGTAGTGTCCTTGGACCTACCCTATTTCTGATTTATGTCAATAAACTGTGTAACATGTAATTGGAGAAAGGACGTGTATTTGCATATGCAGATGACACCGCTGCAGTTTTTTCTGGGGATACTTGGGAGGACGTACAGAAATATACGGAATTGGGACTTACCGAAATTGCTAAATGGTTACGCACGCACCAATCTACTCACATTAAACACATCAAAAACAAATTACGTCTGCTTCACTAAATATAAACATACTCAACCAGAAACTGATTTTAAAATAAGGATACATACATGTGATGACAGCGACGATTTGAAACATATAAATATTAAGACAAACTGTTCTTGTACAAGTATTGAAAAGACAGAACATATCAAATATCTAGGAATACTTGTTGACCAAATACTGGCACAGGCACATTGAACTCGTCATGACTAGAATTCGAAAGCTCATCTGGATCTTCAAAAATTTAAGAAATGTCGCAAGTAAAACCTTAATAAATCAAATCTACGTATCCCTAGCCCAATCAGTTCTAGTGTACTGCATCCCAGTATGGGTTGGTACCACAAAAATTAAATTCTTGGAGTTAGAGAGAGCCCAGAGATCATTACTCAAAGTTATGTATTCGAAGCCATACAGATTTCCAACGAAAGACCTTTATGAGTTTGCGGATTTACTTTCTGTACGACAACTCTACATAGTGCACGCTGTTTTAAAGAGACACAAAAGCTCCACGTACAGGCCCAATATCGTTACCAGGAAAAATAAAAAACTTAATGTAATACCCAAACCATCGGTAAAATCAGTTTTTGCTGAACGACAATATATTACACAATCTGCAAAACTATATAACTTAATTCACAATAAAATTAATATTTACCCTACTACTTTTCATGAATGTAAAACTTTACTCGTGCAATGGATTAAGACCCAAAGTTATGTTGAGACAGAAAATATCTTGCTAAATAAATAAATGACACAACGTTCCAATTATTTCTTCATAATAAAATACATTAATCAAACACAAATAGTGTATATAAAATGCAATTATGGATATACAAATAGAAATACACATACAATACATATATTATATAACACGTTAACACACCCACACATTCATTGTATATTATACAATCTTAATACCAATTAAGTACGTATACTTATTTTTTTATTTTTTTTATTAAAGCAGTAACGTCTGGCTAACGTAAACTAAATGTTTAAGTACGTATACTATATATTTCATGGCGCATTAGTTAAGAAACTGTAATGTCATGTTTAAATAAATAAATAAATATTTCTTTTTCTCTCATGTGTAATTTAAGTAACTAATTTTAAGTAACTTATAATCAATAGTGTTGTAGCTTAGGCACTGTTTTAGTTGTGTTAGCCACAATGAAAATCTTTTTAACTGTTAACTAACTGCGTACATAGATAACACTGTAAGGAAGAGCGGTGTCTCTTAACACAGGTTTATAAAAAACTTAAAAAAAAATTAACAAAAAAAGAACCGACTTCAGTAAAACTAAAAAGCCAAAATTCTTAACTTTATCAATAAATTACCGAAAGCGCCGTACATCTCCCTATAACATTTGAAGAGTTCCCTCGATTTCTCCAAGATTCCATCATCAGATCCCGACTTAGTGCCAACGGGACCAACTCGGAGTTATACCCTTTCGATTAAAAAAAAAAATTGAAAATCGGTTCACGATTCTCGGAGATATCGAGTAACATACATAGAAAAAAAATATATATATATATATTAGTTCGAATTGATAACCTCCTCCTTTTTTGAAGTCGGTTAAAAAGAGACATCAGCCTACTGATTAAATAAGTTAAGGAAATAAAGATTTTTTTGATTTTTGATTTTGATTTGATGTATGATCAGGTTAGATTCTGCAAGCCATTTCACCCAATTTCTGGTGTCCGATTGAGCTGAAATTTGGCATATCTACCCAAATCTCATGACAACACAACAATATGGCAGCTTGGACCTGCACGTCTCTTGTCGTGCGTCATAGTGCTACCCGTCACCCTCTCACATTACTGCACCGAAGGAGATAGGTAATCATCTCGCTCGAGAAATAGTCGCTTGTGACAGTTGAGCTAGAGGTGCAGCACCTCTAGCATAACTGTCATTCGCGACTATTTCTCGAGCAAGATAAGTACCCGTCTCTTTCTGTGCAGTAATGTAAGAGAGTGACGGGTAGCACTATGACGCACGACAAGAGTCATGTAGCATAGTTGTGCTAGACGGGCTGGTCTCATAGAGTCCGATGGTGGTCGAAAAAATCTACAATTGAATGACGTAATCCTATCGAGTTTGGGCCTTTTTAATTCGTCTTGGTAAGTAATTAAAGAGTATGTGTCGAAAAGTATCCGCATTCTGAAATAAAAATTTGTCACAAATATGTATTTTTTTACAGAAACGTATTAAGTATAATTTTAATTTACTTCGATTTGCCTTATGTGCCTTTATAGAATGCGGTTTTTGAGACACATTAATATAAATACGGAAAAATAAATGGATGTTTAATTCACTCTTTTTGAGTATTTTATAACTATAAACTTGTTAGTGTCAGATCTTGAAACGAACTCGACCTTTATAATTATTCGTCGTTAAGAACACTCATTAGTCTAAGCGGCACGACGTAAAGGCGGCAACTTGGATATAATAAATTAAAATACCATTTAAATAATAAAAGCCGCAAAGCGACGTAACGAACCGTACAAAATGCCCACTGAGACCCCTTTTCATTACCGTTTTATCCATTTAAACATTTTCCATGTAAAGCCGAGTGACACGCACGCACTTAAGCAAAATAAATGGAACTAAAACGTTATAACTGTAGCAAGCAAAACGTTTCAACTCCGTTCTTAATACGTGTTCTTTTGAATATGGAATAGAACCCGGTTTATGGTTTCTTGAATCTTTTGTTTTTAAAGTTCCAAAATACAAACTTATCTCAGCGGTCTGACGTGGCGCTAGCATCTATGAATATACGTAGTACTTGTACATAGAGATGTTTGTTTCGGTTTTGTCAATGTGCATCAGTAAGTTAGTAATCCTTAGGCGTCTTTGAGAGCTAACGAGGCATGGCTGGAAAAGCTTGAGAGGCGTTTTTCCATATTTACTGGAGAATGAAGGAAAGTGTTTATTTTTTAATAAAAAAAATGCGGAATTATGTCAAAGGTTAAAGAGAAAAGGATAAGAATTAAAAACCTAACTGAAAACTGAAAGTAGCGTGGGTTATAACTTTAATGCATGTTAACTTCCATAGCTATAATATTTGTTCGCTTCCCGCGACTGCAACACATGGTATATAATTTTACTTAATTTTAATTTTAATATCCATACTTACTAATCCATACTATCCATCCATACTAATATTATAAATGCGAAAGTGTGTCTGTCTGTCTGTCTGTTACCTCTTCACGCTTAAACCGCTGAATCGATTTTGATGAAATTTGGCATGGAGATAGTTTAAGATCCGAGGAAGGACATAGGATAGTTTTCATCCTGGAAATTATACCTAAAAAGATTGAAAAGTGAGTGAACATTTCTGTTGGGGTGCGGTGACCCTGTAGGAAATGTAATTATTAGACCAAAAGCACAATTGCTCTTACATTTGATTAGGCGTTTTTAATAATCTTTTTTATCAAGTTCCACGCGTACGTAGTCGCGGGCAAAAGCTAGTATTATAAATGCGAAAGTGTGTCTGTCTGTTACCTCTTCACGCTTATACCGCTGAATCGATTTTGATGAAATTTGGCATAGGGATAGTTTAAGATACGAGGAAGGACATAGGATAGTTTTCGTCCTGGAAATTATACCTAAAAAGATTGAAAAGTGAGTAAACATTTCTGTTGGGGTGCGGTGACCCTGTAGGAAATGTAAATATTAGTCCAAAAGCGCAATTGCTCTTACATTTGCTTAGGCGCTTTTAATAATCCCTTTTATCAAGTTCCACGCGTACGTAGTCGCGGGCAAAAGCTAGTATTGTATATATATTTAGCAACTACGGATCGGAGAAAGCATACGCGTTTAGGGTAAGAGGTAAGTTTTTTTTTCTTTATGATAACTTAGGTCCACTGAAATGTATAATAATGTGAAATTTTGCTCCCGGCTTGTATTCATCAAACAGACAATTAATCACACCAAAATTTCCCATTTTATTGATTCAATATTTACATATCGATACCTTAGGTGACCTTAGTTCACAATCGTACTAACTAATTATAAGAATATTTATGATAATATTGATAATACAGGAACATATCAATATTATTTCATTACACAGAAGAAAAACGTATGTTTAAAACCTTACTCTAAATAACCTATAATACAATTATAAAGAAAGGGTCATAAGAAGAATACCCCATCTAATAGGTCCGCCTGCGGCATGGTCCCCAGTATGCTGGCGGCGTTACCTCTTTGTATAGTCAGAGAGATTCTCTTACAGAGGTAAGCGCCAGCCTATTAATAAAATACTTAAATAAGTACTTATTTAATTAGCTTCAGCCATAATCATTTCGACTTTCTCGATTTTATGTTACTTAATTGCCCAATTGCGAACAAAATGGCCCAAGCATGTACAACTGACCTAAAATCAAAGCAAGCCCCACTTAAAAGGGCCAACAGTGGAACATAAAGCCACGCGGGCGAAAAAGGGGAAAAAACGTCGAACGCAGGCGTCCTTTTTAAGAGGTACACGTGTCGTTTTAAGGCACTTAGCATAATGCATGTAGGCCTCTGTGTCAGCGGTTGTCGCCAAAAGTGCTGCTATAGGACTGTTCGTACTTTTAACCGACTTCATAAAAGATTTAAACTCTCAATTATTTGGCAGGTTTTTCTGTGTCTGTCATTCGGTATTTTGGTGAATAGTTGAAGGGTAAAGCCTGACCAAAAATATATGAGGATTGTCAAGAGGGCGCTATTTATAAGATTTATATGGCAACAATTTTGCAACTGTCAGTATAGTCCGAAAACATAATAATATTGGCAAGTGTTTTTTTATTCCATGACATGTTTACTTTTATTATTTTCTTTCTACTTGTTGAAAACCCTCTATAAATACCTAATAAAATAATTAAAAAAAAAAGTTAGAAAGTTTGTTGGCAAAAATAAGATTTTTATATTTTTTGCGCCTGCCGTAGGCGCATTTGACCTGACTGACCAAATTAATAAAATTATATTTTTGATTTTTGTAATAAAATCCGCATTTTTTTAATGTATCAATTTTCTATACACCACATAAACATAATGCACCTGCAATAAAACAGTACTTACCTACAGCAATTTACTTTAACTCGAAAATTCACTTAACAAGTCCGAGGAAATAAAATTTGCTCGATTTTATCGGTTTTCGATCGACTTAACGGAGTTTTTAAGCGGCCGTTAAATAAAGCAGTAAACATGCTTTACAATGTTACAGCTGTATAATAGTAGTTTATGTGACTGTACATAATGAAGGGCATTAATCACGAGTGTGGGTTTATGACACGAGCCGAAGGCGAGTGTCATAATAACATCACACGAGTGTTGAATGCCTAATTATGTATAGTTACATACACTACTTATCTACTCACATATCATAAGCCTCCATGATGCATTCAGGAGCCGCATATTATGACCACCATACCTACTTTTTCTTTGACTTCGCTGGTAATAAGTTATTAATGACGTTAGGTGCTTTGTTACGGATATCAGGAGGCGTCGCCGAAATATCTATATCATCTTGATAGCTCATTTTATGGTTTATATTCAACAAATCGATCAATTTTATGCATTAAAACAAATTCTAACCGGTAATGGCGGCAATGAAAACTTTTCTTTTCTTTTCTGGCAGTTGTCATAGTTTTTTTTTAATTCAGAGATAAACTAGAGTGGGCCTAACTACCATATCGTTCGATATCTTACTTGCGTGCGACATTTGTCAATGTCTGCAAATTGACAATTCATTTCGAACTAAACGTCATCTCGACTGATATTAGAATAGAGGTCAAACCAAATTTCTTTGGTTTTTAGAGATGTTCGAAATTTGTATCATATAATATTATCGAAATCGATGTTATTAATTAGCAATATAGTAGATTGTACGACAAGTGCATAAAACGCATCATTTTACACGAGACGTTTATCCATCCGAACGAGCTTGCGAGCGAGGATGAATATAAAGTCGAGTGTAAAATGCGTTTTATGGACGAGTTGCACACTCTACTTTTCACTTCGATTGCGAGGAAATGAAACTGTATCATGTAAATAACATATATACACATATCATGTATACCACCTACTTAAAAACAAATTTAATAAATATTTAAAGTAATAGTTTAAAAAGTAATAAATGATAGTACATAAAAGTTACAAGTTTATTTCAAGAAGTTTTATTGTGTACTTTGGCTGTTGGTATATGGCCTTGGTCTTAGAATACTAACAAAACGAAATAAAATAAAGAGTTAAAACCCGTTCCAGACCTTCCGATGCGATCCGATTTATCGGAAGAAATCGGATAATGTGTAGTGCAATTGTTAAGATCTATATACACTACACATTATCCGATTTCTCCCGATAAATCGGATCGGATCGGAAGGTCTGGAACGGGTTTTATTGTATAAAGTTTTATGTTTTTTTCTTTTTACTGTTTATTAAGAACCTTTTTCGTGTGGCTGTTGGACCGATCGCCTTGGTCTTCGACGACGATTTTACTTTATGCTCTAGAGCATAAAAAGCGACTTTATGTCGCCTACGCACGGCATAAAGTCGAACTTTTAGAGCGAGAGAAGTGAAAATAACATTTTCTCAAACATGCAATGAAATGTCTTTGCGTTCCATAATAGGCTCGGAAGTATCGGTTTTTGGGCGCAACAACTCGAGAGGACTGTAAAGGGATTTCATACTGCTTTTCAGGCCTAGGCCTGCAAAGTAACTTTTTTTTTGTTTCAACAACAAGGTCATTCACACAGCTGGCTGGTTTGACAAAAAGCAGGTTTTGTTTTTAAAGGTTGGTTGTTAGACACTTGTGGAAAAAAAAATTCAAGATGGCGACTTTTTTTTTCAAAATTTCAAATTGGTGCTAGGCGGCTAAAACTCGGTATCGGGGGGCTCTCGGGGCTCAAAAATATGAATCTGAAATCTTGTCCGAAAATTCGGAAAATGTCGAAAAAAAACGATTTGTATGGAGAAAATTTCAAATTGGTCCTAGGAGGCTGAAATTCGGTATCCGGGGGTTTTTGGGGCTCTTGAGTCAGAATCTGAAATCGGATTTTTAAAATTCGGTCAAATTCGGATTCGGGGGCTCTCGGGGCTCAAAAATATGAATCTGAAATCTTGTCCGAAAATTCGGTCAAATTCGGAAAATATCGAAAAAAAAACGATTTGTATGGAGAAAATTTCAAATTGGTCCTAGGAGGCTGAAATTCGGTATCCGGGGGTTTTTGGGGCTCCTGAGTCAGAATCTGAAATCTGATTTTTAAAATTCGGTCGAATTCGGAAAATATCGGACAAACAATATTAATTGTTATTCTTTGAAGTATATTTTTTTATTTCATTGTATGTTTGAGAAAAGCACTATACATGCCTCGTCGTGAAAACGGATTCCCGGCCACGTATCACTATCCGGCCTCGCTCGCACGCTCGCTCGGCCGTATATACCTACTTGGCCGGAAATCCTCATTTTCCCGGCCTCTGATGTAATGTACTATTTCACAGATAAGAAATTTGTTCTAACAAAACTGTTTCTTTTTATGTTGGTCATAATGTGCGGTTCTTGAATGCATCATGGAGGGTTTATGATATTTGGGTAGATAAACGTTTTAGTGAATAGGAGAGAGGTATATCGACTTGACGAGGATATAGTATTTCAGCGGAGCTAGCACATATATCTAGCCGCGACTTCGCATGTCGCGCGACATAGTATCATCCGTCTTTCTAGCACGTCATTGAAAAGAGAGAGACATACAATATTTGTCTTATCATAATTATGAGATGACAGATGTCACGCATACAAGATGAGAGCCGTTGAAAGTTTTCAAAACGTCAGAGTACAGGGACAGAGTACGTAAAATATTATGGTTTGTCAAGCGGGCCAGTGGTGTGCTGAGATCTTGAAGAAATAGTTACTGCAGACGCCGGAAGAGAAGAGCTTACCGGGTGAGTAGGGATAGTGATACGAAGCCGGCAAGCCCTTTTCACGGCTAGGGATGTATATAGTTCTTTTCTCAAACATATGCAATAAAATAAAAAATCCACATCTGAGAAAAAAACAGCTGTTTTGCCTGTTCACGAACCCATGTTTAAAAAAATTACTTCCCGGCTTAGGCCTTCAATTTTGTATGAGATTCCTTTACAGTTCTCTCGAGTTGTTCCGCCCGAAACGTGAACGTACTTCAAAGCCTGTTATAACGCACGTTATGACGACATTTCATTACATGATTGAGAAAAGGTTTTTATTAGAAATATAAAATAAAATTTGGCCCCTGAACAATTCTATCTACCGTCGTCTGAAAGATATTCTTATTTAATTTATTTAACCGTTAAAGGATTTGTACGCGTATATTGTAAACGTCTAATCTGACAAATTAACCCTTCAAACCCGAAAGGGTTAATACAAAAAGTTCATTAGTATTCCTCGGCTCAGGTGTTTATATAAATGGCTCAAAGTAAAAGAGGATGGCGGTACTGATAAAAACCTAATAGAAAACTAACCTATAACAAAACTCACACAAAAAGTTCTAGCCAAAAACGGGACAAGGCCTGCCTTTTTATACGACGGAGTGGCAGTTTCGCGAAGATACAAGTCGCCGTGCACAGCCGTAGCTCCGTATCACGAGGGTACTAATTTACGTCTCGTACTGTTGTTGAAAGTGTACAATTATGACAACATATGGCTTTATCGCTTTAAAACAAGATTTCTGTATCTATATAAGTATAGGTATCTGAATCTGTAATGTGTATATCATTGTCACCATTATCTGAGTAAAACGATGTCCATTACTGGACAACGGCCTCCTCCAAGAATCTCCACATCTTGCAATACCTGAATTTCACAGCGTTAAGCGACCTTCACAAGATCGTCGATCCACCACGTAGGAGGGGTAAATTAACTACGAGATAAAACCATCGCTCATAACCAGACATCGAATTTTTCGGAGTGACTTTTCCCCTAATACTAGAGATCGCTCCTAACTTCGTTTGTAAGCGCATATTTCTTTTGTAAGTAGGTATTAATTTGGAGACAATCGTTAATGTTGACACTGGAAAATAGGAAAATAATGTTGAAATACTGAAAAAGAAACACGTCGATGAACAAAGTTTCAAAGATCCTTTTAAAATAAGCAGAATATTATTTTGTTTCATTTTCTTGCTTTCATTAAAATTATATTGTTACAAACAAAACTTAAAAGGGTAAGTCATCGATAACCGAGTTTATCGATATGGAAAATGGAAATCCCTACCTGTCACTCCCAATATTCCGATCATCCGATGTCCGCTCATAACTTTATACTTGCACCACATATTCTAGAAGCCTCGTGATATGGATTCCGACTTGACAGAGGTCTGCGAATTGACATAACTTTGACAGCAGGGCTGTCGCTTCGACAGACAAACTTGACAGGATAATTCGTCTGGATGAAACGGTCCTAATGCGATTTGATGGTAACATCCGAATTTAATGAGGATTGACATAATTCATGTTTAATGACAAGGGATATTTCAACTGTATATCTGAAATTACCAAGCATACCTATTTAATACTGCAAAGTTTTAAAAGGCTGTTTTCTTTGTTATGGTTTTAAAGAAATCCAATAGATCTTTGGACCACAATTTTACATGCAACTAAAAAAAGTTTTTTGAATTGATAAAAAATATGGGTGTGTAATAATTCATAGAACAACAAATGGTATAACGTTCATCACATCGAATAACATATAATATAATTTCAACACATAGAATCGATCAATTGATAGAATTATCATTTCGTAGAAAATCAGTTCCTATACTTTCATTTCTTATAACAACACTTGATATATTTTTTGTTTCGTATATAAACACTAAAAATAATGAACACTTAATATAATGAACATTTAATATAATAAACATTTAATAGAATAAACAAATAACATAATACATACTTAATATAATGAACATTTCATACAATAAACATTTAATAGAATAAACAAATAACATAATACACACTTAATCGATTTTTTGTCAAGAGAGAGTGACTATTTTGTATCATTTACGCGCTTATGAATTAAAATGTATAAAATTCAATTACTTGTTTTTTTTTGCCAGTACTCCGCCTTAGCTCCAAACTTAATGCTTTCCTGGAAGTGGTTGGGTGGATTGTTCTTGTATGTAAACAGTATGAATACAACCAAATCTTTTTTGGGAACGCAAAAAAAAAAAATAACCCACAACCAAACCTTTTTTGGGTACGCAAAAAAAAATTACCTCGAAGACCAGGCGGGAGCTCGCTACGCATCGCTCCCGCCTGACCTTCTAGCCTAACCCGGCCACGTCGGATCTGCTCTGAAAGGTTTTGCTCGCTCGCTTCGCTCGCTCGCTCGTATGTTTTTATTTTGCCAGTACTCTGCCTTAGATCCAAACTTAATACTTTCCTAAAAGTGGTTGGGTGGATTGTTCTTGTATGTAAACAGTATGAATACAAGCAAAACTTTTTTCGGTACGCAAAAAAAAATAACCTCGAAGGCCAGGCGGGAGCGAAGCGTAGCGACCTTCTAACCTAACCCGGCCACGTCGGATCTGCTGTGAAAGGTTTTGCTCGCTCGCTTCGCTCGCTCGTATGTTTTTTTTTTGCCAGGACTCCGCCTTAGCTCCAAACTTAATACTTTCCTGGAAGTGGTTGGGTGGATTTGTTCTTGTATGTAAACAGTATGAATACAAGCATAACTTTTTTCGGTACGCAAAAAAAAAATAACCTCGAAGGCCTTCTAACCTAACCCGGCCACGTCGAATCTGCTCTGAAAGGTTTTGCTCGCTCGCTTCGCTCGCTCGCTTGTTCAAATTTTGTAATTTATGAATTCGAAAGTATATTATACGAAAAATACATTCTATTAAACGTACATTCTATAAAAAGTACATTCTATTATACGTACATTCTATTATACGTACATTCTATTAAACGTACCTACATTCTATGAAATTATTGTTATAAGAAAAGTGAATTATATTAAACGTGCATTCTATCAAATGATTGTTATAAGAAATGACTTTGTATCAATTGTGCTTCTACGAAATAACGATATATGAAATAAACATTCTATGAAACGTTGTTATACAGTCTAAAATTTCTACCAAACGTATGTTCGGTCATATGAAAATATGTTAATTGTTTTTCTATGAAATGAGACGCACCCAAAAAATATATGTTTTTGGCTTGGTGAGGCTACAATTTTTTGCGATAGGCATAACATCTGTTTATATGTATAGTGAATTGAACCGATTTTGTAGTTATTTAAATGACTTTGAGAAGGTCTACATGAACGACCCTTTCAGCTACCTACGATTTTTTTAATGCATATATTTCTTATCTATAAAAAAATTAAAATAAAATAAAATATATTTATTTCCTGACAACATAGGTCCATAGTTTGTTAGTACACATGATAAAAATAATTAAGAACTATGTTAGTAGGTATATAAGTCGCACTATTAATTTAACTGTTGCGCACAGCACCGGCTGTCCAGGTCAATGCAGCGCACTCGAAGCGTGCAGCTCATTGAACCGGCCGAGCACGGCGCTGTCCTGCCTCCCCGCCACAACCTGTAGGAGACTGTTGGGGCTTCCCCTCACTCTGCGTATTAAAGAAGCTACTTTTTTACGCATTAGCGCAAAAAAAGTCGTCTGTGTGAGCATCGGCAAACATGCCTGAGGCGCTACAAAAACGAGGAAGCCCCGCCAGTGCCCGGAACAGATTATTATATACTACACGTAGGGTGTTGTATGCTTTTTGGGTAAAACTGGTCCATAAACTGCCGGTGTAAAAAGTTTGGCAGTAGGCCTTAAAAAGTGTCACTTTGACCTCGAAAGTGCACCCAGCAAATCTACGAGCCAGCATGTTCCCCCTAACAGAGAGCGCCCTACGCTCTCGTTCTATGTCACAGTCATCTTTCAACTGCTCATTCACAATGTGCCCTAGGTATTTAAATTGTGTTACTCTCTGTAACGGCGACCCGCTTAAATACAATGGCGGTACCGAAGCTGGAGGCTTATTTATCTATGCGTCAAAATCCGCGCCAAAGGCAATGCAGATAATATTCAACTAATAATCAATTAAAAAACCTAATCTTATCAGTCCATTCTCGATAATGTACTATTTTGATTATTCAACCAAAACCTCTTAGCATAGACAATCGTGACAAAGAAGGCTGATACAATTTGAGACATCGAAAATGGATCGAATATTACTGTGTCTTTTATTATTAAATGTTGGTGTTGCTTACTCACAATTGACTAGTACAGGTATGTCATTACAAAGCTCTGGGATCCTCATATTTTATAGAAAAACAATTCACCGAATGTTTCACTAGAAATTTCATTTCGTAGGCATTATTTTTATTTTTCAGAAATCTTGAAAAGTACAAGTAAGGTTTGTGTTATAACATTCGAAAATATTTTATGTTTTCAGAAAAAACGATGAAATGATAATTCGATGAAACGTTTTTCTATAAAACAAGGCTAAACCCAAAGTAATAAATACGTTTAAATCTTAATATTTAACGACTATTGACTCCCATAATCGGTGGTAATAAATAATGGGTACATTATAAAAAAATGTACGGGTCACGTAAGTAAGGAAAATATATCATGGAAGTGTGAAATAGTTGCGTGAATTGTCTGTTTGATTTCAGTAAATAATGTCCATTTGGTCGACCACCTCACATACATGTTGGAAGTCATGGAAACCTCGATGAAGGATATGGAACAGTACGGATGGTGGAACCTGAAACTACCTAGCTTCGAGGCTGCACTTGAGTAAGGCATTTTTAACACAAAAACCGGCCAAGCGCGAGTCGGACTCGTGCACCGAGGGTTTTGTGCAACTAAATATTTTTTTACCTTTTTTGATTTCTGTATTTGATTTTATAGTGGAAACAGAAATAGGTATATAATCTGTCAAAATTTCAACTGTCTAGCTATTATACTGTTCATGAGATGCCTAGTGACAGTAACGAGCAAAAAACGGCAAAAAAACACGTTTGGTGTATGGGAGTAATATTTATTATATTCTGTTTTTCTTTTATATTTTTTATTATAGCGGCAACAGAAATACATCATCTGTGAGCATGTCAACAGTCTACTTATCACGGTTAGTGAGATACAGCCTGGTGACAGATGGACAGACAGACAGACGGATGGCCAACGGTCTTAGTAATAGAGTCTCATTTTTACCCCTTGGGTACGGAACCCTAAAAAGAGGGGTGTTATAAGTTTGTCGTTTGTGTCTGTCCAACGCAACGCCCAAACGATTGATCCGATTCGAGGGCGGATTTTTTGTCGAAAGTCTTGGCTGTTAACATGGTTTTAACTATGTTTGGTGGAAATAGCAGATCATGGATAGATGAGTCGTCTTCAAGATATTTAGCTAATTGTATCGAGCGTTTTAGGGGGTGGCAGTTCCGCTGTACTAAGCCGACGATCCTGGGTTCGAGTCCCAAGGACAAATATTTGCGTGATGATCTTGAATATATGTTCATGGATCATAGATGTTTTCTATGTATGTGTAAACAAGGGGAACTATATCGCTCAAATGGCTATAACGTCATTGCTAATCGAATTACGCCCTAGATCGTTTTGAGGCTAAAGTTTCACCAATCAGGTAATCACGTCATTAACGCATAGAAATAAGACGATGTACAGACATACTCGTAGATAATGTTTATACCTATATTAATTACCTTATCACTTCAATTAGTACGCAGTAACTAAATCGAGATCGAAAAAAGTGATTGTCAGAAGTACGGTCATTATTAATGCTGAATTAATAGTCGTATAAGGTTATAAGACACAAGGAAAGTTTGTTTGATATAATTTTGGTTTTTTATATCGCGTATATTAATTATTTGAGCCTCACTGACGTTTCGGTACTTTTACAGATACCGTTGTCAAAGGTTGACTGAGAAAAACACAATTTTGTCTGTCAAAGTTACATTTGTGCAAACTACTAATTTAACTATTAATTTAAAATAAAGGTGTTCATACGTGCCAGATGGGCCTAATTAATGTGAAAAGACAGTTACACATGTGCCAAATGTAAGGCGCATTTATTATCTATATATATAAAAGAAAGTCGTGTTAGTTACACCATTTAAAACTCAAGAACGGCTGAACTGATTTGGCTGAAAATTGGTGGGGAGGTAGCTTAGAACCAGGAGAAGGACATAGGATACTTTTTATCACATTCCCGTGGGACGTGACATAAAACGTGATAAACGTGACAAAACGCAACTGATATGGAATAACAAAACGCAACTGAAAGCCATTTATCAGTGAAAAAAACAGTCTACCCGTTCATTTGTTAAATATGGTATAACAAAACCAAACGCAACTGACAGCTAAAGAATTTTGTAGCTAACCGGTTGATAAAAATGGTATAACAAAACAAAACGCTAATTACAGCTAAACGTTATGTAGTTCTATAGTTAATTGAAGTTGACCGGTTGAGGTGTTTGTTTCGAGTTTCTATTAGCTTATTGTGCCGAGATCTATATCAGTAACAGAAAGTTGAGTTAGTTCCAGCACTTATAACTCGAGAACGGCTGAACCGATTTGCACGATTTCGGGTTTATTGTGATCGTCTCGGCCAAAAGTTTAATAATATGCCAAAAAAAAGGAAAAGATACACAAAAAAGACCCCACAATTGCAATTTTTAAATTACGAGTTAAATAGTCCGCCATGGTCCAATGCGGCCAACATTATGAAATTGAATTGACGCATTCGTAACATTGGCACGACGAGTCTGTTCAAGATCAATAAATAAACGCTGGTAGCCGAGTTTGTAAGTTACCATTTTCAAATAAATCCAAACGTTGTCTGGACTTTTTTAATTTTGTGTTTGTTGTGATTGTGTCTATCATAATGGACAATATCATATTTCTAACAGGTTGAAATTAATATAGAAATCTTAGAATTTATACTGCTGTATTTAAAGAAATATAAGAATATATACTATAGCCCTGCAAGGGGTTTTACTACCCACGCCATATTGCGGATTTTCAGTGGTACCTACCTACTAAATTATTTTACTGACAATGAAATTTTTTGGTAACTGACGTTGAAAGTTGGTCAACGTCACTGATGTCAGCAAAAAGGAAACAGGACTAAATATTCCGCGTATTTCAAGTATTTTTTGCATAATAAACCGCAGAATTTTTGCATAATAAAACAATCCACAGTGATGAAAGTCAAGTTTTTTCAATAGGATTCAGTATTTATTTCGCAAGAAGAACGAATGATTGAGCAGCATTCCGGTAAACAATGTTTTGTAATTTGATAATTACAAATCCTTGATTGACGTTTAATAATACAAATATGACGTATGCACATTATTGCCATAGGAAAGCTGTTTGTAGCGCCACTATCCCTGGGCGGGACTGACGCTTGCTAGGCTATAAAATTACCGCAATCTAAGACAATTTAGTGCTGAGAGATTTTTTAAGGGTTGTCGTTTTAGACCAAACAGCGAAAAAATATATATATTTTTTTATTTGACTTTGTCAGATGACAGATGCATACCGAATTTTATTAACCTATATATATAAAAGAAAGTCGTGTTAGTTACACCATTTAAAACTCAAGAACGGCTGAACTGATTTGGCTGAAAATTGGTGGGGAGGTAGCTTAGAACCAGGAGAAGGACATAGGATACTTTTTATCACATTCCCGTGGGACGTGACATAAAACGTGATAAACGTGACAAAACGCAACTGATATGGAATAACAAAACGCAACTGAAAGCCATTTATCAGTGAAAAAAACAGTCTACCCGTTCATTTGTTAAATATGGTATAACAAAACCAAACGCAACTGACAGCTAAAGAATTTTGTAGCTAACCGGTTGATGTGTTTGTTTTATTGTGTTAAAAATGGTATAACAAAACAAAACGCTAATTACAGCTAAACGTTATGTAGTTCTATAGTTAATTGAAGTTGACCGGTTGAGGTGTTTGTTTCGAGTTTCTATTAGCTTATTGTGCCGAGATCTATATCAATAACAGAAAGTTGAGTTAGTTCCAGCACTTATAACTCGAGAACGGCTGAACCGATTTGCACGATTTCGGGTTTATTGTGATCGTCTCGGCCAAAAGTTTAATAATATGCCAAAAAAAAGGAAAAGATACACAAAAAAGACCCCACAATTGCAATTTTTAAATTACGAGTTAAATAGTCCGCCATGGTCCAATGCGGCCAACATTATGAAATTGAATTGACGCATTCGTAACATTGGCACGACGAGTCTGTTCAAGATCAATAAATAAACGCTGGTAGCCGAGTTTGTAAGTTACCATTTTCAAATAAATCCAAACGTTGTCTGGACTTTTTTAATTTTGTGTTTGTTGTGATTGTGTCTATCATAATGGACAATATCATATTTCTAACAGGTTGAAATTAATATAGAAATCTTAGAATTTATACTGCTGTATTTAAAGAAATATAAGAATATATACTATAGCCCTGCAAGGGGTTTTACTACCCACGCCATATTGCGGATTTTCAGTGGTACCTACCTACTAAATTATTTTACTGACAATGATATTTTTTTGGTAACTGACGTTGAAAGTTGGTCAACGTCACTGATGTCAGCAAAAAGGAAACAGGACTAAATATTCCGCGTATTTCAAGTATTTTTTGCATAATAAACCGCAGAATTTTTGCATAATAAAACAATCCACAGTGATGAAAGTCAAGTTTTTTCAATAGGATTCAGTATTTATTTCGCAAGAAGAACGAATGATTGAGCAGCATTCCGGTAAACAATGTTTTGTAATTTGATAATTACAAATCCTTGATTGACGTTTAATAATACAAATATGACGTATGCACATTATTGCCATAGGAAAGCTGTTTGTAGCGCCACTATCCCTGGGCGGGACTGACGCTTGCTAGGCTATAAAATTACCGCAATCTAAGACAATTTAGTGCTGAGAGATTTTTTAAGGGTTGTCGTTTTAGACCAAACAGCGAAAAAATATATATATTTTTTTATTTGACTTTGTCAGATGACAGATGCATACCGAATTTTATTAACGAGATTTCAAATGAAAATCTAACCGTGTTACTTAATTAATTACCTACGTATTTGCTGGGATTAATTTACAAAAATGGATAGATTCGCACGTGTGTGGGTTGATGAGGAATATACTCCTCCAAAATACACCAAGTAATGTTTTTGTGCCCGATTGGAAGAACGATTCGACGAAAACCCCCGATAAACGTTTCTTTAATGTGCCACATAAGAATAAAGGAGATTGGTGTCTAGCAGTGGGGAAATTGGTTGTGCCAAAGATACCATTATTTATCTGCGAAGACCATCTTGATGTAAGTTCAATAGTTACTGTTTCCAGAATCAGTAATGGATCAGTAATATGAATCAAACCAAACCGATAATTTTGAATTTTGATAATGTCATGTCAACCTCAATGACATTCCGTTTATTTTATTACTAAATCGGACTAAAGTAACTGTTCCATTGAATCAGAGTTTTGGCGCAGGGCGGACACTGCCTACTAAAAACTGAACTTGAATGTCAGTGTCAATGTGTGCGTGTAAGACGCACAGGGCTGCCTCAGACGCATTGCAACAACTTTAATTGCACATAAATATGACATAAGCTAGAAAATTATCACAACCACACGACAACGGTAGTGGTGTTGATGGTGATAGTGGTGATGATGATAGTGGTGACGGTGGTGATGGTGGTAGTCCGTGGTGGTCATGCTGGTGGTGATGGTGAATGTGGTGGTGTTGATAGTGGTGATGACGATGGTGGTGATAGTGGTGGTGGTGATGGTGAATGTGGTGGAAGTGATGATGGTGATGGTGGTGGGGATGGTGTCGGTGGTAATAGTGGCGAGAATGATGATGTTGATGATGATTGTGGTGATGATGGTGATTTTGGGGTCATTTATATCATTAGCCATCACCATCGGCACCGTCATTACAATTATCATCGTCATCATCATCACCACCATGACCATCATCATCAGAATCAACACCACCATCATCATACCTAATCATCATCATCATCATCACCAGTCACCTCCATATTCATCATCATCACCAGTCACCACCATATTCATCATCATCATCATCACCAGTCACCACCATATTCATCATCATCACCACCACCAGTCGCCACCTTCACCATCATATTCATCATCACCACTAGTCTCCACAATCATCATTATTACCATCACCAACACCATCACTATTTCACGAGTCAATGCCCACCTATAACCCATATACGCAGTTAGATCACAACCCTTTCAAAAATTTCTACGCAGCAAACTCGATTCCTACTCGGTGCCCTTGCGGGGTGAGGTAACTCGAATAAGGGGCGGGGGTGTGCGGGTCCATTCTGTATGTAGTACTATAAAGTATACTGTGGTTTTGGTGTTGCCACATTTTAAAATGAGTAAGTTTTTATAAATTAATAATAAAATAAGTATATAGTTATCTCAGAAAAAATATATAAACTTATAAACTTAATTTCATACACTGAAATCGCTTATCTTAGCTATAAAAACAGACATTACATCTTTCGATGCAGAATTCAGAAAAGTAATAAAATTATAGTCATAAAAATATGAAATGTTGTACATTATCAGTGGTGTTAGTCTGAATGTAGCTATCTCTACCCACATTTATCGACTTTCAGGCGGTACGAAGTTCGCCGGGTCAGCTAGTTTTATTTAAAACTAGCTTTTGCCCGCGACTACGTCCGCGTGGAACATGGAAGTATGGAAGCAACCTCGTACAACACGATAGATATTATCCACCTAATCACCTTAATTAATAAAAGGGATTATTAAAAAGTGCCTAAGCAAATGTAAGAGCAATTGTGCTTTTGGTCTAATGATTACGTTTTCTACAGGGTCATCAATGTCATCATTAATTACTTACTCACTTTTCAATCTTTTTAGGGATAATTTCCAGTATGAAAACTATCCTATGTCCTTCCTCGGATCTTAAACTATCTCCATGCCAAATTTCATCAAAATCGATTCAGCGGTTTAAGCGTGAAGAGGTAACAGACAGACAGACATACTTTCGCATTTATAATATTATAGTATGGATATCTACCAGCGGTTCACTATAAGGCTTACTGAGGAGAAAGATCCGCCGAAGGAAAACTCCCAGATTGCCTTGTTTATTACTATGTAACGTACGTATAATTAATATACGCGATATACCTAATCCGTTTAAATTGTTATATTTGAATGATAGGATTGATGGGTATTTTTACATAATAATTAGAGATAAAAATAAAAGGGAATTAATTCATCACGTATAAAAAAATAAAACCTTAACTAAATTACACTAAATTAAATCTAAACTTCAGCTTAAAATAAATAAATAAATATTAAGGGACAATCTAAGAACATAAGGGACAACCAAAAAACTAAGATCATGATATAATGTAATTATTATTATTTAAGAGTTTCACTCTTGTCGGTGCAGTTCTCTCCAGTGCGTTCTACTTAACGCCAGTTCTTTGACTTCCCGATACGACCCGTCTGCCTTTTTCTTGATCTGGTCCAAATAGCTAATCCTCGGCCTTCCTCTTCCTCTCCTTCCTTCAATTTTCCCCTCCATTATCTTTTGTATTAGATCGTCGTGTCGTATCAAATTACCTATCATTTTCCCTCTTCGAGTTTCTATTGTATGAAGTATATGTCTCTTCTCCTTTACCCTTTCCAATACTTCCTCATTGGTGACTCCTTCTGTACAGCTTATTATTTAATATAATTTAAACCTAACTATAAATATAACACGGGCTCCAGATCGGTGCCGAGCAGGAGAGTATCCAGGTGGCTGGAGAAGTTTATTTTTGAGCATTTTGTCTCCATGGCCCGGGCGTCTGTACAGTGTACCCTAAACGCGCGCTGATCACTTTCCAAAGCTTATCATATCTATTTCCCCACAGGGAAGACGTATTTGGCTGGCACGTCAAAGGCAAAGCGACATTTATGAACGCCTTCGTCACGTCGATCCAGAAAGTCGACATCATCCAAAGCACCGTCCAACAAATATGGCGGTATAACGCCACCGACCAAACATCCAGCGTGTTCGTGCAGGCCACGCTGAGAATGGTGGATGTCGTTCTAGGATACGATATTGATGTGCAGCTAGAGGATGGCACCCATCACTATTTTACAGGCACATTCAGACATAACACTGCCGAGTTTCCTTTTGCGGTAATACTTTAGACTACTTACCTCTACTTTCCCGGCCTCAGTACCATTAAAAATAGTACATTATTGTTTCAGGTTATTTACAACATGTTCACTGAAGAATTTACCGTGACTGTGACGATGAATAATCTTCCAAGAAGTACCAACAAGATGGTATTCGCTCCTGCCACTGCTCTAACTCAAGTGTTGTCACACTCAGTATGTATTTTGCTTGCCAGAACTTGGCTATGACACTTGCCTTAAATCTAGTTTTGACGGAATCAGTCAACATTACTTTTCATCAGCTCTATTTCTTCACAATTGTCTAATTAGCCATGTGTTTACACTATCCCAAGAAATTTCGCGGAAATGCGATTTATCAAATCATGATGCCCAGTCTATCATCGCACCGCTCGTCCACGGCAGGGCGTTCATCTCCATACCCTGGACCCTAAATGGTCGCGTACAGTACGGTTTCAAAGGATTTTTCTCCCGTGAACGCTCAGGCTATGGAATGAGCTTCCTGCCGAGGTTTTTCCGAAGGACTAAAGTATAAAATTCTTCAGAAAAGGAGTGTACAGATATTGAAAGGGTTGGCAGTGTTCTACCCAGGGGATCCATGCGTGTGCATGCGAATCCCCTGGAGTTGCAAGCGTCTATAGGTTGCGGTAACCGCTTCCCGTTAGTTATAAAAAAAGAATCCTACCACATATATGCAAGAACGGCAATTTGGCTTCAATCTCCCTGTTAATTTTCTTTGCAGTATGACGTCACCAGCGCTGCATCAGGCATGGCAGCTTGGGGTCCAAATGTCTTCGAGCCCGTTCTGCTGAACGTAGCACATAAGGTCAAGTTCCCAGAAATCTGCTACAACTGTCCGGCATAATATATCCCAAAAACGTACTACCTGGTTAGGTAGTTAGGTAAGACTTGGTTAAGTAAGTCATTGTAATTTATTAAAACAAACCCATTTTATAGTTTGACCTTTCTATAATGCAATCCCAATTGGGACAATCTGCCGAATCCTACACCAGATCAGACGACGCAACGGAGCCTCGTCGTTATGTCGCCTAAATCGAAATAGTTTTGTCTTGTTTCTGTATTTTTGTTATTTTGCAGTGCCTTTGTTTTACTTATATTAAATAAATAAAAAAATAATAATAAAAGCATAGAATATAACCTAGATGCAAAATTTTAAAAACCTCCGATTCAAGTAGACGGTCATCAGGAGACCCTCATTTAATGAGTGGGATAAAAATGCTACTAAACCCGAACATAAATTCAGAATGTCTCAATTTGTATTTACTTATAGTATTGAGTATAAGTAAGGTAAGACAGGGCAAGACTAACATAGTTTATTGTCTAATAGTGTAAGAGTAATGATAATTATGATTGTTTTTGAAGTGAAACTTCTAATCCGACTTCCAACAAGGTTGCTACCGTGGAGGGGGTAGGAAAGCACTGTTGCGTTAAACGTTCAACGCAACAATCCCACGGACAATGCGACGGATTTAAGGTTATGTCAAGGTACGTCTCTTGTGAATATCAATTGATTGTTAGGTTTTCTCTTTTGAAATTACAATTTGTACCCCTTCCTTTTTTCATTTCCACATTACGAAGTTTCACTTCTTCCGCGCGGAGGGCCTCCACGCACAATGTTTTCGTTTGTATTTCGATCTAACTAACATTCAACAGCAGGTATACTACTGTTACCCTGTAATTAAATAGATATTGTTTAGACTATCGTAAAAGTACTTATACAATTTTACGATAGAGGAGATTAAATCCTCTCAAGGAAATCCAGCTTTAATAAACATAAGTAATATGTAACTATAACAACGCTCTGAAATGGGAAGAGTTGTAAATTTTGAACGAAGTTATTTTTAATTGTTTTTATTTTGTTAAATACATAAAGTTGGTCATTTTCTGCTTTATTTTATTTTGGTTGAGTATTTACGATTACAACATCCCTATCCCTACGCACTATTATAGATACAAAACTGTTCGTAAATGTGGTGATAGATTGATGATCATCATCATCTTGTATTGTAAGTAAACAAAACTGCGGATAAAAAAAATCGAGCAACACAGACTGTAATAAAAATTACTTATCAAATATAATTATTTGATACTGAGAAAGCAAATATTAAGTATGCACTAGGTATATTATTAATTAGTTTTACTTTTGAAAATAAGCCACCCATGAGGTCTCAGTCGAAAGTACGAAGGTGAAGGAGGAATAAGTTGGGGCCGAGCCGTGGGTGAAATCTTGATAGTAAGAGTCGGCCCGATCTTATTAGTCCATCTATTGCTTACTTTCTATACCATTTATTTATTACAATTTAATTATAGTAGAGTGTCAGAGATATTCTATAACCTTGATACTTTCGTACATTTTGCGATAATAATGGAAACACTAAGAACACCGGGTTTCTTTGCGCACACGCTCGCAAGCCGACAATTGGCAGCATTACTGCCAAGTCACGTGCGAGCGCCGGAAAACTAGCCACTTGCCATTGCCAAGCTATGTAGTATACTGAAGTAGTTAAATCCGTCCTATTTGTATTGCGCATAAATTATATATATATATATACCCATACAGGTTGACCCTGGTTTTACGTTTCATCGCATTTTCATTTCAATGAAAGCTTTTTTTCTGAAACCATAAAATATTGGAATGTTATAACACAAACTTAACCTAACCTAATCTATAGGTTGACATTTTGAAGATTTCTGAAAAAATTATGATTCCGAGGAATAAATTGTCTATGAAATGAAAATTATATAAAATGAAGCATTCGGTGAAGTGTTTTTCTATAAAAAAAGTTTCTATAAAGTAAGTTACAATGATATGATACTGCCAACTTACTAGCCTCTATATTTGGATGTTTGTTAAAAACGAATTAGATGAATATTTGTGTCAGTGCACATGGAAAGGTACCATGTTGCAGGTATTAAGTTATGCATAGTTCCAAAACGAAGATAAAATTTGCAATAAACAAAAAAAGGGATCATGACTCTAGGTGGAACTTTTATTTTTATATAATTTTTTGAATTTGCGACTTCCGAAATGCACAAGTTGAGAAAATTGCATTTAAAGTTTATAATGGCAGAAAACACACTTCTAGTTCGAAGTTACATAGTGAACGGTATCAATCAAATCTTTGGAAGTTAAAGAATTATAATAAAGGTTAATTGTCTAAAAAACATGTAAATTATTCTGATTTTCTAGTTTGAAGATGCAACGGCGGAACTCAAAAGTGTTAAATATAGCCAATTCATAAAAAAATTAGATTAAAACTGTTAGTTTCTCATCACAGTTACATTTTCTAAGGCATTTTGGGATAATTGAATAAAGAAAAACTCCATAATCATAGAGAAATTCAATAGTTACCGCATTTTTTAACAATAACAAAAAAGGTCACATCATATTAAAAATCTACAAAATTAAATGTATATTGATGCTATATCACAGAATTAAACGATATTTAGCATGTTGTGCCACGAGCCACGATGGTATCATCGAAATGGCGTTAAAGCATTTTGACGTGACAACGTCTTAAATTAGGTTGCGCTCGAAGTCACTCATGAAAAAGTGTAACGCCCGCTCACGTCTGTTACGAGGGCCGGTTGTCCCGCTAAAACTCGAGAACGGCTGAACCGATTTGGCTAATTTTAGTATCGAAATATTTGTGGAAGTCAAGGGAAGGTTTACATGGTGAGAAAATATTGAATAAATGAGTGGAAAATAATAAAAAAGATAATTTTATATTCCCATACAAATACAAACTGTTCGTACTTACCTGTCAAACATATGATGTTTGTTCCGTCGGTTCGGTATTTTTAGAATAATCACATGTAGATCTAGACTAAATAAGGGTTTGGAATCGACAACATACATGCATAATAGTCTGATTATCGCATATTTAGATTTAAAACATGTAAAATAATGACACTATAATGACATTAATGACACATGTGATGGGTGCGTTCAGAAAGTAACACTTAAAATGTTGTTAGGGAAATTGTGAATGGATATGATACAAATAAATATTCTACCGAGAAAAAGACGTTGTCACGTAAAATCTTCCTTCGCCCGTAAAACCGACTTTACAGGCAACCATTTTTTTTTTTTTAACAATAAAGTTTAGTGACTCGCTCGAAACTTTTGTATGGAAACGTAACTAGGGTACCTTGTCACGGCATTTACTACACTTTAGTAACTTAAACTCGAAATTCACTATTTAGTACCTATAATGCAAATGACCTATAAAATTAGCCAAATCGGTTCAGCCGTTCTCGAATTTTAGCGGGACAACCGGCCCTCCTAACAGACGTAAGCGGGCGTTACACTTTTTCATGAGTGACTTCGAGCGCAACCTAATTTAAGATGTTATCACGTCAAAACTTCTGTTTCTGTCGTGTAAGACATACAATTTTACATTTTACTAAACTGGGTACCTTGTCACGCTAAGTAAAACTTGAAAAATCATTATATAAATAACTGCACCTGATTTATATAATAATAATAATAATAATAATATGCTTTATTTCGACCAACATGGATCATTTTGTTAGTAACAATAAAAACTTACAAAAACTAGTGTTAGTAATTATTACCTATTTATCTATTTCTAATTACATGAATCATGCAACATTTATTTATATACAGGAAATCTAGCCTATCCGCAATCATTTTCAGAATGCTGTTGGGGCTGTTCCTCACTCTGCGCACTAGGGACGTAGATCGCTTGCGCATAGTGGTATAGAAGCAATCCACGCGCGCCTCCGCGAACATCCCCGACGCACTACAAAATCTAGGCAGCCCCATCAACACTCTGAAAGCGTTATTATATTGAACGCGCAGAGCGCTGTATCGTCTATGAGTATAATCAGCCCACAGGCTGCTTGTATAAAAAGTGGTGCAGTAGGCTCTGAAGAGAGTAATTTTTGCTTCGACAGAACAATGAGCAAACCTGCGGGCTATCATATTAGCTCTAACGGAAAGCGCCCTGCGCTCGCTCTCAATATCGGCGTCATCTTTGAGATCGGCTGTCACCATATGCCCCAAATACTTAAATTGGTCTACTATCCGAAGTGGATGACCGTTCAGCTTAACGAATGGAAACATAGGTGTCTTCTTGCCCTTGACCTTAAAAACGACGCATTCACTTTTGTTGATAATATATATCAAACCGTGACTAGCGGCATATTTCTCACATATGGATATGAGCCTGGAAAGACCACACGCTGAGGCGCTCAGTAACACCATGTCATCTGCGTAGCTGATGTTATTTACACATACTCCATCAATGTGGCATCCGATGCGGGTGTTGCTGAGCTCCTCTATGAGCGCATTTACATACAGGTTGAATAACTTTGGCGAAGTTAAACCACCCTGTCTTACACCGCATTCAAGCCCATATGGTTGGGAATATGATTCTGACCATCTCACGACGTTGACCTGGTTATGGTACCAGAACTTGAAGATACCCCTGACTTCTACGGGCATCTTTATACTTTCAAGTTTCTGCCACAATACATCATAGTGAACCAGGTCGAACGCCTTGGACAGGTCTAGAAAACAGGCATAAATAGCTGTACCGCGGTCTGTATAGTATCTAATGGTCTGCTTTAAAGCCAAGATAGCGCTTTCTGTAGATAAACCTGGTCTAAAACCAAATTGGTTGTCATGAAGTTTCATACATTTATCCAATTGAGCGTTAAGCAGACCATCAAATACCTTAGCGACTATGGTCGCGAGCGAAATAGGCCTGTAGTTGCACTTGTCACTAACATCTCCGGTTTTATTTTTCACTATTGGGACCACCACAGTCTTCATCATGTCGGCGGGTAGATAAGTGTGTGATATACAGAGAGAGTAGAACATCGCCAGTACCCTAGACAGGTGTGCCCCGGCATGTTGTAGATGTTCTACGCTGAGGCTATCATGACCAGGAGACTTTCCTCTCGAAATTGAATTTAAGGCAATTTTAACCTCCTTCGCTGTAAACTGAGTCCTCGTCTTCTGACCAGGTGCCCCAGCGTCGACCATTCTTGTTGTCCGGGATGGTCCCAATGGTGATTTGACAGCAAAATGCTCTTTAAACAGCTCCGCTACAGAACCACTCTCGCTCACCCCATTAACACTTACAGGTAGGCTCGGCTTACTCTTAAGTCTGTTCGTAGCTTTCAAAAAATTACGAAAGTCACGCTTAGAATGGTGGTCCGCAATGATATCCATTTTTATTTGCTCCTCATGTTTCTGACACCATTTTAAACGAGACTTGAAAATCTTCCGACTTTCACACATTTCGTCGTAAATTTTCCCCGATTTAGGTCCACCGTGCCACAACCATAACTTAAATTTACACCTAGCCTCCCCTTGAGCTTCGCTAACATACTTATTCCAGCCTATTACAGGTTTTTTTCTTTTTAAGCGACTTACTTTCAAAGCTAATAGTTGCAGCGTCGCTTAAGGCATTTACGATGTCTGTATACAATTGATCGATTAATAATTCATGATTTGAGTTACTACACAATATGCCACAACAGTCACGTAATGTTTCCGGAAAATCAATTTCTTTTAATCTTTTATTACATTCAGTTGTATACAACGCTAATTGTTCCGAATTTCTTTCGCCCCATACAATTTTGTTTGGTAACTGATGTTCGTTACATTTTTGCTTACACTTAATAACATCAAAATCGCATTCTACAAATAAAAGGAAGTGATCTGACCACATGACGTCATGCTTAACGTAAACATTAATAATTGAGTTCACTGCTGATTTTGTAGCCACACAGTGGTCAAGCCACCTTTTAGAGCCATGCGCATCACTTATGAAAGTATAAGTTTCTGACTGGATGCCTAATCTGTCCACGTCCGCACATATCCACTCCTGGTCGTTACAAAAACAAGTCAGTTCGTTATAGAATTGTTCACCCGGGTGCGCGTTAAAGTCACCGAGTATGAAGACAGTTTCCGCGGTACTATTATTATCAATAGCACTTACCAGTGCGAGACAATCCGTAAAATCGGCCAAGTTATCCGCTTTGTCCGTAGGCATATAAACGCACAACACTAAAAGGCACCTTTGACCTATATTTATGTCGATACCACACACTCGCGGATTTCCACTTTGCACAACGGACACATTTTGAAAAACCGACTTATCCCAAAGCAAGCAAGTTCCACCATGTGGACGCCCTTGTTTCCTTGGTTCCACCATGTGGACGCCCTTCGCAATTTATGATATTGTTACGAGCGTGGGGTTCGTGTATGATAGAAAAGCACAAATTAATCCACACACTTTATTACCAAAGTTACGCACTTACAATTCACACGAACTGTACTTAAAATCCACTAATTAACGCAAACACACTATTACACAAATTACGCACTCACTATTCACACGAACTTTACTTAAAGCGCACCAATCACTTAAGTCTTTCTTTCCGATTATCCTTTACTCGCACTGTATCGCAGTTAAAATGTAACTAACTCGCGCCGGCCGTCGGCGCCTTATATATCCCGCGGACCCGCTTTCTCGATGCGTTGTCCACACATATCGCGAATATTCTAGTAAGGTCCAGCGTAAGGGCCGAGAACATTCGAGGCCATATATGTCTCTCTCTAATGGTGCACTCTCTGTCACTCCCTTCTCGAATGTTCCGAGTATAGCTATCTCTTTCTAGTAGTCCTATCTCTGTCACACACTTCTCGAATGTTCCGAGTATAGCTATCTCATTCTACTAGTGCTATCTCTGTCACTCCTACTGGAAATTTCGCCATATAACGATTTGTGCTTCAGAGGCCCATAAGGGGTCCTGAAAACGCCTGAAAACGGGTTTTCAGGTTATGGCGTCATCTGATAGAGGGTGCCCTAGAACGGACTGAAAACATGTTTCAGGCGCCTGAAAACGACGGCAACTTGGGTGAAATTTTGATCTTTTAATATGTGATAGAGCAACTTCTGAAACGGCCTGAAATGACTTTTCAGCCTGCTGAAAACGCCTCTAAAGCACTGAAATTGACATTCAAAGTTTTTGACCTAGCCTACCGGCGTAACACTGCCCCCTCCTAAGACATGCTCGTCCCGAGCATCATTATTTCCGTGGTATCTGGCCAGCCGGTCAACATGAACAATCTTGCTCGGACTACGAGGATTCCGCTGGATTCGATACGTGACGTCGTTTATTTTGGTGACTACCTTGTAAGGCCCCTCCCAATTCGGAGACAGTTTCGGGGACTTTCCCACTCGTCGCATAGGGTTATGTAGCCACACCAACGAACCTTCCTCAAAACCCAATTGATAAGACTTCCGGTCATATCGGGTTTTCATCTTTATGCTAGCGTGGAGCCCGTGTTCACGTATCAGTCTATGACCATGATTGTACTTGTTTTCGGAGTCAGACTTTGGAAACGACCCTGCGTCGCCTCGTTTCCATGCCGTCCCTTTCCATGGTGCTCCAACGTTGCACAACTTGAGTGTTTCTCTGCTATGGGTATGCGGTCCCTTGTCTGATGCACACCTAGTGCATCTTCTGCACCAGTTTTCAACATCTTCGCGATAGTTCATCCAATAAAAACGTTCTCGAATTTTCATTAGGGTACTTTTCACTCCAAGATGTCCACCAGACGCTCCGCTGTGAAAGCATCTCAAAACATCTCTCACCCTTTTCTTTGGGACAACAACTTGCAGGTGAGCATCCTTCCCATTTGCTGATTCCCACAACCTGCACAGCACACCATTATGCATAACCAAACTATCCCATTGTGCCCAGTAACGTTTTGTTACCGCACTCATCGGAGCTACGTCACACCATCTTGGCTTAGGCGCACCCGTACAAATCCAATTGAAAATGGGTCTCACGTCAGGATCCTCTTGTTGCGCTTGCTGCATCATTTCATCACTCCACTCATCGCTGCCGGTAACAGTTCTTAACATTCGAATTCGAACACATTCCTTGTCATCTCGTCTTAAGCAATGTTCATCGTTATCCACACAAGGTCTTCGTGATACAGCGTCAGCATTTACCCGTTGTGGTACTGACCCAAAGGGGCCCATTGCCCTTACTATTGAAGCTGGATCCCTGTCCCTCCTATTCCTATCCGGACAACTTGACTGTATGTGTCCACGTTCTCCACATTGGTAACAACGTGGTCCGGATTCACCGCGAGGAGCTACCGGCTTCCTAGCCAACACGCCTCGTCTATTACTTCTCGGACAGCTCAACTGTATATGTGCACGTTCTCCACATTGATAACAACGTGGTCCAAATTCGCGCTGCGGAGATACCGACTTCCCAGTCGACATTCCTCGCCTATTCCTTTTCGGGCAACCTGACTGTATGTGTCCACTTTCTCCACATTGGTAACAACGTGTCCCGAATACACGGCGGGGATCTACTGGTTTCCCCGCCGACACCTCTCGCACCCTGTGAAGCCTAAATGAGTCGTGCCGTACCGCCTCTACGAGTACTTCGAGAGCGTGGGCTACTGCATCTTTCAGGCTCCCATGGTGACCCAATCTCACGGCTGCCCTCACTTCGAGATCCCGGATCCCATCGATAAAGGCCTGCACCAGCATGATGTCCACGAACGATGCTGACGTACGTTGATATGCCTTCCGGACCAACTTTTCTATTTCCAGGGCCCACTGTTGTAAGGACTCGTTACGTCCTTGCCTCCTGTCCTTTAACTGAGCCCGGTATACATGCTCCAGGTGACCGTCGCCATATCGTGCCTCCAAGGCTTCTAGAAGGCGGTCGTACGTCTGGTCGTTTCCCAGAGCTTCGAGTATGGTGAGGGCCTCGTCACGGAGCGCCAAGGTTAATGCTGTCCTGGCTTGCTCCTTATTCCAGCCATTTTCCCGGGAAACAGACTCAAACTGCAGCTTATAGGCGGCCCACGATGAGGTACCATCAAAAGGCGGAACTTTGAACCTGCGGCCTCCAGCCACCGATGCGTCGGGTACACAGGTGCTCGTACCATTAGTCACTTTATTTTCTAATTTCTGGAGGCGGTTTTTATAGGTCTCAACCTCCTCCTTGACAGTATGCACCTTTTCCTTGAAGCCCTCAATTTCCTTGTTGACCTCATGGATTCGAGTCTCCAATTTTATGTCCATGTCAGCCAGTTTTTCCTGCACCTCAAGCATTTCCTTCTTCCATTCAGTCGTGCACTCGTGCACCTCACGTAGCATACGAGACTGTTCCTCCTGTTTTCTCGCCTGTTCATCCTGTTTCCTCGCCTGTTCGTCCTATTTCCTCGCCTGTTCGTCCTGTTGTTCCTTTTGTTTTCGAAGGATTCGGGACTGTTCCTTTAGGAGGACGAATATGGCGTTGAGATCCACACCTTGTGCAGCTGGAGAAGGTGATTCCGACGTACCAAGCGTCGAGTCTGCAGACACAGATGTTTGGCTTCGCGTCGTCACTCCCTTCGGCTCTGTTTCTCGTGGCATTAACGGCATTTTCTATCCGCACTTCTGACACCAAATGGTACGAGCGTGGGGTTCGTATATGATAGAAAAGCACAAATTAATCCACACACTTTATTACCAAAGTTACGCACTTACAATTCACACGAACTGTACTTAATATCCACTAATTAACGCAAACACACTATTACACAAATTACGCACTCACTATTCACACGAACTGTACTTAAAGCGCACCAATCACTTAAGTCTTTCTTTCCGATTATCCTTTACTCGCACTGTATCGCAGTTAAAATGTAACTAACTCGCGCCGGCCGTCGGCGCCTTATATATCCCGCGGACCCGCTTTCTCGATGCGTTGTCCACACATATCGCGAATATTCTAGTAAGGTCCAGCGTAAGGGCCGAGAACATTCGAGGCCATATATGTCTCTCTCTAATGGTGCACTCTCTGTCACTCCCTTCTCGAATGTTCCGAGTATAGCTATCTCTTTCTAGTAGTCCTATCTCTGTCACACACTTCTCGAATGTTCCGAGTATAGCTATCTCATTCTACTAGTGCTATCTCTGTCACTCCTACTGGAAATTTCGCCATATAACGATTTGTGCTTCAGAGGCCCATAAGGGGTCCTGAAAACGCCTGAAAACGGGTTTTCAGGTTATGGCGTCATCTGATAGAGGGTGCCCTGAAACGGACTGAAAACATGTTTCAGGCGCCTGAAAACGACGGCAACTTGGGTGAAATTTTGATCTTTTAATATGTGATAGAGCAACTTCTGAAACGGCCTGAAATGACTTTTCAGCCTGCTGAAAACGCCTCTAAAGCACTGAAATTGACATTCAAAGTTTATGACTTAGCCTACCGGCGTAACAATATATTAAGTCTTTCAATCAATATTATAATATTAATTATCTACGCGATATGAAACATCTAACAACTAAAATCACAGTTCAATTTTTCATTGACTAAATTCGAGATCAACAAGAAGGTTCAGTTCTGTACCTACTTAGAATTGTTTTTATAATAACAATGTGTGTAAAATGAATGACGTGTAATGAATTTTTATCTTTACCAAATAAAAATATGAATATGAATGATATCGATAAAATGGGCTTGGTGAGATTTTCCGGGATTGTTTAAAATAAAAATACTTTTTTTAGTACAAAACGAAATAAAAATAAAATAAATGTTATTTCGAGGTCTGTAATGATATAATTATTGGAAAAATTTAAATATATCGCAAATCCTCAGGAAATTCCACCCAGCCTAATTTATTTGAATCTACCTTGAAATTTAAGACATGCCGTGACTACTAAACTTTATGGTCGGAGAAATATACTAAGAAAACATAATTTTACTGGTATTCTTGTACACATGTGTTCCTTAGGATTTAAATACCCCAAATATAACACAAACCCATTTTGGCACTTTTTCACCCGCTTCCACAAAAACTCATGTGACTCTGTAACTAAATGTCGTGACTAGGTAGAGTAGGTTATAGGAAATAAGTGTTCTACCAAATGATAAATATACGTAATAAAAATAGATATTTTAAAATTATATCAAGCGTTTATTATATCAAATGAGTGATTATACCCTTTGAAATTATATCAAATGTTGTTATATGCAACATACTTATACCATTTATTGAAGTGAAAACTTCTTTATAGTAGAGTTGCTAAGCCGCGAAATTGTGCGCATCGGGTTACAAGCATGAAATTTCTACCACACATAGAGCGTTCCACGGTGATTATTTTCAGATGTGGAGGGAAGTCAGATTCGTCCCCTGTGTGGTGGGAGAGCGGGGTGAAGAGGACCAAGTACTGTTCTTTTTCTTTTTTTTATTACTGATCAGTTAAGGCTATCAGGGCTTGTGCAACATCGTTTTCGTGTAAAATAGATATCAGCTATTAATTTTTCATGTTATTTAAGAATAGTTTCATATAAAAATTTGGGTTTATTGCCGAAAAGGTAAAAATCACAACAAGTTTTTTTTATTCAGAACGATAAATTAGTTATCTATCCTGAATATTTACAATTTAAAAAAATATAACTAAACAGCAAATTTAATCTTGTTTTTAAAAATGTATACATATTGGGCACATCTCATACAAGAAGTACCTTGAAAAAAATGTTGATGTTAAGCTTAGCCTGCGTGTTCTAGTACATTTTGCTAAGTCGCGAAATTGTGTACATCGGGATACAACCACGAAACTTCTACCACAGATAGAGTATTCTGCGGTGATTATTTTCAGATGTAGAGGGAAGTCAGATTCGTCCCCTGTGCGGCGGGAAAGCGGGGTGAATAGGACAAAAGAGTCCTCTCTTTCTTTTTATATTACTGATCAGATAACGCTAGTAGGATTTGTGTGGTGTCGTTTTCGTGTAAAACAGATATCATGAATTTATTTTTAATATTATTTATTCATAGTACCATATAAAAATATGGTTGTATTTCCGAAATTGTAAAAATCACAACAAGTTTTTTTTTATTCAGGGAGATAAATTAGTTATGTTTCCTGAATATTTACAACTAAGAAAAATATTGCAAAATAGCAAATTTAATTTAGTTTCTAAAAATATAAAAATATTGGGCACTCTTCATACAAACAGTAACTTAAATAAATTGTTGATGTTGAGATTAGCCCGTGTGCTCGTGATACATTAGCAAAAAAAATAATTGTCTTAATTACATTAATTTGTTTTTCTAGGACGTATATAGTAAATATCATATGTAAGCGCATGTTAATAATCATTATTTAATGTATTTAATGAAGCGAAATAGGATGCGTTCGGAGATTTACGTTGGTTACGCCGACGTAAAGATATATTTTAAGCTACTGTTTGTATGAGAAGTGCCCAACATGCATATATTTTTAGAAACCAGATTAAATGATATTTTTGAAATAATAATAATAATTTGAAAATGTTTACGAAATTGAACTAATTTACCTCACTGAATAAAAAAACTTCTTGTGATTTTTGCCTTTTCGGCCATTACACCCATATTTTTATACGGAACTATACAAAAATAACATAAAAAATGAATTTCTGATATTTATTTTACACGGAAACGATACCAAACACGTCCTGGTAGACTTAACTGACCAGCAATAAAGAAAGAAAAGAGGGATACTTGGCCGTATTCACTCCGCTCTCCCGCCTCACAGGGGACGAATCTGACTTCCCTCCACATCTGAAAATAATCACCGTGAACACTCTATCTGTGGTAGAAATTTCATGGTTGTAACCCGATGCGCACAATTATGTTAGAAAACAGCGGACTAACAACTCTACTATTAGCAGCGCTTGGCAATTTTTAGATGGGTAAAAAATGTTATAGTAGGAGAGCCAAAGAGGGGATTTCGGGAGTACCTAAAGCGCGGCAGATTAATATATAGGGGGATACATTGTACCCAGTTAAGTACTTCCACTAAATATGAGCCTCATGTGTATGGCCGCCCGTCAAGGATAAAAGATCAGATTAGTAAAAAAAATTGTTCATCTGAAATACTCGAGCGCGTCAGATTAAGGTAGGGTGAGTTAGTTACATGCTAAAACGTGTATATTCTTCTAATCTGACAATTAAAAGGTGACGTAAAGAAGGCGGAGGGCTACAAAGTTGTAAAAAAAAACTTCATCTCGACATTCTCGAGCGTGGCTAATTTTTTTTTTATTTAAAAGGGAATGAATCAATGATAACGGAAAATATATAATCTGACGATTTCCACTAGCCGAAGTAACAAAAATTCATCGTAAAGTTTAATGCGTTCAGTTACGTGATGCCTGTATTCCACTCTGGTTTCTGTTGCCATGACGCCATGACAGCTAATCATGTTGTTTACAACACTAAAGTTATTAAATATTTATAGTTGCGGATTTGCGCATGTATATTTGTACGTAAATCGGCTACTGCACAGTCAAGATTATGCTCTAAAAGTATCCTGGCAGCTGTACTATGAGTGATATTAATATAAAGTGTGTATTTTGTGGTAAAACTTCTTTACAAAAAACAATTAAATTTACATAAGAGACATAACAAAAATGTGTTAATATTTTAGAATACCTACGATAATCTTGAACTTTCGAGAAAATCTTCATTAAATGAAGTAAATCACGCACAGTGCTATAAATTATTTATAGCAATAAAAATACCGCGAGTCTTTAAGTATTTACAACAGCGGCAAAGTATTATGGAATATGACAGTGCATCGGAAGTTTCTGGGAATAGCTCCGAATCACATGCCCCTGCTTCTGGGGAGTGCTCCGAGTCACATTTTTCTGTTTCTGGAGAGTGCTTTGAGTAACAAGTTCCTGTTAATTTTTTCTATTGTCAGATTAGGCGAACCCCGCCAGATAATCGTCAGATTATGAAACAGCACGTCTAGGGCATAAAGATGAACCATATATATCTTAATCTGACGCGCTTGAGTATTTCAAAGTGGCAATTTTTTTTGCACATTCTAATAATAACTGCGAGTTTGCGTCACATCTAAATCGTCAGATTATTATATAAGAGCTTTTTTTTAGGTTCACTTAACATCCCCTTAGAAAATCTGACGCGCCCGATGAAACATTTTTTTTTCCATTTTCAATCCTCAAGTACGACCAACCCCATCATGGAAACAATCAGTTTAACATGCGTACATCTTTAAAAATGTGTAGGACATGGATGCTATCAATATCTGACGCGCTCGACTTTGTCCATGCAACAGTTTTTTTTTACATTTTTGAAACTGTAGCCGCTCCCCCCACCGATGAAAAGGTATATCTTATATGACATTTTTTTCCTTTTATCATCTAAGCTTCGCAACGCAATAGGTCTCAATGACGCTCGAGTGAATCCCGATTTAGCATCGTGGCCTACCCTACTATTAAACTCGCGACAGATCCGCGCGTCAGATAACAGTCAGTCGGTAACCTAGCAACCGTGTCTATTTCAAAGAAAGGGGGCCTTCGAACAACAAAATGTTGTAAGTGACAGATGGTGAAGCGTAATCATAAACATACCTTAGTAAGAAATAGAGATTAAAATCGAAATCAAGTGTCAGTGAGATATAATAAAATCGGAGTTTTCACTTCTGCCGGCACTCCCGGAGTGCAACCCGTCCTGTTTTTTTTATATCGATCATTACACACCCATAATAATTAACTCTAATGCGGATGTGAAGTATTATTTATAAGCTAAATGTTTACAAATGAAGCGAAAATTGAAAAATTTAATGGTTCGGACAGGATTCGAACCTGCGTGAAATCTTTACGGTAGATGGCGCTACGATGCCACCCTAAGGCATGTCGAAGCAACTGGTTGAAAAATTCAATGGCTCTGACATCTGGTTCGGTGGTCCAATTGGGAGGACGCCCGTGTTGGCCCGGAAAGCCGTTGGAAACGCAGGTTCGAATCCTGTCCGAACCATTAATTTTTTAAATTTTCGCTTCATTTGTAAACATTTAGTTTACGTTAGCAGACGTTGCTGCTTTAATTAAAATAAGTATTATTAAGCTTATAACGAATTAGAATTGTAACCACTCAATAAATTTACTGTATACTGTAAAACTTGTAATTTCTCATGATTCTGTAATTGTTACAACAACTATTTTAAGTCTAGGCTTTAATGTAAAATACTGTATCATTAGAAATTATTATCATACCTCGTATCTTCTATATTTTTTGCTGTAATTTTAATGTCAAACTTAAAAATACTCTTATTCAATACTTAATGATTGAATTGTAAATATTCATAAGATTGCTGTGCCCTTGCAGGGTTCATGCACAGTATAAGTCCATGTCCCTGGACCTGTTCAATAATATAAAACCTTATGTACAACATGAAACGCAATAAACGAATTGAATTGGATAAAAAGTGATATTAATACCGTTCGTTATGTATGTTTTGCTTGAATGTTTGTTTCTGGTTCATGGATGTTATAATACATATTATAAGTGTTTATATAGTATGTATGTCGTCGTCTAGTACCCACAGTAGAAGCATTGCTTTTTTTTATTTATTATTGAAACCGCTAAACACTCATTAAAAAATATACGGATGCAAATAAACTACCACAAACTTTTGGTCATTAAACTATTTTTTATTGGAGAAAAACTAAAAAGAAGACATGGTTTGACTACTGATTTTAATGACGTCACAAGCCAGTATTTTCGTAGAAACTAATAATAATATAATAATAATAATAATAACCAATATATTAATAATAATAGGTCAAAGAAGGTAGTAGATAGAGTTAACGAAATCTTCAGAAATTTTAGTGTACACAGTAGTCATGAAAATAATAATAAGAGACCCGAAGAGTATCTTGACACGCTAAATCAAAAGTTATCCTTAAAAGCTCATCGACTTAAGAGATATAATAAAGCACTGAAACGGAGAAAGGATAATCGATTGTTTAGCATCAACGAAAAAATATTTTATAGACAGCCCTGAAGATAATGCACCACCAAATGACAAAGATGTACCTGAGGTAAGTGAATTAGAGCAATTTTGGGCGGATATTTGGGAGACTGAACTTGAGTACAATGAAACAGCTAAGTGGATAGAAGAGGAAGAAAAGAGATGGGAAGCGATGGAGGAAATGGAATTTGAAGAACTAACAGAAAGCGATATAGAAGGTGTGACCAGTAAGTTACATAACTGGAAATCCCCGGGAATAGACAGGATACACAATTTCTGGTATAAAAAATTTCATGCTCTCCATAAAATAATAGCTAAAGCTCTAACAGAAATAATAAAAGGCCAGCAACACACTCCAGAATTTATTGCAAAAGGTATAACCTACATGCTACCAAAAGGTAAGTACACAACACAACCATCTCAATACAGACCGATCACGTGTCTTCCTACCATTTATAAAATCCTGACCTCTGCAATTACAAGAAAAATTACCACGTACGTAGAACAAAATAATATACTTGCCGAAGAACAGAAAGGGTGTAGGCGAAACCACATGGGGTGCAAGGAACAGTTAATAATAGATTCATTGATACATAGACATGCGACTACTCATAAAAGAAACCTACACTGTACATATATAGATTATAAAAAAGCGTTTGATAGCATCCCCCACTCTTGGTTGATACGTATACTACAGATATATAAAATAGATCCGATACTAATATGCTTTCTGAAAAATACAATGAAACTATGGAAAACTAATTTGCATCTTAGCCATATAAAAACTAGAGAAATAGTAATAAAGAAAGGTATTTATCAAGGTGACTCCTTGAGCCCCTTGTGGTTCTGCCTCGCCCTCAACCCAATCTCTCACATGCTCCGAGAACGCCGAGCCGGATATTGCCTGAAACATGAAAATGAAGAGACACGCATATCTCATTTAATTTATATGGACGACATAAAGTTATATTCTAAAACAGAACGAGAAATGAAAATACTAGTAGATACTACAACAGAATTTAGTAATGATATTAACATGCAGTATGGAATTGACAAATGTAAGACCATCCATATTGTTAAAGGCAAAATTCGACCTGGTGATTACCCAATAAATGAAACAGATACAATAACAGCAATGGAACCGGACGACTTATACAAATACCTAGGATATCAGCAATCGAAAGGGCTAGATCACATTTCAATTAAAAAAACCTTATTAGATGAATACAAAAAGCGGGTTAATTCTATATGCAAAAGCCAATTAACAGCGAAACATCTCATAAAAGCAGTCAACACATATGCAATACCAATTCTAACTTATTCATTCGGGATTATTAAATGGACCAAAACTGATATCCGTCATATTGAAATAGCCACACGAACCATATTTACTAGACACAATAACCATCATCCTAAATCAGCCATAGAACGAACAACAATTAAAAAAGAAAATGGAGGCAGGGGCTTAATAAACATACACAATCTATGGACAAAACAAATTAATAGTCTTAAAACATTTTTCTTCCACAAAGCTAATGACAGTGACATACATAAAGCAATAGTTTATAATGACGCGAATTACACTCCTCTAAACTTAACTGAAAGCCAATTACTTACCAATGAAAATGACTCAGAAATTTCAAGGTTAGAACAGTGGAAGAAAAAGGTTTTACACGGAAGACACCCACATGATTTAGCACAATCACATATTGATCCCATAGCCTCGAACAAATGGCTCACTCTTGGGAGTCTATTTCCAGAAACGGAAGGATTTATTATAGCGATTCAAGATCAAGTCATAAACACCAAAAATTACAGGAAACATATAATCAAGGATCCAAAAATTACAGATGATAAATGCAGAAAATGCCACAGCCATTCCGAAACTATTCAGCATATCACTGGAGCGTGGCCTAGTCTTGCACAAACAGATTACACACATAGACACAATCAGGTAGCAAACATAATACATCAAAGACTAGCAGTTAAACATAAACTCATACCAAATACTAATACACCATATTACAAATATTGTCCAAATCCTGTTCTAGAAAACAACACCCATAAAATGTACTTTGACCGTGCAATACTAACTGACAGGACCACACATTTCAACCGCCCTGATATAACTTTGACAGACAAATTAAACAAAACCACTTACCTTATCGATATTGCTGTCCCAAATACTCATAATCTACAAAAAACAATAACTGAAAAACTTCATAAATATACTGACCTTAAAGATGAAGTAATCAGAATCTGGAAACAAGAAAAAGTTTATATTGTCCCAATAGTCTTATCAACCACAGGCGTCATTCCTAAACACTTCCATCACAGTCTGAAACTCATTGACCTGAAACAGAGTACATACATGCAGCTACAGAAGGCTGCTATACTTAATACTTGCCGAATAGTACGAAAGTTTTTACAAGTTGACGAAAATTAAGCTACGAAAATATTTTGTTATCTACTTGGCAATGTCCCGTAGATAACATAAATCGCCAGCTCAGGCTGAGAAATAAAAATGTAAAAAACAAATAATAATAATAACTTCTTTATTTTCTCCTCAAACATCAATCTTAAGACTAATACTTAAGTAGTATACCTAAATAGTATCCTAAAGAAGCAGCTACAAACTAGGATGTTTGTGGGATTGGTGTCTGTACTAAGTAATAATACTTGTATTACAGATCACCAGGCCCCCATCGTTTATAAGACATACTCGTGCTTTTTTCCTATATGTAATATATTAGTAGGTATATTAAACATATATTTATAGTATTTATATATATATAAGTATGTATGTATGTATATATACATAATATGTATGTGCGTGTGTGTGTGTGTGTATATTCAACAAACTTCATACTAACAGATAGTTTTTGACATTTCATGAAGAGTAGAGGAGTAGCTCAAATCAGTGAGCTGTCATGAAATACCGCATTCGTCCAGATTCTAGAGCCCTAGAATATGCGTCCCGGTTAGGCTGTCTGAATAGCCAAGTGCCGCAATTTGACCGCAAAAGTACCGCAAATCTCACCAATAAATTTGGCAACCCTACTTACTTAAATTTCATTTGCTCATCACCGTTCATTCCTAAATCACTACATAGTATAAAACAAAGTCGCTTTCTCTGTCCCTATATCCCTTTGTATGCTTAAATCTTTAAAACTACGCAACGGATTTTGATGCGGTTTTTTTAATGGATAGAGTGATTCAAGAGCAAGGTTTATATGCATAATTTATCAGCATTGCACCCGTGCGAAGCCGGGGCGGGTCGCTAGTTAAATATAAAGGAACATACTTACAAATCGGGGACTCGATTTGTAAGCAAGTAAGTACCAAACCTCACGTGAACGTAATTTTATTAAAGTATCTATAATAAGCAGAGACGATACCTACAGTCAAATTGTGAATACAGTTTTGTAGGAACTTTCTCATGTCTAAGTTTTTATACCCTGTATAATAATAATAAATAAAAAAAAATGGCTGCCTGTAAAGTCGGTTTTACGGGCGAAGGAAGATTTTACGTGACAACGTCTTTTTCTCGGTAGAATATTTATTTGTATCATATCCATTCACAATTTCCCTAACAACATTTTAAGTGTTACTTTCTGAACGCACCCATCACATGTGTCATTAATGTCATTATAGTGTCATTATTTTACATGTTTTACATATAAATATGCGATAATCAGACTATTATGAAATGAATTTATTTGCTGATTATGGGTATAAGTACATAGGTGGTATAAAAAAAATAGGTCAACCATAACCTGCTTAACTAAGCATGCAAAATATCACATCAATTTCGAGAACATGCCAAGAGATGTGGGAATCATGATGTCACATAATCACAAATTAAACATATATAAATAGGTATCATTACATAGTGCAAATAAATTGGAATAAAACAAATTAGGGCAATGTCAAAGCAATACATATTTTACATCGTTATACAATAATTAATAATTAGAACAAATTCTTAAAATTAAAACAACTAAATTAGAATTACAAAATGTCAATAGGTCCATGGGTATTTATTGTGCAAAATTATAATTTAGGTATTCATTTATAGAGTAAAAGCACATGTCACAAAGCCACACAAATAATTCATTTTTAAACTGATTTAAAGGGAGTTCTTTGATAGATGGAGGTAATTTGTTAAATACCTTAACGCACGAAGAATGAACTTCGAGCTGTTTGTTTAAGACGGGTTTTAGGCGTGTGGAGAAGGTTCCGTTGTCTAGACATGCGGTCATTGTATGTAATTACCTCACTATTTCTCTTGAAGTAGCTCTCATGTAAACGTACAAATACAGCAACTTCATAAATGTACAAAGAAGGAAGAGATAATAGTTTCCGACTTCTTATCACTGGTCTACATGAGTCCGTTGGCTGCATCGAAAAGATGGCCCTGATGCATTTTTTTTGCATTACGAAGGCCTTTGTGCATCTACGGAATTTCCCCATATGACGAGGCCATATCTGAGTGTCGACATAATATAGCTATGGTATGCTAGTAATGCCGCATCTTGTGATACAGTTTGCCTTAGTTTTCTTAGTGGGAATAGGAACCTATTTACTTTATTGCAAACGCTATCGACGTGCATATTAAAATTTAAAAATTCGTCTAGGTTTATTCCCAAAAATTTCGTACTTCGCGCCTCGTGAACAGAATCCCCTTGAGAAACTATATTTAATGGGAGGTTTGGTCTTTTGCGTGTTCTAAACTGTACATATTAAAATAAAAAAAAAAAAAAAAAAATATTAAGGGACAATCATACACAAATCGACCTAGTCCCAAACTAAGCAAAGCTTGTACCATGGGTACTAGACGACGATATACATAATATATAAATACATATATAGATAACATCCATGACCCAAGAACAAATATTTTGCACAAATATTTGCCCCGGCCGGGATTCGAACCCGGGACCGCCGACTCAGTAGGCAGGTGTCTACCAACCGAGCCAAACGCGTCGTCTGGGTTTTGCTAACATTTATTGATAAGTTATTTACCTCCAGCCAAGCAACTAATTTCTGTAGAGTCTTATTTACATCGTTTTCAAACGTCTGCTGACTGGTACATGGAATAACTATTGAAGTGTCATCTGCAAATAATATTAAAGGAAAATCCAAAGCGTTAGGGAGATCATTAATATAAAAAGTGAAAAGTAATGGTCCCAAGACACTGCCTTGTGGGACACCGAAATTGTTAATTCTGTAGTCTGATTTATAATTCACTATGGATTTTCCCTCCCTTCTAACAATCTCTGTACATTGTGTCCTTTGACTTAGATAGGATTCCATCCAGCGGTGTATATTGCCTCGGACTCCACAGTACTCTAATTTGTTTAAAAGTCTTCCATGGGCTACTAAGTCAAACGCCTTTGACATGTCGAGAAATAGGACCAGAACAGGTTGACCTTTATCAACACAAAGTATAACATCTTTTAACAGTACAAAGGTTGCGGTTGTAGTTGACCTGTTTGTCCTAAACCCGTGTTGTCTGACTGAAAGAAGGTTATATTTATCAGCAAACTGGGCTAGTCTTAAGTGCATTAGCTTCTCAAAAATCTTTGCAAGAACTGGTATAAGAGCTATGGGTCTATAGTTGTTTACATTAGTTTTTGGGCCCTTTTTATGCAGTGGTTTAATGACAGATTTTTTAAGTCTGTCTGGAAACACACCCTCCTCTATAGAGATATTGAAAATATAGGCTAGAGGTTCAGATATGGATGTAGCACAGGCTTTAAGTATTTTAGTGTTAATTTCGTCATAGCCAGTTGAAGAGGAATTTTTCAAGTTCGCAATAATTTTAGTTACTTCATCTGGAGTAGTGGGGTTACAAAACATACTATCAGGCACTCGATTAATTTTTTTTAATATTGGTCTATAGTTTTGACTATACTTGTTTGATACGTCAACGAAGTAGTTATTAATAAGTTCAGCAATCTCTTTATGTTTACATATAGCTTGACCGTCATTAATAATACTGTTGATTTGAAATGGTTGCCTTTTATGACCTACTTTTTTATTAATAACATTCCACGTTGCACGACATTTATTTTTTGATGTATAAATGTAACGATAATTATTCTTTTTCTGAGCCCTGTTAATACAACGTCGCAACACTTTTGAATAAATTTTATTTTATTTTAAATTCTGTTTTCGAATTTTTACAGGACTCTAAGTATAGGTTGCGTTTACGCTTGCAACATAGTCTTAGACTCTTAGAAATCTATTTAACTGTCTTTGGCCTATCAGATGTAGTTACCCTTACTAAAGGAAAACACATCTTATACAATAAAGAGAAAAGGTCATGAAACTCATCAAATGCACTATTAGTGCTTGACTTGTTAAAGACATCTGCATAACTTAGTTGTTTCATATAAATAACAAATTTTGAGACATTTTCTTCACAGTAATCTCTTCTATAGTGATAATACTGTTTAGCATTCATAGTTTTATTGCCTGTGATATGTATTGATTGAGCAGTATGATCAGATAGACCAAGATCATGGACCACACTTTTAATTCCACTAATATTTGTTAATACATGATCTATAGAAGTTTGAGATGTACTAGTGATACGGGTTGCGGTTGAAATGATATTAGTAAGTTTGTATCTGATTAGTAGCTGATTATACAATTTAGTTGATGGGGTCTGTCTAAATGTATCTATATTTAAGTCCCCGCAGATAATAATATCTTTATTTTTGTGTTTTTTTATTATAAAGTGAAGAAAATTTTCTAATTTATTTATGAATGCAATTTGATTACCCTGTGGGACTCTGTACAGACAAACAATTATACAATTTATTGCACTCACTTCAATTCCGCAACATTCGAACTCATTTTCTTGAGTAAACTTATTTAAGTCTATGGTCTCAAACTCAACCCAAGGCCTTATTAAAATACAGACTCCACCTCTTTTTGCTTCTCGAGAGAAGTTGTTTGCAACTATAAAGTTCGACAATCGTATATTTCCTTCGTGACCTGTTATATTTAATTAATTTTTTATTTTTAAATCAGTTAGTACAATTTCTATATTTTCTAACTTATTAAGAACACCAGCTATATTTTGGTAAAGGATCGTAAATTTTCCCTTGGGTATTTCACCTTTAGCCACGAAAAAATTCTGACTGTGTACTTTGTACATCCGGAGATTCAACAGAAAATGTCTTTGAGATCCAACTAATATTATAATTGAGATTTTGTAGGATGTTCTTCATGCCAGAGTTCTTGATTCTTCCACTTTTTTCTAAGAACATATCTAACGATAAATTTGAGTTGCAATCATATACAAAGAAACGCTTATTGTGGTTACATAAATCGTTGAAAATCAAATGATTGAATATTTCTACTCTAGAATTATACAGTGTTCTCCCACAGATATATGTTGGACAAGCAATTATAATATTGGTAAAAGAGAAGAATTTAACTGTTTCTCGGATATGACGCACTAAATCATTTAAATCAATTAAATTTTGAAAATCTTCTTCCCCGATAATAATTACACAGTAATCCTTACTAGTCATGTTGTGTAGTCGACTTGCTAATCCTTTAAGAAGCTCTTATGCATGTATGTTGTCGATTCCAAGCCCTTATTTAGTCTAGATCTACATGTAATTATTCTAAAAATACCGAACCGACGGAACAAACATCATATGTTTGACAGGTAAGTACGAACAGTTTGTATTTGTATGGGAATATAAAATTATCTTTTTTATAATTTTCCACTCATTTATTCAATATTTTCTCACCGTTTAAACCTTCCCTTGACTTCCACGAATATTTCAATACTAAAAATAGCCAAATCGGTTCAGCCGTTCTCGGGTTTTAGCGGGACAACCGGCCCTCCTAACAGACGTTAGCGGGCGTTACACTTTTTCATGAGTGACTCCAAGCGCAACCTAATTTAAGACGTTGTCACGTCAAAAAGCAATGCTTCTACTGTGGGTACTAGACGACGACATACATACTATATAAACACTTATACTCGTAATATGTATTATAACATCCATGAACCAGAAACAAACATTCAAGCAAAACATACATAACGAACGGTATTAATATCACTTTTTATCCAATTCAATTCGTTTATTGCGTTTCATGTTGTACATAAGGTTTTATATTGACGTGACAACGTCTTAAATTAGGTTGCGCTCGGAGTCACTCATGAAAAAGTGTAACGCCCGCTCACGTCTGTTACGAGGGCCGGTTGTCCCGCTAAAACTCGAGAACGGGTGAACCGATTTGGCTAATTTTAGTTTCGTTTCGTTTCGTTTCGTTTCGTTTCGGTGACTACACCCAGCCAGCAGTTCTGCTGCAAGGACGCGGAGGCGTTGAGCATGCAAGAGAGGGAAAGACAAAGAAGCTCAACGAAATGACTCAGAAGCGCATACTGGCACAATACCGAAAGTCGTTCAGGGTAGTATAGAAACCTTAACATTCCCTGGCCGGAGCCTTCGGTTCTGTAACAGGGCACGTATCCGGGTCCTCTCGTGTTCCCCTCCGTCTTTTGCCGCTCCTTTAAGATCAACTGGCCCTCCTATCCGAGGCACCGGGGAGCCAGAAGTTTACAGGTTGGGAGTGTAGGTTATTTTGCAGTCAGGATGAGGACCGACGAGAGAGATCCGACAAGAATACCAGCATCGAGCCAGGAAGGAAATAGACAGATAGTTGTGTAAATATATACAGGGTAGGATAGTGGACTGCGTCTTGTCGTCCAAAGTTTCCGGTTATAGTATTCTTTATCTAAGCTGAGCTAATCCACTTAAGAACTGAATACCATTGAACAAACCACAACTGGTAAACCGCAAATTAAGATAACGAGCTCGTAGTAAAAGCAGATTGTAACCACCTTGGAAGGTTAATATAGATTATCGCCTCAATTTCCTTGGACATTAGACTACAAAATGCACTAACAGAATAATGGTGATCATAACTTTTTGGAACTTTACAACCGTCCGAACCTGCTCAAGAACGTATTCTCTTGAAAAAGGACTATGATCTCTCGTCAACAAACATTTTAAACCTATTCAACAAGGAATAAGGCTGAAAATTCAATATCCACGCAATGTAGTTCTAACCTTTTTTTGTAAGTAACTGGTTGGCGCCAGGTTCGCGTTTATGAGAACAAAAGCAGATAGGATTGTATTAGACACAATGCTATTGTGAATGCAGGTAAGAGGATTAGCTCAGCTTGTAATACTTTAACTACTATATACTACGTCGGATAAGTTCTTGTGTTGTAGGTTGATGTCGCTGAGCCGTCGCTATTTGTATGTGATCGTCCTCCGGTCTTGATTCCGTGTCTGTTTCTATCTATTTTAGATTTTTCATCCACACTACAAGTGGCCGTGTTGGGTCCATGTTCTGGCGATAATATTACTTCTTCGTTCTGGCTGATTACTCTAGTGAATAAAATTAGCTTGTGCTTTCCTTCAACGGTATAATCCAGATTAACTTTAGGGTTCAAATAATATTGCGTGTGTGACATCTTTGTAGGTGATATCTTGAAGTTTCTTTAGTGATAATTGAAGGAAGACGGTCGCGAGCCAAATCAAGTTCTATGGCGGGGTCTTATTTGATGCCTGTATGAGTTCTCGTTGGATTCGCCCCATATTGGGTTCTTACTAGACACATTCTTCTTCACCTTGTGACATCGTGGTTATGGCCGTTTGATGACGGTTCACTTCCTTTTGATATCTCTTTACCATAGCTGTTATTATGAGGTTGCGTGATAGCATGCGTTTTTAGTTTAATTTAGGTTGTGCGTCAATTAATCGGTAGCTGTGCATTACATCGGTCGTGGTTTGGTCAGCACTGAATTGTTGAATCTATGATACTTCAGTGTCAGGACTGTTGAAGTGGACGGAGCTCCGCGAAGTCGTAGAAGACACGAAGATTTGGCATTGTGGTGTTCGTAGGTATATGGGGTGTCCTATATTGTAGTGGTCGCTGATGATTCATATGCACATTGATATTTACCGTAGAGCAATTCACGTCGGCAAATATAGCCATATTTTCTCCACCCTGAAAACCGTTTCTAAACAGGTTCCGAATGTGTTATAAATTTGTTCCGCGAATGGAGGAGCATTGTAACCGGGAGAGATTGTCTGAAACACTGCCATTAATCTCTAATTAGATTTGACTGTTATTTTTCTCGTCCGGCAATTGATTAGCGAGCAATCCTCGGACCTCCATTGATGGTCGATATTGGTATCAACACGATTTTCAACTGGTTCGCTATCGCCCTTATAGGTACAGATAATTGCCTCCCTTGGGAATTGATAAAAATTCCATCGTGACAAATGAAGACAGTCGAGTTTAATGTTATGGATGAGCCGGCGATGCACTTATGTTTATGATAGTCCCTTTTTTTTCGACAATGGCTAATTGTTGCTAGCTGGCGGTGTCCACACGCGTTCGGGACAAAGTGACCTGGCCTTTAGGAGCAATGAAAAAGGGACCTCTTTGTTCTAGGAAGTTATTGCTTGCAAGCTGCTGCATTTCTTCATTACGTAGCATCTATCGAAATTACTACTATTGAACGGTTATAGTATATTGTGTCATAAGGGTAGTAAGTAGGGGATTACTAACGAAGGTCTATTAGAAGCCCGACGCCGAAGGCGGAGGGCTTTTAATGTCCTGAGTTTGTAATCCCCTTACTACCCGCCTTACACACAATATTTTTCATCACATTTTGGAGTAAATAACAAATAAATGAGCCAAAAATAAACATTAAACGATAACGATTGCCAACCAACTTTTTTCTGTATATATTTTTTTAATTTACTATAAGCACTGGCAAAACGGCCATCAGCTTAAAACAGAAAACAAATATACTACACAGAATCTTACCATCTATTATCAAACAAATAACAATTATCAATATTATGCAGCAATAATTAACAGCGTAATATTATAAAACTTAAATATGAGCAGTAAGTTTGTTACAAACTAAATAGTTCCTAACCAATAATTTTATAACTTTTTTCCTTTTTTTTTGTGTAGTCTACCACAGATAATGCTAAGAACTGCGTTTCGTTTAGAAACTTGACAGGCTATACTGCCAAATAGTAACGATAATTAAAAATTTAATTTAATTTAATAAAATTATTGCAAAATACACATAAATAATTGTAAAACATAAATATTAATGCAGTTACATATACCGTATTAATTCAATACACAATAAAATTTGCTGGTAGGCAAGTTTTGTTGATACAACAAAAAAACCTTGGCTGGATTGAAACCTCCTTAGTCTGAAGTAATCTGCGAGTGCGTACTATATTTTTAAAACTAAAACCATAACTCCCGAGGGAGTTATGTCAATTTATAACTCCCGGGGGAACTATATAGGCCTTAGTCCTTCAGTACACCCGCATGTAATACCATCTTTTACGAGCAAATGTGATGAAAATATATATTTCTTAGTTACCCATAGTATGCTATTTAAGTCCTACGGCAAAAATTAAAGATGTGTATCATACACTACACTTAGTTAATATTCGATTTAAGGCAGGACTTTTAGTATAGTTTTGGTACCTATTACATAATGTAACGAGCATAATTATAGTTTAATATACAAAAAAAAAAAATAGACACTAAAACTAAAATATAAACGAATAATTATTTAGCTGGCCGTTCACCTCTTCGTCCCTGACAGAGAGCTGTCTTACTTAAACAAACAAAATTACGAGTATAATACAAGGTATTAATTACACCTTCGAACCGAAGGTTATATCAGCAAGAAGCACGCCGGAATCTTTCGATTATGGTTGTACAACATAAAAGGATAAAAAAAAACCTACCATCCGTTTGTAAACTAACCAGTGACAATGTAAACTGACGGATAGGTTAGGGTAGTTTATTATTTCACTAGATGAATTGCAAACTGTCCACAGTAATTGGAAGTGGAAAATAATAAAAACGATAATTTTATATTCCCATACAAATACAAACTGTTCGTACTTACCTGTCAAACATATGATGTTTGTTCCGTCGGTTCGGTATTTTTAGAATAATTACATGTAGATCTAGACTAAATAAGGGTTTGGAATCGACAACATACATGCATAATAGTCTGATTATCGCATATTTAGATTTAAAACATGTAAAATAATGACACTATAATGACATTAATGACACATGTGATGGGTGCGTTCAGAAAGTAACACTTAAAATGTTGTTAGGGAAATTGTGAATGGATATGATACAAATAAATATTCTACCGAGAAAAAGACGTTGTCACGTAAAATCTTCCTTCTCCCGTAAAACCGACTTTACAGGCAACCATTTTTATTATTGAACAGGTCCAGGGACATGGACTTATACTGTGCATGAACCCTGCAAGGGCACAGCAATCTTATGAATATATACAATTCAATCATTAAGTATTAGAATAAGAGTATTTTTAAGTTTGACATTAAAATTACAGCAAAAAATATAGAAGATACGAGGTATGATAATAATTTCTAATGATACAGTATTTTACATTAAAGCCTAGACTTAAAATAGTTGTTGTAACAATTACAGAATCATGAGAAATTACAAGTTTTACAGTATACAGTAAATTTATTGAGTGGTTACAATTCTAATTAGTTATAAGCTTAATAATACTTATTTTAATTAAAGCAGTAACGTCTGCTAACGTAAACTAAATGTTTACGTAGCCCCAGCAGGAAACCATCGAGCTGTGTATACCATACAAAAGTGTGCTAGTCAAACATCACTAAGTGAGTTAGTTTCCATACGTTTCAAAATGATTTGTTTGGAAACATCAGCTGGCTTCATCGTTGTAGCAAATGGGCAAATTTTTATTTTGTTGTCGTTTTTTTTTTCTCAGATTTCAATAAAATTTGGTGAGTTGGTAAAGTTGCTTATTCTGAACAAGGTAAGCCCATTCCCAGACAATTTTGTAGGACATATCGTGAAATTGGGCTTACCTTGTTCAGAATAAGCAACTTTACCAACTCACCAAATTTTATTGAAATCTGAGAAAAAAAAACGACAACAAAATAAAAATTTGCCCAAATAGAAACCGTTTTTATCAAAATCGCTTGACTATATATTACACTACCATGTACTTACGACAGCTTTCCGGAGAGTGACCGTTAAGAAAAGTCATCATCCGAGATAAAAAAAAAAACATTAAGGGACTTCATTTGTTTAATACCACAAATTAAATCCCTGATCACCTCAAACGATCCTTATCATCATCATCCTCTTAGCCTTTGTCCCATTTTAAGAGAATGAATTCTCAATCGGGTTCGGCTACCTAAATCCCAAGATGTGGCGTAGGCACTAGTTTTTACGAAAGCGACTGCCATCTGACCTTCCAACCCAGAGGGGAAACTAGGCCTTATTGGGCTTAGGTGGTTTCCTCACGATGTTTTCCTTCACCGAAAAGCGAGTGGTAAATATCAAACGATCCTTATACAGTGTGTATATTTGATATAACCGCATACTTTACGGGGGCTTAGTATAGGCACTTATTAATATATTTATCCGTGAATTATAAAAAAACGATAATTTTTTTCCCATATAAAATAAATCAGCAATTAATGTACTTGTTTGTTGTTGTTTGTTGACACATAACATCGTGATGTCACAACTGTCACTAGTAATAACTACGCCACATTGCTGCTCAGAAAATTTTCAAAAATTAATTACGCTATGGCAGTTAACGCTAAGGTAATAAATTGTTATAAATATCAGATTATAGCACTAAAATCTCCGTCTGGCTACAATATGGGAGTCCCCGATTACTCTCTACAGCAGACCTGACGTGCCTAGCGCCAGTCCAGTTCGAAGACGTACAAATACCATTGGTATCGCAAGTAAAAAACCTGGGTTTGATCTTGGATAGTGGTCTCTCGTGGGAGCCTCAGGTCTCGGACGTTTGTCGCAGAGTCACCAACACGCTGAGGTCGCTTTACCGGTTTAAGCACTTTCTCCCCATCAGTACTAAGACTCTCCTTATACAGGCCCTCGTGTTACCTATAGTCGACTATGCTGATGTGTGTACCACTAATCTTACTCAGACTTCATTGAGCAGACTGGATCGTCTTCTTAACAACTGCATAAGATTTATTTTCGGACTTCGTAAATATGACCATATTTCTGCTTTTCGCCGTCAACTGAACTGGCTTCCAATTCGTGAACGTAGGTCATTACGAGTCTTGTCCACACTATATTCTATCTTATTCGATCCACCTGCGCCCGACTACCTAAGATCCAAATTTTCTTTTGTAATTGCCCGACCAGGCGGTAATCTTCGCACCTCACGGAATCTCAAACTCAATGTCCCCCTTCACCGCACCAGTTTCATGACGCACTCATTCACAGCTGAAGCAGTTCGGCTTTGGAATGATCTACCGCTTCCCATCAGGCAAGCGCAAAGCAAGCTAACCTTCAAGCACATGTTGCGCAAGCATTTCTCTGATAAGCTATGTGACGAACTGTCAGCATAATGATTCACACAAAGTACATTTATTACGTATATACAAGTAAGTATATTGTATGCCATATTTATGTACATTTATGTTATATAAATATATATACATATATATATTTGTATTTGCATATGAGGTATATTACTTATGTGTTATTTAATTGTTTCATGTAACAGATTACATAAAAGACCCTGCACCATATAAATGTTTCTGTTTAGTCCTATGGTTGACTGGTAGAGAATGCCTTATGGCATTAAGTCCGCCATTTGTACTTTTACCTGTGTATTGTGTGCAATAAAGTTTAAATAAATAAAAAAATAAATAAATATGCGGTTGTATCAAATATACACGCTGTATGCAATAGACATGTTGACTAATTTTTTTTGAGCATGTCAATCGATTCTATTTTTTATTGTGATCAAATGTCTATATGGGACTGACTACACTTAAATTGCTCTAAAAGTCAGAAATGACCGTCATAGTTCAACATTTCTACGTAGCGCTAAAAACGCTCCATACAAAACGCGTCAGGCTAGTGACGTCACAGGCCGGTATAGGTACCAATAATTGTATGGAAAAATTAAGAAATTTGGAATTTTCACCGTGAAAAAGTGCGTTTAAGTTCATAGTTGTCATACAATTATTGTTTCGTAAAATTATGAGGATTCTGAAAACATTTTCAAAATTAATTTTGGATTTAAAAAAAAAAACATAAAATTTGCGTACCTTTGAAGTCACATATTTCCAAAAAAGATATATGTTTCTGGATTTTTCTTCTTTGTTTCGTGATATATTTAGCTAATTTTATTCATATAACTACAGTACGCTGTAGAATTCAACATCAGTCAAATAGCCTATTTAAGTTGACTTGGTACGATATCAGGGTGTCCCTAAACTTAAAGTCATTTGGTAAAAGTGATAAACGAATATTATTTCAATATATTTCAACAATAATATAAGTATTTTAAGTTTTATTATTTTATTTACTCAGTTCGTCTTTTTAATGTTAAAAGGGCCATTGTATTTTTTATCGCAAGTAGGTAGGAACACATCGTTTACAAAAATCGGAAAATGGTTTATTTTGTTTAAATTGCAACATGACACTAAAAAAAATCAGCCAAGTGTGAGTCTGACTCGCGCACCGAGGGTTCCATACAAACTTTCACTTATCCCATCTTAATTGGCCTGCTTGAGTTAAGTTTGCACCTGAAATGTATGGCGCCGCATACAAATGAAACTGTGCAAACTTAACGCGACCGAGTTCTCCAAATATGATGTTTGAAAAGGACTATATTTTTTATGATTTTATTACAAATGTATAGTTAGTTTAGGACCCTAGACCTGAGTATATGGTTAATTTCAATTCGATACGCGTTCTCGAGATAAAGGGCAGACAGACAGACGGACGGACAACAAAGTGATCCTATAAGGGTTCCGTTTTTTACGATTGAGGTACGGAACCCTAAAAACATACTAACGTTTAAGATTACGTTATAAAACAAAAAACATTTCCTTTAAGACCAGTTCAGCGAAACTTCTCAGTTCCAGCCGAATGTTTGGATGTCCTGACTTCCAGCCGTTCTCGTCTACGTGTTGTATTTTTCAACAGATTCTGAGATTTTGTGACCCGGTTCAGATAGGGGTAAAACGCAACGCGCTCATAGAGCCACTAGTTATGTAAATACTAAAATTAGCAGTTGCGGCTTAGTATCTTTGCGGCTATGAATTTGCGCACCAAAATAGTAAGTTTGAGAAACGTTTAACAATTGAAATATTTTATATAGTAGTTTCGAGCTGCCTTAATGTCTTTATAGGTAGGTATATGATTATGATAGGGGCATTATCCTATTAGATTGCATCGCAATTCTGATTATGATCTGAAAACACATTGAATAAATGATATTGATAACTGTATTCACGCTTGTATGAAATGCACAGTCTATCTTTCTATGTCCGCTTACAATGTAATAATCTTATCGACTAAATTCATTTTCTGAATTCCATTTCTACGATTTAATTGTCGACAAGGGCTGCAAAATGAAGTTTTGTATTGTGATTTGTCTAGTTTTTGCAAGTAAAGTTGTTTATGGACAATGGGGTAAGTTAGTTTTTTTCTTATTTTACCATTGATTTTACGTAGAATTGGTAGAATGAATACTATATACAAGTAAACATTACATTATTAGGTATACCTATATTTCCTAGAGCCAATTTTAGTAAATCTAAATCGAGATATAAGCGCTCGAATCGGACTTCAAAACGTTTTTTTAGAACTGGTAACAGTGGCCGTTCGTTGTATTTTATTTTGGAAATCGTATTTATAAATAACCTTGTGTTTAGTTTGGCTTTACTCTTAATAAGCACAGTTAATTCCACTGTCAGTCACGTTTCGAGCTCATAAGTATGTACTTTCCCCATTTCTTTATACACATTACACTTGGTAAGCCTATAATAAATTTTTTTAGCCGATCGAGTCTATATAGAAGACGCGGTACATTACTTCGACAAAGTAGTACAGGGAACATTCTTGGAATTGGAGGAGAGAGGATTTTGCAACCTTAAACTCATCGATTACTCACAAACTGTAAGGTAATTGTTTTAAACATATCGACGTTCATATAAACATTCGACTACGCGTCTGGCTCGGTTTGTTCATTGGCGTATATACTCGTAGGGGGGTGGCCGGGTGGGCCGTGCTCATCCCAGTATGGTCTAGTGCCCACCCCAGGATTTTGGGTTACCGCTAGAAATTCATGAAACCAATTCGTGGTCATCTCATAGGCCATGGCCAGGACGAAAGGTCAGTATTTATATAATGCAACCAATCATGTAAGAAGATTTTCATACATCATGTCAACCTCCACGGCACTACTAAACGAGATCTCTGCTGTCCCATACCATACGTACATAACATATAATATGATTAATATGCTTTGGTAGGTAGAGTTATTGATCAAGCTTATATTTTGTTTTCAGTCAACAAATGTACAAATGGCTAGTCGCCGGTAACATCACATACACAAACGGCTTCCTAGTGTCGATACAGAAGATAGACGTCACCGAAGTGCGGCAGCAAATTGGCTCAAACACGGTAGATGGCGAGGTCCAGACCACCGCTAACATCCACGGCATGGTTAACTTGAGAGATATGAAGGTATGCTAATGATCATACAAGTCCCCTGCCTCACAGGAATGCCGTAGCAACGCCGCCAGCAGTCGTGTCCAAAGAAATCATATTGGTATATAAGTGGTTCACTAATGTTTGACCAAAAAACGTTTGACAAACGATCATTTGACCAAACAACGTTTCAACAAATATTCATTAGGCAAACCAGACATATGACAAAAGTATCATATTATAAAAACTCACTTAGCAAATGATTATTTTACAAACACTACACTTGGTAAATGTGTTAAATAACAAAATATCATTTAACAAAATGTTATTTCATAAAAAGTACTACTTTTTCAAACATTATGATTTAGTCTGTAATAGGTCTGTAGTTGGGTAATTTATTCCGCTACTATATTAGAATCTATCCACTATGCTCTACAATCTGTACCTACTAATAGAGCAAATTGTACATTTTCCTCAAGTTTGCTCTACGAGATTTACGGATAATACGGATAGAGCAACATGAACTTTTTTTTTCTTTTTTTTTGTTCTTGCGCTGCGCTGTTGTGGTCGCAGTTCTAACATTACCTAACCCATTAATGAATCTATCCACTATGATCTACGATCTAAAATAGTAAAAATAGTAAAGCAAGTTGGAGAAAAAAGTTAGATTTGCTCTAAAAACAAAAAAAAAACAAACGAAACACTTGTCAAATAATACCACGAAATATTATATGACACTGTTTGTTTGTAATGTCTATACAATGCTGAAAGGGCTAAGATAAAATTATAGATTTCCCATAGATAAAAACTAGCCGTAATTTTATGATACTGAAATGCATCGAATCCTTTTTACCAATTGATAGACGTGTGTTTACATTGCAGGTTGGCTACGATGTGACAGCGCAATTGGGCGAACATGGCGATCACAGATTCACTGGTACATTTGTTCACACTCTGACGAGTTTTCAATATGCGGTAAGGCTTACGACATATACCAAACTTACAGTTTACAGTACCCGGCGATAAATATTACACAAAGCGACGGAAAGGCGACGCGTTTGGTTCGGTTTGAGTCGGCGGTCCCGGGTTCGAATCCCGGCCGGGGCAAATATTTGTGCAAATATTTGTTCTTGGGTCATGGATGTTATCAAATGTTATCTATATATGTATTTATATATTATGTATATCGTCGTGGGTACTAACCCATAGTACAAGCTTTGCTTAGTTTGGGACTAGGTCGATTTGAGTATGATTGTCCCTTAATATTTATTTTTTATTTATTAAAGACCTTTGGAAAGAGATTGGGCTAATGAAACAGGTTACGGTAAAGATTTTCAAAGATAACATAATATTATATGTGCCTAATCGATTTGACGTAAAAAAAAATAAAGACCGTAAAACGCAGTACTTACCTACTTATTTGATAATGAAATTGCACTATTCTATGTCCTACAGTTATAATATTTAAACCATGAATACAAAGATCAAAGCTTAGAGAAAAATTGAAAAAGGAGCTACCTGGTGGAAGGGACCGGGAATCGAACCCGGTACCTCTGGATTACCGGTCCAGCGCGTTAGCCACTTCGCTTTCGCTACCCTCGCTCCACGTAGACCTGACGAATTTTTCCTTATGCTTTGTGTGTCGATCTTTGCATTGTTTATTTGAAAGGTTTTTACACCTTAGCTTAGTTATAATATTGTTTTGAAAATCAGTTTTCTTTGGAGTGGGGTATTTTTTTTTAGGAAAAATCTTAACAGCTTTATGTAGGATTTGGACGGGCGCGTGGCGTCAGCGCCATCAGTTGGTAAAAAAAACTTTGTCCACTCATCATCACGACTTTTATGGCGCGGTTAGCTCAGTGGTAGTGAAGCTACCTACTGACCCCACAGTCCTGGGTTCGAATCCCGGCAAAGGCAAATATTTGTGTGATGAAATCGAATATTTGTTCCTGGGACTGGCGACTACCTATAAACAAAACATCAAGATTTTTTAAAAATGTCATTCCCTATTATTTAGAAACATAATATAAAAGATTTTTTTTTTTTTTTTTTTATATTAATGGACAATCATACACAAATCGACCTAGTCCCAAACTAAGCAAAGCTTGTACTATGGGTACTAGACGACGATATACATAATATATAAATACATATATAGATAACATCCATGACCCAAGAACAAATATTTTGCACAAATATTTGCCCCGGCCGGGATTCGAACCCGGGACCGTCGACTCAGTAGGCAGGTGTCTACCAACCGAGCCAAACGCGTCGTCAAATTAAATATTTATTGATTAGATATTCTAATAGTAGAGTTGCTAAGCCGCGAAATTGTGCGCATCGGGTTACAAGCATGAAATTTTTACCACACATAGAGCGTTCTACGGTGATTATTTTCAGATGTGGAGGGAAGTCAGATTCGCCCCCTGTGTGGTGGGAGAGCGGGGTGAAGAGGACCAAGTACTGCTCTTTTTTTTTATTACTGATCAGTAAAGGCTATTAGCTTCATACCAAAAGCAGGGAAAAACGACTATCCACAACCTAAATCCTTCAGACCCATCAGTCTAACCTCCTTCCTACTAAAGACCATGGAAAGGGTAATTGACCAACACATACGAGCTAAATATCTGGTAACAAGGCCACTCAGTCCCTGCCAGCATGCCTACCAAAAGGGGAAATCAACAGAAACTGCCCTGCTAGATCTGGTCGACAAGGTGCAGAAAACCCTAGAGGACAAGCAAACAGCTCTATGCGCGTTCTTAGATGTAGAAGGGGCCTTCGACAACACACCCACAGATACCATCATTAAAGGTATGGAATCAAAAGGTGTAGACGGCACCACAAAAAGATGGGTTCGGAGTATGCTCTCCAATAGAACAGTAATACTGACCCTAAATGCCACCACGCATGAATTTCACACCACAAGAGGATGTCCACAGGGAGGGGTTCTATCACCACTTCTGTGGACTCTAGCGGTTGACCAACTCCTTGTTCGAATGGCGGCCAACGATTATGACGTACAAGGATATGCCGACGATATCGTAGTCATAATCAAAGGACCTTGCCTTAACACAATCTCGAACATCATGCAAGGAGCTCTCAACACTATCTGTATATGGTGCAGAGAAAACGAATTGTCTATCAATACAAACAAAACCATTATAGTGCCCTTCACAAATAAAAGGAAACTCGACAAGCTCAATACTTTAAAGCTAAACGGACAAACTATACCACTTTCAAATGAAGCCAAGTATCTAGGGGTCACCTTTGACCAAAGGCTAACTTGGAACACGCATTTGAACAATATAATCCAAAAAGCGAAAATGGCACTGTGGACATGCTGTCGAATGGCAGGAGTAAGACCCAACATTGCTATGTACAGCAGTCGTGAGGCCCATAATAACTTATGCCTCCGCTGTCTGGTGCAACAAGGCCAACCAAAAGACAGTGATCCTAAAACTAAGCGGCCTACAACGCACTGCCTGCATTATTGCAACAGGAGCCCTGTCTTCGACGCCGGGCGCGGCCCTGGACGCACTGCTCGACCTAACACCTCTGCACTTACAGGTGCGGAAAGAGGCCGAGCAGTGCATCTACAGGCTCTGCACTCTGTCTAAGACGAAATGGCGCTCGCAAGCACTGAACAAGCTAAAGGCTTCAGTGTTCGAAAACAAACTACTGTGCATGCCCTCTGACGACATGCTCACTGAATGTATCTTTACGCAATACTACTCAGTGGAACTACCCTCCAGAGACGAATGGCTAAACGACCAAATGTCTCTCAAAGAGGGCTGCCACATCTGGTATACGGATGGTTCCAAAAAAGGAAAAGATGAAGGATGTGGGGTCTATGGACAGAGACCTAAGCTCAATGCAAGCGTCAGCATGGGCACAGAGGCCTCAATCTTTCAAGCAGAGATCTTTGCCATAAACAAATGCGCAGAGATAAACCTCGACAAGAACATAAGACACTGCCACATATACATCAACTCGGACAGCCAAGCTGCCCTGTTGGCACTGGAATCACTAGAGGTCAAATCTAGACTAGTCCAACTATGCAAAAACAATTTAAATGCCCTAGGCGAAACCAACAAAGTCACTCTTAGATGGGTACCAGGTCACTCCGATATTGACGGAAATGAAAGAGCAGATAAACTCGCGAGAGATGGCGCGGACAAGCCCCTTGTCGGCCCAGAACCGTTCTGTGGAATCACAAAACGCCAGGCTTACTCTCTGCTCAGCGATTTACACAAATCTAAGGCGATCGAGATGTGGGTGGCTGTGAAAGGACAAAATCACTCGAAAGCCCTTATAAAAGGCTTTGTTCAAAAGTTATCTAAAGAGTTACTACAGCTCAAAAGGTCAAAAGTCTGTGCGGTGACTAGAACTCTGACCGGTCACTGCAAGCTGAAAAAACACTTGTTCCTAATGGGTATGGAACAGGACGCAACGTGCAGGTTCTGCCAAGAGTCAGAGGAGACAGCTATGCATATCCTCTGCTCCTGTGGACCACTTATGCACAAAAGAAGTATCCACTTAGGGCAACACTTTGTGCCCCCAGAGGAGATACAACATCTCACTGCCCAAAGAATCTGGGAATTCGTGGACTCAACGGGTCTCAGCAGTGAGCTTTAAGACAAGGCTGCCACAATAGATCAATTATGGTCGATGCGGCACACAAAAGGCCCAATGGAAAATAATAATAATAAAGGCTATAAGGGCTTGTGCGACATCGTTTTCGTGTAAAATAGATATCAGCTATAAATTTTTTATGTTATTTAAGAATAGTTTCATATTAAAATTTGGGTTTATTGCCGAAAAAGTAAAAATCACAACAAGTTTTTTTTTATTCAGAACGATATTCGTCCCCTGTGCGTCGGGAAAGCGGGGTGAATAGGACAAAGGAGTCCTCTTTTTCTTTTTATATTACTGATCAGATAACGCTATTAGGACTTGTGTGGTATCGTTTTCGTGTAAAACAGACATCAGAAATTCATTTTTCATGTTATTTATTCATAGTTCCATATTCAAATATGGTTGTATTTCCGAAATTATAAAAATCACAAGTTTCTTTATTCAGGGAGATAAATTAGTTATATTTCCTGAATATTTACAACTAACAAAAATATTTCAAAATAGCAAATTCAATCTTGTTTCTAAAAACATATACATATTGGGCACTCTTCATACAAACAGTAACTTAACCTATTGACCGCCAAGCGGTCTAGCAATTTACCGTGCCACTGACGCCAGAGTAAAAAAAAAAGATGTGCCCCAAAATCAACAGGGATTGAGAAATACTTGTAGCGGTTAGAATTACAAAGTTTTTGATCATTGAAATTTGGACGGCTGTGGCCGACGTGGCGTCGGGGGCACGATTTTTTGTTGACGGCCACAGCCAACTGTGGCGCTCAAAAGGTTAAATAAATTGTTGATGTTGAGATTAGCCCGTGTGCTCGTGATACATTAGCAAAAAAATATTTTGTTTTAATTGCATTAATTTGTTTTTTCTAGGACGTATATAGTAAATTTTATGGGTGCGGTTCAAGTTGCATATTTTCATTTAACTACTTTCAAAATGAATAATAAACACATTGCATAAAAACAAAATTCATAATTTTTGACAACCATAATATTTAAACATCATAACCATTAATAATCATAATAACATTAGTTATAATGTTCATAAGTCATAATGTCACTTAGTATAACATACATTCAGAATATTTATTAAAACTCATAAAAACACCTAAAATAATTATCAAGTTGCATAAATATCATATCAAATAAGACCTAAAAAAAAAGAATAAAAAGTTGTTACCTACCTACTGAAATATTGTCATGTTTTTTTTTACCCTAAAAACGAAACTGCTCCAAAAGATAGGTAGGTTAGGGTTATTCTTTTTATGACCTTAAAGACGAAACTGCTCCAGGAGATAGGTAGGTTAGGGTTATTTTTTTTTATGAGCCTAAAAATGAAACTGCTCCCAGAGATAGGTAGGTTAGGGTTTTTTTTACCCTAAAAACGAAACTACTCCGAGAGAAAGGTAGGTTAGGGTTATTTTTTTTATGACCCTTAAACGAAACTGCTCCAAGAGATAGGTAAGTTAGGGTTCTTTTTATGACCCTAAAAACGAAACTGCTCCCAGAGATAGGTAGGTTAGGATTTTCTTTACCCTAAAAACGAAACTGCTCCAAGAGATAGGTAGGTTAGGGTTATTTTTTTTATGACCCTAAAAACGAAACTACTCCCAGAGATAGGTAGGTTAGGGTTTTTTTTTATGACCCTAAAGGTAACTGCTCCTAATTTGGCTCGGCAATGGGAAAGAATGAATAAGAAAAAAATATTATATTTTTGTATGTATTTATTTGGACAACATTTATGCTTTAAGTTTTTATGAAAAAAGTATGATATGACAATGGTATAGTATACAAAGTGACTATTATGCTATTTGTCTATTATGCATATACATTATTATGCAAATAACTATTATAATTCTCGAAATTATGCAATTCGTTTGTATGCATTTTGTTTTTATGCTATATGATCACTTATGCAGGTTGAAACTATGCAATTCGTTTTATGCAAAATGAAAATTCGCAAATTGTTGTTATGCAAAACATTACACACCCAAATTTTATATGTAAAAGCATGTTAATAATCATTATTTAATGTATTTAATGAAGCGAAATAGGATGCGTTCGGATATTTACGTTGGTTACGCCGACGTAAAGATATATTTTAAGCTACTGTTTGTATGGGAAGTGCCCAATATGTATATATTTTTAAAAACTACGATACCAAACAAGTCCTGGTAGACTTAACTGACCAGCAATAAAGAAAGAAAAGAGGGATACTTGGCCCTATTCACTCCACTCTCCCGCCTCACATAGGACGAATCTGACTTCCCTCCACATCTGAAAATAATCACTGTGGAACATTCTATCTGTGTTAGAAAATTCATGCTTGTAACCTGATGCGCACAATTATGTTAAGCGTTATCTGATCAGTAATATAAAGTTTAGAAAACAGCGGACTAACAACTCTACTATAAGGATTAAAACTTTTCTGAAACCGCAAAATAAAATTAATCGTCGTCGCCATATAATCTATATATATATTACGCGAGGCCGATTTTTGTACATCCCATCAGATCTACAGTTATGGTCCGATTTTGATAAATGATATGTCATTAGATTCGTCTAATGCTGGAGAGGTGCATAAAACTCTTGGATTTTTAATTTTTTCCTGAAAAAGTACTGAAAAATGGATTTGAAAAAACTACTGTGCGCTAACCACGTGACCTGTGATCCCTATTTTGACATAAGATGACCAAATAATAATCAGCATGATTTGCTCACAAACCTGTAGTAAGTTGTTCAGCATGATGAAATATTATTTTTGAGTCGGCAACATAATATCCGCAACACTTAAAACATGTACGAAATTACGAATATGCAAAAATAATTTTACAGTTTGTTGACAATGAATGACAGTAACCATATTCTGTCAACTTTAAATGTATTTTTTATTGGGGGCTATTATGTCAATGACCCAATGACCTAATTTGCCAGGTTGTTTTTCTTTTTAAAATGTTGATATGGAAACTTTTTTCGCATACCTGTTAAAAATGTGGAGGAAAAAGCCGCGAGTAAAAAGTGCGAGTTGGACTGGTGCTTATATATATATATATATATATTAAGAGCCTATATTGTCCCACTGCTGGGCAAAGGCCTCCCTCTCATTCTTCCATGCGTCCCTGTCCCGAGCAATCTCCCACCAGTCTCGGTGAAAGGCGTCAAGTTCATCTCAACTGGGATGGGACTGGTGCTTGCAAGACTAAAAAAACTGACCGTCATTCAAGAATAGATTATTTTTATAGGCGAGTTTTACAATAGTAAATCAAAGCAGAAAAAATGTAGTATAACAAATTTAAACGTCCTACAAATAAGTAAAATGATAGATTATTATAAATATGATTATATACCTAATTCCATCAAAAAAATAATTCCAAGGAAAATGGCATGAGTTATAGTAAATTAAATGGTATTTTACAAGAAAAAAGTTAGTCCTTCCGCTTGTATGTCGACGGGATGGGAAATGTGGTCGAGTTGAGAATATGGACTAGGTACTTGACAATGTAGCTAAGTTGGGAATGTATCTACATTGGTAATATGGATGAGTTGTTAAAATGGACGAGTTGGAAATGTGGACGAGTTGAGAATGTGGACGAGTTGGCAATGAAGACGCCTTGGTAATACGGACGAGTTGGTGATATGGAAGATTTGGCAATAAAGACGAGCTGATAATAAGGACAAGTTGGTATTGTAGACGAGTTGGGTGTATTGTCGAGTTGGGAATATGGACGAGTTGGAAATGTGGATGAGTTGGCAATGTGGATGAGTTGGTAAAATTGACAAGTTGGGAACATGGACAAGTGGGCAATGTGGACGAGTTGGCATTGTGGACGACCAAGCAATATGGACGCGTCGGCATTGTGGATGAGTTGGGAATATAAACGAGTTGGCAATGAAGACGACTTGGTAATAAGGACGAGTTGGTGATATGGAAGATTTGGCAATAAAGACGAGCTGATAATAAGGATAAGTTGGTATCGTAGACGAGTTGGGTGTATCGTCGAGTTGGGAATATTGATGAGTTGAAAATAAAGACGGGCTGACAATAAGGACGAGTTTGTATAGACGAGTTGGGTGTATCGTCGAGTTGGGAATATGGACGACTTGGAAATGTGGACGACTTGGAATTGTGGATGAGTTGGGCCTATGGAAAAGTTGGAAATGTGGACGAGTTGTATTTGTGGACGAGTTGGCATTGTTAATGAGTTGGAAATGAAGACGAGTTGGCAATGTAGATGAGTTGGGTGTATGTACGAGTTGGTAATGTGGACGACTTGGCATTGTGGACGAGTAAGCAATATGGACGCGTTGGAATTGTGGACGAGTTGGGTATATGGACGAGTTAGCAATATGGTCGAGTTGGCATTGTGGACAAATTGGGATTATGGACGAGTTGCCAATGGAGACGAATTGGTAATATAGAGGAGTTGGCGATGCAGATGAGTTGGGCGTATGAACGAGTTAGCAGTGTGGACGTGTTGGGTGTGTGGACAAGTTGGCATTGTGACCCAGATGGGAATATAGACGAGCTGACATTGTGGACGAGTTGGCAATGTAGAATAATTAACATGTAACCCTAACATGCGAAACTTAATGGTAGAAATAACCTACATATGATGCAAATTTCAAAAAATCGACGCTCTCAAGAATAAATCATATTTGAATTAATGACGTCTGGCTGATCATTCTTATTCTCATTCAAAATAAAATTTGACAAATTCTGCTGTCAACAAAACAAATAGATTTTATAAGGCTTCCGTTTTTACCGACTATGGTAAGGAACTCTAAAATTAGGTTTATATCATAGACTTGAGAGTATAGATATCATCTCCCTCACTCTTCTGTCAGACACTATTTCAATGAGAGGAAAGACGAAAGTTTAAATTTTGAATTCGGGTATTAGGCCTTAAGCTCTAAATTGATTGAAAAAAATGTGTCTTAATATTCTTTTTTCAAACATTTTTAGCTGTTTTATGTATTGGATTTTATTTATTACACATATTTGACACATTCCTTTTTTTTATTTTTATGGTGGAGTATTGTTGGTCAGTTATTTATTTAGATTAGTAAATAGGGTTTGATTAAGTATACCTAGCGTAAGAATTTCAAACACAATGTGTAATTGTTATTGAACAAATGATTGATGATGATGACATGGCAGCACCCATATTAAGAAACTTTGCACGAGCTATTGAATTTCATTAAAAAAAACAAGCATTGATAATAGTGGTTTTTCGCGTATCTATAAACGATTTATACTCTCTATTTCATACAATTGAGTTTATGTAACAATTTTTATTATCACAATTTTTAAGTATTTACGATTATAAATGAATACATAAACAGTTGCGCACTACATGATTTCCTTTTTAAAACCTGCGTAGTGAGTGCCCAAATCTGTCGTTTCGATTCATGTGCTATTTCTGGAAATTGATAGAAATCGATCAAATCGATAAATTTATGCCCTGAAGAAAGAACAACAAATTAAAATTCTACCAATCTTATGTTCGGTCCTATGAAAATATGTCAATTATTTTTTTAAGATATAGGATTATTTTTAGAATTAATTTATTTCATAAATCGAATAATATGCATTTTATTTGTGAAACAGATCACATGTCATTAATGCACAAGTTATTTTTACAAAATAGTTGAAAAAGTTGTCACGATAAAGCTGGCAGTTGGCTATCAGGCCTGGCTCTAGCCTGGCATGTTTTAACGTTTTTAAAACATCATTTTAACGTGTTTTTTTACAGTATTTATTCTTCGTTCGCCAAAAACTTCTGATCGATAAAGTAGTTATTTTCTGTAACACTACCGGATTTCCATATTCTAGCGGCGGTTCGACGCCGCAACGGGCCTCTAGTATGCTCTATAATATAACCTACATAAATGTCCGCGCCATCTACGTCTTTAGCTGCGAACTATGACATTGTACTGTACGTTAAACGACTAATTTTGATACTCCGTACGCCGCAGAGTGAAACTTTTTCGACAGGTGGCGCTATCTGTTTAAACACCCCGTTTATTCTGTACCCGACTTATAATCTTAAAAATATGTACTAATAGTTATTATTATTAAATGTAGTTATGTTGTGTACTACAAGAGATACTTAACGGCGGTGACACAGTCACATTTAAATAAACAATGAAACATAACTTAGAGTTTATTGTACTTTAATGGTTTTTCTTAATAGAATAGAATATTCTTTATAGCACACCTCAAAAAGAAATAAATACAAATACACAGATCGAAATCATTACAAATAGAGGTAAACAATAGGCGATCTTATCGCTAAAAATTGATCTCTTCCAGACAACCTTTGGGTAGCGGATTAATAAATGAAATGCAATGAGTAGGCGACGCAAAAGTATCAAGAAAACTACTAAATATATATATATATTAAAACTACTGAAACCTATAATAATATATAATGATGCATAAACTTACATCTTAACTTAACTTTTAAAGGTAATTTCAAAAAGTTTTGTCGCATATACACTCCCTTGACGCCTTGATCTTTGCCCATTATCTCTACATGACATTGAACACGGTGGGCTTTTGTCTCTTCACATAGATAAATATTTTAATGAGAATAAACTGTACCTACCTTTTCAGATACAAAGAAATCTACACACGCAAGAGATAACAGTCTCACAGTCGTTGATCAGCCTCAGCGGTGGCCTCGACAGAATGGTCTACATGCCTGCCAACAACCTAACACAAGTCATATCTAGAACCGTAAGTTCTTTTTTTTTCAGTTAGCATTACCATCCAAGATATTTACAGCAAATAGAAGGACATAAACTATTCATTTGTGGCCGAAACGGTCTAGAGTGAAACAGAATCCAAATTATAAAAAAAAACCAATTCTCTTGAAAACTAGGGGCTTTTACTTAAACTAAACCCTATTTTCTGGACCGGCCTATGGTTAGAATGTTGTCCATTAATTACTGGACACACTGTATAGTATATTATTGGACGGCAACGTCATTCGCGCGGGAAAGAAAAATACTGTATAATACTGTTTGTGTATAGGTAGGTTAAAAGTATACAATAACGTATAATATTAGTAGCTGTGGGTACCCAGCCCCAGCTACAAAATAGGTATTTGAAAGTCCAGCCTTATGGTCTGTGGTCCAGCCGTTTTACCGTGCTTAGGCCACAAAGACACAGTGACGGCCCGGCCACGCCTCTGATCAATCACTTTTGAGTGATCTCTGATGTTGTTTTAAGATTTTAACAATCTATTAAAATGTAGGCATGTTACCCCTTAGGGCTAAAATCACCCGAACTCGGGTACTCAAAAATTTTATGATAGTCAAGAATTTAAGGGGTTGAAAAATTCGAAAAAAAATTGGTACCTATTTCGTTCGTATTTTCAATTATTCGCCACAATTATAAACATGTGTTTTTTTTATAATTGGATTATTAATAATAACTTATTTTTGTTTATTTTCAGTATGCACCAAGCAACGCATGGGACGGCATTAGTAGTTGGCGCGATATCATTGTGCCCATAATGACGGAAATTGTCAACAACAAAATAACGTTCCCTACTGTCTGCCTTGACTGCAGATAAAATATTCAAAACATAAACATTCTTATAAGTTTATGAAACATGTAATGTCTCATTTATTTTTAATGTGGGTACACCACATTTTTTTTATTTAAGCCTTTAATACAAAGATCAAAGCTTAAAGAAACATTGAATTGAATTGAAGCTGGAGCTAGGGTAGCGAAATGGTTAACGCGCTGGACAAGCAATCCAGAGGTACCGGGTTCGATACCCGGTCTCTTCCACCAGGTAGTTCCTTTTTCAATGTTTCTTTAAGGGGCTCCCTACAGAAATCAGCCAATTTGATGATTTTTACATCGTATCTAGTTTGTGGATTATAGAGTTATAATGTCCTATTTAATATATATTGTAGTATGGTCTATGCTTAACACTTTGTAGTGACCCGAATTTTGATTTAACGACTGTGTATTTTATAAAAAAATATTCGGTGAAGGACCAAAAATACACTAATCTCGTTTCTACTTTTATCCCCGGTGTATATGTAGAAAATATCTTACATTTTATTGTTCTAAACCATATTCCACAAAATTTGTTCTGAAGCTTTTTCTATTTTTCTCAATACTTTTCCAGAAAAACGCAAAAAACCGTTTCCACAACTTTTTCCCCGAAAAAATCGTAAACTTTGACGGCCTGTATCTCAGAGTCAGTGACATGTGAAAGGTACTTGATACGGTATTTTGCTGTGGAAAAACTATGTTATTATGATTAGCTATTTATAATATGGGAAAATCTATCGCAACAGATCGAAGGTCATTGAGAGCGGGGAGCCCCTTAAGCTTTGATCTTTGTATTAAAGGCTTAATTAACATTGTTTTTTTGTATAATCATGTTTATAAATATATTATTTTTATTCGTATGAATAGATGGTATATGTACTTACAATAAATTAATAAGTAACGTTTATTTGGGTTATATAATGATATTTGATATAATAATAATCGGATGGCTGGATCAAAGGTCAGATTCAGAAGGCGGTGCTCCTGGACACGGCGAGCATCGTCAGGAGGTTCCTCTCTTTGCAGCCCTAACCACCGGTAGCCAGGACCCTGCCCCGCTGCCGTTGCCCTAGGTTAGGTTTTTTATATAAATTTATTGTTAAACACCTAGCCTAAGATGAAAGATGAATAAAAGAGATAATACAAAATTATGTAATTAAAAGACTTCAACATTTTAAAGCGTCTTTATTCAATATAGATAGACATGTATGTACTTATTATAAATTGCTGACTGAGAAATACTTTCGCCTGCTACGACACATTCGAAAAGCTATATTATCAAATTGTATCGTGTAAAAATCCTCATTCTAATGTATCTTTGTAAAATAAATTATCAGAAGCATGGGCACGGCACCATATCCGATTTTGTCTACTTCTTGATAGATTGATGCGGCTACTTTACACATTTAGGTATTCTCTTTGAAAACAACAGCTAAAAGGTTTCAAGAAGTCGAGTTCAAGCAGCCGTATACAACGCAATACACTCGTGGTATCTTTTAAAATTCACGGACATGACAGCGCACTCAACACGCAATAAACATAAACAGTCCGCCCGACGACGCGGGAGCGGGACGCGCAACTGACATTGACATAATTTACTCTATGCAACTGACAGTCTATGCGAAGCACGCTTAGGCGCCTCGTAAACGCTTGCGTCTGTGTGTGTGCGCTTTTTTGACCGTTTGTTCGTAGTTTCCATACTGCTTTAACCCGCTCCAGACCTTCCGATCTGATCCGATTTATCGGAAGAAATTTCCTAACAATTGCACTACACATTATCCGATTTCTTCCGATAAATCGGACAATTGCACTACACATTATCCGATTGCTTCCGATAAATCGGATCGGATCGGAAGGTCTGGAGCGGGTTTTTAGCCTAATATACTGTGACAAGGTTGTCATAAAGCTTGTACCAATACCAAACCAAACAGTCAAAAATGTTGATGATCTGACCAGCACATCTAGCGTAACTGCCATTAGCGACTATATCTCGCGCGAGATAATTACCCGTCTCTTTCTGTGCAGTAATGTGAGACAGTGACGGGTAGCACTATCTCGCGCGACAAGAGTCGCGAAGCATAGTTGTGCTACATGGGCAGGTTGGCAGTCATTTCTGCTCATGTGGACGTTTAATCTCAATTCAAGGTCAATAGTATTCTTATGGTCTGTGCTCAATCCAGTGAGTGTGTTTTTGATATATAATGTTATTAAAAACCCTAAAATTTAACATTTATAGTATTTAGTAAAGGAAACCTAAATATATATTTTTCAATTCATAAAAGTGAAAGATGGCTAAAAAAAATTAATTTGAAAATGTGGTTTTTAATCTGTATTTTGAAATGCTTAAAACACTGTCCGCTATTTGTCCGTTATTCGCTTATGATAGTGACGTCATCGGTCCCGTAAACAAAACTCTGCAAACAAAAGTCTACTTTTTTGACGACTTCGAATAGTGCCGTCCCTCTCGATCTCCTGTCAAAGTATATTGGAGTGAGCGGAATGGCACTATACGACGGTCGAGTTTCGAATATTTACGCGTAATTCTACGTCACGCCACAGATGTGATTAGCAAAAGGCAAAAATGGCGGACGGCGATTTTGAATGATCATGAAATTTCATGTTTCAATCAATAAAATTTAGGTTTCTAGCTTTCACAAAAATACAGGACATTTTTTTTAGACCTAGTAAGATCATTATTAACCATTTCAAATATATTTCAAAACTGGGTGCACTACTACCTATTATTGCTATTATCGTACGTCTGGCAACCCTGCCACGGCGCTTGGGTCTGGTTCTTGGATTGAAAGTGTTGGATTCTGGATTATTGTATAATGTTTGCAAGCTTCTTTTATCTAGATTAATACCGTAGTACCAACATAACTACGACTTGTCTATGATTGATACTTACTTTTTACACTACTGAAAAATCTTCTCAAAATAAATAGTAGGTACATTGTTGTAGAGGCTGTAAAGTAAGCAATAGATTAACGAGTAAATTTCGAAGGCCGACCCGCAGGGGAGGCCTTCGATGGTACGAGTTAATCTGTTGCACTTTTAGCCGAGACTTAACATAGTGCTTTTCACGACCCGAGGAAATATATTATAACGTAGTGGCACCAAAGACCGACTAGAACCAATTACCGACACTTTATTTTTGGATTCAATAAAATAAGCGTAGGAAACCGATTTCTTAATATGGGAACACTGTACCATAGATAGCACACTTTTGACTGACTCCCATTGACATTTGAGCGAAATCTGCCATTTTGTTTTGAAATGGCGGTGTGACAACTGATTGCGGCTGGAGTACCGGTGAAAATAACAACATTTCTTAGTGAAATCCTTAAGGAAGTGAGTCATTTTTTTGTTAATTAGTCTAACGTATTTTAACTTATTTGAATTTTATGTTTTTCACGGGTTATTATAAGAACTATAGGATCTATTTTTGTTATAACGAAAGTTTAAGGTTATTTTGATATTAGTAAAATGTTGGTGTCGATCACTGGTTTTCACAAACTGACTTTTCCAATAATCGACACGTGTCGATAATAATTTTTTGAAACATTTTTCATTTGACAAGCGAATATAGGTCTTCTTACTTTGCGTATTTGGTAGATATTTGAATTAAACTAATCAAAGTCGAGCTACCAGTAATCGACAAGTGACGATAATTGGGGAATAATATGTGTCGATGATTGGTTCTTACAGATGGCTCCGAATAAAAATTATACTCCCGACCAGTTAGAAAAAGCCGTAGAAGCTGTCAAAAATGGCAAAAAGATTGCAGTTGTTGCGAAACGTTTCGAAGTACCTAGGATTACGCTCTATGATAAAATTTCGGGGGGCCTTTTTCCATTTGGTCCTGATTACATCGATATGTCTAAACTATCTAAAACTGAAATAGGAACCACAACTAAAACCAATCCAATGCAGAAAGAATTTATGAAGTATTTAGAACGTGAAATCGTAAACGTATTCTCCGCCCGAAAGTTACAGCAATTCAATAAATTATACTTTGAAAATAGAAATACACTGAAAAGAGAAATCCCTGATGAAGATGAAGCTTTATATTTGATTTGGGCCAAAAACAAATCCGAAGACGCGCTGTGTCATTCAAGTTCAGCGGATGCTCCTACAACGTCAGGCACATTGAAACAGGTGAGGTATCTGTCAAATGATGTAACCACTGCTCAAACGAACGATGTTGTTGTAACCGATGAAGCAATGGTTATACCATCAGACGCCGGTGACGCTGTGCCTACAGAAACTCAAGAAATGCACTCCAACAGCATGCAGACGGAAAATCCACCAAAAGATGGAAATTCCAATGACTTAATAGAAACTGATTTATCAGCACATAACTCGAAGAAGTCAGTAGATGATAACATTGGCGTGACTCACAGTTTTCATCTAGCAAAAACAGTCACCACTGATGATGAAACATTTCCATCTGAGTCCATATCGTCAACTAATTTGCCTAAAAGAATAGTAGAATATCTTCCTCAACAACTAAACTATAACGTCAGCCATGATGCTGTTTCCCAACCTCTTCCACCGCCGGAACGTTCTTTACCAACCAATTTATCTAAAGATCCTCTAATGCAACAACCGAACAATGTCCCCAAGACTGATACAGTTACTAACCACCAACCTGTTTTAATACCGGAAATTACTTCACGCATCGGTTCAGCTGAAGTAACAGGAGATCCTCAAAGGCAACAACCTGATAATAACTCCACAGTTAATGCGTTACTCGATCAAGCACTTCCACCACCGAATCCTTCATCTTCATCCTGTTTCCCTGAAGTAATAGGAAATAACCTATCTCAACAACCTATCATTTGTACTATGGAACCGCAGTACACAACACCCCAAAAGTCTTTGGAAAAAGTTTTGGGAGTGATTGTTCCATCTCCTTTTAAGAGAAGTTTGTTTTGGCCGGAAAATTGGATGTATAGTAATAAGAAGAGAATGAAACGAGAGAAAATTCCATCAACAGTAACAAGTAAAGCTTGGAAAGAATATCACGAGAAAAAGGAAACTGAGAAAAATAAAAAACAGCCAGAAAAGGTCGAAAGAGCTTGACACAGAATAGAAAAAAAGAAATTAAAAGAACAGTTAACCAATGAAAAGAACAATAAAAGCAAGATTAAGAAAACTAAGAAAACTGTTCAAGATGATTCGACTTCAGAAGAGTCAGATGTGTAGATTTCATACGCTGAAAGTGATATTAGTTATAATTTAGAAGATGACGAAGAGAAAGAACCAGAAAGAGAAAAAATAACAAAAACAAACAATCAAATAGACTGTGTTTCTATATAGACTCGGATTTAGAGAATTTGCCCTTAAGTAAAATTGCATCTTCAAAAGCAACTAAACCAAATAAAAACAGGAAGTTTTCGATAGGAAATTTCGAAATAATTAAGATAGAAAGCTTGAGAAAGATGAGTACGAAATAAGTACAATGACATTAACAACTGGAATAGAAATTATATTAGTACAAGGTAGTTACCTAGTTACTACTAGGTATGACTGATTGTTATACAGTTATAATTATTCATTATTATTACGAAACTGGTTAGGAAACATTGTTTCCAAATAGATATTTGATTACAAACTGAAAAGAGCGATTAGATTACTAATAAATATTGAATAATTTAATAAGTAAGAATAACTTTACAGTAAATATTGTTGATTTTTGCAATTTAAACTTTTTGACAATTGTTTTCTACTCATACGAGTATCGACCTTTTTATTATAGTTACAAAAGTGTATATGAGTATACCTACTATGTATGATTAATACACTTTAGAAATAAAACTATGGACATTGTACTGTGGACAATAAATGAATACTTATTAAACAGTTAATTTTATATTAATGACCCACTAAGGGCCAAAACACAATTACAAGACACGACACATCGCATCGTCGTACAACGCGACATCGTGCCAAGATGCGACGTCGTGAGATTGTAAAATTAATTTTAATTTTGCATCTTGTCACATGAAGATAAAGTTCTTTTGCATTTATGCATTGCCATGACACGACGTCGCATCGTGGCACGATGTCGCGTCGCACGACGATGCGATGTCGTGTCTTGTAATTGTGTTTTGGCCCCAAGGGGGTGGTGATTTGGCAGAAACACGTTATATAGGTAATAGTCGATAACTGGGTGTCGGCAACTGGTAACTGTCGATGACTGGGTGTTGATTACTGGAGATTCGGTGTCGATGATTGGAGATTTATACACTTTTTCCTTTTTTGCGATTTTTTTCTAGTCCGTGTATAGTTAATAAAAATAATACATCCTATCCTTATCTCAAGAATATACCTTACCATATTCAATCGTTACTTTTGGTGTAAAGGTGACTAAATGACTTTTAATTTTATAAAGAAGCCCACTATCGCCTTCAAGTGTCGATCATTGGTGCCACTACGTTAATACGAGTTTTTCATATTGGTCATTAAACACGGCGCCTTGTTGCAGCCTCATTGTTGTAAAAATCAGGGCTATTATAAACATAAAGCTGATCGTGCCCCCAGATTCAAACGACATAAAGACGATTTTCAACCCAGTTATGAAGAAATAACAAAAATATTCAAACTTACCTCACTTTCAACTTAATTTAGAAATTTAAATATTTAGTCTAGGTTACACAGGTAAACAACCCAACACGTCGGTTCGCGTTACACTCTTTAACCAGTGTTGCCAGAGCCATTGTGGCATAAGTTACGTTTCATTCCTCAAAAAGTTACATTTTTGCTGCGAAAGTTACATTTTAATATTAATAAAAAAAACCGGTCAAGCGCGAGTCAGATTTGCGAACCGAGGGTTCCAAAGGTACAAACTATGAAAGTATAGAATATTTACTGTAAATAAGTTTGTAATATCAAAAACTATAATCGTCACTACCCAAAAATGTGTCATCAATGTTATCATCATCATATCAGCCAATATACGTCCACTGCTGGACAAAACCATCCCCAAATTTCTCCACAACGATCGGTCGTGCGCCGCCCTTATCCAATGCTTTCCATGCTACGTGTTCCGGTACGCGGTGTGACGTGAAGCTGTGTATAGTGTTGAAAACTGTCCATATATACAACAATCTTGTTGACGAGTTATAAACGACAATTGAAGCAACAAATGTCAAAGTAAATTGACCAACAAATGTCAAAGTAAATTGACCAATGAGAATGCATAATTTTAGGTGTATTTTTTTACAAAACGCATAATATCCGCCAACAGTTTTATATCTAAAGTTGAATTTTTAATTCATCATCATCATATCAGCCGATAGACGTCCACTGCTGGACAAAGGCCTCCCCAAAGTTCTCCAGAACGATCGATCTTGCACCGCCCTCATCCAGTTTCTGAATTTTTAATTAGCCTAAGTGATTTGACAGATGTCGTAATTTATATTTTCGTTATTCAGAAATTATAATTTAAAACAATGAATGAGAAAACACGTAATTGCTGATATTAGATTGACTTTTATGGATAAAAAGTGATATGTTGAAACCAAATTAAACTTAATTAAATTGCGCTCGTAAAAAAATGCGTCAGTTTATTCCGGCTAATTAAAAATCAGACTTTAAAAAAATCAAGGAAAACACCTCAGTTTTAATATGTTTAGGTACTCGGTAATACAGTCTGTTAAGCGACTCGTGTAGCTTGATAAAAGCAGCCAGGTAGCTCCTTTTTCAATTTATCTTTAAGCTTTGATCTTTGTATTAAAGGCTTAAAAGCAGCCAATTCAAAATTCTTACTGGTATCTGCAATATCTGCATTGATAGTGCACCGAATATATGCGTTAGATAAATTACAAATTTTATTTTAAAAACTTAATGAAGGAATTGTATTATATTTCTGTTGACTCTTGATATTGATATTTGTGAGGTTTTTGAATTTATCGCGTCTTTCAAGGGACACGACTCGTTAGACAAACTAAGTGATGATTTTAAAAAAAATATTTAAAAAATTAAAACTGACGGGAGAAACATAATGTTAATCTTGCGATATTATGTAAATATTTATTTTATTAGTTGTTAAAAGCATCATATCTCTTCTTGGTCGTATACTTCATAGCTGAAGGTCGTGTCTCTGAAAGCTTTTCGTGGTATTGTGTACTAGCTGTTTCCAAATTGTTCGGTTTTCGGCTTCCTTCAGGGCAGAGGAACCCGGAAGACCAGTGATTTTGGTCACTTGGTCACACCATCGACGCGGGGATCTACCGCGGGGTCTTCTTCCTTCCACTTTGCCCACTATCACTAGCCTGTCAAGGCTTTCGGTATTCCGGCGAAAAAGCATCATATACATACTATTAAATATTATACTTATAGTGTCTTGGCCGAAAGTGCAATAGTTGGACTAGTATTACCTAGGGCCTCATCTTTGCCCTCGAACTTACTCATCCATCCGTTGTTTACTTTCCAACCTCTACAAAAATTTGTTTGCTTCTTTTTGCTATATAAATACAAATTTACGGATTTACAAATTGACATTATAGCGTATCTAATGAAAGGGAATATATACTGGATCATTAAATTAATGGTACTTATTTGAGAAAAAATTTAAACACATTATCGAAATTTTCATTAAGTTTTTTTTTCAGTTGTACACATGTTATATTTTTGCCCGATAGTACATGTTATTTGGATTCAGAATCTAAATTAATGTTCCCACTTTAGTATTTTTAACAAAACCTATTGTAAAGTTACGAAAATTCCCCAGAAATCAAAAGTTACTTACATGTTACGAGAGAGGGTCAAAAGTTACGAAAAATGTAACAAATGTAACCATCTGGCAACGCTGTCTTTAACAGTGGTTTATAAAGTGAGAGAAATCTTTAAAATAGAGAGAGTAAAATACTATAATTTCACACCACGTATAATGAAGCGACATCTATTGGTATCGTATAAAAAGAGCCTATGCCTAACAATCGAGCTAGTAAATCAGACGTTGTATATACAAATGTATAGGTGGCGTCTAAAACAAATAATGAGATATGTTTTTATTTTTACTTTGGTGTGTATATTGTGTGTGCTCGTTAATTTTCACTATATTATAGTATCAGAAATTAAATTAAGTAAAATTGAAAGGTTTTGGCTTAACCTAAAGTAAAACTAAAAGATCATCTGAAACGAACGATACTACTAACGATATATCTTGTGTCGAGTAGCAGAACTATTCGGCCGAAGTACGTGGTGGCCAACTCTTATAATTCCTTACTCTACAATGGTCACGCTTAGTTTCGTTTTGTGTCATTGTTGTCATAATGTAGTACAAGATGGCGCTGTAAACGAATAACTACTATTTATTTGTACATTATTATAAGTATATAAATATAATTGAATAATCAGAAAATAATGATTGTTACCAGAACTATAGTCACGTGCACTTATTTCTGAGTAATTAATGATATGCTAATTCAATTCCGTTCGTAAACATTTTCGTAATATATTTTCGTAATTTCAGTTTCAATAAAATTAACAGCGACATCTATTAAAATTGTATCAGTTACGCAATTTTTGAGTTAGTATGTTATCGTTGTCGTTTTGGCCATCTATACTCGTATTGGTTTATAAGCGTACCACTGTCATTGCCTGGTTTGTATCAACCAATCACGAGCTTCCGTTCTTAGGGAACACGAATTGACAACATGCTATTGCTATGTCAAATTCATCTGAAGCGATCATCGTGCGTGTCTACTGTGCAAGTTCACAACAACAAAGTGTATTTTTCGTGAAGTGCATTGTAAAATGACATAATTCGTGATAAGTGATATAAAACAGTGGTGTTAAAGTAAACTAAATCAACGGAATAATCGTGAAAAGCGATGTGATACTTTCCTTAGCAGTGTTCTGAGATTGTGGTCATATCGCGAAGTTTCATAATAGTGTCACTCAGATAGTATTTGAGATGTCTTCAAAGCCAAGTAATCAAAAAAGGAGGTAAGGGAAGAACCTGTTATTATTATAAGTATTTCCTGTTTAGAGCATTGTGGAAGTACTCTAACCTCATATCCTTGTAGGTACATACAGTTCAATACATTGTATTTGCTTATAAAAACTTTCTCTCGTCAAAGAGCTCATTTAACTTCTATTTAGTCATTGTCTATGGTAGCAGTAATATCCAAAGAAGATTTCAAATACTGCTCAACCTCTGCCAATTTTATTCTTCCAAATGTAAGCTTAAAAACACCTTGTTATTTAATGGTTATGTACTGTATGCCAGAAGGTTATCATTACTCCCAAGTTCCAAGCAATTTCGGCGCACTTTGCACCTTGCGATGAAGCTCAAGTTTTTTTTTAAAGCATGTTAGTTTTTTTTTAATGCACCCATCCTGTAGGAAGTAGGAATGCGTACTTTTAGCGGTTGTCTCATATGTGTAATTTATTAGCATGAATACACCTGGGTCCTGATAAATCGGTGATATGTTCATAATTCTTTTTTTGTGGGATTTTATGGCTTGGCTAGCCACCTTCATAACCGGAACTATATGCTGAATGTTGCTATGATTGCATATTATACACTAGCGGACTTCGTCCGCGTAGATTTTTGATGATGACAAAGATATTAAAATAGGTAAGTGAATTTTATTCTTAATTAAAATGGTCTAGACATATTACATTTCAAACAGTGGCAGACACTGATATGCAATTGTTACAGAATTTTAGAAGATTTTCCAAGTAGATTACGGGAATTGTTTGCAGGATGCTTAATATTTATTCCGTCAGTTACCTGATGCTTTCAATCTTTGGCAAACATGACTCAGCATGATATAGAGCGACGCATAGATTTGGAGTTAGAAAATGGGGATCTTAGTTATTAAGTGATATTTAAAAAAATTATAAATATCGTAAAAAAATCGGGAAAAAAGGTAAAAAAAAAAAAAAAAAAAAAAAAAAAACATTGTTCTGTTTGCCTCATCAGCATCCGAACTCCAACAATCGCTCCAAGAACTGAGCGTAGCAAGCCTTCAAGTTGGACTAAAAATGAATCGAACTAAGACTCAGATCATGACAAATAGCACGAAACGTAGGGTCGAGGTAGATGGGCACGTGATACACTATGTCGACGAGCCAGATATACTTGGGCCAGATAGTCTCTTTCAGCAACAGGCAGGATAAGGAAGTCGAAAGACGAATCGCAAACGCCTGGAAGAGCTACTGGTCCATGAAGGACCTTATGAAGGGAACCCTCCCGCTAGCACTCAAGCGCAAACTCGTTGACATGTGTATTCTGCCCATCCTAACCTACGGTGTTCAGACATGGTCACTCACAGAGGGTCAGAAGTTCAAATTGAAGGTTTGCCAAAGGGCTATGGAGCGCAGCATATTAGGTGTTAAAAGGACGGATCGAGTCCGGAACACTATGTTGCGCTCCAAAACACGTATTGCTGATGTTGGAGAAAAAACCGCCAGGCTGAAGTGGGACTGGGCAGGCCACGTATGCCGCATGCACCCAGACAGATGGGCTAATCAAATAACGCAGTGGGTGCCGCATGATGGGCGGCGACGACGTGGCAGGCCAAGACGGAGATGGCGGGACGATCTGGACGCGTTCCTAAATGATTGGCCAGAAACAGCATCGAACAGGGAGTTGTGGAAATCGAGAGGAGAGGCCTTTGCCCTGCAGTGGGACACCAATATAGGCTAATAAAAAAAAAAAAAAATATTGTAAGGCTGTTAAAACAATCTTAAACTCAGCACTGGAAATCGAGAGATGGAGGCAGTTTAATGAAGAGTATCTCTTTCAACAATAATAAATAATAAACTTTATTTCAAAACAATAATAAAAATGACCTCTTTTCATAAGAAGGCAGCACTGGTATTTGTAGACGCCGGCCTGGCTATTAAACGAAAAGAGTGGTGTCTCGGAGTTCCCAAGGCTGGCCAAAATGTTTCTAAATGGTCTAGCAGGTACCCCAGTTATTAAAAAGGCTATTGTTTAAAGAAAATGCTGAAATGTGACCATTAAAAACTAAATGCACATAAGCGAATTTAATGATGCGATTACTATTTTGGTCTACAGGCTAGTGGTATTGTTTGAAGAGTGATTCAATATATTCTGGTGCTACAGTTCTCTACATTTCTCAAGAAGCTAAATAAAGTAAGAATAGGTACCTTACCGTAACACTTCTTTATAAACAACATTAGCGGTGTTCCCCATACAAACTTTGCACCCCTTTTTAACCCCCTTTGAGGTGAAATTTTCCAAAACGCTGAAATTACTTTTTTTGTATTTGATTAAGTAAGCTATGTACAAAGTTTTAAGTCTCTAGTTCAAAAAATAAAGTTTCTCCCATATAAACAATCCACCCCTTTTTAACCCCCTTAGGGGTGAAATTTTCTAAAACGCTGAAAGTACTTTTTGTGTTTATGAATAACTAATTATTCTACAAAGTTTCAAGTCTCTAGCTCAAAAAAAAAAGTTTCCTCCATACAAACTTTGCACCCCTTTTTAACACCCTTAGGGATTGAATTTTCCAAATCGCTTCTTATCTCTAGCCCACGTTATAAAAGTAACCTACTGTGCAAAAATAAAGTCTCTAACATTAGTAGTTTCGGCTGTGCGTTGATGAGTCAGTCAGGACTTCTTCTTTTATATATATAGATTAATCTCTTGAGTATCAAAGTAGATTTATCTGTGTGTAGCACTTATAAATGTGACACTAAATAGAGCAATGTAAATTTTTATTGATGGAACTTGGGATTTCTCGATAAAAATTTCAACACTAGTAATGTGCATTTTGAAACCATTAATTTTGGAACTAAATTTTAATTTCATATTTCTACAACTAAAATACCTCCAGCTTTTCCAATATTAGATTGGAGTAATAAGATATGAATTTCTTTGAAACAAGTCTTCACCACGGGTCACCCAGGAGACAATGGTGATTAAATTTCTTACAAGTGTTGATAATTTATAGTATTCGTATTTTTAAGGGATATTCTAAATAAGAATGGGCTTATAACTGCTGCAATTACAACATTTTTGTTGAATATTGCCGTCGAAAATCGTAGTTTTAAAGAGTAACCCGGGGGACATCACCATGGCAACAAGCAACAGAAAAAAGTTGATTGACCCCCATAACACATCATTACAGCTTAAATCATTACTCATACCATAACGGTATAAGGACAAATAGTTCTAAAAATTGCGGAAGAAGAATGAGGAATGTACAAAATGTGTATGTTTGTTTTTTAATAATGTACAGTAAATAAATGAGTGTGCGAGTCGCCTGATGGTAAGTGAACTGCAGAAGATGAATCTCCAAGAGTTTGAACCGTGTGGTTTTATTACCATTTTGGTCTCATAATTATTACCATTATTACCATGTTATTACCGCATTGGAAGAACAAGACCCTACCCTTATTTTTTTTACCCCTATATCAATACTGCAAAGGTTTTATTTTATTACACACAACTGTCCTTACAGGCTAACCTAATTCGACAGCATGTTTTTTTTTACAACATAGACACAAATACAGACATAGTAACACAAACACAAAACTATAAATTCATATTCATATTCATTTATTGCAGTCATGAGTAGGTACATTAGGATGTTTACATATATGGCAGTCAATACATGACGCCCTGTCAGGGCATTGCCATTATCTTAGAAACTAAACTATATTAGATTTTACATAACAGTTTTAAATTAGGTAAATAATTAAGTACAAAAAATAAAAGATTAGTCATGGTATACAGGTCAAGCGAATTAAATACAATTAAAATTGAATTATAACAATATATTTCATTTGTCAGGTTTTAAAATTATACATATATAAGTCCGTGTAAAATAAAATAAATCAAGTCATTATTTATAAAATAGATCAGTTCGAATACAATGTCAAAAATAAATTATTTATGTATGTCGTAATAAACTTAAAATTTGTCATTTAAAAAATCGTTTACAGTGTAATAGCACTTAGTTATTAGTAGGTCTTTCAATTTTTTTGTAAATGATTTATCTATTTTTTCAGTTTTAATTTCGTTAGGTAACTTAATATATATTTTTATAGCCATCACGTAGGTGCTCTTTGAGTGCATTTTTATTCGAGACGATGGCAGCATGAGCCTGTTTTTATGTCGCAGAGATTGAGTTGTAGGTAGTTCTTCCCTCGTCTTAAATATTTTTGAGTTTTGTCGTACAAACTTACATATTTCTAAAATATAAATGCACGGTAGCGTGAGTATTTTCAGGTCCTTAAAATATTGTTTGCAAGAAGTAGTGTTATCTTTGTTTACTAAAATTCGGATAAGTTTTTTTTGTAAGGTAAAGAGCGATGGTGCATCGGTACTATTTCCCCATAGTATTATCCCGTATGTAAACCAGGAGTTTGCGTAGGCGTAGTATGTTGTTAGCGCGGACTGAAAGTTTGTAGTTTTCTTGACTTCACGGAGAGCATATGCAAAGCTAGATATCTTACCGCTTATGTGCCTTCTATGTGCTTTCCAGTTAATGTTTTTGTCAATAACTAAACCTAATAATGAAAATTCTGATACAAGCTCTAATTTTAAATTATTATAAATGTAATTAATATTTAGCGGCGCCTTTTGGTAACTATGGAATGTCATTAGTTTCGTTTTATTATAATTTATTTCGAGATTGTGTTCATTCATCCAAGTGGTTGTTTTGTCAAGTACAGTATTAAGTTTTTCAGTAATGTCAGATGGATTATCGCATTTTATAAGTAACGAGATGTCGTCGGCAAACAATACACACATTTCGTCTGTAATTTTAGGTAGGTCGTTTATATATACGAGAAACAATAGACATCCAATCACACTACCTTGCGGGATTGAGCTATTGATTGTTTTGCTATTGGATCGGACGTTCATTATTTCGCTGGTGTTAGGGTCAAAGTACTGGACTTCTGTGATATGTTCTCTGTCTTTAAGGTATGAGGTAAACCATTTATGGGCTAATCCACGAATTCCTACGCCATACAGCTTGTTTAGCAGTATATCATACTGGACCTTATCATAGGCTTTGGTCATGTCCAATAGAATGCCGAAGGCGTGTTTTTTTGCATTTAGGGTGTTTAAGACCTCCTGAATATATTTATAGACAGTTTGGGTGGTAGATCGCTTTTTCCTGAAACCATTTTGACAGTCAATTATCTTATGAAGACAGACATGTAGTTCTTATTTCTTTATCTATTCAGCTCAGTTTATCAATTGAGTAAATACACATGATGAGTAGTTTTATTGCAGTCATATTGCAGTAGCTTCAACTGCATTACGACCGTGCAGCCAGCTTGTAGTTGGCGTGCGGTTGACAGGACTGAACGACAGCTGCAAGCGGACTGCACAGGCGGTTTGCAGTTTTGATGCAGTTGGTGTAACTGCATCAGAACTGCCCTTTAACTGCCACTATGCAGCTGGGTTGCAGTTGAAATGCTGTCCCTCTGTATCGGCCCTTAAGTAACACTGTCAAGCTTATTACCTCTATCTGACCTGTGGTCCTATGATGGTCACATTTTATCACGTGATAAAGCATCTACGAGTCGTACCTAGTCACACGACTTGTCAAAGGGTATATATTATTTGACCCCAACTGTCAGCCTAGTCTCAAATTATTTGTGCACCGAAAACCCGGTCTATGGTAATGATGATATGGATATAGGTATTAAACAAATTAATTTATTGTTCAATTGTTCTCCTTATCATTCTTTAGTAACGACGCGGTTGGCGCAGTTTGTAGTGCACCTGCATACTGAGCCGGCGGTCCCAGGTTCGAATCCCGGCCAGACATTGTTGTTCTATGTATATCCATACTATAATATTATAAATGCGAAAGTGTGTCTGTCTGTCTGTCTGTTACCTCTTCACGCTTAAACCGCTGAATCGATTTTGATGAAATTTGGCATGGAGTTAGTTTAAGATCCGAGGAAGGACATAGGATAGTTTTCATCCTGGAAATTATCCCCAAAAAGATTGAAAAGTGAGTAAGTAACTCATGATGACATTGATGACCCTGTAGGAAATGTAATGATTAGACCAAAAACACAATTGCTCTTACATTTGCTTAGGCGCTTTTAATAATCCATTTTATTAAATAAGGTGATTAGGTGGATATCTATCGTGTTGTACGAGGTTGCTTCCATATTTCCAAGTTCCACGCGGACGTAGTCGCGGGCAAAAGCTAGTAAAGTATATATTTATCTATATGAGTACTAGCTGTGCCCCGCGGTGTTACCCGCTCATCCCACGGGAACACAAAATTTATTCGGGATGAAAAGTATCCTATGTCCTTCCCCGGGACTGAAACTATCTATACACATTAAATTTCATCTAAATCGGTTCAGCGGTTTAAGCGTGAAGAGGTAACAGACAGACAGACACACTCGCATAATTTATAATATTAGTATGGATGTATATCGTCGTCTAGTACGCATACGCATAACAAGCTTTTTCGAGCTTAATTTGAGACTAACGATTTGTGTGAGGTTATCTGATATTTATTAATTAAAAAGTCCACACTGCCCAAAAAAGGAGTATGTTTTGTTATATCAGGTCATAAGGTGTGCGAAGTTGAGCGTAGTTAGGGCTACCATCTCTAAATTCGCCGACCCCGGACAAAGACTTAAAAAACCCGGACATTTGGAGTAAATCGCATTTTTTTCCCGGACGTGTCCGAAAATAATATTATTAAAATATCAGTCGCTTTATTTTTCATACACATAAAAAGTGTCCGGGTTTTCCCCATTGTTTGAAAACCCCCCGGACGGCCTCCAAACTAGGACATATCCGGGGAAACCCGGACGGATGGCAGCCCTAAGCGTAGTTATAGCTCTTTTTCTTGGATTTTTTTTATTAACCTGTTTGCCCCACTGCTGGGCAAAGGCCTCTCCCCATGATATTAACGACTCCCGATCAGATGCCTCCTCCGGCCAGCTGTTGAGGAACGTGTCCAGGTCGTCCGCCATGGCCTGCCCCGCCCCTGTCCCGCTGCCCTGTATTGAATTAGCTTTATTTTTTTATTTGTGTACTGGAGTGATAGAGTGTGTGCCAATTTGTCTGTACACATTTGACGAGTGTTTTTATTTTATTCCAAAATTAAAATCTTTCAGTTGGCTCTATTCATTTAAATTTCGTTACCGTAGCCGATTTACGTACAAATGTACATGCGCAGATCCGCCATTTTTGTTCAAAAAGTTTGCCGGTAACTATACGCATTAAGTTTAATGCTGCTACTAAGTTTAAATACTTGGAACAGTATCGAAGTAGTAACAGGAAAAAAATAAAAAAGAATGCAATATTATTTTGCATTAGGAATAGAATCTTATCTCTCAAACCCTCTTATCACATGTCATTAGCTCATCACCATCAGTAGAAAAATATAAAAGTCAGTTTCCTGTACAGCACTCTTTTTAACCGATTTCCAAAAGATACAGCCTGGTGATAGACGGACGGACGGACAGCGAAGTCTCAGTAATAGGGTCCCGTTTCTACCCTTTGGGTACGGAACCCTAAAAAAGATGTTCTACGTTTCAGGCTGGCAACGAACTTGTGACTCCTCTGGTGTTGCAGGTGTCTATGGGCGACGGTAATCGCTTTCCATCAGGTGATCCGTTTGCCCCCCTATGACAAAAACTGTATGTTGCTGAATTACGTCAAAACTTTAATCAAAGGTTTTTTAAACAGTGCAGCAGAAAGAAAAAGTCCCACTGTGTAAGTCATTCATCTCCATAAGATGAACTAACAGCCTGAATAAGGTCGCAGGTAAATGATATATCGATACTGTTGGGTAGAGCACTATCATGATAGCTTTTTGAAAACATGATTTTAATTAGTTTGTCAGTGCGCAAAACCATTAGAAAAAAAAACCATAGTAAAATTTGCTGATTGGTGGTCTACTTAATATTATATATTTTTCAAAGTAATTTAAAAACCAGTTTTCCATGCAACGTGATCATTATTTTAAGAAAAATCTTAACGGCGGCGCGACGCAGGATTTGTATTGGAGTGAGGCGCTAGCGGCACAGCTCCATCATTGAAAAAAAACGGCCCTCTCATCACGCCAAAATGGCTGGACCGATTTTGTGAAAGGGATAGCTGGAGATCCAAAGATGGTTATAGGATATTTGGCTTGGTAAAAATAAAATAAATGTACACTGACAAAGTTGTAGGCACCTTCCAGACTCCTGTATGTTATTATTATTAAATTAATTTCTGTTTAGATCATATTGCGTAAATACACAGTAATAACAACAGGAATACAGGTACAATACAAATACAGGTAGAAAAGTCAACATATTCATGCAAGCCACTGATTTAGCGTTATTGCATAATTTGTAAATAAATCATGCATTGGCTATTGACGTAGACGATAACGGGGTATCTAACAACGGGGTACATATCTGTTTCGGAACAAAGACCAAAATTGTAATGCATTCAAGATAAGATATACAGGTACCTATGTAATCCGCAAAAGTATAGATGCAATTGTCAAAGTACGATTACAAATGACCATTGTGTTATGACTGTTATGCGAGATTAACAAAATACTTCCTTACTTACTCCGCTGTCGCAACGACCCGAAGTGGATCTTGGACTCCAAAACGAAATGACGCCAATGCTCCCTGTCTAAAATAACATATATTTTTAATTAAAAATGAACCGACTTCAAAATAAGCTGTAAAGCCAAAACCTAATTAATAACCAATACAAAGTTGTACCTTTCATGGGTGATGACTACCCAAATAGTTACCTTTATAAAATAAATGAAAAACATTGCTAGTCCTTATAACATTTATTTTGAGACATGGTTACAATAAGACCACTTCAGAAGTCTATTCTATCAAATGAAATATTTGAGAATCGGTCCACAATTGGCGAAGATATTGGTGAACATACAGTGAAACAGAACCATGTCCATTTTTGTAATCGGTTTAAAATAAATTGTTGAAAATTGGAGACTGCGCAGCAAGCACAAGTGCTTTAAAGCCGCACATTCAAACTAAGGCAGCTATTACAATTTCCTAAATTAGTCACTGACGACAGGGATGTAGCAATACGAAAGAGTGAGATGGAGTTATCTCCATACGTGTCTCAAATATTCCTGCATCCCTCTCGTCAGTGACTATTGTGACTAATATAGGAAAGTGTAATAGCAGCAGACTCCGCTAACTGATCCATACAACATACTAAAGTCCAGAACTACATCATGCTTTGGAATTTTAGTTTTTTTTTATATTCATATTATTTAGCTATAAGACCGCCTGTTGTTTACCTCTGCCTGTAACTTTAATGTATCTCATGTTATGTTGTATATTCCTTGATGTTTGAGGTGTGCAATAAAGAGTATTTGTATTATAGGTAGTAAAGTAAATATCCGACTAAACGAATAATTATTGAAAATTATAACCTTCAAATTAAGCGAATAGGTTCTAAAAACCGCCAAATAGCGAGTCGGCCTCGTGCACGAAGGGGTTCCGTACTAATATCGAGCAAAAAACACTTTTTGTAGGGGCCTCCCCTTTAATGTTGACTTATTTATTATTTTTATTATCGTTATACCGGTAACAAAAATATTCATTCTGTGAAAATTTCAACTGTCTACCTATTACGATTCATGAAAAAATGCTCGTCGCACGAAATATCATGGAAAAACTCCTATTTTTTTTATGGGAGCCCGGAAAGGAAATACATCATCAGTGAAAATTTCAAGTGTCTAGGCTATGACGGTTCATGAGATATAGCCTGGTGACAGACTGTCAGAGGGTCGGACAGCGGAGGCTTAAGTAGTAATAGGGTCCCGTTTGTACCTTTTTGTATGGCACCCTAAAAAGGAGATGGATATTGCAAACCCTATTCCTGCGCAGAGATTGACGTGTGTATCACGCTGTGGATCGCTGTTAAGATGCATTATAACAACAGGCGGAGTGCAGTTGATAATTTAGATAAGAGATGAAAATAAACATAACCATGACTAAAGGAAGGTATACAAGTAAAGGGGTAACTTATGGGATGGAGACAGCGCTTTCCTGATTTAATTTTATACGGTTTCGTTTAAGGTGAGCTCCCGGTACTTGCAGTCTCTGTGTGTCTGCTCGTGAGTCCAAAGGAAAAAGACAAAAATAGCTTGCTATCTCCTTGACATGTTTGACAATGAAAATGGTAAACAGGTACAGTAATCTTATTATTCGACGAATGACGGTGGCCGATATCTTGCGATTAGGAGCTATCAGAAAGTGTGATAATTGCAGACGGAATGACGGCTGTATTATTCATTGTCGAGGCACAGGATAATGCACAACCTCACCATAATGTTTCAAGTATTTCAACCCAGGGTTGCGTCTGGTGAGCACTCGTTCCTTTCGTCACCGGTTCCGTTTTTGCTGATATATAAGTACAATTAATGGGCTTTTGGACCCTATTTTTATAAACCAAGTTTAATACAAAAAGTATAAAAACATGCTACGGAACTCTAAAAACTGGTATGGGGAATGCATTTGCTTTTATGAAATGTGTTTATTATGCATTTTGAAAGTAGTTAAATGAAAATATGCTAAAAGTTTTGTGCAAATTGAACGGCACCCGTGTTACTCGCATGAATTATCCACCCGAATAGCATCTGAATCTCGTAATTGGCCCGACGTGCTTTGACAACCGGGAGAGGTGTGTCAGGGTCAGGGTTGCAATAAACATCCATCTCGTTGCAAAACTGCGTAAATATGGTAGTTTTCCGTCATCCTGTGATTTATCGAGCTAGTTGCCAATTCAAATTGTATTATCAGTCGAATATTCGTATCAGCATTCGTTTGCTATTTTTATTTATCAAAACTGGACCTGATTTGTATCAAGTGCTTTCAAAATTTGCACATTCTACGTCAGTGTTCTTTGTTTATGGCAATTCTGTTTATATCGTATCGACCTTTGTACGGATCGATGAGGTTAGATAAAGTCAATACTACATTAGTCCTTCTAGACTTGTTACTCGGCTAGCGGGGTAAAACGTAGTCCGATGTCACACGCTTACTAAGTCGGACTAAGAAACTGAGGCAAAGATATTTTTGAGCTTAGTGTGGTCCTAGCAATGAATTTAAAATTAATGTGAAGAAAAATCTTTCTGGTCGTAATAGAATGTGGCTCTTCTTTTTGCAACTAGTGCAAAAAGACGAGCCAAATTCTATAATTTTCTTAAGAATATAGAAAATGCTATTAAATCCACCGTTAATCACAAAATAAATAGTATAAACAATCATATAATTCATTAATTTTAAGTAATTAATTACTTAAAATTCTCCTTTCAATGAAATAAAATCAAATTTAAAGACAGATTGTCTAGATTCCGGTCAAAACGCAGTCGTAAGTAAATTATGATTCATCTCTTTTTTTTTTTATATATCTGCATATAAAAGTACCTTTTTGTTGTTTATCTTAAGGGAAACCCTAAATCTCAAGATAATATCACCCATCTAAGATTTTTCCGCTACTGCGTTGAACAAGGCATTTTGATCAACGTCATGCACTTCATTTGGTTAAAATTGCAACTATCACAACTTATTAACGCCCTCTCTGCGTTTGCTTCAATGTTGCTTTCAATTAAATATCTCAAACCGCAGATCCTTTTCAAAATTACATATCTTGATAAATGTTGCCTCATATCAGCGCCGGCGAGTCTTGCCAGGGTCGAAATTGATAAATTCGCGTTATCTATTAAGTTTTATATCGACTTGCTACCATGTTAGTTAACAGTTGGTTTCAGATAAGCGCATCTTTGGCGCTATCAGTTGCTCGTGGATTACGTACCTAGATGGACTTCTTCATGTTGTTCTTTGTGTCTGGAGCGGGAAAAGCTTCACAATGGTGATAAACGGGTACGGGAGTAATGCCTCTCCGCAGTGCCCTGTGGTAGGCCGTATGGAGGATATCGGATGGAACTTACAGTGTCCAATAACCGGCCAGTGGTCCAGACAGCCAGCCCATGTGGGCATCAGTGCTCCGAGTGCATACCGCGTAATTCCTCCAATGGAATGTTATTCTAGAAACTATTACGTCCCTAAGAATGCCCCTCAGTATTTTCCTCCTCAAGTGGTATATCGCCAGCCTCATTACCAGGTTCCACCAATCATACCTAATCTCCCGTGTAATCAACAACAAGAATGGGACTATGGAAGCATGTGTTACAACGTGAACGGCCAGCCTTGTCAATACACCAATATCGTCGACTTGGAAGACTTTATGTAAGTTCCATGCGTCTTTATTAGCTTCACAAACTTTCTATTCCAGTGGTTATTTAATCCCTTGACGATTTTTTTCAGAATTTATTGATCCAGTGATGTACTTATCACCTGTACTGATAATTTTTCATTCACCAGACGTATAGGTTAGGTATTGATTTTTGGAATTTAGCGTCACGCGTCTTTGACGTGAATGTTGTGATAACGTTTGACAATTTGGGCTTTTATAATAAGGCTTACTGTAGATTTGATTTTCTTTTGTTTCTATTTACTTTTTTTTTACTTGAATATTTACATTAGGTACCTCTATCGTTTGATCCATGGTTGATTGGTACTTACGATTATGTCTTGCGTATTGTACAATAAAGTTTAAATAAGAAAAACGCAACCACAAACCCATTATTTATTTATTGTCAATCAATATTGTGAGTTGTGACTAATGCCATCTATAGAGAATTTTATTGTACCAACAAAAAAGCAAGCTGAAACCCAAATAAGCAGCGGAGACTTGAAAAAATCCTGAAAATATTAATAGTGAATCAGGCGTTTTTTTCTTTAGATTATATTTTTTTCTTTCTAATGCCAAAAAATATCTAATAATATTACAAAATGCAAATAGGCCGAAAATAAACATTATCTAGGACCGCATTGTCAACAATGCGATATAGCTATCCTCAATGGTTTCATTTTCAACATGTTTATGCGATTACAAATAGGCCGTCTTGGAAGGACGCCAATACGTCTCGTGTTCATCATCAGCTGACCAAAACCACGTGCGATATCATCTTAAGACGGTAACTCAGACTTGGCTTTTTTCTACACTCGTCTGTTTTTAGTTTTCTTACATATACCTACAGTTTTTTTCAACCGGTACCCCAATGCAAAGGTTCCTTTTCCACTAGAAAAAAGAAATCTATTGGCGGATTGTTTCCTCGCACACCGCTTATCTTAGCTTAGTATTTAGGCTGCCTGTCCACTCAAGCGGACCAGAGAAACTAACCAACCAGGCTGCGTTTTTGTGAAGCCCAAAAGACAAAATATGAGAAATGTGATTGGTCCATTTTACAGACGTCCGGCTCCGCCTTAGTAGCCTTAGGCTCGTGACCCCGGAATTCCAAGAGTTTACCTACCGTTTGAGGTATCGGCGTCTTGATATTTAAATTTACAAAAAATATTATTAAATATTTATACCTTTAGTACTTGCTCATTGTTTAGACATTTAGACAGACCTCTAAAGTTAAACTAGCCATCATCACAAATCTATTCTGTCTAATTGCTGGTTTGCTACGATCAAAGTTAACAAAAATTTCCGAGTCGACTCAAAATTCAAACATTTTAACGTGTGTAACTGCATCCACCTACCGGTTTGACCAACCGGTGTGTCGCCGACTTACGAGTCTTACGACCAAATACAAAGTTCGACTGTACACACGACGATAGCTAGCGATAACCTTAATTCTAAAATGACCTGTTCATTAACAACATCATACGTCCACGTCGAGCTGATTATGTTATTATCGTATATATGTTTGGAACTTAATAAAATACTCCTCTTGTTTATGTTATTAGTGTTTCAAATTGCATTTGAATCAATAATTTCTGTATTCTAAAAGCAAAGCTACAGGTAAACGTCTCCAACTCTCAATTGGTCCTTCGAGCCGGATATCTTAACCTGCTTAGCTATTCTAAGGAGCTAATGCGGGGACGAAAAGCCTCTTGTCTTGTGCAAAAAAGTACATACTTCTAGATTCTTCTAGACCGGTTGCACTTATAAAGTAATAAACCATTAGCGTTAGGAAGTATCACGAGCGTGGTGTGAAGAAAAACCTGGTAAAACCGGACTAGATTGTCGCGCGTCTCAGCGCCACCCTTCTTGCCTCTGTAGTGTCATGATAGAGACAGGCAGTGTTTGTCGCGTGTTACAATTGTGTTAACACGCCTTCTCGCACTCCGTAGCTTGGCTTTGGTAAAATAGCAGCTTTAAATATGTATCTATCCTATTGGACACACCCTGACCCGTTTCAGTCTATTCAGGACGCAGTCCATGCGCACAGTGCGCCCGCGTCACCAGAAACCACTCCTGTGGCGCGCAGATAATCCCATTAGCGGGTTATACTCCCACTCTTCCCCTGATACAGTTCGTCATGTAAAAAAAGGACACACTACCTGTATCTATTGCGCATAAAAAGTTATTGGAAAACAGACAAGGAAACAAACAGACAATATTAGAGAAGAATGCGTTCTATTTGTCATAATGAGATATTAATTGAGTCTAACGCGTTGTTAATAACCTCGATGACAGTTTAGCTATTGTTATTTATCACGAGTGTTCTAAATGCGGATATTTCAGAACGGTGTGTCTGTTCCATTTAGAAGTAATTATCCCAATAATCACGAGTTTAGTTTACTTAAAAGCGGGTGGAAACAGGTAAAACAAACGAGCGCATGATTGGCTAAATAGTTAATTCGTAAATAGGTCATCATCATCATCGACAATATCATCATCATCAAGATAACTTTTCAACAAGAAAAACATTTAATGCGTCGACTTTACTCCGAAATCTAAGCAAATCCGCCAAAAAATTATAACTAATGGCCTGCTGGCTGTTCTCTTCACTACTTCATATAGCTTTGTGAGTGTGACATCTGTCATCCCTAAAAAGCTATATGACAATAAGGTAACGTCTAACAAGTTATTAACAACGTACCCGATTTAAATCTTTTTTACATACTGCATTTGCAAATACATGTGATCGTCAAAGTGGCACGACATGTGACCTGTGACACGTCATTCATTGTAATGTTATAATGATAATCGTTTCACCCGTAGAAACAAGCAAACATAATGTTTATGTATTTAGGCCAAAATTCCCATTTCATCCACTGAATTATCAAGTTTGGCGTCCCTGGATTTGCAGAACTCAACAACGTACATAGGCATTGCAAAATGCTATCCATCCTGCCGATTGATTTATTTAAGACACTTCACTCCGGTTGGTGATTGGACACGTTACAAAACTTGATAGATTTTCAAGAATATTGCTTGAATGCTATGTTTTTAAACGAAACAGTATTTTGAAAATGTCAACTCAAGTGTCCTAGCGATCATCATTCGCCGAACCGGGGTGTAGAATTTATTTTTACTATGGATTATCTACTTATTGTGACATTTATCTCCTTAGCCGCGATATCACTCATTAGTCTATGGTCACGAAAAATATCTACACATGTAGTTAAAATTTCCTAAGCTGTGACCCGGAGAAAGGAAAGAGAGTCAGTCTGTATGCAAGATTTTTTGCTTTGGTACGATATATGGATATAGTAAGTCCGTGAACCTCGTTTAAAATTGTAAATTTATCTAATGGTTGCAATAAATCAACACGAACCGCAACTAAGTCACGTAATTGATGACTATTGAATTGAGTATAATCATAGTACCTACTAATCGGTACTATTCATGAAGAAGGAAAATCTCCAGAGGACTTTAAATTTTAATATAAATCTATTGACTGTTGTATTGAATCGCTAAAAATAATGATTGTGTTAATCTGTATATACCGATTGATGGTCGATTGGAATTCAAACTGTCACAATTTTGTTATGTATAAGGTACAATTAATATTGTTGACATTAATAAAATACCCAATTTGGAAAGTATACTGGTTCCCTCTATATCTATAGTTAGCTTCTAGCTACTAACTTCCGTCCGGGCAGCGAATATTGTAATCTGTCTAACACGAAAATATATTTTTTATGCGCAAAAACTAGCATTTAACTAAATTTACACTGCTTCAATACGCGTTTCAGTTGCAGTATCTTAGTTTAATTACATTGTTTGTATTTCTTGGTATTATTTCCTAGAATAACAATTCGTGGAATTTCTTTACTTAACTTAATTATATACTATACTGCGTTTGTGTTTATTTATTTATAATTTGATTCATTGCAACTTACCTCCTATAGAAATTAGAGTATGCAGACGCATAAAAAAAGAAGCATTTTACAACCTTGTCAACTGTTTGTAGGTTGATTATACCATCGTACGTATTAGTTTTTATGTGAATGAGTAGTTTATCTCACCTGCCATTATGCACTTTAGTGCATAGCTTTAGCCATTTCAACCATTCATTGGAGAGAGTTTATAAAAAAAAAACCTGGCTAAATTGAATAAAATTTAAAAAAACTCTTTACTCCTTACAGTAATGAATACATTACCTACCTGCATCTCGAGCGCAACTGACCCGCCAGTATTTAGCAAAATAAATAAAAAACGACGTTTCTTAATAAAATCTTCTACTCCTTCAATGTGGAAATACCACATTTTATTTTCATTAATATTGACACAAATTTAAATTATGTTATGAAAGAAAAATGTAATGTGATCCACTGCACATATTCTTCACTAGCTTTTGCCCGCGACTACGTCCGCGTGGGACTTGGAAGTATGGAAGCAACCTCGTACAACACGATTGATATCCATATCCACCTAATCACCTTAATAAAAGGCATTATTTAAAGCGCCTAAGCAAATGTAAGAGCAATTGTGCTTTTGGTCTAATCATTACATTTCCTACAGGGTCATCAATGTCATCATGAATTACTTACTCACTTTTCAATATTTTTAGGGATACTTTCCAGGATGAAAACTATCCTATGTCCTTCCTCGGATCTTAAACTATCTCCATGGCAAATTTCATCAAAATCGATTCAGCGGTTTAAGCGTGAAGAGGTAACAGACAGACACACTTTCGCATTTATAATATTATTAAGTATGGATTTCGGATATGATACGTAGAATTGTTAGTAAGAAACTTATGATTTTATGATTATTTTTAGTGAAAACATTTAGTACGACGCACACACATAATGCACGACAACAATTCATTTAAAAACCGATATAAATGGTGTTTTTAATTTTTGGATGCCGTTGTTGCTACGTCAGGTAAATACACATTTTGACCATACTTAGTGTAAAGACATGAACATCCGCAGATACTGGGATACTTATTGCTCGCCTACGATATACAAAGAAAGATTATGATATGAGTTTTCTCATTATCGAAATGATAGGCTTCTTTACCTAGATATTCTATAACAATATAGTCAAAACGAAGTAATCTGAATTTTATAATAGTATAGATTAGAATGGGCAACGATAGGGGCAACTTCGCTTGGTAAAGAAGAAAAAGAAGGATTCCTTTTTTTTACCGTATATTAAAGTAGGTATCCTGTAAGTAATCATCTATGGGTGTAATGGTATCCTTGTACCTAAAATGGATACGCGTGTATCAATGAATCCTCTGATACTCAAATCTGTTTTCTTATATCTTTATAGCAGCCGCATTATGTCCCAGCTGACGAACGGAACATATAAATTTGCCCCTGTCACGGCACATCTCAATTGGCTTGGTTGGCGGGGCACGCTATTATTTTTGCAATCATCGCCAATTGCCTTCCACTTAACAGGTACTTGTAGTCAGTTTGATAGCAAAATGACGCGGTCGTTATATTCCGGCATCGGTCTAAAATAAAGTGTCATGTTTATATAAATAAGGGCTTTCGTCTCACAACACATTTAAATTATTTTGAAGAGTCCTTGTATAACCGCATTCATCCTTCAAACGTTCTTCCATCTGCGACCGTTTTGTTACAATTTGCTTCGCTTTATCTATCTTGGGTATCGTCGTCTTTGTTGTACATGTCTGCATTGCAAGAGACTTTTCGTAGATAAATTTTGCTGCTCCTCTTTTGATGGAAAGCTAACCCCGTTTGGTATTACAAGCCTCTGAAACGTCGTGCTTACCGACTCCTACTCCGGCTTCTGCTTACTCCATGATTTCTAAAAAGTTAGGCTTGTCCTGGTATGATATGGCCAGAGCCGGTCAGGGGACTATCTTTTCGGCGTGCCACAAAAGGCGTCGTCAAAATGACTTTTTCACTTGTTTTGTTTTCGGCTTTAACGTAATTCTAGCGCCACGCCATCTGGCTATGGCCAGCTTTGGATTTGTAAAATACAATACCAAACAGCAGTGGCATACAAAAATCCTTCCTCAACGTGGAGTAGCTAAATCTACTTCTTCAACAACATTTAAGAGAAGTGCTCATAAACTCTCAAATAAGCCTGTGGAAAAACCGTTTATAAAAGCTGCCTTATATGTTCTTACTTGTTAGTAAATATAGGTTTATGCAATTCTGCTTCCAATTAATGAATTTCTGGCGTCACCGTTGGTATGCTCAATTTACATTACCCATTAACGGCTCATATCTCACAGATAAACGTTGTTGCATTTCCCTTGGCAACCAGCCTTAGATTGCGTTCGTTTTCGATTACATTGTGACACCATAAATAAACTGCATCAGAAACATTTCATACAACTTGATGAAATACTTTAAATTTATTAGTACAAAATAAAGTCTAAGGAGTATTCCTTTAAACTTAAAATACTTACAATAAAACTATACTAAAAATTAAACTAAACTCGAACATAATAAACTTAAACTAAATCTAAAAATGGCCCCTGCGGCATAGTGCCAATGATGCTGGCGGCATTTCCTCGCTGAATCGCCAAATTGATTCTTTGAGCGAGGAAACCGCCAGCTCTCCGGTCACCAGTAACATCAATAAGCCTCTTCGAAATGTCTTTGAAGAGGCTTGATGAAATAAATATACGTGTAAAATGTAACCTAAAAGTATCTAACATTGATTGACAGAGTGTCTTGGTAAGACATATTACTGCTTAATTCTAATGCAAACACTTCTTCTTGTACAAACACTTTAGTCGATGTTGCCTGAAAAGTCCGCTTCGGAATATACAATTCTAACTATTCTAATATCGCAGCCCAGAATCTATTGTAATTACAATAATTTTCTATTAAATTGCAATGGTATATTTATCTTTATATTTCGTTTTCTGCTTTCCTCCTTTTTATTTTTTCAAATCATGGTGATAAATTTATACTAGGTCCGGTACTAGGTTTTTCCCAAGAGGATCTTTACGACTGAATACGAAATTCTAAAATTAAAATTTATGGAACTAATAAAATTGTATTTTTTTCTGTTTTCCTCCTTTTTTACTGCTATCGATAAATCTGGTTAGAGCAAGTGCATCGGACGGACGGCAACCGGTTCTTTTCAAAACGTACAAATTAAGAGTTTTTATTGTTTTATTACTGGCTTGGCTGGTAGCAATTTCTTAGAACTGGAAACGGTGAAAATAATTACAGTGCTTGATATTCCACCCCGTTTCTTTACGTGATGATCGATTTTTCCTCAATGCATTTCATTGGCAGCGATATGTCCGTCCTTATCGCTCGTGGCATGGCACCGAAACTAGTTTTTCTTTTAGATGCGTTCGGTAGTTTATTGCTAGTTTGCGCCCTACTTTTGACGTATGATGTTAAATCTACGATAATTATATTTGTGTACAGTGTTTTATCATTTCAGCTAGCTTCTTTTTATAATACAACTTCCATCATGAAAGCCGCTCAGAAGGATTCTGAACACGAAACCACATGGTGTTATTTTTTAATACAATTTAGTAAATTTTGTACAAGTACCTATTAAAAGATTAAACATTGTATACTTTTCTTCATATATTTTTTATTATACGTCTTCAGATATCGCTTTTTCTACATCTGCCTTTAAATATAAAAATATACTTTAAACATTGCTTTGACGTCAATCTACGAAAGCGACCAGTCAGAGTTCTGTGTTGTGATTCATTGTCCTCGCCTAATCTAGTTTGTTTGTAATTTAAGTTTAGATATACTTAACCGACAAATAAAATGTATTAAAACAACAGGTTTTTTAAATGCGCACTTACTGAGTTCATGATTTCCGTAACACGTTGTTTTTAGAATGTGCAAATTGAATGTCCGTACTTGGGTTAGTGAATTGGGCGTTAGGTTTTTAACGCCTTTTTCATTTCTTCGTAAATGGCCAGGTATTTATCGTCATTCAGTCTAATATGTGGATATTTTTGGATGACTCAGTCACTCCTTTATAAATGGTGCGTGATATTCTTGACAAAGCACATTTTTTTTTTTTTCAGAAAACACGCACCTTTTTGGCATCAATGTTTGTAACTTCCCTCAATTGACATACTTAGTGATATAAAAAGCCTTCGATATAATGAGATTGTTGCACTATTAAGCCCTATAGCCTGAAATTGGTCATTTAGGGTTCGCGCACAAATTACCTATCACTACTTTTCGCTTTGAAAATACACATAGATTTTATGATTCAGCGGTGTCCTCTTGTGAAATGCCGGTAGATTCAGATTCAGACATGTGAAAGTGCCCTTGTGTCCTCACAGAATAAATGTTTTAATTTTGATTCAGCTGATTTAATAACTCCAGGACTTAATAAAATAAAAGTAAAGACACTCTGGTATATCCGCAGCGTTCGTTTTTGCATTCTCTAGGAAACGGAAACGTGATTTTTTTTTTAAATAACTTGGTAGCCCTGGACGTGGCCTTTTGATAATATGCACTGTGATGGCTAGACGTATCGATTGTACATTGTCAATATAAGCTCGCCCTCATTTAGTAGTGTAAACAGTTTTATTATCATTAGTTTTAATGGTACGGAAGACCAATAACTAGAACTTGTTCTGTAAGAAAAAAAAAACAATTTTGTGATATTAGTTTATGAAGGAATACCCTAAACCTCTCCATCCAGCTTTTAATTCTCTAAAGTGAAACATGGTCAAATTGAATTCAATCAAACGTCGGCTGGTCAATATTTGATTTAGATGATGAAGCTATTACTGCGGTTAGAGTTAGCCGCAAAAAAATCAGGCTTAAAAATTGCGTAGGTTTATAAATTTACGCGTCCTAGTACCAATTTAACCTAAAATCGTATGTAATACAGAAGATAAATTGTATTACAATACGATTAAAATCTGTTAACGATTCGGCTTTTCTCGGGTATCATCGCCTAAATCCGGAGACGGAAATGACACGAAATAAGTACATTACCGCGATTTCTTTTAGGTAGCATTCAATTTGAAGTATCATAAACGCAATGTATAGCACCTGCCAAGATGACATTACTAACCGGTAGACTTAAGAAATGTATTATGCAGAAGCGACATGAATTTGAACATTCATTATTTATGAAAGCTATACTTACTTGTATACAATATATTAAAATATATATATATATATATATATATATATATTCAATATTTTACTGTTTGATGTAAGTAACAGTATGATATTACGTCGGATTAATAATGGATAATAATCATTAATCACCTAATTAAAAATATAAAAAGCAGATTTCAACCGATTTTTGTTGATATTTCATTAACTGCTTGAAGACCGATTTTGATAAAATTTACATGGGACCGTCTCGGAAGTGTACCCTATCAAATACAAAAATAATTTGGAGATCGGTTCACGTGTCTTCTAGAAATTCTTGTATTGTATTCAATATGACAACGAGTAATATAATTAAAGGTCATATCTGTAAATTGATAACTCTATGTGAGAGATGAGGGATTCCCGACAATTACCGAGGTTGGCCGAATCGTTAACTGATTTTAATCGTATTGTATCAAAACTTACCTTCCTATAGCTATAGATCGTCTGTTGACAATCAAAAGTCACTAAGTAACAAATATACCAATAAGACAACGCTCGTATCTCAGAACAGAATCAATCTACAAACTAGATACGAGGTTTTGACGAGTAGTGACAGATATTTTAGCTAGTTTTGGTTCGGTTGTCAGCTGGCGATATAGGTCGCTTATCTCTGCCGTGATACCGAAAAAAGTCGTATCTTACTATGAAATCCATATGTAGATACTACCTTTCATCATAACACGGCAGATCTGCTCAACACTTAATTATGTAGGATTGGTTCCTTACGAAGAATGTTTCAAATTTATTTTAATTATAGGCTGTTGGTTCACTTGACATATGTTTCTACCCATAATTCCTAGTACTACTTCTATTTCAATTAACTTGCTTTTTCTCTAATGACTAATTTAAAATTCAATTAATTCATTGCGTAAACTTGTTTAACTTACGGTCAGCGAAATACAAGACCATATGAGGCACGACTTTATACTAACAAACCTGTATTACTATAAAACATATATTTATACGTTAGGGCCGTTCACTTCTAAAATTCAAGTTTTAATTTTAACCTCCAATATGACGTAACTTCCTACTTCCAAGTTATAATTATATTTTTAATAACATCATATGAGATGTAGGTTAATATATTATTGTATACCGTTAAATGGCTTATTGTGATACTCTCCCATGGTTAAGAATAAATTCTTAATTCCAGAATTCTTAAATGAATAAATATTAAGGAACAATCTTACTCAAATCGATCTATTCCCAAACTAAGCAAAGCGTAAAATATTCTTTATTGAATATCCACCTAGGCCTTTCCCGAATACACTATAAAGGAACCTAGGCCTCAACAAAACTAATCTATACAGAGCGTGCTATCTATGATATGTCCCGGCCAGTTAAACGACTACCAGTTTTGAAATGGTTTGTTTGTATGAAAATAATGAACTGTCGTATTTGTATACAATTATCGCGTCCATATCACTTGTGCCATCGTATTAATTTGGAATGGCGGTCACGTATGTAACGAGCCCGCCGTGCGTCAATACTAATGCCTTGGTCCATTTGAATTATGCTTTATCAGTGTCTTCATATCATTGCTGCGGTTTGGTGCTGCTACATGAGATAAATATTGAATTAATAACCTAAATTAAAAATTTAAAACACCCCCGAAACAAGTAGCTGATCATCTTGAGGCCATCATTCAATGAGTGATACAGAAAATGCGACTAAAACTGAACATAACTACTTACAAAATTTGGACTTATTAGCATAAACATTGGCTGAGATTTTGTCACTTGTTTCTATTAAAGCTGAATTAAGTATCTTGGAAACTACTTGTCCTATTTCCACTAAACATAGCTAAGAACCATCTCGTCGGCCGTGTCTTTTGAATAAAAAAACTGGTCCGTATAGTAAAAAAACCGGCCAAGTGCGAGTCAGACTCGCGCACGAAGGGTTCCGTACCAATATTGAACAAAAAACACGTTCTTTGTATGGGGTCCTCCTTTAATTTTTTACTTATTTTTATTTATAATATTTGTTGTTATAGCGGTAACAAAAATATACATTCTGTGAAAATTTTAACTGTCTACCTATAACGGTTCATGAGAAAATGCCCGTTGAACGAAATATCATGCAAAAAGCCCTATTTTTGTATGGTAGCCCCCCTTAATTATTATTGTTTATCATGAAATAGTATTTGTTGCTATAGCGGCAACAGAAATACATCATCTGTGAAAATTTCAACTGTCTAGCTATCACCGTTCTTGAGATACAGCCTGGTGACAGACAGACGGACGGACGGACAGCGAAGTCTCAGTAATAGGGTTCCGTACCCAATGGGTAAAAACGGTCTCAGTAATAGGGTCCCGTTTTTACTAAAAACCGCACTAAAATTGGTCCATCCGTACGGGAGTTATGATGCCAGAGACATGCACACAGATACACATGTTAAACTTATAACACCCCTCTTTTTTCCCCGGGAGTTAAAAAGCTACCACAATATCAGACACAAAGAAAAAGAAGGTACATATCTATTCAAACGTTAAGAGGCCTTATTCCTTTTAAAATGCTGATTGTTTTAGACATTTTCCCTATGATCAAACATGTTTCTTAACATAATATCAATGTTACTACCTAGAACAGGGCTATTGAGATTTTTTGGTATATATTTGAAACCTATACAGTTTAAATTTTTCATTCACAAAATTCACGCGGAATATTAATTTTTTCAACTTATTTTCGACTGCACGCAATGAAAGTATTAAAATAGCTATGTTACTACCTAGAACTCGTGGAAAAGTATTATTCACTTCAAAAACTTGGTTCCAATTATCAATATATTTGTCATAATATGAAAAAAATACATTTTAAAAGGAATATGAATAAGTTGGGAAGTTTTGTACAGTGAATTGTTTTTGTAATCCACACCAAATTATTATCCAACCCCACACCAATATAGGATATTGGATTTCATACAGTTAGTGAGCTCTCAGATTATGTTTTGGGTATGGGTAAAAACTGAGAGGTTCTTATCAAGATTGAGTAAGAACGAGCGAGACAGGTATAAAACTCGACTCACATTACCTGTAAGTACCTGATAAATCTTCTTTTGAGGTTTGTTCTAAAACTTCTTCAGCGTGGTATGTAGGTATGATAGGTAGCGTACTATGTACATACTTATGTGTATATAGCATTGTAAGTATAATACGGTTCCTATTTGAATTAGATTAAATGTTTTACGAGTCTTTACTTCTTGTCTTGCTATAAGTCTGCGTTTATATTTTTACTTTAAACAACCACTTGATTTATTATCAGAAGCTTAAAATCACTGTTAGATAAACATTGTAGTCACTTGTCAGTCAACATCATTTAGAATGTCAATAATTCATCTTCTAAAATAATAAAACCGGCCAAGTGTGAGTCGGACTCACGCACCGAGGGTTCCGTACAACTAAATAATTTCAAAACTTTTTGTTTTCAGTATATATTTGTTGTTAAAGCGGCAACAGAAATACATTATCTGTGAAAATTTCAACCGTCTGGGGTCAAGGGGTCGTCCGCCTGGAGACAGTATCGAGCAAAAAACGGCGACAAAAAAACACGTTTGTTGTATAGGAACCCCCCTTAAATATTTATTTTATTCTGTTTTTAGTACTTGTTGTTATAACAGTAACAGAAACACATCATCTGTGAAAATTTCAACGGCCTAGCTGTCACGGTTCATGAGATACAGGTGCCGAGAAACTTCTTGAGCCTAACCTTGACTGCGCAGTAGCCGATTTACGTACAAATATGCATGCGCAGATCCGCCATTTTGGGTCAAGAAGTTTCTCGGCAACTGTACTGCCTGGTGACAGACGGACGGATAGCGCAGGTTTAGTAATAGGATCCCAAGGGTTTTTACCCTTTGGGTACGGAACCCTAAAAATGGGCGCCAATATGGAGCGACGTCGTTGTTTAACCATGAAGAATTACTTCTATGTTCGAAATTCGACATCTTATAGTGCCGTCTCTCTTAATCTCCTGTCAAACAATATTTGGGTGAACGCGACGGCACTATACGACGGTCGAATTCGAACATCGCATTAGCCCTGCTGATGGATGACCTAGGAATTTATTTAGTATATATGGGCGACGCACATTAGTACTATTTGGAGCCAACGTTAAATCGCTGTCAGCTTGCGCATAATGAGTTCTTAATGGGATATAGTTCGTAATTATTTGTTCCATCATTGTTATTACTGATTCGGAGTAGAAGTGTCCCGTGTCAATAACAAGATATTAAACCTGATGTTATTAAATACAAAGTTGTAAAAATGTGTGTGCTTGGAGCTACTGCGTTGGGCAAAGAAAGTAAACTACGGGGCGTATCGAAAAGGTTGGTTCATACTTTTCTAACTATTGTTGGTACGTTGTTTCGTAAAGGTTCTTTCGTTTAAAATTTTGTAACGTAATGCAAAGGAATTATGTGTCATTCAATTCAAAACGAAGGTGAGTTTGGATAGTATGTCATGTTGATGCGTACTTGTGATTTCTGTACCATCGAAGTTCTAAAGATATAATATTGAAATGTTTAAAACTATAATTTTATAAGCAGTTAGCAGTTGCCTGAATTGATTGTTTGATGGTGATGTCGAGATGTTTTTGGTCTTTAATCAATAATTTGTATAGCCCAATAAGTTGCGGTTTAGCCTTAGGTTGGGATCATACCTCGGGGTTTTCGGTGCACAGATGATTGGACACTAGGCCGACAGTAGGCGTCACAGAATCCGTGCATCAAAACCCCCGGTTGGGATAGAGGCGCTATAAACGGCTTTCATATTGCAATAATGTCCATACGTCATGTACATGCATAAGTAAATGTCAGTATGTATGTCAGCAACCAAACATTTACCGGAATTACTCAATCACTCGTTTTTCGTCTGAAATAAATATATGGATTGACTTTATTATGGGAAAATTGCATGAAATTCTCGGAATATTTAGTCCTTTTTCCTCTTTGCGTGCATTCAGTGACTCAACGTCAGTTACTTGTCGATGCCAGTAAAAAAAAAGTACCACTAAAAATCCGCTATATACCGTGGCTGACAAGCAACTCGTCAGGCTATACTTTGTAGCCATATCAATCAAAATAACCGGACGGATTGATGAATAGGGCTGTCCAGTGTTGGTTTTAACCATGGTATAAGTAATAATAATCTTATACTGACATTTTATCCTTACTGTATATGAGTCTATGTTGCTCGAAATAAATGTTTTTTTTTTTTTATAAGAAAATAAGGAATGGCACTCCGGCTAGTGAGACTTTCTACGTCACTGATTAGTTGCCGTTTTATGGTAACAACGCAATTATAAGGAAGAAAATAAATTTGCCACCAGTCGTACAAAAAATAATCATTATACATTATCTTGTTCTTTGACTAAAGTGTATTTTGTCGTAATAGTTGATTTAAAACACGATTTTATGAGATTCATACAGGTAACATGGGAATCGGGGAGTATTATGATACACCAGTGGCAATACAGAAACGGATTGACAGAACCACCCAATCGACTGAAGGTCTTGTAACCATGGTCATGAATAAATTAAAAAAAAAAATAATAATTGACAGAACCACCCAACCCAGCTAATCATAGCGTGATGAACTGATGCCGCCAAAAGTCTGTCCTGTCATTCCGGATCCGGAGTGCCATACATTATTTTCTTATGTACTATGGTTTTAACAGATTCATCGGCCATCTTTGTTCATGTTCATTTCATCTCATGTTTTAATATAAATATATACACCGTGACCGTTAATAACCCGAAAGATTTAAGCTAACGATACTAGAGCCTAATTAGAGTATATAAACTTATGTAACATATAGTCCAAAACTCAATTAAGGAGATATTAATTATTTAAAACACATCAAAAGTTAAAAATCTCCAGTCTAACACACCCTAATTCATGTCATTATGCCAATGTTCAAATTTGAACCCGTCAAAAGTGAAACAGCGATAACTTGACACTACTTGTCATAGAACACAAGTCACGGCATTCGCCGTTCGTCGTATGATTTCGGAGCAATTCGTGGAGTGTCATGCTCGCTCACTCTTCTTCAACTAAAGACTTGTTCACAAAGAAGCGGGCAATTAATATGTATGTATGTATGTAAACACTTTATTGTACACAAAAACAGAAATACATTAAAACAAAAGAAATACATGTACAAAGGCGAACTTATCCCTTTAAGGGATCTCTTCCAGTTAACCTTTGAGTAAATGAGTGCTAAACACAAATGTAAACGGTAGACAACCAAAGCAACATGTACAATACGAAGGAGGATAATTTAACAATAATACTTACACATGAAAATGCAAAAAACCAAAATAGAGAGAGAGATAGGCAAACAGTCAATATAATACATAATACGTAATATATATATATATATATATATATATATATATATAAATTCAACAGAAATAGTCATAATTACAACAAAAACAGCAACCTATTATTCGTTTGACAGCCACAATCCCTTCAACTTCCCCTTGACCTTGAGCGATGCTACGGACTGCGTCTGCCTTAGGGCGGGAGACAACTTATTCCATAATTTCACGGCGCGCACAGCAAAAGACATATCGTAAACATGCGATCTATGCGTTGGGATCGATAGAGCTAGATTCGCACTAGACCGCAGGCGATGGCCACTACCATCCGCCATGTAAGAGAACTTCTCTGCAAGGTAAGGAGGAGAAGAAGGAATGAAAAGGACATTATACAGAAGACAAAGAACATGCAAGTCTCTGCGCTGACAGATCGGAAGCCATTTAAGTTGGGCGCGGTATTGAGACACATGATCAAACTTGCGGAGACCAAATATGTACCTGATACAGACATTTTGTAGGCGCTCCAGCTTGTCAAGCAGCTCCCCCCGGAGATCCAGGAAAGCGACATCACCGTAGTCGAGTAGTGGGAGCAAAAGAGAGCGGGCAAGCATGATCTTCGTATGAAGAGGAAGGAAATTCTGCAGACGCCTCAGTGAATGAAGGGACGCAAAGAGTTTCTTGCTGATCTCAGAAATATGAGGTGCCCATGACAGTTTGATCCATGGTAATGCCTAAATTTTTAACAGTAGAAGAGAAAGGTATAGGAGTACCATCAAAGAAAATAACTGGCTTAGTTTGATCTGAGAGCTTGGAAATAAAATGGGGGCTTCCAACAACAATAGCCTGTGACTTCTTGGCATTCACCATCAAACCAAAGGATGAAGCCCAAGCACGGATTGATTCCAGGTCGGAGTTGATTTGAGAAACCAAGGAGCCAAAATCATTGATGCTGGCCGCCGCGTAAAGCTGCAAATCGTCTGCATAGAGATGGAACGAGGAGAGTGACTTAGTGATTCCGTTAATAAAGATAGAAAAGAGTAATGGAGAGAGTATGCCCCCTTGAGGGACACCAGCAGACAGTTCACACCAGCTAGAAAATCGGTCCTCAACTCGAACCCGCTGTTGCCTCCCAAAGAGGTAATCACGAAACCAGGACAGTGAAGTTGGAGATATATTTAAAGTACTAAGTAAACTGAGAAGGATATCAAAATCAACAGTGTTAAAAGCACTACTGAAATCAAGGAGCACCAATATAGTCACTTTTCTATTTTCTATATTAAGACGAATGTCGTCGGTGATCTTAACCAAAGCTGTGGCTGTGCTATGCCCAGGACGGAAACCGGATTGAAAAGGATTGAACAAGTTATGTCTATTTAGATGTGATGAGGGACGTCGATTTACAAAGGATTCAATGATTTTGGATAAGACAGGAAGAATGGATATAGGACGATACTGCGAAAACGACGACGGGTTAGGGGTTTTAGGGAGAGGAATCACATGGGCGCATTTCCAAATAGAAGGAAACGTCCCAGAGGAGAAAGAAAAATTAATAATATGGGAAAGGATAGGAGCTATAGAATCCGTAATATGATTTAATTTGTACTGAAATAGTAATTTAGTTAAGACACATAATTAGACCCATGTTGATATAACATTATTTACTCGTATTGTCGTCAAAAATACGTGGTTTAAATCTTTCGGGTTATTAACGCCCACGGTGTATATTTTTTAATAAGTCTTTAACACGGAAGTCATGCATTGGTTATAAACCAAACAAACCGATACTGGCACAAGCTTCGAGCCGCCATATACGGATTAATAATAATAATAATGGTTTTAACATAATTTTCATCTCAATATTTTCTCCACAAATGAAGTTGTGTGTGGGCACAATGTATATTTTTCCTCTGTCTGATGTTTTTGGTTGTTGGTATTTAGAGCTTGAAGACAAACGAACTTGGCTAAGGACTGCGTTTATTTTGGGAGCTAATTTAATGTTCATAAAAAGGAGTTACTGGTTGACGACCTCGATACTTTATTTGAAGTCGAAGAAGTGATGTGTTCAGAAGTTAGGTTTTTTAAAGTTAAAGAGTACTAACGTACGAACGTACTTCTATGAATATAAATGTTATTTAATTATTGACAGACGACACAGTATATTTACATAAAACATGCCTAAACCACAGAAGGTACCTAATAACTAGCGGTTAGGACATGGCGGCGACCGTGGTTTAAAAATCCGCGCGCGTAGACGCTAATTGTAAAAAAAACATTAGTCGTTAGTCGTTTAGTAACGGTTTATTTTTAAACATTGACTTTGACTATCGACGCCGTGGATTTTTGAAACACGATTGCTACCAAAATCCCATACCTAGTAACGACAGAACCTTGAGACTGAAATATATAAGCCTATATAGACGTAGAGATCCGTTAAGGATGAATTTATTTCATTAAAAACAAAGATATAAAAACATTAAACTAGAAACTATAACCAGGTATATAACATTAAAGACATTAATTAAGTGTCATTTGTATTTGTATTTCTTTCTTCTTGAGGTGTGCAATAAAGAGTATTCTATTCTATTCTATTCTATTAAAAAAGATCGGGATCCCGTGGTAGGGTACCCAAAACGCAGGCAGCATTCCCGCGCTGGATAGCAATGGCTTTTCTTTGCGCGAGTAAGCTGCCTGCGCGTGGATCGCCTGTCGCCTCCCGCAAGCGCTTACTAACACAGGAAGAATTGAACTGAAATGCTATGAAAATTTTACAACATTTTACGCGAATGAAGTGGCGAGCAAAACTAGTATATGATAAAGCACTTTAACTAACTAACTAACTAAGTGAGCGCACGCTACGCTCCACGATCCTGAGCCAGCTCTCGCCAGTTAAGGATGCCTAGGTCCCTAAGATCTTTTTGGACTTCATCACTAGCGATATCTAGGCCGTCCTACGGTTCTGCGACCACTCGGTCGTCCCAAATAAGCGGTTTTTGCGGCGCGATCCTCTCCCATTCTCTCAACGTGCCCGAGCCGGCGGAGTCTGGACGCCTTGTGGTCTCTCCTATAATATTAGGCCTATAAAGCACTTTAGTATTAAGTAACTGATCGATATTATCAAGTTATCAGTCGATATTTCTTGACTCACGGTTACGTTTAGTATATTTCCTCCACGTATTAAGATCAAGGCAACTCTTGTATTAAAATCTTAGCTGCGTTTCTGACTCGAGTGATTTTAGTTTTCAAGTGAACCAAGAATTTTTCTTTCTTAGTTACTCTAAAAATAATAGCAGGATTCATTTATTCTACGTATGTCATTGAACTAATTTATATGTTGACATGGTAACAATGTACTTACCAACAACAACGTTAGTAGAAATCTGTGTATGGTATTGACATAATTACATAATAAGCTAACTAAATAAAGGTTGCGTAGATTAGCTTGCGGTAAATCGTTTATTTCATAATTTTCATCAAGTATTCAATAACTAACTCGTATTATGATAAAAAATAGGCACTATCTTATGTAGATTCAGGTATTCCACTAGTGTTCCCTATATCCCTGGAAGGAGATAATCAGTCGCTATTTATTTTAGATCCGATTTTACACTAAATAATTACATGAAAAAAATCCGTCATTACGCGATACTCTGCGAGATATATACAAAAATAAATATTAAGAGACAATCTTACACACATCGACTTCGGCTGCTTTTCCATCAGAGATGTGTAGCGAGGCATATGTTTTTGTTAACCAATAGAATCAGCTGCGCTGAGCGAGGATAGGCAAATGAAGTCATTCCAAAAACAAAATTAACAAAAATACATCCTAAGAAACGCAGCCTAAGTCCCAAACTAAGCAAAGCTTGTATATACTATGGATACTGGACGACGATATACATAATATATAAATACAAATATAGATAACATCCATGACCCAGGAACAAATATTCGAGTTCATAAGATAAATATTTGCCCTGGCCGGTGGAGGTACACTACAAACTGCGCCAACCGCGTTAAATGTTACAAAGATTTAACTAACTCTAATTGTACATGATATTGAACAACTTCTTATTATTTCTAGGAATAATGAGAAGCGCAAGGAGAAATCCCGCGTCGCGGCCCGGTGTCGCCGCACCAAGGAAATGCAGATCTTTTCGGAGCTCATGGAACAGTTGCCAGCCAAGAAGGAGGAAGTGGAACAACTGGACAAGGCCTCAGTGATGCGTCTGGCTATATCCTACCTCAGGGCCCGCGACGTGGTTTCGATGCGTGAGTTCCTTTTCTATATTATGTAACTTCTTTCTAAAGAGAAGAGATGTAACTTCTTTCTCTTATAGCTATTTTTATCAAAAAGGCGGATTTGGAACAGAAAACCAGGTGTTCTTGATCCGTCACACTCGTACCTGAGATTTGGTTTTGGTGCGTGGAAAAGGTTACTGCAAGTCCTTTAGTACCTTAGAAACAAAACACTTGAACAAGTGCACTGTTGAACACATGAATATACAATGTTATCTAGTACGATTTTGTTACCTAATACAACGCTATCTGCTTTTGTTCTCGTAACCGCCAACCAGCTACTTACAAAAAAAGGTTAGAACTACATTGCGTGGACATTGAATTTTCAACCTTATTCCATGTTGAATAGGTTTAAAATGGTTGATGATGAGAGTTCATAGTCCTTTTTCAAGAGAATACGTTCTTGTGGAGAGTCGGGCGGTTGTAAAATTCCAAAAAAGTTATGATCACCATTATTCTGTAAGTGTATTTTGTAGTCTAATGTCCAAGGAAATAGAGTCGATAATCTATATTAAACTTCCAAGGTGGTTACAATCTGCTTTTATTACGAGCTCGCTATCTTAATTTGTGGTTAACCACTCAATGGTATTCAGTTCTTAAGTGGATGAGCTCAGCTTAGAAAATTTGTACTATATTAATTTGTTATTACTTTCTTAGTAAATGTTTACTCCTCTGCATAATTGACAACATTTCATATTTATAACAGGTGGAAATTAATATAGAGATCGACAGGGCTTTATGTCGTGCACCTTAAAAAAAATCTTTGAATTTGTTCTTCTGTATTTAAAGAAATATAAGAAAATACATCAAATAACTGCAATGTAAGACAATACGGGCTGAATAGGGTTGTTGTCTAAACCAAAGAGCGAAAAAAAAATTTTTTTTTTTATTTGACGTTGACATATGACAGATGCATAACGAGTTTTATTAAGTTTTTTTTTTAATAAGAAAACCGACTAAAGTAACCGTTCCATTAAGTCCTGGTTTTGGTGTTGCCACATTTTAAAAAGAGTATGTTTTTATAAATTAATAATAAAATAAATAATCATCTCAGAAAATAAATAAAAACAGAGATTACTTCATCTTTTTAAGCAGAATTCAGAGAAGTAATAAAATGATAGTCTTAAAAATATGAAATGTTGTCAATTGATAGTTTCATAAAAGTAGTTTCAGAATTCACAGTAGGTATTATTCAATATTTTTATGTTATTCAAAGAGTTCTTCGACGTCTGGTGGAATATCGTAAACACTTAATAATTTAATGGCTTTATTAAAATGGAAGGTCATCTGTGTTATTGACGGGTACACAACTAACTGGTTTTTAACCGATATCGTTGTTATTTTACTAATATTTTACTGTTGTTTTGAAAAATCTGTCGACTTGCTTTAAATTCCGTAGAAATGTTGGGAAGTTACTAAATAGGTCTATATTTTTTCAAACACAATATTGTTGTTATTGGCCTATTATGAATTCATCTACATTGGTATACTAAGCTTCAACTTGGTTCGTTTTTCATTATAGTTCAAAATTTGACGGTGCAAGGACAAGACAAATATAATAAAATCACTGGCCTATTGGAACCAATAATTGCCATTAGTATTTAGCCGTCGCTCTCGGTACAATTAGATTTCTGATTTGCACCAACTTCTCATATGCCCAAACAGAGGGGCCTATGGTTGACTGGTAGAGAATGCCATTTGGCATTAAGTCACGCTATTTGTCCTGATCTTTGTATTGCGCGATAAAGTTTAAATAAATAAATATCGACAGTCCGCATATAAAAAAATCTATCCGATAGAAAAAAATCTAGACATTTCTCAAAATACATTAACGTATATTCCAATGCGCGACTTTGCGCGACTAGCGGCGCGGCGAGCGGTTGAGCGAGAAATCCGAGCGTGGCGGCCGGCCTTGGCTATAGGAGTGAGCGAGACACACGCGCCGCGTCACTCGTCGCTAAGACGGAGTTCGTAGCCTTTCCGTAAACGGCTACTTACCTACTTCAGGTCACCTAAAAAACTAAACATCTATCTATAGTTAGATTATAATCTAACCTGGGATTCCAAGTATAAATGCAGTCGGGACAAACGTTATAGAAATAAACGTAAATAATGTAGATAGAATATCTACCAATCATCTGGTAAGCCCCCATATGTAACAGATAATGCGCAGTGAAGATTGATAATGATAACATAACGCTGTCTCTAGGCAGTTATCACGATCCATTTGGAAAAGAACTAATCAATGCTCGAGTCAATCTACTTCGGCGACGTCACACATCTCAACACTATGATAATAAGCTTTATTTAATTGGAAACTAATAACATTTTGATAATACAATAAAATAGAACCTTGAACACTGGAGTACGTACTACGTACCTACTACTACGGAAGTTGAATGAATATAATTTTCGCGGCGTCGCTCGCATTGAGACATTGTACTCTATCCTACGGAAATCATCTTTTTTTTTCGGGGTGAAAAGCCTATGTATTAAGTTAGGCCGTAAATAGACTATAATCATTATTTGTTCAAAATTTTATGCATAACCGCTGCGTTGTGAAAAGTAAAAATCGTATAATTACATGAACTTCCGCTATCAATAATATTTAAGAGATGGATATATTTCTATATGTGTCTGACATATTGCTGCGTCCTTCTCGTCAGTGACTAATTTAGGAAAGTGTATAGCCGCATTATCCATGCGGTCTTATCGATACTGCAGCCATAATAAGAGAATTATGTAACGTTCACTTACGCCATATCTATCTATTTTAGTCAGTGTTTAGGTTCAAAATTGGTTACTATCCACACGGCAGCTGTTATACGGACAGAAGGCTAAACGAATCTGTAATCTTTATATATCTATACTATTATGAATTTGTAAACATTAAATGGAGCGATAGTCTCTGAAACGATAATTATGTTTGTCCGCCTGGATGTATGTTTGTTGTCATGTAGACACTTCGCTAAACAGATTTTGCCTATTTTTGCCATATCTCATCCATCACGGTATCCTGCCAATTCATTTGCCAAACCGTTTCATTTCCCAACTCTCGAGTTTGTCTGGAAAGCAAACAAAATCTCACTGTATTTTTTATGCTCTTATAAAATACAATAGGATAGGTTAGGTTTATTTTATGAAAGTTCTGAAAAATATGGTTCCAGAGAAAGTCGTGAGTTGGGAAATGAAACAGTTTGGCAAATGAAATATTTGGGAAAAATTATTCTAACAAAAGGCAGAGAACCAATCGATCACATGTACCTACAGTCGATATTTTTAGTATCATTTGGTTATAGGATACATTTACACCACTACAGTAAAGCAAAAAAGGATAATTACTTTCTTCTCTGTGCGAACGAAGCTTGAAGTTACAAGCTCCATCTACGTAGCAACTCTACAAGGAAATCTGAGACAACAATTTTGTATTGACGTATAGAATCGTCGTTAAAAAGTAATTTACATTTACCAAGTAGCTATCAGCGAAGTGAGTAAACAAATGATTTCCAATGAGAATATTGTTCTAAATATAACTCAGGAAGGCAAGCAGAACTTGCCGTTAGTTTTGCTTTATTTTTAATTCAAAACTGACCATTGATTGAGCTATTGTTGCCTAAGCGACTATGGGATTTATAAATGTATCTATCTTACTGGTTCAATCATAGCGTATTTAGGTACCTACTTACCTACGGGCCTATACTAACGTCGCGTCCTTTTGCGAGAAGAGACGTAGGCAGAACGAAGATGCGTTGAACTACTCACCACGAAACGAACCACGAAACATGCATGGATAGTTCTTGGGTACTTCTTAGTCACTTCTTTGCTCACACAAAGTTTGAACACGCTCACATCATTACAATTTACAATATTAGGTCAGTATTAAAGACAGTGTCATAAGTGATGTGCATCCGAAATGGTCTCCACTCAGCAATGCTGTTGGCTTTGCTAGGTACAGCAATGCCCACGGCGCTGGTTTTCTGTGGAGCCAGAGGGACGGGTTCATGTCATTAATTATACTAACAAATGTAGGAGGATATCGGTGTTTAAACGAGCCTTTCTGTTGTCATAATACTATTAAAACTATCGTGAGACATCTATCTTTCTATTGTCCTTTCAAACGGAGGCGTTTCTATTAGGGACCCTGTATATGCAAGTTCATCTGTTCATACGAAACCGCAAGTATCCGTCTAATTTGTAATGTTGGCACGCGTTACCGTCCTGACAAACCGCAATGACGTCATTGGCTTCTTACTGTCTCCCGTATATCGCACCTTAAGAAAATGCAAAAATGCCGATGATTCAAGGCTTCAAACATATCCTGTGATAATATAGAATATAGCTCGATTGGGTAGGGAAATAGACAGAGAAATGAAGAAGAAGCGTTAAATATAAACACATACATTACATTCGAAGCTCGTACTTCACTTCTCTGCTCACTTCCCTGTAATCGAGCTAAGTGTAAATCTGGTATAATGGTCGCGTTTAGACCTGTGCCTCACCGGGACGGCGCAAGCATATTTAAGCAGATAATATTGGAATGCATATGGAGATTAATTCACTTGCCGACGCTAGGCTAACCTACTTTAGTTTAGGAGACGCAAATGGCGACGCGGCCTGGTGTGGCGGGCTCTTATCACGCCATTTACGCCATATAAGGGTGCCTGTCCACTCAGTGCGGAGCGGAGCGGAGCGGCTCAGTGTAAAAAGGACCAAACACATTCCTCGATTTAAATACACAAAGGCTTCACAAAGACGAATCCTGTTTGTTTCGTTTTCGCAGCTCCGCTTTCAGTGGACTGCCTAAGGGTGCGAATCCATGGAGACGCACCCTCATAATTGATGAAGCATCCGCCACTGTCACGCAGATATGATGACTTCAGCAAATTTAACTTATTTTCCGCGACCCGAAGGTTATTATGATCATATTTTGCGCGACGGCATAATGACACTACTTATATCTAACAAGTTTACTATAAACCTGTATAGGGATATAATAATACGTTACTGAATCCACATTTCTTATATCAATGAAGTTATTTCCTTCTATTGTCGATTATTAATATTAAACCCATAAATGATTTCCCATGAAAGACAGTTACATAAACTGTACCGTGCATACCGTAAAGGTACTTTACCAATGAATATTTAAGTAATTTATTTATAAGAACTTCAACACTATGTTTCAATTCAATCCACGTAACGTAAGACATGATTAATTTCCAGAAAAATCCCAATACTTTGTAGAGAAAACGAAAGGTACACCAAAAATTTACATACGATTCATTGTTTCTATTGGACTAAGTTAACCAAAGTTTTTTTTTACTAGATTCAGCTACGAACCTCCAATGCCCAAACTCCATAACAGTATCTTTAAACCACACCCTTATTTTCCAGTCCCCGATGTCACGAAAGACCAGCCGAAGATGGAAAACCCTCAAGGCGTGGAAGAACTGTCTTCGGAGCTGTCTTACATGAAGGCCTTGGACGGTTTCGTCCTGGTGCTGTCTCAGCAAGGCGACATCGTGTACTGCAGCGAAAATATCGCTGATCATTTAGGAGTCTCACAGGTAAGACAAAAGAACGGTGGCTGGCCCCTTGGCTAGCATAACTGCTTTATTAAAAAAAAGGGGTGAACTGCCAATTGTTTTATGAAAGCCTCGGTTGCATGAGCATCGATTTTTCAACTATTTGGTTCATTTCTTATATGCCTTAGGGTGGCAACGTAGCGCGATGGAATTATAGAGTCCCTGGAGCCTCATTAATGACCCACACACACATATAGTTATAGCCTAATCAGTCTTAGCCACTCAATGTCTCGAATTTTGAGTTGGACTCTATTTATATAATAAAATCTAGTAGATAGTGGCGCTACAAACAGCTTTCATATGGCAATAATGTGATACATCATATATTTGCATTATTAAACGTCAGTAGCGATTTGTCAAACAGCTTTCATATGGCAATAATGTGATACATCATATATTTGCACTATTAAACGTCAGTAGCGATTTGTCAAGGATTTGTCATCAACCAAACTCAAAACATTGTTTACCGGAATGCTGCTTAATCCTTCGTTCTTCTTGCGAAATAAATACTGAATCCTATTGAAAACAACTTTATTTTCATCACTGCGCATAGTTTTGGCTTTATTATGCAAAAAATACTCGAAATTTGCGGAATATTTAGACCTGCTTCCTGTCTGTTTACATCAGTGCCAGACTTTCAACTTCAGTTATCAAAAAATTGTCGTTGCCACAAAAAATCCGCAAAATAGCGTCGGCTGAAAAACACCATGTTGGGATATAAAATATGAAGAACAGGGCATTTAGGAATGTCAAGATTAGCATCAGGAAAGTCAAAAGTCCTTAGTTACAAACCAATACTTGCGGGCACTTTAGAATATACGTCCTCAGATAGTGTTTATCAGTAACATGACTGATGGCTTCGAAAATCATTGTTAATCCTAATATGTATTATAATGTACTCTAACATTATCTCGCAAGGTTATCTGATTTAAATGTAATACTAGATAGTGGCGCTATTCGAAATCGATTCCGATTCCCTAATACATACCTACACCCCAGGCCAAAAGTATGGAAACAAGCTTATATTACTATACAAACCTGTGATTTCCTTACGAAATAAATTACAAAATCACAATATAAAAATGATTATAAATAAACATTTTAAAAGTCAATAACGCAAATTCTGCTTATGAAAATTGCCAGTGCAACATTTTGACGACGACATGCACTTTGTCCCGGAGTTAGGTAAGTATATATATATATACAATATGCAGATGTTTTAATAGTGGATGTTGGATGGCAAGGACGGACGGTCTAACACAGAACATTTCCTTCCCATTCAGTTCAGAAATATTCGTAAAGATCAGTTAAATTTTGGAGGTCGAAACAGACGGGAATGAAACCTCGATTTGTAAGGAAAAATGAGCAGTGCTATTTCCTCTTAATGAAGAATCAAACTAGTCTAAACTCAGTGCACCTTGCCCATCTGCCGTGCTACGGTAAAAGGCGACCTTTTGACATTTTGCCAAAATTGAGTTATTAATACCATCATAATGAGAAAAAAAAGCTGCGTCTACCTGTTTTATCCGTTTTTCGATAAGAGGCTTCGTTTTCAAGTTACTAGTAAGTTAAAAGAACGCATATGTCCTTAACTTGACAAAATAACTAGCTTAGAAGGCGGTAATTTATCGATACCAGTCTAAAAAAACGAACAGTCGACATTTTTAGACGATTTCTAAGATATAAACACGTATAACACATTTTACTGCCTTTAAATTAAATATCTTCTTCGAAAAAGATACGGCTCGTCAAAACCTATAACACCGTATCCTTTATTTTTAGTCTAAAATGCCGAATCTATCCTTTTTACGTGCTTTAAGATTAAAAACCGAACAATTTTATCATAACATATTATAAATCTATAAAAGCGTGTTTAGGATATTCGTACTTTATATGTAGTATTTCAACCGTGGTTATAGAAAAATATTGCTGAAATAGCCGTTAGTACTGCGTGCTAGTGTAAAAACCCGTATATGCGCCAACATCCGACATACGGTACTTGGCTCGCAACTCGTACACGAAGCCCACAGCGAGCGCGCCGGCGCGGGGGCAAGTGTGCGCGGGAGGCACGGTTGTGGACGCCGGCAGCCAGCGCGCCAACATTCAAATTACAAGTAGAATAAGAAAAAACAAAATGATTGTCAGTTTTCTTTGTTTTTTGCAAGTATTGAATACAGTTAACCTTAGAACGCATAAATTATCAGTTAGAGTAAAGTTAAGGCAGTAAAATTCTGCCACAAACAAGGTTGGACAAAAACAGATTCGGACTTTTAACTTAGTATTGGACAAGATTTTTTACCATACGTTTATAATTAACTATACCTTCTAACTCGAAGTAACTTCTATTTTTGATGTCATTTATACGCACAATAGTTAGTAAAGGTGGGGACTTTTAACTTAGTATTGGACAAGATTTTTACCATAGGTTTATAATTAACTATACCTTCTAACTTGAAGTAACTTCCATTTTTGATGTCATTTATACGCACAATAGTTAGGTCGGCTATTTTATAGTTTTATTGTTTTTTTATGGATAACAATGCCTAATGCAAGATTTGCGAAGAAAACACACACTTTCCCAAAACAAACCGTAATTTCGGAATTGTGCAGATCAAATATGTCTTTATTAATTTAAATTACAAAAGGTTTTCTAAAAATTAAAAAGACTAAGCTGGGTTAGGTTAGTCTTGTGCTTCTGTTTTTTCTTTTCCTGTATCTGCCGGACTGACATTCAACAGTTTTTAATATAAATACCTTTATTTTATTCCTAGGTACAGCAGTGCAAAATATTTCATAACTCATGGCTTTTATAACTTACAACTTATGGCTTTTTTCAATTTCGAGTGAAAATGGGTACATTATGATTTGTATTACATATATATATTGTTCCGCTTGGTTTTAATTTGACGTAAAATCATTCCTAAAAACATCTTGTGTTATTAAAATTACCTACTTTTCTGCATCTTGGTTGCAAATGTTCCCATTAATGTAGTAAAAAGAGATGGCAAAATCCTTCGTTATTACACATTACAATTTATATCCGCCACGTCATAGCGTCCGGGAAGTAAAACTACATAAAACACGATTGACTAAAAAACATACACAAATTGGGGTCCTTTAAGTTACTTAGCTGTACGTTACTGTACGAGTTTTACTATTTATTTCATAAAAGAAATTCACTATATACACAGCAAATCGTCCATAGGCACGTTATCAAAAAAAAAGATTAAATAAAAAACCGATTATAATATTGTATCATTTTTTTACTAGGTATATCATCTTCTCCGCCTGATGAATATTTTGTAACAAAGAAATTATTTCTACAATTGTCGTACGTTTAAAAATTTCCTATTTAACCAAAGTAAATTTTAATAAATAGCTTCATTATCATTGCCACATATTTTTAAATTTGGCCGACTAATCGAAACTCTTTAAATAAAATTAAGGCAAGAAGTGAAACTTGATGATATTGATTTTTATACCTAAATTTAATATTAATTCGTCGCATATTTGGAGAAAATCACTATGTCTATATACATACCTCATACTCATCCACAATATGACTTTTCCAGCCTCTGCACTCTGCAGTAATACCTATACTATAACTGAACACAAAGATGCGAGTATAATAGTGACAATTATTGAGACGCTAAGTACTTCGTTTTGTTACCTCTTCTCCCATGGTTACTAACTTATAATACCGTATACGGCATATTTTTGGTAACGATACGTCATTTTATTTTAGTACACGGAACAGTTTTATTGTCAAAATAAAAAATATGACTAATTTACCTAACTTAAAAACCGTATCAGCACGATGTGGTCTTATTACTTTGACTGTTGATACGACATTACACCTTAACGCAAAGTTATAAGACCGTATACACCATATTCGGCAATTAAGCTTAGCTTATCATATTTTTAACAGAAAATACTAAATTAAAGAACCGTATAGTGCGTTTATACCGCCTTTTAGCTAGTTTTATATTTTACTTTATATTTTTACTGCTAAGCTAAAAATGTTTTTTGGGTCTGTAAAAAAAAGTAGTTCACTTAAGAAAGTGATAATACCATAAAAAATAAGTCCCAACACGCTGCTATGAAACACAAAAAAAAATAATCAAATATGTTGCACCAATTTCTAGAAATTGAATTTTGAATTTTATTGGACGTTTTTTGCGATTATCTCGAAAGTGACTTTTGTCAAAAGGTCGCCTTTTACCGTAGCACGGCAGCCATCGTGTACCTCCATTATACTCATCATCAACTCAATGTCATAATGATAAAATAAATAAAAATGGACGGTCTTATAGCGCAGAGTCTCGACAAACACCTTAAGAGACTCGCTAGATGGCTGGATCAAGGGTCAGATTCAGAAGGCGGTACTCCTGGACACGGCGCGCATCGTCAGGAGGTTCCTCTCTTTGCAGCCCTCACCACCGGTTAGCCGGGGCCCTGTATAGTATTTTACTTTTATTTCAATTTATGGTTAAAAACCTAGCCTAAGACGAAAGAAATAAAGGACATAAAAAAATAATAATAAATATAAGCTGATAGAGAGAAGAATGGAAAATGCACGAGGAGGCCCTGATCCATCAACTGTTAGATACGTGCTGATATTGATGAATATATATTAGAAAACCTCACTCAAATCAATCGACTCCCATCGAGATCATGAACGTAACATCACGTTCGAAACATCGAGGTACTTAATAAAATAAACTCTTTTTGGACGCGATTGAATCCCGTTTTGTTATAATAACTATAAATAAATAAAAACATTGGTAGCGCTTATATTATTTAAGGGTTGCCCTTGATTTCCCTGGGATCCCGACATGGTAACAATGGGACCACGTCAGGAGTATACTTAACACAACTTCAAATAAAACAAGAATTTTGAGAGTCGGTCCACATTTGCCGGAACAGTCGCGTCACATAAAAAAACAACACACAGTCGAATTCAGAACCTCTTATTTATTTGAAGTCGGTTGAAAATGATGATAATATGGATAAGCATCCATATTATTACTTTACGGGGGATGCCGTGTCCCCAGTTTGGAAAGTATTATCCTCATATTCGCTATTGCAGACCTGAAAACAACATCGCGCTTGCACTTTGCAGGCGAATAAAAAGTGTTCATTCGAATACCAATGTCCAGGGAATATAAATCTTGATTCAAACCACGTGTTCGCGCGTGCAGCGTCGCCTGCGCAGTAGATCGCGTGACGTCACGAGTCGATTAACGAATGGAATAATTCCTAATATGTAACAGAGTAAGGGATGTTTCGTTATCCTTGTCTGCGCTTTCTTGCAGTGCATTTTGAATATCAAATGTGTGTATGTAGGTATTTTATTTGGTATTACGTGAATGCATTAATGAGTCTGAGTATGTAGCTGTGAAAGTGACGTGAAGGTTCTATTTGTATATGGCTCCCTATCTTATTTTGACGACGCGGTTGGCGCAGTGGTTAAGCAACTGCCTACTGAGCCGACGGTCCCGGGTTCGAATCCCGGCAAGGGCAAATATTTGTGTGATGAACACGAATAATTGTGCCTGGGTCATCGATGTTCTATATATTTAAGTATCTATTTATCTATATAAGTATGTCTATCATCGCCTAGTACCCATACCATAACACAAGCCTCCTTGAGCTTCAGTTGGGACTAGATTGATTTGGGTGAGTTTGTCTGATATTTATTATTATATTATATTAGATATCTAGTTATAGTTACTCGTAATAAACTAATAACAGATTTATGACGACGGTAGCTAGTATAAAATGTAAATGGCTCTCGCATCAGGTTCTGTGGTCGTACAGGTAGGAGGCCCGTGTTGGCCCGGAAAGCCGTTGGAGAGGCAGGTTCGAACCCCGGCGGAACCATTAAATCTTAAAAATTTTCGCTTCATTGTAACCATTCGGTTTACGTTATAGGTAGGTACCTACACATCTTTTGAACTGTTACTTGCCTTGATTTGCTTAAGTTACTTGTAATTAAAAAAAAATTTTGATGGTTTAATACTATTAAATATGTCTGGTGCTTATTATATAAAAAAAAAGTATTGTTTTATAGACAAATTTTAAATTCCCGGAATTATTATTGTTTTTCAATAATTCAGTGCTCTGGTTTAAATCCTAATTAATACCTAGGCTATGAGTAAACAGGATAATAAATCATTTTTCCTATATCCAACAAATTCAAGACACATACTGAAAATTTACCATTTAGGAGATCAAAAACATACCTACTCCTGTTTATTGACATTTACAAATTATTCTAAAGGGTGTTTATTTTATTACCTCGACGTTTCGGGCGTGACGTAACGTCCATGATCTTGAAGGGATACATTAACCAATGATGATCTAACAAACAACAACGCACCTGTGACCTCTCTGGTGTTGTCCATGGACAGCATTAATTTAAGCCCAAAACTTCAAGAATTCTCTTCTGGTATGTACTTATAATTAGGCATCGGACGTCTGATTGCACCGGTAAGACTTACGAGATCTATGGAGCTGATATTAACATTAAAATACAATTTATAATACTCATAAGTGTATTTAATACGTAATTTAATTTTATAGTCAAGGACAAAGTCCGAAGAAAGTATATAGTAAGAATACCTGCATAAGTGAATACCTTTTCAAAGGCATTTTATTTTTCGTCGTCATAAAATACGCCAATATTTGCGACTATTTACATGTTTCCTGGAGTAAATTGGGTTCTATATTGTATTAATTGAATAGCCAGCTATGACAAGGAAATCGACAATTAATGTAGTTAAATCTATGTAGGAGTTTGTAATATTGTACAAACAATATTTTATTTATAATTTTAGTCATTTAATGATTGGGATTGTTAACCCCAATAACTATAAAGGCAGTTTGTAATCAAATAGATGAATGAGTATGAATGAGTTTGTAGAGACCTGCCTACTGAGCCGGCGGTCCCGGGTTCGAATCCCGGCCAGGGCAAAATTTGTGTGATATGCTCGAATATTTGTGCTTGGATCATGGTTGTTCTATGTATTTAAGTATATATTTATCTATATAAATATGTATATCGTCGTCTAATACCCATAACACAAGCCTTCATGAGCTTAAGTTGGGACTAGATCGATTTGTGTGAGGTTGTTTAATATTTTTTTTTATGAGGATGAATTGTATTTTAATGTTAAATGGTCTCCATATGTCTCTAAAGTCTTAACGTGGTATCAGATGTCCGATGCCTAGTAATAATAGCAACATTACATATGCCTGATGATAGCCTAAAAATATCCACGGTTCCTGAATGTCACAGGGCGCAGTTATAATGAAAAGGCTAGTTTGAAATAAGTGGGAATCCCAGTTTGATAAATAAACGCTTCTAATTAAATTATAATATTTTACTAGTGAGTAATTAACGATGGGAAGGGAAAACAATCATTAAAATACCTTTGAAGTGAATGCGTTCATTGTGCAAGAATTAGACAGCTGCCAAGAGAAAGCGGCGCCGTAATTATGCCATCGAAGTGTATAGAGAATTCGAGAAAATTCTAGACTAATTTGTTTCGAAATCATGATTATTGCAATGCGTTAGTCGCAGTTTAATTCGTCCCGTTATTAATTTTTATGCTCTTTATCTATAGTCAAATGTTTTCAGCCATGATTTGCGTCAGTATGGGGTTCAAACAATATTGGGAATTTCTTTTTTCATATCACAATCTTCGCAGACCAGTTACAAGAAAAAAAAAAATAGGTTGGCTAAAAAAGCAATGAAATTGAATTTTTGTCAGTGACTGAATTTATCGATATCCCTCATCTTGTATCTAGTTACTTATTTAGTTGAGAGGTTACATACAGAACATCGACTTTAACTTGACTATTTTGGAGATGAGCTTGCAATTTTGACGAAGAATTATTGATATTTGTTTAACTAAGTACTCTACTCTGTTTTTTTTTCAGATGGAAATAATGGGCCAGAGCGTTTTCGAGTTCAGCCACCCCTGCGATCACGACGAGATTCGCGAGGCGCTTCGCTCGAACGGCGTCGGTCGACGTGATCTGCTACTTCGTCTGAAGTGTACTCTCACTAGCAAGGGACGAAATGTTCATCTTAAGTCGGCTTCCTTCAAGGTTAGACTCTTAAATTACACCTATCACTTACCCGTGTTAAAGACGGTTAGGACTGAGCAAATGAAGTTCAGCCACTTGTGATCGCGACGCTCTTCGCTGGAACGGTACAAAATTACTTATACAAATAGTTTATTTGTTCAACACAGGTGAAAATGTACATAGGCACAGATCTTTTATAATATAATATAAAAGTACATCACCATGTTGGGCCGCAAGGCATACAAATTTTGGCTATTAATGGGCTGTTCCACCTGGGAGTACAGTTAGCATCAAATACAGTCTGACAAAAAAAAATGTTTTTGAACTTAGTTCTGTATATACGGTGACGGTCGACGATCTACTGCTTAAACGCTCACTGGCCGTAAGGCACATATGGCGCATGGACGTACCAGAAAACGACCCAACTGTGAATCTCTTGAGTAGTTTTGGAACAAGTATTTCGGGACATCTAGATATGATATAGGATACTTTTTACTCCACTAATGCGGTCAAAAGGGAGGTGACGCGGTCGAAGTTGCGGGTATAAATATCTTCTAGTTCTGAAATAATACCACTCGATTGACAGCATATTGGATCGAGGCTCCACCCTGACCCATCTCCCTAAGACAATAATTGGTCGGAGACATTAAAATCATTGTTACTTATTAATCATCGCCAAGTTACATATCATTAGTTCAAGGTCCAAACTCTTTGTCTGTTGCCCTGAATCGATAACTTGTTTGTAATATTTACATTAATATTTCCGTCGTGTTGCGTTCTAGAATGATTCGTGAAAGTTGCTTCCTAATTGTATCAAAATACTTTAATGTAAATTATGCTATTAACTAGTTAACGATACCGAAATTATTTAATCAGACATGTAATGAAAGCGTGATTCTCTCTAAATATCTATTTTATTTATCATATGGCATTTCAGTCACTGGATATAGGTATACAATTAATTAAATGTTTACAAATGAAGCGAAAATTTAAAAATTTAATGATTCGGACAGGATTCGAACCTGCGTTTCCAACGGCTTTCCGGGCCAACACTGGCGTCCTCCCAATTGGACCACCGAATCAGATGTCAGAGTCATTGAATTTTTCAACCAGTTGCTTCGACATGCCTTAGGGTGGCATCGTTGCGAATCATTAAATTTTTCAATTTTCGCTTCATTTGTAAACATTTAGTTTACGTTAGCAGACGTTACTGCTTTAATAATAAAAAAAAAACAATTAATTAAATTAAATTTAAAGGTTGAAGTTAGCCTTCTCCAAGTAATCTCTGGCAATTTCAGTGAGGTTTTTGATGTCATCTATTCCGCCTGTGAATTTGGTCTAAAGATTCTATTCTAAGATTCTAAAGATCTATGAAAACAGTTATTAAGAACTCAAAGTCTGTAAAGCGATTAAATATATGTTTTGTATGGATGCGCGTGGGAAACTGCGAAGTGTCTTCTCGTCCAACATACCTCAGTGCTTGAAGACGAAAGTCTTCAACCAGTGCGTATTACCGGTGATGACCTACGGAGCCGAGACGTGGTCTCTAACTATGGGCCTTTTAAGGAAGCTCTGAGTCACTCAGCGAGCTATGGAAAGAGCTATGCTCGGGATTTGTCTACGAGATCGAATCAGAAATGAGGAGATTCGTAGACGAACCCAGGTCATCGACATAGCAAACCGGGTAAGCAAGCTGAAGTGGCAATGGGCGGGGCACATAGCTCGAAGGACCGATGGCCGTTGGGGCAGAAAAGTTCTCGAGTGGAGACCACGTACCGGCAAGCGCAGTGTAGCACGACCACCCGCAAGGTGGTCGGACGACCTGGTTAGAGTTGCGGGGACTCGCTGGATGCGGGTCGCTGCTATCCGGCCCATGTGGAAGTCTATTGAGGAGGCCTGTGTCCAGCAGTGGACGTCCTATGGCTGAAATGATGATGATGATGATGATGGATGCGAGGCGCCATCTTTTGGGCATAATTACAATTGTCCTCTCATCATGCCTAAAAGGCTGCACATATTTTGACCACTTTTGGTACAGGGATAGCTAGATCTAGAGAGATAGGATTTTACCCAACAACGGATTCTAACCCAGGGCCACCGGCACAGTAGGCAGGTGCACTACAAATTGCGCCAACCGCGTCGTCAAACCAAAAAACAAATAGCAATAAAACCAACTAAACCCAAATTCTCATTCCAGGTCATCCACGTAACGGGTCACATGCTGGTCCCACCAGAGACCAAGCGCGGTAAAATGGAGGACTCCGGTGAAGAGAAGAACACTGATGATGAGAAATCTGCCAAGCTGCCGGCGCTGGTGGCTGTGGGCCGGCCGATCCCGCACCCGTCCAATATCGAGATACCCCTGGACAGCAAGACTTTCCTGACCAAGCACAGCCTGGATATGAAGTTCACATACATTGATGAAACGTGAGTAGATCTTTTTTTTATCCTTGTTTGAGTAAGTTGAGCAGTCACTGTTCCGTCTGTGACGTCCAAAATGACGTCGCAAACTATGAGAGATAGGGAAATCTGTTCTTAGGAACCATGGCGGCGAATTTAGATTTAATAAAATTGGGCAAGAGCGAGTCCGACTCGCGCATGAAGGGTTCCGTACCTATACATATATATCATCTATAACAAGTTTGTTGTATGGGAGCCCCCTTTAAATATTTATTTTATTTTGTTTTTAGTATTTGTTGATATAGCGGCTATAGAAATACATCATCTGTGAAAATTTCAACTGTCTAGCTATCACCGTTCTTGAGATACAGCCTGGTGACAGACGGACGGACGGACGGACGGACGGACGGACAGCGAAGTCTCAGTAATAGGGTCCCGTTTTTACCCTTTGGGTACGGAACCCTAAAAACTACATTACATTTTTTTTATAAATCTCATACATAACTCCGTCAAAATCGCTGTAAAGAATGTTACAATACAATACGTGCGATTACTTACAAATATAAACCAAGTTTAATTCCCGGCTATGTATGAATTAAAAAAAAAACCGCACTGCTCCAATAGACAGCCAGATTTAATCGTTGTTTATTTAAATTTGAAAGAGACCAACTTAGTTCTTTATCCTGCTTTTGAAATTAGAAATGTCAAGCAATATTTAGAATGACTGACGAATGTCCTAAGTTACCATTAGCTTTTGCTAGTCGTTGGTTCCTCATGAGAATAGTCATACAGTCATGTGACGGTATATTTAAACCATGAGTGTTTTGATATCGACATCCTCATTCATTTCTACACAATATTACCATAAATATTATCCCTTATCTATGTTATGGCGACGAATAGGCGTTTAAGATAATAAACAACATGGAGGTATTCAAGCTATTCCTTTTGCGTTTTTCTAAACCAAGTATTTTTTTGTGTCGATTACATCGCCATCTCTGTTTTTTAGATAGTACTACTTTCCCATTAGTTCGTTAGCCGACCACAATGCTCGCACCAAGTAATATCTTATCGCATCGAAAGGTGGCGCTGTGAAAAATATCCGAAAGCCGCTTTACCTGACCAGATTAAGAAGGCTATTGTACTCGCATGCGCAAAACCGGCCACAACTCTTCCATTCACGGTCTGATAATATCAACAAAAATATCACCTTCAAATGTATTTTGTAGGTTAAACACGAGTGATTTCGCGGTTTTGTGCATAGTCCGCGATAAACTTATAGGTGTCGGTATTGTTATTTGTTACAATAAGTGTTGTGGTGTGTATGATTTCAGTGTGTTTATAGAAGTGGTTGTGGAAAATATCCTTGCTGGATTGTGTTTTTGTTCCTGGATTTGGCAGAAATGGCGGGACATTCGAATAGTCTTGTAAGTTCGATATATCTAATTACACACCGGAAAACTAACCATAGTGTGATTAGTGTGCAATCTTTACGAAAAATTATTAAAATCGGTGAGATATGAGCTGTAAAGGGAGTGGCGTTACCTAGGTCACGCAAGGTCACCTACCGGTAAATCTAGCATAACCTAAACATAGGAAGTCTGGCCTCATTTGCGAGTGACCTTCACGAAGGATGTAGGTTTCTTTGTGCTACATAAACAAATTTCGACCTATTCCAGGTTATGAGTCGTTCCAGTTCTTTTTTAGGGTTCCGTACCCAAAGGGTAAAAACGGGACCCTATTACTGAGACTTCGCTGTCCGTCCGTCCGTCTGTCACCAGGCTGTATCTCAAGGACGGTGAGAGCTAGACAGTTGAAATTTTCACAGATGATGTATTTCTATTGCCGCTATAACAACAAATACTAAAAATAAAATAAAATAAATATTTAAGGGGGGCTCCCATACAACAAACGGGTTGTTTGCGTTAACTTTGCACCTCATTTGTATGGGGCGCTATACATACCAGGTGCAAACTTAACTTAACCACTTAAGGATGAAAAGTGTTTGTACGGAACCCTCGGTGCGCGAGTCCGACTCGCACTTGCCCAATTTTTTGAATTTTCGGTTGCGTTTGATTATTTTAAAGTATTCGTTTGTTTTATATATTGTTTTTTTCTTTTGCAGCCTGACAAAAACGCTGGGTTTCGACAAGGACGAGTTGGTGGGTCATTCCCTTTACGACTACCACCACTCGGCTGACAGCGCTTCTCTGGTTCATCAATTTAAATCACGTAAGTGCTCTAAACCTTATTATTTTTGCTCCTCTCTTCTCTTGTTTATCATGCCATAAACATTTATCAAAGATATAAAAAAAATCTGTTTCCTGTATACAAGATAACAATTTAAAGCATTTTGCTCCTGAAACGAAATAGTTAAAGAACGTACGTATACTAAAGAAAAAGTGTAGGTTATTATTGTTATTACTATTGTGTATTTCCTTTTTACACAAGGTGACCTACTTTTTAAACATATATGACAGGTGGTATGTATTTTTGTTTCTCACAAAGGTGCAGATCGTTAAACCTATTTTTAACCAATGAATCTTACGTACATCCACTTCTATCCACTCAATTGCTTCGAATTTTGAGTTGGACTCTATTTATATAATAAAATAAGAGCGGTGACAGGTAGCCGTAGTTACCAAAAGCAATCTAGTGGCTATGAGATTGAATTCTTTACTTAGGTATATCAAAACCCAAACGCTTCAACTGATTTCACTACAGATAACCCAAATATTAAACTGCGTTAGTTGTAAAAGCTCTATTTTGAAATATTTACTTATACATTAGATATATTTGTATAGTAATCATAATTACCAGATGTAATATCGATTACTGTAGTTTCCTCTAGTTATTTCGTTAGCTTAAATTTTTTGAGCTAATAAGGTCTACGTCCACATCGCCCTCTGTGTGTAAACGTTGAAATTACTATACAAGCACAGCGGACGTTCGAGTATTCTTTAAACTTCGTCGCCAGTTGCCGGGACTGTTTCAGAGATGGCAGCACTTGTACATAAATAAATGTTTCAAGTTTCACAACATGTGATAATATAATCGTGCGATACCAGTTCCGATAATCGAATCATTGTTTATCAAATGATTATATTTACACGTGCAGTTTTTTTTCTGTATCTGACGAATGGCTTGTCGGTTAATGACATTTCCTTTACTAATATCATTTCCGAGTCAATTTGTCGCGCGTACTTACGAGTATATAACGCGATGAGTGTTATTCTCAACTCGTAATTGTTTTCTTACTCGAAGTTATTTCAACTCTTGGCCGTCAGCCACACTTCCACTGACGACCCCATTATTTCATGCATTTTATTAGAGACATTGTAACATGCAGTTTGGAGTAATTTAAAATGCTTTGCGCTAGAAAGAAACGTTTGATTTTTTCTTGTTATCAACCCCCGACAAAAATAGACAGATCTTAAAAGTTTATCATATGTATCTGCGTGTCTGTCTGTGGTAACTTAGCTCCCAAACGGATGGACCAAATTGAGTGTGGTTTCTTTTAATCGAAAGACGCCCGTCGATATGGTTCTCAGCTATGTTTGGTGGAAATAGGACCAGTAGTTTCCAAAATATTCAGATTTAATTAGAACAAATGTCAAGATCACAGCCAAAATTGAAGCTACGAATTCAAAATTTTGTAGTTAGGTTCAGTTAAAGTAGCATTTTCTATATCACTCATTGAATGAGGGTCTCATGACGATCAGCTACTTGTGTCAGGGTTTTTTTAGTTTGACGACGCGGTTGGCGCAGTGGTTAAGCAACTGCCTACTGAGCCGACGGTCCCGGGTTCGAATCCCGGCAAGGGCAAATATTTGTGTGATGAACACGAATATTTGTGCCTGGGTCATGGATGTTCTATGTATTTAAGTATTTATTTATCTATATAAGTAATGTATATCGTCACCTAGTACCCATAACACAAGCCTTCTTGAGCTTAATTTGGGACTAGGTTGATTTGTGTGAGGTTGTCTGATATTTATTTATTTTATTTATTTATTTATTTTAGTAATCTGTCTAGTATGAGCAAGTGGCTGACGAGAGTAACATTTTGTTTATATTAAGTCACGTTTACTATCTTTACGAAGCGTATTTTGTTTACTTTATCAGTTATCAGTTTATTTATTGCTTTCATAGGTTACATAAGATGGTCGATACAGAATTTTATTTCGCTATGAAACCCTGCAGGGCACTGCAACTATTAATAAATATGTTTACAAATTTAACATAACATCTAACTAAGTACATAACAGTACCTGTTTTATTTACTTTTTAAATAACATCTTAGTTACTAATATGCATTATCTTGTTCTATAGTACTCACTTAGGATTATTAGGCTCAACAAAATACATATTCATAAATTCTTTATACTATTGATACCAAATCGTATTGTTTTTATTCAATCCAAAACTATTACGAGACATTATTCCTTTTAAATGCTGATTGTTTTAGACATTTTTCTCTACGATCAAACATGTTTCTTAACATATTATTGATGTTACTACCTAGAACAGGGCTATTAGGATTTATTGATAAATATTTAAAACCAACAGTTTGAATTTTTCATTGATGATTTGAACTTGAAATTGAAAAAATTCACGCGGAAAATTTAGTTTTTTCAACTTATATTCGACTACACGCCACGCAATGAAAGCATGAAATAGATATGTTACTACCTAGAACTCGGGGAAAAGCATAATTCATTTCAAAAAGTTGGTTGAAATTATCAATATATTTGTCACAATATGTTTTTTTTTTTTTTTAAGTATAAGGCCTCTTACTATGAACTACAATCTTGCATTGACCAGAATATAAACATATACACCGTGTCCAATAAGTTCGAATACAGTTACGATCCTTAATAAAATAAATGTACGCATAGTTTATGTAATGAAAATTATATTATATGAAAAGCACACTTATATACAATATTTAGTACAACAAATGTTTTGGAATTACTCCACCTTTAACTTTTTTTACCAGCTTCAAACGTTTCTCAAAAGAGTCACACGCGGCACGCACCGCTTCCATCGGCATATCGTCCCAAATTTGCACGATAACCTCTTTAAAATGGTTCAGGTTTGCGACTTTATAATTATTTAGTTTCGAGAGCATGTAAGACCATACAAAATAATCTAATACGTTTAAATCTGGAGAACTCGGTGGCCATTCATTTTTCGGCAAAAAATCGGTCAAATTAGTTTTGCACCAAGCCTGAACAGCGTTTGCCGTATGTCTCTAAGCTAAGCTAAGCTCCGTCTTGTTGAAAAACATTATAGTCATCTACGAACATAGTTTTTAAATTTGGGGCAACATTTTTTTCCAAAACCTCCAATTTATAATATTCCGCATTGATTTTAACGCCTTTATCAATAAATACTAAAGGCAATTTGCCCCTCTTACAAAGAGCGCCCCAAACCATCACTGATGGTGAGCTCTGGAACCTAGGAACATTCTTTTCATAGTCTGGGATGTCTTCTATCCTTGCTGCCCACAACCGGTCGTTCTGGGCATTATGAGGCTGCTCTAATACAAAGAGTTTCTCGTTAGAGAAAACAAATTCATCCCCTGCGTGCCAAGAAAGTATGGTGCTGGATCTTTCTACTCTCTTTTTCTTGGTCGGTTCTGAAATGCCATGTACTTTTCGTTTTTTGTAGGCATTACATCCAAGATCTACTTTCAATATATTATGTACCGATCCCCTGGAAATTTTCGGATCAGCAGCTAATTTTCTAATAGAACGGTGTTTTTTCCGCCGAATTCGCTCTCTTATACACTTAATCACTTTTTCGGTTCTAGCTGAACGTGGGCGACCGGATCTTTTTCTGTCCTCTGTAGAAGAGGTCTCTTTATACCTTTGATAGTAGTATAAACTAGATTCCGTTTAATTCCATGGGGTTGTAACGCCCTGAAGATAGCACCTGGCTTGTCGCCATTACGAAATTTCCTAATAATTTCTTCACGAAAGTGCTTCATCGTGGATTAAAACCAAACTAAAAGTACGCGACGTTTGAAATTATTGTATTATGTTTATGGCGATATACTTTTTAAATTAATACCAGCAATCCGTATGTCTATACAGCAAGTGCTAAAAGTTTGTATTCGAACTTATTGGACACGGTGTAGATTAGATTAGATTTATTTAGTTCATAATACAAAATGTCTAAGACAATTTACATGCATTTAAAATACAATGTTCGCCATAAAAATAAAAATTATTTATAATAATAGTAAAACATACAATTGATTGCATCAACAGATAACATCTTTGATAGAAACTCTAGAGTCTAGCCCAAAAACGTTAATAAATTAAAAGAATATACTCCCAAAGGAAACAGACTAATATTCTCGTATATAAGCAACAACTAGTCCCATAAAGGGCTTGTCTAAGTGTCTATAGCACATGATAAATGTTACGGAAGCGAAATGTTGAGGCAGGAAGCCACCGCCAGCCCGGATGCTTTGAGGTGAACCTGTGAGGTACCTAGTCCAATATCGGATAGTGATTTCGGCACTTAGTTTCTGAAGGGTTTTTGGAGTTTAGGATTCGAAGTTTGTGCAGTGCTGTCTTGCTCAAGTTCAGGTAGAACATGAGATCGAGAAGCGTTATATGAACTTCAAATTTCTCTATGCAAAAAGCACGTCCACGAAATTGGGGTCAAAACTATCAAATAAACTTTTTCTGTTATTCGCGAATTAGATCAATTAATTTTCATGTTTGTTATCTTTTTAATGACTATACAATCCACACATCGGCTGTATAAAAGTCTTCAATGATGATAAGGTAAACTACTTAATAATATAGTCAAAAAGTCAGGACACCACGTTATACATTTGTGTTACCTAGGCCTAGTAGATACCGATGTGTTATTAATTTGTACAACAATAACAGCAGCACTTCCGTTCAATAGCCAATAACCCCAAGTACCAATAACTTGATTATATCCGCTTCTGTAGTTTTACTACGTGATTTTTGTGGGTTCCGCCCTCTCATGGCCAATACGGCTAAGTCAGCTTAAGGGCGATTCTGTTGGCGCTCTATTGTTTATTCTACGTGTCCATATCTAATATATAACTATGTATCCTGTGAGATGTACAACTCGCGCCCTTTTTTTGATATTGCTGAAATATGTAATATTCGCCATTTAGAAAAACTGTTAACAAAAAAAAAATGGAATCTGCTCACAAAATAACACGAAAAATCCGACCTACAGGTAAGAACTGCCGAAAGTCTGGATATCCTGAATGCGGACGAAATAATTTTTGGCCAAGCTGAAACTGAGACGCTTCGCTCGCTCGGTCGATAAATATTTATTTTCTCAATACCGAATAAGGCTATATTCAGAGTCTTGGTCTTTAAAATGTACTTTGTTATTGATGATAGAATACTAGAACGAGACTAGGTTACAAATTACTTTACGGCTACGAAGAGTTCGCTGCTTCTTATGGGATATGATTAGCATCCAAAGCTCACAACTTACTGACTGATGGACTTGATAGACTAGAACGATGGGCCATGATATTAAGTTTGGAATCTTTAAAAGTAATATTTTGTATGTCGTCTAAGGCCCCTACTCTTTTAGAGAATTGAGTAAGAGGCACCATACAAAATGTTAGCCGTAGAAATTCTGTTGTTACGAGTTTATTTATAACAGAGTAAATTATTGATCAATATCAATCCATAACTGGTGTAGCAAAAAACAACAAAAACTTACTCATCTTTTATCGGTTAAAAAGTCAAGAACGATGAAATTCAGTAGAATAGCCCTCGAACGTTGCGTAACTCTTGTACGCCGTTCTTCGCCGTTAACCGCCCATTTGTTTTGATATTCGAGCCACGCGCGCCACGCGCCTCCTGTATTTGTATCAGTTATGCGAACCCACTCTAACCATATTTTAATGGACATTTTCTCAGGGGTTTAGTGGCAGTGTGGCTCTAAAAAGGTTACCAAGACCTTACACACAAACAAGGTTACAAAGACCAAGAATGTGGCTAAACAAAAAGAAAATGGGCTCAATTATCTAAATAGTAAAACTAACTAGGTCGTCCGGGCGTAAACCTAAATCAAATCAAATCGTTTATTTGCATAAGTTGCGGTACAGAGTTGAGATCGAAATTACATATAACAGAACAACACAATTTGACAGTATAGTGGCATGCAGAAATTTTCGATAATAAATTATTACCAGTATCTATTATTTATAAATTATAATTTTCATACACATACAACTCATTACATTACAATACATTACAATTATTACATTACAATTATTTGAATAAATCCTAATGCAATTACACAATAAACATAATTCATTCACATTTGATTCCTAAAAAAATCATTAATTGAATAAAAACATTCACACTTAATGGTTACTTAAACCATTTTGTTAGTTGTTTTTTTAAATTGAGTTGGCGGACAAATTATATTGCCATGCAGAATGAGTTATTGCTATGGATTTTTAATTTTGCACTTGGCAGGTACAGCCTATTTCTGTGTCGTGTAGACCTTGGAAAAGCATCGGCATGTGTAGTAAACAAGCTTGGATGTTCATGAACAAATATGGTCATCTGCCTTATATACATACATGGAAGAGGTAACACACGAGTCTCTTGAAATAACGGCCTACATGAGTCCAAAAAGTGGGCATTGCAAACCGCTCTAATACATTTATTTTGAGCCAGAAAAGCCTTATTCATATCCACGGAATTGCCCCACACTAGCAACCCGTAGCTCAAAATGGAGGAGACATAGCCATGATAAGCTGTGAGTGCGACCTCTCTGGAACAGGTAGTGCTTAGTCTGCGTAAGGCAAATACAAATTTGTGAAGCTTTCCACAGATTTCCGAAATGTGCGGTTTCCAAGTACAATATTGGTCAAGACGGCCTTGGCCTAGACGGGTCGAGTTGAACAATTCAATGGCTCTGGCATCAGGTTCGGTGGTCCAGTTGGTAGGACGCTCGTGTTGGTCTGGAAAGCCGTTGGAGACGTAGGTTCGAATCCTGCCTGAACCGTTAAATTTTTAAATTTTTCGCTTCATTGTAATACCTACCTCATCAAAAAGTTACAAAATTGACATTGAAGCGATATGGTTTGGGGACACAATTTGATGTCCATTTTGGCTGGTAGGCTTTTATTACGTACATGTCCCTTGAGTGCTCTTTTTATGGTTCGAGGAGCACGGACAATAAACCGGGCAAAAACGCTTTACTTTATTTAAAACATTCATATCCCCTGACTCTGTTACGCGTCATTATATCCCTTGTTAAGTAAGTTTATGTATAACTACATTTCTGTGGCCCTAGTGAAAAGAGGTAATAAGTCGGATTTGCCCTAGGAGCAAAGGAGCTTATATCTCACAAAAAGTTATGACATTGTCCTTTTGTTTCTGGTCAACATACGACCTAGGTACTTATACCTCCCAGATCTGTTCCTCAATTGTATGACCTGTAAGAAAAGATTAAAGACATCGTGCTTTATCTTTTTTCTATCCCTTGTATTATCCCGTTTAGTGGCCACCACAGATATCGGTATATTTTGGAATACTATTTCTTGTCTTCTAAGTCGTTCCATCACTGCTGAGGATCGTGACTCCGCCGATTAGTATTTTTTATAACAGCTCTCCACTTCTCCCTGTCGGTTGATTTCTGGAGCGTGCTGCTTAACGTCGTATCCAGTTGGTTGGATATCTTCACACCATCGTATTGGGCTTCTACTCCGTGATCTGGTGCCGTCCATCTTTCCCATCACCATCAGTCATCGGAATACTATAGTCGCTAGTATATTCACTTATCTTGTCTTGTCTCACGTGGCCGACGCTCTCAAATCGGCCTTTCGAGCCATGTTCGTAAGTGCCTTAATTTATTGGACGCTGCTTAAATCATCTTTTATAGATGCAAGAGGCCAATGACCTTTTCGCGGCACAGCCATAATTATATTATAGTTGCCTGTTGTTGTTTTTATAATTTTTTTATCAGTTTATATAATTATGTTTCATGGTCACGAATAAATGTATTTATTTCTTTATTTCTTTCAATATAACAGACGCCAGCATTGACATGGATTTAGTCTTTGTTAGTTCACTCAAGTTTAGCGTAAAATCCCCTTGTTTAATTAAGGCAATAGGAACTGGGTTCTGTGTTAACTAGTATCTGGTATAATGTCAAAATTTGACTAAAATATGTACTCTCAAATGGTGTCAAATCATCTGTATGTACAGTAGTATATAAAAGAGTAGAAATCAAAAAGTAGCAATACTGTAGTGTCGCCCCTTTCTAATCAATCTAAGAAAACGGGACGTCTACAGTATTCCCAAGCAGCACATTAGTGAATTTTGCAGCTTATCTTATAGCTTTAAGTTCTAAATGAGTGGTTTAACAGTGTTTGATACAACTTATGGCTTTAAACACAACTCAAAACTGTATATGAGTTCATCCTATCACTTGTAGTTGCATAGGAGCGTTTTTTGTTTCTACTTTATTACTTATGGTGGGATAAAGTCGATATTGCTACTTAAAGTTGCATGCAGGTTCAAATTGTCACTCAATAAGAAGCAATAGTGCTATATAAGGCCTTAAAATCACTTATAAGCAACTTTTACATATAAGTGGGAACATACCCTTATTTGGAACTAAAAGTTCCAAATGACTAGTACAATAGCGAATTATATCACCAATAGTGGCTAAAGGGATAATTTTACGGCTCTTTTGGAACCAAAAAATATTGCAACTTTAAGGCCTAAGAAGTACCTTATTGCCACTCCAACGCATAAATAGGTCTCAGTAGGAGGTTCTTGGAACCAAAAGCAGTTATTTTCACTTATTTCAAACCACTAACGAACTAAAAGTTCTATTATAGTTCCTATTTGCGCCTTGTCAAAATATATTTAATAGTCTTGCTTGTTTAATAGTCTACAAAAGAGCAAATAATTACTATTGGTAATATCATTCACTGCTTTGCCACTCGCAAGATACAAATAAGTGACTATTAGACTTGATAGTTCCAAATAAGGAACAAATAAGTGAAAATAAACACTGTAGGATCTTTTTTGTTTCGCCATGTTTACAAATGGAAGCCTATGAAAATTGATTATTTTAACCAGAATTTTATCACACTCACGCATAATCACAGACTTTTGATAGTTGTGACGATGTTACTCTAACATTGTACGTAACCTACAATCATTAGGTCAGGTTTTTAACAGTTTTATTTCTTATCAGTATCTATTCCTTATTTAATTTAGCACTCTCTTTTTTAATATTCCTGATCAAATGAAGGGCGCGTCGAAATTTACAAAGAAAACATACTATAGTTTCACAGTAAAAAAAAATTCGCAAGATTTTCGTGCTTATTTCAATGCTTGTATAACGTAAAGTTTTAATCACAATCAAACAGACATATAAATCCAAAATGAATATGGCAGATCACGTATTACTTTTAATAAAACACAATTTGACAGTTGCCTCGCCACTCAAAGATAATTTTGGCGACTCATTTATCACTCATTGACGGAACTGAAATGTTTTCATTCGTTCACTGCGCTTAACTTTCACCCATAGTTCTAATTACCACTTAAGGTAATTGTGAGATCTCTTATGGATTCTATTTAGCACCAAAAATAGGCTGCAATTTTTCTCCTTTTGGTTCTATACTGGTGGCATAAGGGTTCTTGCCACCTATATAGCACTTAGTCATGGTGGTAAATTTCACTTAAGCATCTAATTAGATATGATATACGAGCTATTTAGACCCAGTTGTGCTACTTGGGTTGCCACTTTTTAATTTCCACACTATCTTGTCGGACTGTATGTTGTATTGTACTGTCAACATCAAAAGTAGCTGTCAATTTTACTACTGTCTTATGCCAAAATTTAATATTAAGCTTTTCAGATACTTCTTATGCTGACTATACATAAATATATAATAATGATCGGTGCTGACAGTTACCAACGGGAAGGCAATCGCAATTGAAATTTATAGCTCTGCAGTACATTCTTCTTTGGTCGTATAATAATAATTTCTTGACTCGAATGAAACTAGTGTCACTCTGGCCCTGTTAGTGGATAACAACGTTATAGTTGAGGAGGAAAACCTGTATTGAGGAAATTATATACTGATAAGGTCATTGAACCCGATTCCTACCTTGAAATTCCATTATGCATGTGATAATACTGAACCATTTGTGTATTTAATTGTGCAGTCACCTCCATAGATAAGATAATACCGTATTGACATAAACGTTAAACGTCCACAATTCCCACGCAGTACTTATTTATAAGAAAACTATTAGTAGTGACTCTTGAGCTGAAGACCTCGCGATTTTAAATGCCTGAAAATATGTTATTTTTACGTTTTCAAGACATAGGTCACCTTATATCTCTGCCATTAAAAAAAAACGAAAAACTATCTTGGTTGACTCCCATGACATCGCTAATTGTAATGTTAACGAAACGTCAGGGAGGCTCATATAATTAATATCCTTTATTTAAATGTGCGACAGTCGCGAAACATGAAGAAAACTGAAAGAAATTCTGTATAATTATCGGATCTGTTGGCGTCGGTTGAGAAATGCGGCTTATAAGCGAGAACAGCCGGAATATATCAATTTGCTTCGTGTTGTTATGATTACTTCCCGCCATTACCTCTCCGTTGACATTTGTTTCCAATAAACAATCTTAGAGTTTCAAAAGGGGCAACAATTATGAATCTTTACATAATTGTTGCCCAAGCCTGACAAGAAACAGCGGCGTAATTCCATATATGGAAGAGATCTCTAAAGGACCTGCAACCGAGTCGCACATATTTGCGCCTCATTTATATGCGACGCCAAAGATCTCAGAAGTGAAACGTTTATACAGCTTGAATGTAGGTATCTATTTTTTCTTTTTGTCACATTTATGTAATCATGTTATGGTCACCCCACGAATTACCTAATGAAATACATTTCTTTCTTTTATTTTTCCTTCTTTCTTTCTTTCTTTGAATCGCAATCATTGCGTTTTAATGACAGTTAAAAGCGATATACCTGTGTCATCGCTTATTTAGCGATATCCTAAAGTACACTCGATTTAGCGCCCAATATTACTGAATAAGTAACTGAACTCTTATCTTAATACTTAGACAAGTACAAGTAAGTTTGGAACTAAGTTAACACAAATAAGCTTTAAGAACGCACCCTTTTCTTTGCTGATCAAATTAAGCGGACAAGGTTCGAGTTACTTGATAACCAGCAGTTGATTCGCTTCGTGAGAGCTTTGGGAACATTCGCACGTTTTCATTATTGTATATGTTTGTAAGTAATATGGATATATAGGTACTTTTAAGGAAAGGGCTATGCTTGGAGTTTCTTTGCGTGATAGAATCAGAAATACATAACTCACAGGATTGCACAGTTGAAGTGACAATGGGCAGACCATGTAACCCGGAGAATGGATGGCTGTTGGGGCAGCAAACGCTATACTCGTAGACCCTGCACCAACTCAACGTTTCTGTTTAGCCCTATGGTTGAATGGTAGAGAATGCCTTGTGGCATTAAGTCCGCCATTTGAACTAGTTTGACCTGTGCAATAAAGTTTAAATAAATAAAGTCCTAAAGTGGCGATCACGTATAGGAAAGCGCAGCGTGGGACGGTCCCCGACTAGATAGATGGATGACCTCGTGAGGGTAGCGGGAAACCAATGGATGATGAGGTCTGCACGGGATCGGGCTTTGCGATGACATATATAGTTGTATCGTAAGATATGTGCTTGTTACACACTATGTTTGCCTAAATTCGCGCTCACATTTGAAACAAAGTAACAGCGAAACATTACACTAATGTGTTCCTTCTTGCAAACAAGATTCATTACAGGAAAGCGCGTATAGGAACGTCTCGAGGGTATATCATTAAACAGTAAGCTATTTTCGACATTTCATTCACTGTGACGGCTGACAATTTAACCAAGGGAACGTATTCGATGTACGAATATGTTATTGTTACGACCAAGTTCCGTGTTGCTACGGCATAATCCTTCGATGATCGTAAAGATTATAGCTGCCGATTCAACAGTTCTGATGGCATAACGGTTATGCTTCACCTCCAATTTATATTATCTTTCGTGGATCCAATGCGAATGTGATTTTTTCAGTCTCATAATTTCATGTAGGTACGAGTTTTTTCCAATCTGTTTATTTCTTTGTACATATAGGACAGCGCGATTGCCTATCCAAATTGCTGAAGATGTACCTATATGAAATTTGGAACTCGTATTTCTAAAGGAGCAGAGGTGTCTTTTGTTGATTGTTACATTACAGGTGAGAGAGCACCCTAACATCAATTTTGGTTGCTAAGGTGGAATGAAAGCTAAATTAACATTATTTTACATAACTAATTGATAATCAGGCGTTGCTCTTCGGAATTCCATATTTAAATTCAGAATGTTAGTTGCTTTACTGTTCCTGGAAAAATAAGGATTATATCGAGTAATAGCAAACGGAGCGAAATAAGTATATAAATATGTTACATCGTAAATCCACATGAGACACCGGGAAAGTCGCAGGAAACTGTATCTTATTTACTGAGACTGTGTAAGTCATGTGTGATTATAAAGTTTTCAGACACACTTGGTGGGTAGCGAATGTGATGAGAATCTAGTCTAGCGTGTAATTCTTATCTAGAATACCTATACAAGTCTTCATAAACAACTCTACAACATATACGAGCATTGCCAAAAACCCTTTGCGGGTAATAATGTTATGTTTAACCCGTCGTTTACTATGTCAAAAAAAAATCTAGTTTAATTTAAGGTAAATAATATTTTATCATAATGTTTAAATTAAATGTGTGTCTGATCTGTGGATAAGCATCCGAAGGTTTAATTTAGGAGATATTCGTTTGCCATCGTTCTTTTATCCATCGCTGCAATAACATAGACATCAATAACCTAATATGCATCTCCAAATGTTGCTATCTTTCAATATAGCCGTAGGTGTGAGCGAAAAACCGCGATCGAACCCCCCTCTCCGACCTATGGCCACCGCTCGTCGCTCCGCTAGTCGCGCGATGCCGGCCGTGGCCGGGTTGTTAGTCCAACCCATAGGCTGAATAAACACTAGTTATAGACAAGCGACAAAGTAAACACTCAAACTACGACAGCCTCAACAGACCAGAAAAACTTCGAAGGATCTTATGCAACTCGGGGTAACGCAATCAAACGGGATACGAACTTTGACGTCACAGTCGTGGTTTGCATATTTATAAGATTTCTTCCATCGCAAAATCATGCCTTTGTCGAAGGAGCGATTTTTTCATTTACTAGAATCCTGCATATCAATATGATATTGAGCTTGGGCTTAATTTATATGCAAGACTAGAAGGTAGCCGTAACTTAGACTTTTTTTACCGTGTTTGGGTAAAAAGTATATTATAATTATAACCCTGTTTGGATGTCCAGCTATCCTTGTTAAATTGGTTAAAACTTGTACAGGCGTCCGGGGTGATGGGAGGACAAAGAAATTATGACCAACTGATGGAGCCAGACTTGCATGGCATACAAAACAAGAACCTGCATCGAGTTATCAATATTTTTCCCTGACATCATGACCCCTCTCCATAGAAATCAGATTTTCAATACCTACAAATCTAGAACTTTATAATAGTATAAATAGAATAGATGTGTACTTCTTATATTATGATATATATCAGTTTCCATTATTACTATATTGAATGGGGACGGAATAACATTGTATTGTGTGGAGTTGTTATCGCTACTATATACAATGTTAGTACGAGTCTGCGAGACTTATTTTCTTTTTACCGCAGATAATTATAGTATTTCTTTTTCCGTTTTTATAGTGCGATTATTACGTAATTTTATGATTACATGACGTTTACGTTTGGATAGTGCATGCTCTTTAGGATCCGTGCCCAAAGGGTGCCCACGGGACCCTATTATTAAGTCTCCGTTGCCTGTATCCATCGGCCATACGGCTGTTATTTTTCAATTGTAGTGGGCTTCTTATTTTCTCATAATGTGTAACATAACTAAAGAATCTAAACTACCTAGTTAATTAAACTAGTTGAGCAATTTTTTATTGTCGCTGTATGGTCGCTGTAACATTAAATACTGGAAATAAAAACAATAAAGTATGATCTGCACTCTGCAGTCCCCATACAACAAAGGCGTCTCCATGCTTTGGTTTATAAACAAATCTAGTTTGAACATACATTGAAATATGTTCATATGAGCCTCTTTTTAAAACATACACTGGCTTTAATAACACGAAAGAACGTGGCTAGACAGATGTTATGAAATATAAAATAACTTCAAATTTCGTTAGCCCTCGGTTTACGGCGCCGAGGCTTTTATAAAATTCTAGCCTTTTAAAACGTTTACAAGCTGAGCTGTGCAAAAGGGAACGTCGGGGGTTACAGTAACATACTTTGTATAAAATGTTAACTTGTTTAGGTAAGTACATTTCATGTATTTTTCATCCTTTTATAGGTACTGTTGGGTCATTAACCGTTACTACATTAAACACACGTTGCTTATTCCCTTTTGTTGGTTATTGGAAATCATATCTCCATACGAGTGAGCGAAACAACGCCCTCGGACTTTTCGCTCTCACCTACGGCTGCCGCTCCCTGGTGCCGCTTGCCTCTGAAGTCTCGTGTACGGGGCGTTACGTCGCCTAAATCGAAAGTTAATTTTATTACTTAGGTATTTGAATAATAAATAAAATAACTTCCACATACAAAATTTGCTCGCATTCTACACAAAGTCTTCTCAGACCTTGAAATCATGCGCCCAAATTGTTATATCACCATAAAGCAATCTAAGGGGTCTCGCGTCATCTCGGGAAACATCAAATGTAAATTGGTCGCAGTTTCCTTCCGATCGGCTTTGTTATTACGAATGGGGTATTGGCGATAGGGGTCTACTTTTTGCTTTAAAGATTGATATGTCGATGTTCATGGGTTATATTTCTAAATCGTTAAGTATAAGATTACGTTTTTAAGGATATATCATCGGGTCAATATTTGATGATAGGATGCTGCAGAGATTGGGGGAACTTTTCATAATAATGCTCACAAACTTATAACACAAAAGAAGGCTCGCAGTCTTCTTCGCGCTAAATAATTTGTTTTAATTTTTAGTATGAAATCTTTATACAAAGATACAATTCTATTACTTTCCAAATGAACGATTTCTATATAATGGTTCAACCCCTGTTTCACCCCCCTTAAGGGTTGAATTTCGAGAAATCCTTTTTTAGTAGATCCTACACGTCCACACACTGTAAAGAATATATTATGTTCCTAATTATCATGTTTATATCTTTAGCGGTTTAGGCTGTGCGTTGTCTCATGTCTGTCAATCGGTGAATAACGTAAGAGTCATACAATACAATACAATACAAAATGCTTTATTGCACACCAAAAAAGTTTACAAAATCAATACAGAACAATAATTTTAGTAACGGTAGACAACAGGCGGTCTTATTAGTCAAAATATGTACAGGTAAATAACGTGCCCATGAACTTGTAGCAAACGCTCAAAACATAATAAATGCAAATAAATGCATACCATTCATCTACATAACATGACTATCAAGATCCTCATTCATTTTAATAAGGCGGTCCACGTATATTTTCAGCTACGGGGACCAGGCTTGCTTGGCAAAATTAAATTGGATGTCAGGACCATCGCACATTATCCGTTGACTAGACTAATTTCCCCTGAATGTGAAACAAAGGGAATTTTAATTAGAACCACGCACAATACAAATTAGAAATACTCGACTAACTTTGCAATTTCCGAGCACTGTAGCCTTACGCTATTGTATAGATCTGTTAGGTCTATATTTAACGTGTTTTGATAGTTATTTATATACTCTGAAACCATTTGGCATCGCTTGTCTTTATTTACTTGAGCGAGTATTACAAACATTTCAGATATTAAAACGGGTAACACATCAAAACCCAAACGTCATTTAAGGCTAACTACATAGTTTCTGCATGGGTTGGCGGTTAAAAAAATTACAGAAATATTGAATTGAGGTTAGACACTTCTATTTGATGTGTAAGGGACAGGATATAATACGCGACGCGATAGCTCGGAGATATCCGACTTGGCGATTTACCTAGTATAACGCCACTTCACTAACCCGTTCGCGTTAAGTTTGCACCTCATTTATATGCAAGGCCATATATATCAGACGCAAACTTGACTGGCTAGTAACGTGAAATGAAATGCCACTATATGCAGCTCGATCCGCGTTTCAATGACAGTGTTCGTGGGTCGCGTTTCAAAAGCCTGGGATATACCAGAGACAACGATATCATAAAGTGTCTCTCGAATTAGTTCCCTGACTGACAGAAATGTTCGTCTAAATTCGGTCGAAATAAATGATTTCGGTATTCATAAGGATCCTAACCTATAACGAAAATCTCATTGCCTCATGAAAAATAAAAATACTCATGTAAGTAAACAAGTAATAAGTCGCACACGTACGAAAAAGCAAGTTACAGCCACAACAACCGTGTGGGATTACTAGCTTAGTTAGTATTTTGTGCCATCTTAGTCGCTCGTTCCGATCTCTAATGGTATTAAAGTCCAGGTAAAATCGAATGAAGTTATTTTCCTTTTATAGTAGGAGATACGGTATTAGAAATATACACCCTCGTCTGTTATGTCACATAAAGGGAATAAATTCCTAAAAAAAACACATCCCGTACCTAGTCAATACTTTATCGGAGGAAATAAGATGAGAGCCGAACAAGAAAAAATCAATAGAATGTAAAAAAAAATTGGGCAAGTGCGAGTCCGACTCGCGCATGAAGGGATCCGTACCATAATCTATAACAAGTTTGTTGTATGGGAGCCCCCCTTAAATATTTATTTTATTTTATTTTTAGTATTTGTTGTTATAGCGGCAATAGAAATACATCATCTGTGAAAATTTAAACTGTCTAGCTATCACCGTTCTTGAGATACAGCCTGGTGACAGACGGACGGACGGACGAACGGACAGCGAAGTCTCAGTAATAGGGTCCCGTTTTTACCCTTTGTGTACGGAACCCTAAAAAAACACGTTTTTAAACTAATACCGTAATATACCTATACCCCTAAAATAAAGGACATAAAATAGAGATTCCCTAGAGATCCCACAGTCAAAGCAGGTTCTGTGGGAAATTGTTTTAGACGTAAGAAAAAAAGATTGGGCAAGTGCGAGCCCGACTCGCGCATGAAGGGTTCCGTACCTATACATATATATAATCTATAACAAGTTTGTTGTATGGGAGCCCCCCTTAAATATTTATTTTATTTTATTTTTAGTATTTGTTGTTATAGCGGCAATTGAAATACATCATCTGTGAAAATTTAAACTGTCTAGCTATCACCGAACTTGAGATACAGCCTGGTGACAGACGGACGGACGGACGGACGGCGAAGTCTCCGTAATAGGGTCCCGTTTTTACCCTTTGGGTACGGAACCCTAAAAATATAATAAATAAATAATAATAAAAAAATAAATAATATATGTTCATTCACTAATCGCAATAAGCGTTGCTAGCTAAATCTGAGACCTATATTTTCAAACTCTTGGCAACCGTGGATGTGACATATGACAAGGCGACCTTTTATTGTCGTTAACATTTAATAAAATAGTCTTCCGTTTAAAACAGTACACTGATAAATATATTAACATATAGTGGCCCGCTGCTAAGAAATCGATGTTAGGTCATAAAATGTTAAGAAGACCGGTGTAAAATTGCGTTCTTAGTTTTTACCGGCGGGGGACTATAATTATAATAATAAACTTAGCTGTAATCGAATAACAGATCAGGATAAATATTTCTAATACCGTATCTTGGTCTATTATCGTACATGTAGATAAAAGGGTTGCGGTCGAAACGACGGTCTCAGGTTATAGCCGACCCTTATAACATAACAATATGTAAAGCAGCCCTAAGATACCCCAGCTTTTTAAGACGTCGGTACGTTGTCACCTTATTTTCCGCGTTCTTTAACTCGATAGAAGCTGATTGATATAACAAGATGCGGCTCGAGGTTTCACAGACACCGGTATGACACTTTTTCGTATAAATTTACTTGGAAAAGTACAATAATGGAATAGGATAGTAGTAAAAGTTATGAGTATACAGAATACTTTTCTGCTTTTGTTCTAGCAAAAGCCGTCGGAGAACTGTATTTTATTAGTTGTCTGCGGAAAAAGTCACGTAATTGTTCGTGGGGCGTGCCAACACGACCAACCGACGAGAGCGCACGGCTACGAGTGCTCGCCGTTTTGCCCAAACTAAAGCGGAAGTCGGAGTAGAACTCGCGTAAGCTTGTATGTTGCGATTCGTGCGATCTTTAGTTTTTTAACACAAAAGGTCTGCCAACGAAAATCAGTGTCTCACTTTTCTTAATTTCCTGTTACTTACGCTTCACGCGCCTATTTCTACATCGGAATTATTTCGAACGAGTCACGAATTCACGATCAAGGATGTCTCGGTCATGGCCGAGGCCATGTGCGGTTGCGTGTGTATAGCAATCTTTAAACATTCGACTGTGCCGCAACGTGATCGCTGCGTGGCGGTCTTGTTACATTCTTTGTACAGGTTTAGTTCAGAATCTTCTATATATATATTACGCGAGGCCGATTTTTGTACATCCCATCAGATCTACAGTTATGGTCCGATTTTGATAAATGATATGTCATTAGATTCGTCTCATGCTGGAGAGGTGCATAAAACTCTTGGAATTTTATTTTTTTCCTGAAAAGGTACTGAAAAATGGATTTGAAAAAACTACTGTGCGCTAACCACGTGATCCCTATTTTGACATAAGATGACCAAATAATAATAAGCCTGATTTGCTCACAAACCTGAGTAAGTGAGACGACAACATAATATCCGCAACACTTAAAACATGTACGAATATGCAAAAAGTAATTTTACAGTTTGTTGACAATGAATGACAGTAACCATATTCTGACAACTTTTAATGTATTTTTTATTGGGGGCTATTATGTCAATGCTCTAAATTGCCAGGTTGTTTTTCTTTTTAAAATGTTCATATGGAAACTTTTTTCGCATACCTGTTTTTAAATGTGGAGAAAAAAGCCGGTTAAGTGCGAGTTGGACTGGTACTCGAAAGACTAGAAAAACTGACCGTCATTCAAGAATAGATTATTTTTATAGGCGAGTTTTACAATAAATCAAAGCAGAAAAAATGTAGTAAAACTAATTTAAACGTCATTCAAATAAGTAAATTTATTATAGATTATTATAAATATGATTATATAAGTCCATCAAAAAAATAATTCCAAGGAAAATGGCATGAGTCATGGTAAATTAAATGGTACTTTACAAGAAAAAACTAAGTCCTTCCGCTTGCATGTCGACGGGATGGGAAATGTGGTCGAGTTGAGAATATGGACGAGTTGGCACTGAAGACGACTTGGTAATACGGACGAGTTGGTGATATGGGAGATTTGGCAATAAAGACGAGCTGATAATAAGAACAAGTTGGTATTGTGTAGACGAGTTGGGTGTATCGTCGAGTTGGGAATATGGACGAGTTGGAAATGTGGATGAGTTGGCAATGTGGATGAGTTGGCAATGTGGATGAGTTGGTAAAATTGACAAGTTGGGAACATGGACAAGTGGGCAATTTGGACGAGTTCGCATTATGGACGTGTTGGCAATGAAGACGAGTTGGTAATACGGACAAGTTGACAATGAAGACGACTTTGTAATACGGACGAGTTGGTGATATGGAAGATTTGACAATAAAGACGAGCTGATAATAAGGACAAGTTGGTATTTGTAGACGAGTTGGGTGTATCGTCGAGTTGGGTTGGGAATATGGACGAGTTGGAAATGTGGATGAGTTGGCAATGTGGATGAGTTGGTAAAATTGACAAGTTGGGAACATGGACAAGTGGGCAATTTGGACGAGTTCGCATTATGGATGAGTTGGCAATGAAGACGAGTTGGTAATACGGACAAGTTGGCAATGAAGACGACTTTGTAATACGGACGAGTTGGTGATATGGAAGATTTGGCAAGAAATACGAGCTGATAATAAGGACAAGTTGGTATAGTAGACGAGTTGGGTGTATCGTCGAGTTGGGTTGGGAATATGGACGAGTTGGAAATGTGGATGAGTTGGCAATGTGGATGAGTTGGTAAAATTGACAAGTTGGGAACATGTACAAGGGGACAATGTGGACGAGTTCGCATTATGGACGAGTTGGCAATGAAGACGAGTTGGTAATACGGACAAGTAGGTAATATGGACGAGTTTTCAATGTGGACGAGTTGGGAATATGGACGAGTTGGGAATGTGGATGAGTTGGCAAAATGAACAAGTTGGGAACACGGACGAGTGGGCAATGAAGACGACTTGGTAATACGGACGAGTTGTCAACGTGGACGAGTTGGGAATGTGGATGAGTTGGCAAAATGAACAAGTTGGGAATATGGACGAGTTGGCAATAAAGACGGGCTGATAATAAGGACGAGTTTGTATAGACGAGTTGGGTGTATCGTCGAGTTGGGAATATGGACGAGTTGGAAATGTGGACGACTTGGAATTGAGGACGAGTTGGGTCTATGGACAAGTTGGAAATGTGGACGAGTTAGCAATATGGACGAGTTGGCATTGTTGATGAGTTGGAAATGAAGACGAGTTGGCAATGTAGATGAGTTGGGTGTATGGACGAGTTGGTAATATAAACGACTTGGCATTGTGGACGAGGTGAGAATATGGACGAGTTGGAAATGTGGACGAGTTGGCATTGTGGACGAGCAAGTAATATGAACGCGTTGGCATTGTGGATGAGTGGGAATATAAATGAGTTAGCAATGAAGACGAGTTGGTAATACGGACGAGTTGATAATATGGACGAGATTGGCAATAAAGACGAGTTCATATTGTAGACGAGTTGGGTGTATGGACGAGTAGGAAATGTGGACGAGTTAGCAATATGGATGAGTTGGCATTGTGGACGAGTTGGGAATATGGATGAGTTGGCAATAAAGACGAGTTGGTAATATGGACGAGTTGGCATTGTAGATGAGTTGGGTTTATGGACGAGTGGGCAATGTGGATGATTTGGCATTGTGTACGAGTTGGGAATGTGGATGAGTTGGAAATATGGACGAGTTGGAAATATGGTCGAGTTGGCATTGTGGACAAATTGGGAATATGGACGAGTTGCCAATGGAGACGAATTGGTAATATAGACGAGTTGGCAATGCAGATGAGTTGGGTGTATGAACGAGTTGGCAATGTGGACGTGTTGGGTGTGTGGACAAGTTGGCATTGGGACAAGATAAGATAAGATAAGATAAGAATCATTTAATCAATTGGGATTCACTGGAACCACTTTTGCATCGTCATTGAATACATAGCTATTACATTCATTGGTACAATAGTAATAACATTAACACAAAATTATAATAGGTACACAAGATTTCCTAACATTTGCAATATTTCCGCAGTAATGCTTCGTCAAAAGTAAACTAGGTAATAAATTACATGAAAATTTATGATAATTAAAATTACTTTAACCTTTTTAATTACAAAAAAAAAAACTTTACCCGAGTCATATCAAATACATAATTATGTCAAAATGTACACCTTAAATTAACAATTCATTTAATACGTTTTCTTTTGAATACTTACCAAATTCATTCATAAACTTAGATGTGCAAGGAAGAAATATTACTAGGTATATAAATCTTGACATACATATAATGCAAATTTCAAAAAATCGACGCGCTCAATAATAAATCATATTTGAATTAATGACGTCTGGCTGATCATTCTTATACTCATTCAAAATAAAATTTGACAAATTCTGCTGTCAACAAAACACATTGATTTTATAAGGCTTCCGTTTTTACCGACTTTAGTAAGGAACCCTAAAATTAGGTTTATATCATAGACTTGAGAGTATAGATAGCATCTCCCTCACTCTTCTGTCATACACTATTTCAATAAGAGGAAAGACGAAAGTTTGAATTTGAAATTCGCGGGTATTAGGCCTTCAGCTCTAAATTTATTGAAAAAATATGTCTTAATATTCTTTTTTCAACATTTTTAGCTGTTTTATATATTGGATTTTATTTATTAAACATATTTGACACATTTTTTTTTTTTTTTTTATGGTGGTGTACCTATTGTTGGTCAGTTATTTATTTAGATTAGTAAATAGGGTTTGATTAAGTATACCTAGCGTAAGAATTTCAAACACAATGTGTAATTGTTATTGAATAAATTGATTGATGATGATGACATGGCAGCACCCATATTAAGAAAATTTGCACGATATATTGAATTTCATAAAAAAAACAAGCATTGATAATAGTGGTTTTTCGTGTATCTATAAACGTTTTATACTCTCTATTTCATACAATTGAGTTTATGTAACATTTTTTATTATCACTATTTTTAATAGTGAGTGCCCAAATCTGTCGTTTCGATTCATGTGCTATTTCTGGAAATTGATAGAAATCGATCAAATAGATAAATTAATGCCCTGAAGAAAGAACAACAAATTAAATTCTACCAATCTTATGTTCGGTCCTATGAAAATATGTCAATTATTTTTTTAAGATATGGGATTATTTTCATAAATTAATTTTTTCCATAAATCGAATAATATGCATTTTATTTGTGAAACAGATCAGCAGATCACATGTCATTAATGCACAAGTTATTTTTACAAGAGTTGAAAAAGTTGGCACGATGAAGCTGGCAGTTGGCTATCAGGCCTAGCTCTAGCCTGGCATGTTTTACCGTTTTTAAAAAATAATTTTGCGAAATTGCGATGTGGTCGCTTAGCGACAAAGCCCTTTAAATATATATATGTATATATATATATATATATATGTATATATATATATATGTATATATATATAAAAAAAAAACATAGTTTTAACGTGTTTTTTTCCAGTATTTATTCTTCGTTCGCCAAAAACTTCTTATCGATAAAGTAGTTATTTTCGGTAACACTTCCGGATTTCCATATTCTAGCGGCGGTTCGACGCCGCAACGGGCCTCTAGTAATATTATATAGGGAATAAAATTAAATTTAAAATGTATACATTTTCTGTAAAACTTGAAAATTCCTACATTTTCGAATGCTCAACCGCGTCTTTTTTGCTGAACCGGATAGAAGTATTCTAAAACCATATTTAGGTGTGTAATTTTTAGTGCAAATGGCGGAAAAGCCAATTTAAAAGTATAATGCTGTCGTTTTATATAGAAACCTCCCGTGAGTCTCAGACATATTAAAATACACACGAAAAGGGTTTACTCACATCGTAGAAGCCGAATATCGCTCGACATGTTTCGAATCAGTACGCGATTCGTCATCAGGAGCTATCGGTCGATCAGTCGTGGCCAATAGTGCAACCATCACCCACAACAATCGTGCTCGACTTTTATGACTTGAGTAAACATGTATTGTAATAATGCTGTCGTTGTTCGAATACCAATAAATGATTATAGATCACGTAAAAAAAAATGGTTGCCTGTAAAGTCGGTTTTACGGGCGAAGGAAGATTTTACGTGACGTCTTTTTCTCGGTAGAATATTTATTTGTATCATATCCATTCACAATTTCCCTAACAACATTTTAAGTGTTACTTTCTGAACGCACCCATCACATGTGTCATTATAGTGTCTTTATTTTACATGTTTTAAATCTAAATATGCGATAATCAGACTATTATGCATGTATGTTGTCGATTCCAAACCCTAATTTAGTCTAGATCTACATGTAATTATTCTAAAAATACCGAACCGACGGAACAAACATCATATGTTTGACAGGTAAGTACGAACAGTTTGTATGCGATACTGTTTGTATGTTTGTATGGGAATATAAAATTATCGTTTTTATTATTTTCCACTCATTTATTCAATATTTTCTCACCGTTTAAACCTTCCCTTGACTTCCACGAATATTTCAATACTAAAATTAGCCAAATCGGTTCAGCCGTTCTCGAGTTTTAGCGGGACTAAACTCATCCTAACAGACGTGAGCGGGCGTTACACTTTTTCAGCAGTGACTCCGAGCGCAACCTAATTTAAGACGTTGTCACGTCAATTTTTTGGTTCGGATACCTTTGTATCCGACCGTTCCCCCTTCCCCCTTCCCCCTTCCCCCTTCCCCCTTCCCCCTTCCCCCTTCCCCCTTCCCCCTTCCCCCTTCCCCCTTCCCCCTTCCCCCTTCCCCCTTCCCCTTCCCCCTTCCCCCTTCCCCCTTCCCCCTTCCCCCTTCCCCCTTCCCCCTTCCCTCTTCCCCCTTCCCCCTTCCCTCTTCCCTCTTCCCTCTTCCCTCTTCCCTCTTCCCTCTTCCCTCTTCCCTCTTCCCTCTTCCCTCTTCCCTCTTCCCTCTTCCCTCTTCCCTCTTCCCTCTTCCCTCTTCCCTCTTCCCTCTTCCCTCTTCCCTCTTCCCTCTTCCCTCTTCCCTCTTCCCTCTTCCCTCTTCCCTCTTCCCTCTTCCCTCTTCCCTCTTCCCTCTTCCCTCTTCCCTCTTCCCTCTTCCCTCTTCCCTCTTCCCTCTTCCCTCTTCCCTCTTCCCTCTTCCCTCTTCCCTCTTCCCTCTTCCCTGTTCCCTCTTCCCTCTTCCCTCTTCCCTCTTCCCTCTTCCCTCTTCCCTCTTCCCTCTTCCCTCTTCCCTCTTCCCTCTTCCCTCTTCCCTCTTCCCTCTTCCCTCTTCCCTCTTCCCTCTTCCCTCTTCCCTCTTCCCTCTTCCCTCTTCCCTCTTCCCTCTTCCCTCTTCCCTCTTCCCTCTTCCCTCTTCCCTCTTCCCTCTTCCCTCTTCCCTCTTCCCACATTTTAAAGTCTCTGTAAAGAATCTGTTAACAGCATGATGACGTAGGCTTGTGTCAGTCACGTGGTTCCCCTTCCCTTCCACGGCGCTACAAAGTATTGCTACAATGACGTCATGTCCACGGCGCTACAAAGTATTGCTACAATGACGTCATGTTTTTTCGTATGCGCGGCCGGCGTTCATCAATTTATTAGTCTCTTTATGCGTACGTCCGCGTCCGTAAATATAAGGGTGCAATACAATAAAATAACATTATTAACAAAAGCAGAAACCTATAAAGTACTTAGGAAAAATTGGCTTCACAGAAGCAATTAAACTCAATTTCGGGAGGCACTTTTATGAGTTATCTATCTTATCACTTTTCAATTTCATTAATTTGCCTCGCGGCGCCATAATAAAATTCCTCATCCAGTCACGTGCGTGCCAAGTGATAGCGAGAATTTAACAATACCTAGCCTAAAATACGCAAAATAAGAACGTCGTAACCGCCTTTAGATTACAGAGTCACATTTGACTTTAGTTAGTCTTTCGGGGTTAAGATGTTGATGAACCGAGTAAAATAAACTACACGAAGTAACAATGTCGTAACCGCCTGTGGATTCCAAAGTCACGTTTGACTTTAGTTTATCGGGGTTAATATATAATAATAATATATTCTTAACTAGCTGCGCCCCGCGGTGTTACCCGGGATAAATTTTTAGTTTTATTTATTCATAATCATAAGGTACGATATAATTACGAAATAAAAATAGTGATTTCAATTCACAAGCTGCTTTCAATTCAATAATGGAAGCGTTGTTGAATGAAGCAAGTGTACTTCGCGATAGTATCGCATCAATTGAACTATGTAAAAAATAAATTATCATTCATCTGCGTTATTAGTGTTATGATTATGACATGATTCTTTTGACTTCACCTTGACTTGGAATATTTTGACTCATTAGGTACCATACAAGGGAATTATATACACATTTTAGGATATTCACGTTGGCGCTGTGTTAATTAAACCTTTAAGCGTAAACACATTTAATTGCTTTATTTCGTTTTCATCTGGCCTGATGAATACATCCTTTAATTCTTGGCTAAATTTGGAATCCGGGCGTCGTGATGCTGGTTGCGTTATTAAAAACTTCCTTTTTCACTCAATGGTCAATAATCTTCCTATGTTTCTAACCCGTGCTCAATATAGGTCCAAAAATCTTGCAACATTGTTCGAGAAGATTTGAATTACGTAAGTTTGGGGTCAATTCATTTAACTAGGAAAAAACACCGTAGGTACATGACCGAATAGATAATTTGATCACGTCATGAACACGCTTGGTTATTTTGAAAAGTTCCGGATCCAATGCGTACGTACGTAGCCACACGTAAGAAGCACGTGAAACTAACGTCAAGCATTCAGCTGATTCGCTAGTGTCAGTTCAGGCCTTGCTCACGCGCACGGTAAGGTCAACAGAGACCAAAATATCACCGCAGTCCACACGGTGTTGTAAACAGATGAGCTAATTTGAGGAGAACTACTACTTAAGTCTTGTTGATCTCATTCATGTATATGTTGTTTATTTGTGTGCCCGATTGTGTCAATTGATAGCTGCTTGAAATAAATGTGTTGATACCATTCATAAGAATTCATCATCTGTGAATAAAACACTTCGAAGTTCCATAACGTTGTCATGGACTTATGACTCCTAATTACTAGCGTTAGGGTTTTCCTCTACCTTGTTTCCTGCTATTTTCGCTATTCCATCTGTTTTTTTTTCATTTTTGATATATACCTATGCAGGTTCGTTTTTATCTGGCATAGTTCGTGAGACCACTTCGTTTGTCTAACGTTTATCGTCTATACCCGCCAGTCCGCCACCAATTTAATATTACATTACCAAGGCAAAACTTATTTCATGTAAAACTGTCCTACTTTGTTCGTGAACATTGGGTTGCAGATGTTCATATTAATGTAATACCTACGCAGTAAAAATACATATATGTGAGAGCTTTCCTTATTACAAATATTCATAGTGAAATAATTTCACCGATCGTGGAATCGTAAATATGTCAACATTTGAATGAAATTATAAAATTAATAAATGAAATGAAAATGAAATAATTTTATTCCAGAATTCGAGATTCCATAATAATAATAACTACAATTATATAAATTAAAATTTAAACACAAAAACAAAAACACAAAATACAATTTACAAATACACAATGACATATTACCTACACATAATTAGCCACGGGTTACCCCGGCCCCGTGACCACAGGCTTATGGTAGCCTCTCCAGCGCTCGTGGAGCGGACTGGCATCCCACTCTCTCGCCGCCGCGAGTAGGGTGTTGGAGGAGGCGTAGATGGCCTTTCTGGCGTTCGCACTCCTCGTGCGTAGCAGCGCGGCCCAGCCCGGCGCGCGCCCCTCGGCGAACATGGCGCTGGCGCTGCACCAGCGCGGCAGCCAGAACATTGCGCGCCACGCTTTGTTGTACTGCACTCGCATGTCGCTCAGCGCGGCACAGGTGTACCTAGACCACAGTTCTACTGTGTAGACGCTAGTGCAATAAGAGAGGAAGAGTTGCCTCTTGACGCCCTCACTGCATTTGGCGAAGAAGCTTTATTCTGAATGTTCAAGAAGATTACAACCAAAGACACCGCTAAGTTTCATAGCAATATCTGAACTTGTTAGCATTGCTCCGTCACCTTGTTTGAAGTTTTGTTTATGTTTGACTTTCTGAGTCTCGATAAGTTTGTTGTCAGATCTTGAAATTCGCAACCTGATATTAAGTATTTAACTTCAATTTAAACCTTTCCTAAACTTTCTCGAGTGAGGGAGCGTAAACCTGATAAACTTACTATTATTCGTCAATGCTACTATTTTGGAACATGTCGACGTCTCTAAACTAACTTTCCTTAAAGGTTCTGTGCTATCTCTTACGTGCGTTCTTAGAAACAATCATGCACTGCTTCTCTCTTGACCGCTCAAACGCTCCTACTACTATTTTATTATCCATTTAAGGTCTAATATTGTACGTGTCTAACCTTAAAAATAACGTATTATCCACATTCCAGTCCGACCGGGATTATTCAAATGGAGCGACTATTTCGGAATCTACGAACCTTACCCTCACATTAACATACATGCCACTAGGACGATACGATAACACAACGGTTCACAGAACGAACTGATCTTAATTTCAGCAAAGGCTAAATACATTTTATACCAAATAACTTGTTTAGTTTCCTTTAGCATTAGCATAACAGCGGTTATTATTTATTCTAACCTATTAGTATTATTCTAGCTCCTGACAATACCACCCTATCCCCTACTGGACCAAAGCCTTTCTTCCCTTCTTTTCCATGTCTATAATTTCCTACTATTATTTTGAATAGGTTATGTTATTAGTGTATCCCCGCATTCCTTATTCGACAATCCGTCGTTCAGATTACCTTGTTTCATCAAGAAGTGCTAAAGAATATTGGAATTTCATTTAGATTTAGATTTCTGGGACATTTTCTCTATTAATCGACAATCAATTACTACGTCCATCTCTCGAAGGTGGCAATAGATTCAGTCTGTAATTTTGAATTCGTCGCGTCATTTTCGCGCCTTTCATTACGGGGATGCGATTCGCATTTCAATTTGTCTTTCGCAAATTAGGTCCCGACCCAGGCTCGTGATAAGGTCCACGTTTATTCGGCTTACTCTTTAAATTTTATTTCGCATACTGTTTGCTTACTGAACATCGTTGATATTACAGTTGTTATGAAGCTTGCACTGTATTGGCACATGGCAAGGTTGCTTTTTCAATTGTTAAGTTTTATGTAGAAGGTTGGTAAAGAAAAATATCAACGCTAGGGGCGGTAAGCTAAAGCTCTTTATTCGACCCTATTCCTTATGCACTGATTGCCAGCCCCAAAAACAGTTAATGGCCGTGAAATCATAAAATTTGTAGCAAGCAATATACGAAAAAAGTTACAGGCTTTTAGGTAGGTTCACATAACTTGTAGATCCACAAATGTTTCGACAATGGTGAGGGTTGCTTCATATGTTTTCCAATCGTCGTCGGCTAACGAAGGGAATTCCCTTAGTGAAAAATATATGGTACGGAAGTTTAAATAGCTCGCGTTACTGCAATGTAAGCTTTGTTCACTTTCAAATAGTTAAATTCGCTATTTCTAGGAATATCCGTCCTAAATGTATGTCTACTTTAGCGAAGAGCTCAACACGAGTGCAACAGTAAGGTATGCCATTGTGTGGCGTATTCGATACATAATTATCGAAATAAATATAAATTAAATATAAATTTAACGGAAGCATGTGAGGCACAACGTACGGTCGATGGAAGACTCTTGACTCTCCTCGCGATCCTCGAGTAATTCAGCTCTGGCGTTACTACTCGACTCAATTAGTACTCATCATCTGCTCAGAATAAACTATATAAATACATACTCGTATAACTCGGTAGACTAAACAAAACATTCCTGCCCTAAAACAACAGGCTAGCAAAGAATGTAAATAAATAAAAAAACTGACAACAAGAAGAGGTAGTTTTAGTTTGTAATTAATCAAGGTTTGTTTATTTTGCTCATTAATTAATATTGTAAATTAGTTAAATCTTTCATTAATTATTGCGTAACTAACAATTACATGGAGGGTTTCAGTTACAGTCCGACCAAAAAGAGTAAAAATTAAAAATTGGCAATACTGTAGTGTCGTCCCCGTTTTCTTAAATTGATTAGAAAGGCTTTTTGGTCAGACTGTACATACAAAAGCAATCGCCAAATATTACTAGAACGAGACAATGATCACGGACCATGATACTATCGGTGTATTTTGAGTTATGCTATTTGAGATGCAATGTGAAACTGTTTAAATTACTGTTAATATTTAAATGTACAGTCAGCATCCAATAGCAGCTACCAAAGTAGCCAAACATGGGAAAAGATCTTTATTTGCATAGCAGTAAGGATGCGTTACGATATTTTGGATACTTTTAATGCTACTAACGCTTATTGTCATTGTGACAAAAGCGAAAAAGTTCTACAGTTTCCTTGACTGTACAGTATCATCGCTGAAGTGGCAGATTTCATTAGAAACTACGAATTTAGGCCCTTGAGTTCACTATCCGTATAGTGAACTCAAGGGCCTAAATTCGTAAAGTCAAACATCTTAATTCTTGTGTATCTTATCCTTAATCTTCCTCTGCGTTCGCTTTTAATTTAATCGCTATAATTACAATAAAATATAATATTACATTTCAGTTTACAGTGGGTATATCTATAGCAATTGTAGTATTGTTATTGTGACTCGTGTAATGAATTTTCGACGTTTCTTCGCTAAAGCGTCCCACGTCCTTTAAATAAAGCGCACGTGACCCTTACTCGTTTATCTCATTCTTGCGAGGCGCTCCCAACAATATCGCGTGCGTAGAATAGGTACTATGTATACCTACTGTATAGGTATAAGATTAGCTTCTGCGCATCTATACATATCTATAGAGATAAGAAACTAATTAGACCTAAATGTGCTAAATGTAGGCTTAAATTTGTCTGTAGTAGAAGATACGATTTAGAAAGGTTCTTCGCCCATCTGTTTAATGGACGAAAAATATTGTACTTATTTATAATTTGGTATGCTAAAAAATATATCGCATAGAAAAAAAGATTTGATCTTTGTATCATTGTAATTTTTTATTTATTTATATTAAATGGTGTGTTGTACGCACCTACTATGTGCTGCGTCCTCTTCAGTTTCTATCGCACTAGATATTAAGCTTAGGTCTCATTGTCGCGAGTTTTCAATTGTAGCAAAATTTTACTTTTAAAGTTTTACAACCCTCAACAGTTCCTTGATTAACGCCAGGTGTTTTTGAGACAACCCTATAAACAACGTTTCATGGTGATCGGAATGAAACAGCGCTAATATGATATTCAATTCATTTATTAAACACTAGCGACCCGCCCCGGCTTCGCGCGGCTGCAATGCTGATAAATTATGCATGTATTATACATATAAACCTTCCTCTTGAATCACTCTATCTATAAAAATAAAACCGCATCAAAATCCGTTGCGTAGTTTTAAAGATTTAAGCATACAAAGGGACATAAGGACAGAGAAAGCGACTTTGTTTTATACTATGTAGTGATGATGTAGTGATACTGCTTAAAATTATTATTACAAAATAAAAATAAAAATATTATTACAAAATATATATATATATTTAATTGATCATAGTCAGTCATAGTGTAGCTTTTCAGTAGCCTAGTCATTTTGGCGCCGCATGTTACACGGTTCGAATGATGGATTTTAGCCGCCTGTGGAATTGTAAACATTCCAATACGTCCATCATTTACCCCATTAGTCGGGGTCAATAAAGTACACTTTTTTCTTTACATTTCCCGTGATTGTCCGTATATCAGGCAATAACAATCCCACCAAAAACATTTCATGTAAAATTGGCGGCCAAGACTCACACGCTTTCGCTGTAAAAAAGTTATCAGATCCCTGGAAAAGCCAAGCCCCTAAGCCCTGAGTTTACTAATCCTACACCTTGGCTTCAAAGGTATGGCTTGGCCGTTTCATAGAGTAACGTTGACGATGCGTTTGGCTCGGTTGGTAGACACCTGCCTACTGAGTCGGCGGTCCCGGGTTCGAATCCCGGCCGGGGCAAATATTTGTGCAAAATATTTGTTCTTGGGTCATGGATGTTATCTATATATGTATTTATATATTATGTATATCGTCGTCTAGTACCCATAGTACAAGCTTTGCTTAGTTTGGGACTAGGTCGATTTGTGTAAGATTGTCCCTTAATATTTATTATATTTATTATTTATTTATAACGTAAATAAGTCCAACGGACCGTCTGGCCTATACGGTATCAAGAAGTTAAGTTTATGTCTTCATGATAATATTATATAAACTTAATTCCATACCATATAGGCCGAAAAGTCCATTAGACTTATTTACGGTACTTTATGAAACGGCCAAGCCATACTTTTGAAGCCAAGGTGTAGGATTAGTAAACTCAGGGCTTAGGGGCTTGGCTTTTCCAGGGATCTGATAACTTTTTTACAGCGAAAGCATGTGAGTCTTGGCCGCAAATTTTACATGAAATGTTTTTGGTGGGATCTCATTTATTTTTGTAAAGTAGATTTTAATTTTTAGGTTTTTATTTTTTTATTTTTTGTGTTGTAGCGTTTCTAAGTAAGTAGTAATAATTGTGTATTTAAGAAATACTTATGTGTAGCCCCATATATATACACTTTTATCCCCCATTATGGAAAACCCATACAAACTGTCATCCCCTTATTTAAAGGGTGGGGGGTGATTTTCTAAAAATCCTAGATTATATATTTTATTATTTATAACAAGGAGTCCCTACATCAATTTTCAGACCTCTAGTATCAAAATTTGCAGAAGTCTCATACAAACTTACATCCCCTAGTTTAAGGGTGGGGGGTAAAAGTTCCAAGTTTCAGAATTATTCTATTGTTTGTGTACTAAACTTAGCTTACATTACATACCAAATTTCAGCTTTCTAGGTCATTCGGGAAGTACCCCAGAGGTTTTGATACGTCAGTGTATAAGTGAGTGGCAAAATCGGCGTATTTTAACTAGGTACCAATAAAACCTAAAGTATATAAGCTAGATCAATTAAATTAAATACATTTTATATGTTCACTAACTGCATCTTAACCTGTGAATTTGGGCGCTCTGGTGTTAACTGGGACGAAGCTATGGGGGTTTGAAAATTAGACGAAACGGTTCGAGAAAAGGTAGGTAGTGCCCCGCTTCTTTTTTGCTCGTCTCGTCTTGGCGGGGGCACTACCGTGCCCCCAGATCTGGCCTTTCGCTATTTTAGCTATCCCGCAGTAGCCAGATAACTACACGATTTTACGACCGGCTCTCCCCGCCGGCCTTTATGTGGGCGCTCTGGAGTTTTCTAGATGTCCAACCTCATTGTTGCTTTCGTTTCGTCGTGCATTTCTGGATTATTCGCTACTATAGTAGCGATATCAGCAGTTTTAGGAATATAGTAGTATCTACTTTTTTTTTCAAATTTGAAAGAAGTGGAATCACTGTATTTTTATTATTTATTTACCCGTCCTATCCATTTATTAAATTGAACTTAATACAACAGTGACTGCCTGAAAGTCGAAATCGGAAGTTATCGAAATTTTGTACTGGAATCCCTTTTACAACGTTTGTATCGAAGCATTTTAAATTTTTAACAAAAAATAACCGACGTTAACGAAATGAAGTTATGTTACATGACAATGGGACCAACTAAAAAGTATACTCTATCAAACAAAAGAATCCTTCAATTAGAGTAATCGGGGAACATTCGTAAAACAATAGCTTCCTGACGAACTGAGAACCTGCTCCGTTTTTGACGTCGATTAAAATAGGATTTTACAAATACGGATATCCTATGCTATTAAATGTTATATGAAAGATTGAATGGAAGTTCCATCTGATATATACGGACGGCTCCCATTCAATTGTTCTATTTGCCGACGGCCAATGCCGCCTCTATGTCGCACGCGATAAGCAGTTTCTGGAGCGCCATAAATTTTATTTGTTTATTCGGAGATTCGTACATTGAACCCCCTTTTGCGGCTTTGGGCTTGTTAGACGATCTTTACACATGTCAATGTGGTTGTAGCTTCAACAGACATGATATTCGTATTGATAGCTATGGAATTACGAGTATAGGTAGGGATAGTCTGTTTTCAGGGTTAGGTATGTTTTTTTATTGTTTTTTTACTCAGTATGACTTTTGAAATTCATTGTTGTACTGTAGCTTTCATTTTCCGTAAAGCTGTTTGTCTTTATGTAGTTGCAGCGACGCAAACAACCCCCAATGTACTCTTGTATCTTCTTGGAAGCAAGAAGCAGCCTACCATGGGAATTTCTGAAAACCTTTGTTTGTTCTTGGTCTAAAGTATAAAGGTGCTGTGCAAAATTGAAATTTTATAGTTGTAGCCTTTTAGCTAGGAAACTAGTTCTGAACGTAGGGCTGGTTATAATCGTCTTTGTATAAGAAGAATTTAAAATAGTTGTTGATAATAAACCCTGTAAGCGTTTGAATATCCTAATATCAACCTTATTTCCGATATAACGAGTGAAAAAGCTACGGTTCGTTAAGTGATTTTATAATTCCCATTTTACATCGAAAATTGTCTGGAATGATTCGATCAACCGCAATTTGACTAATCAACGCATTTGCTTCTTGAAGAAAGTCATCAAAACAGAATTTCGAAAGCCTAATGGTTTAAATTAAGTCGATTGGAAACAATAAAAATATTATTGATTTCGTCTTGTTTTTATACGCGTAATAAACTAGTCCCCATGTGTAACATAAGATACCAGCGGTGTCAGTATGATATCAATATTATTATTTATTATACGAAACTACAATATCTTATCATCGTTAAGAAACATGGCAATACATCACAAATAGTTTCAGTTCCACGTGTATGTAGTTGTTACAAATATTATGGTTAGAATTTGACCGAAATCATAATTTATTTATATGTTATCGTGGTATTTCATTACCAGTTGCTATGGCTCTTTATTTTGTTTTTAATTGACTTGATAAGGAATCGTAAGTTCTCTAGTTACACGCGTGCATCACGCTCACGCAGATGACATTTTCGATTCATTATTTAACATGTAAGTGCGTGCCACTTGTTGGCAGAGATAGGTTAAAGCAATTTATTTAAGGTCAAAAGTCAATCTGATTTTCCTAATTAGCACACAGGAAGACTTTGTAATGGAAGTTTTTTCAATCGGATATTTTACTGAATAGTATGTCAAAACAAAAATGCGACATTTGGCCCTGAATTATTTTAATTAATGTTAATGTAACACAGTGTTTAAGCAATAGATTTAAGTCTCAGATGTTGTAAATGTTCGCAGAATTCTTGTGGTACCTGTTGTTTTCATTTCATTGCCTAAGTTTTGTTCTTTCTGGAAAATTTGTGCAATATGAATTGTAATGTGATAATGTTGTCATGACATACATGGTGCTGTTAAAAATGTCTACTTTTCTAGTACTCGTACCCTTCTTAAATGTAAACCCTATAACTTGACTCATGACTCCTTAGTAAGTAAGAGAGGTCATAACTGGAAAAGTGCTAACGCTCGTAAACTGCGCATTTTACGTTTCCTTTGGTGAACCATGTTATTTGTAGGCCCTTAAGGTATTAACAGCCACTTCCTGGGTGTAGATAAGAATTGATGATTATCACAAGCTGCTTGCGTAGTAAATCACTTGGAAATCGCTGCTGTATGCTAATTCTGCGTTCCACTTTTTTTGTACGTTACATCGGGTTATTCGACGCTTTCTTGTAAAGCAATGATATCAGTATCACAAGAGAATTTTTCTCATCTTTGTCTCTTATTTTATTTTCTCGCTTCCACAAGCCCTGAACTGTTGCATAGTGTATTAACCCATCTGGGACATTCCTTTTGCTTGCCTATTCTATTTTTAGTTTTATTTCTACTTCAGCTTCATCCTTACTTAATTTGAATATTCTAGCGTTTCCTTTAATTACTTTCTGTGGCCTGTCGGTTTATTGCGTTTCCAGTGTACTATCTACCGTGAATCGTTTTAATGATATAACAGAAAACCACATGGAGAGTGACAGGGAAACTTCACAAAGCCCCAGAGCGAGCGCAGAAAATGCTTCTAAATTAATAAAGCTTGAAAAAACCAGGCAAAGTAATTCAGACTGGAGCGCTCAACTAAAGTTAGCAAAGCTGCATTCAGTCTCGGTTTTAGACATCACAAAGCGTCGGGGGCAATGCCACCGAACTGGAACTCAGTGTAACTCCCTGTTACCTGTTACGTATGCATGTACTGGGTATTTATTTTATTCACTGTGGATGTACGATTCGTCGGGGATAATACCGCTTATGTATTTGAAGCGTGAGCGAGAATTTGTTGGATTTAGTCTGTAGCTGTATAAACAGCTAATAAAGTTTTTTAATCGTGATCCGACTCGAAATGTCGACGCTTATTAAAACTTTTTAGCGAAATAAAATTGGACAGCTCATTTAGAGTAAACCCCACCTGCGTTTCAAATTAGACGCTGGCAAACACCCCCACTAAGAAAAGCGAGTTCTTGTCAACATAAGTTTATTTTCAGCACGAAAGCAAAAATATCGCTTCCGTGTAAAAGTCTCTAGTAAGTCGCGTGACCATAATGTTGTGATAGCATCAGTGGCTTCGATATTGTGCCAATCAAATTAGGCTAAGTGGGAGCGCTTTCCTTCGACTTCGGAGTGAATGGCATCTTTATTACAACAACTAATGCTTTTGCCGAGTTACCGCTTCAGGCAAGTGAAGACATGAAAGTTAATTGAGCGGTATGAAACCCAGCGTTATTAAACCTAATTGCTATGGCGCTATATTCTGGCTTTGTAACAAGGTTGACAATTTTACATTACTCACTAATATTTATGTTAGCTTCTTTTCAAATGCTTGTTGCTATCCACTCTTTTGGCTGGAGTCCAAATGTTTTAGATTTAATAGAGAGTTTCGGAGTTGCTGCTAAATTATTTGGTCTACGAATAACATGATAGGTTAGTGAAGTGCATTGAGTATTTACGCCTCTTGCATTTTTGTTTTTTATTGGATAAAAAAGATTCTAAGAGTCCAACTGGTTACGCACGTAACCGAAAGTTTTAGTGTGTTGATGAGAAAGCTATGACAATTCTTAGTACCTACCTAATTACGTACTCTTGTTACCGAGTTGTCAAATTTTAACTTTGTCAGTATAAGTTCTGACTCCTATGTCCCAAGTTCTGGTTCTTATTAAACGTAATAAACTTGATGTCAAAGGCGGTTAACGTTTTGTGAGACTCACGGTGTAGTAAGTCATAATAATTGCCGCCTGAAAACGCTCGTATCTCATTTAAATTTGCTTTTCTGCGCATGTCACTTTCATAAGTAATTGCCTTGTATATACCATTGTTTTCGGGATTAAGGCTCATCACGTGGTACCGTGCTAAAAGGAACATTGAGTTTAAACTGAACATTTCTGTTAGGTCAAACTTTCGGACATAGTAATTTCCAGTAATTTTTAATGCGTTGAAATTCTTAATTTTCAATGTGCAAATAGACTATATTATTCGATGTCGTTGTCGTTATGCATGAGTAAGTACCTTGGTTTTTAGGACAAGTGGAAAAAGCTGTATAAACATTTAGGATTTAGGTTCACCCCTGTTTAAATCATTCCAGTACGTATCCATACTAGTCGTCTTGCCCTTTCTTGCCCAATTTAGTAAACTCACTGCATCGTTCGAAAGCACTTCATTATTCTATAACGCGCTGTTAATCCCCCCTAGGCCAGGATTCGCAAAGTGTGATCTACGGAATCATGGGGCTTCGTAAAACTTACGTCAAAATACTGGGAACATAATAGTAAAAAAACATAACTGATCTGGGAACATTCTTTCTAAAGTCAAATAAAGCCAAAGATTAAATTACAAAATCCCTTATTTTCAGCATTATTAATTTATTAGCAACGTTCCAAAAGCTATTTTCTTAAAAGAAGTATACAATCACGCACCTATTTTGAAGCTACGTAGAGCAAGTCGGTGTTTCAAAAGTTTCCGTCGTCATAAAAGTTTGAGGATCACTGCCTTAGGACGTTTTCTCGAAGATAAAAATATTTCAGCCAGTATCAGCCTGAATTAACTGTTCCCAAAGGACAACTGACCCTACCCCCGTTACGTGCCAGTTTGTCTTCATCAGCTTACTACGAACATTTACTAGGATTACGAAATATGGCGGCGGTAGATTGGGAGAAATGTAACGAAGGTGTCATTTCCTTTATCATTGCAGTAAGAACGTCAAAACAATTCTTTATAGTATTTCTTTAAAGTAGCCCTAATTAGAGAAAACATCGGTTGGCCTTGAGAAAAACATGACGATAGTACATTAAACTGCGTGACTCTGCGTAAAATTGATAAATCGAAAAACACACTTTCTCGGTGAATACATAGGTAAGAATAAGGATTATTTAAATAACTACCGCATTAAGTTAAAACTTGTTTACATAACTTTCCGTTTATATATTAGTCCAAGTTTGTAAAAAAAATACTTAGTGAAGTCTTTGGGTCCATCTAATCTAGGCATAATAGACAACTATTCTATAACTGACAGTTCTAATCAAACGAACCCATTTGGGTTACTTACTCTGCCGACGATCCTTGCAATATAATACCCTCATCCTATCCCATCTATAAAATCTTAAAGGACGGGCGGAACGGGTGACATAACAGTCAGGTGTGAACGAAAAGTATCCATTTGTTACACTATCCTACCATCCTTTCCATAATTTACTACTATCCCTTATAAAATTTATGCTAATGGGATAGCAGTAAATTAGTTTCTTGTCTCTTGCTAACATGTTTATTAAATTCCTATAATAATTTTAGGGAGATTTTTTTCCATAATTATAATGGTTGTCTTCTTTGCAGTGTTCTCCAAAGGACAATGCGAGACTGGTCAGTACCGCTTCCTGGCCAAGACCGGCGGCTTTGCCTGGGTCCAAACCCAGGCCACCGTCATCACCGACAAGCAGCAAAAGCCTGTCAGTGTCGTCTGTGTCAACTACATCATAAGGTAAGTCTTAGGATTGTAAAGACTACAACTATAATTTCAATTTATTGTGTTATTTTACGCGTTTTTTTAGATTTAATATCAGATTGTATACCAACTGCTATTTTCATAATAACATCGGAGAGGTAAGTAACAATTTTATTTTATCTACATTTTATATGACATTTTATTAAGTGTATGTTATAAATTCTTCTTTACGACATACGTGGTTAATAATACAGTTTCAGTATAGATAGTGTCTTACTGTTGAAATATCACTTAAATATATTTTGTTCAGGTCATCTTTGGCAGGACGACTTTTCTAAATTCGAAATGATTACTCAATTATCTCCCTCCTTGACAAGATAATTTTCAATTTAGAGATAAATGTTAGTTTAGGATTTTTTCATCTTGTAAAAAAAATACATTTATCCTGTGGTATCCACTACATGTAAACTCTATTTTACAAGGTGTTACCTTCTTTCCAAAAAGGTTTTGTCTCGAAACCTAAAAATGGAAACTGAATTTGCGCTGACTAATCGTTCAAAATTCTATTCTAATACTGACAATATTAAATTGCCAGTTCTCGCGTAGTGACATATCATCCCCCACATTATTTTCCTTTTTAAAGTTTTGAAGTCTTATCCTTATCTTCTGCTAGTAATATTCGTCGAAGTAAAATAACTGGGTTATTTTGAGCGTTGACTTTAACTTTCATCAATGCTGTCCCAAGATTACGGTTCCGATTACATTTTGACGACCCACCCTTAAAGTAAGACAACGCTTACGCTAATTCTATTTTTCCTTTTCCTCTATAAAAGAAATCATCTAAAATGTCCTTGATGTAGCAGACATTTTTCGCGTAAATTAATATCCTTCTCAGCCCGTCCTTGGTTTCCGAGAATGCAAAGTCGATAGGCGATAAAGGGAGCTCCGATAACGAACAGACAGGAAGCCCTTTGATCGGATATAAGCGTCTGTCGCAAATCTTGCCTCTAACATAAGACCCTAGCGTACCATGCCAACCAATGAGAGCCCGCCTGTTACGACGTCTATTACGGCTTCTATGATTTATTCGGCAATTAGAGGCCCTAAACTACACCGCGACCTTTTTAATTCAACGAAGGTCTTTTAAATACGCTGCAAGTTCATTCACGGCCTACTAATTTTATTTATATCCAGCTGGGACGTTATTTATTTATACATAGTCTGAAGTATCCGCCCAGATACAGGGTTTGCGTCACATACCAGTCTATTTATTATGACGGTAGGAACGGTAGGGAAGGCCGAGGTTGTTTTGATCTGCCTACAGCTGAGCATTGGCTGATTTGGGCTGTGTGTCAGGGGCGTCTCTTTGGCGTATCCAACTAAATGCTTGGCACAGTACCTAACACTTATGCACAACACATTGTATGTTTTGATACAGTAACTCCTTTAACTTTTTCGACTGACCAGCGATATCAATTCAGCTTTGTCAAAGTATTCTATCAGACATATGTAAATTTTTGCTATTTGAGGTGCATTAAGTGACACCAATATATCTATAATTTTATAAATTGTAAAAATTTAATCATTGTCCTTTCATCACGTCTATTTGGCTAGACCGATTTCTGTTTTTTTTTTGTATTATGGGTAGCTCCACATTTACCTGACTACGGGGGAGGAAAAGAGGGTCATATAAACTTGTTTATTCTACGCGGACGAGGTTTTAAAGTAATTGTGGCATAATCACTTTTTCACGAAAAATAACCTTTAGTCGGTTATTTTTGTAACACTACATAACTGTATTTCTGAAAACAACTGAACGAGTTACTATTAGAAACGCCGAAATCGTCATAGATGTGCCTAGAGGAGAGAGGAGTTCCGTCGATTCCTCATGGATATCGTCGTCAGATTCAGATCTTCAGCAACATTTTATGAGACCAACTTGGAAATGCTTACCAATCAAAAATAATAATTTTCTAAATCGCTTCATAAATGACGAAGTTCAGAGGTAACGAACTTAAAGAAACGAATTGAGTAAATTCCTGCTTTTTGAAGTCGGTTTGATATTAAAAATTGCTCACTCTTTCCTAGTAGTAACTTATTTGTATGCTAGCGAATTATCGCCATATTGAATTTTACGCCTATCAAACTTGATCAATTTTAATGATAAAAAACATTCCTTACAGTATAATATAACACATCTTACAGTAAGTCGAATAGCGCATGTAGTAAAACTATAGTGTCGAGGTTTCTAATAAATATCAGCGACGTCGGCGTCAAACGTCGTATTGTTAGTAAAATAAAATAAACCAAGTCAAATGTAATAAAAAATAATATTTTAAAAATTTAATATTAGTCTCCCAATACAGACGATAAACACTGTTCTCGTGAAACAACGCAAGCTCTTAAAGTTTATAATTTATACGTGCGCCCACCTAACCAACTTTGGTTACATGAATATCGTAATGAGTTTGGAAATTAAATATAAACTCACTGTTTGCGGGTTTCAGAACTAACCTCTAGGTTTTCGACGTAAGTACCTGGGCATTTTCCAAAAACAAGTGTAACTATATGTTTTTTTTCTTCAGAAAATTGTTTTTTAATGTTCGTTTGTACCGAACCTCATACAAGGAAAAAAAGTGTTAACACATTATGTTAGAACTCATTTTATTGGTAGCTGATGAGCAATTAATGTTTAGGTAATAAAGTACAGGAGGCAATAATAGTCATGTAGTGAAATGTAGTAAACAGTAATTTTCATGTTCACGTGATTAAAGCTGAACGCGATGTTTAACAGTGTAAATTGTACTGCGTACTATAAAAAAATTGTCCGAAACTCAAATGTCAGTAACATTTGCACAGTGCTTAATTTGGAAAGTAATTGCCCGACTTATGAACATTTCCCAAACAGCCATAGTCTGTCTGTCTCCCAATGAAAAACAAACATAACATGCACGCGAATGGAAAAATGACATTTATTCTAACGGACGTGTGTTATTTGTGCGAAACATTCGATCCAATTTTATCTTTCATCATTGTTTCTGACTTGAATACTTCATTTATGTAAGTTCGCTTCTGAAGCATTGAAGCGCATTCAGCCGTGATTAAGAATTTTCCGATACCCCACTCTTACGTTTGATGACTTTGGCTTGCTGGATTCAATTTCTGCCGAGGTCGAGTTCTGGACAGTTTTAAATGAGATCATTGACTTTTAATATCCTTGAAATTTTCCGATGCTTTTTCTTGAATAACATTCTGTGATATTTTTAAAACTGTCATTTTATGTGTGTTTATTTTCACCGAGTGTCGACAAGACGTCGGCATTTCATTAGATTTTTACGATCCTATTTCACTGCGCTATAACTTTCTCTCTATATTCGTTCTCATCGCTAACAAGAAATATCTTTGCGGAGTGGATGTTGCCGCTTTTAATGGATTTTCTTTGTTTCAATGTCCATGAGCGTGTTGGTATAGGTACGTTAACTTTAATGATCGTTTTTGGTCCTCTCCACGTAACCTTTCGTCTCATAAATCATAATACTTCAGTTATTATTCATAATTTTAAACGCCCTTAATAATTCATGGTGAGAATTAAGCAATAATGATTTTGGCTTCCGGCTAAGTCACGGAGTTCTCTCTTCGTTGAGGTGGAGTCACGAATTTTCTTATCCTACCCGTTTCCCCTCGTAAATCGCGTCGCGTTTATAGTCCTCGTCGAGGTCATGGCTTCCATTTAAGGACCTATATTATATACCTACCTATCGTGTCTTTATATCAAGCTATTGTTACTGCCTGTAAAACCTCTCAACACGTATGACGATCATTGTTTCACGAGACCTTCATAATACGAATACAAGTTTTAAAACTCGCAAAAAACTTCATCTTTGGCATGTTTCCCGTGTAGCTGTGGATCTGTTGTTTTAGGATTTCGAACCGCCGTCCATGCGTGCTTTGCGTGATAGTGTGTTTTTGTCGTGACGTCATATATCAGTTGGGCTGCCGCTATTAAAAGTTACCTACCTGTTTATCAATATTGTCGTGTAATATTTCGTTACACCTTGACTGATGTATGATCATATAAAGGAAACTGTGTTATAGAGTCTTCAAGAATCTATTTTTACTGATTGATTCCATTGTTCCTCTTTGAATTGAACTATTTTTTTAGATTAATATACCTGAGGTTATTGCGTCTATAGAAGCAAATGATGCGGCTTTTGATGATGTTATAGAAACGCAACAGTATATCAACCACCGCTCTTATTTAAATTATTAGTGCCAGCCTTTATACTGTAAGGGTATGGGTTGCCTTAAAATGCTGCGCTTCTATAATATCATCAAAAGGCGCATTTGCCTCTATAGACGCACTTACTTCAGTTGACCTTAATATAAGGAGAATTCCATTGGCGGTATCTTAGCTTATATAATTAGGACGTATAACAACATCAACATACCATGTGTGAATATGACGTGTCTTGAAGTTTTCCTTCTTGAAGGTTTGACTATTGCTGAATTCCTGAGCAAACTCTTCTACTCGTGGAAGTTATGAAAGTTTGCATATTTCTAGACAGAGTTATGTGGCGTTATAATCGTTATTTTAATATCCTCGTAGTTTCTTTATTAATATTTATGTTGGTTTCCGCTTAAGGTACATGCATTTCTACTGAATCAATAATAACTATTTCATTATTAATGTATATGGTGGTTATGTTATGAATTGAATCAGCATGTACAAAAAAATCCATGTTCAAATTCCTTGACCAGCTTCTTGGGTTGTGTTTTGTGTTTACTCGTTCCGGTGTTTTAGTTATCTCTCGAAGACAGCGTCTGTACCTGAACATCAGAGTATATATTTACAGTGCATATATTAATTTCGAGTGCCTAGTCGCCTCGCCTCAACGGCTGTATGTCTGCATTTCATATTTATGAAATGATCATGTATTCACGATTGAAGCACAACAGAATTATCGCTCTAGGTATTTTACTTAAAATGAAATCCAACCTGTCGTTGGGATAGTAAATTATTTTTAGTTTTACTTGAGATCGACACTATTGCCACTATTGGTCTTTAAGACTTGAACAGTATAAATCAGAATTGGATAGGTGTTACTCTTATATTGCTTTCTTTGTCCACGGTTTTTTCGTATACATAATACGTTTTCTTAGTTTATAAACTTACTTTCTTTTTATTTTTCTCCGACAATTCATTACCGGATCAAATTTATTAATCCCGTATCTCATCTCTTTGCATAATTCATCCAGCAAACAAGCTTCCAAAGTTTTGCACATGCGTAATAAGCTTGTTGACTTTTTCTGTCTTCACTTCACTCGTAGTTTTGAGGGGTTACTCTGATGTTCGAAATTCAAATTTCGTGTCACCATTCCGTTCATTCAAATATAGTTTAGCACGAGAGTGAGGAAAACGACATTATACGAATTTAGAATTTCGTTCATAATAACCCTTTTGCTTAAAACGGTTAGCAAATAGAACGATTCTCTCAATCACGTTTCCATATTTATCTTCTCCACGCCTTTAGTATGTTTATCTTGGTCAATATTATGTTTAAGTATTTATAATTGCAGACATAATCATTAATTCTGTAATGGCGTTAAGAACTATTTAGCTTCATATCAGCTGTAAGCGATAATGTGCGGAGCAGCGGAATGTTTATCTTATCTATGTGTACTATTATAGATAATAAGATCAAGCGCATTCTGAACGGGGATGTCACCAGCAGAGGCAAAGGTTATCTAAAGGAAATGGTTACTATGCTTCTAAGTGCAGATACATTTACATTAGTGTCACATTCTCTCTTGTAAACTAATTAACGGAACTGTCTTCTGAGTTATAAAAATTTACATGATTAAACATTATTGCATCGCTTAATGTCTTTCGCGGATTTTATGTTCTCAGCCGAGGATTAAAGTAAGTTAGCCGAGTTAGAGAACTGTATTAAAATTAATTTATAGCCTTTCATCCGTAACAGCGTTACTGACTTATGGATCCTTCGAGCTTTGTTTGTTTAGGTTAATGCTAAAAAAGTTTTTCAATGTTCACTTAACCTTTCTTGAGAATTTAAATGAGATCGTGCAATTACGACAATTTTTAGGGCTGTTTCTTAATTAAGTAAACCGGTTTTACATTGTAATGTTAATGTAATGGTAATAGTTTTGAATCATTCCAATCTATATTATCTACTTTTGCCTTTATTTAATAAATTTTATGATTAGTATATTGTTTGATAAACAGTAAAATTGCTGTAGCTAAGTAGCAATGGGATACTACTGTACGGTCAGTTTGCTTATGATCGCCTTCGCGACTGATCGTAGCTCACGATTATGTATCGCGAATCTATTCGAAACATGTCGAGTGAAATTCTACTTGAACGTTGTAGGGTTTACTTATATTTTTTGATATATATTTCAATATTCAGATTTATCACATTAACCAAAAATACATGATACCTGTATTAGATCTAACACTTTTTGAGTTCGAATATTATACCGGATATTTCCGAAGTAAATTCACCTGCGCAGTTAATTTAGGTTAGTATTAATCCATACATGTTTAAATTACTTAGCGTTTTCATTATAAATCCTGTTATCAACGTTCAGATTTTATCAGTTGCTTTTGTACATGCTACCACATGCAAACGAAATTGTTCTAAATTCAAAAATTAACCAATTCTGAATCTTATTCCTCAGAACTTGGTTACAAAAGGTCCATTAAATGTGACTGCATAATCTAGTGAAGGATTACTTGTGCGAGTCATGAGCTAATATGTTACTGTGACATTTCTAACATGCATGTGCAATACTTATAGTAGACGAGGTCATAGAAACAGAAGCGTATTTCTCAATTTTATTATAGGGCTGTCATTCAAATAAATAAAAAATGAAATAAATATCGGACTAGCTCAGTGTAGCTGCCCCTGAGGAACATCTCCGTACGAGTTCGAAACATGTTGCGTCGCTTCTTTCTTTTTTCTTTCATTTTTATTTCATATCGGCAGCGTAATGTAAAAATGTGCCTATATTATTTCTACTAAATGAGTCAAATTCTGAGCATATTTTTTTTTGATAGTGTATGCATTAGTGAACGTTAATTGTTTGTTTTAAATACCCTGTGATTTGATCGTTCAATAAATAACTTTGAATGGAGGTTTTATGAGCGAGACTTTATCATTATACCATCAGATCAACGTAAATAACACATACCATTTGATTCCAATATGGTCACATTGACTAATAACGGTATGGCAAGCTGCAAGATTTATATTTAATTTTAAAAAACTAATACTTTGTACTTGAATAAGTGTATCAAATTGCTTTGCAATGTGGACCATATCATAGCTGTGGCATGGTTGATCGCTATTGTGTTTTTGCTATTCGAGTTCCGAAAAGTAAAATTGATAAGATGTCCAAATAGAAAATATATCGCCAAAATATAGCATAATAGCTTTTGCCCACAGCTTGGAACGCGTTGAAAACTTGAAACATATTATACTATCCTGCGGGAAACAGGCTTTTATTGGGGATCAAATATATTAAGTTAATACGTAAGGGTAAAACTATTTCTTTTCCCAATTTTATGCAAATCCGTCCAGCCGTTTCGGCGTGAAGTAGTAACAAACATATATACACACAAACCTCCGCTTTATGATAAGTGAGAAGGTGTTGAGGTTTTGGATACATGTGATAAGAAACAAATTTTCCGAGAAACAACTATTCTTCACGTCTAGCATAACTCTTGACACGCGACACTTCGTCGCGCGACTTATACTACCGTATTGTCACTGTCTTTTTAATGGCGTCCAAGCAAGACGGGTGCTGCTGAGTCGCGCGACTGGCAAAGTCGCGGCAACATATTGTAACAGGGCTAGCCTTGCTGATTTAAGTAGGTACTCGAAACAACCAACCGCTTATAATAGTGTTCCCTTGAGCGACGACACCCCTGAGCATAACTTGCTCTCATTGTATATCAGGTCCAGGGCACCACCTGGCGTCGTGGTCCTATCACGTGCAGAGTTTATTTTCACGCTCAATCTGGGTCAATGCAACAACACGTACTTAATTATGTCCGTTACGTGGAGCCACACCTTACATGTCTGATATTACACTACCATTGATTTATAAACACTGGTTATTAAGATCCTGTAGTGCTTTCGGTGTTTCAAGTGGACTTAGGCTGGCTACTTGGCTGCACAATGCTTAAAAATATTGTTGCTACTCTTTTTTTTCTATTCTAAGCGTAAGGGATGGTAACATCAATGACAAGTGTTCAGTGGCATAGGCTCCGGTAGGATGAAGAATTTCTGCGATAGGATGAAAAAGGTCGCAGTATACTAAATCCCACCAAAAACATTTCATGTAAAATTGGCGGCCAAGACTCACATGCTCATAACGCTTTCGCTGTAAAAAAGTTGTAAGATCCCTCGAAAAGCCAAGCCCCTAAGCCCTGAGTTTACTAATCCTACACCTTGGCTTCACAAGTATGGCTTGGCCGTTTCATAGAGTAACGTAAATAAATCCAACGGACCGTCTGGCCCATACGGTATCAAGAAATTAAGTTAATGTCTTCATGATAAAATATATAAACTTAATTCCTTACCATATAGGCCGGACAGTCCGTTAGACTTATTTACGGTACTTTATAAAACGGCCAAGCCATACTTTTGAAGCCAAGGTGTAGGATTAGTAAACTCAGGGCTTGGGGGCTTGGCTTTTCGAGGGATCTTACAACTTTTTTACAGCGAAAGCGTTATGAGCATGTGAGTCTTGGCCGCCAATTTTACATGAAATGTTTTTGGTGGGATCTCATTTCTTTTTGTAAGGTAATTTTTCATTTATAGTTTTTTTTTATTTTTTTCTAAGCAAGTTGTAATTATAATTGTGTATTTAAGAAATACTTAAGTTTAGCCCCATATATATATACACACTTTTATCCCCCATTATGGAAAGCCCATACAAACTTTCATCCCCTTATTTTAAGGGTGGGGGGTGATTTTCTAAAAATCCTAGAATGTGTATTTTATTTATCAAAATTTGCGAAAGTCTCATACAAACTTTCATCCCCTAGTTTAAGGGGTTGGGGGGTAAAAGTTCCAAGTTTCAGAATTATTCTATTGTTTGTGTACTAAAACTAGCTTACATACCAAATTTCAGCTTTCTAGGTCACCGGGAAGTACCCGAGAGGTTTTGATACGTCAGTGTATATATATATATATACATGAGTGGCAAAATCAGCGTATTTTAGGTACCAATAAAACCTGAAGTATAAAAGCTAGATCAATGAAATTAAGTACATTTTATACGTTCCCTAACAGCATCTTAACCTGTGAATTTGGGCGCTCTGGTATTAACTGGGCCAAAGCTATGAGGGTTTGAAAATTAGACGAAACGGTTCGAGAAAAGGTAGGTAGCGCCCCGCTTCTTTTTTGCTCGTCTTGGCGGGGGCACTACCGTGCCCCCAGATAGGGCGATAAACGTGCGATCATAATACTTGAAGAGCTTTATCAGTTATCACCGATTCTGGTGTGAAAACCTGTGTAAATATTCTAGGCCTTCTAATAGTCTATTTCTGTTATTTTCTTCTTGCAGTTTTATATAAGTGTTGTTTTGTCCCATTTTTTGAGGCGACTTTCTAGAAGTAAACGCAATAAAAACGAATTTATTACGATCGCAAAAATGTTGTTTTTGTCCTCGAAAATCTTATTCGTTTGAATAATAAACTAAGATAATGGAATACCTTTCAGTGTATTATATTATATTGTCTAATAGCTAGAGCAGGATTATAACTAGTAGTGGGTTTAGGTATTCGGGGTAGGTTAGCCCAGCTGGGCTATTCAAATCCATTTCATAATGGATTCTGTTGCCTATCGAACCGTATCGGTACATTTACCACAATGCGCGCCTAAATTGCATGTCAACGATCCTTTACTGGCACATCTTTTATTTGTACACCTCTTGATTGCAACAAGTCCTCATGCAACCTTTTTAAATGCACGTGCCCGGTCTCCCCTGAATAAAGTGCAACTCGGTCGTCGTTCGGGTTATGCAACTGAAACAGGCGAATGCACCTTAGCCTCCCCCCTCGGTCGTCGACCCTCTGGCTAGCGGTACCAGGATGCAGTTTTCGTTTCAGCTTGAATGGGGAGCAACACCCACGCTCTCCGTACCGCCGATCCCCGCTCTCTAGATAATGCTCGCTGAAAACTATTTAGTCAGGTTGCTACCTTCGTTCCTTTGTTTAATAATTTTAACGTAACATTATCTTTTGTGAAGCTTCAGCGCTTCTCTTGTTTGTTTTGCATATTTTGTTTGAGGATTGCTCGTTTTGCCGCGAGCGTATTTAAAATCGTTATAAAAGGTATTGTTATTTCAATCACGTAAGTCTTTTTGTTTGTTCATCTTGTGTTATGAGAGCCGGTGATTGGCACACAAATGGACCGGGAAGAGGGTCAATGGCTGTGACGTCAATACGGGGCCGCTGGGGACCTCTCAATTGTAGCCATTGTAGATGTACTCCCGTCGCCAGAGACCTTGGTGGCTTATTAAGGATATTCGGGCTTGCTGTTTATTAAGACATCGTGTGTGTGCGTCGTCACGTATAATATGTGTGCGTCACTTATATTTCATACGTAAGAATCGTCAGTTAACGTCACTTTCAATTGCCGCTGATTGATTCGTAAATTCTAATCGCTCACTTTATTTTACAAATAAGCAATACTATTAATACTGGACTGAAAGCCGCATTTAATGATGTTCTCTTTCAAAATTTACCTCAAGGGAATACCGAATAACAACCACCACTTTTACCACGAGAAACAAACCGCTGGTAATGCCGGAACGCGGAAAATTAGATGAACATTAAAATAACGTAGTTTCACAGGTGGGCGAATGTGATTCAAGAATGATTCGTAAAGCTTCCTCTTTGCTTCGGTGTCTTCATTTTCATATAAATGCTTTTAGCCTGTGTTCGGTAAGACTACGCAGGTATGCGCCAGACGTTTATCGCTATCGTTCGATTGCCTGTTGTTGAACTATCAGGCAAAATACCTATACATACGGCTTGTATTGCTGTCAAGTCCTTGCAAAAAACCTGTGCATTATTCCGTCATCTCTTATGCCTTACTATCTGAGCTTCTTAAGAGTCATCCATTCACCTCTCGTCAAATTATGGATACGTTCCATATTTTTTTAAACCTGTAATAGTAACTCAGTTACTAGGTGCCAATGTTTTGCGCTTTGAGTGCCAACAAATTGTATTCTATTTGAATCAATACGCCTAAATAATGAATCTATTCATACGTAACTCGCCTCATACTGTACTCCGTCTAATAGGTCAATTGAATTGATTTAAACGTTGTGCGTTAAATTTAGCGCCTAATTGAATGTGAAAGATGAACACAAACAGCATAAGTGAACTATCAGTCTGTTAGAAAATAAAAATATATTTCCAAAACAAGTAACAAATAGATTTAAAACTAAAGTTCTTGGTTTTATATCTCGACCCGTATTTTGACTTTTGCTCATCGATTTTACGACGCTTTTTAGTAGGCAGCCTAGATCACCAATTCAGACCATGGATACTATTAAGTATTAACAAACAAAAATACTTTCAGGACTTAACTAGTCGTGAGTCGTGACTGTTTTTGTGACAACATTTAGTGGGCGATTTGTATTCTCTACTCAAATACTTTTGGATGGTTTAAAAGCTACCAATGCCATGTTTGATGCTGCTTTCGGATGGCACTTATATTGCACATCAATTCTTTTTGACTCGAACATAGCCAAGGAGTTGAATAGTTTGTTTTTGGTTTGTGCTGGATCTCTTACTATCGTTACTAGTACTATTAGGTACTACTTACTATATCGAAACTTATTCTAATATTTGCTACTGGGTGGGTCATGGATAGGTATTTAATTATATATATATATATATATAAGTATTTATATCGTCGTCTAGTATCCATAACACAAGCCTACTAAACCTTACTTTGTGAGTAGATCGATTGTGTAAAGTTTGTCTGATATTAATTAATTTATAGTTAATATTGCCAATTATAATGTACAGGCATAGTTTAGATAATAGTCTAAGAAAATTATTAAAGTTGTGTTTGGGTTACCTTCAAAACTGGTGTCTGTAAAACGTTTTAATTCGATTACTGTGAAGTACTGGTTCAGTGCATGCCTCCAGATATGTTTCGAAAGTGTTCTCATTGTAAAGACACCCAGGACCGGTTTCTCGTTTGATAACTGGATTGACCACGATGACAGATTCGTTTTACGACTTCTCTTAATTTGACAATCAATATTTACATGTCGGATTTTACGGATCGATTTTCCAACCACATGCATACATGATCAGGATTACATCATCATTACGTCCTGTGTGCATTTCAGTTTTTCCTTGTGCAGCGAATTGATTTTTTCCTTCAAATGATAAAACAATTATTTATAACCATCTTAACTCCGAAAAGATATGTTTTACGAGTACGTTACTCGCTTCCTTATTGATGACTTTCAAATTGTGTCACTATGACATCATATTCTTGGCAATGATGAAAGGAACCCCAGGCATGACGCGGTTTGAAAAGGATACCTGTTGTAGAACGCCAATGGAGTCACGTAGTCACGTGAAATTGGGGGTGGGGCTACAGAGTCAACGACCGCAGAGCGTCTGCATCCGGGCATAATAGCATAACAATTTGCAGTGTGCATCTTGCACCGCAGAGCGAAATGGCCAATTACTCATTGCTCCCGAATCGCACAATCGCGCATAATGAATTGCTGTACGAAGTATGACGAAAACTGCTGAAATGTTGACGCTTTCTGGCGCAAACTAGGATTGAATAACGGCGTGTGCTCGGCGTTCTGCTTGTGATATAATTGCCACTACAATACCAACGGTCTCACAACCCTCGTCTTCGCAAACAGTGGGATCACATTTACATTCACATTATCGGGAAAGATTTTCTTTCTAATGTAGAAACATCCCCCAAGCTGCTTTTGTTAGCTAATGTTAGCCACACTACGTATTCGTTGACAGGTTTAAGTTAAGGCGTTCTGTAAAACATTAAAAATATTTGTTACGTTAAAACATACAAGGAAAATTATGTGTCACTCGTTACCTTAATTTCCTCACAGGCCTTATTGTACTAGTGATCGGACTGCCTTTTATATTTAAAGTAACCCATTTCCCCTGTCATAGCATTACTTATCACGTAGTTCGATTGAAGTAATAATGGGAATTTAAAAATATGCAAACACTGCATAGGTAGCTGACTTAATTAACCATCTCACATTCCCTCATAGCGTTCAGTGACCCGAAACTATTTCTGATCGCATCATATCTTCGAATTTATTACACCCAAAAACACTAACAGTATTAGTAAGGGACTGAATCAATATTGGGCAAGAAAAGGCGACGTTTCACACGTCACGTATACCCAAACTTACAAGCAGTTTAGTTCCGCTAACACTCATAGACTCACGTAGACCCCTACGTGCGCACTGATTCATTCCCCTCTGCCCCTCCATGGTATGGCTTAGTAATATTAGGCAACACATTGGAAATTCTTACTCAAGAGTGTTTTTATTAGCGATGCATACCTAGAAATAGGTTTGGAGGACCATAACCAAACAAAGTGGAGGAGAATAAGTGGGAAAGCAGAAATAACACCAGTTAAGGTTGCGACATGATGATAAGATAATTAGATGGGAGATCTATCAGTAAATGTATTTATTATTGATGAAATTTAAGTAAATATTGTCAAAGTTGGTATCGTCAATTTACTACGGTTGTCTACTGGAGGCGGAATTTCAAGTTGATCAAATTATGTAAAGACAAATTATCTCATGGAACAGCCCGATTTTACTATTTAACATCTTTACAAAAACTAATATACATCTTCGCGCGACAGGGACGCGAATATTAGGTATACAGCAGCTTATAATTAAGTACCTAACTTTTCAAAATTATTCATTTGAGGAGGTTTAGTAGTGGACTGGTGTTTTTATAATTCCAAAGGACACATGGCTAGTTAGTGCTTAACATAGAATATGTTTTGTTTATGGTCTGTGTTTGATTCCAATAACTGGGCCGCGCATCCTGAATTAGTTTGTTTATCCTTCCATTTGCCAGACATAATATGTGGTTGCTATATTAAACCAGATTCGTCATACGAGTAGCTACTGATGGCAAACTAGCGTGTTCATTGACACGAGAAAATTATGTTAATTCGCACGTGGATATAATATGATTTGCAGCATACCAAATCCAACAATATGGCACGAGGACAAATCCATACCTTTGAGTCGCATCCCGTTATTTTACAACCTTTTATTTAGCTTGTATTGTATGTTTAAAGTATGTTTGTTCGGGTGAAATCTTGCAACTCAATTTTGAAGCAGATATCGTCAACCGATTGAGCTGAAATTTTGCATACTTACTTAACTTTGATGACAATACAATAATATGGTACCTAACTTTGTTGACAATACCCCATGATCTGATGATGGAGCCAGAAGGTGGCCATAGGAACTCTATAATAGAAAAAGCAATCCTACCGAGCTTGGGCTCTTTGGAATCGTCTCAGTGAGCATTTGGTGGATATCCAAAGAAAAGTACAGTCGGTTATAAAAGCTTGCCACTAAAATGTCATTTTTGACAGAAACTCATTTCTAATTATAGATATTTACCAACCCTGTAATAAACTGGTATATTTAGAATTTTGATTTTCACATTGTCGCTAAGTAACAACTTAGTCTAGTCACAATGACGTTGTTTATCTACTCTTTTATCGTATTTCATTTAATCTTTAATGAAATATTTCAAATGTGTTAGGGTTGATACAAGATTTCGTCATTCCAAAATCCGGAAGCATTGCAAAGTTGTGCAATACTCGCGCATGCTCTCACGGTTCAACCCTACTCGGAGGTCCTTCGTCAGTTTATCAGATTCCTTCCCAACAAGAGGATTGCTTAGTGAATTGCCAGTTCATCAAACTTGCGACCAATAATTACGATTAAGGTATCCTATTCCTTTATCTGGTGATGACAATTCGTTTTTTAAATCTTATCTTTCGATCAAATTGTTTTACGTTTATCGTGTTGTAACAAATTGTTCTACGTTGATTATATTTGCGTCGTTAAAGTGCACACCTGCGTCTTATAACTAATATATATAAAGTCGATTATAAAATCTAGTCACGTTAGCTTTGGATTGACTAGCGGTCCATTAGAGCTCGGGTTTTAGTTACGCGGCTAAATTGTGGAACAACTCAGCTCCATCGCGTATCGAGTGTCGCTACTGACGGCTGATGGATTGCTAAACCGAGGCATTGTTATTCATATTCGCACGGGCCGAAGCGAACAAGTACTGTCATAATTAAACATCAGTGAATATTATGGAATTACATGCGAATTCTACGGATTTACAGTTGCCGAATATTCGCCATATCATTGGCAGCTTCGTCTATCTTCTCATTAGGAGTCTTCTTTATTACTTAATTAGTTGCTAATTTTTGATTTGCAAAAGACAATCAACTGCTGCGTCTGGAGTGAGTTGGGATTTATACTGTCATAGCTAAAGATCAATTAATATTGTGCAATTCCATGCTAATTCTATACGGATTTATAGTTGCCAAATGTAAATAGTTCTTCAAAGGACGCTACTTTAAGGGCTTTTGATTACTTCCGTCGAGCTAGAGTTTTAAATATCCACAGTTTCCTTAAAAGTACCTTACCTACCACATTCAGTGTGAAATACGATTATAATACTGACGCATTCATTCAGTCTTCTGATAGCTAAATGGGAAGAAAGTAGATACATTTGAAATTGAATTAGAATGCAGATGCGTCTCGGAGAATTACTTCGATCCATTAAAGCGCGATTGAGATTTAAATTTCGATGAAGTTAGCGATATTTTATTTGACAAGTGAAAATTATTTATTTCACTAGGTACTGCTCCTGTGTTGAGTAATTAATTTGCTAGCATGTGTTGTTTGTCAGTCGTGTAGCGGTTTTGCGAGAAGGAACTTAATCCTACCAATTACTGGTTTTACTCGATGTAATCCCGTTTGGGCGTGTAATTTGGGGCAACATACTAAAGAAACGAGTATTTAAGGGGAATATAGCTCTTTTAAATAAAACAATTTAAACGGATTATATCGCGTATATTAATTATTTGAGCCTCCCTGACGTTTCAGTACCTTTACAGATACCGTTGTCAAAGGTTGATCCGTTTAAATTGTTTTATTTAAATGTGTGACAGTCGCGGAAACCGAAGAAAATATTAGGAATATAGCTCTGTTTATCGGAACCGAATAAATTTGACGTTTCTAACTATTCGAGATCTCGACACTAATATTCAAGCCGCAACGACAAAAACGAATAGAACGATTTCATTTTCTTTTTCATAACCCTTGTCTGTGGATGTCCACAGTTCTACTAACATGGTTCTGGTAGCTATGTTTGGTGAAAATAACCGCACCTAATTCAAAGTTATTCAGTGACAATATTGAAGCTGAGAATTCCAAGTCTTGTGATTATGTTTAGGTTTAGTAGCATTTTTATACCGCTCATTAAATTAGTGTCGCATTCATTATGAAAAGCTACTTGTGCTGGGGTATTTTAAATTTTGAATTTTGATTATTCTACTTAGGCGATGTACCTACTCTATTCGAAGATTTCGAAGTAAAAATTATGAACTAAATATCACCGCCAATCAAGATTACGATAGCCAAAATATCACCAGATAACGTATATCATCGCATCGCCAAAAGTGAAAATGCGCAAACATATGTAATGTCGCTTAATGCACTTCGGATAGTCGTTATATTCCTAAATTAGAGATATCGCAAAACCTCGTCGAATGAGAGCTGTGCTTATCGAAACAATACCAACATATTAGCCAATATGTATGAGTATATTAATTAATATTGAATTACTTGAAATTCTAATGGGAAATTCAATTGCGGCGGGTAAAATGATTACCGTAAATACTCTAATAAACGAAGGTAAACAAACTTGTGAAGAAAGTCTTGAAGGATATTGATTCGGTATTTTAGGAACGGCATTGATATTTTATATTATGGTGTTTCTATTGATTATTCGGTACGTTTGTACACACAAATGGTGTTTCCTGACCGAATATATATTTCTGGAATGATTTTGAACGACTCAAAACATTGAATGAAACTGTTCATTAATATCACTAGATACGATATCGTTGTTTTTTTTCGCTCAGTATTATTTTTGTCGTAAATCCCTAAATTTTAAATAGCTCCTCGTTTTTTATTCTTGTATCTTACCGGAAATCTTTGGCCCTTACCCAAGGGATAGGCAATTTTTCTTGTTCACATACAATTCAACTGAAATAACTTTTCGACGTGGCCTTTTACAAATAAAAATTAATAAAAAAACCATACAAAATGTCAACATCAAATTACAAAATAAGTCAATTTTAAAATAAAACAAAACATACAAATCACCTTAAAACTATCATTAACCTAAATATATACATATAAACTAACCTAAATTTAAAAAAGGCCCTCGTGGCATGTTATAGTACAAATTTTCTAAGCTAAGCTTATCCACTTAAGAACTGAATAGCATTGAGTGATAAACCACAAATTAAGATAGCGAGCGCGTAGTAAAAGCAGATTGTAACCACCTTGGAAGGTTAATATAGATTATCGACTCTATTTCCTTAGACATGAAACTACAAAATACACTAACAGAATAATGGTAATCATAACTTTTTTGGAATTTTACAACCGTCCGACTTTCCACAAGAACGTATTGTCTGGAAAAAGGACTATGAACTCTCATCATCAACCATTTCAAACCTATTCAACAAGGAATAAGGTTGAAAATTCAATATCCATGCAATGTAGTTCTAACCTTTTTTTGTAAGCAACTGGTTGGCGCTTACGAGAACAAAAGCAGATAGGATTGTATTAGACACAATGCCATTGTGAATGCAGGTAAGTGGATGAGCTTAGTTTAAAAAATTGTACTATACCTAAGTTGCTGGCTGCGTTACTCCGCTGAACTGCGAGACTAATACGTTGAGCGAGGTAACTGCCAGCTTTCCGGTCCCCCGTAACTTCTCTCAGTCTTTTTGATAAATCCCCAAAAAGACTCAGAGCGCCAGGGCCCCATGGACCTAAGGTCTCGACACCAAACGGAACAAAAGTGTATTCGGCGCCGAGACCACTGTGTACTTCACACCTTCTTACCTATATTCAAAGTACCTTGTCATATCAAAGCAAATCAATCCTTAAAACAGCCAACTAATGAATACGTATATTAAATAGTAAACTACTTAAGCAGCTACATCAATCGATCATTGTTATGATCTTGAGTTAATTGTTCATCAAAACCATTATCAATACTATTATTCAGCCATGGAATCGTTGCGGCGCGGCGTGATTATACGTAAATATGAACTGGAATACTGTTATTGTGTGTTTGTTTACTTATGTTGTTTACCCCGCGAATGATAGACACGAGAGATATATTACAACATGAGTTTAGACTATACGTAACAGCATATTTGTTCCATTTCTGAACCGAGTTCAATGACTTCTCGAGGAGTTGCTGTCACTAAAATAACTCCTTTCGTCGCGATCCTTATTTAAATCTACGTATCCAGTATCCTATATGACAGCTCATACAATTCAGATTGTCGGTTTGGTACATTAAGTAGTCCAAGAATAACACCGGCCGTTTCCTTCTATCAACTAGCAATGTATTACATTGTGTTGTTTATACATATTTGTTTTTTACAGAATGGAATATTACAAAAGTAATTAGACCTGCTTGCGGCTCTTGTAACTATTAGCGTAGATTAACTGGCGGCGTTTCACAAGCTCCAATCTCTTAGCAACTTAACGTTTGAGTCATTGGTGAATTACGGCTTGTAGTAAAGAGATAATAGTAAACCCCTAGTGTGAGTATCACTCGATAGGTAGTGATATCGTGTCGTTACCACCGTGATCGCACTACCGGTGCGCGGACCGGTTATCACTCCGCGTGGACGCCGAATGAACGGTCCTCAAAATTTATCGTCAGGTTAGTAATCGCGACGTAATGATAGTAGGATCACACGTCGCTCACCACAAAGTGAACCAAACAATAGATTATCAGCCTTATGTCATCGCAATACGAGGGCGCACTGTGTCAATGGAGAACGAAGCAAGGCGGCATTGCGCCGCCGCCGGCCCATTCGCGCCACGGACTCCAACGGAACCGTACACGTTACTACATTCTGCCAAACTCGCGATCAGCTGTTGTGATCCACGCGCCCACCAGCGAAATTCGCAACTGATAATATTGTTTAACAACACGTTGAGAAACGAACATGGTAAGGAGTGACAGTGAAGTGAATTTAGTGCGTGTTTCGTGTACGAGTGCAGATTTGCAATTCTTAACGGCAAAAACGTGACAAAAGTTAGTTTGTTTACTTATTAAACACGGAGATAAGACTAATAGATCGTTTGGTTATTGAAAACAAGGCTTATGTAACTTTAGTGTAGCTTATATTTAAACTGAAATCGTGTTTAAAGTATTTTTTGCGCTGTTGTCGCCTGCGCGCTCCACATACCTAGTGTTATGCTATGAGACGGATTTAGTATCGATTGTAAATTGAATACAAAAAGTAAATTATTTCTGTGAGAATGTCTATGCGCCGTCGCATTTAAGAACATTGTATGCGCTTGTGATGCGTGTTGTTTGTGAGAAGCCGCTAAAATTAGCGCCCCTCGTCCCCCAGTCCCCGCCGGTTATATAACGCGACGGCCTTGACTCCGGCGCAACCGCCACGCTATTGGCAGACGCGCTTTGGAATAAATCTTGATCTATCTATACTCAATTAAATTACCCTCCCATTGATCTGTCACCGCTCCATTTCCAAAATCAATTTATGGGAATTCAAACAGTGGAACATTTTCAGAAAACCTTTTCGCCTTATCAAATCTATTATCGAGCTCATTGTTTATGGAGTGAGCTGCTTCTTATTCCTTGTCGTTATTACGAATGTGCATAATGCTAATATCATCACCGATGACGCCTGTTTTCAGTTCAGGAACATTTATATTCCCCGCGCGTAACATTTTAATTTTAAATCTTGTTTTTGTCCGGATGCGGTTTTTCTAACTATTAGCAAGTTTACCTGTTATGTTATTTTTATCTAACCGTATCTAATCTGCATCGACCTTCAAATACCTTCCCAATTGTATCATATATCAAACTCACCACTCTGTCTGGGCTGGGTAATTTAAATATCGTAATAAAAAATCTATCATACATATCGCAATCGCCTCCTACGTAGCTCTAATTTTCCGCTGTAAACTGATTTTTTGATAATTGTTTCCGATAACTGCTTAACTCTACATTCTGAAATGATAAATGGTTCCTTATGATTTGCCCATTATTGAACAAGTGACATTTCTACCGACATTTTATCAAAAACTAAAAGTTATAACTCTATAGATGAAACTTCCTTACCGAACTCCTAAGCTAAGCTACAAAAATAATGAACATAAACAGCACTACTTTAGTTTATTAATTTGTTTGTGAATCTCGACGCTCTAGTTAGTTCAAATCTGATGTCACGTCCTCGATTTGGCAGATGTAATTGTTGAATTACGTTGCCCCCCGAATTCAACAGTACAGCGGATCACGGCCAAGGTCAACGCCGAACAGCTACCCTAGTGCTTACGCACTCGTATGTTCACAAGCGCTAACACAAGCATTATTTACTTTTGTTTAACTCGACATCTTTGCCAAATTACATTCTTCGGGCTATTTTTATTATGCAGTAGCGTTTGGGGTAGGCCCTTAGATGGGATGTTGGATTGGAATTTCTAAAACTGGCAATCGATACGGACCCACGCGTGTTGGCGTTGCGCGCGCATACACTTTCACTACACTCCTGGTGAATGGCCTGTGTGGAGGAGCGAGTCCGAGGGTGGCGGCTGCAAGGTCGTTACCAAGGCCGAACTTACTACCATACCCTCATCTCTCTCCCCCTGGCTTCATACCCATTTAAACGTCCCGCTCAAACAAATCCCCAAAAGTAGCGCGTAAATGCAGTGACCAAAATAAATAAAGCACTCCCTTTTACGACTAACGTCTAGCCTACGATGAGTCGACGGTTTCGAACGGTATTACGTCATTACAAATTAAATTGGTCGGCTCAGAGATTTAACTGATGTAAACATTCGTAACATTCGAGTTTATCTAGCATTCGGAATACTCCCGATTGCTAGATAAACTCGTGTTTTATTTGAATTATAAGTAATTCGCATGTCCTACATTTTAAATTCGAGAGATACTTACAGGGATATTGTATCTAGGGTAGTTTTCCATTTGGCGGAAGATCATACTGTATCTAAGGTCAATGAAAACTGAGCATTAATATCTTGTCAACAACTTACAAGTTATCTTATTAATTGTTGAGACTTTGCGTATTACTGTGATACCAGTGCTAGTATAGCATGTATTGACGCAAATATCCAAAGGCCACTCGCGGGTCAGCAGAGTTGCTGAGCGAAAAGTAATTAATTAATCCTTACTGCGATATTATCTGTTATTATTGTTATCTGGTTAACTGTGCTTTGGTTTCACTCAAACTAACGCCGTCTCTCGCAGAGTGCGCACGCGTTTCCTGTCAAACAATTCGAAAAGTTAAATTGCTTCGAATACTTTATTAAATTAAGCTCTTAATAAGTCTAATACTCTCAAGTTAATCGGCTCTATCGAAATTCCTCTGGAGTTTGCAAGTTTTAAGCTGAATTAAATTATCGGCGATCACGTTTCTTACTACATTGTGCACCCTGTAAGTAACTATAGTGTAGGCTGCTAATATTAGCATCATTATCAACTGTCCCCTCTTGTGATGAAGATAACAGTGGTGTTGTATAATACTATTATTATGTTTTCACTACAACTTCCTTGTGCACACGCAGTGCACTTAATATTCAATTAACATATCGCGTATTGCATTGCTAATAGGCTCATTGCTGACGATTGGTGACTAATTTCATCGTTTCCTTTAGCAACTTCCCAACAACTTCACAACTTAGTAATTTTATTACTGGATTCATTATCCTGTTTTGTCGTCAAACAGAAAAAAAATATTGGGGTATTATTTACATCACCTGCGACATAACCTTGAATATTGTTAAATGCCTTCATACTATAATGACGCTTCAGTATTAGTCAGTGCACTTTGTGTCTATACGTAAACGTACATTTTTCACACTTCTCAAGCCTCTTCTCTGCGCGTAAGCAAAAGCAATTATCACTTAAATGTTTGCGTTTAGTTTGTCTCATGTCCGTGAATTCTGCATTATGGTCGTTGCTGCATTTGTTCACGAAACCACGTATGTTTTGGTAGGGTTTCTGCCTCTAGGGCGGTGTATTTTGCATTGTTTTCTTTTGTTCTCAGCGCTATCGAGTGCAAAGATGAGGTGTTCTCCGCACACCAGCTCCAACATGCGGACTTGAAACCTCTGCCTGTACCGCCTGCTGCATTCGAACCAGCGAACGGTGCCATAGTTTCAGTGGTACCTGCTACAGAGGAGATATTTGCACCAAGAGAGAAGAACATGAACAACGGTTATCTCTCGCTAGCCCAAGTCAAGGGAGATACAAGTGAGTAGCATGTCCTAAGGCTTTTAATTGTAGTTGCATTGCTTATTTAAATTATTCATCACTTAGTATGATGTTTAGTGAATAAAACCTCTCCCACCACGGCTCGTCACCGAGGGAGAAAATGACCATCACCCCCTAGCATAGAAGCTGGAGGAGGCTCTTGCCAAAAGGCACGCTGAATTGTTCTGATCTACACAATTCAGAATCGAGGGGCTTATTATTATGATGTTTATTGACACATAGGTTTGCTTTCAGTGCTTAAAGACGAGCCTGATGACGAGGATCTGACTTATCTGGCACCAACGGCCGGTGGCACTTGCATCCCACTCGAGAACAGTCCGTTCGACGTCTTCGACGATTTCATTCTGAGTGACGACTATTGCAGTCTCTTAGGCGAGGACCTTGCTAATGGGTCACCTGTGGATTCCTTGACCGCTGACTCGTTACTACTGTCTTCACCTGAACCTCAGGTATGATGTCGTAACAAGTATTTTTGATATTTTGAAGAGATCATTTTAAGATAGATTTTTGTCTAATGTTTCAATTGTTTCAGGAGAGTGATTCATCGTGCGAACAGTCTTCAATATTGACAGAACTGTCACTGGATGCGTTAGATAGCACCAGGTCGGACAACGATATCGATGATGGACACTCGCCGTTTATCCCCCTCAACGATGAGCTGCCAGTTCTCGAGCCGGTTATTGAGCCGGCGGTTATGTGGGCGGCGTTCGCGGACAACGTCAGTATGGCTAGACCACAGCCGACGATTACACAGAACGCTTCGCCGGCCCCGGCGCTACAGCGCTTACTGGCCGCGCCGCCCACAGGCCCCCCACCGCAAGATCTCATTACAAGCATATACTCAGATCAAGGTACATAATAAAACGATTAATATTCAGTTGTATTTTGATTGTGATAAGCATCGCCTTTAATGCAATGTTTCTTGTTCAAAGGTTTAATACCAAACAGAACAGTTTCATCATGGGAAACAGGCGTGAAACGAGTGCTGATTCAGGAAGAGGAGCCCCAAGCGAAACGTGTCAAGCGCAGCCCGTCTCCAGCATTAGAAGTACGGAGCGGCAGCACAAATTCGCAGTCTTCAAGCGTCCTCATGAACCTTCTGGTGAGCGGCTGCGACGTAGACGCCGGCTACATCTGCATGGTGCAGTGTCGGCCACGCCCCAAATTGAAGGCATGAGGCCCCGGTCCCAGGACAAACAATAAACTGTGATAATGCGCGTCCATTGTTCAGTCGCTAGTTGCCTCGTAACGTTTACCCTGGTCTATTGCCACGTGACTCCCTCTGGTCGAAATGAAAACGAATTTCGTAGTTTTATTTAGTCTATGATAACCGCACTCCAAATACGAGGTCTGGACCTTTTCCATAAAACGTATCTGGCGATAAAGTCGGCACGAAGTGTACCCTCGGCCAGATTAAAGTCTACGAAGGCAATTCAGACGTTTTAAGCACCAGGCAGACGGCAGTGTGTTGAGTACTATGGCTGTAGTGTAGTAATCTTCCACAGACTTGCAATATTGTGCATTCGCCCGTGGGCGTTAAACACACTCAGTTTTAGGTGATATGTATATAATGGTGTAAGATTGAAAGCAATCATTCGTTTTAGTCTTATAGTGCTAAGTTAACGTGCGCATATCTTTGTGGTTATGTGATGAAATGTTGGTTGGTTCCTAGTTGTGTATAGGTACCGACGCCGTAAGGCGTCTGCCGCGCACTCAGTCTTATGTTCGTAGTACGAGCCGAGTCAATACTAATTCTAGATTTAGTCTCGGACGTTTTCCAATAAAAGTGGTCAATTTTTTTTTATTAATTATTTAAGCTTATTTTACTCAGAATCGTTTGTATCGAACCTCATACACGAAAAGTGTCCCAAAATGTTGTAAGAACAAAAACGTGACGATCTATGGAAAGGAAATTTTGGGACACTTGTAAGAGGTTTTAAAGTGCAAACGGATTTTGGGTAAGATGAGCCGAAAAAAATAATATTCGAATAAGAAAACTTGATGCACAACTTTTTTGGAAAACGCCCTGTCACGAGTAACGCTATTTATTTCTTATTGTAAGTTAATATAAGTTACTGTTACCTAATTTTAGGTAATGTTTTTTTACATCGAGGTATTTCGTTTCGACCACTCGGTTTTGACACAACCGAATCGATCGACTTTTTTTTCGATAATTTCGTTACGCGATTCAAAGTCTATGTTATATTGAGTAGTCTTAGACAGTTTATGAATACTAGTTGGTTGTACGAAGATATTTTCACTGCCAAATGATACAAAGTACAATTTAGAACACAGTATAGTTTTCAATGTCATTTTGGTTATACATATACAAAGTTTAGTGTAGAATTGTGGATTCCTAGTGTTGTCGCGAATGAGCATTCTGTTTTATATGGATCTAAAACGTTGTGATTTTTATTTCACCACTAGAATCATACATAGATGGTATTTTATGGGAGAGGTTGTTGTATGACACTAGCACTTAGCTAGATAGAGTATACTCGAAATGTAGCGCTTCGCATTGTCATAAACTTTATCAATTTTTTAAAAGACGTATTTGTGTAGAAATTTAGAAGAAATCTATCTATCATCGTTGTTATAAAATAACTGTATGGTTGAACTGGACGATGTGTTAGAGGAGTAATATATTTTTCTCGATTTAATAAAATATATGCCCAGAGTAATTGACAGAATTGCCATATATATTAAAAAATAAATCAAGAGTAATACTTGTAAATGGTGCATGTTGATTTTTATTACCCTTTTCCTTTCCTGATCCGCACCTTGATGTTATTGGCTTTGATAATACCTATGCTATGAAAATATTCACTACAGAAGAATTTTTAGGAACATACAAAAGTAATTGCTTAACCATTTATACAGACAATTGAAAAATAGAAAGTAGTAAACACTATTAATAAAAGCAAAAAAGATGAAGTTGCAAATAAATATTTATGCAGTCTGTCGAATTTTTGCACATAATTTAACGCAGTTAACTATAATTATTAGCATGAAGTACTCAGAACTGGTTTTCTATAATTGAGATTCAACCATTTACGCTTAATTGGGTGAATAGATATCATCTCGTGTGCAAGAGCACACGAGGGCGGCCAACAACGGAGTTGAAGCAGTCGCCGTAAACGGCCTAGGAGATCATAGTAATAGTTATCATCTCAATTAGCTATATTAGCATTTGAATAAAAATCTGACGCTGATTATTGATTTCTATTGAATTTCTTTAAATAGTATTAAATACTTGGAACTTTTATCTGGTAAACACGCAATCCTGTGCCGTCTAGAAGGAATTCTTGACACAAAATTCTACATAAGGACATAATAGGCGTTTCACAAATCTGTTACATTATGAATGAGGAAATTACTCAGCAATATAAAACGCTGCTACTAAATGATCTGTTTTCGTGATGGGTACACAATTCTATTTATAGCAATTATGGAAATACATGTTTTTGAGATAAAGCCGCAATAACAGGCTAATATTGTTGCGGAAGATTTTTCATATCACACGGTAAAATAATCAAAGGCAGTAGACATTGTTTTTACCGAGACAGTGGCCCGTCCATTGCGAGTAATCTCTACAAAAAGTTTTTTCATCTCGACACCAGCTGCTAGTTTCGGAATCTTCCTTAATTCAGTCGATATTATCTTATCCTTTGCACCTAATAAGCGGGAAACTCCAGGCATAAGCAAATTAAAACGTACCCGCCCCCTGGAAGGTTTATAGCGTAATAAACTTTTTTTTGATTAATTTGTTGGTTTGCAATTTTGCGGGAGCCTTAAAAGAAACAATCCTTTCAACCGTCCCTCCCAACGTTATGGGCTTTGCAGATAGCAATTGTAGTAAAAAGGGCATCGACGCCTGAAATTCTGTTTGCCCTTCTGTCCTTTTCATGTCGACGGCGGCTTTTACAAGCCTTTATTTACCACGCAACATTTAACATCATTTGAGTTTGTTTTGCGAAGATAGCAGCACTTACGAACAAGTTATCTTGCAAGTTATTGATAGATAACTATTATAGTCAATACATACACTTAGGTATAATAGTGACAGAGTAATACCGACTGTCAAAGTTAAGCTGGTTTCAATGCCGACACGAGTATTCAAACCCCAATAGCATATCAGTGTGATTCAGCCTCTTTCATGGCACGTTTTTAAACATTTCTGAATTTCCTATCCTCGTTTTGTATTGTACAGTCGCACAATTATAATATGCAATTCGACATAAGCCTGTAATAAAATGTACAGCTACTTTTCACGCTGACTCGCGCTAAAATACCTAGTACCTACGTAACTTAAACTCTTAAAGCGCAGAAAAACACTACGTCGTATTATTCAACTTGAATTATTCCAAATCAGAATATTAAACGCTAAATTACGATATTTTTTCTATCGATAAGTTCAAAACATAATACCTTCAGAAAGCTGAAAAGTTATAATTAAGAATAGGTCTGTAGATATCTCCCGTCTTTTAAATGAGGAGAATGCCAGATTCGCCGATAAGGCCGCAATCCGGGCATCCCTGGGGAGTGATAGCAGTAATCCAGCACGGAAGGCGGCAGTAACTGCGCCGGGGTACTTAAATCTATTACTCCTTTACGTATATACAGTCAAGGTTTGGTACCACATTAACGTTTGGGAATCACAAGCCACAGCAATAAAGTAAAGATTAAGACCAGAATGTTTGGGAGCGTTTTTATCGAAGATTTAAAATACGGTATTAGACTAGTGAAAATAAATTGTATCATTGAAACAGCTAGACATTCAACAATACACGGAATCACATAAACTACAACTAACTTAAGGGCATTAATACTATTTTTGATTGGACTAAAACTAAAAAGAAGATTTGTTTTCTACTGATTTTTATGGCGTCACAAGCCAGTATGTTCATAGAAACTTCATATTAACAGATTAGTTGACATTTCATAAAAAGTTACTGATCTGCGTATTGTTTTAGTAAGTATAATTATGATCGTCAAGTTCCATTTGCAACACCATTAAATATGATTATAATACCTACTTTCTATATAAAAGAAAATAACATAAGCTAATTAAATTTGAATCACCATCAGATATATTCAAGCGTTTATATTTTAAAAAACTAGTTAAACTTGAAATACTTTTAATAAACTCGCCTATTAAAAAAACGATGTCTTTATACCGAAAGAGGGTTAAGTTAATGGAACATATAAAATTGTAACAAACAGGTACATATTTCTTTCCCTTTTACGCGCCCATGAAATCAACAATTCAAGCTTCAATAAGTACTCGTAAACTCCCAACAGAGCAAATACTGGAAAACGCCTTAACATGTGCTGATTCAGTTTATTAGGTTCGAATGGCGCGTGGGTTGGCTATTTGTTTGATCCGATTAATTAAAGACTAATGACGACGCGGTTGGCGCAGTAGTGCAGGTCCTATTGAACCGGCGGTCCTGGGTTCGAATCCCGGCAAAGGCAAATGTTGTGAGGTGAACTCGAATATTCCTGGGGTCTTTGATGTTTCTTTCAGTATGTATATCGTCGTGTAGTATCTGTATATCTATAACACAAAGCGTAAGAAGAAATATACTAGAACTTATTTGAGAGTAGGTTGGTTTGTGTGAGTTGTCCGATAAAAAAAATGCCAGGCGCGAGCCACTCCATGATTACGCAACGCAGCAACAATCACCTGCTAAAGGCCTCACCACTGAGGTCGTTCGGTTAGGGCGGGCTCACTACGCACTTGCTACCTATCACTCCCGTGGTACGGAGACATTCCCGTTACTAAATTAGTACTACCACCTAAAGTCCAACTCCGTGATAGTATAGGCTAACCAACCCTGATAGAATTCAACAAAGACATCGCGAGCTACCCTTATAGCCTAAGCAGCCTTTTCTGGTCGTTCGGGTTAAGTTGGCGCGCGTTCGTGGCAAAGAGGAAACGAACGAGTCTCTTTTTAATTGAACAACCAATAAAATACAGTTCCCAGGCGGTTTTTGCCAAAATCAAAGGAACCACGGAAGGTTCCTTTGATTTTGGCAAAAACGTATCAATTTTACTTTAAACTATTAATTTTATCTATTGGTTGTTATTTCCGATTAATTAAATACCAAAAACATTTCATCTAAAATTGGCGTCCAAGACTCACATGCTCATGACGCTTTCGCTGTAAAAAAATTTTTGATTGTCTTTGCCGTGGCACTACCGTGCCCCCAGATGATTATCGCGGTTCGTTTACTAACCTTGAATAACATCTTTATCTTTACCTTGCTTCTATATATGTACAGTTAGTAGGTAATTGAAGTTTATGCCCGGATATAGATAATTCCGTTCCAGCATCGTAAACTTTATGGTTAATTTAATACGAGAGCTAGCGCCTGTCCTACGAATTATATAGCGGGAATATCCCTATTCTAGTAATTGCCCACCATTCTTGAATATTATTAGTTACCAGCCCTGATATAGTTGTATTATGATGGCGTGAAATAACTAATTGAATTAGCAATGAAATAGTGACTTAAGTGAGACGAACAATTCCGTATGATCCTAATTGGTGGTGTCGGATTAGTGATTTATTTAATACATAGTATGGAACTGATCTGTAATAGTATATTACATACCAGGGTCGTTGAATTCGTGAATGGGTCATTGTCAGTTCAAAAAACAAAATTCGTCCCTCCGGTGGTCAAAAGTTAAAAGTTTGTACGAATCTAGGTTATGTTGCTATTACATCGGATTATAGAAGAAGGAACGTTTATTCTCAAAGGCATTTGATCAGAAAATTAGGCCCTGGAATCCTTAATTTCGCAAATGCCCACCGGAAAGACTTGAACCTAAATCTGACAATGACCCGAATGTCCAAGATCGCAGGTGTTTGTGGCCCGAACGATGCGATTTGATCTGGGCCAAAGTTTTACCTCTTGCCTTGGCCAAGTTGGCCAGGAAGTGAGGTTTGCTCCCCGCGTAATGGGCAGAAAATCTCACTTATGGCCTAGGGTGATAAATAAATCCATACTATAATATTATAAATGCGAAAGTGTGTCTGTCTGTCTGTTACATCTTCACGCTTGAACCGCTGAATCGATTTTGATGAATTTGGCATGGAGATAGTTTAAAATCCGAGGAAGGACATAGGATAGTTTTCATCCTGGAAATTATCCCTAAAAAGATTGAAAAGTGAGTAAGTAATCCATGATGACATTGATGACCCTGTAGGAAATGTAATGATTAGACCAAAAGCACAATTGCTCTTACATTTGCTGAGGCGCTTTTAATGATCCCTTTTATTAATTAAGGTGATTAGTTGGATATCTATCGTGTTGTACGAGGTTGCTTCCATACTTCCAAGTTCCACGCGGACGTAGTCGCGGTCAAAAGCTAGTAAATAATAAATATCGGACAACCTCACACAAATCCACAGTAAGCTCTAGTAGGCTTGTGTTATGGACACTAGACGACGATAAACATACTTACATATATAAATAAATACATACTTAAATACAAATAACGTCCATGACCCAGGCACAAATATTCGAGTTCATCACACAAATATATAAATCATATTGTACATACAAAGTTTAGTAGATGTAGTAAACGTTGCTGAAGAGCGATCTTTCTATCAATAATTTAGTATTTTTACAAAGTGTCATTAAACCATTCGTAATACCCCTACTTTAAAAACCTTAATTGTGTGTAAATAAAAATCTCCACAATTATTAAATATATGTGGATCAACTACAATTGAATAAATAAATAATTAACTAAAGGGAACTGAAGTATACGAATTTAGAACTCGGATACTGATCAGAATATCAAAGCACACCTTAATTTAGAAGTAAATAACAAACCCTTACGTGATAATAATATTCTAGAACAATTTTAGCTTCCAGCCGCGCCAATACGTTCGCTAAGTGCACTCTATTAGACCGAGCTGCCTTAATAGAAACAAACAGACATGTAACGAACGTAGAATCTGTGTCAATGAAAATACCAGCCAACCCACCAACTTGCGACTAAATTGACCGATCTTTACTCGAGCGCTTTTTTGAAATGAACATGATTATTTTAAATATAACGAATTAAACGTATTATATCGCGTATATTAATTATTTGAGTCTACCTTATGATTATTTTTGTAGAAATGAGATTTTTGGGCTCGTCGTTGTTACTCGCCTGTAAATTCGAATCTACAGGAAATAAGGTTCTCCAAAATTTCTATTCCAGTCTAGACTGTCGCGTTTTTGTATGTATGTGTTTTAAAGTTCTATGAACGTGAAGCACTGGAAAAATATGTTTTCATACAAAATTTTGGGACAGCTTTTCTTTTATGAGCTTCAAATGTACAAACGATTCTAAGTAAGTCTAAAATGTCTAAATAATCAATTATCCAAAAATAGTAGCGAGTGTGTGTGTACTCTGTTTTTGAGAAACGCTTTCTTGGAGTAAGTAGGTACTTAGAGTCTCATAATATGAACGTTAGGAACACTTGCCGCATTATGTAAATAACTATCACGGTGAATATTTTCAAAGCCAAGGTCAAAGTCGATACTCAATAGTCTCGATACCTACCTATAACTCGTTCCTACCTAGCAACATGCACCTATTTGCTATGTTAAATATATTTTTATCGTAGATTTGCGACGCTTTTGGACTGAACTATTGCGCTAACATATTACAGTTATACTGGAGATCTTTTGCTTATACCTACCAAGTTTTTTTATAACTCGAATAGATTGTCCTAGGTTTGATCCGACTGACATAGAATAAGGTTCAATTTTATTCAATGTTTATATATCATAATGTCACTTAATTTCCGATTAAATCTTATTCCAGTTAAGGAATCTAACCCTTATTGTCCAAATACTAATTAATATTCTAATATGTATTTCAGGATGTACCTCAGCCGATGCAGAACGTGAAGCCTAACCAGTACAGGTTGGTGATGACCCAGCAGCCTCAAACGCCGATCAACAACATCATCCCCGTGCCGGTGATGAATCTGATGCAGTCCAGATTCCCTCAGAAACAGATGCGTCCACAGATACATAACTCAAATCTGATATCAAGCTCTAATCTGATACCGAAGTCAAATCTAATACAGACCTCAACTCTGATACGCAACGTTCCGAGCAACGCGATGTCTCCTTTGAGTCTTAATGTTGGTAGTCCAATGTATTCGCTCCCATCGAGCCCTAATACACCAAACTACAGCCCAGCTATGAGCCCCGTGCAGAGGGAGCGCGTTCTTAGCCCATACCCTCCTCCCCAATCCATGTCGCCTATTGGCAAGCATAAACATATGTACAGTCCTGGAAGACTTCTATCCCCCATGAGCGTCATACACGGCAGCGACCCGTACCTCACCAACAAAATGTCTCCAAGCCCTAACTTCCAACAACAGGGAGATATGCTCATGGACACCAACATGACCTTAACTTCAACGGACTTCTGGCCAGACTCGGAAATGCTGCAAGGATCCAACGATCTCCTCACGGCTTTCGACGACGTTAAACTCGGCTAAAAACTGACTAAAGAGTGATTTCTCAACTCGATAAAATGGCATTTATTCGCACCCCTAAAACCTAAAATATAATGCTATCAAATCACGTGAATTCCGTCGATCCCCGATCATCCGCGCCATTCCCGTACGCGAAATGTCAGACATTTTATTTGAGGTCTGATTTTTTGTAGAAATCACTCTACCGAATGCAGGGTCGGAAAGGGTAGAAACAATAAAATACCGAAAGGATTCCACGTCATTCTGACATGTTCCAAACCAATTATAATTTGTTGGACACAACCTTCAGTTAATTTTGCATTGTTGAAATATGAATTTCGTTTACGAGTTGTAATGTGGAATTCTTGGTAACGTAATAATGTGGCTTGCCACGAAAGTTATGTGTAGACTTAAGAACATAGCTATAAAAAGTATATAAAATCGTTGTAATATAGATTTATATATGTTTAATGAGTGCCGAAAAGTAAAAACGTCTACATATATTTCATTGAAAATCTTTGAATCGATCAAGTATCGGCCATATGGTGCATCTAACTATCGCGTCTTGCGCATTGAGACCTTGAATTGTAATCAAGTTAATCGTATTTGCAGTCTATTATACAATTGAAATCGACTTCTACCGTGGTTTCCATCCTCCAAATTCAAATCGAACACTCCGAAGAAAATTGGCGTATGATTTTACTTTAATTTAATATTATAAATTCTCATTTAAGGCGAGGTCAAATATTTTCGTATTTTTATAACGTTTTGGAGTAAATTAATGCGACCGCGGCATTAACGTTCTGTATTTATTTTGTACTGTTTTTTAACGAGACGGTTTTCAAACAGTACGAATACATATAAAGTTACGAGCGGTTGACTGTATTATAAATCATATGATCAAAATTATTATACTCACTTAGCATTTAAGAGTCCTATATTTTGTTACATTGATACTGAGTCTGTTATGTCGGGTTAACCTTTGTAAAATATCAACATACATATAGTGTTTTTATATGGCCTTGTATTTTATACGTACAATGAAAATATAATTGGTTGCAAAAACCACATGCCGTCTCATGTACTTATGCAAATTGCAAATCTAATAATGGACCTAAGAAGTATTCGATTAAAAAAAAACAGTATTTCTCTTGATAAATAAATAAATGGCAAAAGTGAATAGGCACATTATGGAATAAGATAATATAAAGTTGCCTACTTAAAAAAATGCTAATGAAAATGTAATTTTACACCGCAATCGTCTAAACCCTTCGAATCTTGGGTATTTTAGTTTCTGGAAGAATTATGCTTTGAAAAAATGTTACAGGGTCGTTTTTACTATTCATTACACACGAAAGTTAAAAGGAACTGAAAGACCTCTGTTGAAATTCAATTGAATTAATACTTAATTAGTTTTGATACCTCTATCCTGGCTCGAATAACACAACGGTTATATATATATATATATATATATATATATATATATATATATATATATATATATTTTACCTATGTAGTATTACATAAATATTATAAGCATGTTCTGTTTTCCAGAACATACCCTTGCTGTGGGCAAGTTGGTACACTTCAAGTACAATATATCAACCTTCGGATTATCAAATGCAATTAACTTTTCATTTACATCAAATCTCGTTGTTTATTATTTAAGATACTTATATAAGCTAGTTTTAAGATGGGATTGTTTCTATTGTTTTGTAATGTGGACATCGCTAAGCATTTTCTATCGTTAATGTTATGGATGCTCGTCTGAATGTCAAGAGTTTAAATTTTGGACTATGGAAAATAATTTAGTTATTTAGACCATATTTAATGTTAACCCTCATTAGTTATATGAACGTGGAATATGGAGCGCAAAATCGGTTTTATGTAAAACATCGGTGAAAATACCGTTTTAATCACCAAAAAACGATTTTGCTTTCTATCGAGAAAATAAAACATATGCATACTGCCAATTTTCATGTCTATCTAAATAATTTTAGTGTTTAGTAATATCTAGATTTTATGTTAATATTGAAGTAATCGTTGTGAATTCCAATTCTAACGTCAGCACTTGTGCCATACATCGTATGTTGTTGATTTTCTTTCTGATCCTTGTTTGACGAAACGGCGAAAATTTTATGAAATTTTGGAAATGTATTGAAACGAAATTGTAAATAAAATTAAAATTATTTACAAGTATATAGATATTAAATTTACTGTCTTGAATTAATTTATTGTTGTTTCATTTATAAATTGTGATACCTGAGTAGGGACTGAATAGATTCCCCTTTGAAGATAATAACAACACGTTTTTTTCTTAGAAGCACTATTCTATTGGATTCCCACCAAACTTCCACTAACTTGTGAAATTTCAGATTATTCTAGAAACTTAACAGTAACTTCAACTCAAATATTTACCTGTACATAAAGAAACAACAAATTAATTCCCACAGGGTAACGACCCACAGGGTGGCAATAAGGTTGGTGGCGTGGTTGGGTTCTCGTGTCTTGAAAGCCTCGCTACGCTCAGGAATCTATCTATCTCATGATGATCTCATGCATTGAGGTATTAATACGTCAATGATCTCATGGTTCAATCTAGGATACACGCTCGCTCAGCTTTCAATTTCAACTCGCGCCAAATAACAACTTTGCAGCCTTGCATAACTAATAACTAAGTATTGTTAGGAGGTTTTCCGAGCGAGTGAAGTGAAAATATTGTTTTTTGGCATAAGCCTGTAAATTATTATGCAGTCAGTCCCTGATCAAAGTCAATTGAAGTGAAAATATTGTTTTTTGGCATAAGCCTGTAAATTATTAAGCAGTCAGTCCCTGATCAAAGTCAATTATTAGTGTATCCATCCGTCCTTAAAACTAGAAGTAAACAACGTCTACCCCCAGCTAGGGCCGTATTTAACCCTAGGCCCACAAGGCCCGTGCCTAGGGGCCCAGCTAGCCTATCCTAGAAACAGGACTTGCACCATACTTATGTTCTCTTAGGGGAGAGGGCCCCAAATGCCAAGGGCCTAGGGGCCCAGGCCCCCTAAGTCTGACCCTGCGCCCTGCCCTGCCCTTCGATTAAGTGCAGAATTTTCTTTATAACATTTCCAACTTATGAATATTTTGATTACCTTTGCAATTATTGTCTACGACATTTCCATTACCTACTAAAAAGATTGTACATAACAAATATACGAATCAACTTTTCAACAGATGCTAATTTAAACTTCATTGTACAATTTTTCCTTCAAGTAATGGCTTCTCTGTGTTTATGTTTCAATTAAAACTTTAAGTGTACCAATGTTATCTAATAAACACGAAGGTCAAGAAGTATGTATATTAAAGCCCGATTTCTTGGTAACTTAGAGACAATTTGAGTAACGTCGGAATACGGAGACAGTCAAAAGATCTCGGTGAAATATTTGATTCGCCCAAATGTGCATTTTCAGATTTTGGAGAGGCTGTAACGTGGACTGTAGCTACTACTTAATCGAGTATTTTAAACTTAAAACGAAATGCGAATCAATTTAAGTTACCTACCTCTGATTTCATGTAAACTTTAAAGAAATCATCGACGATCGATTTAAGAATTCTAATAAATATAGGTAGTGTAATGCATAATAGATACATAATTAGGTACCTTGCTAGCACCATAAAGTAGAAGACTACAGAAAGATCAAGAAGGAAAATCGAGGAACTGTACTTTATTAGTTGTTTGCATTGAGGTATTAATTACGTCAATGATTGTTTGTGTAAAACGCGACACAATCGATCGTCGAGTCTGGCGATATGTCCAATCAACTGCGTGTGTGACCGACCGACCGCTAGAACAGGCTACGAAGGCGGGCCGATTTCAACGTTCAAGGTGGAAGGCGGAGCAAAGGCACACAAGTGTACGCTGCAGGGCTAGCATATCTTGTCACGACTTCGCTAGTCGCGCGACTAAGCATCGCCTGTCCTGCTCGCACGGTATTAAAAGGAAAGTGACAGGTAGTATATTTGGCGCAACAAAGTGGCGCGTGGTGGTGTGCAGTTCTTTCGCTTGCAGAACGAATCTAAGTAGTAAGTACCATAATAGTCATTATTCCATAATGGTAAAGAGTCAAAACAATTATGATTTAAGTACCTACCTAAAGAGAGAGGAAACATTAGGTGTAAGGGAGATGGGCTTACAAAACGGCTGCTCTAGGGGTGTTCCACCAAAACGTGTATACGTATACATTGTCAGGCGCGTGACGGCTATGCCAGATAGGCTATATGATAATTATTGCCCCCATTATGCTAAGTTTAACTGCGTATATTATATGATAGGTAATAAATAAATAAATATTATTGTTGAAATCACTTAAATATTCCTTCATTGTATCACTAGCGCCATCTAGTTCAAATTTTGGAAACGATCAAACTCATAGTGTGAACGGTGTGAACGTTAAATACTAGGCACCTAGATAATGAATTGGAATCAATGAAACCGGAAAAACTGTTTTTGAGTAGGAAGTTTAGTGATACTTACTGATAAAATTAACTTGTTCAAATGTTGAAATCACTTCTTATTCCGTAATGTGTTTTGATCACTAGCGCCATCTAGTTCAAATTTTGGAACCGATCAAACTTATAGTGTAAACGTTAAATACTAGATGGCTGCACAAATAAAATACAGTTGCAACTACGACTATCAAAGTCAAGAAAATACAGATATTTTTAATGATATGTGTAGAAATTTAAATACATTAATTGTAACACTTTATTAATTGGAAATAAAATAATACTTTCATTTTTTGGTTTAGCAACGATTTTTTGAGACGTTTTTATATTATCAATGATATTATTCGTGCTTGTTGTAAAATGATCTTAAGGATTCGTTTTTAATGAAATTGACATTTTTATAACTACACGATCATCAAATTCTACATGAATATTAATTTTAAGAAACACTAGGCTAAATACGGTAATGTTTTGTGCTTCACTAATAGTAAGCATGGTATGAGGTAAGTAGTGAAATACTTCTTCTGCGAATGACATTACTGACAGCAGCCGATAACGTCATGTCATTGGTTAATCGAAATTGAAATCGAGAAATAGACGTTCGTCCGCTCGGTCCATGAATTATTTATTATTTGTTTTTTCTCGGTCGTGAATTCTAAATAAGGTTGTATGTGTGGACAACAATGAGATAACAATTATACAGTTACAAGTGCTTCTTGTTTAGAAACTTTTTGTGATTATTTTGTGTGCGATCAAATGGCTTCTACGCCAGTGCAAGTGAACGGTAATGTGAATAAAAACAGTCCCCTGGGAAAGCGGAAAAAATCTCGAGGCAGCAAGGGTTCGTACCTGTCGAAATGGCTGGATAAGACTATGTGTCATATTCAGGAGTCGACTCCTAGTATGGACACGTACGATTCGTTCGTGACTCCTAACTGGAGCGCACAGTTCGCGCCGGGTTACGACCCGTGCAGGTATAACATGTTCGGTTACGCAGAGCCGATGTCGCTGCCTACGCCGCCTACTTACTGCAGTCCTATAATGCCGCCGATGTATCCTCCCGAATACCGTTATGTACAAAGCGTGAACAAGAGTGTACAGGTGCAAAGGCCTCGTCAGCGACGCCGAAGTGATAACAAAGCAGAAGAATGCCACAGCACGCCTACAAGCACGCCTAACTGCACATTAAACACCAATTATTTCCAACCAAAGAATTGCTCCGATAGCCAAGACTTCGCGAGCTTACCGCCGATCGTTACGTCAGTCGGGGACACGAATTCCAACAGTGATATGAATACCAATGAGAAGGATGAGTGTGCGCGAAGATACAGCGATCCTTGCGTGCAAGGACTGCCTGATATCGCTAGGCCGGCCAACGGAGAGGTGGACTCTGTATCAGAAGCGAGCTCTGGTCTGTCGGGGAGTCAGGTTGGCAGCAGACTTTTGACATACCTCCTAGACCAGATTACCAGTTTAAAAATGACCAATGAAAGACTGAATAAAGACTTACAAGATACTAGAGGTAGGTTTTTGTTTATTGTTAATGAATTTAAAAATCTTAACTGCTTTATAGTGTGTCAAGACTAAAAGTGTAAACTAATCCTATCTGCTGATATCTTGGTCCGTAAGTACGCCGTTAGGGTGGATTCTTGTGTTCTGATTTCAATAATGGTTGGTAAGGTAGGGTTCATCATTTGGGTTAAGAAAAAATAAAACTTCCCATTATAACTCACATAATTCCTAACTCTGTAACTCAGTTGAAGAATTGAAAAACTGCATAACAATTGAAAATCTTATTGAAAAATAATACAAAAAATCTGGTACAGCTATTTAGCTATAGAATATATTTAGGTAAATAAACAATTCCAGGATGTATCGACCGTGAGAATTAGCATGAATTGTTGCACACATCATAATTTAAACTTCATTGTTGAAACTGTAACAATAAAAGAACATCAATTGTTTTTGCAATTAGAGCATGAGTGAATAAATATGTGGTCGGTTTGTTAAAGGCCAGTTACAATAAAAGTAGATCTATCATCCTACTCTTTAGAATTTAGGTTATTTCACATTATAGAGGCAAATTAGTAAAATAAAAATAGTGCCTGTGCCATGGGTTCACAAAGTGTACATAGGGTAAAGAGGGATGCTTGTGGTTTCGGCGAACTGAAATAGTTCTTATACCTCTGGCCATTTAATGAGATATGTGAGTAATTATAAAGAGATAAATTAAATGTAATAAACACATGCATATGTGACAATGAAAGAATCATAAATATGACTATGACTTGTGTTATTCTGTACAAGGTTATTAATTACCTACTATCGTTGGCGTATCTAACATTATTTTCCAGGGGGGGCCTGGGGTGGGTCTGGCCATGGCCTATGAGATGAAACCATGAATTTCTATCGGTAGCCCAAAATCCTGGGGTGGGCACTAGACCATACTGGGGTGGGCACGGCCCTAAAGTGTAAACATTAAACTGTTATGTCTTAAACTCTTGATTAATTCTAACTTTTTATAAACAACTTGCCTATATTTTAATATCATTATAGGACTAAACTTCCCCAACGAAATGCATTCCAAAATCTCACTATCACTTCATTCAGAAATCCATCTCTTCACTTTAGTTAGTTATGTAGTGGCCACCTACACACGAAGCACTTTCAAATGCTAGAGCCATCCCACACACTTGCAAGCAAGTCAAGGAGAATGGTCAAATGTTTTGTTCCACCCACAGCAAGGACAAATAATGAATAACTTACTGGAGGCAGTTAAGTTGGACCTTGACGAAATGTTCAACTTTGGGTTGAATTAAGAATAATGATAACTTGATGGTTAAAAATTACTATAACTTCTACTTTTGGTTATTTTGACCCTGAAGCTACATATTATGACGGAATATAACACTTTTGACAGTAAGTCAGTTCTTAAAATAATTAGAAATAGATGCAAATTATGCATTTTCTAAAGCGATAGACCTTCATTGTTTGCTTGAAATACTTTGCCAAACCTACCTACATAGTTAGCGGTCCTGGGTTCAAATCCCAGCAAAGGCCAATGTTGTCTAATGAGCTTAAAGTGCTTAAACATGTTAAGACATACAGTATAAGTATACTGTTGTTTTGTAAAATCAAATACAAAACGGTACCCAAACAACCATGCCAGTGTGTAGGTAACAGGATTTGCACAATTTTATTTTAATTCCATAATAAAATTTCTAATAAATATAATAGTATATTGGTCTTTAATAAACGCTTATTTAGCTGTTACAATATGTGAATACTTAAAAATCAATATTAGTTCAGAATATTCTCTTTGGTTTCTGCGACTGTCACACAATAAAATACAACGATTTAAACCCTTTAGGCGACTAATGTCTATAAGGAAAAATCACGAGGTATAAAAATGACAAGAAACACTTTATAAAAATGACGATATGGAAAAATTACAAAGTATTATAAAGTCGAGGAATAAAAATGACGAAATAGAATTTAATCGATGTATTAAAATGACTAATGATAAGGGGACGAGAAAAATGGAGCAAAATAGTCACACAATGGTACCCAAGAGAAGGGAAAAGGAGAAGGGGAAGGCCATATAAAGGTGGGATGACGACATCAGACAGGCAGCAGGCACAACGTGGGGTGGAGTGGCCATCGATAGGCTAGAGTGGAGAAGATTGGCGGAGGCCTTTGCCAATTGGCAAACAGACATACAAAAGTGGAGAAAAACAAAAATTTATGAATGGGAATTAAGAAAAACTGTAATTTATATTTTTATATTGTCTGAATAAAGGGCTATTATTATAAGTATAACTAGGTATATTAAAATTACTCTTTTCACTTTGCCTTAAAGTTGACGCAGGGCTCCTATTTCTGTGCAGTTCTGTGCAGTTGCCTTCGGGCTTCTGAAGATAACTAACAAACCTAACCTACCTAGACCTGGGGCCGTTGTTAAGTCAGCATCAGATATATCGCAGCATATAAGGCGTTCATAAATATCTGAACACGACTCATTGACTGGGCGTTACAGTACATGTTCAGATATTTATGGACGCCTTATATGCTGCGCTATATCTGATGGCGACTGTACTTACATCTCTATATATTAGGGTTTTTTTTCAGAATTACAAGTCTCGCAATAATAATGTCTATACTATATCTCGTAATTTTTATACTTCGTCATTTATACTTTCGGTAATTTTTATTTCTTGACAATAATTTCGACATTTGTATACTTAGGCTGGCTAACGAAATATTACTTGAATGTTTGGCGGGAGATTTAAAAAATCTTGGGTTATCTCGCTTCGTGTAGTGGGAATTATAGTTTTGATGCTAGAAAATATTTTAAATATTCTGTCCACACGTAAGTTACCTAAGGAAAGGCTTGTGTTTCAACGCCTACCAAATATGATTAAACGCCTACCAAATATGTTGATAAATTACTTCCAATAAATTCTTAATACTTGCCAAAACGGATGAATGCTCACCAAATAGTGTATCCCAAACTATTCTATAAATAAAGCAAATAATTCTTTTTCTTACATGCTATAGAAATATATGAACACCGTTATAGTTAATTTCAGACCAAATAATCTATATTATTGTTAAATGGATGTCACCAATATTTTATATTATTACTTCCATTTTAGTCATTTTTGCTGAGGCAAAAAACTATATGCTCACCAAAATGGCTTTTTTCACCAAAATTTCAATTTGGTGCTAGGCGGCTAAAACTCGGTATCGGGGGGCTCTCGGGGCTCAAAAATATGAATCTGAAATCTTGTCCGAAAATTCGGTCAAATCGGAAAATATAGAAAAAAAAACGATTCAAAATTTCAAATTGGTGCTAGGGGGTGCTCGGGGCTCAAAAATATGAATCTGAAATCTTTTCCAAAAATTCGGTCAAATTCGGAAAATATCGAAAAAAAAAACGACTTGTATGGAGAAAATTTCAAATTGATATAGCATAGCTAATAATGACTACCGCACATTATGGAGCGTTTTTTAGGGATATAAAAAAAAAACTAACCTAACCTAACCCGGCCGAGTCGGATCTGCTCTGAAAGGTGATCAGGATTAGATGGTTACCTAGCTGAAACACTAATTTATGAAAACAATATTTGGCGAGCAAAAAATCCATTTTGGGAAGCAAAAAGATATTTTTGGTAATAATTTTGATGTTTTATGAAAACAATATTTGGTGAGCAAAAAATCCATTTTGGGAAGCAAAAAGATATACGGACTCAACGTAAAATTATTCTGGTGTAATGTATATCGATATTGGAATACAAAATGATTTAATTTGGGGAGCACTGTATAGAGTGGGTTTAATTTATATGGAGGCAATTAATTTTATTTGGAATTTAGTTTTGGGGTATAAAAGCAATTTTGGTGAGCGTTTAAATTGTTCCCCTAAGGAAATGAGTTAAATTAGTCAAACTAATAATGATCTGTACTAATAATCAACAATACTAATATGAAATAACCTAATAATTACTGACACTAAATGTCATGAGTACTAAAGATTATTTAACCTATTTTTTACGTTAAAACAAAAAAAAAAACGGATTTGGACAAATATCGAACTGGTTGAACCCCGAAAACTGTAGGTTAGGTTAGGTTTGTATTGTGACCACGTATAGCGGAGCGAGCGAAGCGTCAAAAGATTCTCATGTACATCCAGAGTCTATGGCAATCCCGACTCCCCGTGGTCTTGTCTGCCCTACCTCTAGAGTGTTTTCAAAACCGGAGGAGGCGCGGAGGGAGACCATCCCTCGCCTTAGGTTTATGGATGATTAGGTTTAATAAAATTTAGGTTTTGGCATTATTAAGTATTATAATATTAGGAGTCTAAAATTAGGGCTAGTGAGAATTCGGTATTAAGTAATTAGGCATTATGAAAATTCGGAATCCTGAAATTAGGGCTATTCATTAATTAGGATGAATGAAAATTCGGGTTAGTGATTTTCGGGTTACCAAAATTAGGGCCAATGAAATTAGGATGAACGTTTTTCGGGCTAACGGAGGGGAACCCAAACTAAGACTAAACAGCCCAAGATTTTTGAATTTCCCGCCAAACATTTGAGTAATATTTCGTTAGCCAGACTATAATACCTCGTAATTTTTCCTATAGGCAAATTACGACTATTTGATTTAAACGGATTATCGCGATTTGAGCCTCCCTATATAATATTCTTCTTCTTCTTCTTCCTCGCTTCCTCATGACTGAGGGTCGTGACCATATGAGGCCGTTATCTCTTGCACCAAAGTTCTCCACTCCACGGGTTTCCGCCTTCCGGATTGACGCCTGTAGAGTTTCCTGACGGGCTTCTTTCACGGCATCGGTCCATCGGGTCGTGATCTCCCATGGGCCCTTTTTCCTTCCACGTGGCCAACTATAAATGAGCTTTTCCAAACTATCTGGCTCGCTGAAGGCAAACGGTCGATAAGCGGTAGTTGATCTTCAATTCCTATATAATATTAGTTCAAATCAAATCAATTATTTTTGTTACAGCGGAACTGACCAGCCTTCGAACACAACACAGTATTTGGCAGAAGGGATCCAGCTCTAGTCTCGGTGGCAACAATGGTAAGTAATTCAGCACATTTAAGCCTCCTTGTACATATTATTAATTCACATAACGATGAATTACTTTACTGATATTTTGAGTACTTGATATTTACTTTGGTGTCCACAACGGTCACACAATTAAATAAAACAATTTAGTATATTCAGTCAACCTTTGTCAACGGTAAGGCTGCGTTTCCACCTGTGCGAGGATGCGTAGCGAGAGCGAGAGATGTGTTTTTGCTAACCAATAGAATCATTTACGCTGAGCGAGGATAAGTAAATGAAGTTATTCCATTGGTTAACAAAAACACATCCCTCGCTACACATCTTCGCACATCTCTGGTGAAACGCAGCCTAACTTTAATAGTTACTAAACGTCAGAAAGGCTCAAATAATAAGAAAAAATAATATTATTTTATCGGCCTGAACTATAAAGAATTTCGACTACTTACTGACGTCACAAGTCAGTATCTTTAACTTAGACTTCATATTAATTGGTTTACTACTGTATTGGGATTATCTACTGCCAAACGTCAGTGATAGGTGATAACCTAGGGACTTATTGCTCCTTGGGGTCATGTCTTGTTTTGCCCGTCACGTTCCGTTATGCGTTTGTATTTGTACAAACAGTTCTACAACCAACCGTCTGACGATTATTTATACTAAGCACAATCTTAAAACAGGCCTTATTTTTGTTTTTAAACTAATTTTTACGTTTTGCTGAACGAGTATTGTGTCCCGATTTATGAAATTGTGACATTCGCCTGTAGTTTCGTACATATGTGAGGTACGCAGCGGGCGTTATGTCAAAATGTGCGTCTGCCGGAGGGCTTCAAAGTGCAATTTGAATTCCCAAAATCAATCGGTAACTTTATGATATGTTCTAAAATTTGACTAAATTCCAACAATTTTCGTTAACTTGGATCAAGAATTTCTCAATAACATTTTTTGAGCTTGCTTTTCAAGAAACGGAAATAATCGAATCTCGAGATTGAATTTAAGCCACAGTTTGAGCTATCTTAGGAGGCGGGCGGACAAAAAAAATAGGCGGTAGCACCTTGCGCGCGGGGTCAGAAAACATATTCAAATTTTATCATTTGCATTATTTCTAAATTACATGTTCAATGCTTTTGATAGTTAGTAGTAGCGTAGCGTGAGATCTGTAATCAATTTATGTATATTGTTTATTCAACACCAGTCTGCATAGGTACTATATTGTGTATACACCTGCCAAATGAATGAAATGTTGCTGGGATCGGTTTGATAAAGGACCCTAGGATCGAGCCAGGCTTGACATATTTAGAGCAAAAATTAGGGGTGTTGTAATTCAAGTTTTTTATATAACTTAATATCGTGGTTTACGCTCGCGCCGAATGCAATCAGCCGTTAATACAGAACATTACGAAACTGAGCCTGACATTAAACAATATACGACTTGTCATTGCATACACGGATGCAGACCCTAAATTACGAGTGAATGAAAATGAAGTTGCATGCAACATACTCTTTACCAACGTTATTAGTATGTGATTATTCATCTACCTAACGCTTGTATGTAAACAAAACCCCATTCTAGGGTTACCAACCGTTCCACCTGAGTAGACTTACCTACTAGCTTATTCATAAAACGTTACGACAGTTGTAGACTCGCTATCAGCTATTGAGCCATTGAGTATTGGGAATTTGGTATGTTAGCTCGTAATGCTCTGAGGTAACAAACATAAAAAGTTCTGAGGTAACAAACATAAAAAAAAATACAGACGAATTGAGGACCCTTCTCCTTTTTTTGAAGTCGGTTAAAAATAGACAAGGAAGCAATAATAACGGAACTAAAAAATACCTATTACTATCTTCCTTGCTATTACTTACAGACAGATCCTGCACGTCTCTATATTCGCTGGATTTTATAGTAGGTAAAGTAAAATGACAACACTATTTTTTTTTACTGAAATTTCAAATATTTGGATCTCTAGTTGTCCAGATTTCCGACTGTTCTCGCCCACAGGTCGCATTCTAAACAGATTTTGGTGAAGTTTTGTGAGCAAGTTCGATGTAATTCTTTTTTTATGTAGAGTCTGTCTTACGAAAAATTTCAAATCATCGGATCGGGGTTGAAAACATAAAAAAATTTATAGGTACCTACATATTTCAGCCATTTCCAAACAGACTCACTACTCTCGCTAGGTACCTACAGTCCACAGATCCATTAGTTTTTTACTTCGGCGTAGCCCTTCAGTGTGATAGGAAGTCGAAGGGTCCTCGTAACCGAATTGGTTTATAGAATACTTCCTGGAGTTATCTAGTTTGTTTGTTGTACCTACTCTAGAGAGCTGCGTTCATTCATTCATATCTATAGAATGTATACAAGTACTGAAAGCCGTCTTTTTTGCCCTGCGTTTATACTAGAGAATTACTAAAACGGCATTCATTGAAGCGGCGAAAATGAACCAATCGGGCTGCGTCTTTATAAAGCCCGAAAGAGAATAATTGAAATCTGGGAAATGTGATTGGTCTGTTTTATTAGGGTTCCGCACCCTAAGTGTAAAAAAGGAACCCTATTACTAAGGCTCCGCTGTCTGTCTGTCTGTCCGCCTGTCACCAGGCTGTATCTCATGAACCGTGATAGTTAGACAGTTGAAATTTTCACAGATGATGAATTTCTGGTGCTGCTATAACAACAAATACTAAAAAACAGAATAAAAATAATATTTGAAGGCGCTCCCATACAAGAAACGTGATCGGTTAACTTTGCACCTCATTTGTATTCGGCGCCATACATATCAGGTACAAACTGATACTGAACTGGCCGCGAGCGGCGGCCATACGAGTGTCTCGCTCACTCGTATGGCCGCCACGCTCGGATCTTTCGCTCCGCCGCTGGTCGAACAAGACGTGGCGGCACCAATAGCACAACTGTCACAAGCAGAGTCGGACTTAGAGGGCCAGGGCCCCTAGGCAATTGGCACTTGGGGCCCCCTCCCCTATAAGGAGAACATCATTATGGTGTAAGCCCTGCATCTGGATGGGGCCCCTAGACTGGCCTAGACTGGGTAAATACGGCACTGGTCACAAGCCACTATTTCTCGCGCGAGACAATTGCCTTTCTCTTTCTGTACAGTAATGTTAGAGAGTGCCGGGCGATGCTATGTCGCGCGACAAGAGTCGTGAAGCCAAGCTGTGCTAGACGGGCTGGTCCGTTAGTGTGACATAAGGCTAAGGAGCCCTTCCTTCAAAAATGCCGATTGCCTTAGACATTTTTCTCTATGATAAAACATGTTTCTTAACATATTATCGATGTTACTACCTAGAACAGGGCTATTGCTATTTATTGGTTTATATTAGAAACCTTACAGTTTGAATTTTTCATTGATAATTTTTGTTTCAATACTACTCGAAATTGACAAAATTCACGCAGAAAATTGTTTTCTTCAACTTATTTTTGACTGCACGCAATGAAAGCATGAAATAGCTATGTTACTACCTAGAACACAGGTAAAAGTATTGTTCACTTAAAAAAGTTGGTTAAAATCAATACATTTGTCATAAATAATAATATGAAAGGCTCTTAAGCTTGATAGCTGTCAATCATCCAACTAAATCCGAGGTGCACTACCAATGTCACGACGAACCCGTATCTGCGTTCATTGCCAATTTGCGTCACTCACCACTTATCTGAATTACACCTTTGTTTGTGCTATTATTAGATAGCAAGTTTGTCATACGTTCGTAACATCGTATCTAATTTGTAAATAGTTTTTTTCGTACCATATAAAACGACGAACGGATATGTAGGACGTCGAGTTGCGGAAAACCAGCCCGCGATAACTTAAGACCTGCCTACTGAGCCGGCGGTCCCGGGTTCGAATCCGGCCAGGGCAAATATTTGTGTAATGAACTCGAAGTTTTGTGCTTGGGTCATGGTTGTTCTATGTATTTAAGTATATATTCATCTATATAAGTACGTATATCGTCGCCTAGTTCCTATAACACAAGCCTTCTTGAGCTTAATTTGGAACTAGATCGATCTGTGTGGGGTTGTCCCATATTTATTTATAACCTACCATGTAAGAATAATGGTTGCGTTTTAACCATGAATATGCAACGTAATAGTTGTATTTATATCGTATCCATCTGACCGCAGATTATATACTTGACTGTACTCCAATAAGAATACAAGTAGAAAGAGATAGAACGATCTCTTGACTTGATATACTTTTTATAATTAGTTAATCACATACACATTTTTTATTTTGCGTGTTTTGGACTACATTACAAATTATAAAACAAAACTTTGCAATTGGTGCCACTTCAGAAAGCGTCTCTGAAGTCTGCAGTTAGCTCCAAAACAACGTTATCCAAGCGTTCCACTTCCCATCATCGAGCCGTGAGTTTTCACGTTGCACAGCGTTGTGTTTGCACGTCACGACACCACGACGTCAACGTATCATTCCACGTCATGTTTATGTAACATTAGCTTCAACACTTTTCCGCGCCTGTCTCGGATACCTTATACCTTGTTTTTAGGGTTCCGTACCCATAGGAAAAAACGGGACCCTATTACTAAGCCGTCTGTCCGTCTGTATCTCATGAACCGTGATAGTAATCAACTGTCTAGTTGAAATTTTCACAGATGATGTATTTTTGTTGCCGCTATAGCAACAAATACTAAAAACAGAATAAAATAAATAGTAATTTAAGCGGGGCTGCCATACAACAATCGTGTCTTTTTTGCCGTTTTTTATTTGATGGTAAGGAACGCTTCGCGCGCGAATCCGACTCGCACTTGGCCGTTTTTTTTTTCTACGGCGACGCATAAGGAAGGTTACGTTTGACACGGATGTGTGCTACGCTTCAACCGATTTACTTGAACAATAAATAAGACATTGATTTCATAATCATACGTGTATTATTATGTCAAGAAAGTCGCGTGCTGTCATTTTTTATCTGGTGTGGTGTGAACTTTCCAGGAAATTGTCCGTATTTCGTGTCATGACTTCATAATAAATTTGCTATAGACGACACTATAGGGCTGCATTTCCAGTAGAAATGTTACCGTACACATTAAGCAGTGAGTTAGGCTAGAGGCTCAGTACCCTTACCATGAGTACTTTACAGTGACTGATGTACTCGCTAGCGCCATCGTAAACGATTTGTATGGAGAATTGTAGTTCTACAAAGTAACCGCTAGAGCGCTGTACTATTCTCCGTACAAATCGTTTACGCTGTCGCTAACGAGTACGGTCACGTCAACTCAAGGGTACTGAGCTAAGCGGAAGATGCACATACTACCTACCAAAGATGGGCATTAATCGATTATTTCTTTAACGATTAATTAATCGATTAACTATTAATCGTCACAAATTTCATCATGACTCGTGACTTAGACTTATAGAAACATATCTTATTAGTTCCTAATTGTAATCGAGAGAAAATTAATCAAATTAATGAATCGATTAATCGCTGGTTATTAATCTACGATTAATTTAATCGATTAAGATTTTTCTGACGATCAATGAATCTACTTTGTATGATTAATTGTTCGTCATTATTAATCGTTTCTCGTGATTAAGAAGGATAACTCTCGTGAGTCTGACGCATATTAAAATACATGACGCGGGTTTAGTTTATTCACTTCGTTCAAGTCGAATATCACTCGAAATGTTTCTAATCGATTCGCGATTTATAGTCATGAGCTGCGTTCGGTCGTATTACAGCGGCTGGACGCAATCATGTCGAGCGATAGTGTACTAAGACTGCGCCGAGCGAAATGTAAAAAATAGGCAGTTGCCGTTAAGTAGACGACGTCAACACTAGTTGTTCAATCCATTTCTAAACTATATATTTAGCACTTCGAAGAATGTGATGTTAACAACTTCTCCGTGGAAATAATATAAGATGATTAGAAACCTAAGTAAAGTTGGACGAAAACTGTAAAATCGTAAGCAGGCGTTAAGTGTTTTTTAATACTTTAACGATGGAAATCTATTCTGATTTTCAGTTAAAAAAAAAGATGAATGTTTACATTACAATTTGTCCGCATCAAATATTTCAATTATTGTTTGGTATTAAAGGTCCAGATTTATCAAAAAGTGCTTTTAATTCTCAATACACTTTTTCTATGGCGGCCGCGCGCCGATCTAAATACGCATTCCCCGCGCTCTATGGTTCAGTCGGTAACGCTCGGCGCATTCTTAAATGACGTGAGTGATCCCGCTTTACATGTATTTTAATAAAGTTCTAACGCTTTACATATCTAGAAGCGTGACGACCATGCATATGTACCCAATACAAGCAAATCGCGTATGTAAAGTAGCATCGCGTGCGCATTCTGACGGTAGATAGCTGTGAATAGTTTACGTCTCGAACAAAAATAAGACAACGGCGGTAATTGACGATGTTTCTGTGCCCAAATACGGTTTCATAACGTCGCGCCTACCGGGTTTGTTCGGGGAAAATCAGCGCACGTTCATAGTTAATGAGGGTGAAGCCAGACGAGCGTAATTTGAGTCGCGTCATTTCGGTCGCGCCATACTTAGTGTGACGTGATCACGTGACATGATGTATGACGCGACCGAAATTACGCGACTCAAATTACGATCGTTTGTAGGTAAGTAAGTAAGTCGGGCACATCGCCACCCTCCACGACCAATTGCATCGCATTGTATACACAACCAATAAAAGGGCGATTATTTGAGCGTTTTAACCGCCTCATTAATCTGTCCGCAATATTGACGAACTCCGTATGATCCGAGGCGCCATTTTCCGTTGTCTTGTAGAGGTCGAGGATTTCTACAATTCTTATCAAAATGATGTTGATAGCTTTTATGAGTTGGCCAATATTGGGGGCAGATTAATGAGACGGTAAAAACGCTCAAATAATCGCCCAAAATTGGTGTCTTAGGCGGATTTCACGATGAAAAGGGAAACTTACTATAGTGTTTTATTCTGTGATGAAGGAATAGTTGTTTGCGTATTTAGATCGTGTATGCATACAAGCAAATCGCGTATGGAAAGTAGCGTAGCGTGTTTCTGACGGTAGCTGCGAATACATCTCAACAAAAACTAGACAACGCCGGTAATTGACTAGCTTACCATGCCCAATGTCTGTTTCATAACGAATTTATATAATTTACATTGTTATTTGTTGCACAGCTCACAAACGATAGAGGGTGAAAATCAGAAGCGTTTCAACTGCTATCTCAGTTTCGATAGGAAGTTTCGACGGATATCGTAACGAAAGTTTATGTAGCGGTTGAGAATAATCATAATCACCCTAGAAGAATCGAAAGTCTTTTAAAATTGCCGTTGTAGCCGTCTAGTAGAATTTAAGATCGGCCTGCTTAAGATTGCCTACTAACCCACCGCCAAACAGCAATGTTCGCATTGTTTTGTTCCGGTGTGGGGGTAAGATAGCCGGTGAAATTACTAGCATAGAGGCATTCTATCTTCGTCCTCCGGGTAGGCAAACACTTGTGACTCCTCTGGTGTTGCACGTGTTTATGGGCGACGTTAATCGCTTTCCATCAGGCGATACGTTTGCTCGTTTGCCCACTATGACATAAAAAAGAAGATTGATTGGTAATTTGCGTTCCTAAGAGCGGAGATAGAAGCCCCGCGAAACGAGGCTTTGTTGACTACCTCTCGGAGCTAAATACTTTGCAATTCTCAGGCATACAATTGAATGTCGATCAACAGCCTAGCAATTTAATTAAATGTCTAATTTTACTGGTTGTCTGCGACAAGTACCTACTTATAAAAACAAATCGCGTATGGAAAAATGTGTTGCCTAATGTTGCGGGTCTCTGCATGACGTTAGCTGTGTATACATCAACAAAAACTAAACATCAACGACGGTAATCCACGACGTTACCGTGCCCAATCTGTATCATTCATTTGATTATATCCATTTCACGGCTTAATGTAACAAACTTGGAGCGAATATAACGACGGCGGGAAAATATAGCGAACCTTTAAATCGATCAAGGTTATATTGATACACAAAAAGTCATCATCTCTATTATTGAACCTTTTACCTACTCATTGTAACACTATTAATTAACTATAATACCCAATGAACAGTAGTTCCGAATCGTGACCTGCATTCGCAGTAGCAATACAATCTGTACCTGACCTAGTATTTCACTTAGTTTATTTGAAATAGAAAGCATTTCTACCTATTGTTCCAACTTTCCAAAGCTCTCGACTATTAAATAATAAAGTTTGAGAATCCGCAAACAATTTTGAAATTGAAAGCAAATAAATTTGTGCCAATTTCAATGAAGCCAGGTAAAATAACCGTTGCCAATCGGTTATTCCGTCGATGGTAAGAATAATGGAGTAGAAAGTGAAGTGTTACGAAAATAGTTACCAAATGAATTAATAACTTAATAGGTTGGTAGAGAATTAGAGATGCCACGCTCTCGGCCGTAGCGCCGAATATTCGGGTGCCGAATGTATTGAATACAATTCGCGGGTAGAACACATTGCTACGCATGCGGTTGGTACCTAAGCATTTGTTTAATTTGCATAATCGTGACAGAAACAGAAATGTTTTTGAGGAAAAGCGTTTTTCAATCAGCAAATGCTGACAAAATAGTTACATATTCACAGGGCCGTTCTCGAAAACGGTTCCCCATTTGTATGGGGACATATTCATCATAACATAATCATCAAAAGATTGTTCACGTAATAAATGTCACAATGTATTCGGTATCCAGCCAAAAAAATCTTAACATTCAGCCGAATCCTTACCAAATAGTAACCGAATATTCATTAGGCATTTTAGTATTCGGGTGTAAGTGGGCGCGAACTGTAAACAACATCAGAAACTGATAAGTCTGACGTCTAGAGTCTAGACCAGTCTTATTGCCTAGATTAACCTGTACCATTTCACCAGCTTTCTGGTGTTGGAATTCAGTTAACGAGTAAATAACCGCTTTCACGATGTTTAATATATAATTAAAATTAAATTTATGTTTACTTACGTTATTAGTTGGAATTAAAATACTATTAAAGGCTGGTTTTGGAAGTCGTGTAGCTGTTTACTGCCTGTAAACTGTCATGTTAACCTCCTCGGTATCATAGTAAACTTTCGTATCTATAAATGATCAAGTTGGATTTTTATCCCCCGACAAAAAAAGAGGGGGGATATTATAGGTATACCCTGGGGGTTTCGGGGTTTCCTGGGGTTTATATCATTCGTGCACCAGAAACCACGGGGTATGGTTATAAGACATATAAATTGAGCATGTGTATCTGTCTGTGGTCGTAGCTTACATTACATTAAATAAATCTTAGCTTACAAACGGATGGACCAATTTGATTCTTTTTTTAGGGTTCCGTAGCCAAATGGAAAAAAACGGAACCCTTATAGATTCGTCATGTCTGTCTGTCCGTCTGTCCGTCTGTCTGTCCGTCCGTATGTCACAGCCATTTTTTTCCGAAACTATAAGAGCTATACCGTTGAAACTTGGTAGGTAGATGTATTCTGTGAACCGAATTAAAATTTTGATGCAAAAATAAAAAAATAATAATAAATATTGGGGGCTCCCCATACTTAGAACTGAAACTCAAAAACTTTTTTCTATATCACTCATTGAATGAAGGTCTCATGATGACCAGGTAGGTACTTGTGTCGGGGGTGTTTTAAATTTTTAATTCAGGTTATAAACCAGTTTCAGGCTCAGCAAACGTTAAAAATACAGATTCGGAAGTTTACAAAATCAATAATTTTAAATCGTAGGTATTCTGCACTTACAACCTTCACACCAACAGTAAAATTTTGGTAGTTCAGACACCGACGTTTACGTAGGAGCAGAGAATACCTAATAGTATTACTTACAAAATGGACACGCACACCCCCGCACCGAATTGAGCTACCTCACCCCGCAAGGGCACCGAGTTGACAGGGAGTTGGCTGCGTAGAAAATTTTGAAAGGGTTGTTTGTGTACCTACTGTGTATGGGTTATTGTGAAATAGTGATGGTGTTGGTGATGATAATTATTTTGATGGTGGTGACTGGTGGTGGTGGTGGTGGTGATGAAGGTGCTGGTGGTGATGATGGTGGTGCCCTGTGCGTCGCACACGCTAACATTGACACTGACATTCAAGTTCAGTTTTTAGTAGGCAGTGTCCACCCTGTGGTAGGAGTAGTACTGATTATTTCGATACCTTAGAGCAAAATCGTACTAACCTTTCGGGAAAAGTAGTTGCAATTAGGACGTGAGTGCACAACTTTATATGGTTCTTTAATTGGCGAAACAATTGTAATTAGTACGAGTGTGAACTAAGATATCATCGGGGATAGTGCAATACCGCGTAAGTAACAAGTGTAGATATGACACCAAATGCTAAGTATTCTTTTGGAATGAGAACTTTATCGACAGCTGTTATTTGCGCGCTATTGCACTATCCCCGACGATATGGATTTATTGAATAAGATATTATTAAGGGTGGTCATAAATTTAATAATTTATGGATCGTTATGATTGTGGCTCGAACGCCATAAATGTAGGTAGAGATGCCATTCCGAAAATTTCTCGATACTTTCCTCATTTTGTATGGGAAAAGAGGAAAATTTCCAAAAAAAACAGAAGGGGCACATCTCTAAATGAAGCACATATTATATATTCAGACACACACACACACACACGCACACGCACGCACACAAGCACACGCGCGCACATACACACACACACACACACTCACGCACACGCACGCACACAAGCACACGCGCGCACATACACACACACACACACGCACGCACGCACGCACGCACGCACACATATGCACACATATTCAGCTATTAAACCATAGTCATCGACACGAGAAAAACAAACGATTAAAGAATGAAAAATAAAAACAGAGATTATAAGACAGTAATTAGTCAGTTGACGTCAACCTTTGCTCGTCTTCTTCCTTCGTTAGAAACAAAATTACTCAACCAATTAAATAAAGGGCTTTAATTAAAACAAAACTTAATTGATTCTTTGCGTAACGTAAGCGTAGCTTTTATTAACGTTTACTTCATTTTATATGACTTACTTTTGTTACACAAAGGATACGATCGTGACTTTGTTTAAGCCTTTCACTAGGTACCTGCATTTTTTATGCGATTTTACACTTTTTACTTATTTCATAAAGATGCCATTCGGATCTTATGTCGAATCTGTAAAGTTAATACCGTTATGTAAAATCGCCCGTGTCTGAAAATTTGAATTTTTTCATTAAAAAAATATTGTATAAAAAACATTTATTTTAGATTTCATTTCAGCCAAGGGCTAGAAATATGGTAACAACTTCCAGATATTTAAAAGACAGAATCTTTGCAGAGTAGATGATGTAGCCTGTACTGACGCTATTAAGACGATATTCATGTACTAATACAAATATTTTCGGTTCTATATTACCGTGAATGTATATTCGAACAATTTATTTACTTGCAATATTATTGAATGTTACATCATACAGGCATCGTGATCATAAGATACGCAATCATGTGGGATGAATGAAACGAAATGTCGGAAATTATAGGCAAACAAATAATATTGCGTTAAAATGATGTTCAATAAGCAGCAGAATTGCATGGCCCATTTATGAATGAATTCATTCATAAATGGGCCATGCTTGTGTGCAACCCATAGTACATTACGTAGGTATAATTATGTATGAATGTAAACAAGAGAAACTAATGTTATACAATACGCTTCGTCTAACACAGTTCATAGCGTGCATAAGCAATATAGGCAAACTTATAATAATATTTTATATCTCCTTACTAGAACATATCTGCAATTTCACCCGCGTAACCCTCTCTTACTGCAATCGGGTAAAATGTAGGTAGTGTTCAGCTTTCCCAGTGCCAAAATTACTTAAAATCCACGCAGTTTTAATGTGATGAGCTCACAAAAATATCCAAACCGATATATATGTTGTTGTAACGAATGTCCATAAGAGCCAAATCCCTACGTATATTATGCTATTATGAATTATCCTGAAATCACTTTTCTTGAAATCATGACCTCTCCCCGTACAAAATTGGTTTTCAGTAGGTACAGTTTTTGTCTTGTATAATGGTATAATCCTTGGCCACTCTATTGCTTTTGGTACCTAACTGCAGTCACTTGTTACCGCTCTTAGTTTATTATACAAATAGGGTTCAACTCAAACTCAAAATTCGAAGCAAGTGAGTGGATAATATACATACTTTTTCAGCGATTACGTTTCCCAGCCAAGTTTCTGTTCATTCTTACGCAATCGGTTTAAAACAGAAGCTATCAGCCTAGGTCACGAACGGAACGCACGCGATGCCGGCAAACATCGACAAGCGAAATAAATGGGCACGCGATTCCTAAAACTGACTTGCTATAAAATCTTAAGCTATCAATCTCCTTACCTAGCGTATTGATCAGTGGATTGATGAAGAACATCTAGCGATTTAGCTGTTCTAAAGTCACTTCCCTGTTACAAATGAAGCAAGACGCAACGTACAGGTTCAGCCGAAAGACAGAGGAGGCTAACATGCACATTCTTTGAGTCTGGGAATTCCTGGATTGAACGGGGTCAGTAGTGAATTCTAATGTCTCTAATGAAGTGCTACCGCAATAGATCAACACTGGTCGATGCGGCACAAAAAGGCCCAAAACAAACAATAATAAATTCCCTTATCATTCTTAGAAAAGAACATCTTATTATTTCCGTACTCTCTGGTATTTTGAACTAAAATTGTTTTAATGGCTCGCAATATCAAAAGAAACTACAAATCTGATGAAACAATAACTTTCTCACGACCGGATCACTGAACCAGTCCAGACTTAATGCAATCGAGTCGAGATATAATTAACACATAATAAAAGATAAAATGAGTTTAATTACCCCAGATACTTTAAGATTACGTGGCCATAATAGCTAGAATATCCATTTAATTAATGTCATCTTTATTTTGATTCAGCTAAACTCGGGGCCCATTATCATAGTTCCCACGAGCCATTTAAAAATCTAGACAAGTTATCAAATCGCATGGATTACGCATTTTAGTTACAACATTATCCGACACAGACGTTGATTTCCTAGGATTATAGGAGACAATCTCACATTAACCTCGAACGTTAGTTTTGTACGCCCCGACTTTCGGGGCGTTTCGGCGTTCACTTAAATAAACGGCCTTTGGTAATCGAGAGGTCTCCTGTGGCATAGTGAATTTTATGAACATTTCAAAAAGATCTTGCTAAGCTATCTTGATGATTAAACACCAACATCGTGTGTGAACTCCGGCGACTAGACAGATAAGTTATAGTATAGGTGGCAATAATAATACATACCCAAATGCCATACACTATCTCCCAATACTTGTGTCCAGAACAGGTCATGGTGAACATCCGTGCAAAAGTGCTAGTCCGTACTTTTTGGCTGGTGATCAAATTTCATATTTTAGTCATCCCATTAAAGGTTCAACCAAATTGATCAAATCCAACGAAGCCGCAATGTGAAAATCATAGCAGTGTAATTTCTATTTTATATACATGAACTTACAGTGTCATGGTTCTCAGGTATGGAGGCACTTAAAGTATTCAAAGATACGGATTAAGTTTATAGTAAAAGTTTCTGACTCTCAAAACGACCCCTAAGACCTAATTAAACAAAAGAAGTAATGCATAGATATATGTCTTTGGACGTAACTCGTAAACGAATTCAATTATCTCTAAGGTATGCTAATAAAATCTTTCTGTACTCGCTGCAAAAAAAAAACGAATTAGCTCTCTGACTGAGAACGACCCATAAAAATAAAAGCCTTATCATGTAATGCCTAGAACTGTTCGGTTTTATGACAGCTACTCGAGTTCTCGGCAAATGTAGAATATAGATATAGAATATAGCTTGAAATGAATAATAGGATAGAAAAAAAAAGAATAGTTTGTTAAATTAGATCAAACCAAAATATTACATAGCAAAATGATAAGCCGGCTTGTTTGGCTGATTTATATATATTACAAGGAGGCGCCCGTTACTTCTCACGCGTTTTTTTTTCATGGCATGGCGTCGGTCGCGCGGCGATACAAAACAAATGACGATCCAGCATCACGCTATTAAGATTTTTCTATGGAGAGGGGTCATGATTTCAAGAAAGCAGATTTTCAATGCAAATCTAGACTTTTATAATAGTATAGACTATAGATTAACCGGCACCCAGCAATTAGATTTAATGCCTAGCTGTGAAGGCGCTTGTGTTGGAAATGGTTGGATAGTGGAGAGGTGGGGACTTGGATCAAAAATACAATATTCCGCTTTACAATACAATACAACAATACTTTATTGCACACCAATAAATGTTTACAAAGGGAAAGAAGACAAATACAATTTATAAATAACGGTAGACAACAAGCTAGCAGGCTTTAGTACTTTCTGATCACTTCTTTTTTATCGGCAAAGGATTTAGCATTGATATTTTTTCGCGAATGTCTGATTTTGACAACACGACGTGCCAGGTGAATAGACATTGAGGTGATTCGTGAATCTTAACCTCATTCATTAGGTAAATAAAACTTCAGGTAGGGAAAAAGCTCAGTAGGGAAATCTACGTTTACGACGTTAATTCATATTATTATTATTATTTATTATTATTAGAGTTTCGCTCTTGTCGGTGGTATAATCGCCACTCTTCTCTTCATAGTGTTCTGGTCTCTTGGTACGTCACAGTGCCCATTTTCTCCTTCTTCTACTTCGGTACACTCTTTACAGAGTGGTCGTGGCTGCCATCTGTCCAGGTTTTCCGGGATTTGTCCTAGTTTGGAGACTGTCCTGGGGGTTTTCAAATTAAAAGTGTCCAGGGAAAACCCGGACATTTTGTATGTGAATGAAAAATAAAGCGATTGTTTCTGTATAATATTATTTTCGGATACGTCCGGGGGAAAAAATGTGATTGACGTTAGCGTCAAAAGTCCGGTTTTTTTAGGGTTCCGTACCCAAAGGGTAAAAACGGGACCCTATTACTGAGACTTCGCTGTCCGTCCGTCCGTCCGTCTGTCACCAGGCTGTATCTCAACAACGGTGATAGCTAGACAGTTGAAATTTTCACAGATGATGTATTTCTATTGCCGCTATAACAACAGATACTAAAAATAAAATAAATATTTAAGGGAGGCTCCCATACAACAAACTTGTTATAGATTATATATATATATGTATAGGCACGGAACCCTTCATGCGCGAGTCGGGCTCGCACTTGCCCATTTTTTTTTAGGTATTTTACCGGATTCGGCGAATTTTGAAATGGCAGCCCTAGTCGTGGCCATTATGTATTTATTTGTGGAGTTCCGAATGACCCTTCACTGGATTAAAAATAAGTTAAGTAATCCCTAAAATTGTTGTATATTAATTGATTTCAGGTCTAGTAGGCGGCCAATACTCGCCCGGCTATGTGACGGATTTGGTGCGTGAGATCCGAGACTCCGCGCGGATCCGAGAGGAGGCGCTGTATGCGCGAGTACGCGCCATGGTCATGGAGAGAGATGTACGTATGCTTGAACATAATTATTATTATTATATATCTAGTAGGCGCCAAGGATTGCACGGCTAAAGTGGTAATGGGCAGGCCATGTAGCCCGGAGAATGGACGGCCGTTGGGACAGGAAATTCCTAGATTGGCGACCATAGGAAAGCGCAGCGTGAGTCGGCCCCAGACTAGACGGACGGATGACCTCGTGAGGGCAGCGGGGAATCAATGGATGCCGTCTGCACGGGATCGCACTTTGTGGCGAGTCATGGGGGAGGCCAATGTTCAGCAGTGGACGTCTGTGGCTGATAGATAGGCGCCCAATACTCGACCGGCACGTCTAACACACGCGTGTCACAGTTATGCTAGACCTACTCTGCCTGTCACTTTCCTTTTAATACCGTTTGAGCAAAACACGTGATGCGGACTCACGCGACAAGTGAAGTCGCGGCAAAGCTTGATAGGCCTGCAGCTCCGCTGCAGAGACGATTTTTATCTATGATCTAGACCCTATTTTTAAAGTCATCAATGAGTCTCTGACTAAACTAACAAGTGGTTTAATTTAAAGCAACATGTAGAGAAACTATTATGTATTGATACTAATTGCTCTGAGAGTTGAGTTTAATTTCAATGAATATTGTTATGTCTGCAATACTTTCGTTTTCACTTAGCTGACGTAGTACTCATACAATGTAGTGGCTGGTCATTCAAATGGCGATTCGAATGGTGAAATGAGAATACGCTTGATGATCTTGTGTACACTCCAACATTATTTTAACGAAATAATGGTATATTATAAATGTAAACAGATAAGTACTGAAATATGTCTGAGTTTTCTTTCATTCGTATATGTTATATCTACTTGTGTTATTTAGTTTTGGACACTCAATATATTGTTGTAAATGACTCGAGTTCTAGAGTAGACTGGACTCAGTTAACAGAGGGCTTCCGAAGTCGAAGCCTTCTAGCCCCGAGTCGAGTCGAGCGTGAGTCATCTGTGCAAAGACTTATCTCTAAATCTAGTCTTCGCAATACGAATCAAGCAAAAACTTGCAGTTTCGTAAATTTGGGGATAAATTAAAAAAGTTTCTGTCAAAAATTACATTTTAGTGGCAAGCTTTTATAGCCGACTGTACTTTTCTTTGGATGTCCATCAAATGGTCACTGAGACGATTCTAAAGAGCCCAAGCTCGGTAGGATTGCTTTTTCTATTATAGAGTTCCTATGGCCACCTTCCGGCTCCATCATCAGATCAGCCCCATGGTACCATATTATTGTATTGTCATCAAAGTTAAGTAAGTATGCAAAATTTCAGCTTAATCGGTTGACGATATCTGCTTCAAAATTTAGTTGCAAGATTTCACCCGAACAAACATATTACTTTAAACATACCATGCAAGTTAAATAAAAGCTTTAAAAATGAGTCGAATCTCGTAATTAGAGTTCCGAGAGAATCAAAAGTTGAGTTCTTTACAAACACAACCTCAACATTTATTTTTTAAGTCATAGAGCATCCCCAATCATCAAGTAGAATTAAGTAAGAGGCCTTATTACTTAGATTGTTTTTTGATAATTTCAACCAATTTTTTAAAGTAATACTTTTCCCTAAGTTCTAGAAAGTAACATAGCTTTGCCATGCTTTCATTGCGTGCAGTCGTAAATAAGTTGAAAAAAAAAAACAAATACGTTAATTATGCCAATTAGGCTTAGAAAAAAAAAATATCAATGAAAAATTCAAACTGTAGGTTTCAAATATATACCAATAAATCTCAATAGCCCTGTTCTATGTAGTAAACATGTTTGTTCAATGATCATAGAAAAAATGTCTAAAACATTCAGCATTTTTGAACGGATAAGGAGCCTTGACGATCTTGACGTACCAGTATTTTTTGACCTGTAATCAGGAAGACGTTCCACTAGTTCACGAGTGTAATTCTAATTATATCAGCGCTCGACGTGGTTTATATCGGATTTTCAGAATGACATTCCTGTACTGCCACATTAACGCTCGGTACTTTGTCTGGACAAGCTTGCGAATTCTGGCGCCACTCCAAAATATCCAACTGTATCGTATTACGGTCGACGACCGGTCCAGTGAAGGTGAACCAATCCGATTATTATTGTAAACGGGACCTAACTGCGGCAATATGATTTGTTTATCTCGAAGTGCCATTAAATGTAGGTCTCGAATAATCACTTGTTGGCCGTGATCGTGGCCATGAACCAATCATATAATACGTCTGCCAATAATCACACTATATATTATAATTATAATGGCCAAAGTTTGTGTGCTTGTGTATGTTTGTTATACTTCTTCAAATCTTCACGCTCAAACGGCTAGACCAATTTTGATACATTTTGGTATGAAGGTAGCTGACACCCAGGATTAACACATAACGTCGGGGATAGTGCAATACCGCGTAAGTAACAAGTGTAGATACGAATCAATATTCAATCAAATGCTTAGCATTTTATTGAAATGAGAACTTTATCGACAGCTGTTATTTACGCGGTATTGCACTATCCCCGACGATAAGCTACTTTTTATCCCGAAAAAATGTGCTCACGTTGTTGTAGATACGCTGCTTTAGAGACTCATCGAGGTCTCAATCCCGTACATGTTGTATGAGGCTTAGACCTTTCTTAACACAGTGCTACATACCCAGAAAAAACCCGTATATACATAGATGCCAAGTGTCGGAATAGCATAAAATATTGCTTATAGCACACCTTAACGGGAAATGGATATAAACAAACACAGATAACCCGTAAAATTCAATATAGGTATAGGTAAACAACAGGTGGTCTTATCGCCAAAGATCGATCTCTTCCATCGGTGGGTGCTATATGATCGTAATAGAATTTTGCTAGATACGCATTTTCTCATGTAATTGGCTAAGAACCTAGCACGTAGCGTCTTTGGTTGTGAATGTGTTAAGAGAAGTCAAGTGTCATACGAAACGTATGGGAAAACGACTTCGCTATGGTGAAGTGTAGGTTGATGGAACGCGACCTTGTATAATATACCTAAGCGTTTGTAGGTAGTTCTTTTGATGTTTGGACCATGTTTGAACTTTGTACATATGCCGATAAATCTAAAAGGCTTTACTGTCGTAATTACCATCTTCCTCCAAAGTTATCTTTGGCGGCCGCTCCAAGGGAACTTTTCGCTTATCTTTACACATCATTTATCAGTAATACCAACCGATAGCAATATTGTTCGACTGATAACCGATCGCCTTGACTTCCGTAATACACTGATAACGTAATCCTGATAAACCAGTCATATACTTAGTGCATCGTATGCAAATTAGTTCAAAAATCGAGGTTTGATTATGTTCAAGATATTATTATCAAACCGCAATGAGGATTGGATATGACATATTATTATACATACGTCAAAATGTATAACAAATGACAGCTGCTTCAATCCTATTTTCATCGTGGTCTGATGATATCATTAGTTTGCGACAAACTATTTACGTACAGATGTAGTGACTCATCGTATTTTGTCGAGTAAGCTTCTTTTAATATTTCCATCTCAACTTTTTCACCAAAGTTGATAGAGAAAACATGCTAAAACGAACTTTTTCGACAAAATACGATGGCAATCTATTATTCACTACATCTGTACAAAATAGGCTTCCGAAGTTATCTGTTTAAAAAAAAAAAAAAAATTGTCTGTTTAAATAAAATTGTGGAACTTTTACATATAAGTCACTTTTCGACCATCATTAAAAAAATTGGGGAAAATGAGAACAAATTTTTTCGCTCACTATAATAGCTAATCATCTAACAATTTTTGTAGTTTTACTCATCTATTCGTATCGGCGGAGTAAGAAAAACATATCTAACAGATGAGTTTGATGTCAGCGTCATCTCTTGGACGATTCGCGGACGAGTTTGCGGTTAGGTTCTAGTTACGGCATAAAAAGTTGCAATTAGATCCATTTGTCGAGAGTTTCCAGTAAAGTAATTAACTGGTTCAGTAACAGTCCTAGTACGGTAACCAGTACATTACATAGATATAACCAGTTCATTCGCTCGTAGGGTTGCCAAAAATATTTAAAGGAAGGTTAAAAAAAAAACAATAAAAAGAACTCGTAGAATCAGATATTCACTTATGTTGTTTAAAGAATTTTATTTCTCACATAAAGAATTACAGAAATTCACTTACATGAGAAAGGTTACAAGTTAAAAATAAAACTAAGCATGCAGTGTACAAAATGTTAAATACAAATCTTATAATATACAAAAGAAATCTCATAGAAAATTCATAGTGGGTAGAAATTAATTAGTTTACAACGCTATACACTCGGAATGTATGCAACAGATGCATGTCAAGCACAGTGATGTAGGAAGAAGGGGTCTCCTTCGCAATCCATAATATCGTATGTCCTAAAGTCAAATGCCATACCACATTTACTCTAAACACTTTTGACATATCAATCATTTGTCATAATGATTATTTGCCATAATGATCTTACATCCTAATGATCATAAACCATAATATTACATTACCTAATGCTCTAAATACCTAATATGTTTTGTACTAATCTATTAACACATAAAACTTACGAGTCATAATATACAAAACCATAAATCACATGTCCTAAAGCCATGATGATTACTTGCCATAATGTTCATAAGCTATAAAAACATTACCTAATATCCTACTTTAAGGCAGGTCAGACTTGGGTTAGGTTAGGTACGAAGACGAGCGGAGCGAAATTTGATATTCTGGATGATGACATTCGTATTTTCAATAATCGGAAATTTATTTCTTAGGAATTATGAAATTCGGAGTTTTAAAAATCGGAATCAGTAAATTCGGAATTAAATATTTCGGAGTATTTGGGTAAAGATTATTTTTTTAACCAATTTTTTACGTTAAAACAAAAATAAAAAACCGGATTTGGACAAATATCGAATTGGCTAAACCCCGAAAACTGTAGGTTGGGTTATAGGCTGAACCCCGAAACTGTAGGTTAGGTTAGGTTTGTATTGTGACCACGTATAGCGGAGCGAGCGGAGCGTCAAAAGACTTGCTGAACCCCGATAACTGTAGGTTGGATTATTGGCTGAACCCCGAAAATTGTAGGTTAGGTTAGGTTTGTATTGTGACCACGTACAGCAGAGCGGCAGACTTGCTGAACCCCGAAAACTATAGGTTAGGTTATTGGCTGAACCCCGAAAACTGTAGGTTAGGTTAGGTTTGTTTTGTGACCACGTATAGCGGAGCGTCAGACTTGCAGAACCCCGAAAAGTAAAGTTTGAAAATCTGAGCGTACAAAACTATACAGCATTAAAATTGTGTAGGTTGGATATCATGTTTTAGGATATGTACCTATTGTACACGTGATAATAATTAGGATAAGTAACTATTAAGACATGATGATTATGGCAACTAGTATTAGGATATGTAACTGATAGGACACTTGATCCTTAGTACTTAAGATAATAGTGCAAATAATCATTAGGATATTCAATATTAGGATGATCAATATTATGGCTTTTACATTAGGATAAACGTTATTATGGCAAAAGATCATTATGACCACAGTTATTATGGAATTTACAAATAGGACAAAGGAAATTAGGGATTCCAATATAGACCCAGGAAGAAGATATGCGGGCGCGCCCTATCGCGTACGGATGCGGCATAACTAGGTGTGCTCAAAATATTACAATTCAATTAGGCATATTTCTTCGTTCCTGTGAGTTTGTGTTTATAGTAAAAGCAAAGTATTATGTTTATCATATATATGTACTTATTTATTATTTTATACATACATATTGTTTTAAGTTACATTTTTACGTAGTCTATATATTATGTATAAGTATATATGCTTTTTTTAGGGTTCCGTAGTCAACTAGGAACCCTTATAGTTTCGCCATGTCCGTCTGTCCGTCCGTCCGTCCGTCCGTCCGTCCGTCCGCGGCTTAGCTCCGTGATCATTAGTACTAGAAAGCTGAAATTTGGTATGAGTATGTGTATGTATAACGCCGACAGAACGGTAAAATAAAAATTAAAAAAAAAAATTTTTTTCGGGTACCTCTCGAACACCTAAAGTGGGGGTGAATTTTTTTTTTCTTTTCAACACTGGTGTGTGGGGTGTCGTCTAACTTTTCAACCACGGGTCAAAAAAAATCGGAAAAATTCATGTTAATGAAGCCTTATAAGTACTTTCAATGAAAACTATATTGAACAAAATCGGTCGAGCCGTTTTTGAGTTATCGCCAAATTTCATATTTTTTCTTTAAAAGGTCGTAAGTTGACTTCCGGAAGGTAATAAGTGATTACAGTTTCTAGGGCGTCTACGACCTTTTTATAGAGCTTAAAATATTTCTTAACGTAAACCTCGGGCTTAGAAAAGCAGTTTATTGAAAAGGATGAGCAACTACGGAACCCTACACTGAGCGTGGCCCGACATGCTCTTGGCCGGTTTTTTAATCAAATATTATAAATATGTTTTTGGTATTGAGCTTGGATTTTATGTCTGCTAGATACACGGGGCTATATTTTTGGTAATAATAAATTGGTAGGTATGTATAACGCCGACAGAACGGTAAAATAAAAATTAAAAAAAAATTTTTTTTCGGGTACCTCTCGAACACCTAAAGTGGGGGTGAATTTTTTTTTCTTTTCAACACTGGTGTGTGGGGTGTCGTCTAACTTTTCAACCACGGGTCAAAAAAAATCGGAAAAATTCATGTTAATGAAGCCTTATAAGTAGTTTCAATGAAAACTATATTGAACAAAATCGGTCGAGCCGTTTTTGAGTTATCGCCAAATTTCATATTTTTTCTTTAAAAGGTCGTAAGTTGACTTCCGGAAGGTAATAATTGATTACAGTTTCTAGGGCGTTTACGACCTTTTTATAGAGCTTAAAATCTTTCTTAACGTAAACCTCGGGCTTAAAAAAGCAGTTTATTGAAAAGGATGAGCAACTACGGAACCCTACACTGAGCGTGGCCCGACATGCTCTTGGCCGGTTTTTTAATCAAATATTATAAATATATTTTTGGTATTGAGCTTGGATTTTATGTCTGCTAGATACACGGGGCTATATTTTTGGTAATGTAGAATTTTAAAGATTTTTTGAAGCTAGCCAGAGACGAAGCATCTTTAATGTCTCTCGGCAATTTGTTGTATAATTTGACACCTTCGAAGCTAATGCACTTTTTACCGTAGTTAGTCCATCATTATATGATTTGTTTTAACCCTTAAATGCATGAATTCAAAAAACACAATATTATAAAATATTATTTTATTTCAAATAAATATTTTTTGTTTTCACCCAGTAATTCATTTTTGTTTATGTAAGCTGCATCTTACATTATGCATTTAAGGGTTAATGACTTAAATGAACAAAGGACTGCCGACATAAGTTAAAAATTACAAGTTAGTATCATTAAATCTTCTTATCAAACGATTTCATGAAGTTGAGTGGCCACTCAATTAACGCGTTAATAATGAAGAGAATATGAATCGCGATGATGGGCATTGTCGCTAGTGTGGTTCCAGCATTAGGAAACCACAACCCTATTCGCAAGGGATAGCACGGTCGGCTATGTAAATGCGCAGCGCAGTTATCGCGTTTTACGCGCATCCATGCTTGACCGTCCCACACGCGATCGTAGAATCAATGATGATTAACACTTATTAAGTGCTACACGAGAATTGCCCCCAATCCAAGAATAACGTTAAAAGTTTCTATGGACCTAGAATTCGAGAAGGCGTCGAAAGTTACGTGGTATCTTATCCGTCCCATACATTTAGTATGCCCGTCCCATACCCATAGACCTCGGTTTAATACGCATAAACTATCTCTAGATGACGCTATAGTGTGTAAGAAAAGAGGTAATCCCACCTGAAAGACCGACAACGCACTTGTTACTCCTCTGGTGTTGCAAGGGCGATGGTAATCGCTTTCCATCAGGCGATCCCTTTGCTCGTTTGCCTCTTATGCTTAAATGTCATAAAAAAAGTAGGTCTAAGCACCGTACAATATGTGTGGGACAGAGACATCTTTAGGTGGTTCCGTCGATCAACGGAACGCGGCGTTTTAGAATAAGAATAAGTTCAAGAAAACTGCCAATGGGCAGTTTTCTTGAATTATTTGTCCGTGGTAGGAAATAGCAACAGTTGGGTTTCGAATTAACGCCAGTAAATACAGACAGTAACGGATGCTTTATTTAAGTATATTTTCATCTTTGTATCCAAAATCAGTTAACTTTGTAGATATATATGTGATAGAAAGGGGTCACGATTGCGGCAAAAAATCTTAATAGCGCGATGCAGACTGTTGTCGATTTGTATCAGCGCCGTGCGGTGGCAGCCAGCTCAGCACGCCAAAGTAGAGCTGGACATCCAAACATAGGGTATAGGATACTTTTTACCCGACATACGAAAAGAAGGGAGAACATGGTTTGCAGCTGCGGACACCTATTTATTACTCCTAATAATAAATAAAATGCATTGAAAATCTGCGAATACTTTACAGCCTTTATTTATTCAAAAAATGTGCAAGTTTACAGTGCATATGCATACCTAAAACGCTTACACATTATGGTAATATACAGGTAATAATGATATTAATTAATCAGAATTCGACATTATAAAAAATGAATATAAAAAATAATGCTTGAATAAACAAAGAAACATATAATGTCATAAGAATTAAAAATAATTAATAGTCAAGATCATGAAGATGTCAGTAACCCAAGAATTTAAACACATTAACGGAATAAGCAATTAATTAATTTGAACGTCGTCATCTTAAATTTAGAGGTATAACTATCAATTAATGATAATCGTTTGTTTCAGAACGGATTGGCATCGCCCGAGTCAAAATTCAGCGAGAAAACTCTTGAAGAAATCAAGGTTAGTATGTTCAATGTTAATTGACTACAGCGGCATCTATACCTAGTTTTGTAGAAGAGCGTGTTTCGACAAAGTTTGATAAAAGCGCCATCTCTTGAGCTTGGTTCGTACTAGTAATCTGTCGAGCTTGGTTTCATTCGCGTTGCGCGAGTTGTGTTTCACGTCTCTCATTCCGTTGCAGTGTCAGGGTTATCCTACAGGTGGCGTTTATGCATATTTAATTTTAGTTACTTTTTAATTAACTTCCAAAAAGGAGGACTTCCTCGATTACTCGAAGACACCCGATTTGCAAAAATATATTTTGCTTGAAAGGGTATACACTTTCTTATTGGCCCTATTGTGATGAGGTATGGATCTGCGGATGGGATCTTGGAGAAATGGAGGGATCGTGATTCGTGATTTACTTAGTTATTTTTCCTTTTTTTTTATTGATAACCATTATTTTTTTTTAAAAACTGATTATTTGTCATGAAATAAATAGTAACTTAAGGGTTGATCTTAGACTCATTAATGTATTTTTATCGGTCATACCTAACGATGCACCCACCAATATTGCTTATTTTATTTAAAATAATAGTGTTATTTTAATGTCACCTATGGGATCAATGTAAGTATTTAACCTAAGTAAGTAATACTTGTTGTGTATATTTTTTGATAATCACGGAAAGAAATAAGAAAATTGCCATCATCATCATGTATTTACTATATTCCGGTGCTCCTAACTGCCCCCAATCTTGAAATCAAAGGAAAGAGCCCGTCATAAAAAATGGCGTGACAAGTAAAACACAAATACCAAAGACGAGTCAGTTATCACGCGGCCGTAGGCGTTTCGCGCTCACAAAAACCCATATTCACCATGAAAGTGAAGTCCCACCGAAGGCGTGAAGGGCCCTCGACCACCCAAGTCGACAAATAGACCTTAATAGTGCCCGATTGAGGTAAAAATAAACGGTGATGGAAAAAAGTGTTTATGCGCGCTGGCTGTTTAGCTCAGTGCCTTCCACTCGAGTGGGGTTTAAAAATATAGCTTTCGCATTTTGAATTCGCCGTTGGCGAGGAAAATAAGGAGAGGAGCAATTAATGTTGACATAGTTTGCGCGAATACATAATGTGACTTAGGCTGTTACTAATGATAATAACCAGATAGTAAGGTCAAAACCCCATATTAGTTTGACATTACTCGATATATACTACTTTGACATTAATCGATATATTCTCAAGAATTAAATACAAGAACCAATGGCGAATACTCTTTTTGTGTGAATCTCCATACAAAAAGGTCGCATTTTAGCTTAGCAAGACAGAAATTCTCTTAACAACAAATTAATCATTGACATAATTTGAATAAACGAATTATTTCCATTCAAAACAATAAGTACAGTTGAACCTTAAATCTTACGAAAATTGTAGGTTTTATTTTTATAAATCAACAAATGTGACGTTTTCAATCAAAAGGGCCCACTTTGTCGCTCACTATAAGGACGTATTGACAGGTTATTGATATAAAGATGCAAACGAATTTCGACTCTTAAACAAGCGACAAAGTGGGAACTTTTCACTGAAAACGTCTCAAATGAACTCGTCTTATTTTGCCAACAATATCATTACTGTCAGTCCAGATTGAAAAATTTCGTATTCCTTATAATAAAATATTAAAATACCAAGGTACATAAATAGATTAGAAAGAAGTACCAGTGAATACCAAATGTTTATCCCCACAGCCCTTCGCATTTGCGCGTAGGTATTCGCGTAGCTATTCGTTCTGCGCGCTTGCACACGATTATAAAATCAGCGGGTCCCGAACGCATCGATTTAACTAAGCGGGGGCATTCGCACATTCACCGGGCTGATGGGGCATGCTGTCACACCGTTGCGTAATATATCAGTCTAGTAAAACACTTGCGATTATAAAATCAGCGGGTCCCGAACACATCGATTTAACTAACCGGGGGAATTCGCACATTCACAGGGCTGATGGGGCCTGCTGTCACACCGTTGCGTAACTATATCTAATGAAACGCTCGTACGCAGCCATAAAATAAGCGGGGTCTTGAACGCATCGATTTAACTAAGCGGGGGCATTCGCACATTCACCGGGCTGATGGAACCTGCTGTCACACCGTTGCTTAACTATATACACTGATTACGCTCATACGGGGCAATAAAATCAGTGGGGTCTTGAACGCATCGATTTGACTGAGCGGGGGCATTCGCATATTCACCAGGCTGCTGGGTCCTCATATCGCACCGTTGCATAACTTATATCTAATACACCGCTCGTACGGGGCCATAAAATCAGCAGGTTCCGAACGCTTCGGTTTAACGAAGGCATTTGTGCAATCACCGAGCTGATGGGTCCCTTTCGTCACACCGCCGTGCATAGTATTACCTACTTAAGTACACCGTCGTAAATAGATAAGTCTAATACTTGCTTATAACGCTCCCGATCTTAAATCATTGGCTCTTGAATGGCCTAAGTTTCCGCTTTAAACGAATCGATTAAATTGCATTATTTGGATATGATAAATTAAAAATCGTCAAGATGCGCAAATGTAAATACAAGTAGGGACATTCCTACACTTACCTATTTACATAAACAAAAAACTGTGTTGGCTTACAAATGTTATGCAATGTTTTTTTGTTTATTTTAATGGTTACGCGTCTATGTAACCGCGGCCGCGAGCGTAACTTTGTATTTTGTAGTCTTTAGTCTCCCCACATTTGAAATATGAACGGGTGCGAGGGGGCGCAGAGCAAATATTGGCAGATGTAAGTGGATGGCTGCAACGGCGCCGCCTTGACGTCACGGCTATACCTGGTGACATGTTTTATTTAACATTTTATCTTTAGTTTCACTGATGTTAGATGGGTGACAATCTTCGTTTCAACCGCTACCTCAGTTTCGTTACGAAATTTAGACGGTAATCGTAACGAAAGCTGGGGTAGTGGTTGAAACGCTCCTGACTTTCATCCAGATGGCAATGGATGGTTTAGTTCAAGATGCATCGAGGGGACTCTAGTGCGTTCATTTTGAGATCCACAGTGCTAGTGTGGCACGTTATTACGTTCGATGTCACGTAGTTTTACTGCGTATTATTTCGTTGCACGGTGTTAGAGGTATGTTCAGACAGAAAAATGTGTCAACGGAACAAGTACGTCAACGGTATTACACACGCACCTCGATATGATCGAAATTCACAGATTTTATACTACTAACGCCATCTTTCAACCATGCAACTATAGTTCTTAGTTGGCAAAAGCAAGATTTAAGTACTTACTTGAGCAAAACCTTTTGCCAACGATGGGTGGTTCTACTCAGGAGGGACGAAAATGAAGTGATTTGCGGCACACCATTTTTTTAGCATCTAAGGTCAGAAAAGTAGCTTAACGCCTAGCGGTGGTTGTTCTTTCACTGATCTCAAACGGGCCAGTCAAAAAATAAAATATACCAAATTTATGAACATTTAAACAATATATGGGCCCTGGAGACTGAGGACAGGATACTGAGATTATTGTAAGTTTTTAACCAATAACTACGTCAATGCAACATTTAATATTGAAATCATGCAGTTCTGTACTCTAATGTAACGAATTTATGACCTATGAATGCAAAAAAAGTGTATAGAAAACAATGGATTTTAAATAAATACGGGCCAGGATACTGTTAAGCTGACTGGCCGTAGCACAACTTCACTTACACAACTCGCCGTAGCGACTAAGCCAACCGCGAACCGAGACAAACGCGATCATTTATATGCTAACTTCACTTCGATCTTTCACTCAGACCGAACAGCAACGCGCTAGACGTGGTAACTCAAACTGATTTTAACGTGTTTTGATGTAGCAGGAGACTGAGGTAAAAAACGAGGGACAAAATTTAATGCACTTTTTTTTAATAAGTTTCGCATTTAAGGTAAAATTAGACAAACACATTGAAACTACATATATTATAGATTTCTATTTTAGCGAAAATATTACGTAAATACTCAAAATGCAGTTATGATGCAGCCATTAAGCTTTCATTTCGTCCGAGAGACATAACTGGAGACTGAGAATTTGACACTTTAAAGTACAATTTTTGAGAGATACGTATATATTTAGGGCTTTAGCTAATTTTCAGTGTCATACTAGAAACCACTTAGTTGTACAGTTTCGATCGTAAATCAATATAATTTGCCTACAAAAACTATACAAAATAAGGTGAGCCGCGAAAAATTCCCTTGTGAGTAGAACCACTTGTTAAGAGATATATATTCAAAAACAGGACAGTGTTACCCTCCCACAATGTTGAAACTGTGTCATAATAATCAAGTGCAATTACTTTAATATTTAAGATTGTAAGTTAAGTTTTTTATGTGTTTTTTATTAAGAATTTTCTATGAATTAAACAGCTAAAATTTTAAAAAATTTAATTTTTTTTTACCCATATACAAACTGGCTCTCGTTGTATGGTTTGACAGTTCATTTTCTTGGAAGAATTAGCGTGGTCTGATTCTAGTTGCGTTTCTAGTAGTTGTAATCTTACAACGTTGCGCGAGTCGTATAACATCAGTACTTTTCAATATTTCGATATGGTAGGTGCGCTTATCCCGCTGGCGAACCTGCTGCGATTCCGACTTACCTTAGATTAGAGATGTAGATGTGCCGTTTCCGCAAATTTCCAGTAATTTTCCTCATTTTGTATAAAAAATGAGGATATTTTTGACCTCAAGGTAAGTAGATGACCTGTAAAAGCTGTTCATATTAATAAATATAAGATAATAACACCAATTATTCGTGTATATTTTAAATTATTTTATTCAAAATAAATTCCTCGTCCAATATGAAGATAAACACATGAAGAAAAAAATGCTCCATTAGCATGAAGGGTACGAATTAATCCATACTAATATTATAAATGCGAAAGCGTGTCTGTCTGTTACCTCTTCATGCTTAAACCGCTGAATCGATTTTGATATAATTTGGCATGGAGATAGTTTAAGATCCGAGAAAGGACATAGGATAGTTTTCATCCTGGAAATTATCCCTAAAAAGATTGAAAAGTGAGTAAGTAATTCATGATGACATTGATGACCCTGTAGGAAATGTAATGATTAGACCAAAAGCACAATTGCTCTTACATTTGCTTAGGCGCTTTTAATAATCCCTTTTATTAATTAACGTGATTAGGTGGATATCTATCGTGTTGAACGAGGTTGCTTCCATACTTCCAAGTTCCACGCGGACGTAGTCGCGGGCAAAAGTTAGTCATCCATAATTTACATTTCGGCATACATAATTTACATTTCGGCATACATAATTTACACAAAAAAATGCTATTAGATGTATTGTATATAGTTAAAAAAAGTATAATACAGTTCAGGATTATTGAACATAGGTAAACTTATTTATTAGAGAGCCAAAATTTCATCATGTTAAAATATTAGATGGGAATGGTTGGTACCTAATTCAATAAGGGAACATTAATAATGACTTTAGGTCATAACCTTAGATACATAGCGTTCCACATCACATCTTCTATTCTACCTTACATAGATAAGAAAAAAACCCCATAAGCCCTTCGTGAGAAGCCAGGCACTTACCTCCTGGAACAGGCGCGTGGGCAGTGCGCTTGCGCGAGTCATTAGCGCCGCCGCGCGCCGAACGATAGTAATGAGTTAATTGAGGTGCAAAAATATTGAGTCTCGGTCAAAAATGACATAAATACATTTGTGTTACGTAGAGACTTAGGACGTTTTAATTATAAGAGAATGATAGTGCAAAAATATTAAGCAATATTCCAGAATGGCATATGTGCTTTAGTGTTGGAAAGAGACTTGTGACCTTTTAGTTGGGAATGCAGTAAAGGGCAGTAACTTGCTTAGCGTGCGCCGTGCTAAATGGGTTACCGGTGGGAACGGACGTGGATTGATGAGGGATTTGTATGGTACAGTCATTGTCAATAATTATAAACATGAATATATTTCGTAGACATTATTTATTAGCTCGTGTCCGCAGGCAGATAGCCACCGCGACTGTATCACAGCACACACAGCACGTAGCATAGCTGTGACACGCGAATCCTTGACGCGCCACAAATACTGCCTGTCACTTTTCATTCAATACCGAGCGAGCAAGACAGGTGACGCTGAGTCGAGCGACACGCGAAGTCGTGGCAAGGTATGCTAGCCCTGATAATGGAGTCCGCCAGTGGATAAAAGCCTACCCCGGGGATCGCCAACATACAAAAATTCATTTATTAACCTATTGACCGCCAAGCGGTCTAGCAATTTGCCGTGCCTCTGACGCCAGAGTAAAAAAAAAAAGATGTGCCCCAAAATCAACAGGGATTGAAAAATACTTGTAGCGGTTAGAATTACAAAGTTTTTGATCATTGAAATTTGGACGGCTGTGGCCGACGTGGCGTCAGGGGCACGATTTTTTGTTGACGGCCACAGCCGACTGTGGCGCTCAAAAGGTTAAAGAAGTAACGTATTCTAGCCTGAATCAAATGTTTATATTAAAGTGAGGTATTGAGAAGTTTAATGGCTCGAGTGGGATGGCCCGCGCCTCTAGCTCGAACACTGGCGCTCTGTCCATTAGGTATGTTACCCATCACCCTATGGAGTCCTATGGACTCCGTAGCTTAGTGGACATAGTGCCCGTGTTGGCCAGGAAAGCTTTAGGAGGCGCGGACTCGAATCCTCCACGAGGCAATAAATTTGGATTATTTCGCTATGAAGAAATTGTTATTTTCTTTACGATAGTCTAGCATTTGGCCTCGATTGCACCGATGTTAAGTGACAATAAGGCCTACGTTGGAGCATGCTTGCCTAGAAAATGCCTATTCACTCTCGACTTGAAGAGATCCAAGTTATATTTTTCAGGGAAAATCTGCGCAGGAAGAGAGTTCCACTCTTTTGTTGTCATGATAAGAAAATTGGACGCAGAGCGTTTCGTACAAATCAGTGGTATAGCGACAACATAAGGGTGGAATCCAAGTCCCCGTCGAGTATTTTGTATCCTGTAGAAAACCGATAAATAGGCGACTCTTGTGCGGTGTTCGAGGTTCTGCAGCTTTTCCTTAAGTAACATTTCACCTATTCCTCACAATATAATCTTTCCACCTTGTTGTCTACCCAGCTACCTAGTCTTCTCGCTAGCTAGCGTGCGCAGCTGGCATGGCTGTCATTGTAAATAACTCTAATCCCCACACATTACACCACCAAAGGCACCAAACCATCGCACAACTACCGTATGCCACCACTACATCCATAACTCATCTCAAGAAACCTTTGGTACAATTGTATTACATACATCGCCTCATAGCATAGCATTAATACATGGCACTTTACTACTTGTAACATTATTGCAAACATCCTTCTTATACATACCTCTACTACTATAAAATTGCAAATATTAAATCTATACCTTCACATTATTATTTATTTAAACATATTTTGCTCAAAATTAGTGAACTATTGGAAGGTCTCTGATGAATACAATTGTTTGGATTTTTGGGATGTTAGTATATCAAACAGGCTGAACGGAATCTGCAAATCCTTGCTACTGACATACATCCGCAGACGATGACAGGACAACTTTAACCCAATAATTTTCTGCGATATAACTTACGAGCGAGCAATACAGTTCATGCTAGACGTAGGCTCTAATTCCAATCTCTCTCTTATATCTCGGAGATAGCTCCTAATTGACGATGTACCTAGTATATCGCAATTTCGCAAACCCGGTCGCTTCAAGTTTGCGCCTCATTTATATGCGGCGCCATAAATACCAGGCGCAAACTTTACTTGACTGGTTAGTAACGTGATATGACACTTTATATAGTCCGAATAGCAAACATAGCGTTTTAATATACCCGAGACTTCGCTTATTTGGCGATATTTCAGAGTACACTGGAATAGCGCCCTAATCTTACGCAATTCGCACACATCATATTATTTCAATGGCCGTCTATCAGCTGATACCGGCAACAATATATAACGAGCGGAACAAACAAAATTAGCCGCTCTGTCGGTGTGTTTGCCTCTGCGCATGTAGACTTAGCCGTGTAATCTTACTTAACGCTTTTGGTTACAAATGATGAGCATAAGCGGAACCGAATTATTGTTTTTTTTATCAGCATAACGACGATACCATGGACGGCCCATCGCGCCAATGCCTCCAACCTTCAGGATTTGGGAATCATCATGAGACTGTCCAAAATCTTTGAATTTTTCTTTCACATCGCCAGGAAGTCAACCTGGCAAAGCTCCTAGTGTCAGAAAGGATTCAAGGAAGACGAAGAGGAAGGAGTTCCATGCGCTGGACCGATCAGATTAGATTCACGACACAATGATTACCAAGTTTCCTGACGCCATGCGTTCTGCAGTAGATCGAACAAGTGGTGAGCTGTCGTCCGAAGAGTGATAAATACTTGTTTTATGACAATGGGACCAACGAGAAAGTATGCTCTCAGAAAGCAAAAACTGTATTTTCTTATCTATACATTCTATACATGAAAAAAGAAGAACATCACGACGAACTGAAAACCAGCTTCTTTTTCTGACGTCGGTTGATAAATAGAGAGAATTCAGCGACTTTTGTTTCGCGTCAAATAAAAGATGTTTCTTATTAAAATATTTGATTGGATTCTATAAGATAGAAAGAATTCAAGGGTATAAGTCTAAAGGCAATCTTGCTAGGTCGTGTAATTGTACCAAAATCTAATAGCTTCATTGTTGGCTTTAGAATCCCCACTGTAAGCTGACCTCCCCACCTCTCCCAAGCCCAAACAACTACTAAAGGAAAGAAGGAATTTGATCCTTTCAGGGAGGTCTACATTGACTGGTATGGGCATTCTCTGTGATAAATTTGCGGAGCAAATGTTGCCAGTGATATTTTTGTAACACTGGTTTGTTTTATGAGTTAAACGTATTAGGATGTTAAGTACCTGTCCACTTGTTTGTTTTTAAACTGCCAATGGAATTTCGGTGTGTTTTCAAAGTTCTTGGTATCTAAGAATAATGAGAGTCGATTGCAAAAAAAAATTACATAGTTAAAAGCTTAGTTAAAAGCATTGTTTTGTGTGACGAAAGTTAGTCATGCAAAATGTATGGGTAACTTTCGTCACACAAAGGAATCAATTAAGTTTTGTTTTAATTAAAGCCCTTAACTATGTAATTTTTTTTTGCAATCGACCTATCAACAGGTTACAGCAAAAGGTATATGATTTTCTTTCCTTTTAAGCAAATCATTTTGTTTTTTAGTGGAAACACACCACACAGACAATAAGCGTAATTCTCATTTTCTTTTGCTTCACCTTTCTATCGGGCTAGCATAACTGACCGCGAATTTGCTTGTAGTGCGACATATGGCCTTTCTTACTCGCATGGCATTGAACGGACGGAGACAGACACTATTTGTCGTAGACACAGGACAAAACACTACCAGAAGTCTCTCTTGAGCTAGGCAAATTCACTAGTGAACTGTGTTATTGGTGTATCATGATCATGAGGCGTAGTGGCACCACCAACCGATGCGTGTGACTGGCTGGAAACGCTCGCCGATTTTTATCGAGCAAAGGCGTGAATAAGCCAGGCTTGCGCTGGTGCACTGTCTAATGGCGCCTTCTTGACACAGGTTAGTCAGGGTTAGAGATGTGCCGTTCTCGAGAACGTCTCCCGATTTGTATGGGTAAAGGACATTCTTGAGAACATTCCCATACAATTGGGAAACGTACTCGAGAACGGCACACCTCAAGTCAGGGTGCTGTCGAAGCTATCTGGAAGGCAAACACTGCTTCACATCAATCAAAATCGCCGACGCCAACTAAATCGAATAGTCCCTGTGTACAAAATAAGCAAATTTTTCGTTGGTCACAGGATGATCGATTAAAGCCCGCGTGTAACAGCGCCCGATAGTGGTAGTTTACAGCGCGTGGGGGCGCCTGATAGCGCCTGTTTCACCTTTTACGAGCGAACCACTATGAGGCTGGGCAACTAAAATGTTACCGGTTTGAGTCGGGCATCCTGCAAGCCACGTGTAATTTCTAATTTCAATGGATTTGCCTTTCTGGTTGGCTGACATCAAGATGCCTGTTTGTTAAACAGTATGTCAATATCTGCCAGTCCCCAGTTAATTCAATCATAATTACTAATTGAACCTTTTTCACAGAATTGAACACTACATAAGGTTCAATCTTCTGATCTTCGCAAATGTCGCCTGAGAACTGTATTTTATGGATTTTTTTGGGTCTGTTCTGTAGTAACGCGACCGACTGATGAAAATAATAAAAAATAAAATAAGTTTTATTGGTTCAATAGGACATACAAAAATATCACGAGTGGTGAGGCCTCCTAGTAGGTGTAAAACACCTGTGTCAGGAGGGCTCGCTCTTCCAGAAGTTGTAAACTTAATTCGTAGACTATTGTTACGACAAACTTATTTTGTACATTTATTTAAAGTAGCTTAACTATGGTACTTTATATCTACAGTATGTAACTTAATATCTACACTATTTCAATTACAATGTATTACGCTAGAATTTGGTGCAAGTATGAGAACTTAAACTTGCACAGTAAAAGCAGTTATAATTATTATTGTTATTTCTACTTAGGTACAGTATTTTTTTTTTACAAGTTGTATTTTTTCAATTTTTCCTATGTACTTCCAGTGAGTAGGTCTTCTGTTTCATAATAATTTAATTGTAGTACTGATGCGTTGGCATCTCTGGCAGCGCGCCGAATTTATATGAACAACAGCGAAAGGCGGAGCCAGACATCTTCATGTGCGCTGTGGCGTATACCTACGACTCGCGACACATACTTTATTCTATCCTTTTCATTTACGATAAAGTGTGGCCATAGTGGCTAGCATGCTAGGCCGCGCTAAAATGGCACGGGTCACAATTTTACTACAAGCAAATCGTCGAAACTTTGATGAAAGCTGATATTTGAAACCAAACTCGGGGAAAAGTCAGTTAAGTGCGTATGCACTAAATTTTCATAAGAGTAACATGACTCATGAATTACGAGAAGTACCCGGTCACGAAATGTGGCATTTTTTTATTATTAATTTGGGTGTAGCACGTCGTTACTAGGTATCGATTCTCAACAAATTTGAGACGATGGTGCCGACGATAAAATCTAAATCTTTACGGTAGATGGCGCTACGATGCCACCCTAAGGCATGTTGAAGCAACTGGTTGAAAGATTCAATGGCTCTGACATCTGGTTCGGTGGTCCAGTTGGTAGGACGCCCGTGTTGGCCCGGAAAGCCGTTGGAAACGCAGGTTCGAATCCTGTCCGAACCATTAAAAATTTAATTTTTCGCTTCATTGTAAACATTTCGAAATGTGGCATCTTAGCGCTCCCGCTGTAGGTGCGCGGTCAGCATCCCGTGTCCGCGAATACATTACCCGTCCATTTAGCCGTAACATCGACTTACCCTGCGTTTCTGTCGCACGGAACTAGCCGTCAGCGTTTCAGGGGATAGTTTTGTGAGTTATTTCCTTCAAATTTAGGTTTATGAAGCATATGGCATTCATTACACAAGAACACCATGAAATATTATCCGTCCACGTTACCGTTACACTGGCTTATCTTGCGTTTCTTTCGCATGGAACTAGCCGTCAGCGTTTCAGGAGATAGTTTTGCGAGTTATTTCCCTAAAATGTAGCTTTATGAAGAATGGAATTAATTACACAAGGCAAGGATACAATAAAGTACATTACTCGTCCATTTAGCCGTAACACCGGCTTACCTCACCCTGACATGGTAGACGCGGGATGTCTGCCCTCACTTCTGTGACGCGGAGACTTCTCATTTGTGGGTATGTGCTCCTACACAAAGTAGCACCCACTCGTAGAGGGCTGGCCAGCTTTTGTGCAGTCGAAGTTGAAATCATTTAATAAAAAAGGGATGGTCTGCCTACCGCTCTCTTTTATTGAATTATTGATTGGTTAACCCATAGTCAATAATGCTTGTGTCTAATCAAGCATTTTTTATTGTTTCAGAGCTCCTTGCGGTCGTCAGAAGCGGACAAACGGCGCATGATGGACCGCGTTGCGAAACTGGAAGATGAGCTGCGTAATCTCAGGATCACCGCAAGGTATGCGATTCGAAATCATTCGCCTCAAGAATCGAATTTTTCAACCGGTCACTGCGCTAATGATGTAGGATCAAAAAATCTTAATACGTCACAGTAGATGGCGCTACACTGCCTAAGGCGATAGACCGTTTGGTATATAGATCATATCCCCGGAGAACCGACGAAACGTGGGAGAATCTCAAACGACGCGTTTTTTTCTACTTTTCTCTTTAGCATAAAAAATTAGATTTTGTAAGCAGATATTTCTTTTACTTAAATACATTTTGATAGGGTTATTATTCCATAACCTTTGTTCTCGCAGTCTCGACTCGAGCGAGAACGGCATGACGAACGGCAACGAAGATCCGGAATCGGAGCGGATACGACTGCGCAAGGAATTGGCCAGCATGAAGAAGGCCAAGCAAGCCGCGGAAGAACACGCTTTCAAGTAAGTTTATCTTAATATATCCCTTGACAGTCCTCGCTGTCGACTTAAGGAAAATGAGGTGATGCTGTCGACTCTGGCTCAGAGACAAAGTGACTGTTGCATTAATAAGCCAGAATAGGTACGAAGAAATTACTTGTAAGCCGCACAAAAAATCTAGCTGATTCCTATTCCCCTCGATTCCATTACTGCGCGGTTGAGCCGGAATCTACATGAAACTCCTTAAAACACTTCATTAGAAATAAAGAGAACCTTGATAATACTTTTCGATGGAGGCGCTGCTTATGTTTTCCTGACGCCCTTCTACGTTGTAAGCTGAAGTTGTGTACGCCATCGCTATTGAACTCTCTTTCCTTAGGGCTGTTGTGTTTTGAAAAACAAGTCAAGTATGTCTTATCATGTAAACTAGCGATCCTCTGCTATCTTTGAATGGTGTAGATTTTTTACAACTATAACTAACGAAAATAAATCGTCGTCCTAAAGGAGGACTAGGCTGGCCACGTCTGTTGCATGCCCCGGAAAGGTGGGCTAGCTTGGCTACTGAGTGCATGGGTGCCACAAAATAGGCAGCGCAGGCGGGGCAGGCCAACCTGGAGATGGCGGGACGACCTAGGTTTGCTCATTGGCTGGCCGGAGGAGGGTCTGATTGGGAGTCGTAGAAAAGGGGGAAAGGTCTTTGCCCAGCATTGTGACACTCAAACAGGCTAATAAAAAAAAAACTAACCAACCAATCTCTTACAGATTGGAGCGGCTAGTCACCCAACTCCGTTCCAAATTCAACGGCCTCCAAACATCCCCAAACGGCCCCGAGTCTCTCCCCAGCGAGTCCGAACAGGACACCGGCCGTGCACGTCGCACCAGCGTCAACTCGAACACGACGGTAGTGTTCGGGCCCGTGACGGACTTGTAGCGAACACTTGCGCGCGACCTGTGCGTCCTGACTGAGGACATGGTCTGCTCGGCATTGGGGAAAATACACTGAGCACTACTGAGCTTCAAGTAACATTTAAGGGTAAAAATCGGGAGTTTCAACCGCTGCCTCAGTACCATTACCATGAGTTAACGTGACCGTGTTCGCTAGTGACAACGTAAACAATTTATATGGAGAATATAGGACAGCGCACATTGTTGTGTTCCGGTGTGGGGGTAAGATAGCCGGTGAAATTACTAGCACAGAGGCATTCTATCTTCGTCCTCCGGGTAGGCTAGCACTTCTGACTCCTCTGGTGTTGCAGGTGTTTATGGGCGACGGTTATCGCTTTCCATCAGGCGATACGTTTGCTCGTTTGCCCCCTATGACATAAAAAAAAAAAAAAAAAAAAACGGTTACTTTGTAGAACTACAATTCTCCATACAAATCCTTTCCGCAGACGCTAGCGAGCACGGTCACTGTAAACTTATGGTAAGGTACAGCTTTCGTTACGATTACCGTCCAAACTGAGGTATCGGTTGAAACGCTTTTGATTTTCACCCTTAAAACTCATTTTCACGTGGATGAAATGTAAATCCAATGAGAACTTTTGGACATTACAATTCTGTCGCATTGATAATTAGAAAAGAATAACCCAAGCAATGTCAGTCGCTCGTTTCGAAAATATCACAATTATTAACAAGCAAATTTCATAATCATAATACAGTAGGTAATAATATGATGATTGATTAATGATGATGTTAAAAAATGGATTATGTTGCGTAAAATTTGCACCCTAAAATAAAAGTAAGTAATATTAATAAACCTAACTCATTTTCAAATGGCTGAAAGTTCTGAATCCTACGAGATCTCTCAAACATTACTATTATCGTCACATTGATAATTAAAATAAATCTCAAGTAATCATGTCTTTGAACGCTATAATGTCATCTCAATAGAGGTTGTTAACCTTGATGAAAATCACGTTTAGAAAGAAAATCCTTATACTACGATAAACTACGATAGTCTAATTCACCATTGTGATATATTGGGATCGAGCGATCGAAGCCTACTGACTACACTCAAGAGCAATAAAACGGGTACACTTACACGGAATCGCTAAAGAATTTGTGAATAAGATGTTTATACTATATTATAAAATTGATATTAATAATGTTAAAGCTTACTAATCGAATTAAAATCAACGCTTGCATATCCGTAACGTAATGAGTGACAATAAGGTCATATAGTTATTAAATAGTGTGTGGTGCTTTAATAGTTTGTCTGTCATTTTGAACTCGTGGTGTTCTTAAATTTGTTTGTTAAATAATAATATTAATAACGTGATGTGTGCTATAAATTATATTTACTGACACTTCGTGCGACACCTCTATATTGACGTTTTAAATTTTTAACAATTCGTATTTGACACTTTATTATTGAAGCTTTTAATTCTATTTGTACGGTCAATAATGGTTTCTATTGTAACCATAAATAGTGATGACCCGTTTCTGAGAATTTACGGATACAGAGAACGTTTCGGATGGGAAAAGAGAACTTTGTCACTGCACACAAATCAGGCAACGTTCTCGCAAACAGCACATCTCTTACCACATATAACAAATCAAGATGGACGAATGTAAGTATAAAAGGGAAGCGTCTGTAATTTTGCCTGTGAAGTTAGGATTTGATTTTAGAATGATATGTAATTTGCAACGTCGTCAACTATAAAATCACTGTGGGGTTTTTAATTATTATCAACCGATTTCAAAAAGTGTAGGCTCTCAATTCGCTTTATTGTTTTTACTTGTTTTTATGTTTGTAACCACTGAAGTTCAGATGTAACAAACATAGTATATAGAACTCTTGAATATAGATTTTTTGTTCGTGACTAGGCATTTCCATGTTGGTCCCATAAAATTTTGGTGAAGATCTAATGACGAGATCCATGATAAATAAAGGGAGCTCCTGAAATATTGTAGTATAGGCCATCTGAAGCATATTTGAAGTCTGCAATTTTTGGTGAATTCCGAAAAATAAAAAAAAAATATTTTCGAAATATTAGAAGAGACGAGAAAATGCTATGTTGGGCGTCTCTGATAATTTCGCGTAGGCCTACGTATACTTATTTCAAGTTTTTTCGTCCATCTTGGTGTGTGTCTGTAACAAGATGCTACAATTGGAGCTCAAAATAAAAAGTTACATAGTAATTTTCACATATATCAAATTTATTAATTAAAAATGACAAATAAGATCTGCCTATTTGTCAGCCGTTTTTGATTGGATTTAGTTTTTATTTTTTTCATTGTTCTTCTCAACGCTTAGTGCTAATACACTTTAGCTTACTTCAACAAGGTACTACGTTATATGCAGTTACTAAACGACATGGAACCTTGTAATAGTGTGTTGGTGTTACTTCTTGGCCAAATTGATGTTTGCTACTTCTACGAGTATAATACTTGTAGGTAGGGAGTAATTGGCAATGACAGTTGTGCTCAATTATTTGGTGTAGTAATTATGATTCGTGTATTGCCTACTTTGACTAAAACGTCGTATATATGGGTGATTTCCAAATAAGTGCGTATTACCTTTTTTGTTCTTTTCACAATGACAAAGGGCGATTATTTAAGCGTTTTAACCATTTCATTAATTGTAAAAATCCGCGACTTCTACATGGCAACGGAAAATGGCGCCTCAGTTTATACGCAGGTTGTCGATATTGCGGACATATTATTGGGGCGGTTAAAACGCTCAAATAATCACATTTTACTGTACAAATGTACTCTGACAATTGTGTTTCCATTTTCCATTTAAAATTTTGGCACATCCTTGATATTTATTTTATTTCTGCAAACTTTTTGATACAGGAAACACTCGACAAAATAGAACTAGCTAGTCCAGCTAGCCAACGTACTCGTAATTTGGCTGTCTTTGCCATTTGACACACTCCCATGAGTTCCATTTAGTTCCATTGTCGTAGAGTGTATATTACTTAATTATTTTTCCATATACTACCGACGAATTTGTTTTAAAGTAATGGCAATACGACCTAACTCATTGTACGGTCGAAAATTATTATAATTAGTGAATTATTTTGAATATTTTAATCATATGGTCTCAAAATGTCTTGAACAAGTTATACAATTAAGATTTTTTTATAATTTTCATGATTATTTGTCTGATTTGTTTTATAAATATTAAGACAATTATGTTTAAATTCGTAATGTATAATTATCTAGCTCATGTTTGTGATGGTTGTTCGTTTGTAATAATTTACCGAATTAATTTTATTAGAAGGCGTGCTCTCTATAAGCTAACATATCTATATATACTTATAATAAATAATACGTATGTGGGTTGTACCGAATTATAACAAATCAAATTAAAAACAACTGGATTGGGCTGGGCTGCTTGCGTTTACTAAGATATATAAATGACAAAACACCCGTCTCTTTCTGACAAGCATGTGTGCGAGAGTGATGGATGCTTTATCATTTATTTATCTCGTGATAAACGTAACCATTCTAGGCCTGGAATCTGTAATTTGTTTCTGAAATGACTTTTAAGATGATGATAACGAATGGTCCTAATTTAGTTACTCTAAAAAATACTTAATATGCCATAGAATACTCTCATTAACTATAACTGATTTGTAAAACTAGCAGAACGTAAAATTTGTAGTTAAAACTATGTAAAGAATAAATCTGTATAAAATGTAATATGTAGTCGTTTAAAACATGCCCATCAAAAACTTAATGTTAAATTGGCGGCCAAGACACACAAGCTAGTAACGCCTTCGCTGTAAAAAAGCTATCAGATCCCAGGACAAGACGAGCCACGAAACCCTGACTTTCGTAACCCTACGCCTTTTACGCCAAAGATGGTTGAGGTCGACAACGGGAAAATGCTTCACTGACGCCAACGTCGGCCACAGCCGTCCAAATTTCAGTGATCTAAAATTTTGTAATTCGAACCGCTACGCGAAGTATTTTTCTATCCCTGTAGATTTTGGAGCCTTGTTTTTTCTCCTGTGGCGTCAGGGGCGCGGATAAAAGGCTGTACGGCTGTACGGCTTGACGTACAATTGGTTAAAAAGTATGGCTTGGCTTTATCATAGATCTATTGGCTGTCATAACATTACAAGGTATGTTTTATTCAGATTTGTTTGACCTTTCACTGGTTATAACTATTGTCACTAACATTAGTATAAAGGTTGAACACGCCAAAACTGGGGCACACAAAGATTAATATTAAATCATTTTAATAATAAATAACCACATTATGTTTTCCACATTTAATGTCGAATTTAATGAAGTTTATAACAACATTTCCTATTTTAGTAATTGTCTACACTGTAAGCCATACTTCGAACTTTCCTGCGCACACGGCTCATAAGACTTTGCACCATCTCATTAGGACACCGTTTCGACGCCCATGTCCATACTTTTTGTAGTTCAGAGACCGATTTTATTTTCACCGCCTTTCTTTTTTAAGATTCCCTTCATAATACTCCAGTACTCTTCAACAGGCCGCAGTTCTGGACTATTTGGGGGGTTGCATACTTTGGGTACCACCACGATTCCGTTTGCTTCGTACCATTTCAACACTGCTGTTGCGTAATGGCAAGTAGCAAAATCTGGCCAAAACAGCGGTAGTTAGTCGTGCTTTCTTATGAAAGGCACTAAACGTTTCTGTAAACACTCTTTTTAATAAATACCGCTGTCTATTGTCGCGGTGGTAATAAACGAGCGACTTTTTTTCCGCAGCTACATATTGCCTGACAAATAAGGTATTTTTTTTAGGAATTTAGACTGTTTTTTTAATTTACATTCTTCAGGAGCGTCTGTTCGACTTACGCTGGTATAGAACTCTTGGCCAGGAATTTGTTTTAAGTTTGCCTTTGCATATGTTTTATCGTCCATGACCACGCATGCAAACTTCGTAATGAAATTTTCATAAAATTTTCGTGACCGTTTCTTTGCAGATAGGTTCTGTCTCGAGTCTCGATCTGGTGCAGCTTGGGCTTTATAACTTCTTAGTCGTGCCCTACGTTTAACTTTTTGAACATAGGACAGAGACATTTTCACTTTCTTGGCAACATCGTGAGATGAGATCTTAGGATTTGAGGCAAGAATCCTTACAACACTCTCGTCCTTTTTAGGGTTCCGTACCTCAAAAGGAAAAAACGGAACCCTTATAGGATCACTTTGTTGTCCGTCTGTCCGTCCGTCTGTCAAGACCCTTTTTCTCAGGAACGCGTGGACGTATGAAGCTGAAATTTATATCAATTACTCAGGTCTACTGTCCCTTGAAGCTGTGAAAAAATCAAACTTCTAAGCCAACGCAATCAAAAGTTACAGCCGTTTATGCCGCAAATTTTCGACACTTGCAAGGGAATCAAAACCTACAGGGTGCTTCCCGTGAACTCAGAATCTTGAAATTTGGTACGAAGCAACGTCTTATAGCATAGATAAAGGAATAATTACGAAAACCATAAATTTTTTTTTTAATACCTAACTTTGCACCTAATTTGCAAATTTTCGACACTTGCAAGGGAATCAAAACCTACAGGGTGCTTCCCGTGAACTCAGAATCTTGAAATTTGGTACGAAGCAACGTCTTATAGCATAGATAAAGGAATAATTACGAAAACCATAAATTTTTTTTTTAATACCTAACTTTGCACCTAATTTATATGGGGCGCTATACATACCAGGTGCAAACTTAACTTAACCACTTAGGGATGGAAAGTGTTTGTACGGAACCCTCGGTGCGCGAGTCCGACTCGCACTTGGCCGGTTTTTTTTTATTCTTGACTCCCTGCAACCCACCACTTCCTGGCTTGCGATCTATTGTTAAGCGTTCACGAAACCTTTTTAATACGCGGCAAACCGTAGATTGAGGACATTTCAGTTTTTTTGCGATATCTCTATAGCGTAGCATTGAATTTTCTGCATATTCGTGCAGAATGGGTTCGCGTTGTTGATGTTGTTTGCTCGACATTTTGACAGCGAATTAAAAAAAGAAAAAAATATATTGACGTATTATAGGATAGTTCCTTGTAATCAAATAGGTGTCTAAAAAATTTGCATAACTCTATTTTTCGCGTAATAATAGCCGATTTTACGCGCCCAAGTTTTGACGTGTTCAACCTTTAGTTATAAAACAATAGATGCACTGTTACTCCAAACCCGTACTTAAATATTACGCTTTGGTCATAACCGCTGATTAGGGACGATGTTTCTTACTATCAGTTCCTATTCTGATTTCGTGTAATGTACCTATGTATTAAGATGGGGGTTACTTTGAGTTTGATCACGGGCTAACATTAATCATTCTTTTTAAAATGAATAAGATACTTAAGGCTTTATTATTGGTCTGATAGTAAGAAATACGTACAATTAAAATAATATATGATTCGTTATCCACACAGTTGCTCAAACGTTATTTAACGGCTCTAATGTCGTAGGTATTAGGCATTAGCGCAAGAAACAAAGAGGCTTATAAATTCGATTATAAACTAGTCCAATTAACTTCTGAGCTGTTTGATTCTTACGATGAAGCCACGACTTTGCGCGACCAGCGGCACGGCGAGCGGTTAAGCGAGAGATCCGAGCGCGGCGGCCATACGAGTGAGCGAAACACATATAGGTATGTACACCGCTGCTGCTTTCGCGCAGTCGTGGCATCTAAAGTTCCGTTAAAGATATCACGGAACAGAAACGTCAATCGAGGCAAGTGCGTCTTTTGATAATATAACACTAACGCAACATTGTAAAACTAACCCAGCTCACTAATACTGATGACACAGAACAGATAGATACAGAAATCAATCTTCATACAAGCGCGCTCGAGCAAACGCACACATACACATTGCTCACGGACATGATATCTCGGACCAGTTCAGACCAGTGCGAGTGCGAGTCCGTGAGCAATGTCTATGCGTGCGTTTGCTCGAGCGCGCTTGTATGTAGATTGATTTCTGTGCCAATGGTGCCAAACTTTAAGCAGGGAGGATTCGGATAGTTGAAAAGTGTTGTGTTCATCACAAGACGCAATTGCCTCCTGTCGTACCTAATTGTTCGCCTTACGCGATACAGGGTGTCATCAAAGTGAATTAACGTTTGCGCAACATAGATCCGACTAACCACCGACATCACACGTAGTATAGACTGATTTTATTAATTTATTCTTATAAATAAGTACCATACCAAATTGGAGATTAGATTTAATGACATAACTTATTAACGCTTACAGGTAAATAGATAATGCTGCCTTAGATTTAAAGACGATATTGTTTATTGGGATAGTTGAATACAACGTAATAATGTAGGTTATGTAGCCCATAGCGTGATTGTATAAAACGCTTTATGTTCAGTTTTTTTGGGACATATCATGCCGGGCCCACATACTTGCCAAGCCTGAAGGATGCAGTTATATGTTTGACTGAGACGGAACTACGTCGTGCTCACTCTAACATATAACTGCGTCCTGTAGGCTTGCCGAGGCTTGGCCAGCTTGTGATCCCGGCATTATGTTAAATCAAGAAATTTCTGGAACACTCCAGATTGAGAAGCATAGCAATGGCAAATTTCATTAATATCTCGTTTAATATAAAAGATTTTTAAAAGCAAATATTGAAAGAGTCCTGTTGATTTGAAAATAATTGTCAAACCTAACAATTGAATTAATATTAATAAACTGTTAATAAAGTTTTAGATTTTAATGATTCTGGTGCCTTATACGTAACCTATCTGCCCGTTTTATCTACCAAAGTGTTTAATTTAAATTTCGTATCTCAAAAATCTCAAAAATTATATGAAAACGACATTACAGATTACTCGCTCGCTCGCGCGAGAATTCGATCTTTGGAGTAGACCTTTGGTCTATCCATTAATTTTGTTTTTAAGTAGAATCGTTATCAAAACTTACCTGTTAAACTAGTTTTCAATCGAATATCATGATAACATCACAATCACAAAGCAATTTCAATTGCCTATACTAATAAATGATTAGTAATAATATTCTTACAACCAATTATGTTAATAAATGGAAATTAAAATATGATTAAGTATACATTTGTCCCATGCCCAATTGCCCACATGACCCGGCTCTATATTGACGCCTAGAATTATTTTCGTCGAATTTCTCGTTTCGCCGAAATATCATTTTGTAGAAAGCATTTTTCTTTGCAACCGTAAACTATTTGAGATTTTTACAAACCTAACCTAACCTAATCAATATTATTATTATTATCGTATGGCTTTATTTTCGAGTCTGTTTACAAATTAACATCCAAGTTCTTCACCCATTGGGCTGCGTTTCGGCCCTCTGTCGAGTTAAAATTACTTTGTTGTTGCTCTGTTGAGTTATAGTATTTTGTTGTTGGGCTCCTTGACTGTGACGCTCCGCACCTTCGGTGCTAATATACCTACCTAATCAATATGATGATATTTGCAAGAATTATGAAAAATGTATGATAATAGCGGAATAAAGATTCTGCGAAACGATTTTTTGGCGAAATGAACCATTCGACGAAAAAGTTTCTTGAAAACAAAGGGCTCTCATAATTATAATCGGATCCTACTGCTATTAATGTCAAGCAGTTGCCTAAATGGGTGAAAAATAATTTTAAAGTTTACGTTTGTAAAATTGACTGTCGATTTTGTGATTTTATTGTTAATTTTGGAATACTCACCTGTTTGCTGCTTTTTTTAATCATACACAAACGTTAATATACGAACGGAATTGGTGGATGGAGAGGGTTTAAATAAATTATTTCCATTATTTCATGTGTTTTTATTCCTTAATTATTTACATAATGTACCTTTATCGTTTGTTTCTAATTCTGCTCTACATAGAATACAAGACATACAATGCTTAGCAATATTCATTATAATTGTGTCAGTGCATCTGGAAAGGTACCTTGTTTCAGGTATTGAGTTATGCATAGTTCCAAAAAGTAGATTAAATTTGCTATCAATACAAAAAAGAATAATGACTATAGGTGGAACCACTACTTTTATATAAATTTTTGAATTTTCGACTTCCGAAATGCACAAGTTGAGAAAATTGCATTTAAAGTTTATAGTGGCAAAAAACACACTTCTACTTCGAAGTTACATAGTGAAGGGTATAATCATAATCTTTGAATGTTAAAGAATTATAATAAAGGTGAATTGTCTAAAAATACATGTTAATTATTTTGATTTCTTAGGTTGAACATGCCAGGGTGGAAGAAACACGAAAGTGTTAATTATACCCAATTCATAAAATAAAGAGATTAAAACTGTTAGTTTCTCATCATAGTTACATATTCTATGGCATTTTGGGACAATTGAATGAAAGAAAACTCCATAATCATAGAGATTTAATAATTACCGCATTTTTAACAGTTACAAAAAAGATCACTTATTATATTAAAAACCAACAAAATAATTTGTATATTCATGCTATATCACAAGATCAAATGGTATTTAGCGTGGTGTACCACAATGGTATAATAGAAATGGTGTTAAAGCAGTTTTTTTTAACAATAAAGTTTAGTGACTCGGTCGAAACTTTTGTATGGAAACGTAACTAGGGTACCTTGTCACGACATTTACTAAACTTTAGTAAGTTAAACTCGAAGATCACTATTTTAGTACCTATAATGCAAGAAATGTCTGTAACAAAATGTTATTTAGGATAATTATAGCGGAAATTAATGTATTCTTATTTATAAAAACTTCTGTTTTAGTCGTGTAAGACATCAAGTTTAGCATTTTACTGAACTGGGTACCTTGTCACGCTAAGTCATTATCTTACATAAAGGGAGTAACTAGAAAAAATAACTCAATTGTGTACATAACTGCACCTAATTTATGATTTTATCAGTCTTTAAATTAAAATAAATACTTATTTTATACAAGAGTCATGAATGCAAGTTGAATGTTTTCTTATAAAAACATGAAGTATTTTTTTTGTTCAAAAAATTATTTTGCTATTGACCGATCCTATACCTTATCTTAGAAAGAGGTAGTTGACTACCCGCGATGGAAATATTGACAAAATTATTCAAAATTTAAAGGCTTTTAAGACATGGCGTGACAAGGTACCGTGACTACTAAACTTTATAGTCGGAGAAATATACTAAAAAAAGATAATTTTACTGATATTCTTGTACACACGTGTTCCTTAGGATGTAAATAACCCAATTATAACACAAACCCATTTTGGCACTTTTTCACCAGCTTCCACAAAAACTCATGTAACTCGGTAACTAGATGTCGTGACTAGGTACCTTTCCAGATGCACTGACACATATTTTGTTTAGTAACTGAGGTGGTTCAATTTATTTCTCATATAATAGATGAGGATACATTATATAATTGATGTTCACGCTCCCTAAAAGGTGTATCGCTTCGCCGTACCTAAGTCCAAAAAAATATCATGTGTGTTAGTTTTCCTTACAATGCCCGTACAAGGCAAAAAAAAATCTTTTCTTTTTTGCTTTTTCATTCTCTATTTTTTTTTCGTAAGCTACAGAAAAATCTGTACCAATTTTTTTTTCTAGACAGGAAAGCAGGGAGGGTGTTATTCCAATATATAATCTAAAAACACGAAACAAAAATAAAGTTATTTGAAAAAATTCATTCTGTCCCTTGTCAAAATTAACTACCTACCACTATTTGTTGAGATACCTAAGTTTATTGTTATATTTAAGCATCTGCTAAATTTGCTTAAAGCTATTTAAAAAGCAAGTTAAATACCACGTCAATGTTAAATACGAACTAATTCGGCCAAATAAAATGGTAAAGTAATATTCACCACATCTGTACAGACTTAACATTTCTGTTACAAAAGTAAATAGGTAAACAGAGGCAGTCAAAAACTCAATCCTTTGTATTTTACTCGTATATTTGTCATCTTACCTAAGTCAACCAAAAATCCGATCCAAAAATATCTATACAAATTAAACCCATAAAAGGGTTACTGATTCAAAAATAATTAAGCCACTTATTCCATTACAAAACTACCTTTTCCTTGTCACGAGTCTCAATTTGTCCTGGGTCGCGATGAATTATTTATGTGTGAATAATGGTCAGTTCAATTGCATTTTAACCCCAACCTTCCGGAACCAATTTACTCGACAGTGAAACAACACGCTATTCTCTCTATTATTGTTTGATATTTTCAATAAAAACACTTAAAATAGCATAGGGTGCGCGTACGCACGTGGCGGGCGCGTGCCGGCGCCATCTTTGCGACGCCATCTTGTTTTAATCTACGGGTGGGAACTTCCGCCGGAAAACGCGTCACCGGCTTTTGTTTGTGGGAAAACTTATCGGGCGTGATAGTGTTGGGTAATTAGTGGGTTATCGGGAGACTCCCATATTAGTTTTTTGTTAGTTTCGTACCTACTTATGACGATGATTTGAGGACTTCAAGATCACCTTGCGAATCAACACTTGCGATCAACGACATGGTCGACTGCAGAAAATGTGATGGGATGAGTATGAGTTTTATTTTTAACCCCTGACACAAAATACGGGTGTTAAAAGTTTAACATGTGTATTTGTGTAGGTACCTATATGTATATCTGTGTGTCTGTTTGTGGCATCAACGAAAGTTGCATCAACGTAGAAGGCTGTGGGTGTGGCCGACGTTGGCGTCATTGGAGCAATTCTCCGTTGTAGGTCAGAGTCAACTGTGGCGTTCAAAAGGTATGCAGAAAGATATGTTCCTTATTAAGAAGGAAAAGAACCTTGCTTTTTTATCACCAACATTCTAAATTTAAAAAGCCCCCAACAACCAAACATAGGTAAGAACCATCTCGATGGACAAGGCTTTAAAAAACACTCAAATTGGTCTATCCGTTTGGGAGCTACAATGCCACAGTCAGACACACAGGCATCTGTGTCAGGATATCTGTATACACAGATACACATATTAAACTTATAAGTCTTATAACACTAATTCGTCGCGTTAAAAAATAACAAGAAGGAAGCGCCTGTAAAAAAGTAATAATAAAATGGCGTTCCCGGCCCCGACGATTGGAGTAATACCCATGTAGTAATATTTCAACGATTACATTTAATAACGACGGTACAGGGCGATCAAATATTCACGACCGCAGCGCGACAAATTGGGCGCAAATCAATCGAGAGCTAAAAACCTACCTCATTACGCGATATGAATTAATCAGTACTGTCGGTGTGTTCTAGTGCCGTGCCCGGGACTGCCGTGTCGGGGATATTAAAGGTTTATTTAAAAGCTATGGTTTAAGTATTTGTTAATGCCACCTGTACTACTTTCTTGGCCTAGGCCAACAAAGTAAGTAAGAAACTTCATTATTCTCGGCTGCTCTAACTTTTTAAATTTATTTACTAACATTATAACCGACCAAGGAAAACTTACGTATTCTGAAAAGTGCATACTTTTGCGAAATAAAAAGAAAAACTAAATCTATGGTACCTATCACTTTTGGTGCGGTTAAACATGGAGCTTGGATATGCTTGCTCTCCGTATGTATAAAAATTAAAAGGAAGTAAGTTTAATGTACCTATTTGCTTGTTTTATTTATAATTTCGACAAAAACACTACCTAAAAATTGATTCTACCCTGACTATATTTAGTGACGAAAGTGATGCGGAAATTATGGATTGTTCTCCGCTGTCACAAACTAGGGAATGCAGCAGTTAAACGTACTGTATGAAAATACGGCCCCGGTTTCGGTTAAAACCCGTTTTTTTTTTACACTAAATATAACTGATTGCATTCCCTATCACAAACTCGTCCAGCATTTCCTTATTTTGCGGCCTTTGCAGTAATGTTCGTTAGTACTATATAATTATTCGAATTAAACATGTTCAACATGAAAACTATTGTAATTTAAATATATTTTAACAGCCGCTTCGCCGCCCTATCCCTATGAATATTGTATGTTGCAATTTGTATAATTTGATCAGACCACCTGTGTTGGACAGGCGATGCCTCTACGGCGAGTGTACAGTGAAAAACAAAAGTGGAGCGGAATCGACAATATTTCGAATTTCGGTGTAGTATGATATGGACACCCATATCTTTAATTCATTATTAGAGAAGTTACCTATTTGACTTCTGAATTTTCATAAATCTGAAAGCGAATTTTCGACGAACAAACGTTCTTTCTATACATAGTCTGTCCAATCTCTAAGATCAAATGAAGTTACTTTTTGGTATAAGGTAAAAACAACCGTATACTTGTAAATTAAGGTCGTTCTTCACTTGTACCAGTTTGACATAATTTGATCTTAGAATTAAGGATAGACTATTATTACCTAGATGATAATATGTTACATAATATAATAGGCAATAATAGGTAAGCTTAGTCTATGGTTGTATGATAATAAAAAAAAACGTTAAAAATTGATTTTGGAATAATGAAATTCCGGAATAAAGATGCTTTCGGACAAATGAGCTGCGGAGTAAAATGTACACGTACGAATCTTGTCTGGATAAAAAAAATGGTGGGTTTGAGCAATTTGTTTGCGCAGTAACTTGTGTTGTTAACTGTACGTCATGACCAACAAAAACGTGCTAAGTGATTGATTCACTTCCGCAAGTTAACTTTGATTGTTTTTTATAGCTCAATGAAAAATTATAAAAAACTGAATGTATAATTTCATAGACAGCAAATATATTTTTTGGTTATGTGTCCAATAGTGGGCAACTTTATTTCTTCAGACCTTGTCTTGGCTTTGGTCTATACAGGGTGATCAATCCAAATGGGTCAGTAAGGAGAAAACTAAAACTATAAGAGATAGGGAAATCTGTTCTTAGGAGCCATGGCGTCGATTTTAGATTTAATAGAAACTGCATTATTTTTTTTTCCTACGCTATGGTTCCTAAGAACAGATTTCCCTATCTCTTACCTATAGTTTGAGAATTCTCCCTACTGGCCCATTTGGATTAATCACCCGGTATAATGCAAAATCCCGTCCATATTGGTTTCATGATGCTGAGAATTCAGTCCCTTGGATGAAGAAGTTTGGAAGTATAGGTATAGGTATATTTTTTTAACTGTAGACATTAAATACGGTACGGATGCCCTGGCAATACGCTATCACAGAACCCCAAACTCAATGCCACCCTCTTGTGACGGATGCGGCAACAGCCATTTTAATATCAACCACGCTCTCTGTTGCAAGATCGGTGGGCTAATTTCAAGACGGCACAACGAAATACGAGACCTATTTGCTGATATGTCACCAAGCATGGGGCAACATCACAATAGAACCTATAATCACAGAAACCGACCTTGGATTACGCGGTGACTTATCCTGCCGTGGCGTATGGAATGCACAGAGAGAGGCGTTATTCGATATCCGTGATGTCGTAGACACCGACGCTCCCTCTTACATTGCACGTCATGTCACTTCTGTCTTAAAATCTGCTGAGACTGAAAAACAAAGAAAATACTCGGCTGCCTGCGAAGTGAAACATGCTACTTTCACCCCCCTCGTGACCTCTGTCGATGGCATATTCGCACCACAGATGACCTCCTTCGTCAAACACTTAGGCGAAGCCCTCTCGGACCGTTGGAACAAATCGCTGAATACGATACTGGGTTGGCTTAGAACAAGGATATGCACTGCTATAATTCGAGCCACCAGTATGTGCATACGAGGCACACGTCACAAATTCAAACTTGCAGCGAAACTGTTGGGGTTTGACGACGGAGCAGCCATTCCCAGTTCCCAGCACTAACTAAACTGCAACTGCATTGCAGAGATGTGTTTTATTACTTTTTGTTACACATCATTATTTTCATTACTACGAGTATTTCTTTGTTATAAGCTAAGTTTTTCTTGCAATAAATTATTCATATACCTATTAAATAAGTACTTAAATACGGTACGGTCAGCTACAAAATTTGCTGCTAATTTTACTACTGGCATATTACGTTGTCGCATTGTCGCATTACGTAAAATTGTCAGCTGCTTTTGATGCTAACTGTACATTGATGAATTGAGATGTAGAATACCTTTTTCTCGTCATCAGTGCGTCTAAATTATTCTGTGTCGAAAGTAGTGCTTCTTTGAAAATCTGCAACGAATTAAATAGACATCTTTGAGTAAATAAACAGATCGTTTAGGTTATTTAAATATATATATCTTACTTGTTTGGGTCTAGACATTATATGTTTAATTTTAAAACCTCATCATGGATATAGGTATTATGCGTTTATACAGTTCATTTGTCCAACGATCGTGTCTAAAAAACAGTTTTTGACTCCTATTAACATTCACCATCAACCCATCACGACACATATTACATTAACACCGCGTCAATATAATCAATACGTCTATCATTCATTACAATACTATAATGACTATTATTGCACCGGACGCACACCCTTCGTGACGTCACCGCCCCCAGTGACGTCAGTGGCAGTTTTATTGCGTCATTAATTCATGATGCGGCTCATTAATACTATAACGTTGCGTTAATTGGGGTTAATATTGATGATGATGTTAATGTGGAAGCATCTATCAAGCCTGTAGAGTTACTCGTATTTAGGTTCCTTGTCCACTGAAACGGAGCGGAGAAAATGAACCAATGAGGCTGCGTCTTTGAGAAGGCTTTAAAAAATCATAAAAAAAGTTTAAGAGCCCACCCATACAAAATTCGTCAGGTGAATGATCCTAGATCTCAACATTCATAGTGATTAAAAATCTGTCCCTTGAAAATAAGAAACTTAAACAGTTTTTCTTCAATCTTGTCAACGTGAAAACACGATTGGTAATAATTTTCTCGATAAGTACTTTTATCTCTCAAACGTAACCCTGTTTTCAAATATTTTCGGTTGGATCTTCAAAACCCTTCCGTTTTTAACAATGTTTTTTAGCTTAATAGATGCATAATTATAAGCTCAAAAACTGTAAAACTATTTTCAATATAAAATGCACACGTTTATGACACAAATCAAAAAACATGATTTTCGCGCTTCCGAACACGCACTTCCATCACCCTCACGCTTAGGTACGCTCAGTGAGAGAGAGAGCTAGCCAACGCGTTGGCGCCCTCTTAACTTAAACACGTAAAAATTGTCAGGAACGACCCGACATTTTGCCTTCAAATCTGTGAAATGTGATTGGTTTATTTCACATTATCTCCGGTCAGCTGCAGTGGACAGGCAACCCGGAAGAGAGGGAAGCCATACCAATTAATATTACACCGTGACTTAACAGTTTAATATTAGATATTAGTTAAGGAAGGCTATGTTCGGATCAGAGTTTGTTTGCGTGATATAATCAGAAATAAGGGTATTCAGTTATTTATTTAAACTTTATTACGCAAAACAAAAGTCAGTACAAATGACGAACTTAATTCCAAATGGCATTCTCTACCAGTCAACCAGCAGGGCTATCATATCTTGCCGCGACTTCGCTTGTCGCGCGACTCAGCGTCTCTTGTCTTGCTCGCGCGGTATGGAAAGGAAAGTGACAGATAGTATTTGTCGCGCGACAATGAATCGTTATAGTGTCACAGTTATGCTAGAGGTGCTGAGGGCCGAACAGAGATGCCTCAAGTGGGTGCAGAGTAGAAAAATAACCGTTCGGAGAACGTCTAGATTCTATATAATCATTATAGCGTTCGGATACTAAGGTAAACGTCCCTGTGCTCGACACGCTAATGCCTAATGACATAACATTCAAGATGGCAACTATTGGGCCAGTGTCGAGCACAGGGACGTTTACCTTATATAAAATCCGCAGAAGAACCAAGTTACTGACATTGATTGCAGGATTGCACGGTTGAAGTGGCAATGGCGGTCATGTACTAAATCTGAAAAACGGATGGCCGTTGGGGCAGCAAAGTCCTGGAGTTGCGACCATAGGAGAGTACATACAGCGTACGACGGCCCCCGGCTATGTGGACGGATGGGTGCGTCCCATGAGATATAACTACATAATATATAATTTCATATTAATAACGTTCACAAGATATAATAAACTTTTGATATAACATCAAAATCAATATTTTTATTAGGAATAACGGTCAATTAGCATAATACTCATGTTGTAGAATGATTTTTTATATAACACTCAAATACTCTAAATTCAGTTGATATAACATACATAACGTATATCGATCATAGAATATACTTTCTTTTAGTATAATGATTAGAAAATATAATAGCGTATGATATACTAAATATGTTATAACTGCTACCCCTATGCCCCTAAAATGGAATATGGGTCAAAAACCGAGAACTGTAGGTTAGGTTAGGTTTGTTTTATGACCATGGAAAGCGGAGCGAGCAAAGCGAGCGGAGCGTCAAAATGCTTACTTGCATTGAGGTACCTACATTAAAATTTAACAGCGAACTATTGCATGCATACATATGTTCACAATTGATAATGGCAGATGAAATTCTGGCAAGTAAGAGTATACCGTTTGGAAGAACTGCGATAAAATGGAATATGGGTCAAAAACCGAAAACTGTAGGTTAGGTTAGGTTTGTTTTATGACCATGGATAGCGGAGCGTCAAAATGCTTGCTTGCATGGAGGTATATTAAAATTTAACAGCGAACTATTGCATAAGTATGTACACAATTGATAATGGCAGATGAAATTCTGGCAAATACGAGTATACCGTTTGGAAGAACTGCGACAAAATGGAATATGGGTCAAAAACCGAAAACTGTAGGTAGGTTAGGTTAGGTTCGTTTTATGACCATGGATAGCGGAGCGAGTGAAGCGAGCGGAGCGTCAAAATGCTTACTTGCATGGAGGTAACTACACATATTACAATTTTATAGCGAACTAATGCATAAGTATGTACACAATTGATGTGCAGGCGGTTATTCTATACGAGCATTATGCATTTTGGTGTTAGATGTATTGAATAATATACATTATAAATCTGAGATATTATGAACGTTATACGTTATGATCGTTATATACAATGATATTATACTTAAATAAAGTTATACTTAACAAAAATAGATATTTTGATGTTATATCTAACGTTCGTTATACACCTTGAACGGTATACCAAACAAGCTTATACAATATGAGCGTATATAATATGAATATTATAGTATAAGTTCTTATATCTTATATTACTTACCCTGGACGGATGACCTGGTGAGGGTCGTGAGTCGATGAATGCAGACTGCCCAGGATCACACTTTGTAGCGAGCTTTATGGGAGGACTTCGTTTAGCCGACGATGGTGTGCTGAGAGATATGATGTATCTTAGATAATAGGTATTCATCCCATTCAAAGATACGACTAAAGGTGTGAACACTTTTAATTGAAGGCATGTAAAATATGAAAAATAAAAGCAAGCTACCGTAGTTGTGTTGTGCGTATACTTACATAACGAGCGCGCGTTTAATAAAATATTTTTATTTCTGTAACTCGTTTGAAAGGCACCAATTTTACCTACGATTTTTGATAATTTTTGTTACTAAACCATTTTTTCTATGTTTTGGTTTCTGGAGATTATATTTAATGTAAGTATGTATAATATTTAATTCTTACGGTACTAAAGATTCCATCCCCTTCAAAAATCCGATATGACTAAAACGTGTCCTCTTTGGGCAACACCTACTTATCGCACTTGGCCTTATCTCTCCGATGCACCACGCAATATCTGCACCGCACACTTTCCGAATCAATCATCCTATCCGACAAATTACACATTAATACCACTGTTGCTTCCAAAAGAGTGTAACTACCGAGGATATTGTAGAGACTTACTACTTTTTAGTTAGAAAGCGTGGCGTTATGCGTTGCTACCCCGCCCTAGTGATAAAATAAATGTAAGGGTAGTTTATGGGTTGACAGGGTTCTGCAGATGTTTTTGTTATAAATACAAAGGCCAGAATGAAATTTTAAAATTCAATTCTTTTATTTATCTCTTTATACAGAATTACAACTTTTATACTTTACCCATTACATACTTTATAAATAAATAAATATTACCTAAGGGACAATCTTACACAAATCGACCTAGTCCCAAACTAAGCGAAGCTTGTACTATGGGTACTAGACGACGATACATACTTTATACCATAAAATATTAGTGGTATTTAGTATTTCATGGGTAATAATAGGGTATTTTATGACAGCTCAAATCAGCTACTCTTTATGATATGTCAAAAATGATCTGTTAGTATGAAGCTTCTATGAAGATACTGGCTTGTGACTTCATAAAAATCGGTAGTCAAACAAAACACGTCCTCTTTTTAGGGTTTCGGTAGTCAACTAGGAACCCTTATAGTTTCGCCATGTCCGTCTGTCCGTCTGTCCGTCCGCGGCTTAGCTCCGTGATCATTAGTACTAGAAAGCTGAAATTTGGTATGGGTATGTGTATGTATCACGCCGACAAAACGGTAAAATAAAAACTAAAAAAAAATTTTTTTTTGGGGTACCTCTCGAACACCTATCTGGTTGGATGCCGTCCCACGCTGCCTTTCCTATACGTGGTTGCCACTCTAGGACTTTGCTGCCCCAACGGCCGTCCATTCTCTGGGCTACATGGCCTGCCCATTGCCACCTCAACAGTGCAATCCTATCGGAACGGTTTGTCTCTACGCCCAAACGTTCAACTTCTTGGTCCTTAACCAAAGTTGTGTATTTTTCGCTTTATTTCAACTAAGTACCTACGGAACCCCAAAATGAGCGATGCCCAACGGAAGTCATACGCGTGCATATGATTATAACGATGTTTTCGTGGGAGCGGGAGGGTCACAGGTACGGATGAGCTTGTAATGGTGCATAATTAACGAACAATCACGTTGGTTTTTTAAATGCATGAATAAGTTTATTTTGACCTAATAATTAATATTACAAATACAAAGATAGAAACAGAGAAAAATATAATATAAGAAATAATTTAGACTTTTAGACCCTGATTGGGATTTCACCAGTGTCTTTATTTCATTCAATAAGTAGGGGAGAAGTGGCATGAAAGAGCCAGTTTTCTTTACGGAGGAAAAAAAACAACCTACAATGAAAAAAAATATTATTTGTTTTTTGTAATTTATTCTTTATTTATTTGAGTATGCAATTTGGTACAAATAAATCTTAAACAACATACATATATCAAAGAAATATGCATTTCAAAAAAAAGTGTCATTTGGCTCTTTCATCACTATTCGGTATTGAAAGAGCCGCTACAAGTTTTGAAAAAGCCGGTTCGTATTACAACGCGTAATTATGAAAATTATCAAAAACAACAATAAAGGCGACATAAAAAAAACTCAAATACATTTGTAACAGACTTTTTAAGTAATTAGTACTAACATTTTTCAGGATTTTTTATCCTATCAGTCATGTTGAGTAATCCTTACAAACGCTTTAATTTCAACATATTATTTAGTCACATATACCTACTATATAACCTAACATACAAGCGGATTTTACTTTATTAATAACAGCCTAAAATAAATCTAATAAAAAATAATATCTTCTATCAAAAGTTAAAACTAACATCAATAAATCCTCAAAATCTTAAAAATAATATTGCTAACTTTGAGCTTTCGGGTCTTTTTCTTTTTTTGGACCAGCGTTCTCCATAATGCAATATCTGAAGCAAATAATTTAATAATATATAAAAAAAATGCGTTTATAATATTACGTTATTTTATTATGAAAGAGCCGGCTCTTTCAATGCCCATTCATCCGGCTCTTTCACGACTTGTTCCAAAAACAAATATAACGTTCAAAATAACGACAATATCAAAGCGTTTGCAGCTAAGTTTTTATAAAGCTGCAAGGCCAAATATATGCACAAACTGAATCTATAATCCATTTGCCTATAATTGTTAACTATAAAATACCAAAAAACAAATAAAATGAAGCAAAAAGCTTACTTTTGAGTTACCAAAACTTTGACTCGATGTACCGGCGTCTGTTGGTTTCGGTGAACTGTCAAATGTTTGTGGGTGACGGGAAATCAGTGTTGCCACCTAAAAATAATATTGCCAACCAAATCTGTACTCAAACTACCGAAATAATACAAGTGGCTCTTTCAAAACCTGGCTCTTTCATGCCACTTCTCCCTACATCCAAACTTACAGCACATAATATGTGCCATGCCTAACCTAACCTAACCAACTAAGCTACAGGACCGTTCAGGATACAATATACAATATGCTCATAAAGGGTCAAAATTATTTTGTTGATATGAATATGTAGTATAAAACACTCCTGAATGTGTTCTAGTAACTAAGAAAAACGGGGTTTTTGCATTTGAAATTAAGTATATTTTTAGTAAAGCAAAATAAAGTCCAAAGTCTATCTTGTTTGTTATTTATTTATTTATTTAATCTTTATTGCACATTGAAAAACAAATCGTACAAAAGGCGGACTTAATGCCATTGGGCATTCTCTACCAGTCAACCATCGGGCAAAGCAGATTAGTTGTGGGCGGTGCAACTAACTTAAATAGATAAATACATATTTTTATCATATATACATATATAAATTAATACTGACTAAAAAGCAAAACAGATATGCTAAGATTTCTCCATTCTGCTAATGAAGATGTCACGCAAGGATTTTTTTAAATTTACCTTGTTCGGAGCTTGCTTGATCTTGAGGGGAAGGCGATTCCAGGGGCTTTATGTACCTACTTACCTATTATACCTAATTATAAATAAACGACACGTATAGGTACTCATAAAAATATAAAACTCATTTGTTTCGTCTGCCCCGCTTGTTTTATCACCGCTGACACCTCTTACAGTGTCAGCGGTGATACCTAATGGGGTTGCCTCACCGGCTCACCAGGTGTGCGGTGACTTTTGCAGATTCCCAACCGCGTGAATTGGATAGGGTAAGATAAATGCAAACGTGGATCAAAATGAGGGTGGAGGGTTACCTACTTTACAGTTTAGGGCTTATATTCAATACATTAAGTTAGCAGACATAGGTAAATACTTTAGTTGCCTCTCCGGAAGCAGGTATAATAGTTATTGATACGAAGTTAGTATGAAAGAATATAGGTAGACAGTTGAAATGAGAAAATGCCCGTTGAACGAAATATCATGCAAAATGCCCTATTTTTGTATGGGAGCCCACCTTAATTATTATTGTTTTATCATGAATAGTATTTGCTGCTATAGCGGCAATAGAAATACATCATCTGTGAAATTTTCAACAGTCTAGCTGTCACCGTTCATGAGATACAGCCTGATGACAGATGGACGGACGGACGGACAGCGAAGTCTCAGTAATAGGGTCCCGTTTTTACCCTTTGGGTACGGAACCCTAAAAAGTAGCGTAACACAATGCCTTAAAAAAATAAACAAAAAAACCTTTTTAACCAGAAACTAAATTGAAGATGCAATAGGATACTTGATCCATTTTTGAAATATATTTGAAATCGTTAATAATTAAATAATTACCTTACTAGCACTAAAAAAAATTATTGTATTTTGAATTGAGCTAGAAAGCTAATTTTTCTGATAAAAAATACTGCATGATCAGACTAAAACGACATTTTTGTCTTTAGATTTATCTGTGACGTGACGTAGGCGATCCCGTAAATAAGGACCAGTAATACACTCTTATCTATGATACGAATGTGTTTTTAGTTTTAAGTTTTTTTTTACTAGATTGCTGACGTCACTATCAAGGGTGAAAATGGCGGACAGCGTTTTAAGCATTTAAAAGTAGGTACAGAATAAAAAAAATATTTTCATTTTAAATTTTTTCAGCCATCTTCTACTTTTATGTACTGAAAAATAAATATTTAGGTTTCCTATGTCAAATACTATACGAAACAAACATTAGTTTAATATAATTTAACATTTGTCAACTAGCCTAACTATTTCCTTTTTAAATCAGTCGGCAACACGGCTGTCAAGGATCAGGATACAATTTTCCACTTTTCCACAAGCACTTGTACGTTGTAAGGAGTTAGTTCATAAGTACCTAAGTAATAATGCAAGCCTGCTAATTTGTATAACTATGTATAAATTACGTGTTCTTATTAAATAAAGAGTAGTCTATAATCAGCATTCAAGTTGTTTACTTGCTCCTCCAAGTTCCCGCACCACATGGCGACCCTGCCACGTGAGGTGTCGGGTTCGGCCGCCGCCGGGAGTGCGAAAGTGCATTAATTGGACATTAGCCGACACACTCATACATCGTAATTATAACTTTATTAAATCTGAAAAATGTGCAACTCAAGAGTTGAAAAAGAAAGCGTTATCATAAATCAGAACGCTGCGGGAAAATCTACGAACGACGCGGCCTTCCACGAAATGAAAACCCATTTATCGAGCATCAGTATTGTGATGATAGTCATTTGCTCATTTTTGGCCATTGGAATACTTTACGCTTGCTACAGAATTTATAAGAAGTGCCACGACAAATGGTCAAGGGATTTGATTGTCCGATACAATCTTCGTCGCTCTTTTAATCGAGATCTTCGCGAGACTCATGCACACTGCCATCAATGTGGACCAGCCCGAGGTGTTTCGTATTCAGCGAACAAGGCCAACGAGTGACCCAGCATCAGGACGTGACTGCGATCCAAAGAGTGAAAGTGAAGTGCGCGCGTATTCGGTGTTAAAAAGTGAAAAAGTCAATTATGACAAGTGAAAAATCGGTATGAAGGTGATTAGTGCATAATTGTAAGTTTTCTTTTATTTCTTAGCAAAGGTTGACCATTACGTTACATTCTTATTTCATATTTTCGTTATAGTAAGACATTTAGAAACGTTAAGATAAATATTCAATTTTGATATGTCAAGCAATTTACAAGAAATATTTGATGATTTAAGAACTATTAAAGAATATTTATTTAAGCTTAGCTATGATAGAAGGACACCCGAAGTCCTAAATGCAAAGTTAGAGGAAGCATTTTTAATATATTCTGACTATTTAAAAAATTGTGAACAAATAAAGAAGGAAATTGACAATAAACAATTAAAGGGTGAAAGTTTATTGGAAGTTCAGAGTTTTTGTGAGCATATTAAGAGTTTGTATAAGCAAATAGAAGATTTTTGTAACAAAACCTATACAAGTTCAAATACTGCGTCTAAGAAAAAATCTACAATGGGGGACTTCGACTTGAAGATAGCCCTTTCATTAATACCATCCATGACTGACGATGACGTTGCAATTAATAAATTAATAGACTCCATAGAGTACTATGACTCTACCTTAAAAAATGAAGCTAAACAGCAGCTCATAAATTTTGTTTTGAAAAATAGATTAACACAGGTAGCTAAATTAAGATTATGCTCGACCTACACTACTGTTCAGAATTTAGTTACGGATATGAAAAAACAGTTGTTGCCTAAGAAATCTGCCACTGCTATTCAAAATACATTGCAGACGCTGAGACAGGGAGAGTCTTCAATCGACGACTTTGGGCAAAAATTGTCGAAAATGTTTGTTGACCTCACGATCGCGCAATCAGACGGTGACTCAAATACATTTAATATATTAAAGGGTCTTAATGAAAAACAAGCGATTAAAAGATTCGCGGACGGATTGCGCAATCGTCGAGTGAGCACAATCATTGCGGCTCGTGATTACAGCTCCTTAAATGATGCTATACAGGGTGCGAAGGACGAGGAGACGACTTCAGGCAATACGTCGAGTGATATATATACCTTTAACCGTCATAAAAACACTTCTTTCAGTAGAGGGTACGTTCGGGGCCGTGGATCTTACAGGGGACCACCACAACCACACTATCCTTCAGGTGCCAGGACGACGCAGTATCCAGGGCATTCGGTAGCAGGAGGAGCATACGGTTATAGGAGCAGAGGAGCCGGCAGAGGAGGCTACCAGTTCCAGAACAATTATCGAGGACAAAACTACCGAGGAAAGCGAGGTAAGTCAAACACTTTTCATAGAAACAATGGATATCGCAATGACCAAATTTTTGTGACTGAAACTGAAAAAAATGTCACGCCTAATCAGTTTTTTCGTGAATAACGAATCTATATTTGCAAGCCATAATACATGTTTAGTTTATTGTAATGTGCAAAATAAAAAACAATTATTGTTATGTGACACGGGAGCCTCAATAAGTTGTTTAAAGTTGCCGACCGCTTTGAAACTAGATATTCCAATTTATAAAGATAAGTTAATTATTAATGGAATCGGTGGAACAAAGCAAGCAATTGGATATGCTTACATTGAATTGACGGAACGTGATCAAGTATTTCGACATAAGTTTTATATTTTTGATGACTTTTATTCAACCGCGTGGGACGGAATAATAGGTAACGATTTTCTTGTAAAATATCAGGCTTTGATAAATTTACGAAGTATGGAATTAACTTTGGTATCGAGTAAGGATGAAACAGTTTGTATACCTTTTCAAAATAGTAGAACTCATTTTACACTTCCCCCAAGGACTGAATCATTACACTTTGTGACCACTAACTTACAGGAAGATTGCGTAGTGTATTCGACAGAATTGCAAGATGGTATATTTTTAGCAAATTCAATTGTTAGACCTTTTAACGGAAAATTACCTATAAAAATATTAAATACAACTGAAAAAGAGATTAAATTGAATGACTTACAGCTAGCTATACACAAAGCGAGTGATTATGATATTTGTTGTTTTGATAATTGTGATTCAAAAAATGTGTTTCGTGTAAAGGCTTTATTTTCACAGTTAAATTTAGAAAACCTCAACAAAGAAGAAAAGATCTCTATAGAAAATTTATGTGCGAAATATTCCGATATATTTTATTTACCCGGTGACAAATTAACAACGACAGATATTTACAATCATTCAATAACATTAAATGATAAAACCACCCCAATTTATACGAAGCCCTATAGGTTACCACACGCTCAGAAAAATTTAATAAATACTCAGTTAGAAAGTATGCTAAAAGAAGGTATAATAGAGAAATGTTCAAGTGAATGGTCTAGCCCACTTCTAATAGTTCCCAAAAAAGTAGACAGAAATGGCGAGAAGAAATGGCGAATAGTTATAGATTACCGAAAATTAAATAATTGCATCCAAGATGATAAATTTCCACTCCCTAACATCACCGAAATTATTGATGCCTTATCAGGTTGCATCTATTTCACACATTTAGATTTGGCAAACGGATATTATCAGTGTAACCTAGATGTAAACAGTCGAAATTATACCGCTTTCGCGTCGGGACAGTATCGCATGACGCGTATGCCACAAGGTTTAAAAACTAGTCCAAATTCTTTTTCTAGGATGATGAATTTAGCTATGTCTGGCTTAACATACGATAAGTGTCTAATTTATTTGGATGATTTAATTGTTTTCGGGAAAAACCTAGATAATCACAACTTAAATTTAATGAATGTTTTTAAAAGATTACGTAAAGTCAACCTTAAGTTGAATCCAAATAAATGCGAATTCTTAAAGAAAGAAATACTATATCTAGGGCACGTAGTATCTTCCAACGGCGTGTTACCCGACCCAGAGAAAATAAGTGCAATTAAAAATTATCCAACACCTACTGATTCTGACCAAGTAAAAAGATTTGTTGCATTTGCTAACTATTATCGTAAATTTATACGAAATTTTGCAGAAATTGCTTTGCCATTAAACCACTTATCACGTAAAAATGTAACATTTAATTGGGACATTAATTGTCAGAAATCTTTTGAAAAGTTAAAAGAAGCTATAACTTCGGCACCCGTATTGCAATACCCAGATTTATCAGAGAAAAATACGTTTATACTGCAAACAGATGCGTCAGCATACGCACTAGGAAGTATTTTAAGTAATTCTGACAATAGGCCAGTAGCATTTGCCAGTAGAACATTAAATAAAGCCGAAAAACACTACCCGACTGTGGATAAGGAGTTACTCGGAATTGTATGGAGTATAAGACATTTTAGACCTTATTTATATGGTCGTAAGTTCATAATTAGGACGGATCATCGCCCATTAGTATATTTATTTGGCATGCGAGATCCATCAAGCCGACTGCTAAAGTTCAGGCTGGCGTTAGAGGAGTACGATTTCAAAGTGGAATATGTGAAAGGATCGGATAACGCACCGGCTGATGCATTGTCGCGTATTTGTTTGAATAGCGATGATTTAAAAGAAATGAATGAAAGTGTGAATGTAATGACGAGGTCACAGTTTAGGAAGGCTTCCGCTACTTCTAGGCAGACTATTGATTCTACAGATGATCGGTCTGATCACCCGAAAATCGTGGAAACACATAGTAAACCTCAGGAGTCAGTAGAATTACAATTTTTGTCACGCCAAGAATTGTTTAGGAAACGGAATCAAATACAAGTATGTGTTGAAAATAAAATATTTCTCTATGATTCACTGAAGAAAATATTGTTTATAAAATTCCTAGATTCTTCATCGCAACTATCGCCAGGCGAATTTGTGAAAGAACTAGATAATTTTTGTAGAAAAATAAACGTTAACGTACTATACATAAAGAAAAATAATAATAACTACATTTTCATTGAGAAATTATTGCATGAATTTAAAAAGCCAGAGTGCGGTTCGAACTTAAGAATATGTATTTTAAAAGATTTAATAACGAGAATAGATGACAATCATCAAAGGAAGGTAATTTTGAATGACTTCCATCTTTTGCCCTCTAGTGGCCACGCGGGCATGAGACGGATGTATAATAATGTTAAAAAGTATTATTTTTGGCCCAATATGGAAGAAGATATAAGGAACTTCGTAAGAAATTGTGATAAATGTCAAAAACATAAGTATTCCATCCCGGTAAAAGAACCGATGGTTATCACAACCACCGCTACGTATGCTTTTGAAAAAGTTTTCTTAGATTTGATCGGTCCAGTCGAAGTCGATGATAATAATTATTCCTATATACTGACCGTACAGTGTGAATTAACTAAATATATTGAAGCATATCCATTGATTTCAAAGAAAAGTGAGGAAGTTGCTAGAGTATTTGTCAACAATTTCATACTTAGATATGGCGTTCCAAAACGAATAGCGACCGACAGAGGAACGGAGTTCCTGTCAACAACTTTCACAGAGGTAAGTAAACTACTAAATATAGACCAACTTAACTCTACAGCCTACCACCACGAGAGCATAGGTGCGCTGGAAAATACACACAAGCATTTGGCTGCTTTCTTACGCATACAATCAGAAAAGCATCCACAAACATGGAGTATGTGGCTGCCTTTTTGGAGTTTTTCTTTTAATACATCAGTTCACACGGAAACTAAATACACCCCATTTGAACTTGTATATGGTAGAAAATGCTCACTACCAAGTAACTTGACAGGTGACCTTGTAGAACCTTTGTATAATCACGAAAGTTACCCTAAAGAGCTAAAATACAGACTCCAGGTATCTCAAAAAGAGGCGAGAGATAACTTGTTAAAGTCAAAAATTAAAAGGAAAGAAAAATATGATTGTAATAAGAAACCTATCATGTATAAGCCCGACGATTTAATTTTATTAAAAAATGAAGTAGGTAGTAAATTAGATAGCATATACTTGGGCCCATATAAAGTATTGAAAGATCTTTCACCTAATGTACAGATAGAGATTAATGGTAAGCCAATGATAGTTCATAAAAATAGAACTAAGTTTTATTTTACACCAATGTAAAAAAAAAAAAAGAAGAATTATATTTTCTTTTTTTTTTCTCTTTTCCGTGGGAGATGTAAGGAGTTAGTTCATAAGTACCTAAGTAATAATGCAAGCCTGCTAATTTGTATAACTATGTATAAATTACGTGTTCTTATTAAATAAAGAGTAGTCTATAATCAGCATTCAAGTTGTTTACTTGCTCCTCCAAGTTCCCGCACCACAACGTACTTGAGACAGTTTCCCACGACAACATAATTAGAATACGGCTTAATCCCACTTCACTCAACATCGCATTGATCATTATCTTCGAGTATAAACAAATCGTGCTTCAATTACATTGTGTGACCCTTTTGAGGTTATTTTTTAAACGCATCGGATAATTGTTACTCGATCACCACAATATATTTGCGTGCGGCCAACTAACAACTATTAAAATTATCTTTATGTTGTAGGGAATAGTAGTCTTGTTTCAATTTGCGGGGCGCAACGAAAATAAAAAATTGTAGGTTATTTTTTTGCGCGGGAAAGCAACGCGTTTTCGTTCAGGAATCGGTCACCCGTGACCATAGAGTGGGCGCACGGTGCGCCACGCGCGCTTTTTATTAATATTTATTTTTAATTTAATTAATTGCTTTAGTGATGAATCACTATCTAATATGACAGGCGAATCTAATTGTAATTTTTGGGTGGTAAAAAGTGCATGACTACAATATGCGTCGTGATATGATTCAATTAGGGTGCTCTGATTTTTGGGTGAAATTTTGGTTGTTCTCGTTTATTTATGTATCTATTTAAAAACATCACACACGCCAAAACTGAATAAAACACCAGAATGATAAAATCAGGTCATTGATTGGTTTATTTTTATTTTTTTGATTTCCCAAAAAGGTTACTGTTTGGTGAAATTACATCACTACCTACATTATAGAAAAACAATTGACAATAAGTACCTATACTGGAAAGTATTTCTTAATAATGCTTCAATTCGTGTTTTCAGATGGATGTGTATTATTAGAAATAACAAACAATACGTAGCTGTTCTTATTTATATCGAATTAAGTTAAAAAACACGATACCTGCATATTCAAGTTCACAACTCTTTTCCATATTTCTACCGAAGACACGCGACCTTAACCCAAATAAAAATAAATCCGTCATCATAAAATCACATCTCCATTCAAAAACCGCGTAGTCACGTGAAATTTAACGAATCTGCCGGACCACCCACGGAGCCCTTTAATTGTCTAGGCAAACATTTATTAGGAGCCGAGTCCTGTTGGGGTAGGTCGTTAGCACCTGATCCTGTGTAAAAACTTAGCTGAAACACCTAAGGATCATATTTAGATGAACAGAACCGACAAATTCAACCCTATTGCTTATTGTCAGCTACAGACACGTAGGTACACGGCTAACCCTCGCTTTATCGAAATATATAAATAAATAAATATAAATAAATATTATGGGACAATCATACACAAATCGACCTAGTCCCAAACTAAGCAAAGCTTGTACTATGGGTACTAGACGACTATATACATAATATATATAAATACCTACATATATAGATAACATCCATGACCCAAGAACAAATATTCGAGTTAATCACACAAATATTTGCTCCAGCCGGGATTCGAACCCGGGACCGCCGGCTCAATAGGCAGGTGTCTGTAAACTGCGCCAAACGTGTCGTCAAAATATACTTCACCGAATGTTTGAGATGAAAGCGCTTTTCTCTAAAATATTTTTGTTATGAAAAACAAAGTAGCAAAGAACCTTACCAAATAATTTTCAGGGGGAGGGGGGTCAAAATGTAGCCGAAAAAACCACGCGTGATTTGTGCACAGCCCTAAGACTAAACACTGAGGGAAGACTGCCACAGTCCAAAAACTAGATTAACTGTAATTCTTACCCCTTTAGATAATAAACTATGTTAGTATTATCCCTGATTACCTTAAATGAGGCAATTTTACGAACTGTGAAAAGGACCATTTAAGTGTGTCATCGGTGCAGTTATTTGCTATATTACTTTGAGGGTTCAGGCATTCTTGAGAACGATGTCATGGCGAATCGAAAATTATGCAAAGTATTTCCTCTGATACATATTCGGATTCCTACTTGTTAACCGTTTAAAAAGTTTTGCGATAGTGATGGTTAACTGTAGATTTTAATCAGTTATTCAAAGTCAATAAAACCTTTCAAAGTTTTCAGTTATTCAAAGTCAATAAAAACATTCAATTATTATCGCTTTTCATGGAGTCATCGGGAGCATTAGGTACTACTACAACAAAACTTTAATTACTTAAACACTTTTATAAATTACATTCTCTACAATATTCTTATTTCCTGGTTCAACAACGCTGCAATTTCGTATCTCATAATAGAAGACCTTAGGTATTCATCGATCCCATTCCCACTTGAAGGTCATTAAAACAAGTTAGGACTAACTTTGTAATCAGCATTAGCCACAGAAGGATGTGAGCACTCGCAGGCATCCTGAGACGCTGTCTTCGCCTCGAGAGTCGAGCACGGGTGGTCTAGTCGCGGTACAGAGACCGACACAAGCGTTACCGAAATATTGACGTCTTAAGGCCGGCCACACATGGTTTGAATTCCGGTCTTGTTTCAAAACGGAATGACGTCGCCATATGACAGACAGAAACAGAGACACTTTCTGACGTCATTTCGTTTGGAAACCGGATCAAAATTCAGACTGTGTGTGGCCGGCGTTAGTCTTTTCTGTCCTCCTTAGTCAGCCCCTTGAGTGTTGAGGATCGTGACTCCGTCTATCAATTTGTCGTCCTCAACAAGTCGCCTGCGCACTCGCTCCTGTGCCAGCCTGAAAGGCATCGTGGAATAGCATCAGCGGTAAGTCCGTCCATCGCGTTGGTCTACGGCCATGTCTGGATACGCTTAGTCTCATAAAGACATAATATTTTGGGATAATTTTTCAGTGATAAAAAACGACCGGAGGATGAAGACCTAGGAAGCGGTAGAAGCACTAAGGGGCAATGGCAAGAAAACAATTTGGAAAAGGGAGACAGGGATAGAGACAAAAGAGAATGAGAAGACGGAGGTTTCGGTATAACCTGGATAAATTCTTAGACAACTTACTCGAAGTAGCGCCATATAACAATAATAGGGGCATCTAGGGGAGAGGTCGAACCTTTAGCCAACAGCAGGGCACAAATTGTTGGATTAAAAGGAATGTGACCCAGTAAGATCAAAAACTACGCTGTCCGCTGTGATTTCGTGGAACAAATTAGCATCGCTATACTGTGGCCTCAGAACTATGACAGCAATTATAATAAAGGAGTTAATACTGTCTTTTTGTCGTGGAAAATTGAAGACAAACGATTTTTTTTGTCGTTATGAATAATAACTTTACTTCACAACTATACCTCACAGGGCGAGCCTCAAGTTTATGATGGTTTTACCGCATGAGGCACTTAACGCCCGCTACCGGGTACAGCCCCCCCCGCACATCTCACATTAATTAGATGCACCATACACCCCCGCAGTTCACATGTTATTGTACTTAACAAGGAAACATTTGTAGACGTCTAAGGATTTCGGTTGTTAGTGTAGGTACGTTTGTGTTTGTATTTTATGTTGTACATAATCTTAATAGGTATTAAGGAGGATAGAGGGATTGCAGACTTAATTTATTTGTTACTAGGCCTAGGTGCATAGTGACTCCTATCTTCATTCGGAACACGATCAAATTGAAAGCACCTGTTGGTAGTTGGTACCTACGTACGACAGTCAAGAAGTTCTTTAAGGTCTTTATCCCCTCTTGGGGGGATCCCCAATTTGGGTGTAGCGTATGGTCGCATGGTTTTCCGTTATAAAAAATAAATATTTGATTTGTTTTGTTCTCTAAACTGGTATTGGTGTGCAATAAAGTATTGTATCGTACGAGTATTCGCGCGATTCGCGTTACAATCATAAGAGCGACGTCGTCGCTGTGGCTTCCCGTGACGCAGGGGACTTACAAGAATTTGTTTTAGGGTAAAGCCAGATGAGCGTAATTTGAGTCGCGTAATTTCGGTCGCGACATACTTAGTGTGACGTGATCATGTCCGAAAGTACGCGAATCAAATGACGCTCATCTGGCTTCATTCTTAGATGTGTCGTGAAAGTAACTGGGCGGCGCAACAAACAACAAACAACAAACAAACAAATCAGTGATTGCCCAATACTAGACAATATAGTCTGGCTAATGAAATATTACTCGAACTTTAGCGGGAAATTTAAAAAAATCTGTGGCTGGTCACTCTTTGTGTAGTAGGAATTATAGTTTTGATAGTGGAACATATATTATTTTCGATTTTCTATGCACACGTAATAGTACCTAAGAAAATAAGTTAAATATATGTTGACATGCACTCATAGTCAGCTCACATAATTTCTTCCACTATGTACAGTACAGTCAACGACAAACACATATTTTTACACTTTCTAACCATATACAAGGCAAACAATTAAATGTAGTGAAAATAAGACCTAGCTCGATAGTACCATATTTATCCATCACATAAGTAATAAATGCCATCTACAAGAACAAGACTATAGAAACTTTACCTAACTTTCAATGGTTCAAAGCGGTCAGTTGCCTTTGATTTAAAACCAGCCACGCAAACAAATCAACGCAAACACTTGCGTAAGTTTTAGCGCATCCGCAACATCTATCTAATTACACACAATTTGTTTGAGAACATAATCGATATATCAGCAATCGATCAATTTGTTCATCGATTTACATTGGGCATTATCGACGGCGTACGAATTTATCTTTTCGTAGAGTTGCGTGTCAAGATATTGATATCGTTTCTGTTAGAGCCGCTCCATAGTATAACGCTTATGTTATGATTAAGTTCTGTTCCCATCCGTGTGTGAACTTAGTACGATTTTTGCGATTATAGTGTAAAAATTAAGCAATTGGCGCTAATTCAACGAGACTTAGCGATATCTTCAATTTATCATCTATTCTAGTGACTCTGTGACCTGTAAACCTCACGATAATTATTTTTAAATTTGGTGAATTTACTTTATTACCTTTCCAAGCCCCATATCTCCAGCATTTTGAATAGTTTCGAATGACTGACTCGACAAAAAAAATATTACTAATTATTGAACTTGCACACAAATCACGAGAACATCACTCAAATAGACATCGGCAATAGACGCGACGTGAAATGTAGTCCCGTTTTTATCTATTTTTTCAATTAGAATATTCCAATCAACCCTGCGTTCCTCGACGAGGGGAGCAGGCCTGTGCGCAGCGATTGTTTTTTAAGTGCGCACGCGGCGAGTATTCAGACAATGTGAGCGTGGGAGCTGCGCACAAGCACACTTAACGCTAAACTCGAGAGCGAACTTTCAAATAGCGATACTGAACGGAGCTATTGAGTTATTGTTGTCGTAGATTGTGTTGGCTACTGTTATGAAGTACACTTTGCGTAGCGAAGCATGTGCAACATTTATATCGCGTATAGTGCGTTAAATAAATAGGGACATAGGTGCCAGCACTGTTAATGTCAATTTCAAGTCATACAGACTGGCAGGAACAATTGGCAGCACCTCCGTTGTGCAAGAAAACGTTCGGTAAAAGATTCGGATTGGCGGCACCAGTTGGCAACGCTGTCGTTGTACACATTCCCTATTAAAAAGGTCGTATGCGTCCTTATGTGAACGCGGGTGTGAAAAATTACTTATCATTCAATTTTTTGATGACGTGGTTATCGCTATATAATCGTACTCCAAATATTCAAAATTGTTCAGCTAAATATTTCAAAGAGATCAATTTCCCCCATATGTTTCTCTTACCTCAACTGACCTAAGACAATAAGAAAACCTTTAAATTCTGTTAAGAAGACCTTTAAATTCTGATAAGAATTTAAACGCCTTATTTCTAATAATGACCCCTCTCTTTCCCTCTTCTCACTTTGGAAAAATTACGAGTTATTATCTCTACGATCCTACTAGGAGGCCTCACGAGACTTGTACAATGAGCTGCAGAATTGCATGGCCCATTTATAAATTAATTAATTCATAAATGGGTCATGCATTCAGACGATAGTACAAGACAAAAATGTGACACTTTTATTTTACCTTCTTTTATTAGGTATATAATCAAAAAATTATATCTAATAATTATATTGGGTTACAATTACAAAACAAAGTTTCGCGCAACTGGCCGGTAATCGTAGCAATTACCCTACAACCTAACAGTCTATACCAGAAAGTAGCAACCTCACATTAATTAAAAACATCTCTACACCCACCGCCGGCGGCCACAAATTAATTTGGCATTACGATTGTTAAGTGTTCCCACAGTCTGTAATCGGCAATACACGGGCATTAGCATTCCCGAGGCCCCCGGGCACTTGGCGGGCTTACGCGGGATTACCAGCCCTAGGGTGCAGTCTTATTGCCCGGTTGCAGTCTTATTGGAGCTGTGAGCATGAGAAATGAATAAGTGGGAGACTTTTTTGGATGATTTACCACTTATTGGCTGACTAGTTGCGCTGCGCGGTGTTACGCCACGGGAACACTATTTTTTTCGAATTAAAAAGTTGCCTATGTGTTTATCCAGGGTGTCAGTTCACCTTCATCCCAAATTTTATTGGTCCAGCTGATTGAGCGTGAAGAAGTAACAAACATAGACATAAAAACACTCACAAACTTTCGCCTTTATCATTAGTGTGATTAGTATACCAAATTTCAAATTTCGCGAGTATCTTTTAATTTGTATTATTATAGTTATTACTAGCTGCCCTCCCTAGCTTTATACGAGTGTAGTTAGGGAAAAAATGAAATCTCATATGGACATCTAACGAAATATTTATTTTTCAGCACAATTTTTTGTATATTTTCAGTTTTGAAGATATTTATGTAAAGGTAGTGTTTCGCCCCACGGCTATTTGCGTCACTTTACAGACGACCAATAAAATATTGTTTTGCGGTGTGTTATTTAGTTTTGCCCGTTTTCATTTAGGCTCAGACATGCAACAATCTTTATTTATTTGTATATGTAATAAGAAGCTTATACCAATCCTTCAAACGGACACGTTTAGTCGTAGTTTCATTATCATTTTAAAAAGCAAAGGAAACTAGCTCTCTTGACAACAGAGGGATGGGGGGAGAGGGGCGTACCTGTGCGCCGGCGCACCGTACCTGACCTAGGAAAACAAACATGGCGGCGTGATGAGGTGAACATGGATATTCCTCTTTGAATCGCGAACACCCAACCGAAACTATCGTTTATCTGAATTTTAATCGTTTCGAAAATTATACCATGGTTAAACGATTATTTTTGCTGTGAATGGCTTGTAACATAATATAATTAGGTAGGTTAGGTTATAGTTGTATGATATCCCAAACAAATTTAAAATATTTGATCAGAAAATCGTTTTCGGAAATATGAAGATTCGGAATAGTGATGCGTTTGGACAAATTAAACTTCGCAGTTTTGTAATGGCCATGACATGACATAACCGATAAATTAAAACCAAAATAATTGCAGGTGTGCCTACTGTGCCTAGGCACGGGTACGCTTCGTGACTTACCTCGCACTCCTGAATTATACTACTATCAAAATTAAATAGGTACTTAAATTTTTGTTAATGAATGGCTTTACTCATACTCACACTCATTTATTGATAAAAATTTCGATATTTTACAAGTCAAAATCTTATAGCTATTAAATAATTATTTTAATACATTTAACAATTACATTATTATTATATTACAATAGGTATTTATTAAAATGATAGTTTTAACTGTCATGCATGTTATAAAATTCGTCCATATTATAAAAAGCTTGACCGACTAGCCATTCCTTCAGTTTGATATAAAATAAATTAGTGCCTTCGAACGTTTTAATTGTGTCTGGCAATGCATTGTATGTTTCGGGACCCACGACATGCATAGTCTTGGAGGATTTGGTCAGCCTGTGGCTGACTGGCAGCAGGCGTTCCTTGCTACCTAGTCGGGTGCGAGCGAGTTTACACGTGTTAAATGTGTGTTTATTGTTGTTTTATTTCACAATATTCATATACATACCTGTATGTGTTACAAATTATTTTACTTCTATCGGTATCGGCTAAGAAATCATTGATCTAATAATCACATTATTATTAACTTCCTTTCCTTAAATTATTACGTAAAGGTAAATCGCTGTGCAGATTTAATGAATATTTCGTCTTAGGATACTTTTTAATACTATTATTAACTTCGATGAAAAAGTTGAGATCTTCAAATATATAAATAAGAGTCTCCCCGACAAAATACAATGATTAAACTTATACACTAGATCCATTGTGGTGCCGGCATCCTGGGTTCGAATCCCGGCCGAGGCAAATATTTGTGTGATAAACTCTAAAATTTGTCCCTGGGTCATGGATGTTATCTATATATATATATATATGTGTGTTTATTTTATTTATTTATATCGTCGTCTAGTGCCCATAGCTTTGCTTAGTTTGAGACCAGTATGATGGTTGCGTTTATCATGTGATAGATAAATAAGTGACAACGCATCTGTCACGCACACTCACATCTTGTCAAAACGAGACGGATGCTTTGTCACTTACTTATCGCGTGGTAAAACCAACCATCATAGGTCCGCAGGTCGATTTGTGTAAGTGTCCCTTAATTTTTATTTAATGACAATCGGGATGAATGGACGATTGGCCAATGGCCATGTTTTCGTATACAAATCTTATAAGAATGTACGGTACATTTTATTTTACCTACCTACAGGTGTGCTCGGCATGTCCATGCTAACCTACCCATGTATGTTATGGGTGTGATATTTTCATATTTTTGGTTGTGATTTTTTGTGTGACACGCTAAGTGGTGTGATAGAGACCACCCACGTCGGAAAACCGCTTTTACGGCAAATACTTGTACGGGAATACCTGCCGTGTTGTTATAGTAACGTTTATTTTGATGATCGGTTTGTATTAGCCATTTTGGTCACTATGTGGGTGCTTTTTAAAGCATTAGTCCTTTGTTAGCCATTTATTGAAAGTCATAGTGTAATAATATTTTCTTCGGTACGAAATAAATTTTGGCGAAACTGAAATAGAGATGCGTTTATTTATTACTAGCTGCATCGCGCGGTGTTACCCGTTCCTCCCACGGTAACACTAAATTTTTTCGGGTTAAAAAGTAGCCTATATTATGTTAATCCAGGGTGTCAGCTACCTTCATACCAATTTTTTTGACGACGCGTTTGGCTCGGTTTGTAGACACCTGCCTACTGAGCCGGTAGTCCCGGGTTCGAATCCCGGCCGGGGCAAATATTTATGTGATGAACTCGAATATTTGTGCTTGGGTCATGGTTGTTCTATGTATTTAAGTATATATTTATCTATATAAGTACGTATATCGTCATCTAGTACCCATAACACAAGCCTTCTTGAGCTTAATTTGGGACTAGATCGATTTGTGTGAGGTTGTCCGATATTTTTTTTTATTTATTCATTTATTTATCGAAATTGGTCCAGCCGTTTGAGCGTGAAGAAGTAACAAATATACACATAAACACACACACTCTCGCCTTTATAATAATAGTGTGATTGACTCCCTAACGGTTCAATAACTTAACTTTACAGTTATAAATACAAATGTAGAAACAGTGCATTTTTTTATACCCCGACTAGATTCGAACTCTGTACTGTATGTACTGTATGTTACTTCGTAGGTAGAACTACAATTCTCTATACAAATCGTTTACGCAGACGCAGTCGCTAGCGAGTACGGTCACGTTAACTCATGGCAAGGGTCTGGTTAAATTAGTTGGTCAGAGCGTATGACACCGGCATGGCATTGGCATAAGATACCAGTTCGAATCTGGTCACGGTCTACATTTCTTTCACTGTTTCAATCTTTAGTTGTATTTGTAATATACAAGAAGGGTTGCAAACCAATTGAACCTTAAGCAGGCTCAAAATATAAATATACGCGTTATGATATATGAACTCATTATATTGTTTCATAATGTGATATTATATACGGAATTCTGAAACCACTAATTTGACAAGTTCACCTAGTAGAACCTTCTAGGTTCTAATTGACTTGAAAAGTTGACTGTTTAAGAGGAAAATCTATGATGACTAAAGAAAATATCGAGTTTATTCCATTATGATATGATGTACGGAAATGTAATCAAAAATAATGCAACACGCCTCTCCGCCGTTTACAAACGGTTATACTTAGTTCAATTTAGTGTATTTGAATGATTAAAATAAACAACAACTCGCAAAACTGAAGTCCAATGTTATGAGTCAGATGTATATCTAAATGTAAACATGACTGTTTTCAAAATATTATGGTCATTCGTTCAGTGATAATTATAAAGGTAAGCATGTACCACCTCCGAATAAGGTAAGGTCCGAAGGTTTTCCACATTAGTTATATTTTATTTCGATTCGTCATATTCATATATCTAAGGCGTTTTACCACTAATAATTCGACCTACTATATTTTTATAATACCCTAGGCCGTAAGAGGGATTTTCTGCCCGCGGGGAGAAAATCTCACTTCCTGGCCAACGCAAGACGAAAAACTTTATACAAACCAAGGGCGGTAATTCGTAAAGCCCTAGATCGCAGACACAAACACCTACGATCTTTATTTTTTACTTAGAGTCTGTATACATCTTTAATAAACTTAGTGTACTGTACTATGACGCTCAGAGACCTTAAATACATCTCTGAGGAATAAAATTTAACTATTATCATTTTTTTTTTCTTTTTTGACCTTATACATCTCTAAGAAATTTAGGTTTAATAATTATACTATTATTGGTCTACTTACTGAATAAATTATTTCATTTCATTTCATCTGTGACATTCACGTATTCACCGTCCTATGTATATAATGGACTATTACATACCCTTCCCGTAACAGGCTATATTTTTGAACCGACAGTGTACCTACGATGCAGATAGGATAGATTAAAAGGGAGGCATCTGCTACAAAAGCCGCGCTGCCATACAATGCTTTATAAGAAAAATATCTTTAATATGTGCATTGACATTTACAATCGCATTCCCAGCTATATAAGGTCTATGGAAGGAAATAGTTTTAAAAGAAATTTAAATATATGGCTGCTCGATGGATGTTTCTACAGTGTAAAATTTTTTCTCGAGACATGTAGAATAAGGTAGAATTAGGCTATTGACATTATATTATACATTTAATATTTAATAATCAATTATTGTGTCTGCTTAGTTTATTTTTATTTTTAAAATAAATTTGCATGCCTGTATGTAGGCTGAATACATGGTATTTTAATTGTATTTAACACCTTTAACACTGTATTCTTGGCAAATAAATCTTTGAATCTTTGAATCTTTGATTACGATGCCGGGTGCAAGACCCGTCAATGTGCAGTTCTTTGTGGAAGGCCTATGTATCAGTGGACGTCTATTGGCTTGTCTTTATCGACGTGTCGGATTTCGGGCTGTTTTTGCCTACAGGCCGCATTTCGAAACCGATTCTTGTGAAATTTTGTGAGCAGGTTCAATAAAAATATAGTTATTTTTCTTTCGAGTCAGTTATCCGAATTTGTTCAAAGTGGCGTATGGGAGTTGAAACCATAATAAAAGCTATATTTTAACATATCCGCCATTTCAATAAAATATCGTGAGGTCTACAGTTCACACAGCCATTAAGTTGTAGTAGTTAGTCTTATTACCTATGTTATGCCACAAAAGTTGACACCCCGATTTGATCGTCTATGAAGATTTACGCGTTTAGCGTTTTTAAATCCCAGTTGAACACGAATCCTCATCAACAAGGGAGCCTTTAAAGGAGACATTAACTTTCTTTTTGAGATATCACGTCGTGATGTTCCTCCTAATATGTGGACTCAAAATTTCGAAGGCCACACACTCGGTATAGTCCAACGTGTAAAGGCGCGGTTTCCAAAAGGGCCGACAAACGAGGCGGCCATTAGTATTATTGACATAACCATACCAGTTACGAGGCTGAAAGGTTGAGCAACCTCAAACCGGTCGAATGGCGTCAATGGTTCCTTGAAATTTGGGGATCTGAAAAAAAGTGGTATGCTTATTTGTCAGACTTAAAAATTAAAGGAGCTATAATGAAAGTATCAACATTTTGCCTGTGTATTGGTTGCCATTGCCACTAAATACGTGAGGCGTGATATGACCCATAGGTACATAGCATAAATGGCTATTTATTTACTATGTCAATTGAATCAAACCTCAGAAGTGTTATTCACTTGCAAAAACGTTTTTTTTTTGTTTGTTTGGTATTCAGTCTGATCAGCGGTAATATTTGCCACTTATTGATTTTTATAAAGTGCTAGTTTGTTCTGGAGAAGCAAACTACAAAATTTCGAATAACATAACCATGATTTCTTATTGCAAAACGAAATTCATAAATTGTAGCAACCGTATCAATACAAAAATACACCAGATGAACTAATGTACTTAATAGTAATAAATAAATAAATATCGGTCAACCTCACACAAATCGACCTATAGTTTCCACAGTAAGCTCTAGTAGGCTTGTGTCATGGGCACTACCTAGACGTTGATAAACATACTTATCTACAACATACTTACCTAAATACAAATGATATCCATGGTCCAGGAACAATTCGAGTTCGTCACACAAATATTTGCGAACCCAGGACCGTCGGCCCACTGCGCCAACCGCGTTGTCATATAAATAATGATACCTAGTAAATTATTTCTTGATATATGTAAGAGCAGCTATTTTTATATCATGAAGCGATATCAAAGATACGACAATACAGCAGCTGTTGACAAAGTCGGTAAACAACATCCAATGGGCCACTCACTTGAGCGCAAGCGCACTCGTGGTAATGAGAATAATAAAATTCTAACTCATGAATCGAGCATATCAAAAGTGCACAGATAGAAGATGCGGATATTTATCGCCACTCAAGTAGGTACCTACCTATATTCGGTACTTGTTTTACCAGTTTTAGGGTTCCGTACCCAAAGGGTAAAAAACGGGACTCTATTACTAAGTCTCCGCTGTCCGGCCGTCTGTCTGTCTGTCCGTCGGTCACTAGGCTGTATGGCCTGTATCTCATGAACCGTGATAGCTAGACAGTTGAATTTTCAGATGATGTATATCTGTTTCCACTTTAACAAGGAATACTAAAAAACAAAAAAAAATATTTAAGGCGACTCCCATACAACAAACGTGATCGGTTGCGGTAACTTTGCATTTCATGCGTATCCGGCGCCATACATACCAGGTGCAAACTTAACCCGGCCAGTTAAGATGGGATAAGTACTATTTGTAGGGAACACTCGGTGCGCAAGTCAGACTTTTGCCGGTTTTTTTGTCCCACACATACCAACTTCGTTTGTATAATTGCAAGAATAGTTTTGGTAGAAAAGACGGTCAAATCCTTAATATTGTATACTGACTGGTGTGAACGCAAGAGCAAAGAAATCGGGACCTCTATTAACCAAATATGTGTGGTCTTAAATTATAAGCCTACGACTTATCTAATTTGGCTTTACCACAAACCGCAAAAACCCTCACAAGTTCTCACGTCACTTTCAGTTCCATCTTATCCACAAAGACGTTGTCTCGAATTAAAACGCACTTACGTGACCTTTTCTCGTCCTGTCGTCTTACCATCACCAATTTATCAGTATACTGCGGCCAAATTATGAACTAACCGGATTTTAATACTTACTCTCCAAGTTGACGAAGACGGTAGTGCCACTGTTATCTGTTTACGTACGTTAGTGTTGCATCTACCTGCTTTATCTTACCACGTGCTAATGCAATCCTTTAAACTCTTTGTGCTTTTGGACATCCTTTTGTCAAGTTTTTTGGTATTAACGCCATCCAGCTAATACTTCCAAAATAACTTATATCACTAAAGAGACTCATTTTACATTCGATTCTATAGAAGCAGGCTTTGAGTCTCCTAAATAAAATTGAAATATTAAAGTCATATTTGTTCCCAAGGGCGGAAAGTTGCGAATTGTGACCGGAACTAAAAGTTAAGATTGCATTTTTTTACAGAATGAGTAATTTTGTATGAATGAGTAATTTAAGAATGGAGTATAACGGACAGTAACAGTTTTAAATGTGCGTAGGATTAGCTTTTCTTTGTTGTCGTTATCAGCTTGTTATGGTTGTTCAAATTGTTGACCCATTTTTAGTTCGCAAATAATTTTCGACACTTTTTACTAAATGCCGTGAGACAAACAAATAGCAATAACAATTTCTATAGTAAAATCTGGTTCACTATTTCATTCCTGTGGTTTTACCGTAGTACCTAGCAGTAAATACAAAAACGGGAATAGCGCGACAGAAGAGTGAGTGGATATAGCTAGTGGCAGTGACTATAGCGCCACAGAATAAAATATTACAAAAGGTTCATTCTTTTAATCTTCGCAAAAGTTGCCTCAGAAATTAACTTACAGTTGCCGAGAAACTTCTTGAGCCTAACCTTGACTGCGCAGTAGCCGATTTACGTACAAATATGCATGCGCAGATCCGCCATTTTGGGTCAAGAAGTTTCTCGGCAACTGTACCTACACTGTACATTATTGGTAGTTTGTGTGTCAAACGCAACGCTGTTGGTTGTGGGGCGTGGCTAGGTGCCTGATAGACGTGTTCCACTGGCTAAGATAAAGAAAAGAAAGACGCAACAGTGCATCACGGTGCAACGTAAAACGACAAATAAATAGGTTATACTAATAATATCTCTAGCTCTATTCGGTTTGTGTTATGGGTGCCAAATGACGATATACCGACATACATAAATAGTATTGACGTGGCATCCATACAGCTCTATTCTCACCGGCTTGCCTATGTTAGCGCGTTTGAGCACCATCTTCTTTTGCTCTTGAAGAAACAGTAAGCCAAAATGAACTCCGGCTTCCCTGGGGAATAGCTGTCAGTTGGTGGAATAGTATCCACGCCACTGGTATATAGATAAAAGTTAAATATATAGAAAATTTCCACAACACAACAATTTAAATTTTTTCTGTTTTGCCGTAAGGTTGACTGGTTGAGAATGCCTCATGGCATTTGAGTCCGCTTTTTGTACAATAACTTTTATTTTGTGCAATAAAGATTAAATAAATAAATAAAAACTAAACGACCCAGGAACAAAATATTCGAGCTCATCACACAAATATTTTCTATTACAGGGATTCGAATTCGAACCCATGACCGCCGGCTCAGTAGGCACCTGCACTACCACTGCGCCAACCGCGTCGTCGATTGGTTGTTTATCTTTTAACATATTACGTGAGAAAGCGACTCTTGGTAGCGCTGTCTACTAATTACAATTTGAGAGATGTTTTGTTCATTATTAATAGTAATAGGATCACAAACATCAGCATTAAGGCTAGGAGATTTGCTAAGCAGCTAGGCTGGCGTGCATCCGAGGTAATTAGGCACATCATTAAAGAGTGCGCGTACTTTGTTCTCAGGCTAGGGTTGGTTCAATTTGTAAGAGACAAGCGATCAGGCGCGGGTCGATCACCTCTGTGCCTCTAGCCCAACTGTGATACGCGGGTCTTTCTCACGCTAGAATTACCTACCTATATCTTTCTATGCATTACCGTGAGTAAGATGGTTGTGCTAAATGGCATTGGGGAGGATCAGTGGCGATTGTCATAATTCACCAATCGACTTTGGATAATTTCCTATTATTAAGTATTATAGTTTTATATTTCGCCGCAAATCTATTAGGTATATATTTCGTACTTTTTAGGCGGCATCAAAAAAAAACGGAGCAGGTTCGGATGGAGGTGCTCTTTGTAGATGCAGCGCGGAGATGTTCTTTATTTTTTCATTATAACTTTCTTTCGTTGATGTCAGTAATTGTTTGTTAATTAGTGATTATTATAATGTGTGATGTGCGATAAAGATTAAATATATACCAGATGGGTCCTGTAACAGGAGCAAAAAATTAAAACATAGACTTTACTCGTCAAACTGAACAACATCTGATCAGAAACTTAAAAAAATATATACTGTTTTCGTAATGTTCATTATTCCAAACAAAGTAAATAGCATTTTAAATGTACGCCGTCCAATATTGACATCGCCTTAGCATTGCCATAGCTGTCACTTTACGAAATATCAAATGTTTCGCAATACATTGCTTCTTATATATACCTATATGAGTTATTTTTAAAAGTTGTTTAATTAATGTTGTTCAGTTTGAAGGGTAGAATGTATGTTTTAATTTATTGCTCCTGTTACAGGGCCCACCTGGTACATAAATCGTCGTCGCGGCTCATGAAGGTGAATCGCGAACCGATTCGAAACATATCGATCGTTATTCGAATTTAAAAACGTGAGGGAACCCGTTTCAAAAGTATTTTATTATGTTAGAGACTCACGAGAGTTTTCATGTTAAATACTTCTCGCTACCGCTTGTCGCCGAAGCCGCCGCGTTATTTGTTTACGATTATAGAACTCAACTAATTAGCGTTGTTGACTGGGGTATTGAAGACATTCCGGCTGACGCTTGTTTGTCCAATTAGCTGCTGTTTGTTTCTGATAAGTTTTATCGAATATCACGCTTTTACAAGCTCTTTGTGCGTGATCGCTGAGCAATAATTTGCTCACTTGCTAAGTGCTCAATGAGCACTAAATTCTATCACCTAATCCTTGAAATATCATTCATAGATGGAGACCTCACTGTCTCGCATCGGGCTTTAAGTATACTATTCGCATTATTTCTGCCATCTGATGGTAGTCTCTACTTTCTTTGTTCTTATAATCCAATAGGGAATGGAAGAGATTTATTTAATCTTGTTTTTTTTAGTTTATAGTTGGTTTATAGGTAAGAAAAACTTTTCTCATTCTAGAAAAAAGTTAAAGATTTTTCGGAGGGCACGGCAGCCCCCGGTAATGTCGAAAAAACTATCACTATAGGGTTAGGTTCCCGTTGCGATGCCACAGAAAAAAAATAGCCCAACTAAGTAGTTTAACTAATTGAGAAATATTTTAATTGTTCTTAGGTGTAAACATAATTATGCTAATTTTAAAACTAGTAGAACTTATTTTGTCAGTCCCCTGATTTATGTAACTAGCGCCTAACATTTGGGCTACTGTAAACAAATCTTTTTTTGCATCCCCTTACAAGGCGAGATTAAAAAAAAATTTAGCTACATAAAAATTTGTAACGTTTTCGAGGAATTAGGGGGTTATTAACATGTTATTAATAACAATAAAATCTAGATAAAAAAAATCATCAATTTCAAATTCTCCCTATAGGTACCTACCTATATTAGTAGAGTTGCTAAGCCGCGAAATTGTGCGCATCGGGTTAGAAGCATGAAATTTCTACCACAGATAAAACGTTCCACGGTGATTATTTTCAGATGTGGAGGGAAGTCAGATTCGTCCCCTGCGTGGCGTAAGAGGACCAAGTAGGTACTGCTCTTTTTCTTTTTTTGTTACTGATCAGTTAAGGCTATTAGGGCTTGTGCGGCATCGTTTTCGTGTAAAATAGATATATACAACTATAAATTTTTTATGTTATTTAAAAATAGTTTGATATAAAAATTTGGGTTTATTGCCTAAAAGGTAAAAATCACAACAAGTTTTTTTTATTCAGAACGATAAATTAGTTATATATCCTGAATATTTACAATTTAAAAAAATATTACTAAACAGCAACATTAATGTTGTTTTTAAAAATGTATACATATTGGGCACATCTTACACAAAAAATGCCTTGAAAAAAAAAAATGTTGATGTTAAGCTTAGCCTGCGTGCTCTAGTACATTTTGCTAAGTCGCGAAATTGTGTACATCGGGATACAACCACGAAATTTCTACCACAGATAGAGTATTTTGCGGTAATTATTTTCAGATGTGGAGGGAAGTCAAATTTTTCCCCTGTGCGGCGGGAAAGCGGGGTGAATAGGACAAAGGAGTCCTCTTTTTCTTTTTATATTACTGATCCGTTGACGCTACTAGGACTTATATGGTATCGTTTTCGTGTAAAACAGATATTAGCAATTTATTTTTCATGTTATTCATTCATAGTACCATATGAAAATATGGGTGTATTTCCGAAATGGTAAAAATCACAACAAGCTTTTTTTATTCAGGGAGATAAAATTGTTATATTTCCTGAATATTTACAACTAACAAAAATATTGCATAATAGCAAATTTAATCTAGTTCCTAAAAATATATACATGTTGGGCACTCTTCATACAAACAGTAACTAAAATAAGTTGTTGTTGTTGAGATTAGCCCGTTTGCTCGTGAAACATTAGCAAAAAAATATTTTGTTTTAATAACATTAATTTGTTATTCTAGGATGTATATGGTAAATATTATATGTAAAAGCATGTCAATAATCATTATTTAATGTATTTTATGAAGCGAAATAGGATGCGTTCGGAGATTTAGGTACGTTGGTTACGCCGACGTAAACATATATTTTAAGCTACTGTTTGTATTAGAAGTGACCAACATGCATATATTTTTAGAAACTAGATTAAATGAGCATTTTGTAATAATAATTAATGTGTTCATATATTTTGTAATTTCTTTATTGTATTTTACTTTTGATATAACTTTATTGTAAAAAAACCTAACTTAAGATTTTAAATGAATAAAGGAGATTTAATAATAATAATAATTTAAAAATGTTCACGAAATTGAACTAATTTACCTCACTAAATAAAAAAACTTGTTGTGATTTTTAGCTTTTCGGTCATACATTTTTGGAGTAGTAGGGCCTCGTGCTGGGTCCGTCCGGATTGTTACTACCGTCTTGCCTGCTAACCCACCGCCAAACAGCAATGTTCGCATTGTTGTGTTCCGGTGTGGGGGTAAGAAAGCCGGTGAAATTACTAGCATAGAGGCATTCTATCTTCGTCCTCCGGGTAGGCAAGCACTTGTGACTCCTCTGGTGTTGCAGGTGTTTATGGGCGACGGTAATCGCTTTCCATCAGGCGATACGTTTGCTCGTTTGCCCCCTATGACATAAAAAAAATACACACTTATTTTTATATAGAACTATACCGCAAATAACATAAAAAAATAATTTCTGATATCTGTTTTACACGGAAACGATACCAAAGAAGTCCTAGTAGACTTAACTGACCAGCAATAAAGAAAGAAAAGAGGGATACTTGGTCCTTTTCACTCCGCTCTCCCGCCTCACAGGGGACGGATCTGACTTCCCTCCACATCTGAAAATAATCACCGTGGAACACTCTATCTGGGGTAAAAAAAATATGCTTGTATCCCGATGCGCACAATTATGTTAGAAAATAGCGGACTAACAACTCTACTATATAACGCTGCCATACGACATCGAATGAACTAAGTTCTATACGCACTAAACCAATATTTATAAATCTATACTAGCACGCTGTATAAATCCTAAATAACCTAGGTATGATAGATTGTGTCACTATCTCTCACGGTCACGACCTTCTATTTTACACAGACAGCTAATAAAATACAGAAGGAGATAATCTACTATTTTGTTTTATTCTGTGACGCCAGTCATTCTCATCTCATTATAACGGCTGTACCGCCGTACATGTTGAAAGGTTATACTTTACTAGCTTTTACTACGACACATACGTCATTTTAGCACAGAGTAAGTATTGTCCAATGGCACAGGGACATACAGTTACGCCGCGCGGTGCGGCTCGCGTTACGACAAGCATCCACCATTAACCGCTCTGGTGTCGGGTTGCAGCTATTTGGAGGGTTCCACTTGGGACGGTTGACGTAATTTTTTCATTTAAGTAATATATGTTTGAAGCGTAACTAAACTATTTCACTTTAAAAACTAAAGTAAATATTTGAAAATCATCGGATCAATAGGGCTTACAAGGGTAGGGAATTAGGTCGACGAGAGTCGGCATCCAATTTACAATTGTTACTTAATTTAATCCGGGCGATAGGCGGTACTTTTTATATTGTACACATTTTGCGCTTACGTATGCATGTATCTGTACCTACTTTTCCTGATATTACAACTTTTCCAGTCATTTAGTTACTACATATTATTTATCACAAATCACAACCATCGTCTTACAGCACTATTTTCCATGAAATTGCAGGTTCCATGAAGTTCTCAGTCAGCCATCAGCAGCACAGTTCAGAAAGTAGCGAGATTGAACTAGCATAGATATTAACCAAAAGCTAACCCCAAGCTTTATCTAAATTAATATCAAATATCAGAGGGTGGATGCGGCGGTGCACAGTGGATCACGCGACTTTCTCTCGCTTCGGTGTCTTGTTTCGGGGGTCGCTGTAACTGGCTTTATATTATATTTATATTACGTATGTTATGTAGCAATGCGAGGGAGAGGTATATAAATTAGGACAATCTCAGAATGCGAGGCGTATAGGGTAAGTAGAAGTAGGTATAGGTATGATGTAACGCTTGATAAATATTCTGGGGAAGGAATTGTAGACTATGGGGTGGTTGGGAATTTTAAGCTATATTTTTTATGTATAAAATGTAAAAATGTTATACTGTCCGTTTGATTTTATTTCAAGTTTTATTTAAATATTATAAAAACGCGACGAGAAATGGAGTTTCAGGAAAGAACGACCACGACGCGGTCCTGGGTTCGAATCGGCAAGGGCAAATGATTGTGTGATGAACTCGAATACTTGTACCTGGGTCATGGATGTTATTTGTATTTAAGTATGTATTTATCTTCGTCTAGTGTCGAAGCGAATTAGAGCGTACTGTGGGACTAGATCGATTTGTGTGAGGTTATCCGATATATTTGAATGTGGGTTCTCATAGCGACTGAATTTTTCTGTTGATAAACTATAGCTTATTTCGTTTGGCGGGTACAGAAGATCCACTGTACCTACTCCTATTTTCAGCTGAAAAAAGTAAGAGAACTTTCAGTCCTGACCACAACGATTAAGGTCATATGTTAGCATCGAGAATGCAATATCGCAAATTAAAAAGTATGATAGGGTTTTCGAATAAGTTTGTTACTAACATACCTATCGCCTTACTACATTATGACCACGTTTAATTTTAATGGCCGTATTTATTTCTATCATTAGCTAAGTTGTTTGTGTACCATTACTTGAGTCTGGTATGTTTTCCGGGATATTAAGGAAATATTTGTAGACATGAAGTGATTTCAGAGTTTATGGCGAAGGAACAATTAACATGTAATAAAACGGATAGGACAACAGCTTAGGTATTATCCTTGGTCACGTTTTCTTAACAGCCAAGGTCGTCTAGTGCATTCTTAACTACCTTGAAACAATGCCGTTGATCAGTGTATGATTTATTCAGTGAAATTATAAACTAACTTTATCTAACCTGTCCGTCAGTTTACAATTATAGTGATAAATTGATCCCGGGGTGCTTGAATGATTTTACGCTATGTCGGCAAGATCGCTATGCCCGTAAGGTCGGGTTACTTTAGCCCTGGGGGGTAACATTGCCCACGCATTTGAACCAACTTTATTCAATAAGTACTTAAATTCTGAAAAGCATATGTTATGACATTACCACTTTTGAGTGATCGCTGGTGATGTTTTTAGAAGTTTTCTTAGTATTAATTGAAATGGATGGACAATGTTACCCCCCAGGGCTAAAATAACCCGACCTCACAGTACGCGTCAAATCATCCGTGCACCGAAAACCCCGGGGTTTATTTATAATCTAAAGATATAACGATATTCTTAGTTTATCGGTTAATAAACTAGCGATACTCACAATTAACGGTGATATATACATAGGTATCGATGATACCATTACGTGCCATTACTTTAAAAGTGTAGGGTTTGATAGGTACAGGTATTATTTTATTTGGTATGTATCTTCATATCCAACAATATTGCATTATATGAGAAATATATCGCTATGCATTTTTGTTCCTATCGGCATAACAAATTATAGCGATCAATTATAAACTATCTGTATGTTACACACTAAATTTCAGTCATATTTTTGTTTTAAGAATATTCATTATTATATGTTTAATGATAGGTAATGTTAATTTCAATAATTTATAAATAGTTGTCCTCGCTTTAAAATTTAAAGGTATGGGAGGACGACTATTTATTATTATTTATAAATGATGGTCAAGTTCATGTAAGTACATGTGCTGATCTGTTGTACGAGTACTAAGGCTTTTAAGAAAAATGATAAGTCTAGAGGGTTAACCCTACCAATCGGTTTTGAACTGAACTTTGAATTACCGTAAAACTACCCAACCATAGTCCAATTATCCAACTATGGTCCAAAACAAAACTAGTTTATTTCTATCAAAATCCATATTCTACGAGTGATTTTTGTTTAATTATGTTATTCACCTTATAATTTATTCGTAATAATTGTCATAATATTAACGAGGAATTTTGGGATTCATTTGGACCATAGTTGTGTGGACTGGACTATAGTTGGGTAGTTTGACGGTACTTATTTAGAAAATTTCCGTCGCAAAGAGTGCGCTTCAATGATTAGGTAAGTAAAATCATTCTGATAGTAAATATGGGTTATTATTTCGAGAGGTTCAATTGTGTTCAGACTCAAATTTTCAGTTATAAAATTAGAAATATATCGTTTATTGTTTTTAAGTTGCTTAGGATTTTATCACTGAAACTTGTGCTAAATACATTTTATTATATTTTATCTTTTTCCCACAACAACTTTAATTTTCTGCACAAAAGTCAGTTACGTGGTCAGGTTCGGATTATCCCTGAGTACTTTGTAGTATTGTAAAAAATACAAGGTATAGAAAAACTTACTGGTTTTTTTACATGGATTGAATGTTCTTAATATGATATACCATGCATGCAAACATAAAAAAATTAGGACATTGATAAGACTATTTTTTTCTACATTTCCCGTTGTTCCAAAATACGCCATCATTTTCGTAGCCACACTTATGAAGTAATATTTTAAGCAAAAAAATAGGTCTAACCTCCTGTAAATCCTTTTTTAACTATAAGCAACTTTGAAAATAAGACTGCGTCAATATAACGTATAATATTTATCGCAAGCGATAATTATTTATTTATAATTAATGTAATAAAAGTTCAAGTTAGATTTGCATCAAAGATCAAGCGTCATTTTCGTTACGGTTGCGACTTAGTGCCTCACCGAACAACGGCATGCTCTACGAGCAAACTTGAAATTGGCGAAATCATCATTAACCTGATGGAAGCCATTTTTTAAAATTAGAATTAGAATTAGAGTATTAGTAAATAAATATAATGTTTTACTGGTGCTGTGTCATTTGCAGTTAAGTTATTCAATATTGATTTCATTTGCTTCAAACCTAGGTATAGGATATTTACTGCAGAGTCGCGAAAGTAAGAACTTTTCAATTTCGTGGTCATCATTTTCGTGGTGCTATGGGCCACGAAACTGATTAGAGACCACGAAAAAGATGATTTTCCCTACAAATGAAAAAACACAGAACACTTTTTATAGAATTTTCTGCATTTTACAGTGTAATCGTTTATGCCGTTATGCCGTCTTTTCCAGTGCGACGCCAATTTTGTTAACTGGCGAGAGGTTCTAGAATTATTTTGCCCTGAATGTACCTGTGAAATGTATATATCTAAATATCAAAAAAAAAACTTCGTCATTTAGAGGAGCATTTTGTTGTGTTGTTTCGTTGTAACATAATTTCGTTCGGGTCTACCGTAGACCTGCACGGGAATATATATAAAGAAGGTATTGAAAGCTGTTTTGGTTTGTGTGAATTGCAGTTATTAATCTTCTATTCTATTTTTTTAAAAATGGCAACCGGTCACAGTTAAGCGACCATTACTGCCAATGTCTCGTTGCCAATCGCACTAGGCGACTAGATAGAGGATTGATACCACGTTGTACGGTGAGTTGAAAAAATCGTGCTTTTTGTAAAGTGATAGCGATTTACAAAAAACCACGCGGACTATCGGGCCTTGACCCAGGAAGGGCTATGAACGCTTCAAGTTGAATTCTTCATTAGCAATTCACTCATACGTTAGATCACTGCACAATACGCTATCAATACTACACATTGAACAACTAAAATGAATAAATAATGAACAACGAAACTTAAACGCATGCGGCCATCTTGAGACACGAACTGGAAGCCCGTTATTAATCTTACTTTAATTAAGTAATTTCTAGATAGTATTGAAAAGGTTACAAAAATGACAATGTGAAGTCGTCATTTTCGTGGTCAAGTTTTAATTATTTTTTTATATAGATATCGATTGTCTATTTCTGTTGATACCTGATTAATTAAATAATGCTTATTCGTTTTCTCATTATGATCAGATTTTCATTCAAATAGTACAATTATAAGATTTTAAATTAAACAAAATGTTCTTTTTCGTGGTCATAGTGATCATTTTTGTTACCGTTAAAATTGGATTTTTGCTTTTTTTAACCAATATAAACTTCATCGATCTCTTATAATATAAAGCATCTTATCGGTGCATATCCTTATGTTCAAAATAAAACAGACCACATCAAAATGTGTGTTTTTAGTTCTGTAACATTTATCTTACACCTCAAATAATTACCCATATATTACCTACTGTTGGTAAGATGACACGTCCTCCCTCAAGCTCAAAATAACAGTTTTACTACAATAATGTATTACTATTTTCTGATTATAAAAAAAAATAATCTTCACGCTTACCTTATCTAAGTAAACTATAATATAATAGTAAAAAACCTGTATAATTTATAGTGTTCCGAAGAGATTAGGTATTTCGTAGCGACAAAAGCCGTCGATTACATATTTTCCTAATATCGTCGTGTATCTTATTTTGAATTTCAATTTAATATTATATGGCAATACGCTTTAGTTTAAGTCGTTAACATGTATACCTACTACATCCACCTAAGACTTTAGAACTAGGATTAACTGGTAGAGAATACCGGCATTAAATTTGCTACTCCGTTTTTAATGCTTTTTTTTTCTAGTGTGGTATTTTTTTAATTGTGAGTTGTATCCTACGTAGTTGTTATAAATTTCACTTATCCTAAACAGCAGAATAACTATTAGTGTGTAGACCTCGCGTTTATTTTTCGAAATGGTTGAAAAATGCCCATTTGACGTTTTCAGCCGCCGTCATTTTGAAAAAACTTTGAAATTTAATCGCCAAAAATTTCTACGTAATTACCGAACCGACTCACAAAATATCACAAGAATCTGCTGAGAAATGTGACCTTTAGGCGAGAACTGTCGGAAATACAGACAAACGGATATATGAAAGATTTTTGCCGAAGCTGAAATGGGGCCAATTCGCTCGCTAGGTTAGTTACGAAAACAATTGACAACATTTCATATTTCTAACAGGTGGAAATTAATATAGAAAGCGAGAGAACGATGCCACGTGTACACTCTAAAAGACATTAGAATTTATTTTTCTGAACAACGAAATATAAGAAAATACATAAAATAACCGAAATCTACGAGTTGAACCTAGTCCTCGACCTATCCGAAAAAAAAATAAGCTGTCAATAATGTCAAGGTCAACGCCATTAATTTTTTTTATTAGCCACCAGACTAAAGTAGCCTTTCCAACAACATTAGATATTACAATATTAGTAATGCTTTAAACAAATTTCCTAATGAGCTTCGAACATTGTGAGCCTCCATTAGGAGCGGTACCTATTCGTTTTGTTTACAATGTTTTACATCGATAATGGTGTTTGGAACTAAGTAATTAATGAGTGATTATCTATTATTGTTATGGCAAATTGAGTGTTTTGATCAATTGAAACCAGAAAACATACTATTATACATATATTTGACGACGCGTTTGGCTCGGTTGGTAGACACCTGCCTACTGAGTCGGCGGTCCCGGGTTCGAATCCCGGCCGGGGCAAATATTTGTGCAAAATATTTGTTCTTGGGTCATGGATGTTATCTATATATGTATTTATATATTATGTATATCGTCGTCTAGTACCCATAGTACAAGCTTTGCTTAGTTTGGGACTAGGTCGATTTGTGTATGATTGTCCCTTAATATTTATTTATTTATTTATTTATTTATTTTTATTTGACGCGGTTTGAGTTTTTTATGAGTGAGTTTTTTAGAATCATAATAAATACTGCAAAGTAGTTTCCTGACAAAATGTAGTTTTTTATTTATTGCCTAACCTGCCTGCTCATTATTATGACGCCTTGTAAATTAAAGGGAGAATTTAAATGTAGGTTTATCCAAAAATATGAAATAGGCTATTTGGGTGATGAAAAAACTTTTTCTCCGATACAGCAATTTCGGAGATAGTATTTCGTTTTTATCTACTTATACCTACGCAAAAATGTGGGATGAATACTTTGATTCCAAAAATATATATATTCATACTTATTAAACGTTAAATTTAAATTAAATACATATATAAATAAATATCGGACCACCTCACACAAATCGATCTAGTCCCAAATTAAGCTCAAGAAGGCTTGTGTTATGGGAACTAGACGACGATATACGTACTTACGTATATAGATAAATATATACTTAAATATATAGAACAACCATGACCCAAGCACAAATATTCGAGTTCATCACACAAATATTTGCCCTGGCCGGGATTCGAACCCGGGACCGCCGGCTCAGTAGGCAGGTGTCTACAAACCGAGCCAAACGTGTCAAATTGTAAAACTTTTAAGATAAACGATAAGTCTAATGGGTTAACCCGACAAATCGGTTTTGAACTGAACTTTGAATTTCTTAGGTAATATTTAGAAAATTATCGTCGGAAGGCGAGCGCTTTATTGATAAGGTACCTACCTAAGTAAAATAATTCTGAGAGTAAATGTATTATACTCTTTGTCAGATAACACGATTTAATAAGAAACTAAGAGCTGAATATTATGAGTATTGTGACAAGCATTTGAAATTAATAAAAAGCGGATAAAGTTTTCGTAATACCAATAAACGACAAAGACCGCATTGCGAAATACGAACGACTTTACACTTCTGAGAAAAGAGCTTTGTTATCTAAGTACTCACATACAAATATACCGATGATTTGGCTTATCTAATACGCTTCTGATTGCATCCGAACCGAACCACTTTAAAGAAACACACACCTACCTACCTAAAGCTACATGATATGACGCTTCTTAAATATTCTAACAATCTTGTGAGAGCAACTGAAATTTTGCACAAGGAAATGTATCAGCCAACGCACTTATGGTTCCCATGTTTTTATCGTTGCGGTATTATTAGCAGTGGAAAGTCGGCGCTCCGTTCCGCGCAGCGGGGGCCGCGGGGCCGGGGGCCCCGGCGCGGAGTGCGCGGGCGCGGGGGCTGCGCGCGCCGCGGGCGGGGCCAGCGGCGCCCCGCCCCGCCGGCACCCAATCCGCGGTGGCGTGGAGGGGCGGCCGGGCCCCTGGCCTCTATTTACTCTTTCAATCAGTGCGAGTGTTTGCCCCTGGCCGGCGTGCACGCGCGGGTGATGCGCTAGCCATGATCTCGCAGAAGCTGTCGTACGGCGACGTGCCGACGTCCGCGTCGCTCAGCTCGCTGTCGCCCGGGCTCGCGCCACCCTACGTGAACGGCATGGGCTGCATGCCCGCGCAGCCCTACCCGAACCTGTACTCCAACAACATGGTGGCCGGCGGCTCGTGCATGGGCTCGCCGGGCGTCGGCTACTCGCCGCCCAGCACCATGGCCTCCTGCATGGGTGGCGCCGGAGGAGTCCCTTACGGCTCCCTGCCGAGGGAACAGGAAGCCGCCTCACCGACATCAGCGCTCCAGCGAGCGAGGAACGACAAGACCTACCGCCGCTCATACACGCACGCGAAACCCCCGTATTCGTACATCTCGCTCATCACGATGGCCATCCAGAACAACCCGACGCGCATGCTGACGCTCTCGGAAATCTACCAGTTCATTATGGATCTCTTCCCGTTCTACAGACAGAACCAGCAACGCTGGCAGAACTCGATCCGGCATTCGCTGTCGTTTAACGACTGCTTCGTAAAAGTACCGCGGACTCCGGACAAGCCCGGGAAGGGGTCGTTCTGGACGCTTCACCCGGACAGCGGGAACATGTTCGAGAACGGTTGTTTCCTGCGTCGTCAGAAAAGATTTAAGGATGAGAAGAAGGAGGTGATTCGGCAAGCGCAGAAAGCGACGCACGGGCACGGACACCACGGCGGACATGAGAAGCGTGGAGATCACGGGCATGATAAGGCTGGAGAGTTGCGAGCGCCCGGCGGCGGGGTTGGAGACGATAAAGAAATGCGTGATGACTTATTGGCGCAGCTTCACGCTGCTCCTGAGCTGTGCCTGCCTGAGCACACGCCGCTGGCGCTCGAACACTACGCGCAGTTGAAGCAAGAGCCTCCAGGCTACGCTCCCGCGCCGCATCCATTCAGCATCACGCGCCTCCTGCCCGGCGCCGACACCAAGTCCGACCTGAAGATGTACGACGTGAACTACGGCTACGGGCACTCGGCGGAGAACTACTACCAGTCCTCGCTGTACCACCACCATCACGCGCACGCCCAGCCCCCCTTGTGACAGTATCCGCTGGCGTAGGTTCCGCGGCGCGCGCCCTGGGGCGCCGCCGACGCCGACGCCGCGCTGTAACCGCGCAAGTAAGTCAACGGACTAACCCAAAATCTCATTAAATTATTGATATTGGACTCCAGAGTGAGCGTGATTTGTGTTCTGGTGATATTCTAAGACGGTTTGTGTAAATATACGCTATTTTGTCCAAGGCTAAGTATCGTTATAGAAGTCTACGCGCCGCGTTAGGCCTAAATGTGGAACTTGCGAAAGTGTCCTTTTAAAGTCTTTCTGAGCGTCTCTTTCGACTCTTTTTAATGGAATTCTTTGTGGAATATTGTTAGTATTTGTTGAGCTTTTTAATCAGTTGTCCGGCAAAGCAAATAAGGTGGAATGAAGCTAATCAGACACATTAGAGATCGATACGCGTTATCGCCGGCTATCAGCCGCCGCCGCGCTTCACTCGTTGAACTCTTTTGTACTCAAGTATGTTGTAACATAATTCATTAGAATGTATGCTTAAACCTCATAAAACAAATTAAAATGTTGACACGCTTTACATTTAAATAAAAGCACAATTTAAAAAGTTTTACACTAGTCATCTAGCAAATAAAATAAAGTTGATTACAGTGGAAAATAATGTTAATTTGATTTCGTTAGCGCGTAATTTGCATAGCAATTCAATTAAATTTTTCAGGAATGATATTGATTGTTTGAATTTAATTATCAAGTGACTTTACATTTGCACATCTATTAAAAATTTGTGTCTGGTGTTAACATAACAGGCACTTTACTTAAAACTTATTAGAAATAAAAGTTCTTCAAACACAGCTCAATAAAAAAATAAAAAATAAGCTTGATTAAATTATTTATTTAAACTTAAACAAGTAGATTAAAAAGAGTCGCCAGAGCCGACAAACAGAAGCGACGTCATATCGAGGACCGACGAACAGTGCAATGTCGTTAATGTAAAATGTGTATAATATACGTTAGATAGGTGAAATGGAATTACCGTTCTGTCGACCATCGCGTTAGTGTAGCTAAGTTTTGTATATATAGCTATAAGGTAAATATATATGACTTCTATAAATAATGGTGTTTGGTGTAAGATAGGTACCTATCCGGGCTTTTGCACTACATTCAAATATATATTTATATACAAGTGTCAATTTAGCATTTTATTTAAATCGACAGTTTAGCAAGCGCTGACTTTAGGTGTTCAATGGCGGATTGTCCGAACGACTTCGCTTAGTATCTTGAACGAATAGCGTTCATAATGTCACATTTTACAAATTTAATGTATCAACAATATATTAACATATATGAAGGCAAATAGGAAATTTATATACGCAAAATTACATTCAAGATACTGAGTGAAAGTCAGAAGAACGGTGCATTAAACGCTGTAGGTATAAGCGTTCAATACGGCATTTGATGACAGCTCAAAGTCAGTTACCTACCCTTTATAAAATGTCTAAAATTATTTGCTAGTATACATTTTCTATGGAGATACTTGTTTATGACGTCATACAATTCTGTAGTCAAAACACGTCTTCTTTTTAAACTTTTGTCCAATTAAAAATTGTAAACTGTCCAAAAGTTAGTGGTAGTTTATTTGGATCCGTGTATTTCTGAATGCATGTTTAGTGGTTTAAATTACACAATTAATTTTCTCTAGGTATAGTCAAATATTATTATTTTTAAACACAAACATTTCAAAAAGTCAACATTCAAATAATATCAAAGTCAATAGCTATCAAAAAACAAAACTATCATTACTAAATACAATAAATCAATTTACACTTGAGTATTTTTGATGATGACATATACACGAAAATTCCGATTTGACACCATTTGCGCGTCAAATGGCGTTCGCCTTGGCTTGCCTTCGTCTGACCTCCGGTTGAGTGGTAAAAATCTCAAGTTTTTCTACCAAATCTGTATGTAATCATCACATTCACAAATCCACATAATTATGTGATATATCGCTGGGAATCGTGGATCTTGCTGCGATATCAGCTTACATAATTGTCAAATATAAGTGAATAACTAGGTTCAGTTTAATGGTATTTCAACGGCCGAATTCTCAAAATTGAATTCTCGAAAGTTTTATTAGAAATTGAATAATATTTACTTGATCACGCACTCATTACGTATCTGAGATAAAAATAATTTAAGCCTTGCATATTCCCTACGTCTAAGGTTTATTGATCGCCCTCAAATTTAAAAATCAGCTGACAGGCGGTTGGGAAAGTACGAGTTCATTTACGTGCATATATATTATAGGTTTAAAGTATTTTATATTGTCAAATATCTAGTTCCGAATAAATGATGCAAAGTTATCGAGTATCTAAGCAACGATAGTAATGATTTATATTGATGTAGGTATTATAATCAGTAGGACAAGAAAATAATTATGACTATGCTTCGAGTACGCGTTATATTGTTTTATAAAAGATTAATAAACAAAAACACTGAGTTATTGCTACATTATTATTAATAAATATTAAATAGTCTTGATGGTCTTTACTTTTTATTAAAGGATTTTCAGAATATATAACTATATAATAGGTTATGTTTGTGTTCAACTTAGCACTACTTTAACAACCTTAATAGGTAGTTTTTTTTCGCATTACTAGCAATTTTTATCACTGTAATTTTTATATAATTATAAGAAATATAAATCAGCGCTTGCTAAACTGTGAAATTATACGTTTAATTATATTAAGTATTGTATCATAGTGATGCTAAATTAATTCTTGACTTTATAAATACATATGAATGCCATACTCGACTCTTGATAGGCTACTTATATTATCATCTGTTAGTTTCAGAGTTAATAAAATTAAGTATTTACAATAACATGCATTTTCTTTTCAAAACATTTGACACTTCCATTAAATATATTATTTCAAGGAGGCCTATGAGTTGATAGGTAAATCTATTTAAAATAGGTGACTTTACTATACTCATAGGTATATAGTTAATCATCATATTTTGTTTTCTTGTTACTTAAAGCTATGTCTATCTCTCAAATCCAAATGTATCTCGAAGATCATCAATTTTCTCCTGAAAAGTTTTTATCTAGTTAAAAAAACCCTAGAACAATCGAAAATTAAATATGTCAAGCTTTACGATTTTGACATATTATAATGAAATATTTATTAGTACAAAATAAAGTCTAAGGAATACAACTTAAAATACTTACAATAAAACTATACTAAAAATTAAACTAAACTCGAACATAATAAACTTAAACTAAATCTAAAAATGGCCCCTGCGGCATAGTGCCAAAGATGCTGGCGGCATTTCCTCGCTTAATTTGAAATTAAGTGATGTGATGTGAGAGTGTAAAAACGTTATCTATATTTGTGATTCGTATAATTATAATTGACATAATTGCCAGGAGTAGACGACTATTGAGTTATGTATATTATTTTTGCATCATTTTCTTCTAAAATAGCGAACAGAAAATATAAAATTTATTTGCTTTTACATACAAAGAACGACTTCATTTAGTTGCGATTGTAACTTTTATATTATTAATTTTTATATAAAAGTTCGTACTTTCATCTCCCATTGAGATTGTTTGATCTTTAATTGATGATGAATTACAGATTATTGTAACATGAAATAAAAATAAAATTTAAAATTTAAAAAACCCCCGACATGACAACCAATAAAAAGAAAGAAATAAAATCTACGAAATGTGCCTATACAATGAACAGTAGAAAAAGAATCCAAGCTTCGTTGCGTTCGGGGGACCGCTAAGTACCTACCCAAATGAAATGAAATATATTTTTCAACGCAAAATTGCATGTACCTATTATGCATTTGGGCTTCCCACTTTACGATTTTCAGTACATTGCATTTCATTTACTTAGCGGTCCCCCGACGCAACGAAGCTTGGATTCTTTTTCTACTGTTCATTGTATAGGCACATTTCGTAGATTTTATTTCTTTCTTTTTATTGGTTGTCATGTCGGGGGTTTTTTAAATTTTAAATTTTATTTTTATTTCATATTTTTTAAACAAACAGAAGTTTCGTCCCGGAATTTTCTTCTTTTGACACTATTGTTGTTTTACACCGTTTAAGGTCCAGGGTTTCCAATCTTTCGCCGAGCTTGATCCTGGACTATAATTATGTAGGTACAGCAGGCCAGTGGTAATGAATGCCGTCTTCTCTAAGATTGAAGTTAGGATATATTTTGATTTCAATAGCCTTAAGCAACATTCTGGGAAAAAACCGTTAAAGTAAGACTAGTCAATGCTTATAATGGCAAAATGGCGAAGTTATTAGCCAAGACAATCAAAATATATACTTTAAATGCACTGCTCATGCAGTCAGTCGCAAGAACCTGCTACTTATGGCCTAAAACAGAACCAGGTTTTTATTCTACAGGATCCAAATAGTAGGTACGGGTGGCTTACTTAGCTCCATAAAAATTGCAGTTGGTGCTAGGTAACGACTTAGTTTTGAGAGACCTAATCATCGATACCCCACACCATGGGATAAACATACAAATGTTTTTAAAAATGTATTCAACCACTTTGTCTCTGAGCTAAGCTGTGTATAGACTGACACAAACTACAAAATCCTAAAAAGCTGTTATTCACTTAGGCAAGAGTACTTTTGCTAAAGCTTACGTGTCATTTAGTCGCGTTAAAATCTTGCAGGGTGTTGCTATTTGTGACCTCAATCAAAGGAACCTGTTCAATAGTCCTAATAACAATTCAGCTTTAGCAGAATTCCGAAACTTAAAAATAGTGACCCAGTACTGTGACAGAAATTATAATGAGTTTTTTTTTGTCAAAACAGTTTTTTTGGGACTCGGTTTTATTATTGGCTGTACTTTCTTACACAAATATTAATTGCTCATCAAGAACAATCAGATGAGCCCAAACACCGTGGGTTTATCTTGTGCTGTTTAGGAGTTCCTACGGCCATCTTCAGCTCCAAGGTACCAAATTATTGTACTGTCAAAAATTTATTAATCTATTGATTACGCTAATAAAATTTAACATTTATCCAACATTAGAAAATCTTGGCTTAGATCCTTTCACAACTCTCTGTCAGGCCTCATCATGAGACCGTCATTTAGTAAGTGATATAGAAAATGCTAATAATACATAACATTTAACCAAAACTTTGGAATCCTTGGCTTCAATATTGGCTGAAATCCATTAACAACTAGCTGGTCATCATGAGACCTTCATTTATTGAGTGATATAGAAAATGCTAATGATACTTAACATTTAACCAAAATTTGGAATCCTTAGTTTCAATATGGGCTGAGATCCGTTCACAACTACCTGGTCATCATGAGACCTTCATTTATTAAGTGATATAGAAAATGCTAATAATACTTAACATTTAACCAAAATTTGGAATCCTTGGCTTCAATATTAGCTGAAATCCATTAACAACTAGCTGGTCATCATGAGACCTTCATTTATTGAGTGATATAGAAAATGCTAATAAAACTTATCATTTATCCAAAATTTGGAATTCTTGGCTTCAATATTGGCTGAGATCCATTAACAACTAGCTGGTCATCATGAGACCTTCATTTATTGAGTGATATAGAAAATGCTAATAAAACTTAACATTTAGCCAATATTTCGAATTATTGACTTCATTATTGGCTGAGATCTCGTCACTTGTTCCAATTAAAGCTGAATATCTTGGAAACTACTGGTCCTATTTCTACCAAACATAGCTAAGAACCATCTCGACGGAAAAGTCTTTCGATTAAAAAAAAACCGCACTTAAATTGTTCCATCCGCTTGGGCGCTACGATGCCACAGACAGATACACAGATACACAGATACACAGATACACAGATACACAGATACACATGTTAAACTTATAACACCCCTCTTTTTTCGTCGGGGGTTAAAAATGAGTTTTAATCGCGTTCAAATTCTGCTTATTTAATTACCTCGACGTTTCGAATGTGATGTTACGTTTACGGTCTCGAAGGGACTCAAGGAAGGAGGAAGCGCCGGTTCATGGTCTCGTTTTGTTTATAATAATGTGTGAAAATCGTATAAGTTTAAATCAATATATGAATCACGGGTTGAAAAAAAAACGCTTAAAGAAGCGTTAGCGATTTAAAGAAATCGAGTTGACAGGAATAGACAATTCTAAACAAGATCAATAAAACTCTCCTCCTTTTCTTTTGAAACCGATTTAAACCTGCTATTTTTAGGGCTATTTGTTTAGGGATACTCAATTTGGAATCTAAAGAAGAATATACATCCATGTTAGGTACTTATGTAGGTACAGTAAAGGAAACTGAAACGCGTGTACCTTGTTGTCATTATGACAAGAACAAAAAAGTAAGTGTTTCAATTTCATTGACTAAATATTAAATTATACCACTCTACAACTACTGCTAAAAACATCTCAAAATTAAAAAAATATATATATTTCTTAATCGAAGTATCCTCCGGCGTCAGAGGCGGCGTCAACAAAACATTTATCCACTTCCGTAATAACACAAAAAAATGGTTACCATATAGTCCAAAAATGATTTTGCTTAACCCTTTCATTAGACAAAGAAAACCTGTCGTTAAAACAATAATCGCACAAAGACTTTTACCATCGTTCTCACTTTTGTCGGCTTGCGCAAGCGCATCGTAAAACCATAAAACCCATACAAAAGGGTTAACACGTGGCTATCTCGGTGTTAATTTGTTTGAGAAATCGGCAAAACTGCCGATAAAAATGAATGGGTGAATGGGATACAATGTTTCGTAAGTATGTTGGGAAATGTCAGGGTTTATAATTCAGTTCATGTGGACAGCTTTCGATTTTTTTCGAAGCGGGGTGTGAGTCATAAATATAAGGATTAAAATGTGGTTACAATAAGCTTCTTATCTTGTAAAATGTTCATGGTTTTTTTTATTTTGAACAGATGAAATGAATATTTGGAAATATGCTTCTAATGGCTTGTAACAGTTGTGTTGTAAGTGTTGTAACCATCTCAGTACGCAGGGAACTAGAATAGCTGTTGTGGGAATACGAATGTGTTGAAACACATTCGTATTCCCACAACAGCTATTAACCAGCTGCGCTGCACGGTGTTACCAGGTCATCCCACGGGAACACTATATTTTTTTCGGGATAATAAGTAGCTTCTGTGTTAATCCAGGTTGTCAGCTACCTTCATATTAAAATTTATCAAAATTGGTCCAGCTGTTTGAGCGTGAAGAACATAAACATAAACATAAACATAACACACTCACAAACTTTCGCCTTTATAATATTCATTAGTGTGATATAAGAGTTTAATAAAAAATGGTTTAGCATTTCCATATCTTAAGTATCACAGGGACAGTACTTGACAATTTGATAACATTACTATCTTTTCAAATGTATTTTGTATAAATAAGTAATTTCTTGATGCTGACTGAACGCCATTTCTCCGCCGTAAAAAAATTTAGGTGACAATGATAACTTCAAGGCCGAAACTAAGACCAACTATGTATAAAACTAGTTGAGTGTGTTCTCTACTTCAAGTTGCGTGCCCTACAAATTGTGAAATAGGACTTGCAACTGGCTAAACAGGACTTGGAATTTCAACAGTAGATGTTCTACTGTTGAAATGGCAAGTAGAATCACTGTATTTACTGTCAAGAGTCACTGTCAGAGACAGGCGCAATTGTCATTGCGTGTTACAATTTACAATCAAAGTAAACAGCGATCCGAACAGATATCGATTCGTCGCTATCTCGGAACATCGGGTCACGGGCGAGCCTCCATTATTGTGACAAACGCACAATGGTCCTACAGCTCCGCTGACATAATATCACATTTATTCAAATAAAAACATTATAAAAACCAAAACACAACAGCCACGGCACGAAAAAATACTAAAACTCAAGTGATTCACTATAAAACTTCACACGAAACCAACGTGAATTTACACCTCGGATGTCCCAATTTCAAAAGATTTTAGCTCTTATCTCATGACTTATAGACGAGTTGGGTTATTTTTGGAAATGTATAGGTTATGTTTGTGTGGTGGGCTGATGACTGGTAAGGTTTAAAAGGTGGTCATCGGGCCCCGAAGCCCAGTAGCGTATAACAAGCTGAATGAAGTGACACGAGAAATATAAATGATAAAAACAGCGCCCACACAGTGTGTTTCCATTGACTCTGTGGTGTATGGGAACTAAGGTAATGCTTGGGAGGTGTTTTAGTGAAATACGTAATGATTTTACTTGTTTCAGTTTATGATAATGATAAAACAATAAATTGTAGGGCCTTATCACACTAGTAATTAGCGAGCGAATTTTGTATACAGTACAGGCGAACACGCAGTGAGTTATATGGAAAATTATTTACAAACTCGCTCTGTAATAAGGCCCTTAGAGTTAAAAATTTAACCTTTTAATGACATATTTTCGAGGTAACATATGCCTATGTATCTTTTGGTAATGATAATATCACTTTACGCAGCCTGAATATCAAATATAAGGGCAAAACTCCATTTTCAGTACATTAATATCAATTTAATCTGGTAGGTATCAGAAGGATAATTCTACCCAAATCGACCTATGGTCGTTTTCCATGGAATTGTCCTTGTAGATTTAGCTTTGTGCCATATACAGTCCAGGGGGCCTATATGATGGTTGCGTTTATCACGTGATAAATAATTGACAAAGCATCTGTCACTCACACTCACATTTTGTCAAAGCGTGATGATTCTTTGGTACTTACTTATTTATCACGTCATAAAAGCAAGCATCATAGGCCCGCAGGTAAGCAAAAATTCTCTTAGGTCCTAGGGTTACTAACCGATAATGTTCCAATAAGTAAGTCTTTCTTAGATATTCTAAAGTGTCTTGATTATTATTCTATAAAAAGACGAACTAAATTTGTATAAAAAAAATAACTTCAAGATGAAATAATTGTCAGTGTTAAATCGTAAGACAATGCAAACGCATTATCCTCCCGTGTCGGCAGAAGTGGTTAGGTTTATGGAGGCTGTAAACCACCCAGGTCGTGGGTTCGAACCCGGCCGCTAACACGGGTAAAAACTGCTTTAATCATTTAATTGCCGGTGTCGTCTATATCCGACAACGTTCAATACTACCGCATGTTGTATGCGAAAGTATATCTGTAGCGTTCTTTTGTTACAGGAACTTATTCAGTTGTTCTCGGAAATATAGTTTCTTCTGCTTGAAGTTGATTATTTTTTTGTGAAACAGTAATTATAATGCAATGACTACATGGGAAGATTTGATTTTTGCATAGGTATTAACGAACGGAAAGCCGAAAAAATTACGCGAAAGACTGGATCAACGAACCTACACAAATTCTATAGGTAATAATAAGCGCAAAATACGAAGCGGTCCGACAAAGATTTCCTTCCTATTCTGTTCCTAAAATGTCTTAACTATTAGAGGACATAGAGAACGAAATCTCGCTTTGTAATTGTATAGCCCGGTTACGTTCAGAGGGCGCCAACGCGTTGGCAGCTCTCTCTCTCACTGAGCGTAAGCGTGAGCGAGATGGAAGTGCGTGCTCAGAAGCGCGGATATCATGTTTTATGAGTTGTGTCATAAACGAGTGCATTTTAAATTGAAAATAGTCTTACAGTTTTTGAGAACTTATAATTGTGCATCTATTAAGCTAAAAAACACTGTTACAAACGGAAGGGTTTTGAGGATCCAACCGAAAATATCTAAAAAAGGGTTATGTTTGAGAGATAAAAGTATCGAGAAAATTATTACCAATCGTGTTTTCACGCTGACAAGACTGAAGAAAAACTGTTTAAGTTTCTTATTTCCACGGAACAGATTTTTAATCACTATGGATGTTGAGATCTAGGATCATTCACCTGACGAATTTTGCATGGGTGGACTCTAGACGTGGGCGTTATTTCACGTCACTAGTTACAGTAACTAGTTACGCGACATGTAACCGAATCACTAGTTTCGCGTCAAATAACAAGTAGTGATTTTTGTAAATGCGTTATTTTATTATTACTGCTATCTGTGAGTTGAGTAATCGAGCGAGAGAGAGCTCACCTTCTGCACCGGCCACACTTTAATACCTAGTTATTTTATTTGTTTCCGTTTCGTGTGTAATTGTTGTATAGGTATGTATAGCTAGTGTTGGTAGAGCTATTTTTCCACACAATCACAGTAGCAGAATAAAAATAACCAGTTACAAAAATCACTAGTTATGAAACAGGTGACGGCGACCGAGTCACTGGTTTCGTTACGTTTCTTGAAAACGACGTAACGACCCACGTCTAGTGGACTCTTAAGTTTGGACTAATTTGTATGCGACGCCATAGTGCAAACTTCACGTAAACTGATAGTATGGGAAAAGAAGCAGTGATGTATCCTCATAATTATCAGTTGGATGTAACTGAGAGAAAACATGTATAACGTAAAATAATTCATCAAACATTCGGGTTCAGTTTCCATACTTTACGCATGAATGGCGATGGAAGTTAATAATTTAGTCATATTACTATGATGCGTGATATTGTATTTATGCAAACAAACTCTGTTCAAATGTATGTGAATAAATAAATGTAAATGGCTTTAAAAATTTCATAGGATATTGACACGTTTGAATAAATTTATATTTTCGTTCAACAAAATAGGTAGTACTTATAAACAGTAAGTAAACACATGCGCGGTTTTTAAATATGTATTTATTTATTTAGAATCAGTTATTATGAGTAACGTTACAGATTTCTCCATTGCGTTACTACACTTCTTAATCTAGTCTAGGCTAATAGACAATAGTTATCTATTGTTTTATAAAAATCCTAAAAAGTAAACTGTTTTTCAGTAAAATCTAATATTAATTCTGATAATTATGACAAATATTACATATTATAAACATTATATGTGACTATCAATCCTCCTCCTCCTGTAATAAGTAAAAGACATAGATGACCCAGAAAATAGTACATTGTTTGACAAGATGCTAAAATAAGCAATACGACGTTGATTTTAGCCACGTGCACACTCTGCATTTCATTTCGATAAAGAAAATAAAATAATCACAAAAAATATATATGAAATTGTATAGATTTAGCGACTTTGGCGGCCTCCCGGCGCGTTTTCACAGAAAACATTTTAATGAATTCCATTTAACCCCTCTAAAACAATTACTTTAGCCCAAGCTTTCGGAAAGCTAAAACGTAGGTACTTTTTGAGCAGAAGTGGAAAAAAATAAAAAATCTCCCACCCCTTAGGAACTTGTTGTTCCCAACTAACACTTTATTCGTACGCACTTAATTTGTCCTTAAGGAAAGTGAATTAGTTATAAAAGGGTTTAGGTATTACGATTGGATTTCCGAGTAACTATTCATCATTATATTTACACACATGCATTACGCAACGGTCACAAGGCTCCGTCGGTGACGTCACCGCGTTAATACACTGCCTTTGATAAGTTTTTTATCGTCGCTCGTCTTGTGTAAGTGCCTACTTGAGCATATAGCCCTGGTGAAAACGGTGCATATTTTACAAAAAAAATTAAAGTACTGAATAAAACGGGATCCCCATGTTTTACAGACAAACTTTTCATCGAATGCTTCAATTCGTCGTTTTTTTTTCCTTGATTCCTACATTTTTCACAAGGATTTTCATTTCATTGACTATTTTTGTCCCTGAAGTCATACATTTTTGACAAATCAGTGTCATAAATTTAAAGAGCTAGACCTAGAGCCTTCTTGACATTTCGGTAGCTTTCCAGTTACCAATGTAATTACTATACGCGATATAATCCGTTTATATTGTTTTATTTTGCGTGACAGTCGCGGATACCTAAGAAAATATTATTAAAGCGTTGTCATCTCATATATTAGGTTTGATTAGGTTTGTTTTATAACAATCAAAATATTGTATGGTTTCAAAGAAAAATGCTTTCGATAAAATGATATGTCTATGAAATGAAACATTCTTTAAAACATTTGTCCATAAAAAAAACGTAAGCCGATTAAAACACTAGAAATAGTTCTCTTCTATGAGCTTCGAAAAAGTTGCCTGAGAATTATTGCACTCAATAGTTCTAATTTTTGTCAATGGTCAATTTATATTATGTTTCCTCAGTATATGCCGTGAACGCCGAATTTGTAAAGCGTCCGTCACATCGAGAATTTAGAAAGGTTTAAATACCCGACATAATCAGTTTCAACTGTTTTATTTTTATATATACCTTAGTGGGCATTTTCCTAAGTGTGTTTCGTGAAAAGTTATGCACTTAATAATGGAATATTAATCATGTTAAATTTTCTAACCAAACTTTTCATGTTAAGTACTTATAGTAACGGAGTGGAATGTTGTCAGGTAATATTGTGGCTTTTATACCAAAAATTTCAAACTTAATTCTGTCTATTCTGTCCATTTTGTTACTACCATTTTCATATTATGTCTGGGAAATAGTAACAAAGTGGAATGTTACTAACATTTTCTTAACCCTTTTCTTGGCAAAATAAATGAGTAGTGCGCGTTTCAAGTCTCGTTGTTGTTTAGTACCTAATTAAAACAATAACAATTGAAAAAATAATTGATTAAATTAAATGATGCATTGCCACGAAAAGGGTTAATGTCTGCCAATTTATGTCACATAATTGCATCATTTCTCTCGAAAATGCCATACGAATCATTCCAAAACATCACCGATTCTCAAGAACAGGTAAGTGTAAAATATGGATTCGTCGGTAAGAAGGGAAGAAACCTTTTTTCGGCTTGTGTCGGCGTTATCTCTGTTTACCCGGGCCGGATAAACGCATACGTGGGTGTATCCGACGGTATATTAGACTATAGGTATATATATATGAGGTATAAGGTTGTATAACTATCCATAGGTATAAGGATAGGTATAGGTAAAGTATAAGGGAGTATACCTCAAATGGCTATTCAGGTATGCGGGGGACTTTTGGACGGCGTGATGCAATACTAAAAATACTAAAGTATTGAGCAGTATTCAGCATTTGATATGCTATCATTGAAATATACCGTGTAATTAGTGAATGTCCCAGATCGCTAAGTAATTATGCGATCTGGGACTTTACGAATTACCGCCCGTGTTTTGTCTAGTTTTAAGTCTTGCCTTGGCTAAGAAGTGAGATTTTCTCCCCGCATACGGCCTAGTTGACGTAAATAGTATTACGTACCTATAAATAGCAAGTAGGTGTAACCTATAGTTACCTAAGTAAAGTTCGATCTATAATATTTATATAGATAACTAAGGTAAGATTAGATAAGGTAAGGTAAGGTAAGATTAGATTAGACTTTTTCAGGAATAATTGAACTCACTTTTACATTTAACGGAACCTACATTGTAGTTGTATTGGGATTATTTCGAATGCCAGGTAATTTCGAAAATATGAAAATACTTTTTTTTTTAAAAAGGTGTCGGTACACATCCCAAGTAGCATTCGGGGTTCTATATAAGATGTCTAGTCGTTCACATGTACTCCACAAGCTGTGTAAGTCAGCTGTATAAGAGCTGTATAGCTTGCTATAACGCTCTTATAGAACCAGTTTGGGCACAAATTAGACAGCCTTAAGTTCACTATGGCTGTACATTAGCAGTATAATAGCATTATAATAGCAGTTTAAGTAGTATCATCGGACTTAAGGCTGACTTGCGGCACTATATGGGACGCAGTGTGATCCATACAATGTACATGAGCGTAATAAAGAGTAACAAATGGCTAAATACACAGCCTTCACAGTTATTAAATCAGACAAAAGTACTCCAGTGCTACCTAAAATTCACGTGTGTCCTAAATTATTTCTTCATTTTATAATTATTCACAACTAGCTGTGCCCCGCGGTGTTACCCGCTCATCCCACGGGAACACTAAATTTATTCGGGATGAAAAGTATCCTATGTCCTTCCCCGGGACTTAAACTATCTATATACCAAATTTCATCTAAATCGGTTCAGCGGTTTTAGCGTGAAGAGGTAACAGACAGACAGACAGACAGACAGACACACTTTCGCATTTATAATATTAGTATGGATTGATTTTGGTTTTGTGTGTGCCATCCAGAAAACATTAACTCCGGCGGATATTTGGATAAAAATTTATGATAACACGCGGTAATAAGTACCTGTTTCAAAGGCCTAATAATGTTAATGCCATGGGAATGCAACTTTATCGTGAAATGTATACATATTTACAGCTAAAATATTCACGCGCCTCTGTAAAATAGGCGATATTCATTTTAAAATATTTAAAACTGGCCGAGAGGAAATCTACAATTTTCAGTTTTTGATATTATATTGGCATTATAATTATACTACGGTAATTAATTATAACATGAAACCAAAACTCAATCACTCTATCTGCGTATTTTGTGATAAATCTGCATGATAATTTTTGAGATTTATTATTTGGTAAATATTTTAGGTTACAACAAAATGGTGGAAATTAAATACCGCTATGTGAACTGTTATAACTCCAATTTAATGCGGTTGAGCGTATATAGGTTCACATGTGTTCTGTTAGTATGCTGTTATCTATATGAAGTCCCACATTTGTACCACTACAGAGCCAATGTCTATAAATTTATTCTAATGTGAACTTATGTACAGCTTTAAGATGTAGTTCAGGTCAATTGTGTATCATCGTTCAATATACTGAAATTTTAGAGATCCGCAATAATAATTATTGTCCGTTAAATCGCCTAGCCCAGGTACTAAGTCAAGTATGAATACCTAAAGTACAAGCTTGTGGGATAAGTGTAATAGAATATCACATTCACATTCATGTTCTGCTTACAGCAAATAATAATAGTACTTGTGGACAAATAAACGGCTATTGATGTTAATGGACAACACATATAGTCCTTTTAACAGCCTACAGTGCACATGCGAACCATTTAAACACTTCTGTACAGATAGTAAAAAAAGGTTATTTTAATGATCACAAACAAGTCCTACTACAGCTACTAGCTGTATAACAGTCTAAAACAAGTAAACATAACAGCCTTTGGCTTTATAAATGACCACGTGTGTTCTATTAAAATGCTAGCTCTATAACATCGTACAAGTAGGCCGTTAAACAGCGGTTGCCGTATCTCTACCCTCCTATAATGCTCTTAGTCAGACGGCTGACTAAAGGATAATTGTTAGAGTATTATAACACCAACAAACGTATAAAAGTATAACTCTACACTCCTATAAGTCCCTTAGACAGGTGTAGGTGTAATTTATCGCAATAATACAGCTTATACATCACGAGTGAACTGTAATAATGCTTCAAGTACACCTGGGAACTAAATGTGTACTCTTAAATGGAGTAAAATGCTACTTGGGATGACTGCACGCAACTTCATATAATGACTCGCCAGACTGCTAAGACAGTTGGTAAGCGAGATCGCGCTCATATCGTCACCTGTAATATGAATTAATGTAACCGCCAAAATGACGAAATTGAGTTAAGTATACAGTTCGTCTGCAAATTTCACGATCTATCCATTGCTGTTATTAAAATTACGATATCTTGAAAAAAATGTTGGTTACATTAAACAAAAATTAACCATTTTTTTTAGTTTTCTGTATTTATTTTGGTGTATGGCACATTGTTTGTAAATAACTTAATATCAGATTAACGTAACCACAAGTATTGGCCAAAGTTGAACAAAAGTCATTAATGTAAGACTCATCGGTAAATAAATGACTCTTACATTACTCAATTTATAGCACTTTATTACTGATTGACTGTTACGTTAGCTTCAAAGCTAGATAAAAATTATAAAATGGTTCTTACATTAAATGGGTTATACTTTTAGTTTTTGAATCAAATCATGTAAATAATAAGCTACATAAATGATTTACATGCTCAGATTAGATAGGTAAAGAAAAAAATAATCGAGATTATAAGAAAGCAACCATTTAAAGTCAATTATAGTCTTATCCTGTCACAAATTGTGCTTACTGCAAGCTGGGTGAATATATAACTTAGTCAGTAACATTAAAGTTTTCGTAGTTTTTAAAGCAATTAATGCCTCTTACATTATTATTTGTCTTCCCAAGCCTCGAGTGATGACGGTTACATTAAAATTATGTACTTAATTTAGACGGACCTGGTGCTTACGTTATTTTGGTTACCAGGAACTTTGCGACCATCTCTTTCCTTTGCAGTGTTAATGAGTTGATACCGGTGAGACGACCATACATTTGCCTGTAGGAAGCAATTACAAACACTACCGCGTGCGTCTGTTTACGATTTGGTGTTGTGATGGATATTATAGCCACTTTAGTTTGTACCGACCAGCGATCGGATGCCGGTATTCGACTCCATACAAATACCGGTATTCAATTTCAGTATTTCGCTTATTATTACACATTTCTTTATTTTCTGGGCTAATTTCAAAGTTCTGTACCAATAGTAATGGCATTTGAAATAAAATCTGTAATATATTTTTTTTTAATTTTTATGAATACCGGTAACGATCCCTGGTTCCAACAATTCGTGATAAGGACAGTATTGTGCCAATGCGTTGTTATACATCAATAAGTACAGTTAAAAATTACGAGTTAAATACATTAATCGCTTTACATCAGGCGATCCGTTTGCTCGTTTGCCCTCTACGATATAAAAAATAAATAAAAAATAATATTACACAAAAAAATCTTAAAATAAAGGGAAATTTGAAAAAGATAAGTACTAAGTAAGTACTATAGAAATTGTTATCACCTCAAAAGGGAGTCGTATTTCTAAGGCGGAATGAAATTCGTCGGGATTTCCAGTCTCAAATAGAAATTGATTTTTTAAAGTTAAGTTATTTATTACTTAGCTATTATGCCTATTTATACCATGTCTTATTCTCGAAGTAGGTACTTTTAATTGAAAGAATCTGGCTTAATGCATTTCGTTTTTAGGGAATCTCTTAAATGTCTGGTTAAACGGACTGTGAAAACTTTTTCTGTGAAAATCAGTCACTGCCACCTATCATGTAGCAACATGTAGGCATAATAAAATGTATATACTTGTATATTATTTTTAGAAAACAAGAGACAGGAATGAATGATGGTAGTAATAGTGATATGGTGGAGGTTAGTGACATTGAGATACTCCCAATCATTTCTTTCAGTAGCCTACGTATCCGACGTAATGTCATTGTATTAATGCGATGATTCTATAAAATACGTTAACTATTTGCTTGCCCCTTGACCATTATTTTTACAGCTAGAGAAAGGTGTTGAGCTGGGCCATACTTTCTACTAATAACGTGACACCAATGATGCTTTAAATAAGTAGTTCGCGAGAAAACAGCAGCTTACAAGATATAAGAAAATCTCTAAATCCGTTTCAGCTCTATAAGAAAGATGTCCAAGCCCAATAGCGAAGGTATTCGAAGCATTTCAGTCGTAAATTTACTCCTTGACGTTCAAGTTAATAATAGTGATGTGAGGGTGAGTTACTAATTATGTGACGTAACATTTAGTCACCAGTTTGCCAATAAATGGTCAAATTACTAACAAAGAATCAAATAAAGATCATTCGGCTAGTTTCAGACAGGGGCAAGCCTTACACTGAAAATAGGACTTAGGCTTTTTAAAGACAAAATTGATTATTTAAACGAAATTATACAACGTAAAGCTGAAGTTTAAACTTAAGTCACTAAAATCAAAAGGAGGGAGTTGATGAATGGAACAGAAAGAAGGTAATAAATACGAAGAAAACTATATAGAAAGAAATAAAGAAGAAAGAGAAAAAGGGAAAGCAGAATGTGCAGTAAAAGTCGTAGGTAAGAAAGGTACATAAATATTGTAGGAAAGGGAGAAAGAAAAGTAAAGTGAGGAAAAACAGTGAGGAAAAGTATCAGATTGGAAAGAAAATTAAGTGTTTTTTTAATACTCTTTAAATCTAAAGGTGCCTGTACCGAATTTGGTTTTTATAAACAAAAAAGAAACTGTTTCCCGCTTATAAACCGGTTTTTATCACGACTTACTACCCTGCCACTAATTAACTGAAAAACAAGAAATAACTCTATGTTAAACCTTATTACAATTGGATAAGTTCAAAAATTCCATAGCTGAATTCCGCTAATGTAAGTCCACGTTTTGAAAATGTGTGTCCTTACGTTAGATTTTTTTACCTTTTTGTGACTTACATTAAATAGTTTTTCATTTTTTGAAATCAATGTTGTGTTGTGTTAACGTAACTCCTCATTTTTGGAAAAAAATTAACGTAAGAGCCACGCTATTTTCTAAACTATAATAGCAGCCTTTTTGAGACCATTATCGACTGAAAGATCTTACAAAAGTAAGCTATAACTACTATACATAATTTTAATCGGATTAGGAAATAAAATGTTACTGCACTTTTTAATTTACAATTTCGTTTTTGGCTTCTCCTGAAAAATCGTCATTTGGCGGTTACCTTAATTCATATTACAAGTGACGATATACATTATTTTTAGCTATATGCGCCTAACAGTACATAATATTTACCTTATAAGTATATTAACAGGTTAACCATAAGTAATAGTCACGGAAAACAATAATACATTTGTAAAACCTATCCTACGGGAGTTATTCTAGAAATAACCTTTTTAAGCTATTTTTGGCAACATTCCCGCTACACTCTTTTTCGTCTCTTAACCAAACAATTTCTTTATTACATCTTTGGAAATAAATACTTAATATGTATTCTTTTATCATAATTATATTGTTTGCAAACTTAACTATTCAGCGCTCAAAGAAGTCTTCAACAACACAATACTATCTTTTAGCCATTCCATGCTCAGACAAATGTTAAGGCATTAAAAAAAATCATGTATTCGGTATTATCAATTCATGGATTCGAAGTTAACCCCATATTTCAATATGATAACGTGATATTATGTTAACGGTAAGCTTAATATTTTGGTTGAAATCCTTAAAAACATGCTGCGCAGGGATAAGCGCAAGGGAATGATGATGGTTGAAATCCTTAATATACTTACTTAAGTTTATAAGATTTCAAGTCAACGGAAAAGTGAACTTTTCCATAGTTTACCTATTGTACCTAATAGATATATGTATGTACATTCTATAGTCCAGCCACGCTCCGACGATCCCATGGAATTTCCCCGTGTCCCTACCAATTTGGTGAGTGAAATCTTGGGCACAAAACGAAAACTATTTGTGCGCAAACATCATCGATCATGCTCGGCACTTAGCCGTATTGGGATGGGCTGTCGTGCCGGCTGCATTTTTAATAAAGGTTTGTGAGAGTTTTGACTTTAAAACTGGCTTTTACTACAGTTTTGTTGAAGTTACAATGTTTTTGAATAAGAGATTTTAGTGACTCATAATGCTAATGTAACGTTCTTTTTCTCGTTTTTCGCGCCTAGTTTTTAGTGAACGTTTGCCCACTTTTAAATATTCGAATTTCGAATGTACCTAGCGTTTTAAAATAATACGGTATTGTTCTTATAAAGTAAAAGTCATTTGTTTTTTTAAGTGTTTACTGGAGTAAACTATTTGTGATGAAAATGTATGTATTTATATACATATTAAGAAAAAAAGAAAAAATACTTACGGTTTCAGGCTGAAATAAATGTTAATAAGTGAGGATATTAGCAATGCAAGGGTTACCTATTTACCTATACAGAACACGCTTTTGAAACTTGAATTAAGTCAACTGTAAAATCACTGAGTTTCTTTCAGAAATTGAATAGTAAAAAAAATACAAAATATAACCGTTTTCAAAATAAACAGAAAATCCAAAAATAACCCGTTCACGTACAGATTACATATGAATCTTGAAGTCTGTTTCAAACCTCACGTAACCTCCTTTTTTGTCGGTTAAATATGAAACGTCTATAAGTTTCCAGTTGTCCATTTCCATCCCAATTTCCAGTAACATATTCAAACTGGATGGTTTTAGATTCCATACGTGGAGCCGTCACGAGTGATTTATTACCGTCCAGCAGAAGATGAATTAGTTTGGTTAGATAACTTGCGATGGAAAAATGGCGCTCCGTGCGAACTTTCATTGCTTACTTACTTTCAATAACTTATAGGTTTTTTAAAGGGGTTTTGAAAGGGCACTGTCCTGTGACTTTTTTTTATCTATTCCTATTTATATTAAATTAAGAAATATGTATCTAGAAGGAAATATTCTCTTGGAAGATAGCTGAAACTCTGTACTGGATAAGGTGAAGAAATCATATTGTGTTTAAAAAATATATTTTTTTAATAATCGTAGTTAATATTCACAAAATATATCAACATAACTTCTTCTTAACATTGTACCTACTTGCGGTGATGCTCATTTTAACATAGGTGAATTTTAATTTTCTTTGGAGGAAATCGAAGGAAAAATTGCAGAGGGAAGGAGAAGAATAGAAATGCCGAGAATTTATTATAAGGAAGTCTCAGTTTAAGTGGTCTAAGGACCAGATAAAGGGAAAAGTTGACGTCGGGTCGTATCGAAGTCACAGAACTGGGATTCAGCATAAAGGAACAGAGAAATACATCGAGAAGAGTTAAATTAGTACTATGTGGATGAAATGTGGAAAATATGTGCTTTTGTCCCCACTTAGCTCATACAAAATGTAAGGAAAAAGTTACAAAACTGAGCGAAAAATTGACTTGGCTTTAAAGTACCTAAGTAGGTACATATTTTCGGCATTTCACCCATGTCGGCCTGAGCTTTGATCACTAATCAAAATCATCTAAATACATAACTGTACATGAACGCCAATTTATTCTAACTGTCAATTACTCTGTCAGTTTCAAGCTAATTGTTCTCAACAATGCCACTTAACCAAGGGCATTGACCCCCCGCCATTTTGTTCAATAAATTAGTTGGTTGTTTGCACGTGTTTTATGAATTTATGATCTATCAAATATTGTTGACGTGATTTACATCTACGTTTACAATCTATAGACAATAGGCCATAGGGGTGTAGATTGTTTTTGAATGCTACAACAAACTGTAGTTATATGCATAAAATTACTTCAATATAATAATATGTCGTGCAACAGAAAAAAATCTATTTTTTTTTATATTTATACACACATACAATATAATATTTACATTCAAAAACTGCAGATAAATATAAACGAAAGGATAATTATTATGTACAATTAATTGGTTAAAACTAATTAGAAAAAATAAGAATAAAATATATACATTCGTTCATCGTGCGTGTAAAGCGCACATCCTAGGGTATGGCTAATGCGCATAAGCATTTCAAAAACATATATGACGCAGAGGGCGCTCCAGTAGCGTAAAGAATTAAGGGATGAAGGATTTGGTGTGATTGGAAAAGCAATGCGCAGTTGGAAAAGCAATGCGCCGGTAACGCAGAGGTCACGGATTCAAATCCCGCTTAGATTGTAGTGGATCGCATTCAATTTTTCTTTCTTAATTTACCTTTGTGTCATTATTTATATAAATTTTCTATAAAAATAATACCCCATCCAGCAGGTCTGCCTGCGACATGGTTCCCATTACGCTGGCGGCGTTACTTCTTTGGATCGCGAGAGCGATTCTCTGTGAGAGGTACGCGCCAGCTCGGGTCCCCTGAGACGCGAACCAACCGAGGCGACAGGGCCCTCATAAATGCCATCATATCGGCCGACCAGGGTCCTAATGTCTCTTGCCAGCGTAATGGGAACCATGACGCACGCAGACCTGTGCTGGATGGGGTATTATTTTTATAGAAAATGTTATTTTAACCCAAAAGTCATTTAGAAATTGTTTTCAGAATCCTCATAATTTAACAAAACAATAAATTGTATGACAACCATGAACTTAATCGCACTTATTCCTCCATACAGCCCACAGTGACCTATAGTTGAGTGGACAGTACATGTAGGTTCAGGTAGGTTCTATGGAGCATTAGTGCCCTGTAGGAATGTTGAACTTTGATGGTGATTTCTAACTTTTAGAGCAATCTAAGCGTAGTTAGTCCCATATAGACATTTGATGCCAATAAAAAATAGAATCGTTTAACATCCTCAAAACAAGTTGTCTACACGCCTATTGCTCTCGTTGTTTGTTTTTTTTTTCAATATGGCTGAAAAAACTAGCAAATCATCAAAACAGTGGGCTCGGCCGATTGACAGTGAAACGAAAAATGATAAGCTAGATATGCAAATATACGATATAACTCGATAACACGATAGCTTTGGGTTGTAGACGCCGCCGAGTCAGCGTGAAGGAATGTTTCCCGCCTTTTTGATACGATGGCGGTTATTTTAATCTAATTTTGACAAGTTTACTTATCTCATATCAGTAACTTATTTAATTTTGCTTGTAATCCTTTCTGATTGATGATTACAAAAGTTTAAGGTACATATTGAGGCCATAAAAATGGTATTATTCTATGATGGACATGATGGTCTAAAGATTTTACAGGAATAGTACCTAAGTTATTGTATACACTTTAAAATTAATATACACATAAACGGTAACGTCGGCAGGTAACTAAGTGTCTTGTGTAGTTTATTTTTTATCCGTGAATTAAGGAATATTAGTGCGTTCTGACAGGCTAAGATCACAGGGCGAAGCGCCTCTTCATCAGTACATTTTATTTTCCTTAACTCAATTCCAGTAATAATGTCTTTTTTTTTTTATTAATCTAACTACTCCTTATTATCTAGTCTGTATTCCCGGCAAAAACGCGGGAACGACCGTTGACAAGTTTGGGTGCGTTCAGTTTATTTTTATCACTTTTTTATCATCTTAGTGTCACATAGTATTTGCTCGTAGTATCGACAGTATCGAGTCGTTATCTATGGTCGATATTTTTGTTTGCCCAGTCGCATCAATGGTCTCGGTCTCGAGTGTGTTTGAGCAATAACTTGTTCGATAAGTTGACGTTGTGATTAATTTGTGCTTACTACTATTGCCAATACCTATGTTTAACCTTCTTCCAAAAAAGGAGGACGTTCTATGTTTCACTGTGTGTATTTTTTTCACAATACGAAATACGACCGATTTCGAAATCAAAATTTTGTTTAGAGAAATCAAAAATCAGAATCACTTAGTTAAGTAAGACTTGAAAATAACCATTAATAGATTCTAGTTTTTCGTTTTGTATCTGGTTACCAAAACCTACTGAAACGAATCTTATAAGGAATATACCTAATACATAGGAAAAATGATACATATAGACATGAGAATGATTAATTTTCATACTTTTGTATAGTTTATTCCAGTGCGAAAAATATTGTGTACACTTTAAGTTCGACATCAACTTACACAAAACGATCTAACGAACTACGAAGAATAAAGAGACTTTAGCAGAAATTCAATCAATTTTCTTCGAGCAACTGACCTTTCAAGGCCCGTCTACGATTGAGTTGTCTGTAAAAACTTTACCTTCAGTAACAAAGACTCGTCTTACCACAAATTTCGAAGGCTTATACGTCGTTCGACAACATAGGGTTACTAACTGTTTGAACTGCCTTGTGGTCCGGCGATATTTTTGAACACGCTTAAAAAAACATTCCGTATTTCTTCCAGAAAAACTAAAAAAAAGAAAAATATTTAAAATCAGCCATAATGTTTTTGGGTAAGGACCAAAAGTTGAATGAAATTAAGGCGGAGGTAGCCATATAACGCGATTAAAAAAAACCGTTGTGCAAAAAAAAATAACGATACAATAAGGTACGTTATTCAATGATTAATTGTCGTCGTACAGCGGAAAATTTCATACAAATTTTAGTTGAGCGGTCTTCGCCCTTTTCCAACTTTACGAACTTCTACATTTTAGTAAGTTACTTTAAAACCAGTATTGCACCTTCCTATACTCCTAACCCTTACACATCATAATTAACAAATCAGAAGTATAAGCCAGGCCTACCAAAATAGCAAAACAAAATCCATTACTTAGCTTATTACGGCTCATCCGACCGCACACCGCGTTCAGAAACCCGAAGCGTCCCCTTTCCCACAGAATTGGAAACGGCCACTTAAGACCGTATTTGGACCCTCCTATGTAATAAAATACTAACCTACGATCTAATATAAAAGCCGATCGCATTAGCCAAAGGAGCCATTATTAAAAAGTATCAGATTTCCGAACGCAGCGCGGTATGTCAGCCAATCGCGTTGTCCCGCTATCGCGTCGACCAATCAGAGAGCGGCTTTGTTTTTTTTTTGTAGATCGACTTAATGGATTGTTCTTCATTTTGATTTATGTGTTGTTTCGTTTTTTGGTTGTTTTTAAAGTATTGCTGCTGTAGCGAGTAAATACCGATTAGTCTGACCGCTGATTCGTTAATTGACGAGAGATAAGTCGTTAGGCACAGTTTATAGTTAACTGGGTTGATAGTTTTCAATGTAACCAATGATTCGAGTCATTTAAAAATTCCGACTTGCATAGTAACAAAAGTGCACAAATGCTTTTCAACCGCCATCTAGCTATTTTTGAAAGATGTTTGTGAGCTCTATATGAACACTTCTTGTGAATTATGACGGAGTTATTTTTTTTTATGTCCGTCTAAATTTCGTAACGCCATCTAGGCGGCGGTTGAAACGCTTCTAATAAGAAGCCTTTTAACCGTTTATATCTCAAAGAAGTTTTAGAATAAGGATAACTGTATTCCCTTCTAATCTTGTTGAGCATAGATATTGGAGGTAATACTTAGGTTATCACGGGCTGAGATTCTGCAACACGACGTCTTACAATGCGCCTATTTGGCGTGAGGGGTTGAAGGAATGTCTATACCGTTGGCAACAAAACATCAACTTGCTGTGTCACACTGACTTGTTCGTCTTCTAGCATCGTGAGGACAGTCTTGAAGAGGACCTAAGTAATATTTCAAATTAAGAGGAGCTTAAAATTATACCGCCGGTAAAAAACATTATGCAATATGTACATACAGCTGTCATGTTCTTTGACTTTTTATATTGTCGTAATAATTGATTTAACACTCACGATTTTATGAGAGTCATAGAGGTAAGAAGGAATCGGGGAGTATTTTGATACACCACTAGTAACACAGAAACGGATTGACAGAACCAACCAACCAATCATAGCGTGATGAGGTCGAAAGTCCGTCTGCCATTCCAGAGTGCCATATCTTCAGAAGTTCAGCGCCATCTCTCGGAAGGGTTGTGAACGAAGTTGTGTGTATATTTGGTTAAGTATTTTTTACTGTAATGGCTACAATTTTTCCTGAAGCATGAAAATAAAGGAGAAACAGTCGTACCTGGAAAATAGAATGTGCCTGAAATGACACATTTTAGCCATTTGGCTGAGATTTTACGAGTTATTGTTGGGATATATTGGCACAGGCAGGAAATTTCATTCTAGGTAAATAAAGAGCCAATATTCCCGGACCAGATTACATGACAATATAAAGGTAAAAAGGGGAAACTATTAAGCTCCAAAGTTTCATTTGTCCGAATTTTCACAATTTCGAATAATCATGTTCAGGTGAAATATTCTGTATTTTTTTGAGATTTCGCACAACCCTAACCTAACTTAATTAAATTGTATAACATTCCGTCCACAGCAATGATCGCTTGACGTGATAGCAGAAAGCGTTATTATGAAAACTAGAAGTTATGATGGTTTCGGATAAATTAAACTTCAGAATTATTGGGTGTTCACATACAAACGTATAACAATGAGATTGCGGACAGATGCTATTAAAAACGTCGAAATCACTGCTCATTACACAATTATTATTTCTTTCTTTCATTATTAAGTAGGTACCTTTAAGAGGCCTTACTCCTTTTAAAATTTTTTTTTTTTCATATAATTGCAAATATATTGATGATTTCCACCAACTTTTTGAAGTGAATAACACTTTTCCACAAGTTCTAGGTAATAACATAGCTATTTCATGCTTTCATTGCGTGCAGTCGAAAATAAGTTGGAAAAACTATTTTTCCGCGTGAATTTTCTCAATTTCGAGTAGTTTTTGAAACAAAAATTATCAATGAAAAAACCAAGCTGTAGGTTTCAAATATATACCAATAAATCCCAATAGCCCTGTTCTAGGTAGTAACATAAATGATATGTTAAGAAACATGTTTGATCATAGCGAAAAATGTCTAAAACAATCAGCATTTTAAAAGGAATAAGGCCTCTTAACTTCTCAAAAACAGAAAATTCATTCACATTGAGATATTTCGCAATACATACATTCTGATAGATAACTTCTTTTATTTTTTTTCTTGAAATACAATACAAAACCAAAAAATGTGGGGCCTAATTCGAATGCCACTGATATATAGCTATTTGGGCGATATATTAACCTTAAACTTACTTCATAAAACCTACCGACCTTACAGTAATCTATTCACAGTGAAATGTTTCGCAATAGATACATTGTGCTAGAAGCGATCCTCCCCGTATTATTGACCGAGCGCACGGCGCAGGCGCGGTGGGCTTACACACATACAGCAGCTAGATACGACCCGCATTCCAGTTATAGTTATCAACAGGTAGGCCCTTCAGACGTTAAGAAAGAAGTTGTATAAGAATGCAAAGTATAGCCTATTTCTCGCGCGAGATAAACCCGTCTCTTTCTGTGCAGTAATGTGAGAGAGTGACGAGTAGCGCTCTATCGCTCGACAATAATCGCAAATGGTTTCGTTTATTGCGTGATAAATGAGTGACAAAGCATTTGTCCCTCACTCTCCGATTTTGTCAAAACGTGACGGTTGCTTTGTCACTTATTTATCGCGCGATTAAAGCTACCATCATGCGCCCGCTGTTCTTGGATATCGAGCTGCGTGTTTGTCGAGCGACAAAGTCTCACCCGTCTTTCTTTTTAGAGGATGTAGCTTCGACATTAGCTGGCTTTACAAGCACTGATACAGCCGTTAATCAGCTTAAAGGGCTATATCAAGCGCTTATGCAGTTTTAGTTTTCTAGTTCAAAACTCTACCTCACGATGACGCTACTCATCTAATTTTACAAAATTAAACAAAGGCTTCAGAGAAGAGACAGACAATGTATTAAGCACGCGAGCCAGTTGTGGCAGATGTGTAGCGGGCCTATAGGGAACGTGCAGAACGAAGGTGCTGCCAACTGGTGCGGGGTGCCGGCAACTAGAATCTTTTACTTTGACAATTGACGTTTATGGTGCTGTTACTTAGAGTCCCTGCAAGTTCTCTTGCGCAGCAAAGGTGATCTGTATCTTTCACCTTAGAACTATGTATTGTATAAGGTGAAAGATACAGATTGGCTTATGCCTATCTATAAGGTGAAAGGTACAGATTGGCTTATGCCTATCTATAAGGTGAAAGATACAGATTGGCTTATGCCTATCTATAAGGTGAAAGGTACAGATTGGCTTATGCCTATCTATAAGGTGAAAGATACAGATTGGCTTATGCCTATCTATAAGGTGAAAGGTACAGATTGGCTTATGCCTATCTATAAGGTGAAAGGTACAGATTGGCTTATGCCTATCTATAAGGTGAAAGATACAGATTGGCTTATGCCTATCTATAAGGTGAAAGGTACAGATTGGCTTATACCTAATATGATAAGGTGAAAGATACAGATTAGTTTATAGCTATGTATAAGGTGAAAGATACAGATTGGAGATAGCAAATGCCTACACGTAAGTATGCTATTTGGCTTAAGGGGTACAGACCGACCAAAAAGAGTAGAAATTGAAAAGTGGCAATACTGTAGTGTCGTCCCTGTTTTCTTATATTGATAAGTAAGGGAGGACACTACGGTATTGCCACTTTTTAATTTCTACTCTTTTTGGTCGGACTGTCATGGCGGGGAAAATAACCCACAAGGCCAAAGCTGGACGGTTTCATTCGTAGTAAACTTAGTTATTTGTCTTTAAAATATTTCGCAGAAATTTTAATTTGCATATCGTTCGTTATATTACCTACGGATAGAGCATAGCCTAATTCGAATACAAATATTTGCTGAACTGTATCAGGTCTGGTTAGCTCTCACCATGGACCCACCACTCTCAACACATGGACAACCCACTAATGGAAATGTACCTACCTGTGCCACAAAGGTGATTACTAATATTAAGTGTGTAGTGTTTACTAGTTGGTAAGTAGGTATTCAAAGTAGTCCTCTTCCATGTATTTTCCTATACAAATACGCTAATCTCGATGTTTACTAGTTTGCAATGAGTAATGTTGAAGGAATATTTTTAAGTAAACATACTGTAAGTATTCATTAGAATTGAAGTACCATGTGCTTTAAGTAACATGCCAAATATACTGGACCGTCGAGCGAATAGTCAATTCTACATAAAAAAACGAAGGCAGACATACAATAAAAAACCGGCCAAGTACAACGAAACATGTTTTTTGTCTACTAGACAGTTGAAATTGGTCGCTTTAAAAAAATCTATCACGGTTCATGAGGTACAGCCTGGTAACAGTATTGAGCTTAAAATGGCAAAAAAAATAATGTTTGTTGTATGGGAGCCCCACTTAGATATTTATTTTATTCTGTTTTTAGTACCTATTTTTTGTTATAGCGGCAACAGAAACACACTCTGTGAAAATTTCAACTGTCTAGCTATCACGGTTCATGAGATACAACCTGATGACAGACGGACAACGGAGGCTTAGTAATAGGGTCCCGTTTTGACCCTTTCTTTAGGTTAGTATGGAACCTTAAAACGGATAAAAATCCTAGCAAATATATTCCTATATCTCAGTGTTCTCTTCAGAAGCAATACAAAATGAAATGAAAATCCTATAAAAATAGTTTCATCTATAGCATCACCAACGACGCACTGTGGTCGCGCGACTCCCCAGTACGTGCTCGCAGCGCCCTCTGCCGTGCCCTGATAATTCCCGTGTTTATTTGTCCAGTCTAATATCTGGGGTCGACGGCCGCGCGGTGCTGATCTACTTTCATGTCTGTGTTACATTCATTTATATTATTCACTAGCGACCCGCCCCGGCTTCGCACTGCTGCACTGCTATTTTATGCATGTATTATACATATAAACCTTCCTCTTGAAACACAATCTCTCCTAATCTGTTGCGTAGTTTTAAAGATCTAAGCATATATGCTTTACATAGGGACAGACAGCAGTAAGCTACTTTGTTTTATAGGTACTATGTAGTGATGAAGTTGAATTCGAAAGGGCAAAACGGTGCCGTAAGGTCGAGCTACTTTAGCCCTAGGGGGGGTAACATTGCTCATCCATTATTACGCAATTAGCAAATTCTGAAAAAACTGCAGCTTATCAATACAATACCAATAAGAAAATTATACAGTCGAAACCCTTAGTAACCGATTTATTGAAATAATTTTTAAATGGATGGGCAATGTTACCCTACTAGGGCTAAAGTAGAACGAAGAGCTATCTAACAACTTCAATCACACCTGTGGCGTGGAGACATTCTCGTTAGTGGGTTTGTACTCCCACACACAGTTCAACTCACTAGTAGTGTCTGTGATACTAGTGTGTATGAGCTAACAGCTGTTGGCTCATTATTGTTTAAGTCCTCCTTTTACCTTAAACTTATTATCAATGTCAATAGTACGAAGTAGCATCTAAGGGCCCATGTTTATATTTTAGTTTAACACAATTCTGGTCTAGTTTAGTGTTATTTTTAGGTTTAGTTTTACTATAAGTAAATATTTTAGTCTTATACATATTCTTATACAATAAAAATTATCGTATTAAGGTAATTTTGTTCACATCTTTTGTATATAACGAAGAGATACTTTCATCATTCCTGTGGCGCGGAGACATTTTCGTTAGTGGGTTTGGCACACAAAACCCGAATCACTGGTAGTAAGGGTTCAAGTCATGTTAAAGAAAAACTTGGTATCTAAAACTTTTTTCACCAAAAAGCCAGGCAATATTGATGGCATATTACGCATTTCACCGCTCGAGACGCTCTGAGCTAACAGAGATTGGCTCATTATTGTCTAAGTCCTCCTTTTAACTTGGATTTAATATTAGCCGCTTTTTTACCGGGACAGGACATTTTACACAAGTATTTGCTTACGGAAGATGAAATTAAAGATTTCATTTCCTTTGTGTGTGTTATTAATATTGGATTTGGAGTTTATTAGTCGAGAGGTTGTTAGTCGGTGATAAATAAGGAAAATTTGATGGACTTTGGAATACTTTGATGACGTATATAATGAACCATTTATTTAACTTACTAACTAACTAAATACCTACTTACAGTACTTTTATCTCACGAGCGCGGGTGAGCCATGTTTGTGTGAGCTCGTAATGTACATGCACATTGGCTCTGTGTGGGTGAGCCGGAGCCGCTCCCGAGCTCACCCACACAGAGCCAATGTGCATGTACATTTGTAAAAGTACTGTACAACAAAGATCGTATCTCAATATTAATCTACCAACTAGATAAGAGGTTTTAAGAGTAGTGACAGAAATTTTAGTGAGTTTTGCTTGTCACCAGGCGATATATTCCCCTTTTCCTTTTTTCTATAACATTCTAGAATTGTATTGAAAACCAATTTGTTATGGAGATGCGATCATCAAACTTACATCACGATGCACGTTTTCTTTAGTTTCGTGTGAGTATCCAACTACAACAACAAATCTTTAAAATTGGCTTACTATACGTAATACACAGACAACCCCCACTAGACGGAGCATGTAAGGGCGTGGCCACATGTCCACGACACGGCGTCGTAAACGTAAAACGACACGGTGTCGCGTCGGAGCGCGACACATTATCCACCGTGCGAATATACGTAGCCGCGTCGTGAAAACACACGACACGGCGTCGTAAACGTAAAACGACGCTGTGTCGCGTCGGAGCGCGACACATTATCCACCGTGCGAATATACGTTGCCGCGTCGTGAAAACACATGCTGCACCGGGCACCGCAGGTTGCGCCGCGCGCCGGGCAGATTAACTTTGCTGTGTTGAGTAGCTGCACGGTGCGGTGCCACGTTCGATTACGACGCCGCAGCTTCTCGTACATGTTCAAAATATTTTGCGATCAGTTTTCAATTCGACATGGATCCTATCACACGTATTCTGCTCTTGTTGCTTTTAAGAAGAAGCATGAAGAAAAAGCAGAAGAAACGAAAATGTTGGATAAATCCATATCTTTCTATTATGAACCATGATGGCAGTCATTTCAAAAGGAAGTACGAGGCTTTAAAAATAAGTGATCACAAGTTTTATGATTATTTTAGAATGTCTGTGTCAAGTTTTGAAGAACTATTATGGAAAATATCGCCTCGTTTAAAAAGGCAAAATGTATTTAGGAAACCAGTTCGACCTCTGGAGATGTTGGGATTGTCGTGTGTTTTCACGACGCGGCAACGTATATTCGCACGGTGGATAATGTGTCGCGCTCCGACGCGACACCGTGTCGTTTTACGTTTACGACGCCGTGTCGTGTGTTTTCACGACGCGGCAACGTATATTCGCACGGTGGATAATGTGTCGCGCTCCGACGCGACACCGTGTCGTTTTACGTTTACGACGCCGTGTCGTGGACATGTGGCCACGCCCTAAGGCACATGTAAGGCGACCCGCGCGCACCAACGATATGGTACGGCAGACCTATCAAATCAACACGGCGGCCACCGTTTAGTTGCGTCCATGTTTATGAGGTCTCTCTACACCACTTAACACTACAATTTACCATGTTATTTATTTAATTTATTTTTTCGTTGACGTACTCATGGATCATAAACAAGGACGCAACTAAACGGTGGCCGCCGTGTTGATACTTTAATGTTCTTCCGTACCATATCGTTGGTGCGCGCGGGTCGCCTTATGCTCCGGCTAGTGGGGGTTGTCTTGTCTGTGACGTAATACTAAACATTCAACCGGTATATTTTTTTGTAAGATATAATACGAATAACCGACTCTCTGCTCGTATGGAGACACAACTTTACACCGACCTGTCTTAAAACTGCTACTAGTCTAAACGAATCTATAATTGTACATAATAAGATCAAACAGTGATTACCGAGGGCGACGGCGGACTTTTCATAAGTTCAATTGAACGGAAAAATCCACCCGTAGTAATCACTTGGACGGTTTCATGCACTAAAGATATGAAGTAAATCCGTCAGACAAAGCATTTAAGTATATTATTATTATTTGCGGTATGTCTATAAACACGACAATTCACATAGTATTAATAGTTTAACACAATTGTTTATTTTGTGTTTTTTTTTTATTTATTTACATATACTTAATGAAAATATACATTTGTTGCTATACCAGCGGACAAAACCATAAAAGATTTAACTGCCGCTGTGTTCGCTCAGTTAAATATTGCAAACATTATTAAATGAAAATAATATTACTAATGTAAAAGAAAAAATAAAAATAAATAAGATTGTTATACTCTTCTTCTTCGTTTCGCTCTTGTCGGAGCGGGTCGTGGTCTTCATGAGGGAGGGTTGGGGGCTGCTGTCGCCCGCCTAACGATGTCTCGACATCTCGTCCGGTTCATCGCACTTCTGGTGCATTCATGCAATGGTTTGCTCAGAGTATATTATAGAATTTAAAGGTTATACATAGGGTTGCCACCTGTACTATATTATATAGTATCGAACTATATTGCGGTCAATTGTACTATATATTATAGAAATATAATATAGTACGAAAAATACTATATTTTCATTGCTAACTCCCCTGCTGCACTTTTTTATATAAACATCGACTAAATTGGAACGTACCCGTAGTGACGCGTTGTGAATTTTAGAACGTGTACTATTTTTTTTCCAAAATTTTCCAAAAGTACTATATTTTGGCAAGGTTCTGAGAAAAATACTATATTTCTTCAAAAAAAAGGTGGCAACCCTAGTTATACATACAGAAACTTATACGGTAAAAAAAATAGAATGTTTAAAGAATGCATTATGAATTTCATATATTTCAGTGGTTAAATCTATTGGATGTTTATTATACAGTATGTAACAGAACGAAAGGCAAAGAAAGAGATCCAGCAATGTTTAGACCATAAATATGACTATGGTGCCTGGCTTATGGAAAATTAGCATCTTTTTACAGCAGTAGTACTGCAGGAGTGAAAAATAAACCATTATTTTATAACATCCTGTATTAATTATTTACAATCTTATCAATCACAACTAATAAAATGACATAAGTGCCATAAATGCCAGCTGATAATACCAACAACCAATATCCAATACCTGCTCTTCCTCTCTCACGTGAAGCCTCTCGCCTTCCTCGATTAATTGGTACCGGCGCGTTGTTATTTCGTAAACAGATAATCGCATTGACGATCACACGGGCGTTGTTGGGTTGCTTTCGTGCGGGAAACCTCTCCGCGCACAGACGAAGAGCGGCATTCCCGTTACTCCTACTTTCTTCGTAATCAAGGATCATATCCACAAATTCCTCCACAGAAAAGTTTAAAGGCATTATCAGTTTTTTTCAGTTAAATTTCTATCTAGATTTTATCTGACACACGAACGTCAAACCTCGACTTGAAGTTTAAATTTAACGAAAAAAGTCCAAAAAAGTGATTTAACCTAACCTCTTTCAAAATAATAATTACAAGGTGACAAATCTAAAACGTCAAAGTTTGGTCAAAGTGAACTGAAGTGAACTACGATGTTATGCGAATTCCCTGTAATACCTAAATAATTTATGTTCTAAATGATGATTACAGTAAGTGGTTAGTGTTTCGTACAAGGCATATGTGGTAGTGCGGTCATAGTTGAAATTGCAGTAATCTGATATGTTGATTAGTTTGTTTACGTTAATAAACTGACGTCTTAGTTTCTACAGGATGTTATGAGAATCTTTAACCGACTGCAAATAAGAGGACCTAAAGTCATGTTGAGATTGAGCAAATTCACAAAAACAACTGAAATTTAATACTATGAGTATGCTATTACAACATACTCCGCTTGACCATCAACCACCTTTCAGCTTTGCTTTTCGTTTTGATACAGACTGTATAGACGTGACGTTTACCATTACGAGTAATAATATTTCTTGGTGCCGTCTTGTCCACACCGCACCAGCTAACAATTAAGGTTGATTTTAAAAAAAACCTTTATTTAAGAGAGGACTGGACGGGGTCGTAATTTGTTCAAATTTTCTTTAAAAATTCTCGTCGATGTCCATTTAATGGAGTAGGTACTCGTTGTTTATTCTGACTTCGTGATTCGATTCATCGCGAACTTCGAAATAAGATTAGCCGGTAAGTAATTCTGTTTTGATAATTACCTGGGGCCTTTATGATGATTGCTTTCTGAGGTACTGTTATTTTTAGGACCTGAATATTCAACCGACTGCGTCAAAAGCAGGTAGAAAGGGAGTGGCGAGCTGTGTACCTATGTATGTTTGGCAAAATCTAATAAAGAGGGATGCTCTTCTCTTATAAATATACAAATGTGTCAATAGACGTATTGAAATTGTATAATTTTTTTTTCCTAATTGTTCATTTTAAAATCTTACCATTATTATTGCATCTTATTCAATATTATTAACTACTTCATCTCAATTGTTGGTACCACTAGACTTATTGATTCCGTACCTACATATGTATACCAAATGTAAAATAAGAATTCCTAGTTTAATTTAGACTAAATATGTAATGATACTAATTGGCTCTGATTATGTTATAGCTTATGCTGACGATGTATGATTATTACAAATAAAAAAAATCTCTGAAACTATAAAATATGCCTGCTTTGTCCAAACGTTTGCCGACATCATTCTAATGATAATAATAAGTGGTAATAAGGTGCATTACAGTAGTTTCGAATACGTTTTATTTCCCAACATCGCATTCTTTAACACATAAAATACCTACGTACGCAAGGCTTTGTAATATCACTAAATATATAATGTATATATCGTCCTCCTTGACGTATCCGTCAATGGCGAAACCTGGCTCCATGACCTTCACGAGCGTCGGTCATGTGCACGAATGTGGCTTGCAAAACCGAATTTGGTTTTGAAGGTTCTGTTACAAGGCGCACAAAACAACTCACCTTTATCATTATACGTGTAGGTATAGGAAGGCTTTGGACGGGTCTTTCTGTTTAGGCGTTTTGAATCGAGGTCTTGCAAGCGACGCTCCTCAAAATCAGTGACGGCCTCATGAACAGAGCTGCGCCATACTCCTCTCTGTTGTGCAATCCCCTCCCAACCCTCGCATGGGATGTTGCACGCGGTAAAATGACGTTTGATGACGTCTCTAAACCGCAAAAACTGACCACCTGGCTTGCGCTTTCCATCTTTCAACTGCGAATAGAAGACAGCCTTTGGTAGTCTTGTGTCATCCATGCGTACGAGGTGTCCGCACCATCGCAGCTGACCCTTTATGAGCACGGCCTCTATACCACTAAGATTGGTACGTCTCAATACTTCGGTGTTCGATACTCGGTCCTGCCACTTAAGGCGAAGTATCGAACGTAAGCACCTCATGTGAAAAGTATCAAGACGCTTAATATCGCCTCTGTAGAGACACCACGTCTCAGTCGCGTACAGCAGAATCGGCAAGATAACTGCTTTATACACAGCGATCTTAGTGTGTAACTTAAGATCATGAGAGTCCCAAACTCTTTTGCGAAGCATACCAAAAGATGCTGCAGCTTTTGCGATTCGGGAAGAAATTTCGGTATCAAGGCGATTTTCGGCGCGAATGAAGCTGCCGAGATACCGAAAAGAAGTTACTTCTTCGAGTGCTTCACCGCCTAAAATTATCGGTGTCGGGTCTGGCGTGGAACCACGTGCAGGTTGTTTAAGCGCTTGTGTTTTCGCTACACTGATAACTAAACCAAATCTCCGACACGACTCATCAAGGCGGTTAAGAAATAGCTGCAAGCTGTTGACATCTTTCGCCATCAGACAGACATCATCAGCATAGAGGGCGTCCACGGTCGAGAGCTCATGCACTGATCTTTTCGCTCTAAAACGAGTGAGATCGAACACGCCCTTGTCTGTTCTGACACTTAGGCAAATCTGCTCGGTACCATCGCCATACGAGTCCCTCAGTACGGAGGCGAAGTAGAGAGCAAAGAAAGTCGGAGCCATCACACAGCCCTGCTTGACGCCGCTTGTAACTGTAAATTGTTCCGTGAAGTTGTTTTCGTGTTGTACTCTGGCCATCATGCCAACGTGAAATTGGCGCACTAAATTAACGAACTTCTCAGGACAACCGGCTTTGGCAAGAACGATCCACAGAGCAGATCTTGGCACACGGTCGAAAGCTTTCTCCAAGTCTACAAAACACATATTCAACGGTCTATGTTGTTCGAGCGACTTTTCCTGTAATTTTTTGACAATGAAGATAGCATCGACCGTACCTCTGTTTGGGCGGAACCCGCACTGGCTTTCAGGTAGTAAACGCTCCGCGAGCTCCGACAGACGGCAATTTATAATATGGGCTAGAATTTTACCAGCTGCACTGAGAAGGGAAATACCCTTTCCTTTGTAGAGCTTACAGATAGTGGCATCCTTCCAAGCTTGAGGAATTATACCTCCATCCCAAACTCACAGAATGAGTTCAAAAACTCTATTTTGGACACAGGAACCTCCGTATTTATACAGTTCAGCTGGTAGACTATCTGAACCTGCAGCTTTTCCATTTTTGAGTCGACTGACGGCAACCCGGAACTCGGCAAAAGATGGAGGGTTATCAAGCTCAGGTGACAGACTTAGAGTCGGAAGAGAGTTGACATGCGAGATATCCGCTCCATGGCCAGGTGGATTGAGAACGTCCTCAAAATGTTCCGCCCAACGGTTAATGACGTCATTACGGTCAGTAAGGCGTTTTGATTTGTCGCGAGAAAATATAGGTGAGAGTTTTTTATAGCGTGGACCAAAAACTGTACGAAGGCTTTGAAAAAAGAAACCGGTCTGCTTGATGTTAGCAAGATGTTGCAGCTCAGACGCTTTCATTGTCCACCATCGATCCTTCAGATCGCGAATTTTGGACTTGAGTTGACGCTGGGTGGTTTTTTGCCGGACTCTCGGCAGGAGGCAGGCTTGGAGGAAGTTCTTAAAAAGCGCCTAGATTCATTGACGAGTGCCATGATCTCAGCAACTGAATCGTCAAACCAATCTTGATTTTTCTTCTCCGGCTTACCAACAACCTCTTGGGCTACGTCGTGAAGTGATTGCGCTAAAGAACGCCAATGTTCATTGACAGAACCTTCTGTGTTGGGAGAAGCTGTTGTTTTGAAGATATCGTTGAAATTTTCCTGCATTGTTGAAGAGTTCCTTAGTTTGTCAAAGGCCAGACGCGTTGGAATTTTGTGTTTTGCTCGGCGAGGCGGTTTATAGCTTAGGCGAACTTTCGACCTAATCAGCCGGTGGTCGATCCAACCCTCAGCGCCTCGCATAGCTCTAGTAATCAAAACGTCTTTCAAGTCAGCTCTGCGCACAATGACATAGTCTATAAGATGCCAGTGCTTAGAGCGTGGGTGCATCCAAGATGTCTTATACTTATCGGCCATTCGGAAGAAACTGTTTGTAACACACAGGTTAAATTCTGCACATAAAGCTAAGAGCAGTTCTCAATTGGGGTTACATGCCGACCAAGAACCTGCTCCCAGACGTGAAAATCAGAACCAACACGAGCATTAAAATCGCCCAATAAGACGATTTTATCGCTGCAAGGAATACCTTTTAAAACATCTCTTAGATCTTCATAGAATTTAAATTTGTCTTCGTCACTGTACATCGTGGTGGGAGCATAGGCACTTATTAAATGGATATACTTGGAGTTTTTGAGAGGCAGTCGGAGTGTCATGACTCTGTCATTTATGCCTTTGGGTGTTTCAGCGAGTGTTTTTACTATTTTGTTTTTGATAGCAAAGCCTACGCCACTACCTGCACGTTCATTCGCTGTTTTGCCTATCCAGTAGTAAGTGTACTCACCGCGGTCTTCACGCAATTCCCCGCTGTCTGATAGGTGGGTTTCACTTAAGGCAGCTATATCTACGTTATATTTGTGTAGTTCTCTGGCAATTAGAGCGGTTTTGCGCTCGGGACATAGATTTGTTGGATTGTCTAAGAGTGTGCGGATATTCCAACATGCAAGATTAAAAGATGGAGATGTAGTTTTTAGCATTTTTTTCGTTCTTTTCGTTTTTCGACCGCGATTAGATCGGTGCCCGACGACCGCGGTTTGCCATCAGGTGAAAGGGGGTGAGGCGAACTATTTTTAGGCCACCTTTTCTAGGCCCCTCCCCTGTGCAGGGGTAAGCAGAGCGATCCTAAATAGGGCTGCTTAGTCGTCAGATGTGCTGCCAAACCCGTCTTCTCGCCCCAATCGAGTCGAGGAGCGACCACTCTCATCTGACCGCCTTATGTGCAGGGAGACGACTAAGAAACGAACACACCGTAGTCCGAAATTCCCACCGCCGTCGCCCCATCGCCATAGGTCTTCTAAAGCTCGTGATCCAATGACATGCCAGGATTCATCGGCGCGTGAGAAGTTTATAGTGAGTAAGCGATTGCGCTGGTGCAGACTCACTCCCTCGTCCCAGAACTACCGGGATCCGAAGGACCAGAAATCTGGTACGACCGGCGGTATAAAGGATGCAGTTAATTGGTCGCCTAAGTCTTACAAGATCCAGACCGACGCCCTTTGAGGTGCATCACATCACCTTGCTGCATCGCCGCAGTAACCGGTAGCATTTGCCTATCGACGGTGCCCGCCTCCTACGCCGAAGCAGTCTTTGTGTACTTTCGGGGGATCACCCGAGTTAGTTGAAAAATTCAACCTCCATTAGGTTTAGCCCACGGATCGACGTGGTTACCGCGGTGTGGCCGCTACGCACACTGCAACTACGAGGAGCCACTAAAGGAGAGTTTATGGATGGCTAGAAGCGTCACTGGTAATTGCTTTCCCCGCGATTGGACGATCAACAAATAACCAGTAGAGTCAACACTGCCTAACCTCCCATTACACCCCATATACTGTATAACATCTCAGCATTAGTACTCTTACCATGAGTACAGAGGCCTTACTCGCTAGCGACATCGTGAATGATTTATATGGAGAATTGTTGTTCCACAAAGTAACCGCTACGGGCGCTGTAGCTACTATTCTCCATACAAATCGTTTACGGAGGCGCTATCGAGCAAGGTCACGTTAACTCATGGTAAGGTAACGGTACTGATGACTTGAAGAAGGTGAGCGGTTATGGTCAATTATCAGAATCCCAAAATTATTCTAACAAACCCAGCAGAAAATAATTAAAAGTATACTTATATCCATTGCTCCTGATCTGAACATATCAAAAATACAAACGTAAAGTGCAGCTAATAAAAAAAACATGTTTATTTTCTTCACAGCAAGCTGACTTACTTCCCAAGTGATACCAAAGGTACGTCTAACCGACAATTATAAAAACCCTTATCAGGTCAGGAGATAAGGGCCCGGAACTGACGAGCAGACGAGCAAACAGAGTTATCTGGGACCAGGCGACGGTTGGGACCGTCTAATGCATAATATTTTGTACCTTTCAAGTTTTTGTTGGAGGTGTCAAAGTCTGGGCTTTACCATAATATACAATAATATTGAAAACGCAATACGCAGTTCTCTCTTTGGTAGGTTTATGTTATCTTAAAAGATACTAGATATTGTGGCGGTGGAGCAGTGAAACGCAGCGGATCTCATATATAGGTACTTACATATTGAGAACAATTAGGTAACAATTAACACGGCGCCATTCTTCTCTCACAGCCGCGCGTCTGGGGCTGATGTGCAGAGGGCAGTTTGTGGCCGATTTGATTTGGTCAGTCCACCTCAAGGGAGACCTACCGCGTGGTCTAGTACCGTCTTCTTTGTTCTGAAACACCAGGCGCTCAATGGATGAAGCTCTCCGTCTTGACTCGTGTCCGAAAAAGGTGAGGATTTGAGGTTTCACGGAGGACAGGTCCTGTTCTGTGTTCAGCTCTTGAAGAATGGACTGGTGGTGCGAAATTCAGTTCATGATTTATATTTACATCATACTTATACACTTAAAAGACGTTTTTGAGATCTGGTAGAACTCCTAACAACGAATGGGAAGGATTATGTATCCCATCGTCAAATCAAAATTCTGAGAGAAGTTTTAAAAAAAGAGAACCGACTTCAAAGAAAACGGAAAGCCAAAAATAACCCGATCATGTACAGATTACTTTTGTACAGATTACATTTGAATCACCTTTTGAAGTCAAAAATACACGTCGACTTGTGGACCTTCTGTGTTTTGAAGACGGTTCAAATAAAATATATTCAATAAAAACCAAGGTTGTATTGTGTACAATAAGCTCGCTTGGCTTGTACTGCACTGGTTCATCCAGTCAGCACATCTTGCCGCGGAGGCCGCGCGTGCCGTTCCGCACCGATGCACAGCGCCATCTTGTGGACGTGATGACCAACACCCACAACAAATCAAACTAATTCGACATACATCATGGTATTTTTAAACACCAATGAAATATTTTTATTTATAAAAAAGGCAGCTTCATCGAAAGCAAATAATTTTCTCACACTAGAATGCATGACTTAACTTAATACGGGGAAATACATTTTGTAAATTCAAATTGCTCTTCTTGGAGGAAATGCTCACTCTCACTTATGACACACGCACATACAGAAACACACATACACACACTGTCATGTACTCAACTCACTTTATTGTATAAGTTTCTTTTTGTTATTTCCATTTGTTGGTTAACTTAATTTTGTCAACTCACGTATGTAGCCGGCTTATACTTCTACAGCCGAAAATTTGTCCCACTTTAAATTGCCTGTTATTTATACTTAAGAAATGCATTAGTGTTAATTATACATATGTATTAAGGTTTATGTTAGTATGTTGCCGGAGAGAGGTAGTGCATCCTGCCGTCATACAGTTTTGACTACTACGGAGGATTCCTGACCTTACTCTTTTACATAGCATTCTTTATACTATACTGTATACTCAAATGTAAGTAAGAAATAAATAAATAAATAAAAAAATATTAATTTCTCATTAGACTAAAGTTTTGTTACTGCCTTGGATGAAGGGCTTGAAACAAATGTTATCAATAATTTTTCATTTTCAGTTTCACTTTCATGAAATACATTGTAAGTTCATTGTGTACAATACAAGCTGGCCTGGCTTCTACCGGTTCATCCAGTCACAGAACATCTTGCCGCGGAGGCCGCGCGTGCCGTTCCGCGCCGATGCACGGCGCCATCTTGTGGACGTGATGACCAACACCGACAACAAATCAAACTTTTATCCGACACGCATCATCGTATCTTTAAGCCAATTATATATTTTTATTTATAAAAAAGGCAGCTTTATCGAAAACAAATACTTTACAACACACAACACTTAGAATGTATGATTTAAAATAATAAATTTGTAAATTCAAATTAAATTTCTTTTAAACAAAAATTTTGATAAGGGATCGGATTAAGTTATTGCCTTGGATGCAATGCATGGTATTTTATATTATATCACAGTAGGGTGGTCACATAATGAGATGGAGCTAGAGATGATATTCGCGGCCAATACCAGGGGCCCAATTCGAGAATGCCGTTGGAGATATCGCCAAACGTCAAATCTCCATTAGATAACAGTTATATCGCCATTGAACTGTCATTTAAATGCGATGAGCTTAAAAGTGACATGTATCTCATCTCAATTTTGGAAATACGAAGGCGATAATGATTGTCAAAAATGTTATTCATGTATATAAACGACATGTACGAAACGAAACGTAACGGACTAATTATACACGTACTACGCGGTCAATTTAAAGTATGCGCCTGTTATTTATGCCGTCACATACAAAGAAAGCGAAAATTTTGCGCGTCCGAATTGACGAAGTTGCGATGTTCTAGGGATATCGCCACTTGTCAAGTAGGCACACGTCAAAAGTGACGGATGGCGATGAAAAGGAGAGATCTCCATTATATCTCTAAAATTGGTCGAATACCCCCCCCCAGGATTCTGATTACTATCACAGGACCATTTGCATGCTGCGGCGCAGACGAAACTTATGCGAAAAAGTCCTAGCCTATACGGCACAGATCATTTGCCTTTATATCAAACCTATGATATTCAAAATATTCAGCTGTAGACGGAGTGGCAGTTTTCAAAAGATACAAAAATCCGTCCACAGACGTGGTGCCGTAACACGAGGATCCTTACTTAAGTCTCTCGACGTAGTCGACAGTATTTTCTTACTTGGCAATAATTTCATGTCGCTGCTGACGCTATACGATCAAATATTTCGGATATGGTCCACGAGCCGGTTTTTTCGCGTCCTCAGCTGAACAAACAACGACAAGTGCGCTTCAAGGAAAACACCGATTCAGAAAAAAATACATTTTCGCCTAGACACTTATCCATTGGCGTGGTTTGTTCGCTAGTTAAGACCAGTAATTATTTACCACAATCATATAATTTACTTAAATTATTTTCATCGTCATCATCATTATATCAGCCGATAGACTTCCACTCCTGGACAAAGGTCTCCCCAAAGATCTCCACAATGATCGGTCGTGCTCCATCCTCATCTTATTGCTTCCCGCGATCCTAACCAGGTCGTCGGTCCACCTTGTTGGGGCCTACCCACGCTTGCGTTTTCCTTTACAAAAAAGAAATTAAAACTCAAAATGTATCAGAATAAATTATCATAAGCCCTCAAACATTATCTGACTGTGAATTTAGGCCCGAAGGCATCCCCTAGAACGCTGCCCTGCAGTTCAAGAGTTATTGTAACTCGGAATAACTCTGCACTCTGCCAGATCCAATTAGCAACGAGGGAATCCGTAACGCGATGTCACACGAAGAGTTGCTGATAAACTTCAGCAGTAGTGGCCGAGGCAAGTGCTCAACAGATGATCCCCCTTAATGCAGGGTCACCGGCCATGACAGCGTTCATTGGTCTTTCAGCTGAGGATCAAGGCAGAATGCAGCTACCTTGTAAATCCCTGAAAAACCGATTGGCGGTGAATGAAAGTGTAAGCTTGAATAGAAGACAGCTATTTTATGACTTTAAAGAGCTAAATATACTCGGGTTTCTACATACACTAACCTGCACAGAAGTACCTAACTAATATCACACTAATTAACTAATATTATAAAGGCGAAAGTTTCTGAGTGTGTTTGTTACTTCTTGGCACTCAAACGGCTGGCCCAATTTTGAAAATAAATGGTATGACGGTAGCTAGGCTACTTTTTATCCCGAAAAATGTAGTGTTCCCGTGGGATATGTGGGAAACACCACGCGCCGTAGCTAGTTATCTATACGCACCACGATACCATTTGTCTGCTTCTCGCCAATGGGCAGTCGCCTCAAGCTCAAAGCCATACCTTTAAGCTACAACGATCAATTTATCAGCTAATCTCATCGTCACAAGGTTTCAATTCCATTGACGATGGTTTTAGTTTGTTGTCCAAGGCCTGAGCTGGAAATTTCGAAATTGAGAAAAGCGGCTTAATGGGTTTGTGGTGGTTGCAAAATGCATGATACTAATGATGTCATGTTTAGCGACCTTTTAACACAACCTTGTTATATAAGAGGCCTTATTCCTTTAAAAAATTTTTTTTTCATATTATGACAAATATATTGATAATTTTAACCAATCTAACATACCTATTTAATGCTTTCATTGCAGTCGAAAATAAGTTGAAAAAACAGTTTTCTGCGTGAATTATGCCAATTTCGACTTTCGAGTAGTTTTTTAAACAAAAATTACAATGAAAAATTCAAATTGTAGGTTTCAAGTATATATACCAATAAATCGCAATCGCCCGGTTCTAAGTACATAGTAACATTGATAATATGTTAAGAAAAATGTTTGATCTTAGGGAAAAGTGTTTTTAAAACTATCAGCGTTTTCGAACGGATAAGGAGCCTTAAAAGTCGGGCCCTTTTCAGAATCATCGGATTGGACAATTCTAATATCAAAAGTATTGAATCCAAATTTTTTATTACAGAATTATCAAGGATCCCAAATCATTTTATCTTTTTTGCAACTTGTGAAAAACATATCAAGAAAATGTGAAAAATGTATGCAAGGAATTGTGTGAATGACGTTACAAGGTATAATTGAGACGGTCACAATACACAAAAAGAATAGTCATCGTCATAAAGAGCTACGCTCTCGTCGGTGGAGCAATTGCAATGCATTTCGTTCTTGCACCTTCTCCTTGACAGCCTGGTCCATGCAAGCTCTCCTCAGTCTTCCTTAAAAGTATTACTTAGTAAAATTTCTGTAGTGTAATCGCACTCCTGGATTCGAACCCAAGACTGTCGCTTCGCACAATCAGAATGCGATTTCCGTTTTATACCTGTCTTGCTCGCTCCTACGCGATCCAGATAAGAACTTCTCAGTTTTCACCCTAATCCGAGTCGCAATTTGAAAGCTCACAGCATGTAACTAAACAATTGTCGTCAAAGAAATAATAACTAGGCATTGGACTTTCCTTAGCAAGGTAGGACTTTAGAGAGGTATGGAGCCGATATTAAGGAGCAGAAAACAGAAACAGCCGCAAATATTTACGTATTTTATAATGACGAAATAAAAGATTGCCTACACAAATTAGGTCTTTGTATATTCTTCAGATTTTTTCCTTGACTATAAATTTATATTGCCAATGAAATACACTTATACGTATGAGTATGAATATCGATTGTGTTATAATTTTAATATAGGCTCTATAGTTCTCTAAAGTACTACCATGCTATCGAAAGTCCGATGCCTAATAATAATGTAAAAAAACTTCATTTTCAAAGACCGGAACGACGGATTGATCCAACGAAAGCGTACCATCAACGTTGCGTAACATTATCAATAAGCTAGGTATACTTATGAAATGACAAGGAAAATTACTCAGTTTGTATTAAAACTTCGCTTTCAGTGTCAGCGATAACTCCCAATCGGGCATCGAACTCTATCGACAAGTTTACTATCAAGGTATACTTTATCTTAAAGAGCCTATTCGATCTACTCCACTTTAGATTACTGTCTAACAGCAATTGGCATTAGTTATCGGTGCAATAAGATTGGATTAGGGAATCAAAACACGCAATATCTTGTAATCTGATGAATGAAGTGTTTTTATTTTAGTAAATTGCGATTGAGAGCAGATAATCGTAATCAATGAATTTTTAACCATATATACTTTAGATTGCGGTGCTGACCATAGAACTCGATTCCAGCTGGCTTTACCTCGTCTCCAAGAATTTGTTTTCATATTTATAAAGTAGCAAAAAGTAAGTCTAAAGACATGTTTGATGATATTTAAATGCGGTTTTGTTTGCTAAATAACGGATTTTCTTTCAGTGGTTCCTAACTAAGTAAAGATCAGATTCCCAATGTCAGGAATCTACATGCATTTCTTTCGATGATGCTACAACGCGCAATCATTATCGTCAATTTATTTCATTTATTCCTAACACGTTCACAGACAGGACCATTTTAAAAAATTGCATACTGCGGCACAGACAAATCTAATGCAATAAAGTTCTAGCCAACGGCAGAAGGCATTAGCGTTTATATGACACAATGAGAAATGTTCGGATGGCTGGTAGACAAACGGAGTCGCAGTTTTGCGAAGATGAAAGTCTCCGCCTACAGACGTGGTGCGGAGGATCCTGAATTTAGGTCTCTCGACGAAAGTGTTAACGTATTAGGCAAGTTAAATATGGGGCTGATTAGCGTTTGATTTCAGTGATGAAAAGCAAAGTTACAACTAACCTATTGTTATTAGGTAACAGTAACAGTAGCGTCTGCTAGCCGCTAGCAGACGCTACTGTTACTGTTAGCGCTAGCGTATTAAACTAAATGTTTTTATATAGATGCGAAAAGTTTAAGAATTGCATAATTCGAGCGGGATTTTAACACACGTCCACGGCTTCACGGGCCAGACGGGTGCATTACCAATTATGCTATCAAAGCCACTAGCCAAAGCATCGTATTAAGAAATTTATTTTTTTCTTTTCTGTATAAAACTTGAAACCTACACTTTTCAACCACGGGTCAAAAAATTATGGAAAAATTCATGAAAATGAGGCCTTATGAGTACTTTCAATGAAAACTATATTGAAGAAAATCGGCTGAGCTGTTTTTCAGTTATCGCAAAATTCATAGTTTTCTTTAAAATGACGTAAGTGCCGCGCGGTGTTCCTATACTTCGAATTTTACACATATTATATTAGTTAAGCGCCATACTGTATTAAAACGTTTCACTCAATCTGGCGCGTATAATCGATAACTTCCAGAAGGTAATAAGTAATTACTATTACTTTGGCGTTTACGACCTTTTTATAAGGCTTGAAATCTTTCTCGTAATTGAAATCTTTCTCGTAATTTTCGTCTATTGTGAAGGATGGGCAACTACGGAACCCTACACTGAGCGTGGCCCGACATGCTCTTGGCCGGTTTTTTTTTAATGTATAAGGCCTCTTAAATAGAAAACACAATATGAAATGGTATATGTAAAGTAGGTAGATAGATCATACTTTTCTCGGACCCATTTATTGTATTTTCAATAGCGAAAAGTACGTACCTACATGTGTTTGTTTCTTTAAGAAACTCAATATGCAATGATAACGTAGAAAAACTAGTTCTTCCGCCGTGTTTGCCCGGGCTCATGTTATTTTAATTCCGGCTAAGTGCGAGCTGCAGTCATCTCGGGGGAGATCAAAGACGCCGCTGGATGACCAGGGGGCTATTCTAACGAGCGCGAGACATTGTCGCCGAAATATGTCGAGTGACTTGCCGCGGCGATATTGGCCTATGAAAATATAGTGCTTGTTTGAGTCCTTTTACAAACAATATACTGAAACAAATGAGTTTTTTCCTGTATAGTAATTTATGTAGCCTAAATAATATGTGATAGAAACTAAACATAACAGAAACGAACATAGCTATTTGCCTACTAATTATCAGTTTTCCTAAATTACATTAAATGAAAAATGATACAGGTACTGAATCTGAATCTTCACTTGTAATTGGTTTTCGGCCCAACAACTGGTCATTATATAGAGCTAGTTTACATAGCCATCGGATTTACTAACCAATCATTTTTATAACACGTAAAACATATTGATTTATACTTACACGATTTGCACACATTATCAAATAACTTATAACAAAATAACAGCAACCCCAGAGCAAACTGATAATCTTATATTGTGCCAAGTGCGGATAGCTCGAAATACTCTCTACTTCTTCAGTCCTTTCGGGATCATGAATGTAACATCACGACCGAAACGTCGAGGTAAACGAAGAAACAAATTTATTTTAACTTGATTAAGTCCCGTTTTGGTATAATAATGTCGTTAGCAAACATTTCAATTTAAATCAAATTTCCTTACATTTCTATTTTAATCAAATTTTCTTTCAGAGCTCGTGCGTGCGGTTCTCCGTGGCGCCACCGATGGTCCCACCGGAAGATCAGCGCTGGCTCTCGAGCTAGCATTTTGCTGAGGTGGGACCTTTTAGAATGTTTTTGTTAAATTCTATTGTGTTTTATATCATTATTATTATTTTTTATCATTTCTTTCACACCTCTATGTAATTAATTATATATTATGGTCACGTCATGAATAAATGTATTTCTTTCTTTCTTTTCTTTTCCTTAATATCTGCCGTGCCTTGTGTTCGAGAATAGCCCCAGCGACGGGGCGAGACACAGGGAATATTAGATGGCTCAATTCCCCATAATCTCGGCTGCGCGAGGAATTAGCTTGGCCACTGCGCAGCGGGACGCCGCTGGGGTAACTTGGACCAAATCTTTACATATCATAGACTTAAGAGCTGGGCTCTTGTCGGTAGCAATTTTCTGTTCTCTTTGGCAGCCATAGCGGTTACGTTTTGGGGTTTTATTTTATTTGGTGTATGTAAATTTCCATTCGTCTTTCTGTTTTCCGCTTTCGCTGCCGCTACCATCGAAGCATTGCCTTATCTTAATGATATCCACCGACGTATTTTCATAGATATTTAATATAATTTATTTATCAAATACTTTTTTTTAATGTGAAATCATCTTAGATAAAGTTGTAGTCTCAGCTTTTAGAGGAATTAGCTCGGCCACTCCGACAAACGACAGAATATTGGGGTGTCTAACTTGTACCAAATCTTTACTTAAGGTAGAACATGACTTTTCACGATTCTAATTGAGAGATGCTATTTAAATGTGCGAAAATCTCAATTAAGTCACAATCTCGGCTGCGTGAGTAGCTGGGGTAGGTATTTGTACCAAATCTTTACATAGACGCAAAGAAAGCTAGGATCTTGTCAGTAGTATTTTCATACAAGTTTCATCTTTTTCCTTTTCTTATTGACGGCCCTTACTTTTATTTTTCTTTTAATTGGGACATAAATCCCTCTCCTTTTCTTTCCTCCGCAGATAAATTTAAAAAAACTTGTACTGGTTCCCCTGCTGCTGTCCCCAGGCCAAGGCAAAGCAATGCGTTATCCCGATGAAATCTGATACATACTTTGGATACGTTTATTCTAATTTAAGGATCTGCTTTCAAAATGACTGCAAATACAGAAAATGGTTTAAATATAAGTGTCATTGAAAGTTCTAGTTACTTACTTACCTACTTACTTAAGGTAACCCATGGTAGGACTAACAATCAGTTAGTTATTGGACTGCGGCAGTCTTATCTCACTTGTGCCATAGCTTACTTAATGGCTTAGCGATCCAAGCGAGTCTTGGCCTCCGACACGAGTTTACGCCACTTGTCCTGATCTAAACTAGCATCTGACCACCATCCCGCAAGTTCTTCTAATAGTATAAATATGAAAGTGTGTAGATATTTGAATGTCTCAACGACGATTAAAATATCATCGAATTTATCGCAGTAAAGAACGCAAAGACTCCGCATCTTCGTAAAAAATGTTACTTATTGCTAAAACTTTCGCCGCGTCCGCTCCCGTCGCCACCAAAGCGGGGCCTTACTCTGATTACATCCGCGACATCCCTTTGATGCCTCCGAGCGTATGAAAAAGTTACATAGTGCAGAATTTTATTATGAGCGGAGCTGCATATGAATAGATTGTAGACGGTGAGTGCTTAGAGGGGATATGAATTTATACCAAAATTGCACCGTTTACGGATTACGCTTTATGAATTTGGATCTGGTGTACAAATCTCGGATCTTAAAAAATCCTGTAAAAAATGAAATATGCCTCTCACTCTCTGTCTCTCTCTCTATCTCTATCTATATCTTTCTCTCTCTGCCATACTCTTGCATCTAAGATGCCAGAAGCTAAATATAATATCAGGAAAGCTCAAATACAGCTCTTTAGCGATAAGATCGTCGGTTTTTTTTACCTCTATTGAATTTTACAAGTTATCTGTATGTGTTTGTATTTCAATCCTGTTGAGGAGTGTAATAAAGAATTCTCTATTCTATTTTATATATGTATTTAGCTTTTTACTCAACTGTAAGTATCTATCTAGTCTATGAAAATAAAAGCTTGTAAAAAACAAATAACTTAATTAGACTTATTGAGATACCTAACTCCGCCCAGCTATAAGCTATGTCCACACTGTGCCCTTTTCACGTTCAACTTGCGCTTTTCGTCTATTGCGATCTCGCACGCATCGTACAAAATGAGCAAGATAGCAATAGACGAAAGCGCAAGTTAAACGTAAAAAGGGCACAGTGTGGACATAGCTTTATATTACCAGACACTGACGTCACAAGGATTCATAATTACCGTAAAATTTCCATAAGTATGTTTAAGTGAACCTAGGGCCCTAATTCTATACATATCTCTCTGTTATCTCGGAGAGATTTCCGAAGTGGTTATATACTTAGTCCATGGCTACTTTGCCAACCCGGTCGCATTAAGTTTGCGCCTCAATTGTGTGCGACGCCATGGATACCAGGTGCAAACTTACCTTGACCGGAGCAGATTTTTTTTAAGACATGGCTTGAACTTTACTGTATCAGGGCTGATTAGCCCTCACTACCAGTAGTCGGACTTTGTGTGGGAGTATAACCCGCTAATGGGATTATCTCCGCGCCACAGGAGTAATTTGGGGAGTTTGACGCGGGCGCACAGGGCGCATCGACTGCGTCGTGAATAATCTGAACCGAATCAGTCTGACTTAGGGCGGGAGGAGAGGTGGGCGGGAGGAAGTAGCAGAGTGAAGTGTCACTTTAAGCATCTCAAATCGCCGTGGCAATGGCAGTTCAAGGCGATATACCTGCTTACTTGGCGATATCTCACAGAACACTCGAATTAGCGCCTTCAATCCATTTCTCGAGAACACTCGAATTAGCGCCTTCAACCCATTTCTCGAAACCGGTTTTCCATGAATTTCAACATCTACACTATTCATGGAACAGTCTTCATCTCACGTACTCCTGGCTTCAAATTTGCTATTCCACTAAAACTTATTTCAATCTATATCTTGTAACCAGTAAGGTTGATCTTTGTTTGTAAGATAAATCTTTGTAAGATTAGAGGAAGTAAGTTTAACTAGAAATTCTGCATTGATTTCGTCTTGATCATCTTGTTTGTTTCTCGAAGCTTCGTTTTCTGAAAGTTTCATTTGTTTTAGGGATTGCGGAAAACGGGTCAATTACAAGTTCGGACTTGTGATTTTGGGCCACCTAAATATAAATGGACGTGACATTTTCACAGGAAACAACGAGGTTAAATGCATGGCTATTTTGGATAAAAAAAAAACAAAAAACAAAAGAGTGTTGTTAACCGACGTGAAAAATTGGAGGTTCTCAGTTCGTCGGGATGTTATTTTTTTATATTGTTTTAATGTATCTTGGCCGATTACTCGACTTGACAGATTTGGAAAATCTTTTTTTTTGTTGCTTGAAACGATATATTTTAGTTGGTCCCTTGTCACGAGATGATTTCGGTGTTTATTAGTAACTGGTACAGCCGCTCTCAAAACGTATTATTTCGGTTACATTGACATCGGTTATTTTTTGTAAAAAAAGTGATTATAGAATATTTTCGAAAAAAATATGCAGATAGAAAGGTTGCGCGGGACGGTATATCCCAATTGATTAGAAATGTGGGCGTATCACCAACCATTTGTAGCGCAGCCTGCTTGTACTGAAAAACGGCATGGAAAATTACATATGAATGACTTTTCACAGGTGTCACATATTGCCATAATCTAATTGTATATTGCTGTATAAGAGCCCTACTTCCAGAAATGATTTCTGCACCAACATAGGTCGTAAAAATTTGGAACATCCCATATCCCAATTGCATTAAGACGCCTATACTTCAGATCCGTAGTTACACGCAATGTTATATATACATCACCTAACACCATTATATAGCATACTTGCCAAACACCAGCAACGACAGCTCACAACACTACAATTGTAGATTCACAGACAGGGTGTAAAGGTTGATAGTGAATCGTTTTAGTTTTTGGTTTAATGCGTTCTAGTTTCGAAGAGGTCATGTATATGATCGCTGCAGTGACCTCTCGAGGCACAAACAGAGGCTTTGATCACGCCGCCACACGCCGACAAGTGCTGTCAGGGTTGTCACAAAATTTGAAACGCTAGCTTTTACCAGCTGCTTTGCTTTCACGTGTAGTTGAAAATGAACTGCCGCTATCTATCAGTTAGAAACGTCCACTGCTGAACATAGGCCTCCCTAGAGATGTGCCGTTCCCGAGAACGTTTCCTGATTTATATGGAGTTAGAACATTCTTGAAAACATTTACATAAATATGGGGGTAGAAAAGGTAAAAAATACACCAAGTGCGAGTGGGACTCGCGCACGAGGGTTCCGTACCATTATCTGTAAGTTTGTTGTATGACGACGCGTTTGGCTCGGTTGGTAGACACCTGCCTACTGAGTCGGCGGTCCCGGGTTCGAATCCCGGCCGGGGCAAATATTTGTGCAAAATATTTGTTCTTGGGTCATGGATGTTATCTATATATGTATTTATATATTATGTATATCGTCGTCTAGTACCCATAGTACAAGCTTTGCTTAGTTTGGGACTAGGTCGATTTGTGTAAGATTGTCCCTTAATATTTATTATTTATTATTTATTATGGGAGCCCCCGTTAAATATTTATTTTATTTTATTTACAGTATTTGTTGCTATAGCGGCAATAGAAATACATCATCTGTGAAAATTTCAACTGTCTACCGTTCTTGAGATACAGCCTGGTGATAGACGGACGAACGGACGGACGGACGGACGGACAGCGAAGTCTCAGTAATAGGGTCCCGTTTTTACCCTTTGGGTACGGAACCCTGAAAAACTGCTATTTCATAAATATCTCGCGACTTATACAGCTAGTTTAAACATTAGTGATGAATGCTACGCCGCGTTTGCATATTGCAGGCAGCGAGAGGGTTACTAGGGTATAGTGGCATCGGTAAACAGGATCACAAAGTTAGATAACACCTTACACGGCAGCATCCGCAGCATTACACATCGCATCAAAGGCCTACCGGGTTTCCTGATTTATATGGAGTAAGAACATTCTAGAAAACATCCCATACAAATCTGAAAACGTTCTCGAAAACGGCACATCTCTAAGCCTCCCTGTAGCTCGGCTCAGAGTGCGATCCTGCACAGACCGCATCCATCAACTGCCCGTTACCCTCACGTAGTCATCCATCCAGCTCTAGATCAGATGGGGTCCTGTATATGATCGCTGCAGTGACCTCTAGAGCCTTCGATCATGCCGCCACTCGCTGACATGTGGTGTCAGGGTCGTCACTTTACAGCATCACTCATTTAAGTTTCTGTCAAATATGAACCTTTCAAGACAAGCTTTTATTGCTTACTGTTCTATTCTATAAACATCCATCAACTACTCACCATAACGATATAAGGGCCCTAAATCGGCAGATTTACGCTATTCTATTATAGAATTCCCAAGACCACCATCGGACTAACCCCATGGTGCCATATTATTGTATTGTCATCGAAGTTAGGTAGGTGTGCCAAATTTCAGCTCAATCGATTGAGGGCAGGTTGCTTTTAAATTCAACCGCAATATTTGCATCTTAATTGAAATAAAAGCTTGTAAAAATAATAATAACCGTAAAAGTAAGCTCTATCCGAGAAAATAGTTTTTCAATATATCTATGAAACATGTAATGTCTCATTATTTCTGATATGGGTACACACCACAAATTGTTATATTAAACCATTATAAATTTAAATACGTAACCTGGAGGAAGAGACCCGCATTTAAATTTTTCTTTGTATCAGTGGTTTAATTTTTTTATAGTTCAAATTGGACAAAGTGACAGCCCTGTTCCGGTAGGCCTTTGATGCGATGTGTAATGCTGCGGATGCTGCCGTGTAAGGTGTTTTCTAACTTTGTGATCCTGTTTACCGATGCCACTATACCCTAGTAACCCTCTCGCTGCGCTGCCTGCAATATGCAAACGCGGCGTAGCATTAATCACTAATGTTTAAACTAATAGCTGTAGACTTCGCGAGATATTTATGAAATAGCAGTTTTTTTTTACCTTTTCTACCCCCATATCTCCGTCATTTTGAAAAAAAAAAAACAAAAAAAACTCGACATAAAAATTCTATATAGGTAAAAGGTACTCAAACAAACTTACTCACAAAATTTAATTGTGAAAAATGTAGCTGGTATAAGAGAATAGCCGGAAATTTGAACATCTGAACAATGAACATCCAAACAATGAAAATCCAAACATCCAGACATACGAAAGAAATTTTGGCGAAGCAGAAACAGAGACGTTTCCCTCGCTTCGCACGCTCGTTCAACTATAAATCGCTTGTTTTTAGCCCGTTCAATAGACTTTATTGTCATGGTTGGCAACCTCAATAAATAGTAATTTATGCAACTGTTACGTAATAAGAGGTCTTAAAACACGAGTGAGGTTTCACAGATACAGGTAATAGGGTCACACGATTGTTTTAGGGCCTAATTAATTATGTACATGCATTCACTACTTTATCTTCACATATTCGTCATCATCTCATACATTTTCTATTAAATGTATTTTATTTGAACACAAAAGGAAAAACAAAAAACACTAAACTAAAACTTAAAATAAATACTACTAGCAACTAAGCTAAAATTAAAAAAAAATTAAAAAATTGCGCCCTGCTTGATGGTACCGAAAACGCTGGCAGCACTTCCTCGCTGAACAGCTATGCTGGTACATTGTGCGAGGAAGCTGCCAGCTCTGCGGTCCCCATGCAGTTGTCTCTGCAAGCCTTTTGGAGGGCTCTTTGAGATTGCGGGCGCTCGGTCCATTTTTTAATTTATATATTAAGTACTCAGTACTACCTGTTATTCGACCCCACCGGTAGTGGCGGGGTCGCCATAACATCATCATATATCGTAATGTTCTGAAATAACATCACTGATGTCCTGCCTCCATGCCCCGCTGTCGCTGCCAAATTATCTAGGTTTTCCTTTTGTATCTGAACGTGTTATGGTATTTATCTACTCTACACTCATTTACCCATATTGTTAAATTGCCGAACGTATTGTAAAGGGAAATAAACACGATTTCAGTACATTACTGTATGATATTATTAGTTAGTTTCGTTAAAGTAACTTAACTTTCGGTACCAGCTGAAAATCTATTCAGATTTTCGATCCGACTGACCTAACCTAATAGGTATTTTCTTAATATTCTACAATCTAATCATAGATACTAAAATATATCTGTGAAATTTTACAATTGCATGTAAGTAATTGCAATATATACCCCAGCCCTTGCCTGCTTGACTGAACTCATTACAAAACTAAATGAAAATCTAGCAAACAAACTTGACTTTCTAATCCAAGATTTTTCAAAGCAAAACTTAAGAGACAGTTTTACCATGCAATCTCGAAAAAAATACCGTCATTATATAAGGTCTTAACTCACACGCTGTTGCTAGTAAGATACGTTCTTTCGCGTCACTCATAACGATACATCTACAAAGACCTTTGAGCATACTTGCCAGGCTACTCGCCCGGCTACTCAGCCGATCCACTTGCTTTGCGAGTGATTAGCATCGGGTCTAATGAGGCGAGTGGATTAGCACCTCGTTGCATCGTGAGCCTCCGATAAAGAGCGAGGCTAAGTGGCCTTATGAGGCTTTGTTCAAGGAAATACCGACACGTTAAACCAAAATTAGTTACTCTGAACTAAGAAACTTAACATTAACTTCAGCGTTCACGATTAAATATTACTCTTTCAATCTTCATAATTATTGCGTGTAAAGCATTGGATTTTCGGACATTTCAGAGGCTTTAAATATTCTGTGCTCAAAGAGTAGACTGACTGAGATGAACGTAATTTTTCTTTGTTATTACGTCACAATATACCATTATCTAGAGTTAACGTAGCAGTACTCACTAGCGACAGCATAAACGATTTGTATGGAGAATAGTGCATCTGTATATTTAGAATCTCATGGAAAGGTTGCAGACAGAACCCTTTACGTGCACGTCTTTGGATATAAGGCCCATCTATCATGTATTTGTATACTTTTATTTTAAAAGGACTACGATGAATCAAAAAGAATGTGACTGAAACAATATGTAGGTAAGTAACTTTGACAGAGAAGAACTATAACTTTCTCATTCTAATGTTTGTATTTTTTATGGTGTCTACCTATTTAAATAATCTCTCCTTATTCCATTCCATTGTATATTAGAACGCAGCAACAATTCTTGATGGACAGATCAAACCAGCTTATTTTTATGAACTGTCTGTGTAACTCTGTCTGTTACCACTTCACGTTTAAACCACTGCACCGATTTAGAGAAAATTTGTTCCATAATATACTTCGATTCCTGGGGAACGACATAATATAAAGTAGAAAGTTGTACGCGGAAGTACTAATTCTACGAATAATAAGTCGCGGACGAAAGCTAGTACATAGTACCAACTATAATTACAAGACAACAGGACAGTGTCCAAATGGCGACGTATGGCGCCCCAATAGTGTAAAGGTTACCGGCGACAAACAGCACAGTGTAATCTGTACACGGCGGACAAACAAACACGACGGACCTTCATTCGAAATTCTCAAAAACCGCGCCGTTGTCTCGCTTACATAAATATTTGCTCTGGCCGGTTATTGGTGGTACAGTCGCGTAGGGTGGTATGTGAGCTATCTTTTATTAGCTGCCAGGTTTTTAAGTACCGAGTTTTAGTCATACAACCAATAAAACAAAGAAAAAAATCGCATAAAGACTGGTGGTGGTGGACACCACGGGGTACCGAAGAGCAGCTTCCTCGCTCAACGTATTAGCGTTGCTATTCAGCGAGGAAATTCTGCCAGCGTCTTCGGGACCATGCCAAAAAAAATGTTTTAAGTCTTTTTAATATGTAGTATTGCATATATTTTAGTTAGTTAAGTTTTTATTTTTAGTTTATAGTTACCTACTTAAAACATATAATGGCCCAATAAAATATAGGTTCCTTAACGAGAGTTTATTCTGTGGTGTTTTGATGACTTTGTAGCCAGTCGTATCAGTGCACTGCGGTCGATACATGTTGCATTATACACAAACAACCAATAAAATACAGTTCTAAGGCGGCTTTTATGAAGTTCATGAAAGAGAATATTCTGTGTAGAGTTTATTATGTACCTAATTAATACAAGTAAGATGGCTCTCTTTTTTTAATGGATAAAAGAATATGCCCTAATTATCAATTTTTTCAGATCAATAAATGTGTGTAATTTTTTCTATGAAAAAAACCGGCCAAGTGAGATTCTGACTCACGCACCGAGGGATCCGTACAAACTTTCACTTATCCCATCTTAATTAGCCTGGTTGAGTTGTGACTGAAATGTATGTTGCCGCATCCGAGGTGCAAACTTAACGTTCTCCAAATATGATGTTTGAAAAGGATTATATTTTTTATGATTTTATTACAAATGTATAGTTCTCAGATTTTTATAAGTATTTTCTAGGCGCTAATAAAACATAAGTGTATTTCTGTAATATGAATTTACAGATTCAAAAATTAATGCTACGGCGCTCGCGATTAGTATGCAACTAACTTATTATAAAGCTGTCAATATACATGACAGCTGACATTGACAGATTTTAATGTACCGTCTCGTACAAAGTATTTGTAGTATGTAACAGGCTTCCGGTTCGTGACTCAAGATGGCCGCATGCGTTTAAGTTTCGTTGTTCATTATTTATTCATTTTAGCGTATTGTGCAGTGATCTAACCACGATCTAACGTATGTATGAGTGAATAGCTAATGAAGAATTCAACTTGAAGCGTTCATAGCCCTTCCTGGGCCAAGGCCCGATAGTCCGCGTGGTTTTTTGTAAATCGCTATCACTTTACAAAAAGCACGATTTTCTCAACTCACCGTACAACGTGGTATCTATCCTCTATCTAGTCGCCTAGTGCGATTGGCAACGAGACATTGGCAGTAATGGTCGCTTAACTGTGACCGGTTGCCATATAAAAAAAAATATAATAGAATAGTACCTATGTAACAATATTACTTGCCAAATTTCATAGTTCTAGGTCATCGGTGAGTACCCTATTATTTTGATTCCCTTGATAGTGTCGAAATGTACATTTTTGCGACATAAACGGCCGTATCTTTTTTTCACGTTTACGTACAAGTTTGATTTTTTTACAGCTTCAAGGGACTAGACCTGACTACAATATGGTGTTAATTTCATACCTCCACGCGTTCTCGAGATAAAGGGTCTTGACAGACAAACAGACGGACGGACGGACAACAAAGTGATCCTATAAGAGTTCCGTTTTTTCCGATTGAGGTACGGAACCCTAAAAAGTACTCCTTCCAGTATCTCAAACAAAATCAGCTACTTTTTATGAAATGTCGAAGCGCCAAAGAACACAAACTATGACGTCACTGACTTTTATAAAATTTGCAATATGGTTATACCGTGTATATTATGTAACATTATTTTCAAAATATAGTTGTCGATTATTTTATTTTGATATCAGGACTACTCTATTACTGTCACAACTTCTCTGCTCGACTGTACCTACAGAGCACAAATCTTTTTCGCCTCGCAATAGACTTCGTCCGCCCGGTATTTGCAGGTATATTGTGGTTTTACATAACGAACAGATTACGTCTTTACTCTCTGGTTTTCGGGGAGTGTGTAAGTGTGTGTATTTAGTTATATATACCTACTTCTAGCGACCCACCCCGCCTTTGCACGGATGCAATGCTGATACTAGATATACTATGCATGTATTATACATATAAACCTTCCGCTTGAATCACTATCTATTTAAAAAAAACCGCATCAAAATCCGTTGCGTAGAAAGATTTAAGCATACATAGTTAACAATAAAAGCACTAGATATTGGATAACAATATATTTTAGTATTGAACAATCATTGATCTTATAAAGAATCCGTGACAGTACCAATGACGTATACCTCAATGGACAGTACGCAGCCATTCCGCGGTAATCTATCTGTCAGTGCGCTGGGTTGCCAACACTGACAAGTACGTAGTACGTTCCGAAATACGGCTAACAATAGGGACAGACAGACAACAGGAAGCGACTTTGTTTTATACAATGTAGTGGTTGTATTTGGGACGTACCAAAGTTATATGGCAATGATAGATTTTATTTAGAGTCATTATAACATTAGGTTAGTTTGAATGTAATCGATGCTCTTAGAGGCAATATATCAGTGGACGAGGAAATATTCTAGACTCACGGCAGTTCGCCATGCAAAACGGTGACACACCGGCCGTGGGTAATATTACATTTCGGCCCACTTTTGTACTTAGTGAGCTATAAAATAGAAAGGCTTTCAGCTAGGTAATAGGGTGTATTCATTAAAACCAGTCTTTTTTACATTTGAATTTATACTCAAAATCACTGCTAAGCTATTAATTAACAGTTTTTTTCTAATTATTCGAGTAACATCGTAGAGTTGTTCGAATGATACCCAGGTATGGTTGCATATATACGTCATATCTATATAGATATAGCCTGCATTCCTCCGTGTATGTACACACGTCCGATTCCCTGAACAGTGTCGTTAGCGTGTCGGTGCGAGGTCGCCGTGTCACAGAAATATACAAATCCAAAAACCGCTTAGCACTTTTATGGGTGCGGGATGTTCGTGGAAACTGCCTTCCTAGGTACTAGGAAGCGTACAGACAGGTAGGTTTGTGCATTTGTTAGGTAATTGTTGAAATTCTTTTTGCGTCTCTTCACACCTCTCCTCTTCTTGAGAACCGCTGCTAGACTCAGACTTTCAAAGAAAAGCTACTAATAAAATAATAATGTTCATTTGGTATCTACTTATATATTATTCCGCACCTAATGCTAGTTTCTGTTTGGCCTCATGGTTGTCTGATAAAGAATGCTTTATGGTATTTAGTCCGCCATTTGTAGGTACTTTTCTGTATTGTGCAATAAAGCTTAAATAAATAAATATATTTGTAGGGCATTTCCTGGACTTAATGGACTTATTCCTCTTTGAAATTCAGAAGAGAGGTAGACCTTTGCCATAAGCACAGACGATACTTATACTATTTAATCAACAAATGAAGATCTAAGGGGAAGCACAGGCTAAGTCACATTTGAAAAATTGTACATTACTTACAGACAATTGAAGTCGTGAAATCACCTTATAGCTGTATGGCGTACGTACACGTAAAAATATAGCAAAAATATCGGGCCCCACCAAGTTTTACCCCTGGTTTAGACAGTCATGCGGTGAACTGAGAATTTTTGACCATAAACTACAAAAAAAACTCAGCGAGTTTTTCCTCTTACCAACAATTTTTTTTAAATAAATCCAATAATTTGAATAATGTGAGGCCGACATTTTAAAGCTCGCCAATTAACCCTATTTTCTTGAAACGGACGCGATAGTAGCTTCTTGTAAGAACTCTCGAAATGGTACATTATATTTAATTGAAATATAGCTTTAGACCATACTATGGATTTCAAGGCAAACAAATTTCATTTAAAGCAATTTTAACTATTGGCCTTTGCCAATTAACTCTATCCATTAACTCTAGGGCCTTTGCCCTAGAGTTAATAACCCGTTGCATGAAATCTTTATCTACGCAGGTAGCTTCCCTTTTATGACGGACGATAATGAGCTACAAGACCAATACAATATTTAGTCAGAATGGCATAGCGTGCCTTAAATGAATCGTACACAAGTAAAACCAACGAACTATACCTAGGGCAGTGAATTAGTGAATGTCGCAGATCGCAAATGCTTGTGTTTTTGTGTTTTTGTCTAAAGTTCTACGTCTTGCATTAGCTAGGAAGGGAAATTTCCTCCCACTTACGGGCTAGGGTGACGTTACGTCACCCTATCCCTAGCATCACTGACGTAATATATACCTACCTATCGCTGAAAATACAAACCTTCGCGCAAAGATTGTTGGAAGCTGGGGGTAGATACGTGTGTGACTAGCAATTTATTTAGATGTTTTTGTTGTTAGATCATGCGTGAGCTCTTAAGTAGGTATATGTAAGAGAAGGAATTTTACTCAAAGTTTTAGTCGAAGTAGTTATTTTCAAATTGAAATAATATGGGCATTTAAGATAAATTTTCAGGCATTACCGCTTTATTCGATTAGTAGGTAATCAATTCTGCCTTTTTAACTCCACAGCAATTGGGAGATTACCTAACAAGCCACCAAAGACAATGCATAAGTCGGTGTAGTGACCTTCTATTAGAATGCAAAAAAAGGAATAAGAATGAGTAAAACCAGTTTTCGATTAGTTTAGACCGTTTATTAGAATAATATGAAAATGATACTTATGTAAGAGTAGAGCATATTTTACTATGTAACTAGACTGTCTGAATGGCGGTACTATTTTTGATATTTATTTTTCTCACATGGCCACTTCCACAGGATAAACAAAGCCAGTGTTTCGCTCGTTTATTAGAGAATAGGGAGAAAAAAAGGAATGAAAATGTTGCATATTTTAAATATTAGATTTAAGGAACCAGAAACATTAAGATTCGGCCCACTTTTGGATATTTGTTTCTGGTACATTCTTCGATTAGTAGGTAATAATTTCCGCCTCTTTAACTCCACAACACTTGTGGGATTACCCAGCGAAGCAAGACAATGCATAAGCCGGTGTTTCGGCCGTTTATTAGAATGCACACAATGCTCACTACACCGGATCGCTTTCGTTTTATTTTTAATATTAAACCCCCCGGCGACGGTTTGATAGCACAGAGTAGAGTGGAAGCAGAGTGCATTACCACCCTTTTCCTTATTTATAGTATTACTAAATTCTAGATTTGCATTGAAAATCAGTTTTCTATGGAGATGAGTAATAACTTCAGGAAAAATAATAATAGCGTGATGCAGAATCGTCATTTGTTTTGTATGGGCACGCGGCGCTATGCTAGCTCTGCGCCTTCTGTTTTCATAATTTCCTTTGTCCTCACATCACGCTGAAACGGCTGGACAGACTTTAGCCAATTTTTGTACAGGGGCTGGACATCCAAAGGTTTCAACCCAGCTACGGTATAAAAAATCCGCTTACGAAGTTGTAGAAGGTTTCCTAGAAACTTACAATTAGATCTCTAATTCAATGAAGTTTTTCGATGTCCTCAATTAGCAATATCTCACAGCTTGGACAGCAACTAAATGTGAGATATTAGCTACTAAATAACACTGACAAGTTGACATTTTATAGCTCACGCAAGATATCAAATGCCCGTGCTCATATCATTTGCATTTTATCAATGACTAAAAAAATAATGACAATATTATATACTTAGACAAGTTGAAAAGAAAGCAAAAATAAACTCACCAGTGATCTTTTTCGTAGATCATACTTAAAAGAGCAGATTACATTTTATAACTAATTAGTAATTACATTGGTACACGTCAAGGAGATGTAACAATGTGATCCATCTATTTGCGTAGATAGCGCTACGCTTATTCGTAGACGTTCGTAGCCGTAGCCATTGTATTAGGTTTCATTTTATTTTTAAATGCCTAAAGTTGTATGTAAAACGAAAAAAACAATAAATAGCTCAATAAAGTAATTTCCCAAAAAACACATTACATTCACCTCGTTGCCTTTTTTCAGCCGACTTCAAAATAGAGGAGGTTCCCTATTTCGCTGTAATTTTACTTTTAATGTTGGTTACCTCAGAACTGCGTCATTTATGAACCGATTTCATCTTTCCGATGTTTGAGAATAATATTCTCCAATTTGATCCCATAAAATATTGGTGAAGATTTGATGAAGAGATCCATAAGAAATCGAGGGGACTCTTCAAATATCATAGGCACATGTATGACGTTTTCGGTAATTTTTACAGTAACTCGTTCAATTGTTCTCGGATACACAAATTTTCCTCGTTGAAGTCGGTTAGTATCTGCGAAAAAGTGATTATAAGCGATATGTAGGTCTATCGCAATATTTTTTATATTTTTTTGTGTCCAAACCGCGAGAGAATAACGTGTTATTTTGCATAATCCTAGTTCGTAACGGAAATCAGCAGGATTGTAATAGTAACTTAAAATATATATTTTTTCAACAAATCACGAAATCCCATCGGAATATTGATATTCCAAATCGTTGCTGTCTCTGTTTTTGGTTACTCTAGCTTTCGTTTCTGCGCAGCTTGGTGGAGGGTCCTTCAGGCTATTATTGAGACCAGCCTCCTCGTGTCTCCTTCTGCCCTGGTTCTCTATTCCATACGCACAAAGTAATGCAGTAGCTATGTCTCTAACGTCTCGTCCTTGCACATTCGATTCATCAGCATTCATCATCATCATCATCATCTCAGCCATAGGACGTCCACTGCTGAACAGAGGCCTCCCCTTTGGACTTCCATATATACCGGTTGGAAGCGACCTGCATCCAGCGCTTTCCGGCGACCTTTATAAGGTCATCTGTCCATCTTGTAGGTGGACGTCCTACGCTGCGCTTGCTGGTCCGCGGTCTCCACTCGAGCACTTTTCGGCCCCATCGGCCATCTGCTCTGCGTGCTATGTGGCCTGCCCATTGCCACTTCATCTTCGTCAGCATTATCGTAATCATATTAGCCTACAGACGTCCACTGCTGGACAACGGCCTTGCCCTAAGTCCTCCAAAGCGCTTGGTCGTGCACCGCTCTCATCCAATTGCCTCCCGCGATCCTATCCAGGACGTCGGTGCACCTTGGTGGAGGCCCCACGCTGCGTCTCGCCACTCAAAAACCGCGATGAAGAAAGTGGAGAAGAAAAAAGAAGGAGTGGAAAGATCATTATATATTTATGAGGTTTTTGTCGGTGAAGCAATTTCCAAGTTTTCTATCCTTAGTCTTCTTTTTGATAGACCTGTCGGTTGATGTTTACTTTTTCCAATCATCTGATTTGATCTGTAATGAAATAATATAGGTATTACATATTTAACATAAGTATAATAATTAGACTATTTTGATCCTCTGCTTTCACATTGGCATCGTAATATCACTCGCTGAGACATAACTCGATTTATAAAGTTGATATATTTTAAATGTTGGTATTTGTGCCATAATAAGTGATATAAAAGTTAAAAAGTACACATCGCTAAATAAAAGATAGAGGTATAGTGATGAAACGTCAAATTTAGCTCCTGTAAAATATTAAATGAAATGACAATTATTCCCTGTAAAAATCTGTTCCACTTCATAAATCAATAATTTAGCATTTCTTGCAAAATACGGCCCACGAAGAAGAAATTGAAGCAAAGTATATAAAAATAGAGCTGGAAGTACAAAACATGCTGAAAAAGCAAAGAGCATCACAAAAACAAAGCGAAAAAGAAAAGAGCATCAAGCTCTGCGATGCTCGTTTCTTTTTAACTTTTTTGTGATGTCCTATTTCCGAAACTGATATTATTAAAGCGTCAAGCAATTATGCGATGAAGACACTGTAAAGTGTGTCAACATGGTACTATCGGCCACTTTGTAAGCCCCACGTGCCCAGCCGATGGTTATCGGGACGGCGCGGCAATTTCGAGGATCGCGTGTGACCTGGCGAGCGGGCTTAGTGTACAAGGTAAGGGTGGAAGCGAAGTAGTGCAATAGCTGAGAATTTTCTTCTTCCGCTTCATTTCGATGCTACCAGAAATGACAGTTTTTTTTTAAAGAATGGGTTACTTGAATTACTGGAGGTGTCCGCAACGTGTATAACCTATTTCCTTTACGGTAGTCGGGTAAAAATAATCTTTGCATGACCAGCTATCCCTATACCATTAGTGATATAGGGAAAACAATCCAGCACCTCTAGCACAACTGCGACACACGACTTTTTCTCGCCCGAGAAATATTATACCTATCTCTTCCTTCGCAGTACTGTGGGAGCGAGACGGGCGATGCTATGTCACGCAACAAGAGTCGCGAGGCATAGTTGTGCTAGACGGGCTGCCATTTAATTAGCGGACAATTTTTTTTTTATTACAGATGGCGCCGTACGCTTGCTCGCCCATACAAATCCAGCATCGCGCTGTTAAGTTTCTTCCTGAAAGAATGACCCTCTCTATAGAAAGGTTTTTTCAATACAATTTTATAATTTTGAACTTCAGACAAAAATGCTTCGAATAAACCTGCAAAGGTTAACATTATCCAAGCCCGCGATGACGGGCCAACGCCACAGCTCCACATTCCACTTTTGTTCAGATGAAATCAGCGAGCACTCGCCAGTCTCGCAACCACTCATAGCGTAACAATGTTCAATCGCGTTGCCACGCCGCTCGACCATATAGTCGTGTTTTATACAAATAACCAATAAAACACAGTTTTCAGGCGGCTTTTGCAAAGATCAAATTGAGCTAATTTCTATAGTGTTTTTTGTTTATTCCCTGTCATGGTTGC